>CM028132.1:769427500-771827500 GCA_016271365.2 Neoceratodus forsteri
GTCTAATTTCTGGATTTTACCAGGATTCTACTGTCATTCTTTCAGTATGTTTATAAATGGTCATAATAAAGGAAGGCTTAATACACAGAGCATTAACTGAAGCAAGTTCAAAATAGTACAGGAAGCAATTGTAACAAAAATACAAGCTTTGTTGATTAACACGTCTGTTACAAATTGCCAAATTCCGTGAAATTCTTTGGTTTTACCGGTGTGCAGGCCATCCAAATTCCAGAATTTTGCACATTTTTCGGAAAAAAACTAAAACCCAGTCCCCATTATTAGCCCCCAGTGTCCAATGGAATCCCCTTTATTGCCCAGTTCCCCCATAGAAACATAGAAACATAGACTTTGACGGCAGATAAGGACTGCTTGGCCCATCTAGTCTGCCCATTTCCCTACCTACAGGATAGGCCGCAGATCCTAGTTAACCAACAGCTTATTTCTTACTACCCCCCCACAAGAATTGTCTTATGTCTGTCCCATGCATTCTTGAATTCTCCCACAGTTTTAGACCCACAACATCCTCAGGAAGGCTGTTCCACACATCCACTACCCTCTCTGTGAAATAATACTTCCTCACATTGCCCCTGAACCAGCCCCCCTCTATCTTTAAATTGTGTCCCCTTGTTCTTGCACGTCTCTTTTTCTGAAAGATGCTACCCTCTTGGACTTTGTTGATTCCACTGAGGTACTTAAAAGTTTCTATCGTGTCCCCCACTCCCTTCTTTCCTCAAGGGTATACATATTAAGCTCCTTTAGTCTCTCCTCATACGGCTACTCTTGCAGACCCTGCACCATTTTAGTTGCCCTCCTCTGGACTGCCTCTGTCCTGTCTATGTCCTTGCGGAGATGGGGTCTCCAGAACTGGGACGCAGTACTCCAGATGGGGTCTCACCAACTGTCTGTACAGAGGATAACAACTTCCTGTTTTCTGCTGCTGATGCCTCCCTATGCATCCCAGTATCGCCCAGCCATCCCTACTGCCTTCTCACATTGTTTGCTAACCTTAAGGTCATCTGATATGATTACCTCCAGGTCCCTTTCTTTTTGTTGTTGTTACTACCTCCCCTCCATTGTGTATTCTTCCCCTGGGTTCTTGTTTCCCAGGTGCATTATTTTGCACTTCTTTGCATTGAATCCTAGCTGCCATACTTCTGACCATTCCTCCAACCTTGCCAAGTCCCTTCTCATCCTTTCCATGCCTCCTTGTGTATCAACCCTGTTGCAGATCTTTGTGTCATCTGCAAAGAGGCATACTTTTCCTTCCAGTCCCTCTGCAATGTCACTTATGAAGACATTAAAAAGGACTGGACCCAATACTGAACCCTGTGGTACCCACTAGTAACTCCTCTTTCTTCAGAGTGGACTCTATTTACAACTACCTTCTGTGTCCTGTTGTCCAGCCAATGTTTACCAGGCTACCACCTGAGACCCACTTCAGGCTGGTTAATTTGACTATTAATCTTTGTGTGGGACTGTGTCAAATGCCTTGCTAAAGTCTAGGTAGGCCATGTCACAGCCCTCCCTGGTCTACTACTTTGGTCACTCAGTCAAAGAAATCTATTAGATTCATCTGACATGACCTTCCCTCTGTGAACCCATGCTTTCTACCTTGGGTCCTGTGCCCCACTGGCCTCTAGGTACTCAACTATTCTTTCCTTCAGAAGTGACTCCATCACTTTCCCTACCACAGAGGTCAAACTGACAGGTCTGTAGTTTCCTGCCTCTGTCTTGGTCCCACTTTTGTGAAGGGGAATCACATCCGCCTTCCTCCAGTCCTCGGGTACCACCCCATCCTCCCATGATTTATTAAAAACAGTAGCCAGTGGTTTCACTAGTTCCCCCCTTAATTCTTTTAGAATTCTGGGGTGAATTCCATCAGGCCCCATTGCTTTGTCCACCTTCAGTTTTAGGGTTCTTGCAGAACCCTTTCTTCTGTGAAAGGACTGGGATCAACCCCCTATCAAGATTACTTCTGTTAATTGGATTAGGCACTTCCCCTCCTCTTTGTGAATACTGAGCAGAAATATTATTCAGTATCCTGCTTTTCACTGTTCCCCCTCTGCCCACCCACCGTTCATTCTATTCAGCCTCACTATCCCTCCTTTGTCTTTCTACGCTGCTGATGTACCTATAAAGGTTTTATCCCATTCTTAACCGAGTCGGCTATCTTTTCCTCAGTTTGGGCCTTTGCTATTCTGACTTCCCTCCCTGCTTCCTTCTGCCTTAACTGGTACAGCTCTCTGTCCTGCTCCTTCTGTGTTTCCTTATACTTCCAGAATGCTATCTTTTTCTTCCTGACTTTCACAGCCACCTCTTTTGAGAACCATAATGGCTTTTTCTTTCATTTTGCTTTGTTTATTTGCTTCACACAAAGGCTTGTTGCCTCTGTGATGGCAGTTTTGATGATTCCCCATTGTTGCTCCACACCTCCTTCTAGCCTGTTTGCTAGTGCTTTTCTGAGGCACTCTCCCATCTTGCCAAAGTCAGCCCTCCTGAAGTCCAGTACCCTCACTTTTGTATGGCTTGACTCTGTAGCAGAGTTTAACATGAACCACACTGTTTGATGGTCACTTGTTCCCAGATGGCAACCCACTTCTAGATCTGAGATCCTCTCACTGCCCCGTTTGAGAGTACAAGGTCTAAGATTGCTCCCTCATGAGTGGGTTCTGAAACTAGCTGTCTGAGGCCTGCCACCTGTAGGGCATCAAGAATGGCCCTGCTCTTGGATGTGCTGCACAAATGTGCTCCAGTTAACATCTGGCATATTCAGTCTCCATCAACAGTATCTCCCCTTTCTCTGCCATTCTAAGAATGCCTTCTATCATATCCTTGTCCATTCCCTCCCCCTGACATGGGGGTCTGTACACAACCCCTGTGCGGATTGTGGTGCCCTTTCCAGTCTCCAAGGTGACCCACAGTGCCTCCTCCTCCCTGTTTACTCTTTTGTTCAGTTGCTTTTATCCCTTCCTTTACATAGAGAGCTACTCCTCCCCCTCTTCTCCCCTGCCTGTCTCTCCTGTAGGTTATGTACCCTGGTATGTTAACATCCCAGTCATGGTTCTCTGTGTACCATGTTTCTGTGACTGCTACAATATCCAAGCATCCCTCTTCCATCAAGGCCACCAGCTCAGGGAGCTTGTCGCCCAGACTACGGGCATTGGTACTCATTACCCTCCATTTCCTGATGGCCTTACTCCTTTTTGCCCCATCCCTGTCCTTCTTGCCTTTGTTCCTTTCTCCATTTACCCCTGCCCTTCTCCCTATCAACACCTCTATGTTGGTGTTTACTGCACTTACTACCGTTATTTTTGGGGGTTGGGGGCTAGGATTTCCCTGCTCCTTTCCTGTGCCTCCCCCCTTGGCTAGTTTAAATGCTTCTCAATGAAGTATTTAAACCTATCACCTAGGATTCTGGTTCCCCTCCTGGACAAATGCAGCCCATCATGCCAGTATAGGCTTGCATCACTCCAAGTGGACCCCCAGTCCCCAATGAAGCCAAATCCCTGAGCTCCACACCAGTTTTTCAATCACTGATTGAATCCCATGGTGTGGAACACCCTAGCCTCTCCTACACCACAGATGGGCAGCACCTCCAAGAAGGTTACCGTGCATGCTACTTGTCTAAGGCCCCTCTCCAATTCCACAAGCTCTTCCTGCACTTCTCTAATCCCTTTCTTAGCCAGGTCATTTGTCCCTAGGTGGACAATGACATCCAGCTCCCTCCCCTGTGCAGCTGCTCCAGCAATCCTGAGGATTCACTTCCTGTCCCTCCAAGCCATGGCGCCAGGCAGCACCTTACCTCCCTCTCCCCTTCCTCCCCCAGTTCTACCTTCCTAACAATGGAGTCCCCCACCAGGAGTTGTTTCCTTTCCCTTTGGGGTCCCCTGCCACCCTCCTGTGGGTCTCCTTTGTGGAGGTTTCCAGCATCCTCCTTGGTCTCCACTGCAGGTGCCTCCATAGAGGAACCACACTTTGCCAGAATGGCATAGGAATTGTGGAGAGGTACAACTGGAGGAATGTGCCTCTGTTCCACCACCCTCACCCTCCCTGAACCCACTGTGGTCCAACCGCTCCTCTTTCTTGGCAACCTCTGAGGCTACGGCAGTGGCACTGGTGGTCCCTGGATGGAAGAGGAGGTCCCACAAATCCTGGACAACTCAGCCTGGAGATGAGCAACCTCCTCCCACAGCCCAGAGAGGTGTCTGCAGATGCTGCTATTACAGGCCCAGTATTATGGATCTCTCCATCCCATTCCAGCTCTCATTCTGTCAGTAGCAAAGTTGTAGCTGCCATACCACCTGCCTTAACAGTCCCATAGACTGTTGCTAAACTCTGCAACTGGCACTGCAAGGGTCGCCACACTTTGTGAATGGTACCACATGCCATATGTGATGTGTCCCCCAACACTATCCCCATACTGTACATTTTTAAAGTGTGGGTGTACATCTCAGGAGGTCACAGATAAGGGATTGGCACAAGATTGTCATGCAAACAATCTTGTGTCAATCAATTGCAACTGAGGCCTGTTTTTTTTTCTTGTGTTTGGGCTTCATTTCGTTGAAGTCAGATGCTGATGCAGTAGTTTGAGGTACATGCAGGTGAAGGACTCTAGTGGCCACCACTGTGATCTTTCACCCAAGACAAAAGCCAGGACAGCTAAACTTTTTTTTGCAACATCTAAGCACTGTAGCCCTGTTCACATTACTATAAGTTAACAGGGTCACCATGGGTATCTCTTGTGGTATAAGAGACTCCAAGCATGAGATGTGGGTGCAAGAACCATGAAGCTGAGCAGTGCTGGCTGCCCAAACCTCACAAGAGGAGTCTCTTTTGCCATAAGAAACACCCTGCAGAGACCCTATTAACTTATTACAAATCTCTCACATTACCTAGAGTGATTTATGATAATGTATCATAAATCACTGTATTAATAAATTATATGAATTTTGCTTTTACTTCAAATGTTAAATTAAGCTGTCCTCCCCCGGCTGTGACGTGAAAGGCTCCACTCCTAATGTTCCTGCATGTGAGACCACTGTACACTGGCTCTGTGTGCTGATTGGCAGAAATCATGGATGTGATTGATACATTTTTCTAGTTGATTTATTTACTATCTCCCCTTTCCCCCATCCTGACAATCAGGGTCACCAAGGCAATACCCTTCCTTCACACAGAGGGTGGGCAAGCGACTAGTTTCAGAGCTAATGCCAGTGCCACACCTTGGTCAATCAGCTGGGAGTGCCTAGGTCCTTGGTGGCCTATGCCCTGCCTCCCTTCCTGAGAGCTGAGCATCTCACCTCCATGCTATGTTCAGCCCTCAGCTGGCTCAGAGTCAAAATCCAGGGCATGCACATACACCATAACTGAACTGTCCCGGATCTACGATGCCAGTTAGACAACACTTTCATCGACTGGCACCACAGCGATGGGATTTATGTCAACAGCAAGTTGTGGTTGACATAAATCGATTGTCTCCCAGTCCTTTTTCTTTTGGGAGGGCTTTTACTTCATGTGAGACTCTGCCTCCCGGCACCCCATACTAATGAGTCTCAACTCTGAGTCGGAGTTGATTCAAGGAGGGGATGCAGGACCAGGAGACAGTGTGTCCCTGTCTCAGGCACAGCAACACAGCAACCTGTCAGCAAACTGTCGATTTTGTCAACAGTAACATAGGTCACTATGTTGGTGTCACTGTTGGGGGGGCATACCAAGTGTCCCCAGTGTCAGAGTGGCCCATCAGGATAACTGAAAATTTCCAGGTGGATCCCCCTCAGTTGGACTCCTTCCTGTCTTCCAACTCTGAAAATCTTTGCATGTATCACCAATTTTTTAAGTAAGTGTGTTTTCTTGATCACTGTAAGTAAATGCAAAATGTAAACAAAGAGTCAGAGTACCACATTAAAGTGAAATGCTATTATGACTGTGCGACCCTTCGGCCCCCCTCCCATATCAACTTTCCAGGTGGACCCCCTCTACCACAGTCCAACTCTGACTGTCCCTGGTTTTTCTGATGTTCCTGATTTTGCTTCAAACATATCCTTGATCCACTTTAGAGCTTAATCGTAAAAGGCACCCCAGATACAAGCAACTTGCAGATATCTGGGATGCACTGTCCAGTAACAGCATGCTGGTATCCATAGACCCTGCTCCCTGTGATCTGCTGGTTCAGACCCATGCATTAAGGCAGGGGTGGTGGGGTGGGCAGAGTGGGCTCAAACCACACTCATCCAATCGAATGCCTGTATTGGTCCACGAGTGGATCCCTACTTGCATGGGGGGGGCAAGACATGTTGGGATATGCAGTCCTCCTGGACTGCCATACCCTGATTGGAAATATGATCTACTGAAAACAACAATGAACAGTGCCAGTGACACCCCCAGCCTGCCATGGAGGCTCTTTGGGCTCGGGCTGGAGGTGGAAGAAATCTGGCTCATTGACCAGTGTCACAGCTGGGCAAAGGGGGACACCCAGTTGCTACTGGTGCCCCTAGGCATTCATAGCTACTGCCCCCTTTGCCCATCCTCCACACCACAGAAGTCAGTTTGAGGATCGGGTCAGAGCCTGGCCTCTGCCCCGTGATTGGCACCAGTTGCGCCCACCCTCGTAGCAAGGCACGGAGGAGGGATTAGGTGCAGATGGGCGCATATTCCCTTTTGTGGATACTGCAGTGTGCCCCGATGATGCACATCCTGCACATAGAGGGCACTCAGTAGTGTGTCCTGGCCCTCAGCATGTGCAGAACCCTGTGAGGGGCAAGCCCTTAATTTGGTATACCTGTCACTGAATACTGTGAGTTTGAATAATGAAATAACATTAGCCGTTAGTGGTACAGTCTGTTTTTACTTCAGTAAATATTTTTTGCACTAAGCCTTTATATTGTAACAGGTGCTTGTGCTGTTACCACAATTTGTTAAAAAAGTGTTCCTGATTTTGCTCATTTGTCCCTGATTTTGTTATGCCTCATCCCTGAACTCCTCACTAGTAATGGTTCTAGACATTATTGGTTAGTTAGTCAGTCAGTCAGTCAGTTAGATAGTTAGTTAGTGAGTAGTTCAAAAGTGTTACCAGAAAAGACCTACTGAGCCTGTAACTGCTGATTTTCAGATGCATCCTGGGAGAGTGGTAGAATAACAGCAATGAAGGAACAATACTGCAGAAAATAAAATACAATACAATAAAACTACATTACAGTAAAATAGTAGAAAAACACATAACAGTTATGCAGTCACAATGTACAAACATTGAGGGTGCTAACACAAGATAACAATGTAAACAATGCAATAAGGAACAAGAGCAAATAAGGCGTGGGGTGCAAATCCAGAATGAGAATTATAATATCACCCAGCCCATGAAGGTGCAGAGTTATTAGTAGCAGTGCATTAAGGCAAGTACAGCAGCTAAACATTACCAAAGTGAGCCAGTGAAGAGGAGCAGTACAAGGCTATACAGACCAGGGGCCTTGGGGATGAAAAGGAAATTGCTCACAGAAGGGGGGGTCATGGGGGACAGACCAACAGTGAGAGAGGACGAGGGACATGCAAGAGTCAGGGATCAGGTACAGTTGCAGGAAGTGGTGGTAAAGTCATGAAGAAGGGACCTGAGTGTGGAAAAGGATGAGGTTTAGCAGAGAAATAGGGGAAGGGAAGATGAGAGCATAGAACAATAGTACAAAAAGGCAGCTGGCCCATTGATGTTTTCCTGGAGGTGAGTGAAAAGCAGTGTTATGAAGAGGATAGAAGCTTGGATGGAGGGAGCTAAGAGTGCGAAGGTAGGGAGGGGAACCAAACCAGAATTTGGAGGTGAAGGAGGCACAGTGGGTAAGGTGTCTGGCATCAAGGAAGGAGAGGGAGAGGGAGGAGCACAGAGAGGAGTTGTGAGTACAAGGGAAGGCAGTCCAATGCAAATTGGCAGAATGAGTGAAATAGGGGTCTACTCTGCCCAGGGTGGACTTGGCAGCTGCACTGTAGGCAGTATCACCATAATTGAAGGCAGGGAGGATCATCTTTGTAACTAGCTTCAGGCAGGCAGGGAGAGGGATGCTGGCTTTGTTTCTATAAATCATACCCAGTTTGGGGTAAAGCTCGAACTGTATGGCATCAGTGTGCAATGAGAAGTCAAAGTGATGGTCTAGCCAGACCCCCATGTATTTAAAAGAGGGGACATCTTCAAGCATAGTACCATTAAGGGTGTGGGGGGGGAGAGAGCCTGGCAAGCCGCTGTTGGTAGCCAAAGGTCATGGAGACCATTTACTCAGCATTGAGGAATAGACAATCAAAACAGAACCAATGCTGAACACTGTCAAAATCCTGTTGGAGACAGACAGCAAGGTCAGTAGTAGAGGAGGCTGATGCAAACAGCACAGTGTCATCTGCATACAGGTGGATGGTCACAGTTGAACAGGCTGATAGAGGTCATTTAGGAATATGGATATTAATATGGGGCCCAGAACAGAACCTTGGAGGACACCTGAGCAGATAGAGAGTGGGGTGAAGAAAGGGTGTTTTAAATACAGACAGCTTGTAATCTGCCCTCAAGGTAGGAGTGCAACTGGCTGATTGAGAAGGCAGAGAGCCCCACTGCCTTAAGCTTGTTAAGAACAGGGTGTGATATAGTGTTGAAGATTTTGGCCAAGTCGACAAAGATGGCAGAAGTAACCTGGCCCTGGTCCATATCAGACCGGATGGAGTCAGTAAGCTAAAGGAGAGAAGTGGATGTGGAGTGATACTTCCTGAAGCCAGACTGGAAAGGAGTGAAAAAGGAGGAGGAGTCAAGGAAAGGATTGAGTTGTGAGAGAACAAGATGTTCCTGGAGCTTGGCCAGGGTAGGAAGGAGAGAGATGAGGTGAAATGTAACCAGGAGATGAGGGATCACCCGCTGTACAGAGGGGGATGACAGTAGGATGTTTCCAGACATCAGAAATAGAGGTAGAGGAGCTAGAGAGGTTAAGGATGCGGGTAAAAGGAAAGGTGATGGCTGGTGCAGAGAGGTGCAGAAGCTCAGGGTCAAGGCCATCAGGGCTCATACCCTGTGGGTGTCAAGAGCTAGAAGGGTCTTGAGAGAGGCAAAGGGAGTGGATGGGGCGAATAAGGAGAAGGAGTGAGAAGGGTTAGGGAAAGGGGAGGCGAGGAGTGAGGAAGGGGAGTAGAAAAAGGGCACAGGTGGTGAAGAAGGTGTTGAAAGAAGAAGCTAACGGCAGCAGGATTAGTGATGTGGGAGTTACCAACCTTGAGGATTGGGGTGGGGAATAACTGGGGAAAGGGGAAAGTAGAGGGAGTGTATAACTTTCCAGAACTTGAAGGGGTGATTTCCGCTGTTCTGGAACATGAATGCAAAGTACTTGGATTTCATTGTGAAGGGTTCAGTAATTTAACAGGACAGCAGAGGAACCAGTGATCTTATAAGACTGCCAGGTTAGGTCATGAACATGAAGGCATGCAGCAGCTTGGCAGAGATCCAAGAAAGGTGGGAGCTCCTGACCCTGGTTTTCCTGAGGCGGTCATGGTGGTCTCAGACAGCCACAAATTTGTTATGGAATGATTCAAGTGCCGAGCTGATGTCAATAGCTGTAGAGATATGGGACCGGTCAGTGGACAACAGATCAGTGTGGAGGGAAAATAGATCCAGTGACCTGAAGGACCAGTGGAGAAGGATTTTAGGGGGGCTCTGGGGTGATAGAGCTTGTGCACACAGTAGGCCATATGGTGGTCACTGAGGGCATGGGGAGAATATATGCATCCATGATACAGTGGGGGTGACAGGAGACTACTTAGTCCAGAGGAGTGTGGTTCAATAATTTATGATTAAGATAAATGGAGTCAGAAACTAGTTGGGATAACTGAAGGGATTTTACATTTTGACAAAGTTGTGCACAGAAAGGGAGAGCCAGTTAGTATTAAAATCCCCAAGTATAAGCAAATCACCAGAGGAGGAGTGAGGGCAGATGGAAGAGAGGATTTCAGTGACCATAGCAGCAGCAAGCCAGGGCAACAGTAAACTCCTGCTGTAAAAAAGGGTCTGTAAAGGTGAAGGAGAGTTTGAGGAGGAGCAGCTGATATGCTAGGGGGAAGAGACCAATATTACAGGCACAGACTGGATGCCAGCAGAGATGGTAGATTGCAATACCACTAGCTCTCTTGGGGCAATCCTGTCTAGCTATGGTGCAGCCAGGTATAGACATTGCAGAGTCTTGGATCTTGTGGAAAAAAACAAGACTCAGAGATGACAAGAATGTCCAGCTGGAGATTGACTACAAGGGACTGCAACAGGTTCAGCTTTGGGAGGAGGATATAGATGATAAGAAAGGCAACCCACAGTCCTTTGGGAAGCTGCATAGCGAGGTGGGAGTAGGACCAGGGTTCAGCTCGATGTCGCCTGCTAACAGAAGTAGCATGGTTACAAGGAGCTTAGTGGAGCCAAGGAGCAGCTTGGTAGGAAAGGGGCAAAGGGGGGGCAGCATGGGGATGGGAGGGGGTAGGAGGTGTCAGAGATCTTCAAGGTAGAACCAAGGAGCAGTTAGAAGGCAGCACCCAGAATGTCAGGGGAGTGGGGAAGGTACAGTAGGGTAGGGTAGGGATGAGGATGAGCAAGTGGGGAAGGGAGAGGGACACTATTTCAAGATCATGACATCAAGCACTGCATGGTCAACAACAGTGATGTGTGGTTAGTACAAAACCATGCAGTCCAAAACCGCACAGATTATACAGTATATACCAACTCCGAAACCGCGTATTGCTATAATGAACACACATATTTGTGCTCGCAGTCTTGACCGTACACCAGGGAGAAGGGGAGGGAGTAGGAGAGGGGGAAGGAGGGAGAAGTGGAAGGAGAAAGGGAAGAGAGGAGGAGACTAGACTTTGCCAGACTAGGGAGTCGGGGGGAGTGTAGGCCTGTCACAGATAGGGAGACTAATGTGAGCATAGGCCTGACCCAGATAGGGAGGCTATAAGAAGTGTAGGCCAGACCCAGATAGGAAGACTATAAGGAGCATAGGTCTGACCCAGATGAGGAGGCCAGAAGGAGTAACAACCTTGTAAAATAGAATAAGGCTGATACTATGGGCCAAATGGAAGCAAACACAATACTGTTTAAAATGCAAAAGCCCCTAGTACAGTACTGTACAGATAATTGCTAATAGTCAACTAGCACAAGGCAGTGCAATACAAGGAATTAATCAATAAACAGTGGAAGTCTAGCACAACAAAGCATAAGTTTAACAAGTACAGGAGAGGACCACAGCAACCACTAATGGGATGGACAGAAATAACTATCAACTTACTGGATGCAGGTGGGAGTAGAGCAGAGTCCCCTGGTTCCCTGGCATCTCCCTCTGAAGACTCCACTCAATGACTCTCACTTCTGCTGTGCATCTCCCACTGGGACTGCTCCCATGGGACCGCTAGTATGAGTGGCGAATATGAGGGGGTCAGAATCAGTGTTGGGGCTTAAGACCTGCCTTCAGAATAAGCGCTCAGTGCTCCAGTTGGTAAGCGAAAGTCCCAAATTTAAGATGGTGACTATCCTCATGGCTCTAGGTGGTTGTCTGGTGACTGGAGGCTCTAAGAGGAAAGCAAATAGATCTAGCAGTCCTGCAGTTTAAGACCCACCTCCAGAGTGAGTGCTTGGTGCTCCAGTTGGTGAGCGAAAGTCCTAAATAGCTAAGCAGCTCCTGCTGCTTAGGCCTGGTGTGCTGAGGCTTTTGGCTGGTTGAGTGAGCCAAAGAGATGCAGGCTCCAAAGAAAAGAAACTCTTGAGCCCTGTTAAGATAGTGGCCTTCCTCATGGCTCTGGGCAGTTGGTTGATGACATTATAAAACAATAATCAGGAACAGTGCCCCTCAGTTGGCTGAAAATGTCAGATGGTAGACTTAAATAATGTTAAATATGCCAGAAACTACCATGACATAGTACATGATATCCAGTTTGTGGGGACTGAAAAAGTTGCATAGGTGCTAGAAGGGGTGATTTGGACAAACTTATTGAATGCATACAGAGTTATTGGATCTATCAATTGGGGGTGTGAGAAGGGTTGGGCCTAAATGACAACATTGATTTGTCTGCATTTTTATAATGACTACATTTTTATTATTCTTTTTACTGAGGAATCAGGTTCAGGGTCCCAGGTATACATGGAATATTGTCTCACTTGAACAGTGTATGTTCTTTTTCTTTAGTATATATTGTGGTAGGACTTTTCGTAAAAAGATTTTAATGCGGTGCCATACTTAACTGCTTTCACCAGATTATATTAGTTCAATGTGCCTATGCAACTGGTTTCATGCTTGTGTAACTTAGATAATCTTTGGCTGTTCGCCTCTCTATCCATGGGACATACCACCCTGTAGGGGTACGAAGGCAAGGAACCCTAGAGTAGGGTTCCACCCCTTGAGGTGCCATTGGAGTGATTCCCTTGGCTAAAGGTACCTTAGTAAGAAGTCCACAGGAGAGAGATTCGTGCCTCTGGAGGAGGAGGGGTGGATGGAGGCGCAAGGAAAAAATGCTTGTGTCTGAAGTGAGGAGAGCAGCCCTTAAATGGGCAGAATGGGGGTGTGGCCAGTTGCACTTCCCCCTTGAACTACAGGCTGTAGCCTTCCAGTTCAATGTGCCTGTGCAACTGGTTTTGTGCTTGTGTAATGTAGATCATTTTTGGCTGTTCACCTCTCTATTCATGGGATATATCACCCTGTAGGGTTACGAAGGCAAGGAACCCTAGAGGAGGGTTCCACCACTTGAGGTGCTGCAGGAGTGATTCCTTTGGCTAAAGGTACCTTAGGAAGAAGCCAAAAAAGAGTGTTGAGCAAAGCAAACAAGGTGGTGAACACTTATTGGGATCAGACACCTGTACGCAGGTCAGTTGGTATTTTGGGTTCAGTTGGTAGCATGGGTCAGTTGGTTGTATTGTCTGAGTATTGTAGGCAGGAAACAACAGGTGAAAAGTGACCCACCTGGAGGTCTGACTGTAAGTCATGGAGGCCTGGCTTCCTAAGGAGAAAGAGAATAGCCAAAGGGGGGAGAAGGGACAATTACGGAGCAGTCACCCAACTCCATCCAACAGTGGAAACCTAGCTAAGTGATCTAGGGACTACAACCATGTCTATCTAGTATTATGACCACTGGCATGAAGGAGAGGAAAATCACCCTTTGAGGAGGAAACTTCTGGATATCTAAGGCCTAGGTCGCCTTCCCTCCAGGCTTTGGGACAGTTTTGTTTAGTGATGGCTCTGCTACTGCAATTTAATAGACCAATTCAGGGGAATTGCAATTTTGGGGAACACTCTCACTCTATCCCTCTAACGGGAATGCCGTGGAGGGTTGCGAGTGAACTTTGCAACACCGGGGCATCTTGGCACCAACCTCCAAGGTGGGAGGAGGAGAATAATGACCACTGAGGCACTCAATTGGCCTACCGATCTAAGAACAAACCAGGTGAACCAGAGGCGGTTGTAGGGAGAATAGTTTTAAAGGGTGCCTCCAAACCCACTCGAGCAGCTAAAGGGGCCCTTCCCATGACAGCCCCACCCCTTTGCCACTGAAGTCTTTAATGCTCAATCAAGAGATGCCATTGGTATGGTTGATGACTGAAGGTCCACCCGGAGCGAGGACATTCCCAACTATGGACTAGGTGAGAAGGACCCACCCGACGCTTTGCATGCTCAAGATGCGGACTTCGGGATGCAGAGAGAGACCGTTGGCCACAGGGCTAGCCCTGAGACCTGGAAGTAATGGATATGGTTGGCATGTCTCCAAAATGTGAAGGAGTGAGTTGTAATGAGCGTGGAACCCGCACGTGGGTCATGATGGATGATAGCAGACATGGGGAGACCTGTATGTCAATCAGACTGAGCACTGTGGACCCTCTTGTGGGTCTTGACCGGATGAGAGCTGACAGGGAGAGAGCTGTACATAGGTCAGGTTGAGATATATGGACCCTATCATGGGTCTAGGTAAGGCAAATAGCATTTGGCAACCACAGGAATGCATGCCAACAAAGTCCATTAGGAAGCCAAATTGGGAGTGAATTGAACTATATGTTATGAGTAAGAGAATGGTGAGGCCAGGTGAAGCCCGGGGCCAACGGTCAGAGAGGAGGAGACTGTGAAGTTGGTTAGGTAGAAGGAGGCTGCAAAGCCAGTATGGTAAGAGGTGCGGTTCAAAGCAAGTAAACATGATATGCTGCCAGACTTGGAAGGAGGTGAGCATTGCTGGTAGTGCAAGGGATAGAAAGGCTGGGGTGACTATGCAAACCAGGTGCATAATATAAGGTAAGGGATGGTAGAAGGCTGGGTAGAGCCAAAGCCCTTAGGTTGAGAGTTGCCTGGAATAGCTGGTTGCATAGTGCCATAAAGGCTATGCGGAGCAGCAGGAGGAGGCCAGGCGAGCCAGGGACTTTTACAATACATGACAAATAGGAAGCTGCTCCCGTTGCCTGGGGCCACAATGCCCACTGTGACTCCTCAGTCCCCTCCACAGGAAAAACAAGCCACGAACATGACGCCACAACACCAAGCAGCTAATGAAATAAGTTAAATAAGTGTCAGCCATGAAAGCAGGATTAGGTTATCATCAGAGAAAGACTGCTGTGAGTTTGGTAAAAGTGGGAGTGGCAACAAATGAGCCTAAATTTATTTATTTTATTTTTTTTGTTTACTTTATTTTGGTTTTTGTTGACCAGGAAAGGAGGACTAGATAATTCTGCCTATTTTCAGCCTCATCCCTGGGGATACTGATGGATGCCAACTGACACTGAACCAGATTAAGCTGTTGGTGGTATTTTTAGTGAATGTGGGAAATTTGGTCAGGACACCGGGGAAATTCCCTTGCTCTCCAGTAGGGGGACCCCTTGTGCATGGAGAAGCATGGAGTCTGTCGGTTCACCAGTGGATGTGCAAGGGGAAGGTTGTATTTCTTCAGGAGAAGCAGCACCAGACCAAGAGACTGAGATTCAGGACACTATACTGCAAAATGTTACGGGTATTTCTGATGAAGTAAGAATGCAACACGATTTATTGCAAAAGGAGTCACATTTAGAGCTTTTATTGTCAGAAACAGAAACTAACTTGGAAAAGGAAACAACTGAGTTTAATAATACAGAAGAGGGAAAAAAACATAAAAAATCAGAACAAAGCCCGAATCCTATTCCTATGAAAAAAGGCCCTTTTTATTAATCAAACTCTGAAGCTTTACCTGGTTCCCTATCACAGGATTCTATTCTATCACCATTTGCAGTGGAAGATGTAACTTGGAAACCTGAAAATGCGTTGCAAAAATCAGGATGGATATTTCAAAATAATACATGGATTGCTGATCCTAGCATTCCGATACCTGGTGTGGATTCTTAGTCAAGCAGGTCCTTATCTCTGACCCTAAACCAAGCCCGAATAGACCAGGGAATGGATGGTCTGCACTCTGGAGATAGCACATCGTCAGCGAGATCAAAGGGCATGGCTTGGGCCATTGATGATGCTGCATCAGACGCTATCCATGATAGAAGCAACAAGCTGTCATCTGAAAGTACCGAGGACTCTGGCAAACATCCTGAGAAAACTGCGAAGTCACCTGAAGCCTCAACAAGCAGGCAAAGCAACATCTGCTACAGAGACACAAGCAAACAATACTAGGGAACTGGGTAGGGCAGGAGATAAACAAAGTCCCACCAGCTACGCTAACTTATCTAAAAAATCTGAGGAGGCTGCCAGAAGGTGTTTTACAGTTCAGATTTACTATAAAGGAGGTTTAGAAACTACCACCGGACAGGAATTATGTAGGGAGAAAATTAATTATTGACTCTCTTCACTTTACATCCTCTGAAGTTTATGCCTTCATACATGCCCCAGGAGATCATAATTTCGATATTAGCTTCAGATCAGCATCATTATTAGACAGATTCTGGGCAGCCTATTATGAAATTAAGCACACACCAGTATGGAAACCTTTTGTTGCAATACCTATCACCAGACCAACTGCTAAAGTAATTGCTATTTTATTCAGAAATGAGGGAGTACACGTGCTGGATATCATTTACTGGCTTGAGAAGAGGTGCACTGTTAATGGGATCCCAAGTGCAATTATAGATGAAAATGGCTTTTGGACCGGGGGATGGAAATTCTCAGTCCAGTTAAAACTTACAGAGGATGGCATACAACACCTGCCAAATTGTTTTTATATTGGAAGAGACAGAGCGATACTTTTTTACCCAGGACAGCCTCGTTCTTGTTACCGCTGTGGTTCTACATCCCACCTTAATTCAGACTGTGATCAGCTTAAGTGTTCTGTTTGTGGTGTACTAGGCCATTCTGCTACTACCTGGATAGTCCCTCCCTCATGTAATCTGTGTGGAGCAGAAGATGCCCATGGGCAGCCCATAACACGTCTGACTTCGTAGAACACGATTTTTATATCAATAAGGCAACTCGAGCTCAGTCCTCCACACAGAATCACCCAGGCAACTCTGAAGCCCCATTTAAAACATCGCAGTCTAATCCCAAACCTCTTCAACAACCTAGCCCACGTTCAAAAGAAGGCCAAGATCCTGTCACAAGGTCTAAGTCATCAATGCCCCCCCAACGTCTCCTAGAGCTGGAGAAAACTTGGAAACCCTTCCTCCTCAACATAAAGACTCTGACTTTCAACCAGTCCCAAAAAAGAGAACAATCACAAGAAAGTCCTCAAAATTGATTCCGAAACCTTCGGTCAGTATGTCTAACCCATATGAACCTTTGCAAAGCTGGGGAGACATTATTGAAGAGAAAGACTCGGACACATCTTTACACTCAACACAGAGTGACCCACCATTGGAGAAAGCAGAACAACAACAAGAGGCACCTCTAACCCAGAAAAGAGTGACCAGATCCCATAAGAAAAAAAGCTCTTAACACTTTTTTCTGCTCGATCATGACTGCTTCACTTGTAAGTGTAGCCAGTTTAAATGTAAATAGTATCAGATCAGACTTTAAAAGACAGGCTATCTATGCTACTTTACAGTCTCTTCCTCATGATACTTTTTTTTTTTGCAGGATACCCATTTATATACAGATCAAGATATACTGCAAGCATCAAAGGACTGGTTCATAGGAAACTCTTTCTGGTCTTTGGGACAAGACATCTGTTCTGGTTTGGATATTTGCTTTACCAATTCAAATTTTACCCTACAAAAAATAATTGATATAGATCCTGGAAGTGCAATGGTGTTAGATATAACTAATCAAGGAGTATATTATAGATTAATATATATGGGCCCCAACAAAAAGCGGCAAGAGAAGCGCTTCTCAAAAAAATAAAACCATTTTTGTTCACTAGCAAACAAATTATTTTGGGGGGGGACTTCAATATAAATATTCAAATGAAAACAAATTGCAAAACATATTGTGATGCCAATGAATTGAAGCAAATACTTAAACAAGCAGCTCTTAAGGTTGGGTTTTCCTCTAATACCAACCTTACTTTTTTTAAAGGTTTATTAAAAACAAGGATCGATTACTGCTTCATTTCAGACCAACTGCTGGTCTCAGATACCAAAATTCACATAATAGAGATCATTATTTATTGAGCCTCAAAATGTCACCTTATCCTACTTATTTACTTGGTAGAGGAATCTGGAGAGTCAGTGTTAGCTTACTAGAGAATCCTGATTTTTTTCTGAAATTTAAAGAAATTCTAGAAGACAGAGTGTCCGTCGTTTTTTTTATATGACTTCCCCATTAATTGGTGGGAGGACACAAAAACCTGTATAATTTATTTTTTTAAAAGTCAATCACGAGCCTTTGCATATAAAATACAGCAGGAATATATTCTTCTAAGGGATACATTAAATACACTAGTTTACATTAGTAAGCGAAGGAGACAAAGTGGATATAGGAGAAATCTCAAAATTAAAAGATAAACTAACCAACTTACAATATGACAGATAGAAATCATTGATAAAAGAACAACAGTTTGGGACCCAAGGAAAGAAAAACCAAACCAATCCTTTTGAAGACTGCAAAAGGAGAATGCAACAAAAATGGATGGAGTCAATACAAGATAATACGGGGTTATTAGTCTCTGGTCAGAATATGTTATCTGTTTTAGAAAGTGACATTGCTTTAAAATTTGGCTGTCACTTCAAAATTTCTGAGGACATGACACTACTCCTGCAAGCGGCAAATCCCCCAAAGCTAACACGGCAACATCAGTCAATGCTAACAACAGATTTTACCGCTGATGAGCTAGGATCAGTCATAAAAGGATTACATAATAATACTGCGCCAGGATCAGATGGTCTCCCATCAGAATTATATAAAGTACTTTGGGAATATATTACGACTATATTATTGTCCTAATATAATGCTTTTTTTGACCAAAGATAGAATTCTGAATTCCTCGTATGAAGGTCTCATGATATTTTTGTACAAAAAAGATGACAAAACTCTAATTGACAATTGGCGCCCCATTACATTATTAAATATAGACTTTAAGATTTTTTCAAAACTTTTATGCAATAGAATGATAAAGACTATGGACTTTTTAATACCCCCCTCTCAGTTCTGTTCAATACCAGGTCGGAATATTCATGATGCTTTGCTTCTGTTAAAAGAATTATCCAGAGAAATCTAATACTGGTTATTTAATTAATTTCGATCAAACCAAAGCCTTTGATAAAATCTCACAGGATTTTTTATGGATAGCACTAAAAAGCATATGGTTTCCCAATTGAATTTATTAACTGGGTTAAAATATGTTATGCCCTGGCTTATGTGAAGCCTTATGTAAATGGTTGGATAGGGAAAACCTGTTATATTAGAAGAGGGGTTCATCAAGGATGCCCCCTCTGTCCAATATTGTTTGTTTTGGCTTTGGATCCAATAATTAGGATACTAAATAGATCACCTGCAATAAGTGGGATATTACGTCCTGGGTCAAGAGTCTTAAAAACAATTGGGTACACTTATGATTTGTGTGTTTGCTTCCCAGATAAAAATACAGGAATTTTAATTTGTAAAGTTTTAATTTCTTTATTACAAATTATTGAGTCTAGTATAAATAAAAAAAGGAGTTTTTGTCTCAGCTTGGCAGGAAACATAGACAACAATAACAGTATTGGTGATATCCCTATCTCAGAGTCTTCACAGAAAATCTTAGGGGTATATTTTGGGGTAGATAATACAGCAGAGTACAATTGGGAGTTATGTATTAACAGAGGGAGAGAAAAACTAAGCTCATGGACAAATTGGAAAATGGGCAAGAAAAAAAGAATCTTTATGATTAAAACCTTTCTTGTACCCATTTTTTTATTCATGTCATATCTTTCTGTTACCCAAAAATTTTGAGACTGCATTACTAGCTTACTTCTTCACATGTTTTTGGGGAAGCAGGTTAAACCTAATAAAAAGGAATGCTTTATATTTAGATTTCAAAATGGGTGGCGTTAATATGATTCACCCAGTGGTATTTTTCATTTCAGCCTTTTTTGCAACCAACTTGCAACCTATAGTCCGAGTTATAGACAAACCATGGAAACCACGAATGGTTAGTCATTTACAATACATCTTGTTAGAATGGCAAAGCTCTTTATTTATTCATAAAAATAAGAGGAAATATAAATTACTCCCTGAGTGGAATACATTCTTCAATTACATCCGTAAATGGAATTTAACATATTCAGATGCTGTGCAACACTCCAGGAAAGGGATGTACCAAAATACTATACAGAACAATTTTTTTGAGACACGATTTCCACAGTTTACAGACATAGAACAAAAACAAATAAGTGAAAGACTCACAGACAGTAGAATCCCACAACATATGTGGGACATTGTATAGCTGGGGGTTCATAATAAAATAAACACAAGGGGAAACCACAAACACAAAAGTGTGTCAGAACGTTTTTGTTTAAGAAATTCATGCAACTTACAAATTGAATCCCCAAATCACTTATATTTCAACTGTCCCTTTATCAAGGAATTTTGGTTGATATGGGAAGTCTACTGGAAAAATTTCCATTCGCTAAATGGTCAGATAACCAACTATTTTATGGTTTCTTCCCCTTGTCATGGAAGAAATATAATAGCACTCTTACTGTCATTGCAGCTCATATTTTATATTGGATTGGGCAAGTTAGATGTAAATTTATTTTCCAACAAGACCTTTCTCCTGCTACATTGTTTTCTTTTATCCATGAAGGTATCTTATATATTAAAAACACAGAATTTGTTTCTTTAAAGCGAGGCATCTGGGAGAGATATTGGCACTATTTTCCCTAGAAGATTACAACTTCACCAAATGATCACTTATAATTCTTCTGGATAAATATATTTTACTTTTGTTGATGAGATCTCATATTAGCAAGAGAAATGGGCTTGTTCTTTGTTTTTTTTTTTTTTGTTAGATTTATGAGACTATCATAGGAAGTGCAACGGGAACAAAGACTTGCATCATAATTTATAGTTACACAAACTATAATATTGAAATATTTTGGGTAAAGCTTTTTCTTCTAGTTGTAATGGATTAAGTATCTTTTGCCTTTCTGTAAAAAAACTTGTTTTTTTGTACTCCTTTCGGGGGGGGGTTAAGACTTGGGGTCTTTATATGATGAAATATTTCCATAAGTTTTCTTATTTCAAGTTCGTATGATGTAATACTGATTTGTATACATTTTTGTTTCTTATGATGTGGAAAAAAAAGATTTCCCTTACTCTTTTCATAGAGAGGGGAGGGGAGAGGGTGGTATTTCCCTTTTTTAGTGTTTGGAGTTATGTACAATTTATGTTTTCTTTGGTTGAAGTATGCTGTAATACACATTTAGGTTGTCCTTTTCTCTTATGGTTTCGGGTGGGGAAACATTGTTTCCGAGTACACTTTGCTTCTATGTATGATGTAATACTTATTTCTGTTCTTTTGATTTTGTGTGATGAAACAGTTTGCTTTATACCTTATTTTATGTTCTAATAAAAAATTCCCCTATTCTTTTAGTGGGAAGGGGGTCTGGTTATAGTATTTCTTCCTTATGTTTTGGGTTACTGTATGATGTAATGCTTATTTATGTTTCTGATTTTCTTTTATTGTGGTTTTATATGATGCAATACTGATCTGTATATATTTTGTTTTATGATTTAAATAAAAAATTCCCCTGCTCTTTTCGAGAAGTGTCATGGGATCTTTAACATCCAACTGAACTACCACCAGAACAGGCAGATGGGACTTCGGTTTAACGTCTCATCTGAAAGGGCCTTGGACAATAGTGACTTATACGCATGACACAGGTTACACTTAAGCAGGGAAGGGAAAGGAGTACTAAAACAGAGAATAGAGAGGTATATATCAACAAAGGTGGATTTAAACTAGGAGGGGGGTGGTGAGGGGACCACTGATAGGAAAAGAGTCCAGAAAGGGGAGCCTAGTGAGCTCACCCCCCTAGTTATGGGTAAAGGCAGTGGGGAAGTGGCACAGGGAAGGATAAGGGGGGGGAAATAGGGGTAGGGAAGGGGAGGAGACAGGCTGGAGGGTGGTGTCACTGAATGCAAGAAGCCTAAGGAATAGAATAGCAGAGTTACAGACTCTCTTGGCGGTGGAGGGGGTGGATATTGCAGCCATCACAGAAATGTGGGCCACCCAGTACCAGAACTGGGATATGATGATCTCGGAGTTCAGGTTATTCAGAAAAGATAGGGCTAAGGGAAATGGGGGGAGTGGCGATCTATGTAAGGGAGGTGATAAAGTGTGTAAAGGAGGAAGGGGAGGAGGGGAGGACAGAAGCACTATGGATGCAGTTCCAAGATGAAAAGAATAGGACACTGAGGATGGGTGTGGTGTACAGGCCACCAGCTCATGGGATTGACCTGCACAGGGGAATTAGCTGAAGAAAAAGGTGGGAGGAGGTCTACAGGAGGGCACAGTATTGGTGGGGGACTTCAGCCTGCGGGGTGGAGTGGGGCACCCCATCCGCCATGAGTGCAAGGGGAGTGGGTCCTGCTAGAAGCATTTCAAGACAGCTTTCTGCCACAGCTGGTCCAGGAGTCGACTCAGAAAGGACTCTGGACCTTCTACTGGATAACAGGGAAGCTGTAAGGAATCTGGAAGTGGAGGAACCACACTGGCTGGGAGTGACCACTATTCAGTGTGGTTCATGCTCAACATGGGGAGAGAAACAGGGAGAACAGGTGCAAGAAGGATTGAGTTTATGGGGGTGGGCTTCAAGAAGACGGGGGAAATTTGTGGCAGACACCTGGCAGGAATGCAACCACACATGGATGCAGACCAGAAATGGGATATCATAAAGTATGGGCTGGCGGAGGCAACAGAGTCTTGCACTAGGAAGAAAAGCAAGAAGGGAAGGGCAAAGAAACCCAGTTGGCTGACACAGGAGGTTATGGAAGGGGTGAGGGCCAAGACAGCAGCGTTTCAAAAGTACAGGAAATCAGGGAGGGGTGAAGATAAGGATATGTACATGGGGAAGTCCAGGGAGATTATCAGACTGGTCAGGGTGGCCAAGGCATCCAGGGAGCTGAGACTGGTACAGGGAATCAAATGTGGAGAAAAAGACTTCTTTCGCTACATCAGAGAGAGAAGAAAAAGCAAGGATCAGCTGGTGAGGACTAAGAAGGACAGAGGTGGGTGGAGATAGGGGTGGAGCAGGCAGAGGCACTGAATGAATGCTTCTGCTATATATTCACGCAGGAGAAGGGGGGAAATACCCAGGTGACAGGATGTGTACCACAGGACTGGAGAATGGCCCATGTGGTGCCCATCCACAAAAGTGGCCCAAAGGATGAACCAGGAAACTACAGGCCAGTGAGCCTCACATCGATCATGGGAAAGCTCATGGAGACCATCCTAAAAGAGAGGCTAGTGAGCTTCTTGGAGGAAAACGGTCTCCAGGATGATCAACACCATGGATTTATAGCAGGCAGATCCTGCCAGACAAACCTTGTAGAGTGCTACGACTGGGTGTCGCAGGAACTGGATAAGGGCTATGCAGTGGATGTCCTGTATTTGAACTTCAGCAAGGCCTTTGATTCAGTGCCACATGGGATGTTGGGGAAGAAACTGGAACATGTGGGGGCAGATCTAAAAATGGTGACATGGATCACAAACTGGCTAAAGGGAAGGCAGCAAAGGGTGGAGGTGGGGGGCCTCTCATCACCGACAGTGGTGACGAGCGGAGTACCACAGGGATCGGTACTGTTTGGGATTTTTATTGCAGATATCTCACACGGGATCCAAAGCAAGATTAGTCTGTTCACAGATGATACCAAGATGGGAGCTGTGGTTGATGACACGAAGGGGTGGAAGGGATTGCAGGAGGACCTGAAAAAGCTGCAGGAGTGGGTGGAAACATGGCAGTTGGAGTTCAACGGCAAGAAGTGCAAGGTTCTGAACTTCAGAGCCAGGAACCAGGGGAGGGATTATCACTTGAATGGGGTACAGTTGGGGAGCTCCACAGAGGAGAAGGACCTAGGAGAGATCATTACGGGGAGCATGAACAACTCTGCTCAGTGCAGGAAGGCAGCAGCAAAAGCAAACAAAATGCTGCGGTGTATTGCGAGAGGGATCTCCTCCAGAAGGAGGGAGGTTATCCTGTCCCCGTATACGTCATTGGTCAGGCCCCACCTGGATAACTGCATGCAGTACTGGTGCCCATTCCTGAAGAAGGACGTCAGACTGTTGGAGGGGGTGCAGCGAAGAGCCACAAAGATGATCCAGCGACTGGAGAGCAAGCCCTATGAGGACAGGCTGGGAGAGTTGAATATGTTATTTACTGGAGGAGAGGAGGGATGGGGGGATATTATCGAGCCCTTTAATTATCTGAAGGGAATAAACAAGACCAATACAGAAGGGATTTTTCAGATGAGAAGGGGGAGGGACATGAGAGGACATGGACTGAGATTGGAGGGGGGAAGATTCAAGAGGGAGATGAGGAGACATTTTTTCACAGAAAGAGTGGTAGACAAATGGAACACCTTACCAGATGAGACAGTGTCCTGTAAGATGGGCAATTTCAAGAGGGGTCGGGACAGGGTAAGGGGAAGGGATACTGGGAAGGGGCGGGGGGGCAGCTGAGAGATGAGGGGCTAGCTGCACACTCGAGCAGACTCGATAGACCATGAGGCCTGTTTCTGCTGGCAATTTTGTATGTTCATATGAAAAACAGCACTTCAGGAGGGCAGCGCACTCCTCATGCTGCACCACAGTGTCAGTATTGGGATTTAACCCAAGTGCCTGGTGTGGGGATAGAACCCACAGCCTTCTGATCTTTCAGCCTTGGAGGCAAGTGTGCAACCTGCTGAGCCACTGACACTAAAGGCACTTTTACACACAGGTTTTTAAAATGGAATGAGCGTTATCTGTGTGGCGCCGTTGTTCCTTTTTACACTCCACGAGTATTCTGGCAACCCCGCCTCCATTTGTTTCAGCTCCCCCACACAGTTTGCTGCTCTATGGCTGTTTCTGCAGTGCTACCGGAATGGCTGTTTTACATAGCTGGATGAAACGGAATACTTTGGTGCAAACTGCGAAAAGCAGAGATTGCGGTTTGGACGAACGTTCACCAAGGGAACGGAACAGATGCACTTTATACACAAGGGATGTAACAGAATACTGCTTCCATAGGAGTCATTCCATTACAGAAACCTGTGTGTAAAAGTGCCTTAAATAACACAAACATAGAAGTGAGAAGTAATGCAGTAGGGCAGAACACTGTTGGAGCAGGCAGTGGAATGAGACAGAGTGATAGTTGCTAAGGGGCGCCAGTACTTAAGGCAGGTGCAAACAATTAAGGTGATGAGCACAGAGATTACAGCATGGAAACAGCAATTGGGACTGAGAGCACATAGGCACCTAGTACAGGGAAAAAGAAATTGATGAAATATGATAACTGAACTGAGAGTATGATTAGCAAAGTAGTTAAACAGAACAATGCAAACAGAGGGGCACTAGCATACCCAGAAAAAACTCAAAAAGCAAACAGGACCACAGGAGCAGTAGGGAGAACAAACAACTGAGACAGAAGCACAGACTGTAGCCACAGGCAAAACTTGGACCGAGAAGCAGGAGGCAAAGACAACATTTACTGACCCAGAAGCAGGAGGAGTACAAACCAAGCAGGGAGTCTATCACAGTCACCAGATTCCAACATGAAGGAAGGGAGGAGATAAACACAGCGGTGGGCAGGGAAAGAGTGGGCCTGGAGAGAGGATGGACAGAGTCTCTCTGGCCACAAGGAAAAAATGCTTGTGTGTGGAGTGAGGAGATCAGCCCTTAAATGGGCCGAATGGGGGTGCGGCCAGTTGTACAGCCCCCTTGAACTACAGGCTGGAGCCTTCCAATTATGACTGGAGCCTTTTCTTTGCTATAGGATGCCTTATTATGAATCTATAATCACATGTATTCAGGACCTATTTAAATTAGGAGTATAATTACTCAAATTATTAAGCTCCTGGGATGCAGGCGATATGATTTAATGTATGGCACCATTATTTCGGGTGTCTAGACATGTGGGATTATTTACGTACCTTAACTTCATGCCTGGTTGTTTATACCATGGTTTTTGTTTGCTCATTATGTGATTGTCAAGTTATTTGCATAATTGAGTGTATATAGTGGGCATTGGGGTGTGTTATAATCCTCTCTGAGGAAGTCTGGGAGTCCCCCAAGTGAAACGTCAGTTTTTGGCACTGTCATGACATCACTCAGCTGCTTTCAGTGGGTGTAGTCTGTCTGCAGCTGGACACTATTCAAGATTTCTTAGTCTGCGCAATGTGGAATAAAAGGGTAAGATATCATGTCTGAGTGTTTTTTCTGGTTGCAAGTTCTTACTTTCTTCTATTTAGATAATTGTTTTTGAGTTCTCGCACCACAGCCGTCCTGATATTTGCCGGTTTCCTTTGTGATTTGTAGATGGTAGATTTGTAAACAAGTCTGCGGTCTGCAAGCATGCAAAAAGTTTTAGACAATCCCTGTCATGAAGTGAAAGAGTCTTCCAAAAAGTGAAAAATGTGCCAAAACTGTAGTGCTGTCTCTATTTTTGCCATGACTGACTGAAAAATCCACCCCTATGTATTTATCATAACAAAGCCCCCACTGTGGTAACTTATCTAATGTGTCTTGCAAAAACACTGTGGTCTGGAATGGTATTGTAAGGATTTTTCAGGGACTTTATCAGAATAAGGACAAGAAAAAAACATTTCCACTGCTTGTCTGTTACTGTTTCTTTATTCTGGGTCCAACCGGCACTGCTTACACAAAATATGTAAGCGGGCAACAAAAGGTAACCTTTACCTGTATTCTATAATCATGCCCCCTAAATCCTCCAGGCACTACAAGGCAAAACAGTAATCACAACCTACAGTAACACAGTTTTGCAATAAAAAATGGGACCAAATAGAAAAATGTGCAACAGAACATGGAAAAGCAGCACCACTGCCGGCTTCCTGAGGACCCCAGTATATCTGAGCTGACTTCTGCCACCTCATCCGCTGCTCAGTGCTGTGCATACTCACAGGTTCATCCCCCCTTTCACCCAGGGGTTAAACCGAGGCTTCAAAGGGGCTGATGGAGACAAGTAAATGGGCTGGGGGACATGACAGAGGGTTCCGGGGGAGACAGCACCAGAGAAGGGGAGCATTTTATTTGAATAATAAAAAAAATATATATATATATATATATATACACACACACATATATATATATATATATATATATACATACATACATACATTTATTAGTAGACAGTAAATAGGGGAAGAAAAACAATATGCTAGTCACTCGAGGTGGAAACCACCCCACTGGCAAAGAGATTTTTAAACCATAACAACACATTTCAAATACAGCAATGTAAATGAGCATGGTTTATATGAAATCATCCCAGACTGTCCTTCAAAGAGTTATCAAATGTTCAGTAGTTGGTCAGAATACGTCCAGAGTCCAGCACACTGGCCCCTACCCCAACAGTCTTAGCAGGACACAGTTTGGGAAACTTTCACAAAAGGCGCTGCAACTGCCTAGTGTACATTCAGAAAAATGACCGCCAGCTCCTTCAGTGAAGCATGATACTTTGTGTTCTATGTGGGATAGGGCAGGTCTGCCATTGCACCACACCACTATCATTTCATCAGATCCACCACCCCCTGCTCCTGGCACTCTAGCCACTCTGCCTGATCCTCAGTTCCTCCCTGACTGGTCACCCTGCTGCTCCTCTGCTCTCAGAGTTGTAATTTTACCCTTTCCTGCTCTCCGTATGGTCACTCCCTCTTGGAGGCCAACCCCAAATGTGGATGGATGTTACATATCCTGACTACAAGCCAGGGTGGCCTCTTACTCCCTAACTCACTTTGGGTTTAGGTTCAGAATGCTCACAACCCATCCTAGCTAATGTAGTCCTACCTGATAACAACCAACTCTACAGTGCAAGAGAAGAGGAAAGAGGATGCGCAGGACCAAGACTCCCCAAGACTGGGACTCTGACAGCTTACATATGTTGCACAGTGGGCATTTCTGGGCCTCCCTGAACCCTTCTCCTAGATCATAAGGGCTCTGGGATGCAGTCTGCATGAAAGGCACTGTACAGCACCAGATTCATTCCTTTTCTCCCCTCTTTGGCCAACCTCACTGCTGCTACTCCAGCAGTAAAAAACACTGGCATGAGTGCTTCTGCTGCTTGCTTCTGGTACATCAAGGGAGCCTCCTGTTGCTTTGATCTGCCACCACATACTGCCACTCTTCTCCAGTGCTTGAAAATTGTGCCCACCACTCAAGGCCATTGCCACCACTTCAGCTGCTACCCATGGAGAAAGAGATGGGTTAGCAGGTGGGGGCACCTTTTATATGCAACCTTACCTTGCTACACCATGGGATCTGATTGGTCCCTGCTGGCCTAAGCCAGCCAATAATCAGAAGCCCCCTTCAGAAAGCCCATGAGCAGGGCACCATGAGGCATTTTCCAGCTGGCACCAGCGGTCAAACAACATGATCTCTGGTTACACATACTGTACACTGACCAAATACTGTCTGCTGTATGAGGAGAATACGAAACACACCACATCTAGCTTCTCTTCCCCTTAGTAGGAACTAAGGATGAGCCAATGCTGAATTTGTATTCAGTTAATGTGCTAAAACTCTGCACTTTTACTTTTGATTTGGCCCAAATAAACTTTTTTTTTTTAACTTTCTTTTTATCCCACCTGTCTTGCCCTCTCTGTCCACTCCTTTGGACCGATCAACCCCCCAGACCACCATCATGGAGCCTGCCCCTAGAGTGCCTGGCCTCTCCATTGTACTTCTTTGATGCCCGGATATCCCCCCGGGTGGGGCGAGGAAGGGCCCCTCTTCTTCTACCTTTTTTCAGAGGAGAGCCTGCACAACTGGGTCAGCCCATAGATTGGTGGCTGGGAGGCATGGATCGGTCATCATCCAGGACCAAAGAGGTTTTTTTTTCTGTTTTTCTGTGTTCCCTTCCACCCCTAAGGATGCCGGCTTGGGTAGACGATGTGCTGAAGCACGATGCTACCAAGTGCCTAACAGTGTCCTCCCCTCCCTGACTCCAGCGCCATGGGAGCCACCAAAGCCCCGAAAGTCAATGCTTCCACCAACCCTCAAGGACGTCAGGTGCCTGTAACTCCCCTGGAAACCCACCCAGAAGGAGGAGAGCATCTTTTGGGATGCTCGATCCTCTTTCCCCCTACCAACCCCCGACGACCCGAGTTCGTTCCCGAACCTGGGTTGCCGGTGTGGTGCAAGGTATGGCATCCAGCGCTTCAACCATCAGTGCCACCGGGCTGGCCTGGCCCAAATAAACTTTTGAGCCACTTTGGATGACTTAATTCTTTGGCCAAGTAAAAACAAATATCACTTTAGCCCTTCCTGGAGGGGGCAGTGCTAGTCCTATGGCCACCTATTTCCCCACCCCAGGCAATGCCTACCCTTCTCCACCCTTCCCAGACATTTTTGTATAAAACAAAAATTTAGCCTGCTAGACCCCCCCATCTCAAGGACCCAAAGTGTCTTTGACGGAAGTTTCAAAGCCAAACTAAAGACAGGGGGTAGGGATTTTCAAAGGCTTAGATTGCAGCAAGCCCCATGGTATATGAGGCTTGCTGTGATCTAACAGGAGTTTCTATCCCATGCAGTAACTGCCGCCAAGTTAGACCAACTTTTTCAGGTCTAACTTGCAGCAATCCTGGGTGCCTTTTTTATGGCACTTGTGCCAGATATTTGATGCAAGCTACTGTAAATCATGAAAACTGTCCTAACTGCAGCAGAGATTGTAAAATCGGGCACAGTTGCAGCAATGAGGTTGGTGCACTGCCAGAACCTAAGTGTCATGGTGCACAGCTTGGCACAAGCCATACGCCACATTTTGAAAATCCTGCCCAGGGGGTCCAAATCAAAGCTGAACCAAAGTTGCGCATTTTCTTTTTTTTTTTAAATTGCATTTTATCCCTCCTTCGCTCTCCGAGCACCGCTTCTTCAGGAGCCCCAATGAAGGACTTGCCCCCACTCCTCCACCTACCTGATCCTGCAGTCCATCCCCCATGGAGCCATGGATAATCCCCCTGGGTGGGGACAAGGTGAGGCGGAACACCCCGACAATCAACTTTCGTCGGGAGACCCCAGGACCAGGCAGGTGGGAGCAATCAGGAGTCTGCCTTGGGGGCTCTGTCTACCTGGAGCTCAGAGAGTTGTTTTCCCTTTTCTTGTGGATAGTGGTGCATGCCCAACGTCAAGGCATCACTGCCTGATGTCGCCACTCCCCCCCCCACCCCGAACGTCAGCTCTACGCTTTGCCAAGCCTCAAGCTTCCACTAGAGGCCGGTCAAGCGCCGAGCCGGAATCCCCCTTCCTCCCAGGAGAAGAAAGCTGTCCTCCGGATGCTCAATCTTCTCCCTCCCCTGCCGACCCCCAATGGCCCGGGCTCGTTCCCGAACCTGGGTCACCGGCATGGAGCGAGGTGTGGCATCCAGCGCCTCAACCCTCAGCACCACTGGGCCGGCCCAAGTTGCGCACTTTCACATTTTCTCATCCTTAATAGGAACCTATCATACAAAAACATTCCTTCAGGTAAATAAAAACTAGCACTACCCTGAAAATTATCCTATAGAGATGTGGTAGGATGAAACCCTCCCACTGTATTTTTGTTTAATAAAAGTAGAGAATTAGGTCCTAAGGGATTACTAGAAAGCCTTACAGTCACAATAAGGCTGCTCTAAGGTACCAAATAAAATGAAAGCCTACTGAGACCTGAAACATTCAGTGCAGGAATGGTCTTACTCCATGGCAAATTAATGTTTCTTTCCTATACTTTTATTTATTAGCTTTTGTTGACCAGGTAGGTGCATTAGGCAAAACCCTGCCTGTTTTCAAGCACAATCCGGGAGAGTACAATACGTAGTTAACAAAAAAAACAAGACAGTGGTGAAGTACAAAGCAGCACAAATTACAAAACCAGTAGATATCCTCACAGGGGTAGTCATGAAAACAAAATATACTTTTAGCAGTAACCATCCGTGCAGGGATGGAAGGAAGCAGGTATGGGGAACAAGACAAGGGCTGCAGCCTTTCTTCTATGCTAATATTCTAGCTTGTCTTTGCTGGACTGATCACCCAGCACTGAAGCTGTAATACTTTTTCTAATTCTTCTTTTTCTGATCCCCCCCCTTCCCCCACCACACACACAGCTAGCATTAAGTATACAAGAGCTGTCCTAGCACAGTTAGAGTGAAAGAAATGTGTACTTTGGTGTGGTATTCCCCTGTTAAAAGTTTCCATTTGCTAAATAGTGTACCTGGGGAAGAAAGTACAGTACATAAAATGAATGTGTTTTTGGTCCTAAATATCATAAAAACGAAATACTGAAGAACTACTATAAACCACCTTTTATATGGTAGGTAATGAAGGTATCAGGAATCCCAAAGTTCTTACTGTTTGATGAAATGTACCAAACACATCATGTTTTACAAAGTGCTACAAACAATGCATTAGCAATGCCTTTCGTTACATATTGCTGGTCTTAACTGAATTTTCCTGATACTAGATGAAATGTTTCTTTAAGCCAAAACTGAACACATTGTTATATATTGAGGAAAATGTACCTGTTTGGGAAGTGCTTGACTCCATGTGCTTTTAGTTTGCGATGTTCATTTTGCAGATTACTATGGGCTCAGGCTTGCTGAAATCTGTGGGCTTTATAGAGCTCTAGCATGAGGGAGTTTGGGAACAAGAAAGGTGGGACTTCCTGCCTGGAAGTTCCCTTCTTTATTTTCTTATTGCTTTATTTTCTGATTGTTTAAAACCTTGATATGCATTAAAATGTTGTTTTTTTCATGTTCTGCTTACTTTTCTGCATGAAACAGCCATATTTAAAATTGTTGCAAACATTTAACTAAAATTTAAGCTATGATTGACAGGTCACATGAACTCCAGCCCTATAAAAGGAGCTGGCTGAGGACAGTCTGGCAGATAAGGAGATAATATAAGTCAAGACCTGAGCTGTGGATGGAGCAGGCATCTGCAGGAGTGAAACTGGCTGATGCAAGAGGGAAGTAGTCTGTGCTGGAAGCAGTCTCAGAAAGACTGACCAGTGGCGGTACTAGCCAAGGCTGGGATGTTTTGGACCAGAGCTGAGTTAAGCAGCTGGAGGGGTACTTGGTCTACCTAAAGTATGGGCTGCAGAGCTGCAGGTAGGACCAGCCTCCAATACTGGTTTTGTCCCTGTGAGTCTATTGGCTGAATGGGAACTGATAGCCCTTCAAGCCAAGTTTTTACAGTTGGCCAAAATTATCTTTACTAGTCGAGCAGTACGAGCAACACAGAAGTTCGAGATTTGCACTGTTTGAACTGTTTGTTATTGCCAAGTATGTGAAGTCCTTTTGTAATAAAGTGGACTGCCCTATGGGACATTTTGAAAGAACTTGTCTCACCTTCTGTGTGTTCATCCAACCTTCCCTTCACAAGAGAAATGCGAGATAGAGGAGGTAGAAGACTTGGTTTGCTGGCCAAGGCACCTAGCTTCACCTGAGCTCTTTCCTTCTAAGACTGCTTGAAAGGCAGAGTAGAGAAACTTACCAGAGCAAGGGGAAAGGATTAAGACTTAGTTTGGCTAAGCAGATTTAATGTGTGGTGGTGTTTTTTTTTTTTACTCACAGGGATTGCTACTGTTTGTTGCTAACATTTCATTGCTTTATTTTTCTCTGATTCAAATTTTGTTGCTGGTATACCTTCTTCTGCATTATTACAAGGTGTGCCTACAGGGTGTGCTAACAGATTACTCCTGTAATCTTCTGATTCAAATTGTCTTTGCGGGTATATCTTCTGTTACTGCTTTATTTTCTCTGGAGCAAAGTGTTTCTTACAGCGATATCTTCTCTGAAATTATTACAGGTGGTGCTTTACAGGTTTTACAGTTTTATCTAACATTAGGATAAGCTTTCAGGGTTACTGCATTTGTTGTTGACTGATTGTTTCTGCTCTTACCTCCTTGTTCTTTCGTCCGTGGTTCTTCTTTTAGGCAGGAAGGCCCAGCCACCCACCCCATCCCCAACCACCCCACGCTACACTCCTTTTATAGGGTACCACAGTTGTGACATTTCCTGTGGCAGAGCAGGAAGGGGGATCAGTGGGGCCTCCACAAGGTGATCTAATTTACAGGGGCACTAGTAATTTAACTTGTTATAACAAGTTAAACAAAGCACAATTAAACCATTACTTGCATTTTTTCCCTTTTTCTCCTTCTAATTACTTTGACTAGGTTACAAACCCAGCAACTTATTTGGAATGGATTTCATTAACTGCAGGTACTGTGGAACAATTTTCAGAAGGACAGTCTTACAGGATTTAGGACACTGTCCTACATGCTGGGCCTTTGGAGATCTTAGGGCTCAGCTCCGGGCAGCATGGGCAGAGATTGCATGCCTCAAATTTCATATTGAAGAGGAAATACATTATAAGAACCACCCGCCATTTCCCAGCATCCAACAGAAAAACCTTGACCGCAGAGGGTAGTTGGTCCAGGAGGTTGGCAGGTGGTTAGGAGGAGCAAATCAGGTGCCCCATCACTCTCTGCTCTCCAACACATTACCTCCAAAAACCATATAAACACTACAAACAGGTATCTGCCTCTATCTCTGAAATCAAATAAAGAGGCAGAAGACACCATGAGAGCAGGACACTGTGGCACAGGAGCTAGCACAACAAAACTCACCCAAATCAGGAACCAAAACAAAACAAGCACAAAGGAAATCCCAAAAACTTTTGATCATAGGAGACTCCATGATTCGGGAGTTGATACCCATCTCAGCCAGGGTGATGGTCAGATGTCTCCAGGTACATCAGCATGGAGAGACACTGACCGCATTACTAAATTGTTCACAAAGCAGGAGAAACATTGATGTCCTAGTACACATAGGGACTAATGATCTCACCAGCCGGTCAGTTGTGGAGACCAAGGAACACCTGACTAGGCTGGGTGACAAACTATCATCTATTTCGTCCGCATCTCCTTCTCTGAGATCCTGCCAGTCTGGGAGAGGGGAGCAGATGGACGGAAGGTCAGAAGAAAGGGAGATAGGGGAGCTAAACCATTAGCTCCAGGGGAGCTGGTGCCAGGAAAAGGACACCAGATTTGTAGGGACTGGCAACAGTTCTGGGAGCGAAAGTTCTTTAAATTTGATGGACTGCATCTGACTAAAGAGGGAGTCAGTGCATTGGGGCAGAAGTTTGACGTCTTTGCAGAATATTTAAACTAGCAAATGGGGAGAGGGGTGCAGCACCCCAATCGTCAAATGGGAAGAACACCCCTCCCCCCCTCAGCTAGTGGTCAAACAGGAATTCAGCATGTTTGCCGTTCATTTGCATCACCAGGTAAGAAAAAAGGTTTGTCTCCCCATACGACGCACAGGGGTAATGCCAAACTTCACCCAACAACCAACACACCAAAATCTGGCCAATAGAAAATCATGTACACAATGCTCACAGCCTGGGAAATAAGATCCCAGACCTGCAGGCAAATGTCAGAGGCTAAACTGGACATAGTAGCAATTAGTGAGACGTGGTTTACCAGTAACCACACTTGGGAGACTTCAGTACCTGGCTATGTATTGTTCAGAAGAGACCGAGGTGCAAAAGGGGGAGGTGGCCCTGTATGTTAATGAAAATATCAAAGCTACAGAAATTCAGAATACACATAAGGAGCCAGAAGAACTGTGGGTCACCCTGGAAACAGGAAATGGGACAGCCATAAGAACTGGGGTTGTCTACAGGCCCCCAGACCAGAGGAGGACATAGACACATTACTGTTAGAAGATATACAAAACATGACAGCTAAAGGGAGGTTCTGATAATGGGAGACTTCAACATGCGGATACAGATTGGTCAATACCAGCAGGAACATCTGCCAGAACTAGACTCATAGTGGATTCCCTGCAGGAAGGGCCTCAAACAACTGGTACAGCAACCCACAAAGACAGGGCTATCCTAGATCTAGTACTGACTAATAAAGAAGGGATCACAGATCTCAGGTAGAAGGTCACCTGGGGCCAGTGACCATCACATGGTATGGTTCAATTTGGCTACTACATCTAAATCATCCCATTCCAAGGCAAAAATATGGGACTTCAGAGGAGCTGACTTTGATAAGATGGCCAACAGAGTTAAGCTAGCCCTGGCAAAAGAAACACAGGTGAGGGGTACAGGCAAAGTGGGCAAGCATTAAGGATGCAATACTTGAAGCAACATCCCATTGTGTTAGACAGAAAAGGAAGTGCAAAGAAGAAGGAAACCACTTTGGTTCTCAAATACAGTAGCAGAAAGGTCAGAGCCAAAAGGCTGGCCTTCAGGAAATATAAGGCAACACAGCGGGATGAAGATAGGGAGGCATACCAAACTGCCTAAGGAAGCAGGTAAGGCAGTAAGGCAGGCAAAGTCCCAAACTGAGGAAACACTAGCACGAACAGTAAAGAAGGTGACAAGACTTTCTATAGATACATTAGTGAAAGGAGAAAGTCCAGAGGGGTATTGATAAGCTTAATGGAGAAAAGGGAGCATGTGAGGAGGAGGACCCTGTAAGGCATCTATCCTAAATAGATACTTTGCTCAGTATTTACTGAAGAGAAGGTAGGGCAGGGCCCACAGCTCAGCATCATGGACACAGGGGGAGGGAGGGAGGTGAGCACTACTCCCTTCACAAAAGAAAGGGTCCTACAAGAGCTTGCTAAGCTCAGGGTGGATAAGGCAATGGGACCTGATGGCATACATCCCAGGGTAGTTAAGGAGCTAAAGGAGGAACTAGCAGAGCCATTAGCAGAATTGTTTAGTGAGTCTCTGAGCACAGGAGAGGTCCCAGAAGACTGGAGAAGGGCTCATGTGATCCCGCTCCACAAGAGTGGTAGCAGGGAGGAGGCGGGGAACTCAGACCGGTCAGTCTTACCTCAGTAGTGGGCAGATTATGGGAGGCACTCCTTAAGGAAAGGATAGTGCAACACCTGGAATCCATAGGGGCACAGGATCCAAGACAGCATGGGTTTACAAGGAAGGTCCTGTCAAACTAATCTCATAGATTTCTTTGACTGGGTAACCAGAGTGGTGGACCAGGGAGCAGTTGATGTCGCCTACCTTGACTTCAGCAAAAGCTTTTGACACTGTTCCACATAGAAGATTGATAAATAAGCTGGGTAGGCTCAGGGTGGGTCAGTTGGTCAACTGCGGCAAACTGGTTGACGGGCAGAAAACAGAAGTGGTGGTAAATGGTATACAGTCAGAAGAGATGCAAGTCACAAGTGGGGTACCTCAGGGATCAGTCCTGGGGCCAGTCCTATTCAACATCTTCATTAGTGACCTTGCAGATGGACTAGAGGGTAAGGCTTGTCTGTTTGCAGATGACACCAAGATCTGCAACAGAGTAGATGATCCAGATGGGGTGGGCAGAATGAGAAGAGATCTGGATAAACTAGCAGAATGGTCAGAAGAGTGGCAACTGGGATTGAATGCAAAGAGTGCAAAATCATGCACATAGGAAGAGAACCCTGAAGCCACCTATAGGCTGGGAGGGAGTTGCTAGCAGTCACAAAGGAAGAAAAGAGACTTGGGCATCATCATCACTGATGACCTAAAATCATCAAGCAGACCTCTAAAGCAGTAGGTAAGGCTAGGGGGTGTTAGGGTGTATTAGTAGGGGTATCACAAGTCGTAAGAGGGAGGTAATAATCCCTCTGTACAAGACACTGGTTAGGCCCCATCTGGGTACTGCGTGCAGTGTTGGAGGCCACACCTTCACAAGGACATTAACCAAATTGAGGCAGTCAGAAGAGCACCAAAATGGTGCAGGGACTGCATCAGAAGACATATGAGGACAGATTAATGGAGCTCAATATGTACACCCTCGAGCAAGGAGGGAGAGAGGTGATATGATTGAGGCATTCAAACACCTTAAGGGCATAAACAAGGTGAAAGAGTCTAACATGTTTAAATATAAGAAAATAGCAGGACAAGAGGACACAGCATGAGATTAGAGGAGGGAGGTCAGGAATGTGAGGAAATTCTTTTCACAGAAAGGTGGTGGATGCATGGAATGGCTTACACAGAAGTGGTGGCTATGAATACAGTGCAGGGCTTCAAACAGGCATGGGATAGGCATAAGGGAGCAATGCAAATGACTATGAATAGGTAGGCCACTGACAGAGCAAAGGCCGATGGCACATTTATAAGGTAGAAAAAGAAATGGGCAGACTGGATGTGCCTTGCGGTCCTTATCTGCTGTCAACTTCTATGTTTCTATATCTCAGGAGGGGAAACATGAAAAAAACAATATTTACTGTAGACACAAGTGTTCTTATGTTTCATATAGTTTATCATTTAGCATCCCCTTCTTCCTAATAACTGTACATTATTATAAACACTGGATCACTACCCCTAGACTTTATCTGCTCTGACATCTTGTCGACACCTGACATTCCAGTCCTCTGCTGCTGTGTAAATGACTGGAATGCCAGGAGCAGAGAGTCTGTGTTATTTGGTAGATGAAGTTTATAGAACAGCAATCTTGTTTTCATATTCCTTTCCATAGATATTAAAGAAAATGGGGAAATACAATGTATTAAATTTAAAATAAATAATTTCTATAATGTTTTTCAAAGTTTTGGAGATTGAAAGTGATTGTTGTAATTGTGACTGTAATTGATGTAATTTTAAAGTCCTGTTGTCAGAACTATCTTGAAAAAAGGCTTCAGCCTAAGATGTGAAGTAAGAACTTTTCCTGAATAAAAAAAATAACTATTTTACTACTGCTACTACTACATCATGGTCTCTTTAAAAAATGTTATCCTTTTATTTCTAAACTTTACAGGCCTCATTTTCAAAAGGTTAGCGTGGCACAAACCAGTTTTGTGCCACGCTAACATGGAATAGCCCTAGCTGATGGGGGCATGCCCATATTCAAAGGACACAGATGCGCGACACACTCCCGACAGTACTGTTGTGCACAGTATTGTGCTGCACCTATGCAAATGAGGGTTCCCTCATGCATATGTGGCGAAGCACAATATTGAAAGTGTTCAGAAGTGTTAAATGGCCACCAGCAGTGGTGCAGTTTAATGCTTCTGAAACCCAGCCCTTAACAGTGGGCAGACCTGTCTGCCCACTGTCAAGGGTTGTGTACCCTGGTGATTCAGCATCCTTCCCTTGCCCCGATCCCCATATATTTAATCAAAAACATTGGTGATTCAGCGTCCCTCCCATGCCCCGATCCCTGTCCCCATAAATAGATTGAAACACATTGGTAGTTCAGCATCCTTCCCCAGCCCCAATCCCTGTTCCCATAGATAAAAGCTTTATCAATGGTGATCCAGTGGTCCCTCCCCCCTCCCTGTTCTCTGATCTCCATCCAGATTAGAAACATAAAAGCCCTGATAGTCTAGGTCCTCCCACCCCACCCCATCAAGTAGTGACCCACCACCCGGCTTCCCCAACCTGACCCGTGCCAGTGGCTGGCACAGCCCTCCTCACACCACCACACCTAACCACTAACTGAACTGTCACTCTGCATGTACAGCAGACAGTATGCACTCATCAGTTGACCGGTCAACCGATGAAGTGTATACTGTCTGCTGTACACTCAGTGACAATTCCAAACGATGTGGCGAGCCATGGTGGTGTGAGAGAAGCTGTGCCAGTTGCCAGCACAGGTCAGGTTGGGGGGGGAGCAGGATGGTAGGTCACTACCTGATAGGGTGGGGGGCCACTAGACTACCAGGGCTTTTTATGTTTCTAACCAGGACAGTGATCAGAGAATGGTGGAGGGGAGGGACCACCGTGCCACCATTGATAATGCTTTTATCTATGGGGACAGGGATTGTGGATGGGGAGGGACACTAAGCCACCAATGTTTTTGATTTCATAGATGGGGATGGGGACTGGGGCAGGCAAAGGATGCTGAGCTATCAATATGTTTGGTTTTATACATGGGGTGGGGATTGGGGAACGGGAGGGACGCTGAGCCACCAATGTTTTTGTTTATCTACATAGGGACAGGGATTGGGGAACGGGAGGGACGCTGAGCCACCTATGTTTTTGTTTATCTACATGGGGACAGGGATCAGAGCAGGGGAGTGATGCTGAACCACCATTGTTCAATTATCTATATGGGGACAGGAAACAGGGCTTGGGGGGGCCTGGTCTGGCAAACTCAGACAGCGCTCACATGCAAATGAGCCCATAATAGGTATACAAATGGCCCCTTAGTGCCATGCATGCTCAATGGGCTCATCTGCATGTTTAGGCTGAATGTCACCCATGGGAGCCTTGGCGCTAAACAGAGTGTGCTGTGCTTTACCCCTATGGGCAGTCGTCAGCCACACCCTCTGGTAGCTCTACAACAAACATGGTGACCGCTTGCTGTTAGCCATGCTACCAGGGTCCAATATTCAAACAGATAGCACCGTAAATTCGGATTGCACTATCTGTATATGGCACCAGAGCCAGACAGCCCTATTTTTTCGCACGACACACCTGTTTGGACATGCAGCCGGCTGACTATGAAAATGGGGGCCTACATTTCTTAATTTACTTTTAAACATTAAAACTTCCCATTCTGTATATTTCTCTGAACGTTACAATAATTCACTAGATTTAATCACTGGTGTTCATTTACTGTGCATACAGTAATACTTGTGTCTGTTTTTAAAAGACAAGCTGATAGAGCAATGTTTATTAATAAAAATGTCAGGTGATGCACAATTAAAAATGAACAGCAGAAAGAACAGGAGTCCCTATCAAGACACTGTGTTCCTATTCCTGCTACACTTCTGCAACTCCCCTGAGGCTACCTGCTGCACAAAGCTTTAGGAAAAATGATCTGTCCTCTATGCCTCATTTTCATTTTACCTCAACAACTTATCTTGTAAAAAAGGTTTCACTTCATTGAGAATACATTTTCTTCATATCTTAAAAAGGATAGAACATGTCAGTATCAAGCAGTGCATTTCTAACACAAATGTGTGAAATATAACATTGTTGGGCACAAAACAATTTAAAGTGCAGTTAATACAGAGCTGCGTTTTTCCTGTTTTCCAATGAAAAGGCAAATAAAGACTAACTCTAAAAGCTAAGCAACCTTACTACTGGAGGCTTTTAATGTTGTAATATTTATTCTAATATAGGCTGTAAAGTCATTGTATATGGTTTTTAGTACAAATGTATGACTGCACTAATATAAGGTAATCACAAATCCCCAGAGCACCTCTCATAAGTTTCAGCCAATCAGATACTGTATAGTGTGCACTCTTCAAACGAGGAAGCATACCTCTTAACGGTCCTTGATTTTCAAGGACATCCCTGATTTTGCTTCAGAAATTTCCCTCAGCCCTATTAAATTTGGCGTTTCTGTAACTAAACAGCAAAGATACTAATCATAAAATAATGTCAATTAGGGTTACCACCTGTCCTGATTTTGTCAGGACAGTCCTGGTTTTGGCAGGTGTGTCCTGCCAAAAACATAAAAAATGCTAAATTTATTTATTGAATTTTGTTGACCTGGTAAGCCCACTGGGCTTAGAAGTCCCTTTTTCAGGGGCGACTGGGGAAGGGGGAATACAGATGGTAAGCAACTGAAACGGAATCAGATTAAGCTGTTGGTAGTACAGTATTTTTAGTGAATGGGAGAAATTTGGCCAGGACACTGGGGAAATTCCCCTACTCTTTTCGAGGCAGGTGGTGCTGTTGGCCCGGAAAAGAGTGTTGGCACTCAGATGGACAAGGATGATGGAAGAGGACAGATGCCTGCACGCCCGTTACTGCACGTAGCAAGCTGGGGAAATGGTATGGCTGGAAAGCACCAAGGCAGCGGCCAGCAGAGCGCACCAAACCCTCCGTGGCAGGAGCTTTGGTTTTCTGGTGCTGTTGTCACCGAGAAGGATATGGCGACGGAAGGCCCAACTTCATGGACAGATTCTAAATCACATGAAGCTGCTACCGGAGTAGAAACCAGTGCAGAAGTAATTATGGCTGTTCCAGACCAGTAATCTAAGGATACTGCGATGCATTTGGCAGAAAAACAAAGGCTTTTGGAGGTGGCAATGGAGAATTTTCATTTAGCACAGCTGTTTGCGGAGGAGGAATACAAAAAAAGGAAACGCCCTGAGGTAGATTCTCCCTCGGGTATTTCAGGTACTGGAAATAAAGTTTTTAAACATACTGCACCTGTTGTGATCGGAGATCAGTTATCCCTGCCCCAGACCCCAATCACTCCTGGAAGTACCACGAGTGCAGAGTGGTCCCCACAAAAAGCCCTTACAGGGGCAGGATGGATTCAGAACAAATCAGGCGAATGGACAGCAGATCCGGCTATCTCAATTCCTGGGATATTTGGGGTAGAGGAGGCAGTATGGTGCAGTGGTTTAAGGCTCTGAGCTGCAAATCTGGAGATCTGGGTTTGAATCCCACAGCCCCTACTTGCATACTGTGTGACCCTGAGCAAGTCACTTAACTTCCTCATGCTCCCAGGTTACACCTGCAAACAAGCTTTCAGCTTAGTGTGTCTCACCTGGTAAAATAATTAGTAAAAAAAAAAAGATGAGCAGTTTATGCCTATGCCTGTGCATAGTTCTGAAATAGACATAACGCTACAGAACTCAGACTTTCTAATAGCCCAAAATGACAAACAGCCTCATAGCCAGGAGGTACTTGCTGATACTGGTCAGCCTAATCAGAAACTTGCTTTTTCTGCCCAGGAGGTTGAAGTAAACAATATAGCCTCCCAAAGCCCTACATATTCCCCTATGGATGATTTATCAATTGAAGTTCAGATTCCTGCTAGTGAGGAGAGGGTTGACCATCAGGATACAAGGCCAGATCCTGTTTCACTCTTGGAGGGTTCTGGAGCTCCCACACCCCCTGTGGCCACATTTGCTAGTTTATTCCACAAGCCTATGGCACTAGCAAAATGGAGGAATGCAGTACGGCTACGATATTTGGGGACTACTGATACTATGCCAGATAGATTTTATGTAGGCAAGGTGTAGATCAAACAAATGCTGGGCTTTTCCCTGAATGAAGTGTACGCACTTATCCATTAGTTTTAGAACCCCATATATGTTGAACAGATTCTGGATGAAATATGCGTTCAAATTGAATCCTGCTTGAACCCATTTTCAGGCCATCCCCCTTATGAAACAATCATTTAAGGTTATTACGGTTCTGTTTAGAAACGAGGGGGTCAATGTTGAGGACATTACTTACTGGCTCGAACATAAATGTAAAATACAAGGAAATCCCGCGCCTATTCTGGATGTTGAAGGTTTCTGGAATTGGGGGTGGAGGTACAAGGTTAATTTAGCACAGACTGATGAAGGGCTGCAACATCTACCTAATTGTTTTTACCTAGGGAGCGAAAAGGGTTTTATTTTTTATCCAGGACAACCCCGGCACTGCTATAAGTGTGGTTCACCGAGGCACCTTAGTAGGATGTGTGAAGTGGTGAAATATGTACAGTGTAGTAAATTAGGACATGTGATGGCTGACTGTCACCACCCTGCCAAATGTTCTTTATGTGAAGAGGAACATTCTTATATGGAGTGCCCATGGGCAGCACAAAATAAAACAAATGGAGACTTCTGTGTGCAAGATTTCTACATTAATACTGTAGTACATGCAGCACAGAGACAGAAGCCTCCACCTCCCCCCCTTTGAAGGTTGCTATGGTGCCTGATAAAGAAATCCTGCAGCAGAGGTCGAGTGAGGTCACGTCAGACACAGTTGTTTCAGATATCACAGTTGGAGATATTGCTGCTGTGACCTTGAAAGCACCTATTAACACTATGCCACCACCACTGCCCCCAGAAGAGGCCTTTACGGTCGTCTCTACTCGAAGGAGTAGTCTGAAATCTAGAAACACAGGGAAAAGTGTAGCTAATAAGGGGCAAATCCCACTGCAAAATACATATCAGGTATCTCAACAAGATGGCGGTACGGAGTCCGATTCTGCCTCAGTACATTCATCACAACCGGAGGGGGCTTCTGACCTGGAGCAACCTCTAGAGAACCCTGACACTGTTAAAAGGAAAAAATCCCGTTTAGGGAGTAGGAAATGGACAAAGAAGAAATAAGGTTTTGGGGCCTAGCTAAATATCTAAAGTTTGCTGATGAATAGAAGTACTTGATTCATATTTACTTTTTTGTGTATGTTGGGGATTTACAAAATTTTGGTGGCTTCCCTGAATGTTAATAGTATACAGTCAGATAGGAAGAGATTGTTAATATATTCTTTATTTGAATCTGGAGATCAGAATATTGTATTTCTTCAAGATACTCAGTTACACACTAGGGTAGACATAGAACAGGCTACGATGGGCTGGAAATGGGAGTTACTTACTGGTCTTCAGGTGAGGAATTATGCAGTGGTGTAGGAACTGCTGTGAATAATCCAATGGCTCAGTTGGTACAACCTATAGATGTAATTCCAGGACAAGTGTTGTTGTTGGATATGATTATCAGTAGTTTGCACTTTCGTTTCATTAATGTTTATGCTCCTCAAATGAAATCTGCTAGAATAGATGTTTTTCGAGCAATCCAACCCTTTTTATTTACATCTAAATTTGTGTTCTTGGGGGGTGATTTTAATTATAGCAACTATTGAACTGATAGGGGACACAGAACTCAAAAAATGTTTTGTGATGCTAATTGTCTTAATGATTTACTCTTACAGACAGGGCTAAGTGATGTCTTAGCCTTATCAGGTACTCCCCAAAAAACCTTCGTTCAGGGAACTAAAGCTACAAGGATTGATTTTTATTTTTTGTCTGATTCCTTACAGGTCGTTTCCTCAAACACTACTCCGGTTGCCCCTCTGATCATGCTATTATAGAAATTACGGTTTCCAGTCATGATATTATGCACCGAGGTCCAGGGTATTGAAGATTGAATCTAGAGCTTCTTTCCCTCCCATCAGTAGATGAGGGATTTATGGCTCTTTTAGAAGCTAGGAAATCAGTTTTCTGCCTATATGATACCCACAGAGACTGGTGGGGGGATACAAAAAATGATATAAAGAGATACTTTCAAATTATAGGTAAGATTAATGGGAAACACATATCAAACATATACCAAGAGTATAGGGTAAAAATCCTAGAATTACATTTCCTAGTGGCTCAAGGGAATACTGATATACTCCCAGAATTAGATAAAATGAGGAAATTAATGAATAAGGCACAGTATACTCGTTTAAAATCATTAGACACTGAACGTAGGTTTGGTTCACAAGGGAGTAAGGCCTTAATGAACCTCTATCGATTTTGTGCTTTCCAAAGGCAACAAAAATATTTGTCGGGTATCTGTGACCACACAGGAACATAGTGTACAACTAAAGAAAATATTATGAAAGTTGTAGATGAGCACATAAATCAACTGTTTGGTCCATCAGATGTCCCAGTTGATGCTCAATGCTCTTGGGTTAGACCAAGGCACATTTCCACAACTTATTACGCAATATAAAAAAATGCTAGTGGCCCCAATCACGTTCTTTGAAATTTCAGTGGTACTTTTACAAACTAAAACGGGTACTGCTCCAATGAAGGATGGGTCCCCATATGAATTATATAAATCTATTTTTAAGGTTCTTTTAAGTGAATACACGGGGGTCTTGAATGAGATTCTTAACACTGGGATATTGCCTGACAGTATGAATGAGGGATTAGTAGTCTTTATGTACAAAATGGAATCGAGAAGACTTAGTAAATTGGCGCCCAATCACATTACTTAATACAGATTTTAAAATGTTAACTAAATTACTGAATAACAGACTGTTACTTAATGCAGATCTTTTACTGCATACAGCACAGACATGTTCTAGTCCAGGCAGAAAAATAACAGATAGCCTTATTCACCTGCGAGAAATAATGCAAAGGGGGTCTACCGGGGAGATTACAGGACTACTATTTAGCATGGATCAGGCCAAGGCTTTTGATAATGTGAGCCATGCATACCTCTGGAATTGTTTAGAGCACTATGGGATACCACATCTCTTTATTCAATGGATTAAAACGTGTTATGATAAGGCAACTGCTCAGGCATACTGTAATGGATGGATAGGACAGAAGTGTAAGATCCAGCGGAGGGGGGTTAGGCAAGGCTGTCCGTTGAGTGCACTCCTGTACCTATTTACTATAGATCCCTTAATAAGATGGGTCCAATACCAGACAGATATAAGAGGAATATCATTCTTGAGTTGTGATCCAGAAATAAAATGTATAGCCTATGCAGATGATACAGTAAGTTTTTCATTATAGCTGACCTGCCCTCTGCAAAGCTCTTAGAACATGTTTTACGGGTATTTATGGAGAATACAGGAGCATGAATTAATTATGGGAAATGTAAATGTGTCCCGCTTAGACTTATGGATGTGCAAGCTGCACATATAATCGGTATACCTGTAGTATGGGATACATGCTCTGTTTTGGGGTTGCTTTTTGGAGACGGAGATCTAGCTTCATTAAATTGGTCAGTGAAATTCAGGAAGCGCAGAACAAAGTCAAGGTATGGAATACCTGGCGATTGTCCAAATTAAAGAGGGTATACATGGTAAAAACTTTCTTGTCACCAGTTTTTTTACATCTAAGTATGGTGTTTAGCCTCCCACCACATCTGGAAACAAAGATGCATAGTGGTTTCTTTTCCTGCATATGTGGCAGTAGGTTAAATCCAATAAAAAAAATGTATATTATTAAGGGATAAGAAACAGGGAGGCTTGAAGATGGTCCAACCTATTGTTTTCTTTTTTACGATGTTTCTTTATTCCAATTTACACCCCGTCATTACCCAGACTAGTAAACAATGGATGCCTTGGGTCTTGGATTCCTTGGGTACTGTCTTTATGGCCTGGCCTACACGGATGGCTTCTACCAGACAGGTGCATATTGTACAGTTGCCTGATACTCTGAGAATTTGCTTTGGGAAGATTAAATTATGGGGTATAGCTAAAGAGCATATTTTAAACTTTAGTCGAAAAGAATTGTACGTTTTTTTTTAAATTCAGAAATACTTTACTGATTCGACATATTACAATACCGATTCTCCCCAGCATAAGCTTTCCATAGATAATATGTTGACCTCATCATGCATTCCGCATTATATGTGGGATGTTTTATGGTTATTGGTACATGGTAAATTGAATGTGAGAGGAAACCTTAAACATAAACAGATATCAGACCAATTTTGTCCTAGAGAGTCATGCCCTACCACAATTGAAACAATGGAACATTTGTTTTTTGAGTGTCCTTTTATACAGAGTTTCTGGTGAATTTTAAGAAATAGGTGGCCTACATCTCCATTTTTTCCTATGACATTAGAAATTTTGTGTTTAGGTATTTTGCCCTTTTTATGGACTAAGCATGATAAGATGACAATGTGGTTATTTCTGGTCTGTTTTAAATTCTACATTTGGTATGTCCCCTATAGATTGACAGTCCAACAACTCTATTTTACAACTGAAGAACTGTTTACATGATTAGAACTGCAATTACTAATATCAAAAGCCATGATTCTGATAGTATTTCGGTCTCCCTTTTCCATGCCAGATGGGGTTCAGTAGATTGGCTAGTCTGAAGGCATGTGATTAATATTTTATTATCTACACTGAATCTTGAGTGAGTGCTGATGCTTATTTGATGTCTATTCCTGTATACATTATATATTAATTGGGGTGCATTATAAGGTGGGGGGGTTCTTACGGGCTTAGGTTTGGAACACTGGATGATGAAATGTTTCTTTCTGTTGTTTGATTTTTTCCTTTTTTACAAGTGTGTATGATGTAATACCGAATTGTATGTCTATGGTTCTTATAGTTTGAATAACATACTTTCCTACTTTTTAATTGAGGATGGGGGGGTGGATGGTTTTAAGTTTGGGATTAAGTAATTGTTGAACGTAACCCAGACATCGTATGAATGTAATAATTCTTTGATTTCTTTTCATTCATGATTTCTGGATTGTTTTGTATGAATTTAACACAGTTTGTTATTATTTATTATTGAAAGAAATTTCCCCTGCTCTTTTAGTGGGGGGGGGCGTTTAAAAGTTTGTTTTTTTTTTTAATGTTTGGATTACGGTATGAAATAATACTTATTATGTTCATGATTTTCCTTTTTTCTATGATTTGGTATGATGTAATACTGATTTGTGTATATTTTGTTGCGATTACAATAAAAATTCCCCTACTCTTTTTCAATAAGTGCCATGAGATCTTTAGCATCCACCTGAACTACCACCAATCCAGGCAGATGGGACCTCAGTTTAACATCTTATTCGAAAGACGGCACCTCAGAAGAGCAGCACCCCCTCATGCTGCACTACAGCGTCAGTATTGGGATATTAACCCAAGTGCCAGATGTGGGAACTGAACCCACAGTCCTCTGATCTCCCAGCCTCAGAGGCAAATATGCTACTTACTGAGCCACTGACAAATGTCCTGATCTTTAGGAGAAAAAAATATGTTATTGCTTTATTCTAAAAGTTTCAGGAAACTATGATACCTTAACTAAAAGACATTAAAATGATAGGAAATAACATGACCAACTAAAAAACTACAGCAATTAGTCTTAGTTCAGATTATTTAAAGAAATCTATTGCATTGGTCAAGATATTGTCCTGTGAAAAATCATATTTCAGTATGAACTGTCCCACTCTGGACTTCTTAAAAGGTGGTGACCCTATATAGTGTTAGAGTCTATAGGCCAGATATTCAAAACTTTGTGCTGGGTGCAAACCATTTGCACAGGTTTAGAGCGGGATTAGCATGGGTTTGTTATATTCAAAAGGCCAAATAGCACAAGCAAACTGCACTAGCGCCGGACAAAATCATAATGTATGCAAGGGGCAAACTGAGGGGGCGTGTACATGAATACAGGTGCAATGCTGTATTCAGCGACTAGCACCCCGCAAAGTAGTTTTGCGTGACTTAGCGCAACACTTAGCACAGTGCACATTACTACCGAGGAAAAGGTAGTCTTAACCCTGGGCAATCAGCTTTGTGCGACATTTTGACTTTGCACAATGTCTGCGTAGCTTTTGTACGGCTTTGCACGACCCTAACAAATAAATATGACATATAGACAAAGCCAGACATAGAGGAAACATGCTGATCACTGATGGCATCACAATGATGCCATCATCTGCCACCTGTCCTAGCCAAGCCAGGCAGTAAGTGGTGACCCTGCCACCAGTGGACACAGTGGCAGTATGGCCATACAGCACACACCTGCAGACCACTCTTCTGTGGACACCAACAGATGCCAGCACACACATACAGCACTGTGGGCATGGAGGATGTTGAGGGGAGGGTGTACGGGTGGCCAGGTTGCGCCACAGACCAGGTGTGGCCACAAGGCTGGGACACATCATGCAGTGCACATGGGCCAGTGTTGGGAATACTCCAACACCGGTGTGCCTGTCTGATCATATGTGCACCCCCAGCCACATACCGCATAGCTGTACAAACACCACAGCACACACAGTTGGCCACGTATATGTCACTGTGAGCATCCTATGCCAGAGGTGCAGCATCTGTAGGTCTCACAACAGTGTAACAGTAATGTCCACTGTCAGTAAACACCTGCAAGTTGGGCCTGTCACTGTGTACAGTGCAGTGGTCATCACTGCACTACACACCATAGGCATTGCTGTGTCCCTCATGATACTGGCCCCCTTGCTACTACAGTGTCTGCTGTGCACTGTAGCATGACTTACAGTGCAACAAGTTGCATGCAGCACCACCACCACCTGTGCCTATGCTGTGTTGTCCCCTGGGGTACAATATTCTATGCTATGCAGTACTGTTTACATGTAGCCTACAGCTATCATCATGCATTGCCAGACTGACCTACAGGTGAAGCTGTGGTCAGACCTGGCCAGCCCCCGTACTTCCAGACTGACCTACAGATGGAGCTGTGGGACCCTGCAGTAACGCTGGGCAAACTGCATACAAATCAGGGCATAATGAGATGCTAATCTGGATGTTTGCCCAGAGACTACCTAAGTAGGCTCATTTGCATGTCACTTTTGATATGGCAAAGTTTAGCGCCAGGCAAATGGTTTAGCTCTGTACTAAACCCGCGCGAACGTGTTAGCACTGTGCAAACAGTTCGGGGAATATTATATAGTTTTGACACTGTACTTTCACTTGCACTGCTGCCTGCAGCTGTACTGGATCCACGCATTTGCTGGCACATACATTGGTCACATAGTTCACCTCTACCTACCTTCACGTCGCTGTGCACTGTGTTGCTGTTGTGGTTTGCACTTCCTGGTTGCTATATTCAGAGCTGTTTTATTCCAGGGCTAAGTTTGCCCTGCACTCCCAGCCCAGTTTGTCTGTACTCATTCCCATGCTATATTCAGAAGCTGTTTGTCCTGGGCTATTCCTTTTGAATATAGCTTGCTTCTTGCTCTGGGCTAAGTTTGCCTGCCAGGCAGTGCTAATTTAGCCCCGGGGGAAAGTTTTGAATATCTGGCCCTCATTCTCATTTAGAAAATAGTATTTACTCTAAGCAACATATTGTACAAGGCTGCCCAAGCTGATAGTCACTATAAGAATGGTTTCACAAATTCCTTGTGCTCCCAGGTTGCACCTGGAAACACGCTTTGGCTTAGTGTGCCTTTCCTAGTTAAACAATTTCCCCTTTCCTTTCCTTTCCCTGCCATCCTTCATGTTCAGACTAGTTCAGTTTTGCTTTACTATTCTCACTCCTGAAGAATGCACATGAAACCACTTTTACTGAAGTAAGTGTGACAGATGTGGATGTAGTAACACAGAGAATGTTATAACTATTATCAAAATGATAAATCAAGAAATCTTACTTAGCCAGCCAGGATTGTTTAAGCAATATACCATGACAGGGTGTGGGTTATGCTAGGATTTACCCATGCCTGATGTGATTTGGTCACAAGGCCGCAGGCCAAGGGAGTAAACCACACCAGAAGCGTGTAAATCCTAGCATAACCCACACCCTGGAGTGGTGTATTGTGATTATACAATGTCCCCATTTCTTTTTTACATAGAAAAAAAATAAATTTCTTCCTTTTTGATTTATTTTTTATTGTATTTACTGCTGTGCCAGAAAAAATAGTCCTTGGTTGCTAGAATTGCCGTAGTACTGCATATGCACAGTACTGCTTGGTCATTCCCGGTCTGATGCTTTCTTTGGGCTGGGAAATAGTTAACACTGTGACAGTGTTGCCATTTGACTGTGTCCGAGCTATGTTTTTCTTCTTGGAGCACTGACAGTCTTTAACTGTTGTTTTTTTGGAACGTGGAGCGCTGCTGCGTTTTTATTAAGCGCTCTGCACTTGCATGGCACTGTAGCACTTTGCGACGGTGGTTTCCCGCCCCTCTTTGGTCTTGGGCCAAGTAAAGAAAGTACTTTGTGAGTTTGTATTTTCTCTGAATCACCTTCCAGGAGTACAATAAAAGGTCCTGGGTTAGAGGCTTTCGAGCGGCAACTGGTGCAAGTTTGAACTGAAGAGCCAGTGATTTCATGCAGGGTTCCTGTACTGCTTTAACGGTCATCCTCTTTGACAGTCCTGGGATGGGAGTGGCGAATACATCATGGCACATGGGATGAGGAGGTACAGACACAGTGTTTTTTAAAAGCAAATTATAAATGAGTGATGTGGACTTTGTTTAAAAATTGACTGCTCAGCATTATTTATGCTGTATTTATCTCTTTAAATTGAAATCGCTGTTGCTGTGACATACTGTGACTAAACCAGCACTTAATTGCTCCAGTTTGCTAACACTTCTGTTTCACAGGTTACCCAAGAAAAACCAAAAACCTTACCAGTGAGTCAAGTTTAATAGTAAATGCTGCAGCTTATGGTGAAAAAATGTATAGGCTGGGATATTTACAAGTATCAATGCGTAGAAGGGTAATACTGTGTGTAAGCATAGTAGTTCAAGCCTATGTAGCTCTGTAATTAATTATGTGTGTTGTGCCTGTCACTTGTGGGAGACAGCCGTTTAGCAGGGATTCAACATGATGGTTTTCTGCTGTCAATTTCTGGGGTTGGATGAATTTTAGAGATGCGGCCGACTGGCACCTTTTCCCATGGGTCTTTTGCAGGATTTACCACTGGTAAAAGGTGCCAGTCAGCCAATCAGATTGAACAATTCTTGGACCCCATTGTATAATTATGTTTAACATTCCAGGTACTCTTATAATCATAAGAAGGTGTCTCATGCCTCATGTACATAGTTCCAAAATTCTTAAGTTCTGAGTTCATTTGGCACAGTCCATTTCCCACAAAGGGGATTCTGAAAAGTGTTCTGAAAATTAAAACATTTTGATTTGAAATTCAGTTTTCATTTTTTAAACAGAAGTCTTTTGCTACATTCATAATAACTGGGGTCCATTTTTTTTCACTAGAGAAACCCGGTAATAATTCATTATTATACCCAGCTGGTTATAATGGCAAACATGAGCCAGGTTTCCCTATGGAAAAGCCGCGTGCCATGCTTCACCACATCTAAATCAGATACTCAGTCAGAACTGAAACTGCTTCAGTTTTGCCCTAACACTGTAACCTACCTGCAGCCAGATCTCACTCATCCGACACACTCCAACCAGCAACACCAAACTCCAGTTCCTCATCATGGGGAAAAAAGTAAAACTGCCAAAGGCCACGTGGCACCTCAGCCCAATCACACTACTACTGGGCTCTTCCCTCCACTGCCCAGTTCACTCCAGCTGCCACAATTCACTACATCTACTCTAGCAGTCACAATTCAAAAATGAAATAATAAAAGAAGAGTATGGGGAAAAAAGGCACACTACAATACAAAGTGAGGTATCCTAAACAGTAACAGTGCACTGCACCACCATCTAGTGGTCAAACAACACTCTTCAAAATACAGTAATGGAATCCTCAGGGCAAAAAAATGTACCCCAGCAATTATACAAAAGAAAACCTGGGGAGAGGTGTAAAACTTGAATTTTATACACACCTTCAGTGCGAGATGCTTTCCTAAACCCGCTGAGCTATCCTTTCTGGGTTTATGTAGCATCCCACACCTTCGGTGTGTATATAATTCTCATTATACACCCCTCCCCATGTATTATTCTATATATACTGTATGCACAGATCATGTGTTCCTGTGTCTCAAATGGTTTTAAAGGCTTCACTTTGCAATTCTCTCAACTAAATAACTTGAGAACGCTCTCTTATGTAAGCAATAGGACATAACGGGGTGTGCATTAAACAGTTCTAACACATGGCCACAGGCATAGTAAGACACAAGGCCACAGGCCAAGGGCCTTCAGCATCTGGCTGTGCATTAGAACTGTCTAATGCACACACTTATCATCCCCCCCAGAGCGTCTTGTTGCACTTATAAAATGGGTCCCTATATTTCAAATTAAAGAAAAAATTGAAACCTACAGATTTAAATATTTAAAAACTTAAATATTTGACTGATTTTCCCCCTAAAATACTTCCTCTGCCTGTTTGTACTATATTTATTTATTTATGTATCTAGTTATTTATTTGTTTTGCTTTAGAACTTTCATCTTATCTCCCATTTTGTTTAGCTTTGTATGCTGCCCCTAACAGTATTAGCAATAGTTCTGCACTTCAATACAAGACAGAGAGCATTTTCTAAATGGGGATTTTAACCGTATTGTGAGCTTTAGTTTCTCTGCTGTTTGCAGGAAGAGGAAATCAGAGAGCAGAACAGCGGGCAGCCAGAAAATTGCACTAAAGAAAGAAACATAGAAAAGTGTTGGCCACTTAATGCTGGTAAACAAAAATACTGTTTTTTTGTTTTTTTTTGTTAGATAACAAGTGCCATCACTCATGGCATGGAAGAACGGAGGAGAACATTTAGGTAATGTAGGAGAGGGAGAAGTTGTAGTGCTAGCGCTATCTTTCAAAAAGCACATCGACAAGAGTAAAGGTTTTCATTAATAACAAAGTGCCAGTAATGCCTGTAGTAATGTAATTTCTGAGTGACAAGGAAGTGGTCAGGTGGGAGTGACTGCCAGACAAAATGAAATGGTTGACACAAAACAAGAACACAAGAACCGGCAATTAAAAAAAAAAGCAGTATTGTACTGAAAGCGTGGGAGGGGGTGTTATTTTGGCTGTGAATGTATTGAGAAAGGAAAAAACAGAAAAATAAGAACTGTTATTTAGTCATAGAGTCATATCAAGTATTTAACATTCTATGAAGATTTTATTGGATTTACATTTGTCAGAAAAATAAAGAAGCAGCTAATGAATGGCAGGTAGTAAGGCTGTGGCAAACTCTCACTTAGTGGGAAGTAAAAACAAAATGGCAGTTATTACATGTTTTAACATTCCAAAGAGTGGCACAAGGATTGTATCATGTCCTGCACCCAGCTGGCCAGCATTTATTTTCAGCCGTGCATTAAACACATCCAATTGCTGGCCCAACAGTGCAGCAGCATTGCGTCCACTTGCGGCGCCAACATCCCAGGTTTGGAGACGGGCTGGGTTGGTTGGGGGGAGAAGGATCGAGCATCCCAGAGACTGCTCTCCTTCTCTGAGAGGAGGGGAGAAGAGTGTCCAGTGCATTGTAGACCTCTGGTGGAGGCTGGGGGTACTGCTGCTCCCAGCACCATTTCGCAAGGGGGGGCAGGGTGGACGCTGGTAATCATTGCATGTCCCTGCCCCCAGATTGCCACAAGTTAACAAAATTCTGTTCCCCTGAACATAATGACCTTCTCTGCTGCCATCCCCGCTGTCACTAGTGTCCACTGGGGGGGGTCCCACTCATATGGCCCCACCTTGGGGGTAAGCTAGGGCACAATACCACTGACCAAGGGGGGGCACCCACCTGGTGGGCCTGCCAAGGGGGGTAAGCCTTGGCATGGGGGACTGCATGCAGGCATGGACTGCGCTCCCTTCAGGGGTGGCAGGGGTGACTGGACCTAAAAAAAAAAGACACATCTAATGCATGGCTAATGACCAATCAGGATGAAGCATTTTCCCTTTCCATTTTATAAATATATTTATACATATGTTTACTGTGTCTCTTATGATTATAAGAGTGCATCCTTGCATTATTTGGGTGAGAGAACTGTGAAACAAAGCTGAGCCATTGTGGCACACAAAAGATTGAGAAGAAGCTCTTACAACAACAAGAGATACAGGAATTGTACATTTAAACATATTGTAAAAAAGGGATGCACAATGGCCTTACTCAAAATATGCAGTTTATCTTCATGAGTGAGGGGGCAGGCCCATAACTCATGAGTGGTAGAGCTATGAATGAGTTATGACAGTCCTGCTCACTCACAAATGGAGATACGTTGTATATTTTGAGTAAGGCCATTGTGTATTCAGTTTATACAACATCAGTTTATAAGTTATTCCATTTCAATCCACTGTTTGTGTAGAGTTAACTGTTTCTTTTTGAATACAGCAGCTAGCTTCAGAGAATAACAAGTCTATTGTGATGTCAACAGCATTGTGAAAACTGCTGTCTGATTGGTGATGATAGGTTAAGTATAGTCATTGTGACATATTTAACCTCCAGATAAATGTATATCTGGAGCTAAGACAGTGAGATAAACAAATTTACCAAGGACCATTTATCATTACTAGTGTTGCATAAACCGTGAAATCATCATTAGCCAGTTAGGATTGTTTATACATAAGGGGGCATCTCATACAAGTAGAGTAGTTCTAAAATTCTGAAGATCTAAGTTCTGTTAACAAAATTCAATTCCCACGAAGCAGATTCTCTCATAATCTGCAAACTGAAACAGTTTGATTTCAAATTCAAATGTAATTATTTTTAAACAAAATTCTTTAACATGATTTATAAATATATGTACAGTTTCTGTGTCTCTTATGGTTATAAGAGTTTCCTCTCAAGTCCTTTGTATCCCCTGAGGAAGTCTCTTGCCAGTTGAAGCACCAGGGCAGTGGTGAGTGGCCACAGCTTATATTTACGCATTGAGCACTTGATATGATTTTGCATCCTCACTGTCTTTACACAGAAGAGCATTGTATGTCAGGCGGAATCTCTTATATTGAACTATGAAGCTGAATAAAATGGTCTGCCTGTAATACTATGCAAGCAGATCAGTAGAAACAGCTGCACAGCATGGATTTGTTCTTGAGGGTGTGCTACACATTTCCTTTGTGGCAGTTTCAAGTCCTTTGTGCACCTTAATGGCTCAGCTTTGTTTCTCCATTCTCTCACCCAAAGAACTTGAGAATGCACTCTTATAATCATAAGAGACACAGTAACTGTACATATAAACATATATGAGAAACATAGTAACTGTGCATACTATGTAAACATATAGAAATTGGGCATCTTATAGGCATTTGTAATTAACCATACCCATATTAATGAATCAATTCACAAAAACTCAAATCCATTTACTTTTATGAATGCTGAGAGCACACATATTCTTATAATTTTATTAGTGCACATTTTGAATAACAGTCACGCATTCACCATACGGAGGCCAAAACAATCTCTCTACATAATGAAACACAAAATCACACACGTGGTACGTACATTCTACAGACATCTGCACGGCAGTCACAGCACATAAATTCCTCACTCTTCAGTACGGTGATTGAGAGCAGGTCTCAAGTGCAAATCTGAATGCATAATGCTGCTCTGGTGGCAATATTAAGTCTCATTCTCATATCAATGGGCAGAATGCAAGTGCCCATATTTCATCTTACTGAATATGATTTGTACCACATGACTTTCTGTGAGAGTTTTAAAGTTACACCGCTCTCTAATCAAAACAGGCTGAGGGGTTTATTGCCTTGTATCTGATGGGGTTTTATGAAGTCACATAAGGAACAGTAGAAGCCACATACAGCCTAAGTCTTGCAAGCAATAAGAAATGTCTGCCTCTTGTGATTGGACTGCATGTTGTGGAATGCTCTTATGTACAGTTATAATAATAATAATACTTTTTATTTATAAGGTGCCTTTCAGTTGCCAAGGCGCCTTATATAAATTACAGATTAAAACAATAAAAATCATTAAATATGTGGCACTTAATTTTGATCATGTTCTTTCATGAAGCCACATAAGGCACAGGACAATGAACTTCTCCCCACACTTTCATGAGAATCAATGAATTCCACAGGTCAAGGTATTTATGTGCTATAGTAGACATAATTTTGGTAAATAAATGCCTCTCTACATTTTATCTCTATCTACTAAAAGTGACTGCTAGGAAACCGTTTTAAACAAATTTAGCTTTAGATACTCAGTATTGCTAGTAATGTTTCCTCTGTTTTAATATCCCTTTCCTGCTGTATCTTTGCTTCCCTTAAGAATCAATTTTTCTTACTGCTTACTTTTCACTGCTCTGTTTCTGCTTTTACCCTTTTGTTTTTGTTTGCCACTTTCCTTTACTAGGGCTACCAGTAATTCTACAGTATGATGTCAGGTTCACTGTTCCGTAAGAACAGACATGATTAGCTGGACATCAAAACCAAATAGTGAGGAAAGATTATAAAAGGTTAGTACATTGACAGTAAAATGTAATTAAACTAATTTCTGTAACTCAATAAATCAGCCAATGTGTATTAAGAGAGAAGGCATCATTAAGCAGAAGAAACAAGAATGTTTCAATGTATTTAAAGAGTAGCTGACAACTCATGAAAATTCTAAAAAGTATAATATTTCAATATAAAATGTTCCTCATTGATCGCACTCCAAGGTACAAGAAACTGTGGATTTATGGCCAGGTGTTACCTACAGCCTTTTGGTTTTCAGTGACTTCACTGCATGGGTAGATTATGGGGTTTTGCAGTTTGCTACCAAATTCTTCCACATGATGTCAGCTCTGGGCCTCATGCACATGGTTTCCTCTGTGATCTAAGAACATGGCCACACCTTGGACCTGATCTTCACACTGAGACTCAACATTACAAATATCAGTGCTAATCCGATAGCTTGGGGAAACCATTTAACAGCAAATTTCCATTTCAGCCACCCCCCCAGTGTATTTCGCCTCAGTGTAGATAGTTGAGTACAGCACTCAACTGAACATGACCCCAAGCGTATTCCTGGAAATGCTGGACATCTTATGCATGTTAGCAGCATGTGTTGAGGGTGTTAACATGGCCATGAAGGACTATAACTTAACTCTTTCAACTGCCACTGACAGCCTTGCACGACTCTATGCCCACCAATTGATCTTCCACTGAAGCCTGCAGGGTGTAACAATGAGCTGACGTGGATGAAGGTGCTGAGGAGGATATTGCAAAATACCTGGTTGATATTGTGTTTGATGGAGGACAGGCTCACTCTGAGAACCCACTATGGGGTGTTTCTGTCAGGGGTGATTGTGACAGTGCAGAATAGAAGATCCCAGCTCTTTCATACTGTGGATGGACTGTGACATTCTGTCTCTTTGTAGTCCAAAGGGGCCACTTCCACAAATAAGTGGAAGAAATGTGGTACTTATTTCCTTGACAGAGTGTCCACCTTCAGGTCAATGCTTTCCATGATCCCCAACAGTGGGGGGGGGGGGATCAAACAATCTCCAATATTCTGGATGGAGTCTCCACCAGTTTGGGATCAGGAGATATCTCAGATGATGTCTTCCTTGTGGCCTACTATATTTTAGATGCAGGCCCTACCAACTGTTTCTAGACTGTCAGAAAACACTGGTACTAATGGTGGCTCAAATCATCCTGTGTTTCCTGGGGGGGAGCATTATTTTCCCTAACCCTGTGGTGTTGAAAAATGTGATGGTTGCCCCTCTCCTCTGTAAACAATCCCTGGATCTAGAGGTAATAGCTAATTACAGACATATCTAAAACTTCCCCTACTTAGAGAAGGTAATTGATAAGATAGATAGATAAGGTGATTGCATCACAATTGGAGGTCAGACTTGTACACTACAGTATCGACAAGCTGTTGCAATCAGGTTTCAGAGCTTGACATAGCACAGAGACTGTCCTAGAGAAGGTGAAGAGCAATCACTTCTTTGCATGAGATTATGGGAAGTACTGTTGGTGATTCTCCTTGCTCTCTCCTTGGCATTTGACACCATGGACTATTGGATCTTGATTGATCCCCTTAGGAAATTTAAGAGGACTTGCTGGTACAGTGTTGGATTGAGCCTTTCCTTACTGACAGGGTACAGCTGGAACTCTGGGAAAATTTTCCTATGGGAGGACTGTACTGCCCTGCAGTATTACTTAAGGATCACTCTTGTCCCTAATGCCATTCACAGTGCACATGTTCCCTGAGAGAGCATAATATGCTACAATCTGTGTTTTCAATGTTATTCAGATACTACCCAGTTGTACCTCTTCTTTGCACCAGCTCAAGGGGACTCTGTAGTCATGATAAATCAGTACTTATCGGAACTATGTCATTGGATGGCTCCCAGCTTGGTCAGCCTCAAGCCAGGTAAGACAGAGTTATTAATCATAGAATCAGACTCTCAGAAGATGGCAATGAAAAAGAATGTTATCACCTTGCCATCTCTGTGCAGCACCACCCTTCAAGGTGTGACTAGATCTAAAACTCTGGGGGTCATAATGGAGAACAATCTTTCACTGGAATTTTTTGTAGCAACTGTTGTTCAATGTGGGTTTTTCACCTGAGGAACATTACCCAGCTGAAGCCTTATCCTCCATATGAAAACCTGGTGACTGTGGTTCCTGCCTTCATGACATCCAACCTTGACTACTGTAAATGCTCTTCATCTGGGGAATTTGGGAGGTTTGGTGTGCCATCTTAAGCTAGTGCAGAATATCACAGCAAGGCTGCTATCTGGCACAAACACCTTTTAACATAGCACACCTCTGCTGCATGATCTGCACTGACTTCTGGTTACTATAGATGGTGCACCATCTACAAGATGCTTGATGGTATTGATTACTGCAGCAACTCCCCAGCAGTTGAACTGTTTTCCCTCTCAAATGCTTTCTATCTCCTCAGAGGAAGGCATTAAAAACCCCACTTTTTCTTCCTTGCATTTTATGAACCTAGCTAAATGATGTGTCTTCGTGGACTTGTTTTAACCCTTTGTAATGTATTTTGATTTAATTATAATGTTTATCTGTGTTTTTATTTGTAGTGCCTCAATTCTCTGGGGTAAGGGACTATATAAATAAAACATGATTGATTGGTCGGTTGACTGATTGATTGACAATTCAGCCTATGTTTTACATCACTTCTGAATTTCTTTTCTCCATTATTTTTTTTTCCATATAGCTTTGTCTCCCAGCAGGTGGCTGGCAGGCGACACTTCAGCTCTCTCTCACTTGAGAGAGTTCTGTTCAGCCCTGAAGGGCATTATGAAGCCAGCCAGTGTTCCTTTTCCATTTCCTCCCTGTTGCTGGGGCAGGTTCATCAGTGTGCACACGCGGAGGCACACGTGTACTGCAGAGTCCCACAGCACCCTCCCGTCTGTTGTCATCCCAGACCCGCACTACCACCAGGCCTCCACCTGGTGGCAGTCATTCGGTGAAAATGACAATCTGCCTTCCCCAGGAGAGGACAGCAGTCCTACAGATGCTCAATCCTCTCCCTCCCCATTCAATCCCCAATGACCCAAGTCTGTTTCCATACCCAGGTTGCGTCCATATTTGTATAAGAACTGGATCTTTGTTCCTAATGAGTTCATTTGCTCTTATTGCTTATTCCCCACCCAAAATGGTAATACAAAGAAAGAGAAATGTACAGAAGATAAATGAAATACAGGCTGAATTGCTTTAAAATATTGTGGGTTTTTTTTGTTTTTTGGGTTTTTTTGTTTGTTTGTTTTGTAAGTTTTCCCTGAGGAACAGTCTCAATTCTTTATTATCATTTCCTATCACATTTAAACCAAAACTCAGAGTTTCCAGGTTTAATTTAACTGAAGATCCGATAATAGCCTAGAGAGCATTTTGCATAGTCTATTTACAGAGTTTTTCAAAGTCGTGGCTGACTCTCCATGGTGGACAATTATGTTGATGAATAATGTTTGAAGGAGGTTTACGAGATGGCATTTTGTCACTGTACTGGATCTGAGCATTGTTATCTAATTAGCTCTGAGGGATGGTTGTGTGTGTGTGTGTGTGTGAAGTGGGGGGTTGTTCTGCTTTAGTTTTTGGTCACCTAAGGGGTGACATTTATTCTGTCATGAAAAATTATACATGCAGAAATACAATGCATTCTGACAAAGTGTGTGCATATCTATTGGACAGCAGATGGATTGCTTTGGGGCTACACAGACATTGATGCAGTTTCTCTAATTAACATAGGTTGACAAAATAATGTGCAAAATACAATGTTTAGAGACAAGAAAATATAGTTAACTAGTACAACTACAATTTAATGCAACCTTATTTCATATAACATCTTTAATACAGACTGTACGCTGAAACACTATATGGAGATGAAACAATAAAACCTAATTTGTCACAACAGTTAAAACAAAAGGGCTAAAAAACAGGTGACATATCATTGATCAATATCAGATAATATCAATAGCAGCTCTAGCAGTGAGGAGAGATAATCAGTCATGCAAAATAAAGAAAAGGTGTTTTTTGAGATATGCTTTGAATGGGGACACAAACTAATGGTGAATATATAAACAAAAAGGCTAGTCCATGTGAAGGATGTAGCAGAGCAGAAATCTCTTCCATCAGCAATGGTAAGGTTATAAAAGACAATATAGTGGGCCAGATATTCAAAACTTTGCCCTGGGGCTAAATTAGAACTGCCCAGTGGACAAACTTAGCCCAGAGCACAAAGCAAGCTATATTCAAAAGGAATAGCCTGGGGCAAACAGCTTCTGAATATAGCATGGGAATGAGGCTGGGCAAACTGGGCTGGGAGTGCAGGGCAAACTTAGCTCTGGAATAAGACAGCTCTGAATATGGCAATCAGGAAGTGCAAACCACAACAGCAACACAGTGCACAGCAACATGAAGGTAGGTAGAGGTGAACTATGTAGCCAATGTGTGTGCCAGCAAATGCGTGGACCCAGTACATCTGCAGGCAGCAGCACATGTGAAAGTACAGTGTGCAAAACTGTATAATATTCCCTGAATCATTTGCATGGCGCTAACACATTTGTGTGGGTTAAACATGGAGCTAAGCTGTCTGCCCCGTACAAACACGTTTGCCCGGTGCTAAACTTTGTCATATCAAAAGTGACATGCAAATGAGCCCACTTAGGTAGTCTCTGGGCAAACATCCAGATTAGCATCTCATTATGCCCTGATTTGCATGCAGTTTGCACAGCGTTACTGCAAGGTCCCACAGCTCCACCTGTAGGTCAGTCTGGAAGTACAGGGGCTAGCCAGGTCTGGCTGCAGCTCCACCTGTAGGTCAATCTGGCAGTGCATGATAGTAGCTGCAGGCTGCATGTATACAGTACAGCACAACATGTTGTGTCCCAGGGGACAACACAGCATAGGCCCAGGTGGTGGTGGGGCTACATGCAACTTGTCACATGTAGGTCATGCTACAGTGCACAGCAGACACTACAGTAGCAAGGGAGCCAGTATTGTAAGGGACACAGCAATGCCTATGGGTGTGTAGGGCAGTGATGACTACTGCACTGTACACAGTGACATGCCCACCTTGCAGGTGTTTACTGACAGTTGATATTACTGTTACGCTATTGTGTGACCCACAGATGCTGCACCTGTGGCATGGGATGCTCACAGTGACATATACATGGCTGACTGTGTGTGCTATGGTGTTTGTACAGCTATGTGGTATGTGGCTGGGGGGCACGTATGATCAGACAGGCACACTGGTGTTGGAATATTCCCAACACTGGCCCATGTGCACTGCATGATGTGTCCCAGCCTTGTGGTCACACCTGGTCTGTGGCACAGCCTGGCCACCCGTATACCCTCCACTCAATATCCTCCTTGCCCACAGTGCTGCATGTGTGTGCTGGCATCTGTTGGTGTCCACAGAAGAGTGGTCTGCAGGTGTGTGCTGTATGGCCACACTGCCACTGTGTCCACTGGCAGCAGGGTCACCACTTACTGCCTGGCATGGCTGGGACTGGTGGCAGATGATGGCATCATTGTGATGCCATCAGTGAGCAGCATGTTTCCTCTATGTCTGGCTTTGTCAATGTGTCATATTTATTTGTTTGGGTCATGCAAAGCCATGCAAAAGCTGCGCAAATACCACACCAAGCCAAAATGTCGCACAAAGCTGATTGCCCAGGGTTAAGACTACCTTTTCCAGGGTGGTAATTTGCACCTCGCTAAGTGTCATGCTAAGTCACACAAAACCACTCTTCATGGCACTAGTCGCTGAATATAGCATTGCGCCTGTATTCATGTACACGCTCTCTCAGTTTGCCACTTGCATACATTATGATTTTGCCCGGCGCTAATGCAGTCTGCGTGTGCTATTTGGCCTTTTGAATATAGCACACCCGCACTAATCCCACGCTAAACCTGCACAAACGGTTTGAGCACAGAGCAAAGTTTTGAATATCTGGCCCAGAGAATGCAAGAACTAGTGAAGTGGAGAGACCAAGGGTGGAATAGACCAAGACATGGATGAAAAGATAGCCTGGAGCCAGAATACTAAGGATCTTGAAGGAGAATAGTGCAATTTTAAACTGGATTCTGACGGAAATAGGGAACCACAGTGTAGGTTGCTGAGAAGGGGATCATACATGAGTTCTTGATGAAGAGCTATTCTAATAAGCATATAATCATATGATTTTGAACTATCTAGAACAACAGTGACAAGGGTGTTTAACTAAAGTGATTCCTACAGTACAGACTATAGATACCAGGGCTGCTGTGTTGTATTTCCCATAAACAAGTGAGTCACCCATGGTTATGTACAACTTGTACTGACAAAAAATATAATATGACCTATGAGAGTTCAATCAAGAGTCAGGGCACCATTTTTCTTTCCAATCAGAGTTTGTATCTCCAACATATATAGGATAAAGTATGGGGTGGTATGTGTGACAAGAAGTTTAGACACAACCGAGGGGTTAGATGCTACATAAAACCTGACAGTGAAGCTCGAGAGGTTTGTGAAAGCATCTAACCCTGAGGGTGTGTGTAAACTTCAAGTTATGTAAGAACTTACTGTAACAGTAGATCTTCAAGAGAAGCTCTTGCAGTAGGTAATAACCATTAGAACTGAGCTGCCAGGCACTAGGACCACACAGAAAGCTTTAGCTAGCAGTGTATAGCGGGGGACGGCCCCCGATGTTACTTGACCAGCATCGGGTAGATACCATTTAAGGGGCAGTCCCCGTGCCTGCCCTCCAGGTATCCCACTGGAGACCTGAAAGGTGTGACAGGAGAAAGGAGTAGGCACCTGGAGCCAATAGAAAAGCTGAGAAAGAACAGCAGCAGGGGGAAGGAGGGAGGGAAAAGTTTACCTACTGCAAGAACCTCTCTTGAAGATCTACTGTTATGGTGAGTTCTTACGCAACTATGCTATCTTACTTCAAGAGGGCTCTTGCAGTAGGTAATAACTATTAGGACTGAATCCCAAGCAGTGAAATTCAGACAAAGGCTGAACACAGAAGGCTGAAGGCTGGAAAGGTCTGCAGTAGGTGCAAGACTAAGACAGGAGGTCCAAAGCCTGTCCTGCGCCGAGAGGCAATGTCCAGACTGTAATGTTTACTTATTTATTGAAAGAATCAGAATCACAACCTTAGAGTCAAGGACTCCTTTGCAAAGGCTACACGTCAAAAATGAAATAACATAACAGGGTACGTGAAAGACAAGAACAGAGCAATATTACAATGTTGAAAAGAGGACAAGTAAGAAAATTCAAAGGTGGAGAGATCCAGCCCAAGTCAGACAGCGAGCAGTAAACAATAATAATTACAGTATCAAAAGACAGTGATCAATAAACTACAGTCTGGTAACAATTTCTACAGGGTCAAGTGGCAGGGGTAGACCCCAGGTCAAAGGGGAAGTGGGGGAGAGTGGTGGGTGACTTGCATCTGCATTGCAGATAGGGACTAGGTGCAGTGACGGCGTGGACAGAGCTCCAAGTGGCTGCTGCACAAATGTCCGTGGCAGAAACATTTCTGAAACATGCAGAAGATGCAGCCATGCCTCCCTCTGGTTGAGTGCCCTTTAACTTTCCCTGTAAGTGGCTTGTTATACTGTGCTTCTGATAACAAAACAAAATGCAGTTTGCCAACCATTTGGATAAACACTGTTTGGAAACTGCCACACCCTCTCTTTTGGGTGCAAAGGAAACAAAAAGCTGATCCATTTTGCGGACTGACTTTGTCCAATTTGTGTAGTAACTCAAAATTCTGTGCACATCTAAGGTGTGAAGAATTGCCTCCCCTTGATTGGACTGTTCAGGGCAATACACTGGTAAGTGCATAGTCTGATTCAAAGTAAATTCAGAAACTACCTTCGGTGAAAACTTAGGGTTTGTATGCAGAGCCACCCGATCCCTGTGAAAAATCAAATAGGGTTCCTTGCACATAAGCCTGAAGAGAAATTCTCCGAGCCAAAGAAATGGCAAGTAAAAAGAGCACTTTCCATGACAGATAGCGCAGGTCACAACTTGCAGCCGGTTCAAAGGGAGGCAGAGTGAGTTTCTCGAGAACAAAGTTCAGATCCCACGGGGGAACAGGGTTCCTCACCAGGAGTTTCAAATGGAGTATCCCCTTCAGAAAACTTTGGGTTACCTCCAACTGAGCCAGGGTCTTGCTGTCCATTTGGGTGTGGTAGGCAGAAATAGCAGACAAGTGGACCTTAAGCGAAGAATAGCTGAGCCCAAGGTCTGAAAGGTGCAGCAGGTACTCCATGACCTGCGGGACAGGGCAGGAGAAAGGGTCCCAGCCCTTTGAGATTGCCCAAATGGAAAATCGTTTCCATTTCATAGTGTAAGTGGTTCTTGTGGATGGCTTTCTGGCCTCCACAAGGACTTGAGCGACTCTAGAAGAGACTCCAAAGCATGAGGCAGCTATGTCAGAAGGTGCCATGCGTGGAGGTGAAGGGACTTGAGTCCTGGATGAACCAGCCTGCCCTGCTTCTGGGTCAGAAGGTCTTGGCAGAGGGGTAGCAGAACTGGAGGCTCCACCGCTAACTGCTGGAGCAGAGAGAATCACATATGGCAAGGCCAATAAGGGGCGATCAGAATCACGTGAGCCCCTTTGCCCATAATTTCAGGAGTACCCTCTGCAGGAGTGGGAAGGGAGGGAAAACATACAAGAACTTCCCTGTTCAGCAAAGAGACAGCACATCTCACAAAAAAACACCAGGCCTGGGAACGAGCGAGCAGAAACTGGGTAGTTTTGCATTGTATGGGAAGGCGAACAGATCCAGGTCTGGGTGACCCCAGAGGTCAAAGATGTCTTTGGCCACCGACTGACTTAGTTCTCATTCATGGGCCCTTGCTTGGGTGCAACAGAGACTGTCCACTAGGACATTTTGAATACCTGGGATGTGCACTGCCATGAGCTGGAGATGGTGCTGGACTGCCCAGTGCTATACATGCATCGCTTCCCCGCACAGGGGATATGAATGCATGCCTCCTTGATTGTTGCGGTACCATACCATGCACATGTTGTCTGACTGGACTAGCAGTGTACCTGGGAGGAGAAGGGACTGAAATGCCTGAAGGGCATACAATACTGCCCTCATCTCTAGCACATTAATGTGCAGAGAGAACTTCTTCTGAGACCAGGATCCTTGAGTTCTGCAGTCTCCCAGATGGGCTCCCCAGCCCTGACCCAAAGCATCTGTTGTCAGGGTCTGGTTCAGAGTAGGGGGCTGGAATGGAACACCTCGGCAGAGGCTGTTCAGGTCCTGCCACCAGAGGAGATCCTGCTGCATGGGATTGGACACCAGAACCCTGCTGTCCAGGTCATCTGATCTCTGATCCCATTGAACATGGAGAGTTCACTGCATGACCCACATGTGGAGCCTGGCTAATGGAACAGTGGGGATGGGCGCTGCCATAAGTCCCAGGAGATGTAAAATGGCTCTGGCCATTACCCAGCGGCTGGAGACCACATGCCTGGCCTGCTGCTGCTGCAACATTTCTACCCAGTCCAAAGGGAGGAAAGCCTGGCCCAGGGTTGTATCCAGTACCGCCTCAATAAACTGGAAGCACTGAGAAGAGATGAGGTGAGACTTGGGGTAGTTCACCGTAATACCCAACCAACAGAAAATATCCAGAGTAGTAGACAGAGAGGTTACCAAGCTGCCTCTCAATGGGGCTGACAAAAGCCAGTCATCGAGGTAAGGGAACACATAATGGCCCTGATGATGCAAATCAGCTGCCACTACCGCTAGGCACTTGGTAAAGACCTTGGGTGCTGAAGACAAGCCAAAGGGGAGAGCCTTGAACTGGAAGTGCTCCCACCAGAAGGCAAACCTGAGGAAGTGATGATGGGCAGGGAAACTGGGATATGCAGGTAGGCAACATGTATGTCTAGCACACAGAGCCACTGTCCCTGATGAAGCAGTGGCAACAGACCAAGTAGAGTCAGTATGCAAAATCTCTTCTACTCTACGTACAGGTTGAGCATGCTGAGGTCCAATACTGGCCGAAGGTCTCTCATCTTTTTGGGGACCAGGAAGTAGTGGGAGTAATATCCCCTTCCAATCTGGCCCTATGGTGGATTTTCCCAGCAGAGCCTCGATTTCCTCTTGGATGAGTGGAATGTGACCTTTTGGGTAGTGAGAGTGACCTGGAGGGTTTTCTGGAAGTTTCTCTAGATATTCTAGTGTGTGACTTTGAGATATGAGTTGAAGGACCCATGAGTCTGACATGATCACCTCCCGCCCAGCCAGGTGGCTGGCAAATCTGCCCCCTACCGGCTCCTCCAGATCTGGTGGAGGAAGAGAGGGGACAAGCCGTGAGTCAGAAGGTGCTGGGAAGGTTGGGATGCCCCACCCCCGAGGCTGTCTGAGACTTGACTGGAGGGGTGAAGGCTGAGGAAGTAGCCTAATGTTTGGTCTGATGTCTGGCAGGCTGCTGCCTGTTTTGGCACCTTTGTTGGTGATGAAAGGGCTGCTTAGGCTTAGTACTAGACTGGTACAGAGATTGCACTGAGCGTAAGGCTTTGCCACTCTCTTATAATTCCGTTAGAATGTCCTTGACATCTCCCCCAAAGAGGACAGAACCTCAGAAAGAGACATCCAGGATAGAGGTCTGAACATTGAGGATGAATCCAGAGACCCGCAACCAGGAGTATCTGCGTGTAGGTAAACAGCTATGGCAGTGTTCGAGCTGAAGCATCAACAGCATTGTAGACAGCTCACAAGGCATGGTGGCATGTAATCTCAGCCGTTCTGACCGTCTGTTCAATTTCAGTCCTAGCTTCAAAAGCAGGCAAGGCCCAATCTAGACTTGAGCTGCAACAGCGCAGTCTTTTGATAAAGACTTATATGACTCAGATAGTTCAGAGCCCACGAGATCACGTGATGCTCTCAGCTTCATAGCAGCTCCATCTGTTGGCTCCTGCCACAGCCTCACTCAACTACCTTAATCTGTCATCAATACCCACTAAACAGGAGCAATACTTACAGATCCCTGCTACTGCCTGTCTGCTGCATCCAAATTTCCACTTTGGAACATCGCAATTGGCATTTTTAGCCACGATGGAGACAGATATGAAACAAGCCCCGCCTCAACATACTCCACCAACGACTCCAGAAAAGCAGGCCAAGAAGTACAAAGCACAAACCTCTTAGCCTGTTAAGCTACCTGGACCCTCTACTTCAGCCATTCTGCTTACAGAGGATAGATTTCTCCAGGAGCTACTCCCTTTAAAGAAATTCTTTCTGACATTGCTGCCAAGCTGAAGTCACTCCAGTCAGATATGGGAGATCTGGGCCACAGGATTGCTGACTCCAAGACGTGTACTGCTTCCCCGGAAACCTGGTGGGACAAAGTCGACCCTGAAATCCACAGGCTAAGGCAACAACTGAACAAACTCCAACTTAAGACAGAAGACCTCAAGGGATGTAGTAGGAGAAACAATATACAAATTTTTGGCTTGTCAGAAACTGAGGAAGGATCTTCAAACATAACCTTCATTCAAAAACTTCTGCTTAAAGTAGTGAGCCCATCTCCTCACAACCCTTCTTACCTTATTAAAAGAGCCCATCACTCCCTCTGGCCCCAACCACTGGACACCGTTCCTCCAAGACCCATCATAATTAAACTCCTGAACTACCTAGAAAAGCAGCATGTCCTGATGAAAACTAGGGAGCTATAATCCATCTTGTGGGAAGGGAAGCACCTGTGTTTTTTGCAGGACCTCCCACTGGAAACAAGACAAAAACGGGTCGCATTTCACCCGATTGTGAATAGGCTCATTGCAGCAGGCCTGAAGTTTAAAATGGCTTACCCAGCCTGCCTGCAAGTGCACATCAATGGCACCTCGCACTCCTATGACTTCCCGACTCAGGCTTCCACCGACCTAGCCACCTGACTACCAGCCCTCTTCAAAACCCTCTGACTGGTTGCCTCTAATTGGGTTTTTTCCTTGCATTGCTACTCTTGGTTGATCTTTGCCTGATGTCATTATTTCCTTACCTTGATTGCACTACATCAAGAGATTGTGTCCAGTTGAACTTAGTTCTGCGATCAGTTCTTGCCTCCTGCTTGTCTTCTGAGATGCCTGGATTCCCTGTTTTGTGGGCCTTCCTGGTCCAGACTTTGTGCTCCGACATGGGCCTGTTTTGCTGGCTCCCTCCATCATCCTGACTCGACTCTTCCAGGTATTAGGAAGGGCTAGGGAACTGTTTGGACTGGGTCTCCTTTTCCTGAAGTTTGGATACCAGGCAGACCGGTCCTACTGTGTTTTGGTTCCCCCTTTGCCTGTACCATTCTGTGGAATCCACAGGGTACGCTTCTCAGTGGAGAATGCCAGCTTTGAAATAATAACTAAGTATTTGGGGGGATAAATTTTACTGTATATGTTTTGTTTTACATTGTTGGGCCCACCAGAGTGCTTTCCTAGTAACTCTTACTATAACTCACTGTACTTGACTTGTGCTGTAAACCCCCCGTGATTAGTCTCTATAGTAGTCTGTGCTACCTTTTCCCTCTCAACTCTCTCCTTTACTTGGCTAGATGTTCCTTTCTTTCTCAACCTCTTAATTTTATTTTTGATTATCACAGCCTATGTATTTTTCAATCTCTGTCTGCCAAGTCACTCCGGTGGACCCACACTTATTCCTGCCAGGAAGCTCCTCTGTAGCAGATAGGACAAATTCTGTATGTACCTGGTTAAACTTGACTGTGTTTATAATACTTTAGACTACTAATTTGGATTGTTGCTTGGGTGGATGGGCGGGACAGGGGAGGCGATTGGGGATGGCTAACCCTGTGGTTGATGAGCCTCATGTTCTGGCTAGTGGGAAGGTTGACCCTGACTATACTCTTATGCATTTTCATTCTTTCCCTATACCGGTGCCTGGAAGTTGGACTCCTTGATTGGGAAGGCAACACCCATTTTGTAGTTAAATTTGGTCCGCATGGCCTTTTCACGCCTTCCCAGCTCACTCTAGCTAATCTTTCTTTCAGACCCCTGTGCAGTGGGTTGGGGTACTCAAGGTCTCATGGCTTCAGTCCTTAAGGTCCCTGGTATTTATTCTGTTTTTGGGGATATTGCTATTTAAAAGGACCATTGTAAATAGTTTTGGGGAAGGGGGCGGGGATATATCTGGAGTAGGGTACTTATTGTCATGTTCTCAATGGATTACTTCATGTTGGTTAATACTAGGGGGAGGTGGGAGGGAGTTTACCAGCGACTGTACTATTGGGAGTCAGAGGTGGACAACAATTTTAACATGGTTAAATCTCCTAGGTCACAGGGATTACTTATTGCCTCTCTGCATCTGACAAGTGTACTGTTTGGGGGTATGAGGGAAGGGGGTTTGGGGGAGGGACAGAGTGTTGTGTACTGATACTGGTTCTGTTCTATACCCAATTCTTTGTTATGATAACGACTAGCAACCTAATTACATTTTCAACATGGAATGTTAGGGTAATCAGAGAGCTGCTCAAAAGGTATCAAGTCCTCAAACATATTTCTTTATTTAATGTCCAAGTCCACGTTTCTTCAAGAGATGCACCTTCTCCCCCAGGAGGCGACCAAGCTCCACCATCAAGGTATTGGTCAGGTGTTTGCCTGTGGTGACTCATCCTCAAACAAAGGGGTGGCGGTCTTAGTTAACCATAAAACGTTCCTTCAGGTGGACCATATTATCCCTGACCCATTGGGATGATATATTTTTGTTAAAGGTTTGCTTTATCGCCGAGAATTGGTTCTGGGCAGTGTTTATGGACCTGTGAGAGATGACCCAGCCTTTTTTATGGAAATAGCTGACAAGCTCACCACATATCTTTCTTTACCTCTGATTGTAGGTGGTTGACTGGAACCTTCCCCCTACCCAAGACTTCGATAGGTTCAACTACCCCCTCAAACCTCTCTCACCTGCACAACATGCTCTACAGGAGTTTATGGATTTAATGAGCCTTTGCAACCCTTGGTGGGTTCTCAACCCACTGTCCCAGTCATACTCCTTTTATTCTATGGTACACCACACCTCCTCTAGACTCGACTACGTCCTCACCAGCCTTTCGCTTCTTTCCAGACTGTGTAATGCAGGTCTGGAACCTATTGTGTTCTCCGATCATGTGGCAGCTTGGATTCCACTGACCCCAGAAGTTAATTTACAGAGGAACACCTCGTGGAGACTTAATACTCAGCTTCTCAAGAAGGATCATGTAGTTTCCAAAATATCCACTCTCATTCAGTCTTTTATCTCTTCTAATCAGAACAGTACCGAGAGTAGACCATGAGTGGTGTGCCCTAAAATGCTTTCTACAGGGAGAATTTATTCATCTGGCCTCCACTCTGAAGCATCCAAGGGAGTCAGAAGCTTTCTCTTTACTCAACCAAATTTGTTCCCTGGAACAATCTCTTTCGCCCACCTCCTCTTCAAATTCCTTACAGGCACTGCTTTCCCTTCAGGACAAATATTCCACACTCTTGCAAGAAAAGGCTGAATACGCTATTCTGAAGACACACTCCAAATATATTGAGCAAGGAGAAAAGACAGATCAGCTCCTGTCTCTCTGTTTAAAGAAGCTTGAGGCTTTGAGACTCATACCTTCTATCTCGCTCCAGATGGGTCCATGAAAACACTTCCTAGAGAGATTGAATCAGTTTTTGAACACTTTTACTCTAATTTCTACGGTAACATAGAAACATAGACTTTGACGGCAGATAAGGACCACTTGGTCCATCTAGTCTGCCCATTTCCCTACCTACAGGGTAAGCTGCAGATCCTAGTTAACCAACAGCCTATTTCTTCTTACCCCCCCACAACAATTGCCTTATGTCTGTCCCATGTATTCTTGAATTCCCACAGTTTTAGACCCCCACAACATCCTCAGAAAGGCTGTTCCATTGTCCACCACCCTCTCTGAAAAAATACTTCCTCATATTGCCCCTGAACTGCTCCCTCTATCTTTAAATTGTGTCGCCTTGTTCTTGCACATCTCTTTTTCTGAAAGATGCTACTCTCTTGGAGTTTGTTGATTCCACTGAGGTACTTAAAAGTTTCTATCATGTCCCCCCTTCCCTCCTTTCCTCAAGGTTATACATATTAAGCTCCTTTAGTCTTCCCTCATATGGTTTCTCTTGCAGACCCTGCACCATTTTAGTTGCCCTCCTCTGGACTGCCTCTATCCTGTCTATATTCTTGCGGAGATGGGGTCTCCAGAACTGGACGCAATACTCCAGATGGGGTCTCACCAACTGTCTGTACAGAGGGATAACAACTTCCTGTTTTCTGCCGGTGATTCCTCTCCCTATATATCCTAGTATAGCCCCAGCCCTCCCTACTACCTTCTCACATTGCTTGCTAACCTTAAGGTCATCTGATATGATCACCCCCAGGTAAGCGTCCACTCCCACCAACCATCAAAGAAATTTCCTTTTATCTCAAGTCTGCTCCACTACCCAGCCTTTCATATCATCATCGTACATTCCTCTCCTCTCCCATCTCTCTGGCAGAAGTGGAGGCTGCCATTAACAGTTTAACCTTAGATAAAGCTCCTGGCCCAGATGGCTTTCCTTCAAATTTTTATAAACTCTTTCTGAAAGACATCTCCCCTCTTCTGCTCCATCTTTACCAATTTATGTTCTCAGCCAACACATTAGATTCCTCACTCTTAGAAGCCACTATTGTTCTCATGCTCAAGCCAGATAAATCCCCTTCCCAGACTGCAAGCTACTGGACTATTTCCCTACTAAACTGTGACATTAAAATTTTAACTAACATTTTGGCAACGAGAATTAGGAAGGTCTGGACGTGTTTACTTAGTCCCGAGCAAGTTTTTTTTTTTTCCTGGGGAGATCTTCTACTGATCATCTTTGCAAGATAAACCACTTCTTCCAAGTAGCCAATGCTTCTCACCTCCCTATGGCCCTGATCTCTCTGGACGCTGAAAAGGCTTTTGATAGAGTCGATTGGTCCTTTCTATGATTAACTTTATGGCAGATGGGCTTCCCCTCTCATTCTTGCAGTGGCTTCAAGTGATCTACTCCTCCCCATTGGCTAGAATTTACTGTAATGGTGTTTTTTCCTCTTCATTCACCCTCCATACCGGCACCCATCAGGGCTGCCCTCTTTCCCACTTCCTTTTTAACTTCTACCTGGAACCAGTCATCAAACACCTTAAATCATCTCATAACATACAAGGCATTCCAAATGGTAATTTGACATCATCCCTCTCCGTTTATGCGGATGACATCCTACTGCATCTTTCTAACGCTGTTTCTTCTCTTACGGAAGCCCTGAAAGTGATTGATCAGCTCAGTCAATACTCTAACTATAAACTGAATCTTAGCGAAACTGAAATATACCCACTTAATCACTTGGTCTGTAGTCAGGAACATAATTCCTTTGGTATGAAATGGTCCCCCCCCATTCCATCAAGTACCTTGGAATATTTCTTACTACCAATCTCTCTTTAATGCAGAAGCTGAATTTAGAGGATTTCCTGGTTGTCATACAACACAATTTATCATGATGGAAGAGTCTTCCAATCTCCTTATGGGGTAGAATTAATATAGTTAAGATGAATATCCTCCATAGACTTTTCTATCCCCTAAATATGCTCAATATCTGGCTTTCTTTAACCTTTTTTAAGCATATTCACTCATTTATCACCTACTTTATTTGGTTATGGAAGTCCCCCAGGTGGTCATATCTCAAACTGGGTCTCCCTAAGGAATCAGGGGGACTTAGGCTACCCAATTTCTTATTCTATTACTGAGCCAGCCACCTTTATAAATGTGGTAAGTGGTTCTCTACTTCCCATGCCCTACCTGAGGATGCCTATACTCCTATCTGGTTACATATAGAATCCCACCTGATTTCCGCTCACAATCTCTCTCCCACAGCTATTCTTTTTTCTCCTTGGAAATCCCTTCTGACTTCACTAGGCTTTTCTCCAATCAGTGTTTCCATCAAAGTTTTCTCACAAATCCTTACTTTGATGAGTACATCCCCTGTTAAAGAGTTCTCACAACCTATCCTGTTTAATTTAAACATTAAGATCAGGGGGCATCCATTGACTACTGGTTGGCTTCCTATGCCTCAGGAACTCAGAGTGTCAGATCTCTACTCCCAGTCCACTCTTCTTACCTTACTGGAATTATTGGCGAAATTTCATCTATGTTCAACAAGCATCTTCAAACTTTATCAGTTACACCATCTAATAATGAATTAATTTGGACCTTCCTTAGTACCTTCTGCACTCAGCAACCTCCTTAATCAGATCCAAGATCTTGTGTTCAAACGCAATGGGTTCTCTGGCTTATATTTGTTTTTGTTTTTTGGTTTTTTTTTATATTCAAGTTTATTGTAGGTTTGGCACATGTACAAAACCATCACAATTCCATTTCCAGCTTATAAACCATGTAGAGGTGAAATAACTTTATAATTACTTAATTATCCAGCTTCATTTATCTAAATGTACAGTGTGTTGTTTTCTCCTTTTTTAAATTGAAAAAAAAAAAAAAAAACATCCTCTCCTTCAATAAATAAGTAAGACATTGTGTGTAGGGTGACCCAGGAGCTTTGCAGTTCATTTGTTTCTATAGTTCCCCTGGTCTATTCTCCCTAGGCCCTTTCTCCTCTCTATATCTCGTCTTGTCTGTCTGTTGACATTAACCATGAGGTCCATCTCTCCACCCATTTCTGTGTTTTTAAATTTATTTTGTACGTTATTTCTTCCATGTCTTTAATTTCATTCACAGTTTTCTCCCAATCTTGATATGTCAGTGGGTTCGGAGAGAGCCATTTCCTGGTTAAGGCCTTATGAGATGCCACAATCAGGATGTTCCATATATATATTCTGTTTGCACCCCTAACTTCTTCCGGGATCAGCCCTAAAATCAGGTTCCCTGTACTCAAGTTGGCCTGTATGGAGAGCATTTCTTTTATCTTATGTCTTATTTCAGCCCAGTATTTAGTAAGAGCTTGGCAGGACCAAAACACATGTAGATAGTTTGCTTTAGTTTCTCCACATCCCCTCCAGCATGCCCCTGAGCATTTCTTATCCCATTTACTCTGTACTTCTGGGGTATAGAAAAACCTCATCCGCATCTTCCACTCAAACTCCCTCCAATATGGGGAGGACATGGTACGAAGGGCCATAGGCAGTGTGGAGGACCAGACTTCGTCCTCTAGGTTTTCCCCCATTTCTTTTTCCCACCTGCTTTTTATCTGTGTGGTCTGAGTTCCCCTCCTATCTCTCAAGGCTCCATAGAGTACCGAGATTAAACCTTTGGTTCTTGTCGAGTTTAAGATCTCCATTATAGTGTCTTTTAACCCTGTTAGTGGGATCAGGCCCCTATGTATTTTGAAGGGTGTAAATAGGATCGATTGGAGATATCTAAAATAGTCTGCTTGTCTCAGGGAAAATTCTCTCTGATTTGGGCAAACTCTAAAACCACACACCCTTAAGAAACTGATTTATTGAGTAGAGCCCCAGCCTACCCCAGTTTTTTGAAGCAAGGTCCTGCCTAGATGGGAGAAACCCGTGTCCCACGCGAACCATCTAAGCATCCACATTTCTCCCTCCACTTTATGCTTGTTCCAAAGCCTCTTCAGTGAACTCAGTGTGTTTCTAACCGCCAACAGGCTTGTGTCTCGGAGCTCACCTTGGCACCCCATCCCCATTACCCTAGCTTCTAGTGGCATTCCATCCGTTAGGGCTATCTCAATTGTTTTCCATCTCACCTTGCATGAGCTGGCCGACCACATTAAGGCCCATTTTAGCTGGGTGGCTAGGAAATAATCTTCCAAGTTAGGTATATTTCTCCCCCCCCACCTTTTTATTAGCCTGCATGGCAGAGAGTTTGATTTTGGCTTTCTGTTATTCCATATAAATCTTGTGAGGATCTTCTGCCAGACCTGGAACATATTCTTGTGTATTTTATGGGTATGCATTGGAACATATGCGTATTTAGGAGTATATTCATTGAGACCGACTGAATCCTGGAGTACAGGGCAAATTGAGAACCTCCCATCTCCTGATGTCTTGCTTAATCTGATTCGTTATAGGTTCAAGATTGTCTGCAAACAGTAACGTTAAGTTTTTGGAATTTGGATTCCTAGATATTTTATTTTCCCTTGTTCCATCGTGTATCCATAGACTGGAGGGTTTCTTCAGAGGGACAGAAATTGAATTTTAAAACCTCTGTTTTATTTTTATTAATGGTGTAACCTGAGTATTGACTAAATTTATCAATAATGTTCCAAATTTTAGGAATAGACCCATTCGGATTGGTTATATAAAGAAGGACGTCATCCGCGTACAGTGATATTTTGTGTTCTTCCCCACCTACCATTACCCCTTTAATTTCTTCCGATTCCCTTATTGCCTGGGCGAGGGGTTCTATATAAAGGTCGAATAAATTATATTTGTTTTTGCTTACCACCGCTCATTCCCCCTCCCCAGCTGGTTCCAAGGCATGGGAATGCTTGATGCCTGACTTCACCTTCAATTGGCCACATCTTTGGAAAGACCTCTACACCTATTTAACCCAGAACCAGTTAAGGCTCACTCAATATCATATTTTAAATAGTATGTACTATACTCCGGTAAAACTAGCTAAGATGGGTCACCTCCCCTCTCTTAACTGCACCAGATGCAGATGGAGTAACAGTGGAAGGAGACAGATAGAGGGCTATGGTACCCAATTAGGGTGCTGAAGCACAAGCAGACTTGATAGACCAATAGGCCTACTCTGCTGGTGTCTAGTATGTTAGTATGCTAGATGTGGCAAAGCAGATGGAACCCTCTTGCACATTTTTTGGTCTTGTGTCAAGGTCTCTCCCTTGTGAGAACTCATTCATGAACAAATTGACCCCCTACTAGGGCTACAAGGTTTCCTTTCCCCTGAAGTATGTATCATCGATGATTATTCCCAGATACCGATCAAGGAGAGGAGTTACCATATGGCTCTCATCTCCTTAGTTGTTAAAAAACTGGTTCTCAGACATCGGTTGGACCAGTCATCTATCTCATACTGTGAATGGTTACATGAGCTCTCCTTTTCTCTTTGGACTGAATGTCTGATTGCCAGTTCCCAACATTGTCTACCCCTTTTCAACAAGAAATGGGGCAAACTTTTTGCCCTTTACCTGAACTAACTCCTTGTTGACTCTCTCTGGTTTCTCATTTCAGATTGCTGTAACACAAGGTTCCCTATTATTGTTTCACTCTTTGGAATGTATAGTTGTTGGGAGGCGATACACACTCCACAGGGGCTGGGGGGCTGGGGGGAAGGGATGGGGGTTGAGTTTCCTTGTTCAATGTTCTGTATTAATGTTTTGTTGATAGATGTTATATTCTGTAAAACAATAAAGTTGATTCAATTTAAAAAAAAAAGTTCAGAACCCAGATAGCCAGAGTAGAGGATGAGTAGAACTTACATTCGAACTGGTCCAGCTGCATCGACTACTTATCTGAAGGTGAGGTACTCATATGTTTAGGCTTAGTGGTGTGATCATACACTGCATTGATGACCACTGAATCAGCCTTGGGGTGGGTACTGAGCTGGTCCTTGCCGTCTGGGGCATGGTATAACCTGTCTTTTTGGAGATGATAGGGACCGATGATGGCTGCTGCCAAATAATGGCAGCCAAGTCTTTATGAGGCCCAATCCATGGGAGGATGAGAAAGGGAGACAGCTCGGAGAGGTAGAGGTGTTCCGCCAATCTCTCACACTGAGAATCCTGGTCCTCAGTCCTCCAACCATGAGCCTCCTGGATCTTCTTGGGGATTTCTGTAACAGAAGAGTCCACTGGGGGAGACCTAGGAGTCTCCTTAGGCTTGGGATCACCTGGAGGAGGAGTCTCATACCCTGAGGCAGAGGAAGAGTCTGATTCTGAGTCCGACAAAGGACTCCCGGCTGGTGGCAAAGCCCTGGAAAGGGTCTCGTACCCTGAGGCAGAGGAAGAGTCAGACTCTGAGCCTGACAAAGGGCTCCCATCTGGTGATAAAGCCCTGGGAAGGGGAACCTTCTTGCGAGGTTCAACCAACCTGCTGCCATGGCCTTCCACAGAGGAGGCACCCAGCATGTGACCCAATGTGGAGGGGCATGTCTCCACCAGCAATGGAGAACATGGAGTGGGAGTCAGGTGGACTGGTGTTGAGGCCACCACTGGCTGACAATGGTCCAGCTCTGTAACCAGCTGAGACTTGGTTTTGGCCCACCAAGAGTCAAAAAAGGCCTCAAAATTCACCTGTGGCTGTGGAGGAGGCAGAGGTGGAGGCAGCTGATGCAGCGGCACATAGCCTGGTATTGGATAGCCTAGCACCAGCTATTGTGGCATTGGGTAGCCCAACACTGGATAGCCCAGCGTTGGATAGCTTGGAGGTGGATAGCCCAGTGTTGGGTACTCTGGTGAAGGGTGCCCCATCTTCAGGTACTACGATGTTGGATACCCTGGGATAGGATATTGTGACATCAGATAACCCGGCATCATATAGTCTGGTGTAGGCCCTGATGGTGATGCCGAAGGACCTGACAGTGGCCTGGAAGGAATATGGGAGGGCCCCAGTAGGGTTAAGTCAGGCTGAGGGCCTGTTGGAGGAAGACCCAGTGTCAGTCCTGAAGGACCAGAGGGACCTTCCAGATTCTGGGGAGGAGCAGAAGACCCAGACAAAGGGTCTACAGGGGTTGGCGTCAGAGTCCCTGAAGGGAGGTACACTGACAGGCGGTCTGGCTCTGGCATGTTTGAGGGACCAGCAGGTGGCTACTCCTCCTCGTCCAGCTCCAAAGGAATGGGAAAGTCTGGCGGTACCACCAGAGGTTGTGTAGGAGGGTCCTGGGTGGGGGATTCCTCCCAAGGAGGCTGCAACATAAGCAGCAGTGAGCACTGGTTTGGAAGACCAACGTCAGACCTGTTATCAGGGTCTGATGGGAGCGCTGTGGCTGGGCATTCATTGGAAGAACCAATGCCAAACTTGTCAGCTGGAGCTGTGCATTCATCAGAAGGCCTGATGCCTGACTTACCAGCTGAACCACTCTGCTTAGACCTGGGAGTTTTGAGGGACCCAAGGATGGTTGGAGCCTCCAAATCCCTGAAGGTGCCCACCTAAACTGTAACCAACTCAGGTGGGGGGGCCTCAGTCTGCTCCTTAGCTGAAACAGACTTATCCAGAGGGGTGCTTCCCTTGCTGGAGGAAGGCCTCTCATCAGCCGTGGTCCCTGGAGGGATCCACAGCCTGGAAGGAGACTGATCCTGATCCCGGTGTCTCTCCTTGTCCTTCTTCTTCTTCTTCTTCTTCTTCTTCTTCTGCTTGTGGGAGTCAGAAGAGCCTCTCGGAGACATGGAAGCACTTTGCATCTGCTGCAGCTCTTTCTCCATGGAAGCAAGTTTTGTCTTCAAAAGGTGGGCTTCCAGGGCCTGTTACCTGTGTTTCTGTGTGGTCTGGATTCATTTTTGGCAGGCCGCTCAGGCCTCAGTGTTGTGGTCAGGTCCCAAGCACAAGAGGCACAAAGTGTGGGTGTCCTTCTCCTGGAGTTGCTTGTCGCAGGCACACTTATTGTGATGCAATTTGGAAGGAGTTGGAGAAGACATGCACTTCGACAAGTACTACAATTTTTATGAGAAAAACAAAGAAAAATCTATTTATCGAAAATGGCGGTCGAACTGTAGCAGCAGTCCACGAGGTCTGATGTGCACGGGTCAACGATGGGAAAGAACTGGAGGGCGTGGCATGGGGACTGCCCCTTATATGGCATCTGGCCAACACTGGTCACATGACATCGGGTACTGTCCCCTGCTATACACTGCTAGCTAAAGTTTTCTGTGTGGTCCTAGCACCTGCCTACTCACTCCTAATGGTTATTATCTACTGCAAGAGCCCTCTCAAAGTAAGATCAGAACGTATAAAAATAGATGAACACAATAATACATGATTATAAATGCAATCATACAAATCTGCCATATTTAAAACCAATAAATACTACAGACAGTATCCTTTACAACAAGACCCAGAGGAAAGACTAAGAGGATAAATGCCTGAATAGATTTAAAATTTATTTTAATAACATTTGTTTTATGCTCAAAGGTAGCAACCAAAATAGTGACCTCTTCTTTAGTTACAGATAAAAGATAATACAGCAAAGAAATATGGCCACAATATAACTTAACTAAGAAAGGTCTCAATAAAGAATCTTTTAGTGTTTGATTTAAAGGACATATAAGCAAAATATGTTTGCTAGATTCTATATCTGAGGTATTGCAAATGCAAACAGACTAAATCAGAGGTATATTTTAGCAGTGCCCTTTAGTAGCATTTGTTGGGAGAACATGTAAGCAATACCCCATAACAGAGCATATATTTCTAGAGAATTAACACATGCCCCAGGTGACTTGGAAGGCACAAGGCCAACGGCCGAGTGACTTAACACACCTGGGAAGTGCATACATTCTCAAGAAACCTCTGTCTTCCGAGTTATAAAATGAAATTTTTTTAATGGAAAAAAGTTTTATTTTCCTTTATTTACTGCAGGTTGTTGCTAAGTAGAATAGGTGAGTTTGGTAGCAAGGATGTGTGCCTTTCAATGAACCTGTTAGTCACATTTATTTTGAAGAAACCTATGCCCTGTTGTGGGTTCGCGTGTTTAAAAAGTGAAAAAATATATATATTTTAATGGAAAAAGGTTTTGTTTTCATTTAGATAGGTTGCTGCTAGGTAGATTAGGTTAGATTTGTTCTGACCGCTGCAGTTTCTAGGTAAATAATCAACAGTTAAATGTTTGATCAGTTTTTATACCCCATTTTATAAAAATTGTTAATCTACTAAAAGTTGAAGACATTTTGGGAGATGGGAGGAACAGTAAATATAACTCCCAGGTGTGTGAAGATTTCAACAAGGAGTGTAAGGAAGCTATCTGACAGTCCTTAACTGCAGAAAGATAGTTTTGTTTTGAAATAACGATATGTGTTTTTATCATTTGGGAAAGAAAATGGCTGAAGGCTAGTTCTTTGAATAACCATAGATCACCACAAGCCATATTAGAAACGTTTTCTCTCATAGCCTTTATGCAGGGAATGCAAGAGTTTCTGAGATTTGATTTGTCATTGCTTCAGTCAAGAATAATTAAGGGAAGCTGTTTTCCTCCATCTGCTTTATTTTAATCCAGTAATTACATATTCTTATTTTTGCTAGAGTACCTAATGAAAAGGTTCCAGTTCTGGCATAGCAAAACGAGACTGCCAAAGAAGAATGGAGAAGAGTATTTTGAACAGGCTCCAATTTGGAGAGATCTGACCAGCAAACTAAAAAGCATATACTGGGTGCAGTCCACTTGTACATGAAGTTCTTCTATTTTATAGTATCACCACACACATCCACAATCGGGGTGGGGGTGGGGTTACATCCACAGTCGGGGGTGACATTTGTGATCCCTCACCACTTCATCCAGGCCCACGTTTCACTGTGTTAATAATTCCTCTGGCTTCACTCAGTAATCCAAGGTTCAGATTTTGCTAAATGTGCCACTTTCAAGGTTTCCCCCTTAAAATATAACACCCCTATATGAATGTGTAGCCACATCCCTTTTGCTATCTTAGGGACTCAGGTGTCCCTCAGTCCTGGGAATCAATTAGTCACATAGTCATCTCAATGCACTGTAAGATGCTAGAGAGCTAACTAGCCCCAGATTTCAACAGAATGCAAGATGTGATTAGGTTAGCCTGGAAAACACTAAGAGATGCTGCTGGGTAGTTTCTACCACACCTTTTCTTGCATATTAGAATACAATTTGATATTTGAGTGGTTTTAAATGTTCTGTGCACTGCCATACAGTACATGTCCACCATACCTTAAATCCAAGAATACTATTTGATATTTAACTAGTTTAAAATGTTCTGTTTACTTCCATGCAGTACATGCAGAACATAAAAGAGAATGCCAAAAATCAGACCAAGACATAAAAAGGTCTTAACCTTTTTCCAATTTATCATAACCAATTTGCCAAGTACATCTAGGATTTTGATGGACCTTTACATGACCTTCATTATTTACCTGTGTAACGTAACCATAGATAAGTAACGTAGATGGGGTGCACCTCTGACATAGCTGAGGAACATTTTTGAAACAAATGAGAAAGTTAAAGAAATGTCACAGAAGCAGGGCTAGGTTAATTTGTGCTTTGCTTTAAGGGGTTGTAGTCCATTCAGGGCTTCTATAGAAGTCCCCTGTAGTGAGCAAAAGAAAGGACATTAATGAGCTCTGAGTACCCCCTCTCAGCATTTGAATACAGAAAACAGGACTGGGATTATTGTTTGATGGCTTTCCCTTAGCATATGTATGGAATGTCTAAGAAGGTCAGGTTTGAGGGGGCCCTGTAGTGTTTATACCTATCCCAGAGCAGGGGCAGCTGATTTTGTAATGGGTTATAGGAAATCCATATCTGTCCATAGGGAAGATACAGTTTAGTTACAGACTGGTCTCAGTCAGTTTTTTAAAACTAAAATGGCTTCTGGAACAAAGAGTGGGCTGAACCTTGTGAGTGTCAGGTATGGCTGATGATGTGATAGGTGGGCAGACACTTTGAGACATTTAGTCAGAAAACACAACTCTCAGGCCCTCAGACTCAGTTGGGAAGTAGAACATATCACAGGCCCATTGTAAGAGAAAGGCACATTCTATGACTGCAAGATCACAGACCTTACTGGCAACTTGATTACTAAGAGAGAGAGAGAGAGAAAGAGAAGCCCAATAGTTGTGCTAAAATCAGTTAGATTTTAGTCCAGTGATTAGAGGAGTTTTATTTCAGTAAATTGCCTGTTTAAACTGATTCATTTTGCATTCCTTAATATGTTTTATTCTTTCTGTGTTTACCACATATTCTGTAATTTAGCAATGCAAATATTAAATATGTATATACAGTATTTAGTATTTTTTATAACTGTGTAGTGTTTTTGTTACAAGTAATATCCATTTTCTATTGAGCAATTCAAGTATTCTGCTACCAAAGAGAATGACTACATAGTATAAATGTAATCTGTTTCTGATGCAGAGAGGTGAGAGGTTCCCACTGGTCACTAGAAAGGTGGTTCTTTTGCCTAAAAGAAAGGCATTGCACTGGGTGAGCAGTGGTCAGTGGTGAGGCTAGAACCAGATTGAGATACCATAATAGTTAACTATGTGGTGGCAGTATTGAAGTACAAGAAGTCATCTACATTGATCAGAGGTAATTTAAGGAAGTATTTTTTCACAGAGGAGGTTGTGGATGTATGGAACAGCCTTCCAGAGGAGGTTGTGGAGTCAAAAACAGTGGTGGAATTCAAGCATGCATGGGACAGTCATAAGGCAATTCTAGGGGTTGGGGGTAGGAAGAAGTAGGCTGCTGGTTAACTAGGACCTGCAGCTTATCCATCAGGTAGGGAAATGGGCAGACTGGGTGGGCCAAGCAGTCCTTATCTGCCGTCAAATTATTTGTTTCTGAGTATCTAAATGCTCATGTGTGTCTTTGTGATAGACCAGTGACAGTAGGGTAAAATGTCTAGCCCAACCTGATAGAGTCACTGAATATGATATGTAATGCTCAGGATAAATATTTTCTGAATAAAATGCAATAAGTTATTGTTCAGTTGCTAAATCAACTGGCCCAGTGTTAGATTCTGTGTTAACAGAACCACAGTTCTTCAGTTCCTTTACACATTTTAGAATTTTGAACAGAGTTGACTGTGACCATTTCCCTCTGGAAATTGTTATTCCCCTTTCAATACAATTAACTGTTAGTGATGTTAATTTGCCAGCTGGCAATTTAATACCTTAAAATAAAAGGAGGATCAAACTGGGACATTGCTTTAGGAAAGCTGGTAATGGTGGTTTCTTCTAAACCTTACTTTTCTGAATTATACAATTCTTTGCTTGAATTGTTTCAATTACATCAAGCCTTTGAAATATTTGAGAGATGCCCTTTTCTTGAATAAGAATGTACCTAAGCAAAAGCCATCTCAAGGCTCTGGTGCTCCGTGGTTTGACCGTGATTGTCATGTAATGGAAAGGGAAATGACATATTTATCAAACCAAACTAAAAAATTATCTAACCTCTACCAGTGATAGATGATAGGGGTATCACGTTTGAACAGTGACTGTAATAGTGTGAAGACCATTACAGTGACGAAATTGGCATTTCACTGCAATGGAAAGGGAAATTACATATTTATCAAACCAAACTAAAAAATAATCTAATCTCTACCAGTGGTAGGCGATAGGGGTATCACATTTGAACAGCGACTGGAATAGTGTGAAGACCATTACAGTGACGAAATTGGCATTTCACTGCAATGGAAAGGGAAATTACATATTTATCAAACCAAACTAAAAAATAATCTAATCTCTACCAGTGGTAGGCGATAGGGGTATCACATTTGAACAGCGACTGGAATAGTGTGAAGACCATTACAGTGACAAAATCGGCAGTTCACTGCAATGGTCCCGGTATTCCTGACACTGTTGTCTCTGGGGATACTGAACCCTCCCTGAATCAACTCAGACTTGGCATTAGTTATCTATAGTACAGGGGATGCGGGGGGCAAAGTCCCTCACAAAAAATACTTGCTTTCCCGGATGGCACAATGCTGACTGTTGGTATTGTTCCATCACTGTAATGCCATTCGACATAATTCATGTCACTGTGGCATGGTGGAACTGGTGATAGGTAGGGTGGGAACACTGGATAGGTCTTTCCTGCTGTCACATTCTATGTCTTATGTCCCTATGAACTGAAATTAAAAGAGATTAAATCAAAATTTAAAAATAATTTTGAGGCAAAAAATGTGCTTGGACCAAAACATTATGGGCTTCCTTTGACACTGCAGCCACAAGTAAAAAGCCAAAGCTTGTTTGCTCTCTGGTCTCAAAAGACACTGGAAAATTCCAATCTAATCAAAATTTAAATATTCCTTTCATTTTGTAGGCCTCACAATTTTCTGCAATTTTTCACTCAGAGGAAAATTATCTAAACATCACAGCAATGGCCTTAGAAAGTCTATGTTGCACTTCTGATGCCTTCTGCAGTCATTTAAATGATTCCTCATAAACCCTTCCTGTTTGGTCATACTTTAAAAATAAATGATTTTGTTTCAAGTTAAACAACAGCCTAGATATTCAGGGGTGCAAAGCATCCCATTGAAGTTTAACTTTCCAATCAAACCATTGAATTTCGATATTTACAAATATTTTCAATACTATTCTTGCTATAAAAGCTTCCCAGAATCTTGGAAAGCAAATATTGTAATATTCCTGTTCAGAACAGGTCCAAGAAAAGATCCTGTATTTACCGACCCATCAGCTTGATTAATAATAATTCTGCAAAATCTTTTGTCGGTATCTTCTGGATTTAATTAATGAATGGATCAGTATAAACAATATTTTGAGGGAAGAGCAAGCAGGGTTCAGATCTAGATACAGTACAAGTGATAACTGTTGCATATTTTGTCATGTTTTATCATGTTACATGCACCTCACTGTACATGTTATCGTCTTTAATATGAATTTTTGAATTTACCTCTTGAGAGCAGATTACCACAGTTAGCTATTACTTTCTTGTAGAAAGTAAATAATTATATGACTCCTAATAGTATATTTGCACCTGTCAAAATGATGCTTTAACAAGGTCTTTTAGTCCAATTGGCTTTTATATTCCAAGGTTGCAAACTTTTCAAGCACAGAGAACTGCATTTTCTCAAGGTCTAAAACTTGCTAATGCTCTATCATCTTCAGTGTTAAACTGTGTAACTATTCAATCTTTCAAAATGCAGTTACATTATTTGTTAAAGTCACAGTTAACGTACGCATATTTACATTAATGTTTGTTTTGGTTTTTTTTTTTGGTCATTGTGTCTTCCCTGGTCACCTGTGAAAACAGGCAGTTATCTGCTCATTGGCTCCAACAGGTCAACAAATAAATAAAGCAAATCAAAACATTTACCTCTATATTAGATAAATATATCAGAATCATAATATTCCTTGTTTTAGAAGTGTTCGCTGATTTTGAACTTATATTTGATAATGTGGATAGGAACACTATTTGGCAAAAACTGAAAGATTCTGGAATGGTCTAATGAATGCATACCACAAGGGAATATAGGTTCAGGCTAGGCTGACCCCATTGCTATACAAATGGGTAAAATTCCTTTAAAAAGAAAAAGACCATCAGGGGTGCAGTTTGGCCCCAACCCGTTTAATCTTTTTCTAAATGGCCTCTAAGCTAACTTTTCAGAAGATGTGTTTTATGCCCCCAAAGTACTAGAGGTCATGATCCCAATTCTTTGCACAGATGATCTTAGTCTAATCTTATTTTCTCTAATAGGATTGCAGCAGTTGCAGAATCAGTTACTGTAAGTAACTACTTCATAGGGTATGATCATTATCAGGGCAAAACTAAAACCAAGTCATTTGGCTGTAGAAATCTATAAATTCAGAAGAGGATCTAATCATAGCATTAAAGTCTCCAGTCAATAAACAAATCACATTTGAAAAATTCAGTTGCATTGCTTGAACTGTATCTTTCAGATTTTTCTGAGACAATCCTCAGGTGGTTCCATTCTTTTCTCACTGGCAGATCCCAGAGGGTGGTGTCAGGGATTGATTCCTCCAATTCATTCTCTCTGCCATGTGGGGTACTGCAGGGCTCTGTGCTGTCCCCCATGTTGTTTGCAGTGTACATGCTGCCACTGAGGGACATTGTAAGCGGTATGGGCTGGGTTTTCACTGCTATGCAGATGATACCCAGCTATACCTATCCTTTGTGCCCGATCAGGATAGTGCGGTCTCTATGTTTAACAGCTGCCTCGCTGAGATACAGGACTGGATGAATGCCAGCTGGCTGAAGTTGAATCCTGACAACACCGAGGTGGTGGTGGTGGATCCAGGTCACAGGATAAAGAGGTCAGTGTCTGGCTGTCCCTCTGGGCTTTGACTCAGTGGAGGTCAGCTGCTGACCTCTGAACGGACGTGGAATCTGAGGGTAATATTTGACGACAAGCTTATGCTTCGGTCTCAGGTGTCAGCCATCATCAAGTCTTCCTTTTACCTTCAGAAGAATATTGCCTGGACTAAGTGTCTTGTTCTGTCCAGTGACCTTCTGGCATTGATCCATGACTTTGTGACCTCCCACCTTGACTTCTACAACTCCCTGTACCTAGGGCTTCTGGGGGTTGATATCCATTGCTTGCAGGTGGTGCAAAACACAGTGGCCAGGTTGTTGTCTGGGCTACCTCGGTCCAGTCATATCACACCTGTGCTGTACGAGCTGCACTGGCTGCCAATTCCGTGGTGGATCACCTTCAAGTTCGGATGCTAACCTATAATGCCCTACATGGACAGAGTCCGAGTTACCTACAAGAGCTTCTGCATCCTTACTGCCCCCTCTGACTGCTCTGCTCTGCCGATGAGGGATTGCTAGGGGTTCCCAGGGTCTGGTTGAAGTCATCTGGGTTGCGGGCATTTATGTTTGTGGCCACCACCCTGTGGAATTCTCTATCTCATTGGATACGAGCGTGCCTGACAGTGGAGAGCTTCAAGACCGCACTAAAAACACATCTGTTTGGGCTGGCCTTCTGTGACAATATCTAAGGAATCATACTGTATGGTTATGACGGATGTTTTTATCTGTGTATTTATGTGTTTCTTGTTAGGGTGCTATGATCTTTGGAATAGCGCCTTTTTATAAATAAAGCTGATAGGATTGATTGGACAAATATATATGCATGTGTGTGTGTGGGGGGGGGGGGATATGCCATGGCCCTAATGAAAATATCACTGGTGTTTATTCTTCAGTGCTGTTTGAAGGTCATATTGCACGACAGAAAAATATCAGTGCTATTTTCATTAGGACCATGGCATATTTGATTTATACAATGCCTTTTGTTATAGTTTGGCAAGAAAAAAATCATGCATCCCGATTGTTCAGGGGCTACTTTCAACAGTGATGTTATCACAGCAAAACATCACTGGATAAGGAGCCTGCTAATGAAACTTGACCTCCTCTCTGTTTGGCTGCAATTACACTCCCCTGATCACCTATGTATCACTGAGTCTTGGCTCTACTCCAGGATTCCCGACCATAATCTGTCACTTCCTGATTACAATCTTTTCAGACAAGATAGGGATAAATGTGATGGAGGGGTGATCATTTACATTCACCAGATTCTGACATGCACTGTGGCCAGCAAGGAGGCTATTTCCTCCTCCCTCGAATATCGTTTAGTACAACTCTCCTTTCCCTCCTCAGTATTCAGTACTCAAGAGTTCTTTACACCTCTCCTAAGATGTCTCAGTCTTCTCTGGTAGACTAACTTTCCACCATTGCTTTCTTTTTCCTCCACAGGTAAGCTCATTATCCTTGGGGACTTAGAAACATAGACTTTGACGGCAGATAAGGACCGCTTGGCCCACCCAGTTTGCCCATTTCCCTATCTATTGGATAAGCTGTAGTTTCTAGTTTACCAACAGCCTACTTTCTCCTACCCCTCACTATAATTGCCTTATGATTGTCCCATGCATTCTTGAATTCCCCCACTGTTTTTGGCCCCACAACCTCCTCAGGAAGGCAGTTCCATGTGTCCACCACTTTCTCCATGAAAAAATATTTCCTCACGTTGTCCCTAAGCTGTCCCCCCTCTAACTTTAAATTGTGCCCCCTTGTTCTTACACATCTCTTTTTCTGAAAGATGCTCCCTTCTTGGACTTTGTTGATTCCCTTGAGGTACTTGAAAGTTTCTATCATGCCCCCCCCTTTTCTCAAGAGTATACATATTAAGCTCTTTCAGTCTATCTTCATATGGCTTCTGTTACAGACCCTGTACCATTTTAGTTGCCCTCCTCTGGACTGCCTCCATTCTGTCTATGTCCTTGCAGAGATGGGGTCTCCAAAACTGCACGCAATACTCCAGATGGGGTCTCACCAACTGTCTGTACAGAGGGATAACAACTTCCTGTTTTCTACTGGTGATACCTCTCCCTATGCATCCCAGTATCTCCCCAGCTCTTCTTACTGCCAAGATCATCTGATATGACTACCCCCGGTCCCTTTCCATTTTTGTTGTTGTTAGTACCTCCACTCCCCTCACCCCCATTGTGTATTCTTCACCTGGGTTTTTGTTTCCCAGGTGCATTACTTTGCACTTCTTTGCATTTAATCTAAGCTGCCACACTTTTGACCATTCCTCCAAGCTTGACAATTCCCTTCTCATCCTTTCCACACCCCACCGTGTATTAACTCTGTTATAGATCTTTGCGTCATCTGCAAAGAGGCATACTTTTCCTTCCAGACCCTATGCAATGTCTCCTATAAAGACATCAAAGAGGACTGGTCCCAGTACTGAACCCTGCAATACCCCACTAGTAAACCCCCTTTCTTTGAAGTGAGTTCCATTTACTATTACCCTCTGCATCCTGTTGTGCAGCCAATTTGTTACCCAGGCTACCACCCTGGGACCCACTCCCAGGCTGGCTAACTTGTTTATTAATCTTTTGTGTGGGACTGTGTCAAATGCCTTGCTAAAATCTAGGTAGGCTATATCCACAGCCCCTCCCTGGTCTACTACTTTGGTCACCCAGTCAAAGAAATCAATTAGATTTGTCTGACATTACCTTTCTGCTGTGAATCCATGCTGCCTTGGCTCCTGTGCCCGCTGGCCTCTAGGTACTCAACAATTCTGAAGTGATTGCATCATTTTCCCTACCACTGAGGTCAAACCAACAGGTCTGTAGTTTTCTGCCTTGCTCCCACTTTTGTGAAGGGGAATCACATCTGTCCTCCTCCACTCCTCAGGTACCACCCCATCCTCCTATGATTTGTTAAAAATGGTAGTCAGTGGTGTCACTAGGTCTCCCCTTAGTTCTTTTAGAATTCTGGGGTGAATCCCATCAGGCCCCATTGCTTTGTCCACCTTGAGTTTTAGGAGTTCTTTCAGGATCCTTTTTTCTGTGAATGGACTGTTGTTGACCCCCCTGCCCAGAGTGCTTCTATTGTTTGGTTTAGGTAACTCCTCTTCTCTTTTGTGAATACTGAGCAAAAATATTCGTTCAGTATCTCTGCCTTTTCACTGTCTCCCTCTGCCCACCTCCCCTCCCCTTTATTAAGCTTCACTATCCCTGCTTTGAACTTTCTTTGCTCCCTAATGTACCTATAAAAAGTTTTATCCCCCTTCTTAACCGAGTTGGCTATCTTTTCTTCAGTTTGGGCCTTTGCTATTCTGACTGCCTTCCCCACTTCCTTCTGCTTTAACTGATATAGTTCCCTGTCCTGCTCCTTCTGTGATTCCTTATACTTCCTGAATGCTATTTTTTCTCCCTAACCTTCCCCGCCACCTCTTTTGAGAACCATAGAGATTTTTAACTCCATTTTGTTTTCTTTATTTGTTTCACATGTAGGCTTGTTGCCTCTATGATGGCAGTTTTGATTTTTCTCCATTGTTCTTCTACCCTTCCTTTCTGCCTGTTTGCTAGCGCATTCCTTAGGTATTCACCCATTTTGCCAAAGTCAGCCCTCCTAAAGTTCGATATCTTCATTTTTGTATGGCTTGACTCCACGGTTGAGTTTATCATGAACCACACTGTGTGGTGGTTACTTGTTCCCAGATGGCTACCCACTTCAGTGTCAGTTGGATTTGCCCATCCCCCAGACCTACCATTCACAACATTGAGTCACTTAATTTGACACAGGTTATTTCAGAACCCATCTGGCACAGTCCCCACTCTGCTAACCATTCCCTAATGGACTGGGTTCTAACTTCCCACCACCCACACATCATGGTTGCTGGTATTTTGCCAGTTGCCTTTAGTGACCACTGTATGACCTCTGTGTCAGAAAAATCCCTCACCCCCCATTAGATTAGGTCTCTCCAGTCACTAAATATTGACATTCTACTGAGTGACCTTACTGCTGCCGACTGGACCAACATCCTCACTGCCTCAGTTATCGATGCGGCCCTTGCTCTTTTTCATTCCAAATTTTCCTCTGTCTAGACCAGGCACACCCCTGTCAAGGAAACTCAGAGTAAAAACATCCCACCATCCCTGAATTACCACTGATATCACTGACTTGTGCAAGTCCTGTGACCGCGGTTGGGCCTGTTGCAAATTATTCCACTCCTCCTCTGACCACATCTTCTACAGGTCTCTGAGGGACAATTGTACTAAGGCTATCCAGTCAGCTAAATCACAGTATTTCAATGCCAACCTCCAGTCACACTTAAATTCCCCATCTAAATTTTGGAAGGTTATACACTCCCATTTTGATCCCCCTGCCTAGTCAGCTCCCCCCCCCCATTCTCATGGAAATGGGTTCATTTGTATCTGACCATATCTCTGTTGCAGCTTTCTCTAACAAGTTCTTCACAAACTGTGCCCTTCCATCCTCCTCCTCCACTACTAACTCCTCCCTCCCATTACTTCTCCCTTCCCCTATACCTCACCAGGTTACCACTCCCCCCCGTCACCATCCAGGAAACCCTATTTACCCTTTCCTCCCTCAACCTATCAAAGCCCAGTCCTGCTGATCTTGACACCAAGTCCCTACACCTCTTAGTTCCTGCTATTGTAGCTCTCCTTACTCACCTGCTTAACCTTTCCTTCACTCTCTGCACTGTTCCTCAGTCCTGAAAGATGGCCAGAGTTATTCCTCTCCACAAAGGGGGTGACCCATCTTCTCCTGGTAACTATCATCCCATCTCTCACCTCCCCCCCTCTCTAAACTGCAAGAGAAAATGGTCCATGGTAGACTCCTTGATTTCCTCTCGTCTACTAACTTCCTATCACCTTTCCAGTCTGGCTTCTGAAAACACCATTCCACAATCCCCTCCCTGCAGTGTTACTGATGCCATCTTCTCCAGGATGGACCAGCAGCTCATTACCACAGCATTTTTTGTTGATCTGGCCAAGGTCTTCAACTCTGTGTACCACCCACTTCTCCTGGACAAGCTAAGAAATGCTGACCTTGCTGCCCCCACTGTTGCCTGGTTCCATTCTTACCTAACCAGCCATCTACAATCAGTACAGATTGGTGGCTCCCTGTTAGCTCCCCTTCCTATCCAATCTGGAGTTCCAGAGGGCTCCATCCTTGGACCCCTTCTTTTTTCAGTCTTCCTCAATTACCTCCCCTCCACCTGTATCAACTTGAATATACACATGTACGCAGATGACACAGTCCTCTCCTCTAGTCCTTCCTCTGCAGCTGTGGAAAACCTGCTCCAGTGGGATTTCAACAATGTCCTCCACTGATTCCATTCTAACCAATTTAAAGACAGTCTCCATAAATTTTGGTACCAGTCAGAAACTAGAAAGACTCATTTTTCCCCCTGTCTTCACCACTCCGGATGGCACCCCACTTGAAGTGGTTCAGTCATTTTAGTACCCGGGGTGTGCCTTGACAGTAAGCTTGACTTCTCAGCCCATATTGATGCCATCCATTCCAAGCTCCATCCCAAGCCTGGAACCCTCCATCATCACAAAGACTGCCTATCTCCCCATGTCTGCAAGGAGCTGATGACCAAAATGGTGCTCCCTGTCTTCGACTATGTGGATATAGGCTATGGCTCTGGCCCCTCCACTTTCCTCACCAGACTGGATACCCTCCACAACTCTTTCTTCTGTTTTGCATCTAACTCTCCTTCCATGCACACATCATTGATCATTATATTCCTCCCTATCCGTCCTCCCTCTGCCCTCTTACCTCCAGACCCATTGCGCTTCATTCATCTCCAAATATTGGTTCAACACCCTTCCCTCCTCCCTCTCCTCACTCAAGTCCCAATTCCCCCCTGCCTCCTGCTCCCTCTGCTCTAGGGACCACTGCACCTTTGCCATTCTTCACCCACGCTCTGCTGATGGACAATTTGCATTCTCTTCTAGGCTTCCCTCTCTTTGGAACAAACTCCTCTCCTCCCTCTATCTATCTCTCTCCATCCTTTAACTCCTTCAAATGCCAACTAAAACTTCACCCCCCAATTGCTCCTGCTGTCCATCTTTCAGTTCCCCCTGAAGTCTTTATTTTAACCCATACAAGTTATCGGTTGTGATTCTATGCACTGCTAAAGTTCATTGCACTTTGTTTAATTGCAATACATACATATCGCTCTTTATTTATTCTGTTATTTAACACATTGCTTGTCTGTCAGTTCAGATGTTGTTTTGCTGTTGTCTGTTGCAGTTTTGCTCCATCTCCCCCTTCCCTGGGTCGCACCTGGAAAAGAGCATCAGCTCAGTGTGCCTTTCCCAGTTACCAAATTTTAAATAAATAAATAAAGGAGGTGCTTCGGTCTAATCCTGCACTGTACCTCCATTGCCACTATGGGCCTACTGTTTGGATAAATGGCTAAATCCTCCATTGCTACTATGGGATAAATCGACCTAGAGTGAAAATAAGCACAATATTCTCACACTTGGTCTGACCAACCTCACAATTTAGAAAATAACTGCAGAAATGTATCCTCACAAGCATATGTGTGTGTGTCGGGGGGGGTTACAATGCCTCATTTTGGTACATTCACCGAATAGAAAATTTGGCATCAGCTCATCTATAGTGCTAAGCAGCACACTGCTCCAGAACTTTGCTCAATGCTATGGGAGAGCTTCTAATGATGCACCCTCCTAGGGTCTATGTAATTTAGCTGTATTGCAGTTTTTCTCATTATTTTATTTTCTTGTACTTGACGATCTGTAGTATACCTCTTGTCTACTGTACCACTATATTTTGCAATGTTCCCTTGTTATGCACTGTACCCTCCTGGGGTTTGCCTGTAAATAGGCAATTCTTTGTCTAGTGCAGGTACCTGGTTAACACAAGCTAAATAATAAAATAAAATGTTATTTTTGTACAGCTTTCCTCCCCCACTGATATCTACAGAGCTGATCCGTCAAACTAAAAGTGATGTTAGTTGGAGAAATAGCCTCGAGTTCCTACATGCCTGTTGTCATAACGAGCAATGAAGAAAAGAAATTTCTTTGGGTGAAGAGAAGTTCATTAAAAATGCTTCAATTGCATTTTTTTCTAAACTGAAAAAACAAGACTGTGCACCCACCACTAAAACACAGACTCAGTTTGTGACCATAAGGGACACATGGGGGGGATATGCGCTCCAGATTGGGGGCTTCAGCCTGTCTTCGCTTCTTTGACTTATAAATCTCCATCTAATTGTATCAGAAGCGATCCCCATGTCACTCAGGGAGCTTTTGCACATACCAACCTTGAACTTCAGGGGCTCTGTCACTTGTTTCTCTGCAGGCCAGCAAAATTATAAAGTCAAGTGACAGTTTTAGAGAACACATTCTATGTTTTTGCTTTGCATTTCAGATTGGAAGATGTCCTGGGACCAAATTGTTTGTTTTGGTTTAGTAAGGTCCCTGAAGGAGATTAGAGGTGAGGGAGCATGTTGTTTTTTTATTGAAACTGCTGATAGAGGTTAGTGATCTGGGAAGCCATGGTGCCATGTTTTTTCTATACCGAGTATATGAGAGGGGAGTTGCCAGCGTGGGCAGTAAACTGATTATAGATACACCAAGCAGGCAGAAGTTTACATTCTGGTGAGTGTGGAGTGTGTAACATGAAGTGGGGAAATGGCAATATGTGGACAATGCAGCATGCTGATTAGAGCACAGCAAGGAAAGCAGATGGCTGCCTCAGTTTTCCCCTCTTTTATCTGACACTCTCAGCATCTGCCATCTGCCACAGTCAGACTAAGCACTAGAAAGCCTGTACCATGAGGTCTACTACACAGCATTTCATGAGCCAACAGGAGCAAAGAGAAGTGTCACTGTTGTTGTGACCACTGTGCTGGGGGTAGGACATTTGTTTCCATCTGTTGTTGCCTTTTTCTTTGGCCAGTGAGCCTGCTTTCTATCAGAAGCCCAGAAAGGACTAAGTGGGTAGGGCAGAGCGTTACGGGGGGTGGCGCCTAGTGCTAGAAATACCATTCCCAGAGCTCTACTGCAAAGTGTTTCATGAGCCAACAGGGACTAAGAAAAATGTCTCCATTGCTGTGACCACTGTACTGGTGGCAAGACTTGATTTCACCTGTTGTTACCTTTTCTCCCCCAGCCAGTGAGTCCATTTTCCATTGGGAGCCAAGAAGGGACTGTGTGGGTGAGACAAAGCATCACAAGGGGGAAAGAACTTTATTAACCCCTTGACTCCCAGAGGCCCTGTATGGAGTGGCCCAAGCAGAGTGGAGCTCCAATTGGGAGTTCCAGAGGAAGAAAAGTGAAGGTCAGAAAAACTCTGCCTAAAACATCTTACGATTTGAAAGGTTGCTCCTTCTGCTGTCCTACTCTCTTGCTACCTAAAACTTCCAGCTCTCTGTTACCCATTGTTTTTCATTCTTTTAATTACAGACATGGTAAAATAAAACTGTCTGTCCCTTTGAGCATTGGCAGGAGTGCTTGGAGTTCCCTTTGGGAGTTCCAGAGAAAGAAAAGTGAGGGGTGGGAAACTGTCTAAATCATCTTAAGATCGGAAAGGGTGTTCTTTTTATTATCCTACTCTCTTGTTACCTGGAACTTCCAGCTTCCTGTTACCCATTTTTTCTTTTAGTGATAGAAATGGTTAAAAATTGTCTGCCCTTTGGGGCACTAACAGGGGTTCTTGCAAATCATTATATCTATATATTAACTGAAATACAGAATGTGGACACAGAAGGGGACGATTTTGTAGACCTCTGTCACTGTATAGATCTTTTACTAGTGATTGTTTCTCTAATAATTAGATCTTAAAATATTTTACCTTAGAGTAAAGAAATCCTTTATGTGTGCTATGCTTACATTATATCTCAATTATCCAATCATATTTTAAACACTGCATATAATTGGGTCCTGCATTATTACTTGAACCTGCACACTTGTTAATCAGAATTTTGGGAAAACATACTAGGTTAAGGTGGAAAATTAAATATTCATTGGGTCTTGATAATTTTGTGATTCCTACAGTGTGGTGACATCAGCCCTCTTCTGGGCCCTGCTGTCACTGTATGTGACTCTAGTCTATGAGAGGGGAGTAGTGTATCCTTTGCTTGCAAAATTGTGAGATTCCTGTTTCCAAAATTTGATCTGATAATAGAATGTGCAAGCCAAAACAGGCCAGTTTTTTTAGTATTAACCATAACCTCAATAAGCCCCAATATAAAAGACCAAAATATTTTATTAGTGATTACAATCTGATTAAGAGGGATTGTTCTAAAAATAGGTGGAAATGTTAAAGTGTTACCTGTTGATTTAAAGGTGCCACAGGGTTGCTGTGAAATTCTTGCAGTAGAAACAAGATATTACAACAGCAGGATGATACTGATATTGGGTTGCTATTGACAACCACATTTTTATAAATATCATTGAGAGTTAATTCCAGATAACACCCTTCCCCCCATATCGTCACCCATGAGGTGACGATATTGGATTGACTGGATCCGTTAAAAAAATCATCTGAGAACATGGACCCTTGCAATAGGCTTGGAACAACTGATATTATTTCCAACCAGAATTAATTTTAAAAATGTCAGCTCTTCCAGTCCTCTAGATCTCACATTTATAAATGCCCCAATTCCTATAAAGAATCTGACACCGTACCTGATTTGACCAGTGCCCACAACCTAGTCTACTGTATTAGAGGAAAACTAAATCCTCAGAACCAGAAAAGTATGTTAAATTCACATCTTTAAAACATTTCAATTATTTTGATTTTGTCAACCATAAAATGAGATTACTTGGAACTAATCCTTAAATTCGAATAATGCATGGGAAATTATTTTTTCTGAGTTAATGGTTGCATATAATTTACACTTGTCCTTTAAATAAAAGAAAGTTAAAGCTAATTGGGCCCCATGGTTTTCCTCAATAAATCATAAAAAAAATGCAGAGAGGAAGCTATTTCCTGAAAAGGGGCCTGCATCTCTGAGTTAGCATCTGATTGATAAACCTACAGTACAGTATATGAGGACATGGAATATTTATATCAGGGAGATAAGGGAAGCTAAGAAGTATTTTTTAAAGATTTCTATTTCTGCCGGTGCCAAGTACACATACATTTTTGTCCTCGATTAAAGAGTTAAAAGGGAAGAATTATATTGTTTTTTCCAACAGATGAGTGCAGCATGGAATCAACAATGGAATAGGTAGACCAATTTAATAAGTATTTTATAAAGGCCAGTAGTATTTTTGTAGACCTGGTAGCCTCTAGTATTATAGCCTTAGATAAGATTATTTTGATTAATAATGCCTCCAAAAAGACCAGTGATTCTGCACTGGGATTTCAGTCCAGCATAATCCACTTCAGTTTAGTCCTAAAAATACTTTTGGGCCCGAGCACAAGGAAAAGTTGTAGGTTGAAACCCCATCTTTTAAAATATGGAGCTTTCCAGGTTGATTATCCCTTAACACTGCTATTTAATTGATCCCTAGAATGTAGTAAGCACCTGGCTGTCTTGAGACTGGCAAAGGTGATTCCAATATTTAAAGGTAGTGCATCTGATACTTTAAGTAACCCTAGACCAATTTCCCAATTGATAGTTGCATCAAAACATTTGGAACAGTTAGTCTCTAGCCAGCTAGATGTATTCCTAAAATGGAGTTCAGGTTTGGATTTATGCCAGTCTGGATTTAGACAGGGGTATGTACAATTTCTACTGTGTCAAAGGTCTTGAATGACATGAGCTGTGGAGAAAGGTCTTTACACAGTTGCAGTGTTTGTGATCTGTGCAAGGTCTTGGACACAGTGGACCTCAACCTCCTGTTGAACAAACTTGGCCAACATAACCTCAGATGGAAGGTTATGGGCTAGCTCAGTAATTATTTCATGCTTAGAACCCAGAAAGTGGTGTTAAATAGACGGGATTTTAGTGAATTGTCCATAGCAAAAGGGATCACTTAGGAAGCATTGCTAGGCCCGTGTTTCCATTGTGCATAAAAGGACTGGGATTGTGCCTCAGATGCATAGACTACCAACTATATGCAGATTATACAGTCTTCTAGACAGCTGGTTCTATGACTCAAGGAGTTCAATACTCCATTCAGGAATGATTTAACCATTTCCAGCCTTTTTTTAACTAAATAAAAGTCAGTATTAAATACAACTGAAACTAAAGTTATGCTTTTTGGTTTAAAATTAAGCAATAATGCCCAACAGGGTGTGTGTCGTGCTGGGCTAACGTCACGCCTCAGGTGGTTGGGCACGAGGCCGCAGACCGAGTGCATCCAATGACTGAGGCATGACATTATCCCAAACAACACACACCCTGGAGGGCATTATTGCTATTATAGAATGGCTCACTGTTATACAGAATAAAACAAATAATTTTAAAGATGTTTTTGTGTGGAAAAATGTTTTTGTTTTTTAAGAGAAGATGAAACAATCAATCAAAAGCTCCATAAAATGCTCATCTGCAGGTTCACAGTAAGGCTGAGACTAGACCTGTGATGTTGTACTGGGATAACATCACGGGTCCAGCCCAAGAATGACCAATCAGAGTCCAGGATTTTTTCTTGCCATTGTATAATACAAATTGAATCAAGCTGGTTGTGCCCTCAAGAATACTGCTTGTTGGACTAATGTAGAATTAGTAACCAAATGTAAATATCTGTGTTACTGGTTAGATCATCTCTGCTCTAGGAATGCTCATGTAGAGATGTTATTGAAAAGAAAATAGTACTCAGGAATGGAATTGTTCTAGAAAAATAAGTATTTATTACCACCTAAATGTAGGGTAAAGATCATTGAGGAAATGGTATTTCCACTACTCAATTATGGCAATTTTTTTGTATGAGAAGACCCACTAAACATATTTTGACAGATTAAATGTATTATATTACTGTCATGTCAGTGTGGTCTTAGAGTGCCCCTCTGTTGTTCCAAACTATAAATGCTACAGGATGGTTACTTGGATTTCCCTGAATAATACCACAAAACTGCACAAACATTAGTTCATTGCAAATCGTGTGCAAAGGAAGACCCCAGATTACCTACAGGAAAGGCTCTCTAAGAGAAAATACTTAGAAAGTCTATGTGCTACCTCAACTATTGAGTATACTATCCCAAGATTTGAATCCACTCAGGAAGGTCATCAGTTTTCACTGTCCTCAAATCTGGAATTCATTGTCAAAATATTTTTGCACAATGAAACAGAAACCAACAACTAAATATATTAAAAGAAATTGATTATTGACTCCCTGCCAGTCTTTAAGTCTTGGTGGGATTTTGAGGGCATTATGTCATTGTACAAATTCATTGTTAAAAACTATTTTTTATTCCTACAATAGTATGATTGTACTGTGAATGAAAAATAGTATGCTCTATTTATAGTAAGGTTTTTTTTTTATGCACTGTGTAAGTTTTATGCTATGCCTGAAGGGAAACACTTGAAAATGAGCTTTGCTAAATTATTCCATCTCAATAAAAATGCTAATGAAAAATGAAAAAAAGGAAATGATCATTTAATTTTATGGTAATCGCCTCCCATTTTTTGCCAGGGCAGGTAAAAATTAGCCCAACAGGCCTCTGTGTGTTGAGACAGTCTTATATGTTCGAACAGGAAAATGGTGATTTAAGCATTTTTAAAAGAACTGTTCTGTTCTGAAAGAAATGTGTTTTCTGCTTTGTATGCTGTGAAGACTGTCATGCAGGAAATATAAAATACTTCCCCAAGTAACATCACTTCCTTCTGACAGTCAAAATCTGTAAAAAAAATCAGTTTGGGAAGGAAGGGGAGGGAAGATGCATAATAATCATTTTTGAATAGCAAATAAGAAAATCACAATATTCAAATTATGGCCGGTAACTGTAGCATTGCAAGTGACACTAACCAGAAAAGTAGCATGTAAGTAGACAAGCAGATGCTTGATATACATGTAACACTATAAGCACCATTTACATTTTGTAGTGAGTATTGTTAACCACAGTGTTTGCATACATGTAACAGTATAACTACCATTTTAATGTTGTAGTGAGTATTGTTAACCACAGTGTTTGCATACATGTAACAGTATAACTACCATTTAATGTTGTAGTGAGTATTGTTAACCACAGTGTTTGCATACATGTAACAGTATAACTACCATTTTAATGTTGTAGCGAGTATTGTTGATATGAAGGTTGTTAACATTTTTATCATTGCTGCCATTGTCCAGCCATCCCAAGACATACTGTAGTTAATCTAGGGTGCTGTCCAAGCTACTTTCTCAGGTGAAAAATAATGAACAAACAGATAAATAAAAATGCATTTGAATTAATGATGCTCAACTTTTCTGATCAAGGTATTTTAAAGCTGAACACTACTACTAATGCATGTCAAACAGAGGTTTAGTGCAGTAACTTCAAAAAAATTTAATATCAACTTCAATTATTATTTTCCATAATAAATATTATTTGTTCATGTTTTCTTCTTAAATTTGTCTTGCTATTGGAAAACAAAAAAGGTTTCAAATGCATGATTACATTTAAGTGACTTATTGACATTATGAAGCTAGAAACAAAATTGCTTTAAAGGTCCTCTAATTCCTTTCTCGCTCCAAGATCCCTGTTTCTTCTATTTGGTTATGTGCAGTTTATTACGGTAATCAGAATTTACTGCTAAAATTTTGCATATAAATGGTACTCAAGTGCACTAGCAAAATGCCTCAGTGATCAGAGTTAATTTGAGCCAAACTGTGAGTTAAAGTGAACAGACCTATAGCTATTAACCTATGGCTGACCTTGGCATTCCCACCATGCAGGCAACAGCAGGGCAAAACTGATCAGTAAGCTCATCTGATTGGTGGCAGAAAGCAATATTGCTAGAAGTTTTTTTAATATACAGTACTAAAATAAAAATAAAAAATTAGAAAAACATGTTCTAATCTCTGTTAGTGTGACTCAGTGGTACCACTCTCACTTCTGTTCCAGAAGGCCATGGATTATGTTACATTCTGTATTGGAAGCTTGGGCTCCTAAAGTTTCTGATGCTGACAGTGCAATGGCATATACTGGCTGGAGGTGCCATCTATTTGAGAAGACATTAAATGGAGGTCCCTTCTGTCTGTCTGAGGTGGGTTTCCAGGTCGAAGTTAAAGAGTAGCCGATTCTTCTGGGAACACTTTGAGAAACACATCTAAACAGAGTTTGGCATATAGTTCATACAGTTCCTGTGTTTTTGCTCCATTTTTCCTTTATTACTAAGGATATTTTCATGAGAACAAGAGCTTTGCCCTGCAGATGCTTGTGCCCCTTCTGTATATTCCTTAGCCAAAGTCCAAATCCTCAGATGATGACATAGCTATATGTTGCAGAAAAAACAACTGTGATGTCATAAAAAGAAGTGTATGACTTCATTAAGGCAATAAGCAGCTGGAGCAATATATTCAGAGTGACCATGATCCCTTCCTCATGCAAAATTCCTTAGTAATGGAGTAGGAAGGAAAGAAAAATAGAGACCCTATACTGTAGAAATGAAGTCAAATTCTTAATCAAAATATTGTGTTTCTGAATGTTTTCTCAGAGTTGTTAGCCCTTTTTAGAGAACTTGAGGAAGGGGGTTCAAAGGGGCAGGACATGGGTACAGGTTCATGATTCTATATGCTTGTAAGAAGTCCTGATGAGCCTGCACACCAAGTAACAGCCAAGAACAAAGTGCACTGCTCACGGAAAAATCGGAATTGCAATGCTTCAATAAGCAGGTAAAGTGAGAGTGTGATAGACAGAAAGATGCACTGCCACAATGCCCCACAACTGTTACGTGGCGTGCAGGCCCGTCAGGACTTCTTGCAATACTTGGGCTAGCAGTCGTTGCCTGCACCTTTCCCAGCCTGGGCTACTCGCAGTGTTTCCCCTTTGGACTGCTATATGCTTGTGCCTGTGTCCACCTGCTTGTGTCTGGGCAGCCCTGCTGCTATTTTCAAAGTTGTGTCTGTTTATGAAAAAAGTCAATGTCTGTGGCACAAAATAGATGCAAGCACGTACTATGTCCAGTCTAAATGTACTTGTGTCTGTTTTTGGATGCAAACTTCAGGTGCCATTGGGCAATGTAATAGATGGTTCAGTAGGTCTGAATGCATTTCTGCTTTGAAAATAGCAGCAGATGCATCTTGGGAGGATCATTTTGAATATTCTGCCCAATATCTCTAGCCTTATAAAATCAAAACTATGCAATGTAGCCATTTTAGGCAAATGAAAGTCCTTTATCATTGCAAAAATATTTTGAGCCATCTTTGAGTTTGTGTTCAGAAGATCCCTTTGTGAGGGAAGGCATCATATTTTTAGCCTCAAAGAGGTGACCAGCCCATTCCTTCAACCATCAAATGTGTCAGCCCTATTCCTTCTTAGATATTTTATGACATCTAACCAGGGAGAGCACAACGGTATGCTCCACTGAATATGGAGCAATTTTTAATTACTTTTTAATACTGTATACATTAATGAACATTTTGACACAAATCAAAGCCACTGAGCAGTGGCTTTGATTACTGTAAAAATACTCACTAACATACTGTATATAAAAAAAGTAATTCATAATTGCCCTATTCATTTCAATGGAGAATGCCCCCTATGCTCTCACTGGTTAGACATCACAAAACATCTGAGTGGTTGGTGAGGCTGGCACATCAGGAAGTGGAAGGGATCAGCTTGCCACCTTCTCTGGACCAAATAAAGTTCCTTCCCTCCAGAATGGTGCTTTTCAAAACTATTTCAAGCATGGCTTAAAGTATTTTTGCAAACGTAAGGAACTTTGTTATTTCACGAAAATAGCTAAATTCCTAATCTTAGACAATTCTTTTTAAGATTCCATGGCAGTACTCAAATGGAATTGGGGACAGTACTAATATTCTGACTAGTGTCCCCTCTCTCAATAAAAATTTTCTTCTGCTACAGTTGTTTATATCAGTTGTGGGTATTGATGAGTATTTTAATGGCTGACACATTTGAATGCAGATATTTTATTTATTTAACATTTTTGGCCAGGAGCACACACTTTGCTACAAGCAGCTCATTTTCAGGTGCACTCAGGGGGTAGGGAGCAAAGGGAAAGTATAATACGGCAAGCTCATTTGTATCTTGCAATTTGTAATGTATGTACTGTACTCGTAATTATACCCTGTTCTCTCATCCTCCCCACCCCCCAGGTAGCAACTGAAAATGAGCCCTGGGCTCTTTGTGCTCACCTGGTAATATATGTTTAAATATATTAATAAAATAAATATGCTACACAATAAAATATTTGGTTCAGAATAAATCAAACAGCAGATAAAAGAGATGTTACTCCCCAAAGTGTGGAGCGTAGCATAAGGGCTCCACAGAACCTGACCCACACTTGCTGCCACCATTGTTATTTCAGCTGATCCCCCAGTTTGAAATCTTGCTGCCACATAGACCAGGCGGAGAGGGGAGGGGAGGAGTCATGAATCTTTGGTGCCTCTCTGCCCATACAAAAGTGATTCCTGTTGCACATCAAAGGTGGCCACCTGCTTGCCAATGAACCAGTGCATCAACATTCCCAATAGTATGGGGATTGCCCCACTGAATGCCCAGACCAAACCATGCCCAACAGGAAACTGGCCTTACTTAGTTGTTCAAGGGCAGGAACTCTGGGAAATTAAGACTTTTGGGGCCAGTGCCCCACAGCAACATAGACCACTGCCATCTTTGTGTACCCTGACTCCATCATCATAGCAACAGGGGTCAGAGGCTACACTATCAGCTAATCATGTTGCAGAGTCTGGACGAGAACCATAAGGAGCTCTTGGAACACAGGAGGACTGCCTGGATCATCGCACAAATTCTTGGCCATAATCTTTCACTGATGACCTTCCATGGGGTCATTAGGCCTAACTCTCACCCCATTCTCCTATGCTGTACCATGTCAGCCTCTTTACACATGGAATGGGGTGAGAGTTAAGCTTAAAGATCCCAGGGCACACCCCGATGCCTGTTGGTGTGTGTGCAGGATGTGGGGTGAGGTGGTAAGGTGGGGGGTTAGGGGCTCAACCCTAATGTCTTATTTCCCTACTTTTGTCACTTCAACCCTAACTGATGCATTAACAAAGTTTTTTATAATGAATATATACATACATAATTACAGTGAAGCTCATCAGGCTGAAACCCAATTCTGCAGCATTTTGCAGCATACTGCAGCAGAGTTAATGTGGAAAACAATGTAATTTCAATGACAATTAATCCCTTTTGTCATGCAGGAAACCGTAACACTCACTTTATCCTGGCAGCAACCTTCAACTTGGTTTCAGTTCTGTAGAGACATGGTTTCTTAATCATAAACTGGTCCTCAATGACAAGAAAACCAAATCTATGCTCTTCTGCAGCTCTCATAACCCACACAAGCTACACCACTTGGCTATCTCCACCACCCAGGGGAACACTCTAGATCAGGTGGGGTCCTTCAAATACTTAGGGATACAGCTTGACCCTAATCTCTCCTATGGACCTCACGTAGATAATGTAGCTAGAGCTGCTAATACATGGCTTGGTCTCCTCTACAAACACAGATAACACCTCACGCCAGAAGCTTTGAAGGTTGCAGTCCTGAGATCTGTGATCTCTGTAATAGACTATGGTCTCATCATTTATGGCTCAGCCACAACCACAACCCTTAGACATCTCTCAACTGCCTTAAATAAGGCATGTCGGCTCATCATTGGTGCCTACCGTCTCACCCACACATGTGACCTGTACACCCAGACTGGCTGGCTACAACTATCAAACTGCGTAAAGTTTCTCACCTGCTCCATGGTGAAAAAAGTCTACCTTGGCCTTGCACCTTCTGGGGTCTCAACTCTGTTACAACACCGAACCAAAAAACAGTGCCTTTGGAGATCCATGCTACAGCTACTGAAAGTCCCCCACTGTCACACTTCACAGGGACAACGCTCTTTTGCTTATTGAGCACCACTCTGGTTCAATAGCCTCAGCCCCACCATCTCCTCTGCCCCGACAATTGGTATGTTTAAAACTAGGCTCCGGGACTATCTCACTACCAACAGCTCCTGTGACTGCCCAACTTAACCTTGTTTCTCCACTTCCCTGCCTGCTTTAGTGGTTCCCCTTCCCCTCCTCGCTGGATTCTATCCTCACATCTTGGTATACCCAGTGCTGCACTTCTCACCCTCTCCCCACCCTACCTACATTCCTTCTCCCTCCCTCTTCCCTCTTCCCTCTCCCTATGACTCTGGCACTTCTTATCTCTTGTCTGTTTTCTGACAAATGCCGCTGGCTGCCTTGCTTACAATGTTACCCTTGAATTGTATTAATCTGTAATCTGTTTGCAGTGTCCACATTGTTGTAATGTCTGTCTTGACGTTCCCCATAATTTGTATTTCTCTGATGTGGAACCTTTGTAAAAGAGCCTTGGCTCAAAGGTATTTGTAATCCTAAACTTGATAAATAAATAAAAATAAAAAGCGTCACATTTTCCTGCATGACAAAAGGGATTAATTCCCATTGAAATTACATTGTTTACTGCAGTAAACCTGCTGCAGCATACTGCAGAATGCTGTAGAAGTGGCTTTCATCCTAGCAAGCTTCACTATATATATATATATATATATATATATATATATATATATGCATATATATATATACACACATACATATATGCACTTTAATAACATCGCAGCCATTCAGCCGATTTGCATGAAATTTTGCAAGTGCCATCAGGGACCAAAGATCTCCAGATGTGGCAAGTTTTGTTTCAGTCAGATGTGCAGGTGTGGCGACACAGAGTATCACAAAATGCAATATGAGAAATTAAGGTAAATGCAGTTCAATGTATTTCAATGAGGGTTTCAACTTTTATTCATAACTCAGCCATATTTTAAAATTTTGACATCAAATTTTCAGCATAGTCATTTGGGGTCCCCACCTCATGAACAATATGACTGCCATTACTCAACTCCTGCCCAAAAGGTGATTTGACAGTTGCTTGGTGAATTCACCTTTTGGGTGGGGTTTCTGTAATGACACAGTCATATTGTTCATGAGGTGGTGTCTCCAAAAGGACATGTTGAAAATTTGGGCTCAAAATGTCAAAAAATGGCTGAGTTATGACCATTCATTGCAATTTCACTACAGATGCCCCTACCTTTGTAAATTTAAAATATTTTGATACCAAATTTTCAACATAGACTTCTTATTACTCCACCTCATGTACTGTATGTCACAGCTGTCATTTTTCAAATCCTAACCAAAATGTGTTTTCACACCTGTGGCACGGAATGGCGTTGCTGTTGTGCAGAATTACGTTTTGGCAGGGATTTGAAAATTTGCTGTACAAGCTACATCAGGTGGGGTAATAACACAGCTATGCTGACAATTATGTCTATACAGCTACATGCACATACGCATGTATGGAGGGATGGGAGTGCAGGGCCCGGAGGACCCTGTGCTCCCACAAGCAAATAAGACTACAATTACACTTTCTCAAAAAGTAAGGAAATTCTTTGCAAAATACTTCATTAATGCATCAGTTAGGGTCTCAAACATCAAACATTTTGAAATGTGGTGTTAGGGTTTCCAACCCTAACTCCCCACCCTCCATGCACCAACAGGCATCAGGTGTGTCTTGGGGTTATCAGCCCTAATGTGCACTCCATTCTCTTATACTGTACCATCTCAGCTTCCTTATACATGGAATGGGGTGATCATTTGGACTGATGACGCCAAGGCCCCCCCATGCCTGTTGGTGTATGGTGGGTGGAGGTGGGGTGGGGAGTTATGGCTGGAAATCTTAACGCCACATTTCCAAACTTTTGATGCTGGAATGCTAACTGATGTATTAACAAAAGTTTCTGCCAAGAAGTTATATATACTGTATATTATATATATATATATATATATATATATATATCCTATCCTGTCATATTTAAACTTTAAATTGCATCTAGCCATCATCTCTTACCTCAATTTTTCCTTTTCTATCCTATCCCACCTCCTCATACCACCTTCCCCCAAATACTCCTGCAAACACTGCATTTCCATCTTCCTCTACTATTTTAAGTTGCCACTCTGCTTTGTTTTTCAAGCTCATTAGATTACAATACTACCTAAATGTTGCCTACATATGTTTTACTGTTGCTCTCCCATAGTTATATGTTATATAGTTTCTGCTGAATCAATCGATCAATTGTATTTCTACTGCCTGTACTATATTACTATTACTATTTATTAAGTCACCTACTGTTTTATATTGGATTGCTCTGTCCTGTTTCAAATTGTATTGTTTTTCTGTAAACTCCCAGGTCGTGCCTGAAAATAGTCATTGCTATGGCTAGTGCACCTTACCCGGTTAACAAAAACTAAATAAAAATAAATAAAATATATACTGTATATATGTATATTCTTGTCAAAAAACTTCGTTAATATATAATTTAGGGTTCCAGCAACAAAAGTTTGGAAATGTGCTGTTAGGGTTTCCAAACCTAATACCCCCCACCATGCAGGCAGCAACAGGCGGGGGGGTGCCTTGGGGTTGTCAACCCTAACAATCACCCCATTCTGTGTGTAGGTAAGCTGAGATGGTTACAGTATAGGAGAATGGGGAGAGCACTAGGCTTGACAACCCCATGGCACACACCCCACACCTGTTGCTGCTTGCACGGGGGGTTGTTAGGTTTGGAAACCCTAACAGCACATTTCCAAACTTTTGTCACTAGAACCCTAGCTGATGCATCAACAAAGTTTTTTGCCAAAAAATGCCCTTACTTTTTGAGATAGTGTAATCGTAGCTTTATTTGCTTACCCATCTATAGTTTTTAAAATAGAATAATCATATCCTTATTTGCAGGGCCCATCCCACCATTGATATTTATTTATTTATTTGCTTACTTATTTATTTAGGGATTCAGATCATACCTTTGAGCTCAGAGCTCTATACAAAGGTTCCATGTCAAACAGTGACAATGACAACAATAACAAACAATTTATATACAATACTCGAATAGTAGGTAGCTAGTATACAATAAGATTATAATGTCATTCATAGTGCCAATGGTGATAGTACAGCATCAAGAGCATTCAACTAGGGTAAAGGACAGTGTTTATATGTAGCGAAGGAGATAAAGAGGTGTGACACCTAGTGTGAGAGTCTGAGGAGGAGGAGTCAAGGTGAGGGGGAGGGGAGACTGGGGGAGAGGGGGGCCAAAAGAAGTGGCTTTGTCTAGGCGGTTGGGAGGTAGTGGTAGTAGGTTGGTTTTAGGGTTGATCCAGTGGGGGAAAGGCATAGGGGGGAGAGGAAGATAGAGGGATAGGGCAAGGGGGAAGAGTGGGGGTAAAAGGAAGGGGAAGGAGAGTGTGGGTGAGTGGGCATTATGGGTGTTAGAGTCCTAGTGGCAGTCACAAACTGTCCTAGTAAGAAGGTGTTGCCTTAGGCCATTTCTGAATTGTGAGATGCATTGGGAGTTTAGAATGTGCACTGGGATTTTATTGAGCCATTGGGGGGGGCCCTATAGCTGAAAGCACACTGTCCCTGCACAGTTTGACGGAAAAGTGTTGATAGGGCCCTCCTTATCCTGCCTCTGGTTGTATAGCTGGTAGCACTTGGTGTTAGGATGCTAGAAATGCATGAGGGGTTTACCCATTAGCACCTTTTTTCCAAGGAGACATGTTTGGAAAATAATCCTGTTCTTCAGTGGCAGCCAATTGGTCTCCTCATATAAGGCGCAGATGTGGGTATTTCGATCTGCAGCCATTTTGAGCCTACATGTCCTGTTGAGGGCAATGTAAATCCTTTTTAGTGCAGTGTCTGTTGCTGCACCATAGACCACCAATCCATAGTCGATGGTAGAAAGGATGGAGCTGGAGACTGAGAGACGGAGGGCCTCTGGAGTGAGATACTTTTTCTGCCTATAGAGTACACCCAGCTTGGTGTTCACTGCCTTTACCACTGTGTTGATGTGTTGGGTGAAGGTAAGGGAGTCATCAATGGTGACCCCCAGGTACTTGAAGGAGTGAACTTGTTCTAGTGGCTCTCTGACTTTATTGGAGATGGTGATGGGAGGGAGCTTCTTTTTGTGCTGTGGGCTGGCTGTGAGCATCACCTTGGTCTTTTTGTAGTTTAATAGAAGTTTATGGCTACAGAACCAGTCTTCCAACTTGTAGAAGGATGCCTGCAGCTCAGAGTGGAGATTGGCTATTGATGAACTGCTGATGAGAAGTACAGCATTGTCTGTGTAAAGTGTCAGTTTAGTATCACAGGCTTCAGGAAGATTATTTAGGAAGAGGCTGAATAGTAAGGGCCCCAGTATTGACCCCTGTGGGACCCCTAAAGATACCTCTTTGGAGCTAGATACTGTGTGCCCAATTTTTACACATTGGCTTCTGTGTGTTAGGTAGTTCTTGAACCAGCAGACAGCAGTGGTTGCAAACCCCAGGTTCTGTAGTTGAGTCAGGAGGAGAGAGTGATTGACAGTGTCAAAGGCTTTAGTGAGGTCTATGAAGAATGACCACACCAGTTTTCCTTCATCTAGTGCCTTCTGCGAGTAGTCAGTGTAGTCCAGCAAGGCAGTGGAGGTACTATGATTCTGCCTGAAGCCATGTTGGTTGGGACATAACAGGCTGTATTTGTTGAGGTAATCTGTGAGTTGAGTGGCCACAATCTTTTCCAGGGCTTTAGATAAGGGAGAGAGGATGGATATTGGCCTATAATTGTCGGTGCATGTCATATCACTGTTCTTGTGCACCGGCGTCACGAGAGCCTGTTTCTAGATCCTGTGGAATTGTGCAAGAGCCAGCGATTTGTTAAATAGTTTTGTAACTGGCACGATGATGACATTCAGTGTTAGGGATAGGAGTTTTATATCAACTCCATCACTCCTCATTCTGGTCTTGCCTAGTATTTTTTTTATGTGTTTGTAAGCCTCCTTCACTGACACTTTTTTGAAGTAGAGACAGGGATTGAACCCCCTTGAGGCATGCAGTTTGTTTGTTCCCCAGCAGGGTGCAGGTAGTCAGGGGTAGCACTCCAGTTAGGTCAGTAAATGCTGTGTTGAGAGAATCCGCGATGTGCCGAGGGTCAGTAATTGTGGCGTTGTTGATGTTGAGCGAGCAGGGGATCATCTTCTCATCCTTCCCAAGAAAGTTTTTGATGTTCTCCCAAAAACTCTTCCCGTTGCCCCAAGTTTTATTAAGCTGCTCCTTGTGGAAGTTGGCCTTTGTTTGGCAGATAAGGTTGGTAAAGTAGTTTCTTGCAGTTCTATAGCATTGGAAGTTGTGTTTGCTGCAAGAGGACTTGGCTTTTTCCCAGAGGTTGTCCCTTTCCTTCATCTGGGCGAGGCGATCCCCCGTGATCCAGCCATTAACTTGACCCTGAATTTTTCTTTTCCTCAGTGGTGCAAAGATATCACAAATGTTGTTGAAGCCCTCTATAAAGTAACTTATTGCCTGGTCTATATTAGGCACATGATCGATGGGGGACCAGTCATGCTGTGAGAGGGCAGAGGAGAGGGCCCCAAGCTTGCCCTTCCCCTTCCCCAAGACCCTACTATTAATTTTGATAGGCGGGGGCTTGCTCAATTTGTTTGGCCATGTGAAAGTGACTGGGGAGTGATCACTTAAGGTGTTAGGTAGGACCTTAAGCTCAGAGATCCGAGAAGGGAACCTCAGGAGGAGCCAATCGAGGAGGGTGTCTTTTCCTGTTTTGTGGTTCCGCCTTGTTGGGCTGTCTACAAGTTGGATCAGGTTGGAAGTAGTGACCATGTCCTTGAAAGGCATGGATTCCCTGCCCTCCCAGTTGATGTTAAAGTCACCTGTTATGAGAAGCTCTGTGCCCTTAGGAAGGGTAGCAATTGTATCCAGTATTTGTGGGAGGTCATCCCTGGCTTTAGTGGGTGGAAGATAAACCAAGGCTAAGAGTAGAGATTTGCCATGCCATCCAAACTGTGCTTTTATTGCTAGTAGGTCATGATCATCCTCGACCCTGGTAACAGGGAAGACCGAGCAGCATAGGTAATCCCTGGCATAGATAAGGACTCCTCCACCTCTCTTGCCACACCTGTCTTTCCTGAATGTTTGATATCCTGGGAGCATCACTTCATTGTCTTTTATCTTGCTTTACAGCCAGGTCTCTGTCAGACAGAGAATGTCAGGTACATGGTGGGGCATCCATGCTTGGAGTAGGTCAAACTTTGCTGTGAGGTTGCAGATGTTCAGTGCAGCTACTTTCAGGCCTTTACTCATGTTTCCCCCCTGAGTTTGACATGGGAGGTGGGCCCGGATTGGCATGGACATTACCTGATAGAAGAAGAAGCATGAATATTATTTTCCTGGCTGAGAGGTTTATGCTAATGACGGAGCATATCTTGTGCTTCCTGCTCTTGCAATGGGGGAGGCGAGTGCTCACCAGGGTGATCTATATGGGCATGAAAATGGTAATGTTGTTGATAACTGTGGCAGTTGTCAGGGGCCCCAGGCTAGCAGGCAGGATGCTGGTGGTGGAAAGCTGGAACTCCCCCGACACAGTTGGCATTGGGGTGCCATAGAGTCAATTTTTGTCAAGAGCAGGTTCTCGCAGGGGTAGTAGTGGTCCAGCTTGGCATCTTGGGCCTGTAGCACCCACAGCAAATAGAAGAACTAGGAGGATGGAGTAATCCATGGTAGAGCAGAGGTGGCGGCACTTGGGTGGTCTAACAAGCACACCAGGAGGAGATGGCAAAGGAAAAATGCTGATGGTTAATTACATCCAGAGGAAATGATGAACTGTTGAGATCCAGGGTGACATAACATGTTAAAATTTCTGAAAGGTGATAAACTGTGTCCTGGGCATAGGAAATGTGTGAAATCATTTTGTCTGTATGTTTCCTTTAATCTTCAAAGTCCTCAGAGACAAGTTGCTTTAGGAGTGGTCAGATGAAAATGTTGAAAATGTTGATTCAGTTGCAGGATCCAGCATCACCAAGTTTGTAAGACTAGTTGCAAGACATGTGCTTCCTTGGGAAGGCTTCAAGAAAGTTGATTTAAAATTAAAAAGCTGATACCTGGTGATGATGTTTTGCAGAAATTCAGTCCAGGAGACTTTCACCAATGTTGTGTGCAAGAATGGCATAGTGTATTCCAAGCAGAAAAACATGTAAATGAACAAAAACTAACCTACAGACACAGATAAGCACAAACAGCCACCCACTCAGCCCCAGGAGAAGGAGCTAAAAAAAAATATGTAATGTAACTGTGGAAGGGCCGTGCACATCCATTTATAGGACAACAGTGACCAAATTGTCAGCATAGCCATCTTATTACCCCACCTCATGTACCCAGTACAGAAAATTTTCGAATCCCTGCCAAAATGCAATTCCACACAACTGCAATGACATTCCATGGCACAGGTGCAAAAACACATTTTGGCCAGGTTTTGAAAAATGACAGCTGTGACATACATGAATTTCCAATGTTATGAGCATGTGCAGCAAAGCTGCACAAATGGGCATAACTTTGCCATTTTTAATCATTTTGATGCCAATTGTTTTCAGCATAGCCTTCTTATGACCCCACCTCATGAACAAGGTCAGCATGAATTGTCAAATCCTGCCCAAAAGGTGAATTCACCAACTGACCACAAAATCACCTTTTGGGCAGGTGTTGCATAATGATAGTCATGTTGTTCATGGGGTAGGGTCCCCAAAAGGCCATGTTGAAAATTTAGTGACTTAATTTGCAAAAATGGCTGAGTTATGCATAGAAGTTGAAACTCCCATTGAAATACATTGAACCACATTTACCTTAGTTTCTCATGTTACAGTCACCGGTTCCAGCAGCAAGATGTGTCTTTGATTAGAAGAGTGGATCTTGAACCTGGAACCTGTTCAGGTGAGTGAGGGTGTGTGGGGGTGTACTGGGAGTTGTGGGGTGGTGGGTGCTGAGTGGGGGTGAGGGTGTCTGATTGGCGTGGGACCGTTTTCTTATTTTGGTAATCAGAAATAACCATCGAGGACCATTTTCTTTTTTTCAGCTGGGGAAATGCATCATTGGGTGGGGGGGTGCCACTAGACACCAGAGCAAAACAAATGAAAAGGGGGGAATAAATCAGAGGGTGGGGGTGCCACTAGACACCAGAGGAAAAAAATAAAGGGGAGGCATAAATTGGAGGGTGGGAGGTGCAACTAGGCACCGGGGAAAAAAATAAAGGGGTGCATAAATTGGAGGGTGGGGGTGCCACTCGACACCAGGGAAACAATATCATCAAAAGGGCACAGTAATCAGAGGGTGGACGTGCCACTAGACACCTGTGAAACAATATATCAAAAGAGGAATAGGGATCATAGGGTGAGGGGTGGCACTAGACACCAGGGAAAATACAAAGCATGAAGAGGATGGCGATCGTAGGGTGGGGGATGCTACTAGACACTAGGGAAATGATATTTGGATGACAAAAAAGGATTCTTTTTCATGACTCGTGGTATGAAAAATAATCTTTTTTCATATTACGAGCCATGAAAAAAGGTTTACTATGTAAAAAAAAAAAAAGCATTCAAAGCCATTTGCACCAGTTAACTGCAGAATGCAACTGAAGGGTTCCCGATAAGCAAACTGCATGTATAGGTTTCAAATGAAGCCATCATTTTTTTGAATTATTACATTTTGTTTCCCTTGTTAACTGTTAGACAAAATGGTGTCCGCATGAAAAAGGATTTCCCATTTGCGATAAAGGATTACCCATTAGCAACAAAGGATTACCCATTTGTGACAAAAGACCCTTTTTTGCAAGGGTCACCTAACTGCGCCCATTGAAAATAATGGGAAACTTCAAAATTTAATAACTTTTGAACAGATTAATATTTTTTCACCAAATCTTTAAACGGCACATCTGTAACCTAAGGTCTGTTTACCAAGAAAATTTCAGACCACAGTTCCACATCATTTCTGCACAGCAGCATGACAAAGAATTTGACAAAACATGGTAATTTTCAAAATGTTGTGACACTCTGTATCTCCACACCCACACATCCAACCAGAACGAAACCTTCCACCTCAAAAGATCCTTGGTCCCTGATGGTGCCTGCAAAATTTCATGCATATCAGTTGAATGGTTGTGAAGTTATTAAAGTGGAAGGTTTTGAGTTTAACATAGACGTGACCATTGAACCCTAACTATAGGAGCGCGACAGCACACCTATGATATATATTCTTTGCAAAAATCTTCATTAATGCACTAGTTAAGGTTGAAGACACCAAAGTAGGGAAATGTGGCATTAGGGTTTCCAACCCTAACACCCCACCCCCACCCTGCAGACAGCAACAGGCATGAGGGTGTGCCTTGGGGTTGTCGACCCTACCACTCACCCCATTCCATGAGTAAATAAGCAGAGATGGGTACAGTGTATGAGAATTGGATCAGCATTAGGGCTGACAACCCCAAGGCACCCCCCCACGCCTGTTGCTGCCTGCAGGGTGGGGGTGGGGTGTTAGAGTTGGAAACCCTAATGCCACAGTTCCCTACTTTTGTGGCTTCCACCCTAACTAGTGCATTAATAAAGTTTTTACAAAGAATGTCCTTATGTTTTGAGATACTATAAGCATAGCCTTATTTACCTGCATCTATGCACTCCCATCAGTCCATAATGGTATACATAATTTTTTAGATATTGTAATTGTATCCTTATTTCCCTGTGAGAGCACAGGGCCCATCAGTCCATAATAGTATCTATATTTGTGTGTGGGAGCACAGGATCCTCTGGGCCCTGCACTCCCATCCATGCAAAATGTTTGAGATAGTATAATCGTATCATTATCTGCCTGTGAGGGCCATGTGCTCCCATCCTGAGGTGCGCAGTACCAAAGAAACACCCCACACTGCAATGCTATCCTGTGGGAAACACAGCAAAATTTGAAACTTACATAACTCCACACCAAATTAATATATTTTCACCAAGCCAGCAAAAGGCACATCTGTAGGGCAGGCCCATTGTACCCTGAAACTTTCAGGCCACAATTGCAAACCATTTCTTCTCAGCGGAGTGACAAATAAACAAATGTGTACACCTCACATTACAATGTTATCCCATGGGAAATGAAGCAAAATTTAAACTCATAGAACTCCAGAGCAAAGTAATCAATTTTTACCAAACCAGCAAAATGCACATCTGTGGGGCAAGCCCTTTGTACCCTGAAAATTTCAGACCAAAATTCCGAACCGTTTTCTCAGTGTACAGTAACAAAGAAACAGATATGACATTTCCTTTTTCACAATTTGCAGGAAAAGAAAAATCTTTTTTCACAAACTATGAAACAAGATCCTGTTTCATATTTCTTCTTTCGTAATTTGCGAAAAAGGATTTTAGTATGTTCAAAAATCACGTTTCCAGGTGATTTATCAAAACATTAACAGCTGAATCTGATAGAACGGGTCCCAATTAGCAGAACACATGTGTTGGATACTTCAGAAAACATCATTTGTTTCAGTTTTTTAATTTTGTTTGCCTCAGTAAGAAAAAAACAAGATGGCAGCAGCACAAAGAAAGATTTCTCATTTACGACAAATAATCCTTTGTCAAGGCTCACATTCAACTGGAAAGTGAAATTCCCATAGGAAATAATGGTAAACGTTATAATCTGTAATGGATTAATATTTTTTCTCCAAACATTCAAAAGGCACATCTGTGACCCAAGATCTATATACACTAAAAATTTCAGCCCAAAATCCCAAACCATTTCTGCGCTGCCGCGTGACATAAATATGAAAAAAAAAACAGTAATTTTAAAATTTTTTCACACTTTGTGTCTCCACACCCACACATCCAACCATAACTAAACTTGGTACATCAAGAAATCTTTGGTCCCTGATGGCACTTGCAATAAATTATGCAAATCAGTTGAACAATTGCGAAGTTATTAAAGTGCAAAATTCTGAATTTATCATAGAAGTGACCATTAGACCCTAACTATAGGCATAACTGCCTATATATATATATATATATATATATATATATATAATATATATATATATATATATATATATATATATATATATATATATATATATATAGTGTATATATATATATATATATGTGTATATGTGTGGTGTATATGTATGTGTCTATATATATATATATTATATATATATACACATACACACACATATATATATGTATGTGTGTGTGTGTGTGTGTGTGTGTGTGATATATATGTATCTATATATATATATAGATAGATATATATAGATAGATATATACATATATATTGTGTATATATATATATATATATATATATATATATATATATATATATATACACACATATATTACTGGACTAACAAAGTTGTTTTTAATCTATGTTTCAAGAGTTCTTTTCAGGAGTTCTACTCCCTTCATCAGGTTAGTAGAAAATGGTATACATCTCCGACGTCGAAACTTCGACATTGACCAACACTACAGCGACTACAGCACCAGGTCACTGTAGTGTCAGTGCTGGACCCCAGCATTGTATTCAGGGGGTCTCCACCTTCCCCTAATCAGCTCCAGCTCAGAGTAGATTATATTTAGTTGGGGGTGCGGAGGGCACAGCCCCCCACATGGGGGATTGGGGTGGTAAAGTCCCCCAAAGAAAAAAATATAGTGACTTGGAAACCGTATGCCGACTGCAAAAGCGGTCAATATGACGGTTTCACTGTCCGGTTGTTCGACAAAATATTTGTCGACAACTGGTCATAGATCCATAGAAAATTAGTTGAATTACATGCCAGATATACAGGCTGGATGTGAATTCAAATTAGACATGATATATTCTGTTTAAATACCAACGCCCTACAGAGTTAATGCAGATTTTTAAATAGAAGGCAGGAATTATTGCAGAATATCACATTGTCATTTAGGAGTGTCTCCTGCAGAGACGGCATCAAAGTTAAAGACCTAGGGCCAGATTCTTAAAGGGCCAGGAATGACGCACAGTGCTTACACCAGAACAATTTGATGCAGGTTTTGACTTGCATCAAGTTTTGTGGAAATTGCGATTCTATAATGCACCATGCATCAAACCCAGGGCCGCTTGCATCAAAGTAGCTTGTGCCAAGCTTGCATCAAAAATGTGGATGCACCACGTCGCAACGGGGCTTGCATCACAAAAATGATGCAACATCCCCTTTTGGGGGATTCTCAAAGGTGGAAGCCCTACCACTGCACCGATGCTTACATACATCTCTTAGACCAAGGCGGACTGGTCTAACTGACAGTGGCGCACATAATGGAGAGGGTATGTCCCATAGAAGGTCAACTGTAGACCCCATGGTCCCCTGCAGATCTAGCGTCAAGCATTGTCTGGGCTGCACATGCCAGTGTCATGGCCATTTAATTCACTGTATGACTCAGCTTGAGTCATTGCTTGCCCCATGCAGCATTTTTCCAATGCAGCTTATGTCAGGTCTCGCCCACTGCATTGTCTTTTTGACACAGCTTGCATCATTCTTTCTCCAAGCCTCAGTCCTCATATTTACTTACCTTGTGGCATTCCTGCCCCTGGCATCATCTTTGTGCCACAGCTTGGGTCATTCTCGCCCCCCCCCCGCATCATCCTTGTGGCTCAGCTTGGGGTATTCTAACCCCATGCAGCTACGCCTCAGCTTGCAGCATTTTCCCTTCATGCATCATAGTTTTGACACAGCAGACCTCTTGTGCTAGTTTGGGAGACTTTGCTGCACAGACTGTTTCTCTTGCAGAGTACAGTGCACAGTATTTGGTGCAACTGGCTTTGACACAAATTTCAGTGAGCTCTTAGATCGCGGCAAGATGCGGCAAGCTACAGCTGTAGCAACCTCTGGGTGCATCAGGTACCATGTACCCTATTTTATAAAAGGGTGGGTCAGAGCGCCAAAGCCATAAGAGATGTTGCAGCTGCAGGGTTGTGCCAAACATATGGCACACCTGTAGGGTTTGACAGAGAGATCTGTAACCCCCCCCACCCAGCACAACCCTAGAGGGGCCACAAAGGAGAGGGGGGATGTGCTGGCAAGGAGGGGGCTGGGGGCAGAAGGAGCATGGGGGTGGCCTAGGGAGCTATGAGGGCACACTGGCAATGTGAGGGTGCTGAGGTGGCCCCCTGCAGGGGTGCCATTGGCAAGTGCAGCCAGTCATTTGGCCCAGGTACAGGGGGCTTGGCAGGGACAACCAGGATCTTGCTGCAGGTGGACACAGTCTTGGAACCTGTCCCCCAGGTGCCACTGACCCCAACTCTGTAGGTGGGCAATAGTGGCTGCAGGGTGCGGGGTGCAAGTGGCAGAGGGGAATATTCCCTGGGCATCGCAGCAGTTATCTGATATTCATCCTCCATGTAGAGGCAGGCTTCTGCCCACCTGCAATGTTGGGGTCAGTGGCACCTATGGAGCAGGTGCCAGGGCTGTGTCCACAAGCATCAGGATCCCAATCCGCCCCTGCCAACTCCCTTGTACCTAGTCCAATTGGTTGTCTGAACTTGCCAATGGCACCCCCGCAGGGTGCCACCTCAGCACCCTAACATTGCCAGCATGCCCCTGTCACTCCCTAGGCCACTCTCTCCCATGCTTCCTCTGCCCCCAGCCCCCTCCTGGAGGCCCTCTCCCCACTCCCAACTCTGTCTGGCAGTGGTGCATGGCTCTTAGACTACCTCCTGGCTGGTCTAAACAGAGCTCAATGTTGTAAACATGGTGAGGCTTCTAAATGTCTAAAAAAAGGGGATGGTGCGGTCCCACCATGGCACAAGCTCCATTGCAACCTGGTGCACGAGCACTTCTGCCACAAGGGTGGCGCAGGGTGGCTTTGGCACACAGAATCCTGATTCCAACGCAGCCTGCATTCAAAAATTGGGATTGCCGTAAACCATGATGCAAAGTGCCACTTGTGTCACAGCTGCTTGGCACAGGTACCTTGCATCATAGCTGTTGTTTTAAAAGCGAGCCAAAAGTGGGTGTTTGACACACCTTGCATCAGTCTAAGGACCCTTTGAAAATCCAGCCCCTAATATTCTGCCTGGAATTGATAATAACTTTCAGTAGTAGTTAGTTATCACTTCATGTATCTGAAGTACTGTTTTCTATTTTCTGTATTGTTAATTTGACCTACCTGGCAGTACTAGGTGTGGTGTGTTAAACAACACTCTGCCTGGAGGCTGACATTGTCAGTTCTGTTCTTCCCTGGACATCATCAGCACTGTGACTTCACTGACTATAACATCACTAGTAACCAGGAAGAGCCACTCTCCTACTGCTTGATTGGTAACTTGTGACATATGTTACCAATCAGGCAGCTGGGTTTGTGATATAATAATGAAAGAGGTCACATGCTGGTGATGCAGCGAAAAGAATAGAACTAGAAGTATCTGCATCCAGGCAGGGTATTGCTTTTAACATTACACTCAATACAATAAGGTGGAAACCCATCCAATGACCATATAGAAAAGAAAATCACTTCAAAACTAAAAAGTAATAAGGGACAACTTTGAATTTACCAAAAGTTTCTACCTACTATTTGCTGTTGCTTCTAGCTCTCTAAACTAATAGTTCTCTCATGTCCAGGAGTGTGTGCAGATGTGGTGCTTTGAGGATGGAATGAAGAGAAAAACTATTGAGGCATATGTTCCTTTGGGGGAGGTTGGATATGAATTTATCTCTGCTAAAGTGCCAGAAAATCAACATCTTTATTGAGACTTTTTTCTTTAGTGTCTAAAGGTCAGATCACTTTCAGTTCAAATGTTTATCATTCCTGAATACTCTTGAAATTACATTTTATTACCCTGACAGTAAGTTTACTGATGTAGTGGCCTGATCTTGAGAAATGCTCCCCTATCTGTGTATTCTCATCTTTACAGGAGATTGTAAAACTGTGGTGATTCATTCTTGTTTGAGCTTTTTTCCAGTTTCATCCACATACTGTAGCAGCTAGCCTCACATATTGTACACTATATATACCGTGTTGCTGGAAGAACAGGAGTATAAATTTTGGATTATGTTTTTTCCATTATGAATGACAGATGTCTCAGGAGAGATGTGTGCACATAGTTTGCAGTGAGGTGTTTTGCATGGTTTTGTACCTTTCTCGCATTGTTAGAGAACTCTGTGGTGTGGGGAATTTATTTTTTAGAGTCTCATCTTCAAGTAATAGCAGCTGTGAATCTTTTATTATTTTTCATTGTGTATTTTATAATAATTACTGGTGACCATAAATATCAACCAGATTACTGTTTAGTTAAAAATGCATATCAACCAGATTTCGGGTTATTATGCTCCAAAGGCAATAATAACAGGGGGGGCCATTTCAGCTTTCAATGGGGGGCAACAACTGGTCAGAGGGCTGTGGGGTGGAGCCAGGGTTGAGAAAACAAAACAACAATGGCCTGAAATGCAGGTGGGCGTACCACCCCCGCCCCCAAATGGTACCCTGAATAATAACCTAAAGTCCGGTTAATATGACACTTCATAATAACCTGAAATCTGGTTGATATGACATTCCCCAAAGAAAAGAATTTAAAACTGTTGCATTCCATTGTTTCACAAAAAGTATTTCAAATGCAGTATTTTCAGCTATGTTTTATTCATGAACAGTTCAATTTCTTCAAAAATAAAACTGCACTCTAGCTAAAAAAAGTATTTTTCTGTCAAGCTGCTAGAAACACAGTCGAAACGTCTACACCAGCAATTATAAACAATAAAGGATAGGTAAGTTTGATGTTATGGATTTTTTACACACAGCCTTGGTGTGTGATGACCACATAGGTTTATGGGTCATCACACACCTTGGGTGTGTGAAAAAAATCCATAACACACATTTACCTATCCATTGTTCTCTATTTACTACCAGTGATATACATTCAGATGCTCTCTTTGCTTGTACTTTATTCGTACTTCTCTATGTGCGTGAAGTGTGAACTGGATTTTTCTGTCAGTGGGGATGGATTTATATCCCTTCTGCTCGAAGGACTCTTTGTGCATCAAGATGTCTATCCCTGTCTACCTGGTTCAAACAAATATTGTGGACTGGATGGCCTGACTGTATAGTGTGGATGTTTTAGTGTGTGAAGGATGGAAGCTCAATCTGTGAGTAACTGCTTCTGTCTAGATTTCCTATACAAAGATGTTTGTAGCGTTCCATTTTTTTAGTGTAACAAAGGTATCTAGGAAGTGTGCACACTTTGAATATTTTTTTTTTATTTTACTGAAGGATGGAATTTATTGACATTGTCAGAAAGTTTTTTAAGTTTTCGTCCCGTACTGTCTATTTCATAAATATGTCATCAATATATCAGGAATATCTTAATGGTTTGTTGTGTTGTTTATTGGGGAGTTTTCCTTTTAGATTTTTTTAAGGCTTGTGATTTACAGAGCATTATTTTTATTGGTTGAAGTGCACCACCACCGACCAACCATGTGCAATGTCACTGGACTTACACCGGTTGCATGGCTGAGTACCCAGTGAAGCACAGGGACCTCCATAATAGTAATTAAAGGGACATTCACTGGGACTAGTGGGAGAGGGTAGTGCCTTCAGTAGGGGTGGGCAGAAAAGCAATGGTACTGTGCATGTATATGTGGGAGGACTACTGTTATTTTGTGCTAAGCCTGGTAGGTCAATGGACGCACTCCCCAAGTGCAAATATTTAATTTGCCTGAACCTAGCAGAGCAACTGAAGAGCAGCCCTGTGATTGTGGGGCTGGGACTGGATGGGCACAGAAGAACCAGTTGGGAATCTAATCTGACTGTCTAACCCCCAGTTCTTTTTGGGCTGGACAGCACTTAAATAAAGCCCTTGCTTTGTTTGCAATTACTATCTAACTGAATATTCTACTATAGATTATAAATTGACTGGTCATTGAAGTAACTGTTGTTGTACTGCACTGGTTCATGGGTGGGGTGATCCTGTTGGAAGGTGTAGAGGTGCTGCATCACTAGGGGTTGTATCATACTGACATCAGGCCCACTTAAACATTTCTCTGGGTGCAGGCACAATGCAGATAACAAGCACTGGTTACAGCACCCCCCCAGTCAGGAGTTTCTCAACCTAGGCCCCTCAACCTTGTATGAGCACAAAAGGCAGGGGTAGAAACTGACAACATCCATGGCAACTCAGTTACATGGAAGAAGGAGGCGTGTAAGCCCTAGCAACCTCCTGAATACTAAAAGTGGTATACGCTAGGAAGGAGGTAGAAGGCGAGCAAGGGGTAGCAAAGGGATAGAAGGTTGGGTAGAAAGGGAGTAGCAAAGGGATAGAAGTGTGTGTTGAAAGGGAGTAGGAAAGGGACAGAAGGGTGGGAGGAAAGGGAGTAACAAAGGGATAGAAGGGTGGGAGGAAAGGGAGTAGTAAATGGATAGAAGGGTGGGAAGAAAGGGAGTAGCAAAGGGATAGAAGGGTGGAAGGAAAGGGAGTAACAAAGGGATAGAAGTGTGCAGGGAAAGGGAGTAGTAAAGGGATAGAAGTGTGGGAGGAAATGGAGTAGCAAAGGGATAGAAGGGTGGGAGGAAAGGGAGTAGTAAAGGGATAGAAGGGCAGGAGGAAAGGCAGTAGCAAAGTGAAAGAAGGGTGGAAGGAAAGGGATTAGCAAAGTGATAGAAGGGTGGGAGGAAAGGGAGTAACAAAGGGATAGAAGGGTGGGAGGAAAGGGAGTAGCAAATGGATAGAAGGGTGTGGGGGAAAGGAGTAGCAAAGGGATAGAAGGGAGGCAGTAAAGGGAGTAGCAAAGGGATAGAAGGGTGGCAGTAAAGGGAGTAGCAAAGGGATAGAAGGGTGGGAGGAAAGGGAGTAGCAAAGGGATAGAAGGGTGGGAGGAAAGGGAGTAGCAAAGGAATGACAGGGAGTACCAAAGGGATAGAAGGGTGGGAGGAAAGGGGGTGGCCAAGATGGAAAGGAGAGGTGGGGTTTGGTGCAGGAGCAGGTGTTAGTAATGGGTTTATGGAAAAGGGGTTTCAGGGCAGAGTGGGAGGTGGCAGAACAGAGAGAAGGGGGGAAGGTTAGACTAGACAAAGGTGATATGAAGAAGAAAGAAGCTTGAGCCTGAGGAACAATTGAATCAATCGGGAGGGGTGTGGACATCTACAGTGAATACTGACTGGAGATCTGTCAGCTACGTAGGTGCTGAACTGCCCGACTGAGAGATCAGAGAGACAAACCCTGCTGAGCTTGTTGAGGAAGTTGAGGTACCCAATAGTGTCAAGGGTCTTAGCAAGGTTAACAAAGACTGCAGAGTTGATCAGAAAACATCCCTTCAGGATGAAGTCTGTTAGCCTGAAGAGGGAGGAATCAGAGTGAGATTTATGAAAGTCAGACTGAAAAGGGCTGAGAAAAGAAGAGATGTCCAAAAAGTAAGAGATCTGAACAAGCATGAGTTGCTCTTGCAGCCTAAGTACCACAGGGATACTGCAGCTAGAGTGATAATTCCCAGCGGGGATGTGTTCCCTGCTTTGTGGAGAAAAAGGACTTTAACCCTCTTCCATTCATTGGGTAGCATGCTGGTGTGGAAAGAAAGACTGATGGGAGGAGATGCACAATTTCAGAAGCAGAGAGGTGGAGGAGCTGTTGCATTTAGAATGATTAAGAGATAACAGTGCAGCAGGGGAAATGGGGGAAGAAGAAGAGAAGAGGATAGGAAGCAGGGGGAGTTGGAGAGTTGGGTGGAGCAGAAGATTGTAAGAGAGAGCACAGGTGGTAAAAATGTTAGTTTTTTTTTTTTATTTCATTGTTTAACCAGGTATAGCACACTAAGCTGAAAGCTTTTTTACAGGAGCGACCTGGGAGCACAAGGAGGTTAAGTGACTTGCTCAGGGTCACACAGTATGCAAGTGGAAGCTGTGGGATTCAAACCCAGGTCTGGTCGATGTCACCAGATTTGCAGCTCAGAGCCTTAGACCACTGCGCTATACTGCCTCACCTTAGTGAAAGAGGTTGCAAACTCGAGGAGGTTGGGAATGGTGGTGCTCTCTTGTTTAAGGATGGGGGGTGTACTGGGAGGGTGTTGAATAGGGAGTGGATGATCTTCTAGAACATTGATGGATATTTTCAGATATTTTTAATATTTTAAAGGAAATCTCTCTGGTAGTTCTTGAGTGGTATTGTGGGCAGACAGAAAAATTATCTCGAGATATCACATAAATTTTAGGAAATATCCAGATACTGTATGCCAGTGGCAGCAACTGAAATTCAGATTAAGTAAGTCTGGTGGCTTTGGTGCAGGCATTACAAAGCTGCTTATACTTTAGCAAGTCCTCATGAGAGCCAGAGGACTTGTGGAGACACCAAGCAGTATTCCATGCTTTAATTAAAGTAGTTAGCTCAGAGGAAGTGGAAGCCTTCAACACGTGTCTTACAAAGACAAGAATGACCTCCTCTGAAAGCAGAAAATTTGGTGTCAAAGAAGTTGAAGGCATCAGCATCAGCATCAGAGCATGCCATGATGGGAGAACACCATCAGGGAGCCCTGAAGAAATTCCTGTACAGGCAAAGTATAGAGGTTTTGGTTGGGACTTTGCCTGTGGAGCAGCCTGACTATTTTGGGTGTCTCAGGTATTCTCTGTTGACAATGTTTTTTTTTCTTGCATCCACCGTTACTTTACTGTTTAATCTGCATGTTGTTTAGAAATGCAGCATACACACAGTTAGAAACATCTACAGTAAACTGTTTAATAGTTAGCAACTTGCAGTTCTCAGTACGTTTGTGCTTTATTCATCTTGCTGCATTTTTGCCATTATAACACCAAATGAGTGTTTCATGGTGTGCATCATTTTTTGCTTTGCTTTACCAGTAAGGGTTAGTTAACCTTTTTGGTGCACCCTACCCCTGACTCCTGAGTGCATTACTGCTTCCTTTTGGTATCGACAGGTTAGCAAGGCAGGGAAATGGACACTTCATTGATCCTGTGGGAGAACCAGGATTTAGTCTCCACCACAACCTTGTTGGAATTTACAGTAGTTAAAAGGCCCACCGCCAGACGTGGTCAGTTCTGGGAAGCAGGCTGTGGGCACTGAGGTGGACAAAATTGAGAAGGGAGTCAAAGGTAGCGAGTGGTGAAGTGGGACTGGGGTTTAGCTTAACATCACTCACCAGCAGAAGCAGGAGGTGATGGCAAATATCTGGGAAGATTTCTTAAGAGTAGGAAAGGGGGCAGCAGGATAGGAAGAGTAAGGAGGAAGGCTTTCAAGGGAACATCAAGGTTGAGCAAAGAGGTATGAACAAGATGGGCGATAGAGCGGAAGGAGGATGAAGGATGGGTAAGGATGGGCTGTGGGGAGGGTTATGGAAAGTTGGGAAGGGAGATAAGGGATAGTTGGATGATTAAGGGGCAGAAAAGTGAAGAGAAGTAAGAGTGGGAGAAAAACATGCTGCTGATAGAGATTAGACTATGAGAAGGATCTGAAGGGCTAAAGAGGGAGGCACAGAGACACTGGGCAAGTTATGTATATTGGAAAAAAAAGGAGGGAGAGGTAAAAGAAAATAAGGAGGCATAGAGAGCTGAATAAAAAGGAGAGGAGTAGGAGAACAGTGGGAAAAAGAGCCATGGAAGGGAAGGTTGGGGACAGAAATGAGGGGCAAGGTAGCAGATGGCTACAGGTAAACAGGTAGATTCTTGGGATAACTGTGAGGGGACAGGCGAATGAAAGCAGGGATAATAAAAATGAGTCATGTGTGCCAGTTAATATGATGGCAGAATTGGGAATGTGGAATGATGAACAGGAAGAGTCAGGGAATGACAAGGGGAAGAAACAATACAAACTATGGAGGCAGCATATTAGAGACACCCCAACAAACCATGAAGAGCAAAATGCAGACAGAATGAACCAATAACCAAATAGATGGATAGATAGATAGATAGATAGATAGATAGATAGATAGATAGATAGATAGACATATTAATTGTTAGACAGACTAATAGATATCAACAGATACTGTACATAAATACACACATATAAAACTCCTAATTAACAACTATTCATACTCAAGACATTACAAAATTATATGAATTTAATTCCCAAGAACCATATCAAGTGTCAGGCAAGGGTATCTAGGGAGAGATGAGGTGAGTCAAGTGGAGAAAATGTGAACGCTGAAGGGGCGCAAGGGGCAAATGATTACAATAATGTTATAGCAACATAGGTAAAAATACAGTGAGTCAAATACCACTATACAGTGGCTGTAGTAACAGACCACCTGGATCAAAATGTTGAAGTAGTGCCTATTGTATGTAGGCAACAGTACTTATGGAAGGCAAACTGGAAATCAACAGGTAGAGCGGCCGGCAGCCTGATGACAGTTCCTGATGGCAGCCCCAGGAAGACACTCGCTTCTGTTGGCCCTCACACTAAGAATTCTGGCACTCACACTAGAGGAATTGCAGCTACGAGCAAGGCAGAAGTCTTTCCTTCCTCTCTGATGGCATCCCCTGCAAAGTTTGAAGCTAAAAGGTCCTGCCCGCTAAAACCCAATGAACTTCCCCGAGTGGCACCACCGGCTCCTGCCTTCCTGGTCCTGGCCATGATCTCAACCGGAAGGGGAACAAATGAATAGCTCATGGAAGGCTCTAAAACCCCTGACTAGTCCCTTTGGTGGAAGCTCCACCTGTGGAAATCATGCTGGTGTCCATGGAATGCAGTGCAACATAGACAAATCCCTGCCACATTAGCAGCTCAAGGTCCCACCTCCCCAACCAGTTAGACCCCCACTTGACTGACTTGCACTGAGTGGCACCAGCTCCTGCTTGTGCCAGCCTGATGTTGGCCATGATCTTAACCTCAAGGGGAACAAAGGGGAGCTCACTGATGTCCCCTAAACCCATGGCTGTTGCTGTTTATGGCAGCTCCTGCAGCAGAAGTAATGCTAGACTCCCTGCAACAAAAGACACCCACTTTTTCACCCAGCGAGCCTCCAGATTGGATGAGTATATACAGTATATAGTCCCTGTATTACAAATACTTACTATATGGGTTTGTAAAGCACTTTGAGATATAGTATAGTACAGTTCACATTAAATTTGTTGTGTAGCCAGTTAACAGCCAGCTAGCATTTGAGCTATCAAGGCTCTGCACTGGAAATCTTTTCATCAGTGTTATCTGGTTGTTAGCTGGTTTCTGCTGAGCCCTGAATGAGTTGCCTGAATATAATTTCAGTGGAAAGCTGCATTCTACAGCTAAAGGGGGAAAAAACTAACTAGTTGGCAACTCATTGCATTCGCACAAAAAGAATGGGTTGTAAAATGGCTGCACACTAAGGTTAATGTGAACTGCGCTGTACTTTATATATGAAAGGCACTGTAGAACATTAAGATTCTATTCTGTTTTCTTGGTCAATAGATAATGGCCAGATACTGACTTCTGTTGAAGGTAGTTTCACACGTCAGTAAGCCAACAGCTAAATATTGATCAAGTGAAGCCAAGTTCAATATTACCTTACAGGCCAATATATTTTGATAATGGTCAGAAAACAAAGGTGTGTGTGTAAGGGGTATATTTCATAGTTCGGTGTACAATGACATACAAAAAAAATCATCTCAATTCATTCTGACATCAGGGACCCAATATTCAAAACTTAGCCCTGGGGCAAAATTAACGCTGCCCAGTGTGCAAAAATAGCCCGGAACCATTTGCACGCTATATTCAAAGGAATAGCCCAGGGGCTAAATCAGTTGAATATAGCGTGCAATTGAAGGTGTGCAAACAGAGCTGAGAGTGCAGTGCAAAAATAGCCCAGCAAAGAAGACAGCTCTGAATATAGCAACTATACAGTGCAAACTGAAACAACAGCCCAGTGCACACAGAGGTGGAGCAAGGCAGAGCTGCAGTAAGTAGCCAATGTGGATGCTAGCAAAGAAGTGGTGCACAACAACTGCAAACAACATTGCAGGCCAAATACTGCAGAACCATGCTATGGTTCTGACAGGTTTGCCCGGGGCAAACTCGTTAGCCCAGTGCTAACACGTTTGCCCAGCGCAAAATTTTGCTATATTCAAAGCTCCTATGCAAATGAGCCTACTTAGGCAATAGAAGGGCAAACAGTCATATTAGCATCTCATTACGGTCTGCTTTGCATGCATTACCATGTAGATTGCTGCTGCTATTTCATGGTGCACATAGCTCCACCTGTATGTCAGACTGGAACTACAGATCGGTGGCTGCAGACTGGGGGTGTGCTCACAACTCCACCTGTATGTTAGCCTGGAACAACAGGATGGTAGCTGTAGGCTGGGTTTGGACACAGCAGTACAGACTATTGTGGCCAAGGGGACTAGCACCACAAGAACAGGTGGTTGTGCTGCATGCCATAGACATATTGTTATTCCTGCTGCAGTGTGTATCAGATAGTACAGTACCATAGTAGCCAGTATTGTGAGGGACACAGTAATGCCTATGGTGTGTCAGGCAACAATGACTGCTGCTATCCTCACAGTGACATGCACAGCTGGCAGGTGTGTTCTGACAGTGGACACCACAGTCATACTGTCCTGTGACCCATATACACTGCGCCAGAGGCATGGGATTCCCACACTAACATACACAGGGTTGGACATGTGTCACAAGGAGCCTGGACAGGTGTGCGGTACATGCCCTGAGTGGGGGGCAGACACAAACCATCATACAGGCACACTGATGTGAGGGGCATTCCCATCACTGGCACATATGCACTATGTGGATGGCCTCAGCAGTGCGGCAGCAGCTACTATGTGGTGCAGCCTGGCCACCTGTACACCCTCCCCTCAGTACCCTCCATTCCCCTAGTGCTGCATGTGCGTGCTGGATTGTGGTGGTGTACCCCTATGGGGGGACTGGATGTGTGTGCTGCATGGACACACTGACAAGGTGTCCACTGTGTGCTATGGCACCCACAAATGCCTGGCAGGGTTGGGACCAGTGCCAGATGATGGCAACATGGGTGGTGCCTTCTGCGTGCAGTGTGTCTCTTCCACGGCATATGGAGTGGCCCAGGCTGGCTGGCAGTCCTCTCTGTCTCCTCATTGGCTGCAGTCATGAGGTGCACCATGATGCTGTTGTTGCTTATGGCCCTATTGCCTGTTGCTGCTGTGTCCCCGTTCTCTATCCTTGTTTTCCCCAGAGTTAAGACTACTTTTCTCTGGGCAGTAATTAGTGCCACGCAAAGTGTCACGCAAAGTCATGCAAACACACTTTACATGGCGCTAATGCACTGAATATAGCAGAGCACCTGTATTCATGTACACACCCTCTCTCTTTGCACAGTGCATACATTGTCATTTTTCCCAGCGCTAATCAGTTTTACATGCTTTTTGGTCTTTTGAATATAGGGGACCAGCGCAAACCGAGCGCAAACAGTTTGTGCCCATCGCAAGGTTTTGAATATATACAGTATGTGGCCCCAGAAATGTGAATACACTTGTGTTTTTATAATAACTTCTTAACAGTATATAGTCCAGTGCTGTTGTGTATAGATAGCCATACACTTCCAGATACTGCTGCACTACAGTAGGAATGTCAGTATGCTGTTGTACCACAACAGCTATGTCACTACTGAATTGAGTTAAATACTCAGCTCTAATGAAATTGTTTTTCTGCTTGACTCATATTTTGATAATAATTTGTGTTGTGTAATATGTTGTTTGTAATGTACTCTGACTTGGAATGTTCCATAATTGAGACTTGTATCTTACAGAACTCATCCTGTGAAATCATGAACCTTTAAATAGCTAAATAAAAACAAAGCACAACAGCATAGACTCTGGTCTATTAGGCTGCCTCATAGTTATCTACGCTGCAGATTCCTCATAACGAAGATATTAGTAGGCCAGGCCAGTGGCGTGGAGGGCTAAGGCATTGCTTGTCTCACCTTCTGCCCTGACAACACCTCTGGTTCAGGAACAGATCAGGGCTGCTTGGGATCTGGCCAGGGGAGCGAGGCTTGAGCATCCCTTGGACAGCTCTCCTCCCTCAGGGATGGAGGGGTGAACGTGTCCTGCTGCTCATCTGACACCTAGAGGAATCTGAGCGACAGGGCAGCAGGACCGTGCAAGAAAGTGACTCACTGGCATGCATAGGGGTATCTCTGTGGAGGTGGAGTTTGCACATCACGCCATTGCACGTGATGTGGGCCCGTGGGAGAAAATTAGAGGAAAAAAAACAACTACAGGATGATGTCCAGGTCCCTCACAGGCTCTGAATTGGCAACTGGGCACTTCCACAAGACCTGTGGCAGAGGGGCACAGAGCAAGGTGAGCCCTGCAGAAGCCTGGTGACTGGGCTTGGGAGGGACTGGTCAAATGGGGGTGTGCAGAACACTTTAGGAGACAAAATACTGAGTGCAAAAAAGAATGACGCTATTAGTAAGCCTGAAAACACCCCAAGTAAACCGTTTGCTAAAAGATCACCTTATGTATTAGAAATGTTGTCAGTTCATGAAGCTATGACACAAATCATATTAAATATTTTTATTCTTAACCTGTTGCTTGCTCTGTTTTCTATTAATTTGACCACTGGTCAAAACAGTTAGAAAGACGGTAAATGAATAAAATCAAACATACAATACACAAAATAATGTAAGAGTAACCATACACAACAAGGCTAATGTTGTCATCTCAGGGTGAGGTAACATCATAGAAATCTCTCAAGTTTTGTTCTTGAGGTCTGTGATGTAATTTCACCCCTCGGTGAGAAAACAGCCTTGTTTTGTATGGTTAGCCATACATTATTCTATATATTTAGCCCCCTTAGATACCAGCTCTGCCAATTTACAGGTCTGGCAATTTCCCAGTTCCTTCACCTGCTATCTCTGCCACCTAACCCTGTCTCCTTGGCTTGCCCCATGACAGGGCATCCAGGTCAAGGTTCCTTCTGGATGGATGCATTCTAGTGGGTGGGTCATGTCCACCCCAGGTCATCTCTGCAGACATCTGGGAAGTGGCCTGCTTTAATCAGTCACTCTCACCACCTAGCACAGCAAATGCCCTTCCCTTGTCTCCAAACCTCAATACCTTTTGAAATATAGCTTGCATTGAAATGCTATGTGCAGGTTTTACAGTCACCAGCACTTGCACTGCCTCCTTTGATCTCAGACCCCTGATTTCTTGGCTGGTTTGATGTTGCAGAAGGCACTGTGAGTGCCAGTCTTAGTAAAACGGACATCCAGAGCTCGAGTGCAACTTATTGTTCAAAAGGTACTGAGACAGGGGGGCATTTGCTGAGCTGGGTGGTGCAGGTGGGTACTTGTGTTTTAAAAAAAGGCTGCTTTTCAGAATGATAAAGAGATGACTTGGTGGAGGTATGGGAAACACTCCAGTATTTGCAGCATTTAGCATTGTGCACAGGCTGGAAGAGCTGATTCTTTTCAAATATAGTAAATGTGTACTTGTTATATGGGGGGTATTTACTGAACAGGGAGATGGTGGCAGTGTTAAGAGGTTGTTGTATAAAATGGCCCTCTGTTTAAGGGAACACGTTGCAAAAAGCTACATTAATGCATCTGTTAGAGTTAAAGGGTACAAAGTCAGTAAATCAAAAGTTAGGGGGAAGGGTACTAAAGTCTTGATGGATCTGTGGTGTACTCTTCCTCAGGGGGTTGAACCATCATGCAACACAGTGCTGATATCATCCTAACTTCAGCATTGTCTTGTCACACAAAGCTGTCAACCTGTTGGGCATGGCACCAGACTTGTAGCTTGCTTTGCACTGGGTCTTAGGCAAAACAGCAGACCCATAGAATATTGCACCAGACCTGCAGTTTGTTTAGTGCAAGGCTCTGCAGGCCCTACATGAAGTCAGTGGTTTGCTGCTTTTGATCCCAAATGGAGGGCATGGCCAGGCCAAGCCCACCATTTGAAATTATAAGCAGCACATCCTGAGCTCTGTGCTCTCCAAGCGCACCTAGAAGGAGCTAAAGACATATATCAAAAGGTAATCACAAACATTTTACTGATATTAATTGAGGCTGCTGATTCTGTATCCTCTGAGCAAAGCATAGCTTGCTGATACCTTTGTGTTCAATGAATTGTTATTCCCCTTGTCACTTCTTCTTTCCAGAAATGAAAAATATTTCTAAATCTACCCGAAGGCGCCAGAATAACTTTTGGATTTTGAGAGTCTTATATCCTCTGCAATAGTAGTACTGCCTGTTGAATTAGAATTCCACAAGATTTACATAGTTTGGGAAATCCCATGCACCAAAACACTGGAGGTGGAAACATGTATTAACATTAACCTGCAATTCACAATTACTTAACATGGCACTATAATTAGATGATTTTTTTAAAGGTTCTATGAACTGTGAGTTCATTTGTTGTAGTGTATGTTCACAACTTTAAAAGGGACACATTTGGGCATACGAACCAGAAAGATTTGATGGGTGGAATGGAATGTAACTGAATACGATACAAATGGACTTTGCAGTTTTGGAATTTTTGTGTTATTTATGCAGGTTCAGATTGAGAATTTGCAACCACAACTTGTAGAGTTCTGAACACAGGTCCATGATTTTGTATTTCAATTAAGGTAATACATTATTGACACCTTTAATATACATTATAATTTAACTGGTCTATGTGATGCATTTATATGAACTCTGATGAAGCCTGGCAATGTACCAGGTGAAACGTTAGTTCATTTCTAGTCACTTTTACGCATGCTTGCACGTCTGCAATTAATATTTATATTGTCAGTTCCGTTTTGCTGTTCATTTTTATTGTGGTATTGGTGCTGTTTCGCTATTTTTTATATTTATATGAACATAAGCCTAGAGCCCCTGATAAAGTCCTATGGGGTGAAATGTTGGGTATAGATGGCACAGCAATTTAAATAAAAGTGGTTGGATATACTCTTCAAGAATCGTGGGGGTATGTGCAGTGGTTGCTCACCATTGTTCGATTTGTGGCTCCCATCCAAATCAAACCTCCACCAACCCTTAACATAAGTCAGAATATCATGGACATTTATTTATTTATTTATTTGTTTAAAAGTTTTACAATGAAGGCACTCTGAGCAGAGTACTGCTTGATTCCAGGTGCGTCCTGGGGAGAGGGACATGGAGGAGCAAGTAATAACACAATTAACAGAATACAGTAAAAGGGCATAAAATATAATATGTACAGAGTTTGACAGTGCAGTATGAAAAACAGAGGCAAGATAAAACAGTAAACATACTGTACATGAGGTACAGCAGCAATTTAAGATATAAGTACACGATCAGGCCGGGGGAAAAGTCCAACTTGGGAGCAAGGTGACCACATCCTAGCCACAGACACAGGTTGAGGAGAAGTGTGCATAGATGAAGGAGTTGAGGAGGTGGGGGTGGGCGTGTGATGGATGCCAGTGGGGAGGGAGTTCCATACTTTAGGCATGCAATGTCAGAAAGCTGCTTGACCAACCAAGGAGGACATTCATGGGACAGCCAGAACGCGAGTGTCTGAATTTCTGAGGGAGTAAGTCAGGGAGGTAGGAGTAGCTAGAACAGAGGCAAGATGAGGGGGTAAGGTCTAAGACCAGTATTTGGCCATGAACATGGCACAGTGGGACTGGCAGCGGTCGTGGAGTGAGGGAAGATTGAGTGACTGGTAAAGCTCACAGTGGTGGGTGGCAGGTGGGTAGTCAAGGGTGAATCTCAGAAAGACTGGAAAAGAGGGTCCAGTCTGGCTATGGTGGACTTGGGAGCAGCACTATAGACAATGTTACCATAGTCAAATATAGGGAGGATCATTTTCTGTACAAGTTCACGGAGGGCTGGCAGTGGGATGCATCCACAGTTACGGTGGAGGGCGCCCAGCTTCGGATGGAGCTTTTTGTGGATGACATCGATATATACAGAAAAATCCAGGTGCTGGTCAAGCCAGACCCCAAGATATCTAAAGGAGGAGCAAGCCTCCTGTGTGGTCCCATCCAGGGGGTGGAAGGAGGGGGTGGAGGGGAGCAGAGAGAGTCTCTGCCTCATGCCGAAGGTCATGGAGACAGTCTTCTTGGCATTCAGAGAAAGCTGGTTGGTGTGAAACCAGAGCTGAACATCTTTAAAGTACTGCTGTAACCTGGTCGCTACAACAGCAGTCGAGGGGCCTGAGGCATACAGAACCATGTCATCTGCATATATGTGGATGGAAGAGTGGGGGTAGGCAGTTGGCAGGTCATTTAGGAAGATGGAGAACAGGAGCAGTCCAAGGACTGAGCCTTGGAGGACACCAGAGGTAACTGGGAGGGAGGAGAAGGTGGAACTTCCAATTCTGACAGATTGGGAATGGCCTACCAGGTAGGAGTGGAACCAATTGGTGGCTGGGGTAGACAGCCCTGCAAGGGGGAGCTTATCAAGGAGGAGAGCATGGGAGACAGTGTCAAAAGCCTTTGCCAGGTCAACGAAAATAGTGAAGGTGATGTGGCCCTTGTCCATGCCATCAAGGATGGAGTCTGTGAGATGTAGGAGTGAAGTGGCAGTGGAGTGATCCTTCCTGAAGCCAGACTGGTAGGGGGAGAAGAAGGAGGAAGAATTGAGAAAGGGTGAAGTTGTGTGAATATGAGATGCTCCTGGAGTTTAGCCAGAATAGGGAGGAGGGAAATGAGATGATAGTTGCATGGTGCCGCGGGGTCACCACCCTTTGGGAGTGGGATAACTGTTGCGTGCTTCCATTCCATTTTGCTCCTTGGGATTCATTTAATCTATTATAAGTAATTTCTGTAGTATGGTCTGAAACTGTGTGTGTGCACATATTGTTTCTAAATTTATATAAAACACTATAAAAGCTTGAATGTGATACCATACAGCAGAACAACTCTAAAAACTTTTGTTTCTCATTTAATGACTCTTGATTTTCTCTGGTGCTGGACTCTCACTTTTCTGCCCACTGAAGGACCCAGTACTTACCTTGGAGACCCTCCAAGTCAGTACTGAGTTTTCTTGCCATACTGACAGTGCCTTTTTTCTGACAGGCACCTGTCATATTTTGGGGGGTTAATAGGTTCAGCATAAATAAATGGTGAGGAACTTAATATTATTGGGCCTTTCAGGCAGGGTTGGTGATTGGTCACCCCATTGTGCATGCATTCACCTGCCTTTTTTCCACCAATTGTTTGTTCTTGACCACTCCTTGGTGCCCACCTTCAGTGCTCCTAAAGGACAACAGTGGAAATGGCCCTGTAGGTAGCACACTTGCCTTTGAGGCTTGAAGATCAGGCCATGGATTCTATCCCTACTTGAGGTACTCAGAGTAATACCCATAACGTACACTGTAGGGCAGTATGAAGGGCATGCTGCACTGTTGAGGTGCCATCCTTCAGATGAAGTGTTAAACCATGGTCCCTTCTGCCCATCTCTGGTCACTGTACAGGAGGAAGTTAAGCATCCTGTAGCATTTACTGAAGATGAGTGGGGGATTTCGCATGTATCATGGCCAAGAATCATCCAGTTAATTAAACAGCCCCCCCCCAAGGACAAACTTAGAAATGAGCTGTCACCACTCAATGTGCCTTTCTTGGTCAAGAGGACAGATAAATAAATAGGGGGCTGAACAACATGAGGTCACCCACAGTGTGAGCAGGACCACTGCTAGCCTTCCACATATGTAGCTTGGGTGGCAAGATGACAAAGTCCTCCCACCCCAGGATGAGTGCATCCTGTCCAATGTTTAAAGCCCTTCTATTCAGCCTCTGCCTCTTCACCATGCTGCATGGTGTGTCAAAGCTGCCACATTTCAATTCTGTCAAAAAAGAAACATTTTTTCTCTCTACTTCATCTTAATAACTTGAGGATATTTGCAAGAAAGCAGGATCTTCATCTCCTGGTCCTCCTGCGTTAGCCTCTGATGAAGTCACAATCCTCTGTTTGTCACATCATAATTATTTCCATAGCAACACATTGTGATGTCTTTAAACTGGAATATGACTTCAACAGAGGCTAGAGCAGAAGGAGCAAATGAAATCTGTGGGACAATGATTCCGTTATAATGCAAGTATCCTCACTTATATAGAATGGGGGAAGATAAATACATTATCCGAATAGAGTCTGACTATTATACTATAAAAAAATGTTGGCTATTGGAAAATCATTTTAAATATGCTCCCAACTTTTTTTATTTTTTTGGTAACCAGGTAAGGCCCATTAGGCACACGTGCCTGTTTTTCAGAGGTGACCCAGGAGCACTGGGGAGGTAAGTGAATTGTTCAGAGTCACACAGTATGTAAGTAAGTGGAGGTTGTAGGAATCAAACCCAGCTCCGCTGGATGTACTAAGCTCATTTGCAGCTTGTTACTCTAACCTCTGGACTATACTGCCAGCCCACTGATTGTACTCTTAGATTGTGTGCACATTTGATTCATACTGTGGAACTGTCAGGATGGTGTTGATACATGTTTCTTATAGTTAAGTGAACCAAGAACCTCATCAAGATATTTAGTTTTGCCATGCCAGACATGGCAAGAGAGCATGAGCTTTTAAACAGCTTCAAAACCACATGTCTCGCTTTGGGACTGAAATAAAATGGAAACAAAATGGGCATATTTATGTTTATGTGTTTGGACTAACAGCCAACTACATCATCTAAAAACACTTTTGCACCATACTGTTGCTTCAATTAACATCCGAACTCAACATCTGCATTGATGTAAACTCCTCATGTTGCTGATCTTAGCCTATAAGGAGACAGGAAAGCACATGAGCATAAGAAAACAAACCAGCTAATCAAGTTTACATGCTGACTCAGTGAGGATAAACCCAGCATTACAGTCACACATGAAGAATATCTGAAATATTAACAGAGTGTGAAACACAACAAATGAAGCTGATCACGCTGTGAAAACACAAAGCACCAGATGACACTTTTGAATATGGTTTAATAAACATCAGCAGTACATTTTTAAGAGCGTCTAATGATGTCTCTGGGAAGATGTTTGGTGTTGGACATGATTCAGCATATCTCTCTCTCTCTCTCTCTCTGTGTCTTTCTCGGTATATATACAGTATATAGAGATAGCGATAGTGATAGTGACAGAGAGAGAGACAGAGATAGAGAAGATATATATAGTGGCCTTAGGCTTTTCAGTCCTAACTCCCAACCCCCAGAAGCTGAAGGAGAAGACTACACAAGCAACCACAGAGAGAGATCATAAAATAAGACAAACATTTTTCATTGTCAAATTTTACTTGCATTGTCGAGACAACTCTGAAAAGCATAATATCTAGACACAGTTTAGCTTATATTTCGCCCTTTTATGTTTGCTTGTACATATGTGTAAAGTTGTAATTGTCAGTCTTATTTGTTTATTACTAAGGATATTTGCATGGAAACAGGATCTCTTCCCTGTTGTTCTGCCTGCTTGTCTACCTCTGCAGTCATGGTTTTGTTTATGGCATCCCAGTTTATTGCTGTGGAGATAATTATGATGTTATAAACAGGGCATTATGATGTCATGTATCGACAAGCAGCCAAAGCTAATAAAGTCCAAGGGACAGTAATCGTGTTTTTTATGCCACTTCCCTCAGTAATGAAGACAAGCATTTGTCATTGCCGAATGTTGTCTCACTGGCATTGCTAGTGCAGGAGTTAGAGATGCATAATGGGAATGGCAGTGAAGTACTGAACTGACGCCAACCCCACTCCCACCCTGCAGAGACTGACAGGCGTTGGGGTGTGCCTTTGGGTCATCAGCTAGAACGCTCATGCCATTTTACCTCACCCTACCCAGTAGACACTGACAAGTGCCATGGTGTGCTTTGGGGTCTTTGGGCCTTATACTTACCCCATTCCATAAGGAAATACACTGAGATGGGTGCAGTATAGGAGAATGGGGTGAACGCTAAGGCCGAATACTGCAAGGCATACCTCAATGCCTGTCAGTGGCTGCGGGGGGGGGGGGGTGGAATGGCATGAGCATTACAGTCAATGATCCAAGTCACACCCCTGATGCCTGTCAGTCTCTACAGGGTGGGATGTTACAGTTGGAAACCCTAATGCCGTAGTTGGTATTTTCACTCCAAATTTTCAACATGGGCTTTTTGTGACTCCACCTCACGAAGAGCTGCACTATCAGTTTGTTAGCCGAAAGGTGGTTTTGCACAGTGACAATGCCATTTGGTGACACAGGCATGAAAACACATTTTGGGCAGGATGTGAAAAATGACAACTGTATTGTTCATGAGGAGGTGCAAAAAAAATGGCAATGCTGAAAATCTGGAGTGAAAATATAAGAAATTAATGAAGTCATGAGCAGGCATAGAAACTGCGCAACACACGTCCATAACCCAATTATTTTTGGGATTTTTTTAATCACATTTTCAACATAGGCATTTTGGGACCTCCCCTCATGAACAGTGGCACTGTGATTTTGTTAATCTGTCCCAAAAGTTGATTTCACAGCTTACTTAATGCGCATTGTTTTGAGGTGTGAAAACACATTTTGGCAGGATTGGGAAAATGACAGCTGTACTGTTCATAAGGAGATATGAAAAATGGCAGTGTTGAAAATCTGGCATGAAAATATTGCAAAATTTGCCAAGTTACAAGGGTGCATGGAAACTGCGCAATGCACACTTGTAACACAGTCATTTTATGGAGTTTCGTCACCAAATTTCCAACATAGGCATTTTAGGACCTCTGCTCATGAACAGTGTTACCATAATTTTCTCAAACTGTCCTGAAAACTGATTTCACACAGCGACCGCGCTATTCTGCGGTGGACATGCGAAAACACATTTCAGACAGGATATGTAAAATAACAGCTGTACTGTTCATAAGGAGGTGTGGAAAAATGTCAATTTTGAAAATCTGGAGTGAAAATATTACAAATTCATGAAGTTACAAGCACACATGGAAACTGCTCAACGCATACTTGTGAAACAGCCATTTGTGGAATTTTTTTCACCAAATTTGCAACATAGGTTTTTTGAGAGCCCCCCTCATGAACAGTGCCACTGTCATTTTGTTAATCGGTCCCGAAAGGTGATTCCGCGCAGGGACCGAATAACGTCATAACAGTGACTGAATTCATGAGGAGGGGTCCCAATAACCCCATGTTGAAAATTTGGTGCCAACATTCCCAAAAATGCCCGAGATATGCACCAAAGTTGAAAAAACCCTGTTTAAGCCATTATACAGCTTACCTGCATCTCTTCAGTTCGCGGTCGGCTTTGAAGAGTACAGACATGTTCCCGACCCACCAAAGATCATCGCTGGGCTCTGGAGGTAAGTATGGGGTGGGGGTGGGGAGGCAGGGTGCACAGAGGGTGGGCAACTGGAGCTGACAAGGGACCATTTTCTGCTTTTCAGGTGTTAGGAAAAAACATTGTGGGATGGTTTTTATTTTACTGGGGCATTTGGCACGCTGGGGTGGGCTCCAAGTGTGCCACCTGAGTGTTTTTTTGGGGGGTTCTGTAGCCGACGGGGGATTGGACACCCGATTGGCACACAACAAATGGGGACATTATGCGAAGGGGGTGGCTCCCCATCTGCAAATTTAACTGGTAAGAGGGAAATGATGCCGAGGGGATTGGCAGCCCTTGGCACACTTCAAATGGAGAGGGTTGCATTATGCTGGACGGGAGTGGGCCCCCATCGGCAAATGAAGGTGGGTCGGGGCACTCTGTGGCGGCATGCCGCCATGTTTTGTTTTGTAAACTGGTTCAGCAGGAAAGGCACACTGCATAAGAAGCTTGGCTCTCATTGCAGTGGACCTTTTCTTTGATCTGGTGGCCAGTTTACGTGTTGCTGGTGTCAACGCCTGCAGCTGCCATATTGGGGAATGAGGGATGCACCTACTGACACTTGCCCTGCATTCACCAACAGTGACTGTGCCTCCAAATCTGCTACTAATGCAATATGTTGGCTGATGCGCAAGTGCAAGACAACATAAAAAAGGGGAAAAAATTGCAAAAATATAGTTCTGGCTGAATGGTACAGATGGTAAAAGCACAGAACTGTAAAACCCTGGGTTGCAGGTTCAGCCCCGGCCATAAACAGTATTATCTAAAGAAATCTGAACTGCAGTAAACTTGTAGCCAGGCCAGTGGCATGGAGAGCTGAGGCACTGGATGCCTCACCTCCCACTATACAAGCACCCTGGGTTCAGGAAGGAACCATGGTCGCTCTGGAGCTGGCAGGGGAAAAAGGTTTTAGCATCCATTGGTGGATCTCCTCCTTCTGATAGATTTCTTTGACTGGGTGACCAGGGAGATAGATCAAGGAGGGGTGGTGGATGTGGCCTACCTAGAGTTCAACAAGGCCTTCGACAACGTCCCACATAAGAGATTGATAAATAAGTTGCGCAGCCTAGGACTGGTCCCCAAGGCAGTAAACTGGGTCAGAAATTGGTTAAGTTGCTGAACATAAAGGGTGGTGGTAAATGGCGTTAAGTCTGAAGAAAGGAGTGTGAACAGCGGGGTGCCACAGGAATCGGTGCTGGGGCCTGTCCTCTTTAATGTCTTCATAAGCGACATTGCAGAGGGGATGGAAGGGAAGATATGCCTCTTTGCAGATGACACAAAGATCTGCAATAGGGTCGACACTATGGGGGGGCTGGAGAAAAGGAAAAAGGACCTCAGCATGCTTGAGGAGTGATCAAGAGTGTGGCAGCTAGGATTCAATTCAAAGAAGTGTAAAATCATGCAGTTGGGACATAGGAATCCAAAAGAACAGTACAGAATGGGGAGGGGGTTACTAACAGCTACCACTCAAGAAAGGGACCTTGGGGTCATCATATCTGATGACCTCAAGGTAACCAAAGAATGTGAGAAGGCTGTGGCGAGAGAGAGTGGAATGATAGGGTGCATACCAAGAGATATCACCAGCAGAAAAAGGGAAGTGGGGATACCATTGTACAAATCCTTGGTGAGACCTCATCTGGAGTACTGTGCCCATTTCTGGAGGCCACACCTCTGGAAGGACAGGGACAGAGTGGAGGTGGTTCAGAGAAGGGCTTCAAAAATGGTGCAGGGGCTGCACCAGAAAAGTCATATGAGTAGAGACATAAGGATCTGAATATGTATTCACTGAAGGAGAGGAGAGAGAGGGGAGACATGATTGAAGCATTCAAGTACCTCAGGGGTATAAACAGAGTACAAGAGGGAAGCATGTTTCAGAGAAGAAGATGCTCAAGAACAGGAGGGCATGATATGAGGTTACGGGGGAGGCTCAGGAGCAACATAAGGAAGTACTTCTTCACTGAAAGAGTAGTGAATGCTTAAAACACCCTCCCTGAGGAAGTTGTCGGGGCAAAAGCTGTGAGGAAATTCAAGAACACATGGCATAGACAAAAAGGATACCCTAGCAATAGGGAAGAGAGTGTAAACCACAGATATACTAGTGACTGCAGTATTATGTTAGGCAGGGAAATGGGCAGATTAGGTGGACCAAGCGGTCCTTATCTGCTGTCAAAATCTATGTATCTATGTATGACTGCTTCATTATTGAAAATGTAATTTTTATTATTTCTGCTGGACTATGTTTGCAGTCCATCTCCAAAGTACACTCTACCAATAGTTACTGTGTTTTGGACTCTGTTTGCAGTCCGTCTCCAAAGTGCACTCTACCAATAGTTACTGTGTTGACCTTACTGACCCTGAGCAGAAGGCAAAATGTGGTTTCCTGGTTCTGAGCAAAAAATCAGGTGGTGGCAGAGAATTAGAAGCCCCCGACAGAAAATATCCTGTAACCTGAGATGGCCCAAGAGGCAGTTTTTGTCACAGCCTGTTAGATGTGGGTGGAAACAGGTCATTCTGTCATTCTACCAGCAGTGTGATCCCCCCTCCCTTTTCGTAAGCATGTTGTGTCTTCTGAGCATCTTAGCATGCTGATAGTACTTGATTTAGAGGCCTTTCCTCTCATCCATTTCTGCTAGACAGCATTTTGCTGTAATGTGATCTGGAGTTGCCTACCAGCCTTCGTGATTCTGGAAGAATTTCGATGTCATCTGGGTGACTGGCCAAGGTGGTGGTGAGAGGAGGTTGTTTGCCATCTACCATCCTTATCATTATCACAGTTCTTATATCCTGGCTATTAGGTGACATGGGGGGGTTGGGTGTTGAGTGTGTGGGGGATGCTACGTGTCTTTGACTGTTATGGCCAGGGCTGGTGAGGCAGGGAAGGGGGTTCATGTTGCTGAGCAGGTGAGGGAAGGGGATGTTTGCTTATTTTTCTGAGACTGTGGGGATGGGATTAGGACTGGGTGCTGCTGAGTGGATGGGGAGGGTTGTTCATCATGATCGGCGGGTCCAACTTTGGTTTCATTGGTTCTTTATTTAATTATTTTACCAAAGGGCAGATGAGTGGGACACTACGGAGCTCCAGAAATTACTGCAGTGTCAGACTGGATGAGGGAGGGGGGGTCGATTGACTAGCTTGGATACTACTAGTTGCCACTAGCACACCCACAAATCAAGGTAGGGGCTCAAGGGGGTTGAAATATAAATACATTATAAAGAGAACAGGGAGTCAGGCTAAGGTGGTAGTGAGAGTTTGAAAAGATGCTGCTGGCTGCTGGCAGTGTGTCAGGAGTCAATAATGTAAGACCTTCACTCTCTGGGGCTCATACAAAAGGGGCAGGTGGGTGGGGGAATATAGTACGTGGTTAACTTTTTTTTAAGTAACTCTCATTGAAGCCAAATACCACAAATAGTGCCTATTATTCGGTTTTACTTCTGAATAACAAATAAGCTCTTATTCAGGAAATACTATTCATTACTCACACGCCCCTATTAACTGCCATTTGTTTAACCTCTCTGTAATCTACCTGCTGCTTGAATCTTGTTCATCTAATGGCAGCAGCATTCTCTCCCCTCCTTCTCCAAGATTGCAAAGCATTTTGGGATAGAGAGTACATGAATTGCACTGTATAAAACTAAATGAACAGTCTCTGCACTACCAGTATCCTACACTTTGCTTTTTAAAGCACCACCTTGGTATATAATCTGTATGAAAGATGCTGTAAAACCAATACTTTCCTTTTCCTTTATGGGTGGTGTTAGGGAGGGGACTATTATTAAATGTGTTGGGAGGGAAGAGAGACTGGCAGGAAGACAGATATGCTATGGAGGCATGGAGACCTTTGATATGGGCCTTTTGCCCCATAAAGGGAAAGGCTTGTTTACAGTCACTGAGTAGAGACTATTTTTAAAGATGGTGTGTGTGTGTGGGGGGGGGGGCTGGCTTGAATCTGAAACCAGAACCTCACGGTTTTGCCCACCTCTATTCCAGACTAATTAGTTCTGTTAAGAAAAAACTTTGCAAATCTAAACCTAGTCACTTGGGGAAAAAAAAGCATTGGTATGACATAGCCTAATTTGTCATATACTTGCAGTATGTAAAAAACTATTATTCTGTGCTTGTGTCATAAAAGAAAAACTAAAGTTAACCCCTGAATTGCACTGAGGATTTCTAGTGACGTAATTAACCATGAGAACAAAGCACAGCAGTACTATTTTTTGGTATCCGGTCAAAATAGTGATTTTGAAACACCGCGGTCAAAACCCACATGGACATTACAGCGTCCATAGTTTCCAAGTTGGTTTATTTATATTAGCATGGTTTTTGACCGCGCCCATTTTCTTGTGTCCGCATGGCATGGTTTTTGACCACACCATTTTGAAATCACTATTTTGACCTCATCTCCTATTTTATTTTTGTACAATATAAGGTCAATCACTGTTGAGTTTGGGCAGCATTCTTGAGTGCCTTCTGGTGTCTTGAGGGCATTTCCGTTGGAGTGGTTAGTGAGCAGGACTGAAATGGTTCAGGCAAAGCAACGTTTTTACATGCTTGCAAAAAACATCTGCATAGATGCACTCCGCTCCACATTCCCAACAAACCAGGGAATGCATTTTGCCACAATGGAGTGGTTGCAACACTCCGGTAGGTCTTTACACTGCCAGATCTGTACCGGTGGAACTGATCTGCACCACTGGCCTGGTGCAGATCCAGTAGTTTAAAAGCCCCTATTGTTTACCTTAGAATGTTGAGGAAGCCACAGTAATAACATTTGTTTTGTAAAATAAAAAAAGCACTTAAGAGGTGGCAGAGAAGAACTATTTAGGTAATTAGGTCAGATAAGTCCAGATAAATACAGGATCACATTAGTTACAGTGTAGAAAAAAAAACAGTATTCTGCAAAAGTAGTTATCTGATCCATTCATTACAACAGGAAAACAATCACAGTTCCCAGATCCCAGTCAGGTATTTTTCTGCAAACAGTTCCTAAACTTCCTACTGCTGTGCAATGCCACAGATCTCCGCATCTTCTATAGCTTTGCATTACAGCTGCACACAGTACCTCCTGCTGAGTTGCTATCCCTTGGAGGGAACAAAATAGGGTGATTTGCTGGTTTCTGTTCTGGTCACACCTACCAGTCTGCTAACAAGGGGCCGGATTTTCAAAACTCTGAGAATGCCACAAGCCCCTGGTGAGCCGCACATATGGCGCCGCAGGGCGCGGAATCTCCTGGCTAGTGACGGAATTTCTATCCCGTTCAGCAATTGACACAAGTTAGACCAAGTTTTCTGGTCTAGCTTGCAGCAATCAGGGCCTTTTTACGAACTTGCACCAGATATTTGTCACGAGCCGCCGTAAATTGTGGAAACTGTCGTAACTTTGCCCGAGATTGTAAAATCGGACGCTGTTGCAGCAAAGGGGTTTGGTGCACTGGCTTGACGCAAGCCCTGCACCAAGTTTTGAAAATCCAGCCCAAGAAGTCTGCTTTTAGCTTCATTGAGTCGCCTTAAAAAGGTCCTGAAATCGGTATGATATGATTGCCCCTTAAAGAATCCACATTGAGCCAGATAAGTTATTTTTCTGAAAGTTTTCAGCAACTGTGTTTCTAATGATCATCCCAAGCATCTTCCCTGGGATTGATGTTAAAGGGCTTGGCATATAGTTTCCTGGCTCAGTCTTGGAGCCTTCTTTGAACACTGGAACACTGTAATCATCAGGCATGTACGCAGTTCTTAATGACTCGTCAAATACTATTGCCAAGGGGACAGATACAGCAGTGTCTTGGCTAGTTCTCTCAGGATCTGGAGTGTATTCCATCAGGTCCCATGGCCTTGATTATGTTTAACATTCCTGGCATTGTTTCAGCCCCTTCAGGTGTCTCACACATATCCTGTAATGTCTCTTGCTGCTCTCCGTGAACAAATGTTTTTCAGAAGTGGATTGTACCACTTTATCAATAGGGGAATGTTTTGTTTTGGCTTTGGTTTTACATCTAGTAATATTTTTACAAATGTAGTAATTTGTGGACAATATGTCACTACATTTTTCAAAAGTGTCCCTTCTTGCAGCTTTTGGCATCAGAACTGATCTCCTTTATCTCATGGTCCTCTCCCCAAAAGAATATACAAAGCAATGCTCTTGAGGAGTATAGAGATGCCTCGGCATCTATGTTATATGTTAACAGGGCCTCTGCAGTGTGTCTCTTATGAAATAAGAGACTCCAAGTGTGAGGTTTGGGTGAAAGGAAGGTTCTGGCTTCCCAAACCTCTCAAGAGGAGTCTCTTATAAGAGGCACCCCATGGAGGCTCTATTACAATAAATCACTCAACTTAGCTAAAGTAATTTATATATAGAATAAAGTATGGGGTGGTGTGTGTAATGAGAAGTTTACACAAATCAGGGGTTAGATGCTACATAAACCTGTGGCGAAGCTCGGGGTTTATTAAGCTTATCTAACCCAGTAAACTTTCAATTCTATATTATGTAATTGCTGGGTTTTCATTTTACCACAGCAATTATATAAAATAAAAAAGACATCCTATCGATCGGGTCACTTAGGTTTGAGTGTGTGGTCATGATCGCTTTATTATTTCTTTAAACTTTTTAAATATATTTATTTGTGCCCAGAGCTGAAATGTTACATTTTATGTTAGCATTTCTTGGTTTTGTTTCTGGTAGTGACTTACCTCCGAGTCAGAGTGGCAGTTCCATTTCTGAGAGAAAGACAAGGTGGCCAGCAGTCCAGGAGGAAGAGCTGCGGTTGGCGCATGAGCAGAACGAGGAAAATCATGTGCATGTTTGTCATAATAAACACTCCTTTATTATGGCAAATAATGCCATGGTTTTTGTATGGTAAAAATGAAGACCCAGTTATTGCAATAGATTTTAAGTATCAGTTTTATTTTGAAAGTTAAATGAAGTCACCCTCCCCTGGCTGGAAAGTAGAACACTCCAATTCTAATGTTAATACACGAGAGACCATTGTATGCAGGATAAGAGATACAGTGGCTCTCTGCTCCTATTGGCTGAATAGTGATTTATAATTCAATATACACCTTCAACAACATTAGGCCTCAAAGTATCACTCGTGTGTTGCACATTTTATGATTTCAGACCTCCTATAGAATTTACTGAAGTAGCTACTTGTTTTGCATCTGCTTTCTTGTTCTTAATAACTGAAAAATCAGCTGTCTGCTATATCAGTGTTACCAAATAAGAACAATGATTTTGTTGTCACTGATCTACACCCATTGCAACTTTCCCAAACATTGGATGTACCCCACACTTGCCAGCTACTCATGATGCTGAAGGACAAAACTATGATGTCACGAGTATCTGGACTGTTTGGGGTATATTCCCAAAGTTCAGGAAGGATGCAGTGGGAGAGCAAGGACCATAAACAAAACTGGTTTAGATATGATTACGCTAACTGACTGGTCACTTTTTTATAATTACTACTGTTTGTGGGTTTTCCCTAGTTTTCTCCCGAAGATCCTGGCAGACACAGCAGTGCATGCGCATGGAGGCGCACATGCACTCCGGGTACCGGTTCGGCCCCTTCCTCCCCACCCCTGGCTATCATTGGGCTCCCTGTTGCCCAAACTGCCTTCTGTCCTCCACCAGGTGACAGCCAAGGGCTGGGGTTACCCCTCATCCCTCCCCGGGAGAGGAGAGCCTCCTCGCAGCAGCTGAATCCCGCTCCATGCCTTCCCCCCCCCACTGACCCCGACAACCCAGCCTCATTCCTGAACCCGGGTCACCAGCATGGCACAAAGTGTGGCATCCAGTTCCTCAACCCTCAGCACCACCAGGCTGGCCTGGTCACTTTTTTCTAAGAAAAAGGAAGCTGTTGAAAAATACTCAGTCTACATCAACAAATTCGATGGTAGGCAAGCAATTGTCACATGCTTTATTGAAACTAAATGCAATTTGCAGTTAAAGGGGTTGATGGTGTTCATTTTAAGGAGTGATATATTTATGAAGAGAATCCGATCTGTGATAGTCAAGATAAGTGACGATTTTACTATTTTTTAACCCTTGTAGATATAGGCAGCAGACCACCATATTTGATTTATATTCACCTATGGTACATAGCTGTCTCATTTGACAATCAATTTAAACTTGCATTATTTTGCCTTTTAAAAACAATCTAGTCAGCCCTTGGCATCACCATTTCCAGGCAAATATTAAATTATTGCTAGAATCACTTAAATTATATACGAAAAAAGACTTCGTTTTTGCTGTATTGGTCCTTGTAAGAACAGATTCAGAAGCAAATTGTTTGATACATTTTATTGGACCAAAATAGATGTTACAAAAAGAACAAAGTGCTTAAACTTTCGGACTAATGAAGTGCTTCCTTGGAAGCTTATGACAGTTATTTAGAAACTCACACAGTATTAACACCCAGATCATACATAAAAAACCAAAAAACAGAAAGAATCTCATTGGTTTAAAATACTCATTTAAACCACCACTGAAGTTAGAAACAGTTGAACCAGACCTCACCAGTTTGCTGTTAGCTGAGATAGGACAAATGTCATCTGAATAAGATAACAACCTTCCGAGCAGAAAGCTCAACTATAATGAATTCTGAATATCTCAGCATGTGCAGTGAATACAGTCTTAATGAACCATTGTATTCAGTTCTCACTTAAGTAAATGTTAAAATATGATATTATTGTATGTTGAAAACAAACAAAACTATATAACCAAAATTTTCTATATATGGCATTAAGAGGGTTTAAAATAAAGTTACTCTAGTGTGATCAACTGTTTCACACTGCTATACAGTTTAAAACATATCTGGAGACATTTTTCCAACAATACACTCAACCAGTTATTACATTCCATAAATCTTAAAACCTTCAGTGTTATAACAAGATATTATACAAGGAAATATCAATTGTCAGTATAAGTGCCAAATTAAAAAAAACAAACCTGTCAAGGACCCCCAAGTAAATGAGACCATGCATCCTGATATGTTCAGAGTTCAATAATGTGTCAATATATAATCAAACTACTATATGTACAGAGACAGTCTAAGGACTCTGAATAAAAACCCAATGGAATTAAACCCTACCCTATTTATTGTTAGGGGTTTTGTTTTGAGTAAGTGGTTGGGGGGAATCTGTGTCACTCGGGTTTTTTCCTTCTACACGGTGAAACCTTGTGCAATTTCAGAATTCCGTTGGGGACTAGATGAGCCAGGCAAGATGTGTTGGTGTCTCGGCCCTGCTAGAATTACCTATGCTGCCTCTCGGCTCCGCAACCTTCGCCCCTTTACTGACCTCCCAGTTCCTGCCATCGCAGCTAGATGCTGTAGGGAGGTTGGAATTACTAGGAGGCGAGGGATCTGCAGGAAGCCAAGGGCAGCTGAGGAGGGGGCAGTGAGCTGCATTGAGGTTGCCTGGTCCAGGAGACACCCTGGGTGTAAATGGAGCTGAGGGAGAGATCAGACGTGTTTGATCTCCATAGCCAGGGTTCCCACTGGACCAAATGGGCAGGCAGCTAGAGGTCTGGCCACATCTTCTCATCCTCTTCAGGCAGTGCTTTTCAATGCCAGGTTGATGAGGAACAAGACTGCCATTTTCGTGGACGTGATTTCCACTGTTGACCTGGCTTGCATAATGGAGACCTGGCTTGGTGACGATGCTGGCCCAGTTCTTGTGGCCACCATCCCTACTGGGTACTCCGTAGTGCACTGCCCAAGGAAAGATCACAGGGGAGGGGGTGTGGCTATTATTTTTTGAGCCAGCCTGGGCTTCACAGTACACTCAGCTGGTGACACCCGATCTTTTGAGTGTGTTGCTGTGTGTGGGGGCACAGGTGCAAGTTGCAGGATTCTCCTCATTTACTGCCCTCCTGGGGTAGGGGAAGATTTCCTGTGGGAGATGGCGGACTTCATTGTCGAATAGGTGCTGGATTCCCCCAGGTGTTTAATCTTGGGGGACTTCAATGCCTGGATCAATGATGAATCCTCACATTTCGGTTACGACCTCCTCCAGTTGATGCATTCACTATGTGACCCAACAGCATAGCCACACACTCGATCTGGTGTTCCAGCTGGGTCTTGAGGTTGATAACCTCAAGATTGCTCAGGTCACTTGATCTGATCACTGTACCATGGAGATCACATTTGGGGCCCCCCAGTAGTCCCCCCCATGGAGATGGTCATCTTTCCCCTTTAAGGGGCATGTGCCTGGAGGGACTGGTGGCCTTAGCTGACTTTTCTCGGGTTGACCCGGCATCTGCAATGGGTTGCAGAGAGGCAGCGGCCACTTATAAATAGGGTGGTCTCCGAAGCTCTGGATGCTCTCTCACCAGTTCGTATACAACCCAGATCTTCTCACTTGAGGTCCCCCTGGTTTGATGGGGAGCACAAAGCAATGAAGATCAAGGGTTGGAGGCTGGAGTGTTGCTGGCAGATGACAAGGCTGGAGGCTGATAGGCTGACCCTACGTGCTCACTATGTGGAGTTCAAGGGGGAAATTTCCCATAAGAAGGTAGACTTCCTGTCCAGGGAAATTGCTGCAGGGAAAAGCAGACCATCTCAGCTATTTTGGACTGTAGACAGGCTTCTTCACCCTGCCTGCTTGTAGCCGAGAAAAGCATTGTCATCCACCTTGTGTGAGGAGTTTGCTCTGTTTTTCTCTGACAGAGTGTCGGCCGTCCAGTCGGGGATCCCGCCAGGGAGGCTTTTGCCTCACAGTGGTCAGACTGGAAGTCTCAGAGGTACTCCACCTGTCTGGGAGAAGTTTAGGCCAGTGGAAGTGTCTGAAGTGACTAAGGTGATCTTGGAGCTGAAGCACACTTCATGTGAACTGGACCTGGCCCCAACACACTTCTTAATGGGATGTGTCGAGGTTGTTGGCCCAGTGTTCGCCAGGATTGCCTGGTGCTCGATGGTGAAGGTGGTCCTCCCAGAGGCTTTGAAAGAAGCAATTCTGAGGCCTCTCCTTAAGAAACCTACCTTCGACCCTGACGTCCTGGCGAATTACCGTCCTATCTCCAACCTGTCCTTTTTGAGCAAGGTTGTTGAGAAGTTAGTGACACATCAGTTCAAGGATCACCTGGAATTCTCTGACATCTATGAACCATTTCAGTTGGGTTTTTGGGCTAGACATAGCACAGAAACAGCTCTAGTGAGGGTGCATAATGATCTGCTCAGGGCTAGAGATAGAGGAGACAGGTCAATTCTTGTTCTCCTCAATCTCTCTTCAGCATTTGACACTGTGGACCACATTGTGCTTCTTGATTGGCTCTGTGAGTTTTGTGGACTCACCAGTACTGTCATCAGGTGGTTCGAGTCCTATCTCTCAAACAGGGTGCAGCAGATAGTGATGGGGAATTTCTCCTCCTCCCCAATGTCCCTGTCCTGTGGAGTGCCACAGGGCTCGATCGTGTCACCAATGCTGTTCACAGTGTACATGCTGCCCCTGGATAAGATCATTCGACAATACGGTGTGGAGTTTCACTGTTATGCAGATGATACCCAGCTGTCCTTGTCCTTTGCCCCTGGAACATCAGGAGCAGTCAATGTGCTTAAGAACTGTCTGGCTAAAATCAACATCTGGATGGCTTCCAGCTGGCTGAGACTCAACCCAGCCAAGACGGAGGTACTGGTGATTGAGCCCGATCGCGGACATGATGGGTTGCCACCTGGGACTGACTTTGGACTTTTCCTGGGTTCTGCTCCATTGGTGGCTTCCCTGAGGGTGCGAAATCTGGGCATGATCCTTGCTAGCAGATTGACTTTTGAAGATCAGATGTCATCTGTTGTCAGCAGCGGTTTTTACCATCTATGGAACATTGCCAGGATTAAGCCCTTCATTCCATCCAAGGACCTGCCGATGCTAGTGTATGCCTTTGTGACCTCCAGGCTTGACTACTGCAATGTTTTATACTTTGGGGTCATGGGAGGGACCCTCCACAGACCTCAGCTAGTGCAGAATGCAGTGGCCCGATTACTGACGGGCCTCTCAAGGTCCAGTCATGTAACCTCGGTCCTGTGGGCTCTGCACTGGCTGCCGGTCAGATGGAGGATCCTTTTCAAGGTGAGTCTTCTCACCTTTAAGGCCTTATATAGACTGAGTTCTGGCTACCTGTCAGAGCTCCTGACACTGATGACCTCTGCACGCTCCTTCCGCTCCTCTTCGAGAGGCCTCCTGGACATTCCCAGGGTTCGGCTCAAGACCTCAGGAGATCATGCATTCAGTTTCTCTGGGCCGACCCTGTGGAATTTGTTACCAACTTCCGTCCAGAAAGCTCCCTCCATTGAGGTGTTCAAACAGTGGCTGAAGGCTCACCTCTTTGTCCTGGCTTTTCCAGATTTCTGAGTTCATCTTGCTCTAGTCCGTTTCTGTGACAGTCTGAAAGCATTTTAATTTGTCATATTTGTATTTATGCATTGTTTTCCTTTTTATTTATTTATGTTGTTTCTCACTATGTTACGTTATAATTCCTGTTAGGTGTCCAGAGCTTCCGGGATTGGGCACCCTACAAATAAAATTGCCTTGCCCTTGCCTACCACCCAGTGGGTAGATAACTAGTTAGAAGAAAGTGTGTATTCACTACATATGAGAGCTCCATTCCCAGATCCTATTCCACTCTAAGAACTCATATGCCACACTGCCAAATGGGGACAACCAAATAGAGGTACCCAGAGAAGTGGAAGAAAAGGATGTGGAGGTTAGCCAAGGAGGTGACCTCAGCAGGGAAAGCAGTGGACCCCAGAGGAGAAAGAAGCGAATCCTGGTGGGGGACTCCATCATAAGAGGGATCCAGCTAGGAACACAGGAGGGGGAGGACAGGGAGGTGAGGTGCTTACCAGGTGCCACGGCATGGAGGGATGGAAGGAAGATCCTGGGGATCACTGGGAAGGCAAGACAGGAGGGTGAGCTGGATGTCATTATCCACCTAGGTACTAATGACCTAGCAAATGGGGAGCCAAAGGAAGTTCAGGAAGAGTTTAGGAAATTGGGGAGGGTCTCAAGCAAGTAGCTACTTCTGTCACTTTCTCAAGTACTACCTGTGAGAGAGCAAGGGAAGCATGGGGTGCATACACCAGGAACTTTAACTCATGGTTGAAGAACTGGTGCTGTGAGGAAGGGTTTGGATTCATTGGTGACTGGGGACACACCTGGAGGGATGGAGGCTTGTTCAAGCCTGATGGCCTGCATCCATCCTGGAGGGGAATTCAAGCACTCAATGATAAGTTTAAGTGCTACATTGACAAGCATTTAAACTAGCAAAGGGGGGTGGCAGGCCAGCAAGGAGGGCACCTACTTGCTCACCCCCCACAGCTAGCAGTGGAACCAGTAAACCAGAGGAGTTGCTGTCTCTACAAAGCAGTGTGCAAAAGATGGAGATTAGCGCCCAGGAGGTGGATAGGCAGAATAGGGGCAAAATTCAGCAGAAGGGCAGACAGCAAGCAGAACCAGGGATAAAGGACAACCAAGGAAGGGGCTGGAGTAGAACAGCAAAACAGTCTAGGGAGGTCAAATCATGGAAAGCCATGTGTGCAAATGCCAGGAGCCTTAGCAACAAGATGGAAGATCTGGAGGCTATCATGGTGCAGTCAGACCTGGACATTGTGGCCATCACTGAAACCTGGTGTAATGTGTGACTGGGGAGTTGGCCATACCTGGCTACAACAGGTACTGTGGGTTGAGCTGGAAAGGAAAATGGGGCCAGCCATCCCGCTTTGGTGTGGTCTATAGACCACCAGCCCAGGAGGAAGAAACAGATAGGGAGCTGATGCTAGCCATCCAGAGGATGGCAGACAAAGATGAGGTAGTACTGGTTGGAACATATTCCAGGCGTGGACTGGAGCATCCCAGCAGCAGCATCAACTAAGAGCAGATTTATCCTGGACTCCCTTCAGGGTGCCTTTCTCAAGCAACTGGTCATGGAACCAACTCGGCAGAAGGCAATACTGGACCTTGTGCTCACAAACAGGGACAGTGTGATGGGGTTAAGAGTGGGGGAGCTCCTGGGGAACAGTGACCACCAGTCACTGTGGTTTGAAATCACAGAAAGAGCAGAACCAAACCACACAAAAACACGTATCCTGGATTTTAGGGGGGCAAACTTTGGGAGAATGGGGATATACTTGAAAGAGGCATTAAGGGGAATGGGGCAGGAATCAGGGGTCGAGGAACAGTGGGAAGTATTTAAAATGGGGATTACAAGAGCAACAGAATTATGTATTAAGCAGGTTAGCAAGAGGAAAAGGAAGAGGAGACCATTATGGTTTCCAAAGAGGTAGCAAAAGTAAAAGCCAAAAGATTGCATTCAGGCAGTACAAAAGAGACAGGCAGAAGGGATAGGAGAAGTACCAGGAGAAGCAAAGGGAGGCATGGAGGTCAGTAAGGAAGCCAAGGTCAGACAGAAGAACACATTGCAAAATCAGTGGGTAGAGGACAAAACCTTTTACAGGTACATAAGTGAAAAAAGAAAGGCAAAGGAAGGGATAGTGAGACTGAAGAGGGAGGATGGGGGCTGTGGAGGATGACAACAGTAAAGCTGACATATTGAACAGGTATTTCTGCTCAGTCTTTACTAGGAAGAGGAGGGTAATGGGTCTGAGCAGAGTACAAGGGAGAATAGTGCAGAAATGGACACAAGTCCCTTTACACGAGAAAGGGTCCTGAAGGAACTGGAAGTAATAAGAGTTGATAAAGCAATGGGGCCAGATGGGGTGCACCCAGGGTCCTTAAAGAACTAAGAGAGGTGGTGGCTGAACCTCTTGCTATCCTGTTTAGCCGATCACTAGAAACAGGAGGTACCCAAAGACTGGAGGATAGCAGATGTAGTCCCCTTATACAAAGGTGGGAACAAGAGGCGGGGAACTACAGACCAGTCAGCCTCACCTCAGTAGTGGGAAAGATCATGGAAGCACTACTGAAGGAGGATTGGTGGAACATCTGGTTGTCAATGGACTACAGGACCCAAGGCAGCATGGTTTCACCAGGGGAGGTCATGTCAGACCAACCTCATTGAATTTTTGACTGGGTGACTAGGGAGGTGGATCAGGGGAGGGCAGTGGACATGGCCTATCTGGACTTCAGCAAGGCCTTTGACACTGTGCCACATAGAAGACTATTGCACAAACTGGGGAATATGGGTGTGGGCAGGACAGTAGTGTGGTGGTAGGAAACTGGCTGGGCAGCAGGACACAGAGGGTGGTGGTAAATAGCTGTCCTCCACAGAGGAAGAGTGACCAATGGGGTACCACAGGGATCAGTGCTGGGACGGTACTATTCAATATCTTCATCAGTGACATTGCACTGGGACCTAGAAGGCAGAATTCCACTGTTCGCTGATGACACAAAGCTCTGTAACAGAGTAGACACACCAGAGTGTGTAGACAGAATGAGAAGGGACCTGCAGAAACTTGAAGAATGGTCAAGGGTTTGGCAGTTGAAATTCAATGCAAGAAGTGCAAGCTAATGCATATGGGGCACAAAACCCTGGCACAATATATCAGTTGGGGGTGAGGATATAGCATCGCCAAGCAGGAAAGGATCTTGGGGTAATCATCTCTGATGACCTCAAGGCAGAAACAGTGTGACAAGGCAGCAGGTAAAGCAAATAGGATGCTGGGATGCATAGGCAGGGCATCACCAGCAGGAAAAGGAGGTCATAATTCCACTATACAAGACACTAGTGAGGCCGCACCTGGAGTACACTGTGCAGTTCTGGAGACCTTACCTACGTAAGGACATAGACAGGCTAGAGAAGGTTCAGAGGAGGGCAACAAAGATGGTGCATGGATTGCATCACAAGTCCTATGAGGACAGGTTGAAGGCACTGAACATGTACTCCCTGGAGGAGAGGAGGAGAGGGATATGATAGAGACATACAAGTATCTTACAGGGAGGAACAGGGTGCAGGAATGCACTATTTTAAACAAAAAAATGTTCCAGGACTAGAGGGCATGGGATGAAGTTGGAGGAGGACGATTCAGAGGAAGCGTGAGGAAGAATTTCTTCACAGAACAGGTGGTGGACAAGTGGAACACCCTGCCAGAGGAAGTGGTGGGGGCTGAAACAATCAGGATTTAAGAATGCATGGGATAGACATAAAGGAATTCTGGAGGTCAGGGGTAAGGGGCAACAGACTTCTTGGAAAACATAAACTGAACTTACAAACTTAAATGGGCAGACTGGGTGGGCCATAGGCCCTTATCTGCCGTCACTGTCTATGTATGTATGTATGTAACATATTATCATTTATACCAATCATTACGATATTTACCCAATGGAATTTAACCTGTCGAGGACTCCAAAGTAAATGAGATCATGCATCCTAATATGTTCAAAGTTCAGAAATGTGACAGTATATAATCAAACTACTATATGTACAGTAACAGTCCAAGGAATCTGAATAGAACCACAATGGAATAACCCCCCCCCCCCGGGGAAGATAACTAGTTAAAAGGAAGTACATATTCACTATGTGTGTGAGCCAAGAGTCCTAACATACCATCATTTACACCCATCACTACAATATTTGCCCAATGTAATTTAATCTGTCAAGGACCCCCAAGCAAATGAGATCATGCATCCCAATATGTTCAGAGTTCAAAAACGTGATAGTATATATAATAAAACTAATGTATGTACAGGAACAGTCTAAGGAATCTGAATAAAACCCCAGTGGAATTAACCCAACCCCCACACCCAGGGAAGATAACTAGTTAAAAGTAAATTAATATTCATTATGTATGTGAACTAATAGTCATACACACTGTAACACCATTATATCATGTACCTGAATATAAGCCTACCTCACTGTAACAACAATCTCCACACCCACATACCCCCCACACACACACAACAAAAAAATACCCCCCCCCACACACACACATAGTTCTTTGGTGAGAAACCAACATGCTGATAACCAGTTAAAAGGGACACTATAAATATTAAAACAAAAACAAAGACACAATGAAATCCTATCATATGTCCATCCTTTGAAGTAAAGATCTATGGATGTTTAAGTCATAAAATGTGACATAAACCCCAAATCAATGTTCATGCCATCTTCTACCATATTGAGAAGTAAAATAAGCCTGATATCAGAAGCCCGTCTCTGTTGAGTACTTTGGAAATTTCCTTTTAAGACCATTACTGACATATCTGAGATTGAGTGGTCCGGCTGAGAGAAATGTTACCCCACTGGTTTTTTAGTCATCTTCTTATTAATAGTATGTCTGTATGAGTTCATTCTAGTGTGATGAGATTGGCTTGTCTCTCCACCATACCCTGTTTGTGGACATCTCTTGCATTGAATGAAGCAAACAACATTTTGTGATGCACATGCATAATTCCCCTGTACCCTGAATTGTCTGTTTTGTGATGTAGCCACACAGTCCGAAGTGGAAATGAGCTCACAAGTCTTACATCTGAGTTGATTACAGGGTTGTGTATCATTTAGTGTCATGGTATTCTGTTCTGGTCCAAGTTTACTCCCAATAATCAGGTTGGCTAAATTAGGTGGTTGTTAAAAAGATAGTAGTGGTAGTTCTTGAAAAATACAATTTAGGGTCTCATTCTTACTAAATATTAGGTGGAGGACCTTAATAAGCTTACGTAGAAGTTCAAGGTCAAGATAATATGTGACTGCTAAGGGTATTCTGTTGGTAGTTGTCCTTTCCTTATACTGAAGGAGTTGTTCTCTTGGTATGTAAAAAGGTAAGGGAAGAGTTGTTATAGGTGATAAAATGTGCAGTATATCACATTTAAAACTGCAGCGCCCATATTGTTTTTTGTAGAGTTAGGACTCCCTTCCTTTTCAATCATATGTCTCTGTTTCTAAACAATTGTCAGTCAGTCAACCCGAAGTACTTTCAACTGTAAAAAGTTTAAACTTTCTTCATTCTGTGGAAAAAAAATGGTGGTGGGCAGGAAAGACCACCTCCGCCACCTTTTAACTCGGTTACATCTCTCTTACTTCGCATGCCCACTGTCATACAGGAGGTTCTAATGGAAGCATGCATGAGAGGAAATGGATACTGCTAGGTTAAAGGGCAGGGAGTTTACCTGCCATAGTCTTTTTATCATGAGAAAAAGCTTTAGTGTCTCTGAATTATTTAACAGTACATGCCACTTAATTGCACTGCTGATTTAATGCTAGGCCTGATTTTCAGACAGACTCCCTTGCAATCCCAGTGCCATATGTGTGAGTGCACTGCACCCATGTAATATTTTAAATAGTGCTACAATCATCCCAGAAAGCTAGTTGCTAGTCAGAGAGATGAGCCATAGCCAGCTAGCCCTCATTTATTAAAGAGCAACTCTGCATTTATTAAACAGCAACTCTGCACTTCAGCACATTCTTTCATAAATAAGATGTTTCAGCTGTTACTATTTGCGAGAGAATATATTTTTTTGCATTTTCAGTGTTCCTTTCCAATATTTACAGCACATCATGGTAGTCTATCTAAAAATTCTGTATAGAAAACCTTTGAAAGCATTTGCCTCTCCCCTGATAACCTCACAGTGTACTCGTTTTATGACAACATAGTGCTTTCCATGACAATAGACTGTGATGTCACAAACAGCAATGGAGTGATTAGCAGGGGAGAGTCAGATACCTTTTAAAAGACTCAGTGAAGTAATTGCTGCATTATCTACAATATTTAGTAGGCCAACAGCAGAGGACAGTAAAGTAACAACTAGAAAACAATAAAGTTAAAACATAATTGGTGTAAATCTAGTGTTTTAAAGTTTTTGTTATAATATAGAGTTGCTCTTTAATTTAAAATATGTTTTTAAATCAGTTATGTTAGATAGCATTGTGGTCTCATAATTAGGTCAGCTAAAAGAATGGCTTAATCAAATCATAGTCTTGTATTATTTAGTAAGGTATTATGTTTTGGTCCCATCAATTGCCAGTGAAGCAAAGGTTAAGCAGTGCAGTTCATAATTACTTTTTAGTTTCCCTACTTTTAAGCTCACAATGATAGCTAGTCTTACTTGTTTCAAACATAGTTTTAATAAATTCTACTACTTTATATAGTATAGTGTAGTATAGGATAGTATAGAGCATAGGATAATATAGAGTATAGGATGTATAGGAGTATAGGGTAGTATAGAGTATAGGATGGGGGAGGTACTGACAGTCACTAAGCAGGAAAAAGACCCTGAGGCAATCATATCTGAGGACTTCAAAGTAATAGGACAGTGTGACTAAGCAGTTGGTAGGACCAGTGGGATGCTGGGATGCATAAGCAGAGGTATCACCAACAGGAGGAGGGAGGTGGTGCTACCACTGTATCAGTCACTGGCGGGACTGGTGCCTGGAGTACTGTGTCTAGTTCTGGAGGCTGCACCTCAGAAGGGACCTAGACAGGGTGGAGGCAGTCCAGAGGAGGGCAACTAAAATGGTGTAGGGGTGGCATCAAAATTCCTATGGGGAGAGACTGAGTGATCTCAAAATGTACACCATAGAAAAGAGGAGAGCAAGGGGGAATAGGATAGAGATCTACAAGAGTGAACAAGGTGTAGGAGGGGAGTCGCTTTCAAATGGGAAAGAGCACCAGGACCAGATGGCATGCGATGAAACTGGCAGGGGAGTTCAGGAGGGATGTGAGGAAGTACTTCTTCACTGAAATAGTGATGGACACCTGGAACATACTGCCACCCATTCTCATTTTATGTTTACAAGGTCTCCTGACCACCTCCCCCTTATCCCATGTCACAGAACTAAACAAATGTCATATTGACATATTGCCACCGGCTTCTGGCACACTGGCAAGTGTCAACACTATCACTGTATTATAAAAGTTTCCGGGGTCCTGCACAATATTAGTCCCCCCCCCCCCACATGCCCAGACATCATGCAACTGTAGTGCTGGATGCAGGATTTCAAAAAGGGTCCTGCAATAATAATGAATGGGGACAGACTTAAAGGGGTTGGGCTGCCAGCAAGCAGTCAGTAAACTTCTGTATCTATTATCTTGTACTGAATATGATTACTCTTGGTAATGGGCCATGATAAAATTAATTTTTGTTGTGTTGGAAATATATTATATTATAATGGATTGTTTCTGTGTCATTTAAATGTCAAAACAGGGTTCTGCTGCCACAGGAATATTAATAATGCTGAATCTGCCACTTTCCAACTACATTCTGCCACTTACCCCCTTGCCCTGATCCTTCATTGTGGGGACTAACAACCAGTTAGCCAGTTGGATGCCCCCTTCCACTCCAGTGCATGTCCTACTGTATGTTGCTTGAGTGTGAGCTTTCTTGTCTAACTCAGTGGATGGAGGGAGTTGTAGTATATGATCGCAAGGGAGGAGGAGTGGCAGGAGGAACATCATTAGTGAGGCTCAGGCTGCCTAGAGCCACAATAATGCTCCTCCTGCCCCACCCCCTCCCTTGCAATTGTGGCTCCTACACTACAACTCACGAGTCATTCTGTTCATTGACTTGGACAAGAAAGCTCACACTCAAGTGGCTTATGGTAGGACATGCACTGCAGCAGAAGGTGGATCCGATTGACTAGCTGATTTTCATTTTGTTAGCCCCCCCCCCCAAATCAAGGATTGGGGCAAGGGGGGGTGAGTGGCAGAATGTAGTTGGACAGTGTTTGGGCATCTGGGGAGGGGACTGATACTGTGCAGGAACCAGAAAACTTTTAAAATGCAGTGATGGTCTTGGCTCCTGACAGTGTGCCAGGAGCCAGTGGTAATATGCCAATACGGTGTTTGTTTGGCTCTGGGATATGGGATAAGGGGGATGTGGTAGGAGATCTTGCAAACACAAAATGGGGAGGATGGAGGGCCAGGAGACTAACACTGGCCACCTTGGGAATGGGAAAATGACTTTTTTTGGTGTATTGGCAAACTAGCTGAATACACAAATAGTGAATAACGAATATCCAAATATGCATGGCACTAGATAGTAACACGTGGCTGAATATTCAGGATAAGGCATTTGCACACCCCTAATCTACACTGAAATTGTGTTTTGCATATTTTAAAGAAAAGGCAGAATGTTGTATCACACAATAGTATCAAAAACAATGCAGATGCTGGCCCATGGCTCAGTGAACAGTGTTGCCACTTTGCATGCAGGGGAGCCAAATAAAAACCCCAAACCTAGGACTGCTTTAGGGCCAGCTAGAGGCTGTTACAGCAGCCCACTGAGTACACAGCCATTGCAGAGAGAGAGAGAGACAATGCTGAAGGAGCACAGCACACCCTAGTGATACAAATGGTGCATTAAATCGCACTACTGTAAGTAAGGGGATGGAACAGATGACTTGTTTGGGTTTAAGTACTGCACCTGACATCTGCCATCATCTGACAACCCCTCTCATTCACCTCAGTTCTCAAAACATCACGTAGAAGATTTTGTTGCTTGGTTACAATCCCTAACCGGACCCCACCATGGGTGGGGGCAAGCCTCAGGGACAGGCAGGGTTCCAGTTGCTATGGATTCTGGTCTGGTGACCTAGAAGGTGAACACTGGCAGGATTCAGCAGTACAAACAAGACAAAAAGGCCATCAATAGAAGACTATTACACAAACTGGGGAATATGGGTGTGGGCAGGACAGTAGTGTGGAGGGTAGGTAACTGGCTGGGCGGCAGGACACAGAGGGTGGTGGTAAATGGCTGTCACTCCACAGAGGGAAGAGTGACCAGTGGGGTACCACAGGGATCAGTGCTGGGACGGTACTATTCAACATCTTCATCAGTGACATTCATGGGACCTAGAGGCAGAATTTCACTGTTAGCTGATGACACAAAGCTCTGTAACAGAGTAGACACACCAGAGGGTGTAGACAGAATGAGAGGACCTGCAGAAACTTGAAGAATGGTCAAAGGGTTTGGCAGTTGAAATTCAATGCAAAAGAAGTGCAAGATAGCAGTATGGGGCACAAGGAAACCCTGGCACAATATATCAGTTGGGGGTGAGGATATAGCATGCCAAGCAGGAAGAGATCTTGGGGTTATCATCTCTGATGACCTCAAGGTAGGAAACAGTGTGACAAGGCAGCAGGTAAAGCAAATAGGATGCTGGGATGCATAGGCAGGGCATCACCAGCAGGAAAAGGAGTCATAATTCCACTATACAAGACACTAGTGAGGCCCCACCTGGAGTATAGTGTACAGTTCTGGAGACCTTACCTACATAAGGACATAGACAGGGTAGAGAAGGTTCAGAGGAGAGCAACAAAGATGGTACATGGATTGCATCACAAGTCCTATGAGGACAGGTTGAAGGAACTGAACATGTACTCCCTGGAGGAGAGGAGGAAGAGAGAGGATATTATAGAGACATACAATTATCTTACAGGGAGAAACAGGATGCAGGAATACACTATTTTTAAGTGAAAAAGATGTTCCAGGACTAGAGGGCATGGGATGAAGTTGGAGGGAGGACGATTCAGAGGAAACATGAGGAAGAATTTCTTCATAGAACGGGTGGTGGACAAGTGGAACACCCTGCCAGCGGAAGTGGTGGGGGCTGAAACAATCACAGGATTTAAGAATGCATGGGATAAACATAAAGGAATTCTGGAGATCAGGGGTAAGGGGCAACAGACTTCTAGAAAAACATAAACTGAACTTACAAGCTCAAATGGGCAGACTGGGTGGGCCATAGGCCCTTATCTGCCGACACTGTCTATGTATCTATATAATAGAGGAAAAAAAATAGTAAGTTAATAAAAATATTTTACATTTATTGTCAGGAAGGTTTAATCCCATGAGCCTACTTTTTTTTTATTTTATAATATACTTGCCCAGGACAGCCCAGCTGATATGCATCATCTTGTTTTAATGCACACAGTTTTTATATAGGTTTACTGCTCAGAGTTACTCTGTGACTGGGATAAAATTTGAGCCCGTGACTTCTTGTCTTGCAGTTCAAAGCTATAACACTAGACTGTCTTTCTAATCAGTACCTAGCTTGAGTAATAATGGACTCATTTTACAAGGCTCTTTTTAATGAGGGCTACTTGGCTTCAACTGTTAAGACCTTCTGTATCTAGGAAATGAGAGTAATATAGGCCAAACCTAAGCAGGTAGGACTGTATTTTGAAATTGTTAGAATTGTTGCTGTACCCATGCAGAAAAATCCAATAATGTGAGTGAAAAAGATAACAATCGTGCTGTCCCCCTCCCCCCATGAAAGGCATAAAGGAACTAAATCAAGTTTCAGAGCTTTGCAAGATCAGATGCCCTTAGATGTCAAAAAAATGTAATGCTTTTAGTTATTGCAAGGTTTGAGATATACTGTTCACTCTATTCTAAATGCTGGAGACTTAACAAGTAGGGTGCCAAGCTTACTACAGAGCCGTGAGCACAGCTGTATATAGCATGCTGACAATCATGATTTGGGCTTCAAATGACTGCTCATAGCTCCTGCCAGCAATGATTAGTGGCAGGAACTACAAAATCCGTTTTCAAGCCAAAATGAACCATTTAATGAGTTCTGCGTACAGCTGGTTTGCCATTCACCAAACTCGCCCCACACCTCAGAAGGTACAGTAGATAACTGTTTGTGTCGTACTCTAAATATCAAATGGTACTAGTAGTTTTGCAGACCAATAGTTAAGGTCTCAGCTTGATTATCATTTTCCTGCACAGGGATTTTCCTGATGGCAGGCTGCAGCTTTTGAAACTGGCAATGGCAGCCTTTGTAATTACCTCCACCTTTACATGGACAAGGGTATGGGAATGAAATACCTAACTATGGCTTTCACAGGAATGTCACTGTGCCATAAGAGTTGATCAGCCATACCCATTGGCTGGCAAAACACTGCTGACCTGATCATTTGATTAGACAGTGTGGTGCCAGTTTGATGAGTTTTTGCCAAGTAGTTTTACACCATCCTGCATGAGCACGTAAACCCTTATGTTAAGCACACTGGCACTTCTGAAAGTCACATGTGTACCTGCACGCCACATGCATGGTGGGGAAACATATGAAGCTGTGATCTGCTTATTTATATGGCCTAATTTCATTTTAAACATTAGACCCCAACCCCCTTTTCACTGGGTGAAAGGTCATATTTACAGAGATGTGTATTTACCAGATTTAAAGGAACTGCTTGTACAATATTTGAGAGAATTCAGGGAATTAAAATAAAACAGAATGTCATCTCCCAAGACAAAGTCACAGTCCTTGTGATGGACTGGTCAATCTGTTTTATATACAAAAAATTTAATAAGGTGTGTAATGTGTGTGTAAAGATATAGATAGGCAGACAGGCAGATAATTAGACAGGCAGATTGCTTTTTATCTTTAAGCCATGTACTGGTTTTAATGTGTACAGTGCCCTGAGCCTCTCAGAGAGGGCTCTTTGACAATAAAATTGCCTCACTTTGCCTCACTGTGTACATTTTATAAAAGGCTCTTCACCTAAACACAGCTAACAGTAATATGCAAAGCTAGGAATTTCCCAGCATTCAATGAACTTCACTGAATCATAGGCACCTGCAAAATCTCATGATCAATTTAAAAAATACAAAATTTGCCAACCTCAGGTGCCATCCAAAATGGGGTGCCCACTGAAGTATTTCTACGGAGCCGAGAACTGGTGAGTTGCGCTGAAACACCTGCAGTAAAAAGGTACTGATAAATATATAAACACAGGTAGTATATCAATAATTATAATCTAATGCTTCTAAACAAAGCAACATTTTAAAGTAAACATATTGTTACAATCATAAAATGAAATTCAACAGTAATTCCAGTTATCAATCACTGTAAAAGCTGTTGCAATCTTGATATTTTTGTTTATATCTAGGTATATTGTCCAGTCCAGAAGTAAAAAAAAAATATTGATTTGAGGAAGTGCTTCACTGCTTTCAGGTATGTACCTCAGTTTGCTAATTATACAGTTTTGCTAAAAAACCCTATGTCTACTGAATTTTTATAGCACAAGCTCAATGATACCCAAAGGCAACAACCCCAAATTAATTGGGTCTCTTACTTGTGAATCCATAAGACAACATTACCTTCTGTGCAACAAAAAACACAATGATGTTAACTAGGCTACCTGAATTAATTTAATAGGGAAAATCTATTTTCTATTTACATGCAAAGGATCAAATAAAATATTGCAAATTTACATTGGAAATATCTGCCCTGAGATATGCAGTTTGTATTAGAATGTAAAACAGCTTCTAAATAAGAGTCTGCAAATAAATTGCCTCTTGCACAGATTTTCAAGTTTCCAGTTTTGTAACTGGCACTTCTCCGGCAGTCTAAACCAAACAAATTATCTGACAAAAAACCCTACTGTGCTCCATCTGTTAAATCAAAACCTCCCAAGACTCTTACTACAAATTTCACTGAGCCTGTGGTGTTCCGGTAATGCCTGCACTTTCTGGGCAGCAAGGAAATTGCTGCCTTTGGCTGAATTGCTACACACATAAGGGAAATAAATTACTCAGAAATCATTACCAAAGTCAACAAGTTTGACTCCTCCTTCTGTTGTCAGAAGAATATTGTTCCCCTTGACGTCACGATGAATGATTCTATTCTTGTGCAAGTGCTGAAGGCCCTAGACAAAAAAAAAATCAGAGGACAGTACCTCATTTAGAATCAATTACCCTACTATTAAAGGACTTAATGAAGACAATCTGCATTTATAATACTGAAACATCTGTCCACTGTATCACATGTTTGATGTACCCCTGCTGTTATACCAGCAGGTGTATCCTCTTCAACAATAGTATGCAAATGTAACATGTATATGAAAGGAGAAACTGCACCGTCTTCTGTCATAGCAAACTTGATGAGAATCCTTACCAAGAGAGCACCATATAAGATATATGAAATTACAGCTTCATCCAACCGTTGGCCATGCATGATCAAGCCTTTGACAAGGTCTGTGACAGAACCCCCATTACACAGCTGTGAAGAAAAGAGAGACAAAATGACTCCTCCATTACTCATCAGACTTGTTTATGGTATACAGTTCTGCTACAGAATATTGAAATCGAAGGTGCCACAATAAGAAACTGTTGGAACAAGCAGCAGTTCTGTTCATAAATTGAACATTTAGATCTCTGTTGTATATCTTTTTTTGGCGAAACATGTATTGCACTAAATGTGGTAGCTAAATATACAACATCTACTATCCAAATATATAATAATTTAATCAGAACATATTACGCTGCTTCCAGTTAGTTGAAAAAGTACAGAAAATAATGTTTGTTCTGAAAAGTAGAAAACAAATTATTAGCTAAAGAATGTGAGATTTATTAATATTATTTTTTTTATCATACGAAATACCTTCCTTCAGCAAACTTTGCTTAAGGACATGAGCCAAAGAAATATGAAATTGATGCACTTGATAACTGAAGGCAACAAATTACAGTCATTTCAAAGCTCCACTCCATCAGCGTTCCTGCTGGCAGGCAGTATAAAACAGACAGCAATCATATCTCTATACTCAGATTTGATGGCATGCTCTGCCAACAGCTGAGATGAAACATTCTGATTGTGAAATGCACAGCTTCTTGCAATCACTTTCCACTAATGGACTGCCATACATCAAAGGAGGAGGATAAAAAGTAAAATTAGAGCTTTTGTAAATGTGTTTTCACCCACATCATTAGTTTATCATCCATGCCCTTCCAGGGGCCCATTTTTTTTCTATTGCTGCTGCATGTAACTAATTTTCAGATGCACACAGAATATAGCATGATAGTTCACTAATGCAAGACAGCAGTGTTGTAGCTCTTTTTATATTTGTTTAAAATTGTAAATTTAGGTTTAAAAATGTGTTAGCATGATTTTTTTTCCCTTGGGATTTCTGATGTTATCTTACAAAGGCAGTGCAGTATACAGTGAGGGTTCTTAATTTTCTGCTCTGGTCTCCGAGCTCATCTCCATATGGAAAGCTAATAGTAGCCATATACTGTATGAAAGGGCTTCATGCTGATATGGGGTTGTTTCATTCAAGAATTCATTAGCAAACCAAAAGGCAGTTTTCCTGAACCCACAGGATAATCCTTATGATTGCGCACGAAAGACCTCATCACACTACAATAGCTATTGAGCTCTATTTTCCTCCACGCCCTTGGCAAAAAGAAATGTCATCCACTGCAGATAATCAAAACACGATGTGTCACACCAACGTACATTTAAAAATAGCACTGGATGATAGTTGAATAGCCAATCAGACACAAAGAGGAAAAGGTCTGTAAAAGTGCATTTTTTTATGTATTTGTAATTTTTGCCCAAGAGGATACAGTTAGCTTGATAGCTCCTTTTTAAGTGCATACTGGGGGGAAGGAATGGGGTACATCATGAATAGGAGCAATACTATCATGCAAGAAACATAGTGTGTGACAAGGTGCAGAACATTACGTAAGGGTCATAGATTTTTTTTATTAGCTTAATAAACATTATTAAAACAGCTTTCAATATAAGCCTTGAATTCATGTTCTAAAACTATAATAGCAAAACTGCTTAATTTGTGATATAATGACACAAGTGTAGCCGACGGCATGTGTGTGTTTTTGTGACAGTCAATTATGTTTTGCAAAACGTCGTCTGATACCAAGTATCATGGGAAATGGGCTATAATTCCACCCTTTGACAAAATACATTTGACAGCCTCTGCATGTGTAATAAGATAGTTTAGGGGGCATTAAAAGCTTTATTGCTATTCATCAGAATGCAACAAAGTCGGAAAACCAATGATCATTTTTGTAGCAACTTAAAGTGGGGGATGGACAAATGCAGTAAACTACCCAGAGAAGTGGATGAAGCCAAACTGTGACAGGGTATAAACTTGGTTGGGAGAGGTATAGGGGAATACAGGGACCTACAAGCAGAAGAGGGGAAGATATACCTAGACATGAGGTGACAATCAGGCACTATGGTTCATAGATCATTAAATCCAGCCCAGCAGTAGGTCGTGCAGGGAGCTGGGTAGGGAAGGGCAGACTGAATGGATCACTGGGTCTTTTTCTGCAAACACGGCCTACGTGTTTGTGTTTCTATGTCATACCACAAGTCAGAATCTTACAAATGATCAATACATGGCTAAAACCTTTTCTATGGATAACAGCTATTGTCTCAACATTCACAAAATTCAGATTGACTTTCAATTGTACAGTCTGGTGAATGGTGTTCTTGTTGACTGAGAAGTGAATTAAAGTAAAATACAGGGGCAGTATCTACTTTATTGGCTTTCAGAGTTTTCCAGGAACTTATCAGTATTATGGGTATTAAGCTTCAGTAAACAGATCCTAATTCTATTACCAGAACTGTCTGATGCCAATTTGGGTCAGCTTAGCTTCTATAGGTATGTGCAGAGACTGTTATGTAAGGATGTATGGGGAATATAAGCAAAGTTACTGCATAATTTCCTTATTGGCATAATAAAGTTCAAACGTCCAAGGAAAATGAATACCAGGACTGACAACAATAAATTTAATTTAATTTAAACAATGAAAACAACTTCTGTTTAAGTGTTAACAGTAGGTACAAAAAAATGTTTTTTTATGCAATCATTTTTTAAAAACTGACACAGCCATGACTGGCTAGTTGACCTTTCTTACAGTAAAGTTCTATAGTATCATCTAAAACACCTTCCCTACTAGAGGCACTATCAAATGAATTTCATTCTTAGTGCCAGTGTCTGTGGTGCCAACAAGGGCCCCAATCTTAAGATGCAGTGATGTCATGACACTGCAGTGAGTGGAGGCACTTTTTGAGAGCTCCTGATTTATGCTATGTATTTTTTTCTGGCTGAACATTAGTTCAAAATTTACCAGAGGTTTTTCATTTTATGGTGATCTGTAGCAGAGCATTTTCTGACCAAGCTGGATGACTTGAAGCTACCAGACTACATAGCGATGGAGTGTGCCAAGTCATTAAATTGAAACATGCAGAATACACCACCATTACGGGAGCAAAATGGATGACTGCCACAACTGTCCACATCTAGACACCTGGAAGGTAGTCTCAATTAAAAACTGGAATGAATGTTGACTGCACTGTATGTTTCTGTGCCAAACATGCTGAAGCTGGAACTAGAAATATGAAAAACAGATAACAGAAGAAGGTCCAGCCTGCCAGTTCCATGCCTAGAGTTAAGTATGATCATTGAGCAATCTGTTCCACTTGCATACCACCTGTTCCATGAAAAAACAATTCCTGAAATCCTTTTAAAACCTGCCCCACCAGTTTCCTTGTGTTGTCCCTGGTGTTGCTGTTACCATTTTGGTGACAGCTTGCTACTATCCACTTTATTGGTTACCTGCACAAATGTACATGTCTCTATCATATCTCCCCTTTCCCTTCTGGTCTCCAATGTGTACATATGCAGACTTTCCAACTTCTTCTTGTAGGATCTACCCTCCTGCCCTACTATCATTTTTGTCACCCTTTCCTGTATATATTCTATCCTATCCTTGTCCTTTTTGAGGTGTGAGCCCCAGACTTGCATGCAGATATAGATCCAGATGTAGCCTCACCTGGGATTGGTACAGGGGCAGTATCACCTCCTTTCATCTGGTACTAAATCCCCTGCCTATGCACCACAGCACCCTATTTGTCTTCCCCACTGCCTATTGCACTGAGCAGATGACTTCAGGCTTTCAGATATAATTACCTCTTTCTTCCTCTGTACATTTCACCCTCACACGCACACATGCACACACGCACATACACATATACACATGCACACACACATACATACATACACACACACATATGCACACACACACACATATATACACACGCGTGCACACACACACACACACACACACACATCCTGTATTTAGCCTCTGGGTTTTTGTTACCTACATGCATGACCTTGGGCTTTATTTTGTTCCGCTGACCCCAAGTTGCCAGACCCTGGACCACTTCTCCAACATACCCAGATCCTCCCTCATTTCCAAAATACCCTTTTCAAAACTTCCTTTTTCCATCTGAGGAACATCACCAGGGTGAAGCACCTGGTTCCTCCAGAGGATCTTCCAACATTGATCCATGCTTTTGTTACCTCCCGCCTTGACTATTGCAACTCCCTGTACCTAGGGCTATCGGGGGTTGAACTTCACTGTCTGCAGCTAGTGCAGAATGCGGCGGCCAGGTTATTGACTGGATCTTCCAGGTCCATCATATAATGCCTGTGCTCCATGACTGCACTGCCAAGTCTTGCCGAATCACCTTCAAGGTCGGTTTGCTGACCTATAAAGCCCTACATGATCAGGGACCTACTTGCCTGAAAGAGCTCCTTTGCCTACTGCCCCTCCCGCCTCAGTCCACTGACAAGAGTTGTAAATTTCCCAGGGTTCATTTGAAAACTTCAGGGGCTAGATCATTAAGTTTTATGGCCCTGACCCTGTGGAATTCTCTACCTCGTCAGGTGTGAAATTGCTTGACTGTCCTAAGCTTTAAAGGAGCTCTGAAGACCCACCTTTTTAGTCTAGCTTTTAATGATTTATATTAGTTTTAAATCTGGTTATTTACTGTTTTATGAAACTGTACAGGCGCTTTGGTTTGAGAAAAGCGCCTTTTAAAAATAAAGTTTTGATTGATTGATTGATCCATTGTCCACTCCACAACAGAGAGAATTGGTGTTAGCAAAGAGGCAGATTTTACCCTGTATCCCCTCCACTACTGTATGTCACTGATAAAGATGTTGAAGAGTACCGGTCCAAAGGCTGACCCCTGGGGTACTCCACTTGGTACCTCCCTCACTCCTCGATATTCCTCATTAATAATGACTGTCTTCTTCTTCTTTCTTCCCAGTCAGTTCTTTATCCAGAGTGGTAGTTTATCCCCAACCTCCATGTCTCCCAATTTCTTCACTAGTTTCCTGACTAGGACTGAGTCAAAAGCATAGAAACATAGAAACATAGAATTTGACGGCAGATAAGAACCGCTTGGCCCACCCAGTCTGCCCATTTCCCTACCTACAGGATAAGCTGCAGATCCTAGTTAACCAGCAGCCTACTTCTTCCTACCCCCACCCCCTAGAATTGCCTTATGACTGTCCCATGCATGCTTGAATTCCACCACTGTTTTTGACTCCATAACCTCCTCCGGAAGGCTGTTCCATGCATCCACAACCCTCTCTGTGAAAAAATACTTCCTTAAATTACCTCTGAGCTGCCCCCTCTATCTTCAAATTGTGCCCCTTGTTCTTGCACACCTCTTTTTTTGAAAGATGCTACCCTCTTGGACTTTGTTGATTCCCTTGAGGTACTTGAAAGTTTCTATCATGTCCCCCCTCTCCCTCCTTTCCTCGAGGCTATACATATTAAGTGCCTTAAGTCTGTCTTCATATGTCTTCCGGTGCAGACCCTGCACCATTTTAGTTGCCGTCATCTGGACAGCTTCCATCCTGTCTATGTCTTTGCAGAGACTGGGTCTCCAGAACTGCATGCAGTACTCCAGATGGGGTCTCACCAGCTATCTGTACAGAGGGATAACAACTTCCTGTTTTCTACTGGTGATGCCTCTCCCTATGCATCCCAGTATCCCCCCCAGCCCTCCTTGCTGCCCTCTCACATTGCTTGCCCACCTTTAGGTCATCTGATATGACTACCCCCAGGTCCCTTTCCATTTTTGTTGTTGTTAGTATCTCACCCCCCATTGTGTGCTCTTCTCTTGGTTTTTTGTTTTCCAGGTGCATTACCTTGCACTTCTTAGCAATGAATCTAAGCTGCCATACATTTGACCATTCCTCTAACCTTGCCTAGTCCCTTCTCATCCTTTCCACCCCACCTTGTGCATCAACTCTGTTGCAGATCTTTGTGTCATCTGCAAGGAGACATACTTTTCCTTCCAGTCCCTCTGCAATGTAGCTTATAAAGACATTGAAGAGGACCGTCTAATACTGAACCCTCAGGTACCCACTAGTAACCCCCTTTCTTCAAAGTGGACTCCATTTACTATTACTCTCTGTGTCCTATTCTCCAGCCAATTCTTTACCCAGGCTGTCATCTTGGGACCCACTCCCAGGCTGGCTAACTTGTATATTAATCTTTTGTGTGGGACTGTGTTAAATGCCTTGCTAAAGTCTAGGTAGGCCATGTCCACAGCCCCTCCCTGATCTACTACTTTGGTCACCCAGTCAAAGAAATCTATCAGATTCATCTGGCATGACCTTCCCGCTGTGAATCCATGCTGCCTTGGGTCCTGTGCCCCTCTGGCCTCTAGATAAGCTTTGCTTAATTCCTGGTACATTATTAAAGGAAAGCAGCCATTATCTGTAGCTCCCCATCCCCCAAAGCTTTACCCCCCCAATTAGGCTTTTCGCACTGAAAAATTTTTTTTTACGCATTTAACTTCTTTATTTTACTTTGTAAGTCCAGGATTCCCAAATATCGCAGATCGACATGGTTCAATTTCATCTGAAAGTGCGGTGCCGAAGCTCACCTCAATACAAATGTATTGAGGTGAGCGGTGTGGCACCGCACTTTCAGATGACATGGCACCATGCAGCATCCGCCATGTTTGGGAATCCTGGACTTTTACAAAAGTAAAATAAAGTAAGTAAAAACACGTAAAAAAATTTCTGTGGAAAAACCTAATCGGGGGTAAAGCTTTGGGGTGGTGGGGAGCTAAAGATAATTACTGTTTTCCTTTATTATGTCTACTTCTTGACCCTTTTCAACAGCCTTTGTCAAAGCAAAGCAAACTTTATTTATATTAAGCACCTTTCCACATGCCAAGGCGCTTGTACAGGCCAACATAAATACATAAACACAAACAAACAATACAAGAAGTTAAAACCTTATAAAATCCAGCAGTCTAAAATAAAACTTATTAAACAGCATCAGAATAAGCCAGGTTAAAAAAGTATGTTTTTCGTGCTGTTTTAAAACTTTGGATGGTCAGGCATTCCCGTTTCCAATGAGGTAGAGAGTTTCACAGGGTCAGGGCTGCAAATACAAGGGATCGAGCACCAGATGTCTTCAACCAAACCCTGGGAACCTCTAGCAATCCCTCGTCAGAGAATCGGAGAGGGTGGAGGGGGCAGTAAGGACACAGGAGCTCTTTCAGGTAATGGGTGGAAGAACAATGGAGAAAAATCAACCTGCCATCATAGAGGCAACAAGCCTTGGTGTGAAACAAATAAAGAAAACAAAGCAGAGTAAAAAAACACTATGGTTCTCAAAAGAGGTGCAAGGAAGGTTAAGGAGAGAAAGGCTGCATTCAAAAAGTATAAGGACTCACAGAAGGAGCACGACAGGGAACTGTAACAATTAAAGCAGATAGAAGTGGGGAAGGCAGTCAGAATAGCAAAGGCCCAAACCGAGGAAAAAATAGCCACCTCAGTTAAGAAGGGGGATAAAACCTTTTATAGGTACATTAGGGAGCATAGGAAGGTTAAGTGAGGGATAGTGAAGATTAATAAAGGATAGGGGAGGTGGACAGAGGGAGACAGTGAAAAGGCAGAGATACTGAATGAATACTTTTGCTCAGTATTCACAAAAGAAGATGAGGAGGAGTTACCTAAACCAGACAAAAGAAGCACTCTGGGTAGGGGAGTTGACACCAGTCCATTCACAGAAGAAAGAGTCCTGAAAGAACTCCTAAAACTCAAGGTGGACAAAGCAATGGGGCCTGATGGGATTCACCCCAGAATCCTAAAAGAACTAAGGGAGGACCTAGTGACACCACTGACCAAGCTTTTTAACAAATCATGGCAGTATGGGGTGGTACCTGAGGACTGGAGGAGGGCAGATGTGATTCCCCTTCACAAAAGTGGGAGCAAGGCAGAAGCAGGAAACTACAGACCTGTAAGTTTGACCTCAGTGGTAGGGAAAATGATGGAATCACTTCTGAAAGAAAGAACTGTTGAGTGCCTAGAGGCCAGCGGGGCACAGGACCTAAAGCAGCATGGATTTACAGCAGAAAGGTCATGTCAGATGAATCTAATTGATTTCTTTGACTGGGTGACCAAAGTAATAGACCAGGGAGGGGCTGTGGATATGGCCTACCTAGACTTTAGCAAGGCATTTGACACAGTCCCGCACAAAAGATTAATAATCAAGTTAGCCAGCCTGGGAGTGGTTCCCAGGGTGGTAGCCTAGGTAGCAAACTGGCTGCACAACAGGACACAGAAAGTAATAGTGAATGGAACACATTCAAAAGAAGGGGTTACTAGTGGAGTACCTCAGGGCTCAGTACTGGGTCCAGTCCTCTTTAACATCTTTATAGGTGACATTGCAGAGGGTCTGGAGGGAAAGGTATGCCTCTTTGCAGATGACACAAAGATCTGTAACAGAGTTGATACACAAGAGGGGGTAGAAAAGATGAGAAGGGACTTGGCAAGGTTGGAGGAATGGTCAGACATATGGCAACTTTGATTCAATGCAAAGAAGTGCAAAAGTAATGCACCTGGGAAACAAAAACCCAGGAGAAGAGTACACAATAGCAGGGGAGGTACTAACAACAACAAAAATGGAAAGGGACCTGGGGGTAGTCATATCAGATGACCTAAAGGTGGGTAAGCAATGTGAAAAGTCAGTAAGGAGCACCAGGGGGATACTGGGATCCATAGGAAGGGGGCATCTCAAGTAGAAAAAGGGAAGTGGTTATCCCTCTATACAGACAGTTGGTGAGACCCAACCTGGACTACTGTGTGCAGTTTTGGAGACCTCATCTATGCAAGGACATAGACAGGATGGAAGCAGTCCAGAGGAGGGCAACTAGAATGGTGCAGGGTCTGCAGCAGAAACCATATGAAGAGAGACTGAGAGAGCTTAATATGTATTCTCTTGATGAAAGGAGGGACAGGGGGGACATGACAGAAACTTTCAAGTACATCAAGGGAATCAACAAAGTCCAGGAGGGTAGCATCTTTCAGAAAAAGAGATGTGTAAGAACAAGGGGGCACAATTTAAAGATAGAGGGGATGGTTCCAGGGGTAATGTGAGAAATTTTTTCATGGAGAAGTGGTGGATACATGGAACCGCCTTCCTGAGGAGGTCGTTGGGTCTAAAACAGTGGGAGAATTCAAACATGCATGGGACAGACATAAGGCAATTATAGTGGGGGGGGGTGCAGGAAGTAGGCTGTTGGTTAACTAGAATCTGCAGCTTATCCAGTAGGTAGGGAAATGGGCAGACTGGGTGGGCCAAGTGGTCTTTATCTGCTGTCAAAGTCTATGTTTCTATGTTTCTATGTGGGGTCCCTGGTTGTGTAGGGCTATAAAGGTCAACAACGCAACCTTAAAGTTGATCTGCCACTGTACTGGCAGCCAGTGCAGTCCGTAGAGCACAGGTGTAATATGACTGGACCTAGAAGTGCCAGTCAGCAACCTGGCTGCCTTATCCTGCACTAGCTGCAAGCAGTGGATATCAACCCCTGGCAGCCCTAGGTAGAGGGCATTGCAGTAGTCAAGACAAGTGGTCATGAAGGCGTGGACTAAAGTTGGAAGATCATCCGGTGGGACCAGGTGTTTCACCCTGGTGATGTTCCTCAGATGGTAAAAAGAGGATCTGACTACTGCTGACACCTGAGGTCTAAGGGTCAGGCCATTGTAAAACACTACGCCAAGGTTCCGCACCTGGCTTGAGGTGGTCAACAGGACACCCCTCAGGCATAGTCCAGAGAATTGTCCAGCTGACACACCCGCCACTCGATGATCAGGGTCCACAACCAGCACCTCAGTCTTGTCCAGATTCAGCCACAGCCAGCTGGTACTCATCCAGTCATGGATCTCAGACAGGCAGTTGTTAAACACCGAGAGGGTATCATCTTCCTGCTCGGGTACAAAGGACATGTACAGCTCAGTATAATCTGCATAGCAGTGAAAACTCAGACTGTACCACCTTATAATGTCTCCTAACAGCAGCATATACACAGCAAACAACATGGGTGACAAGATGGAGCCCTGCCATACCCCGCAGGATAGGGAAAGAGGGGCTGAGGAATAAATCCCAGACACCACTCTCTGAGTCCTACCCTCGAGGAAAGATTGAAACCAACTGAGGACAGTCCCTGATAGTCCACAGATAAACCACAGGCACTCCATCGAAACATCATGGTCTACAGTGTCAAATGCTGCTGAGAGATCAAGAAGAACCAAGATGGAATGAGTTCTCCCATCTCTCAATCAGGAGATCATTTAGCACCCGAACAAGAGCAGTCTCAGTGCTATGTCTCTTTCTGAAACCCGACCGAAGAGTATCATAGACATTACAACTGGATAAATGTTTAAATAAAAGGGAGCATCACTGCAATTTGTATTATTCTTTTGGGACCTTACCGCCAAAGCAGAGAATTATTAAAACAGCATATATGTTACTTCATAATTTATGTCATACTCAGATTCCTTTAGTATTAGCAAATCAGATTTGGCGTGCCAATCTAACTCGGGTACTGAGGGTTTCACTGGCAAAACTATATACAGAAAATAAAAGCAACATAAAAATTGCAGAGCGTTCTATAATAAACTATGGCCCAAAAATGCTAAATGACCTAACACACATGAACTTGGATATTGATAGTTGCAGACCTGTTTTTAGGAAGGCTTTAGAGAGTTATCTGATTGGAGTATCCTGATGTAGACGTGTAGGGGTGACATGATGAAACTTGAAAAATGAATGAACACTATTTATTAGAGTTGTGTGTAACATGTGATTTGTATAAAATGTGATGTAAAAGACTGTGATACTGTAAATATTTTTAGTGATTCTATGTAAATTTTTGTTTTGTTATCATGTTTGTATCTTTGTTACCCCTTCCCCCAGGCGTGGTTGAAAAAGGGTCCTCGGATCCAATCCACCTTCCTGGGGAAACAAATAAAAAAAAAAATTGTCATCCATTTGCACCATGACCACCTTCTCAATAACCTTACCCACAAAGGGTAAGTTAGAGACAAGCCTGTAGCTGGCTGGGCAGTCCGGACCAAGAGAGGGCTTTTTCAGGAGGGGTCATACAACCACCTCCTTTAGGGGTCCAGAAAGACCCCCCTTTCCAATGATCCCCCAGACAATCCCAGCCAGGACCAGACCGATCTCTTCAACACACCATATCAAAAGGCATGTTGTGCCCAGGTCCAAACTACAATACATTGGACGCAGAGTCTGGATGATCCTCACAATGTCCATGATCACCGGCTGGCTGAAACCGGACCAGACAATCTGGGCACTCGAGGCCTCCAGTTGGCCACCGCAAAGGCCCAATAGGGGGGCACTGGCAGATCTCGGATCTGATGGTGGTAGCCTTATCTGCAAAGAACCACACAAACTCATCACACTTCTCTTGTGAAAAAGCTCGACCATATTGAAGACAGGTTGGATTGCACAACCTGTCGACCATCCAGAAGAGCTGAGCTGATCGGTTCTGCGCAGTGGCAATTTCCCTGGATAGGAATTCTGCCTTCTTATGGGTAATTGCCGACAGACACTCCACATAATGGTCCATCAGTCTAAGCCTATCATCCTCCAGGCCTGATTTCCACCTGCACCTCTCTAACCTTCATCCCACTCTCCTCAACTCCTTCAAGGCCCCATCAAACCATGGGGACCTTGGACGGAGGGTGCGTGGTCGAACACGAGCAGGTGCAATGGAATCCAGAGCGTCTACCACAACCTTATTATAGGCTAGTGCCAGGCTCCCTGGGTTCATGCAATCACTTGAGATTCCCAAAAGGTCCAGCACTGCCATTAGGCCTTCTGAGGTCACACCTCTCAAAGGGCGATACTGGACCATTTCCATTGGGGCAGGCCTAATTTGGGGTGTCCCGAAACTGAACCCTATGGTGTGATGATCAGACCATCTGACTGGTTCCACTACCACATTAGATATCTCTATCCCCAGGTAGAAAATCAAGTGCAAAGAATGACCACAATTGTGGGTTGCAGTGGTAACTACCCGTGTCAAGCTCAACAGATTCATCAGTTGGAGGAAGTGTTGTCCAAATGGTGAGAGTTCGTCGTCAACCCAGGCATTGAAATCTCCCAGAATCAACCATCTGGGAGATCCCAATACCACATCGATGTCAAAGTCCGTAACTTCCTGCAGAAAAACTTTCCCATCACCAGGTGGACGGTAATTGAGAAGTATTCTGCATCCTGCACCCGCACCCACAATACATTCAAAGGAGTTGGTCATCCCCACTGGAACCTCCATAAGATTCAGTTCCGATCTAAAACAAATAGTGACATCCCCACTCCTCCGATCACCAAGAACCCGGCCGGAACTGCTGAAGCAAAAATGGGCCCAGCATTTTCATCTATCTAGGTCTCGGTGACACATGCCAGATCAGATGAGGCAACAAGATCTGCTATCATAGTGGTCTTGTTCCTGATAGACCTGGCATTACATAGTACCGCTTGAGTAGGATGAGAACCTGAGGATGACCTCAATATCTGCCTGCACATAGCAGAACCCTTGGGTATGGGCACCAGGCAGGTAGGACCCCCTCTCCTGGGCCCATTTCGCCCCAGGGCATCTCTTGGTCCTCACTACCCCAATCCACCCACTCCTCTCCATTCCCCTATCAGGCCCCCCCCCCGCCTAGCTATCCCCAGAGCCCAACACCTTGCATTAACCTCTGGGGACAGTGGCAGAGAATCAAAGGGGTGGAGGCCCCTAAGCCTAGAAGGGGAATCGTGCCTAACCATCCTTTCTCCTATCCAGCACATTCCCAGCAAGTATCAGGCTGCACTTACATTTACCACTCAACCAGCATAAATCAAACACCAACCACTCTCACATTAAATCCCACACACATTGAAATACATTCACTCACCAAAATCACTCTACATCACTCCAAACTAAACCAATTAACAAATCAACTTTATCAGTCCCAATCCCTCCCCAGTACCCTAAAACATTAACATATAAAATAGTTAAATAACAACAGAAAGGTCTGAGAATGAAGATTATAGTACAAACTAAAAAGAGTTGCTGCCTCTCTTGAAATAAACATTCAACCAATGTCCCGGAGATCTCTTACATCCACAGGGAAATAACCAAAATAGTCCCATAAAAGTCCTGCTCCCATCAGGACTAAGATGGACCAACAGTTTCTATATGCAGCTGATAATTTCAGGCACTCTCACTGCCTCTTACTGTAACAGTGTCCCACCGTGGCTACATCCTCTTCCAAGACGCCAGCGAGATCGGCACCCAGAGGCTGGAATCCAGACAATTCTCAGACAACAGTCTTTAGTGGTTAGGGCACTTCCCGGACTCGAATACCTCCCACTTCTAGTAGGCCTACCACATCTGCAGCTACCACTGCTCAATAGGCTATTCTTTGGCCCACAGGGAAGGGGTCTTGCGGGCAAGCAACAACCCTTTTTCAGGTCCCACAATGCTGGTGTGAACAGAGCCACTAGCCCAAATTATCCCTCGGTTGGCCGGAGCAGTTCCCACCCACCAGTGATCAACCCCCAGCAAACCTGATAGCCTTAGCAAAGGACCAGCCCTTCAGCCTGTTCTCAAACCAGGCTATCCTAGGGACCAGGCAGTGGACCCCACCACCACCCGCAATGGGACCTCAATATTAAAAGTCATGCTCACCACGCCGCTCACAGTACAAGATTTTCCCGAGCCTGGTACCAGATGCAGTGCTGTATAGTCAATTCCAGTCGCTTTCTCCCCTGTCTTCTGCTTGCCCCAGCATGGCGAGTTCCTACTCCTCCTAACAGTCGATCAACCTCTCACGTCCCGGTCAGCTTCCCCTTTGGTGCTCGGAGCATTCTCCCGCCAGAATGGTGGGTAAGTGTTTGAATGTAAACTTTCCAAAGTTCAAGTACTATAGAGCCGTTAATGTGAGCCCTCCTGATTTCAAAAAATGTATATTTTGGTGCAGCATACAAAAACATGTAGGGATTAAACAGTTCAGTTCTACTTAAACTAGCCCCAAAAACACTCACTACACTATCTAACTCACTTAGAATCCATGACTATACTACCGCTTCTCTAAACTCAGACTACCCTCTGAAATAAAACAAGTAAAACAATATACAAACAAAACAAAGCCAACAATGAATAAAATAAAACAAACTCAGAAAACCTAAAAAGCTGGTCTAAAACTCTGCTGCTACACATGGCCAGCACATAACAGCCATCTTAACACCAGACAGATCTTGTTACCCAGCTGAAAAAAATCAATCAGATTTGTCTGACATGATCTTCCTGCCACAAATCCATGTCAGTTACCTTTGCCCCTTTGCCTCAAGAAACTCCACAAATCTTCTATTAAGGATAGCTTTAAGCAGTTTGCCCACAATTGAGGCCAGACTAACTGGCTTGTTACTCAGCTAGTAGACTACTCCAGCCATAGTCCGAATGGCATATATCTTCCCGGTTGCTCCTCACCTTCTTGCCCAGTGCTGAAACCTTAAGCCTGGCTTCTACCTTGTGCGTTTACCACTAAAAGCCGTAAACGTACCTTAATACCCCAGATCTCCTTACCGATCACCACCTGCACACCTCACCTGTTACCCATTAGCTTCACGACCCCCCCCAGTGGGTACCGTTATCCTCTCCATTTAGCATCACTCTGGACCTGGGGAGCATGCCTCCCAAATCCTGGGGCCGGTCCTCTCTACTTCACTCCCTCCCCCCCCCCGTCATCTCCTCACCTTGGACGCCATCCCTGTGGGGTGAGTCTAGACCAGACATTTTCCAGTTCCAATACTCCCTGTTAACCTTTTCTGTACTGACCTATTGTCATTTACCTAGAATAGCCTACGACATGTTAGCCTAGCCAAAGCTTCTCCCTGTATGAATGATTGTACTCTGTACTTATTGCCTCAATTGAATTGTTGTTTCCTTCACTGGTTATCCTGTATTGTACTCTCCCGGGTCGTGCCTGAAAATAGTCACCTGCTGGCTAGCACACTTACCCGGTAAACAAAAGCTAAATAAAAAATAAATAAAACTACCGAACTAGTTCCCCAACTTGCTGTCTTATGAAGGGGCACTACTTCAACAACTCTCCACTCAAATGGCACTTCACCTGTTTCCTGGGAGCTATTAAACAGATTGACCAGAGGTTGTAGAAGTGCTTGTGCCACTTAATTAAGCACCCTGTGGTGCAACCTTTCTGGCCCTGTTGATTAATCTGTCTTCAGGGACCATAGTAATCTAAATACCCTCTCTATTGATATTGGCTCCAACTTAATTTCTGTTCCCCATTCAAACCATGGGCAGAACCCGTGCACATCCTCTTGCTCCACGGTGAATACCAAGCAGAAGCATTTATTCAGTGTTTCAGTCTTACCCTTTTTTATCTTAGACATTCCCCCTTTTGCCTTCCTTTTCTCCCTGATGTAGTGAAAGAAGGCATTGTTGCCTGCCTTGACCCCTTCTGCAGTCCTGAGTTCTGCACCATCTTTTGCTTCCTTTACCATCCTATTGGCCTCTCTTAATCCTTCCTAGTATAAATCCTTGTTTTCTTCTGCCTGACTTGCTTTGTACCTCTTAAACCCTGACCTTTTTTCTTGGATTGCCTCCCCCACTAACCTAGTAAACCACATAAAGGAGTTTTCGTCTGCTTCCTATTTTTCCCCAACTTGCTGCAGACAGGAGTTTGTGACCCCCTGCAGGCTTTTCTTAATTATTCCCCATTTCCTTTCCATTCCCTCTGCTTTCTAATACCCTCCATCTTGATGCTGAGTAGCTCACCAATCACCCCAAAATCTGCCCTCCTGAAGTCGAGGATCTTGGTTGTGGAGCTTGTATGCTCCTACACTGTTACAATATTAAACCACACTGAACGATGGTCATTATTGCCCACTGGTTCCCATATCCTTATATCCCTGGCTGAGTCCCTGTTTGTGAGTACCAGGTTCAGGATTGCCCCCCTCCCTAGTAGGTTCCCTGACCCTCTGAACTAGAAAGCAGTCTTGGAATTCTTCCACTCGTGCTTGATTTCTGGTACTGGCTGCCACTGGGATACTCCAGTCCATATCTGGAGTATTAAAAGCCTTCCACTAACACCACCTCCCCTTGTGCTGTTGCTCTTTATTTCCTCCCCTAGTTACTTGTTCATCTCCTCATTTTGTTGTGCTGGCCTGTAACCCCCCCAACACACACACACGCATTTTTACAACCCTCCTACCTGTCACTAAATAAACCCACACTGATTTCAATTTCAGTGTCCCATCCAGGAGGCAGTAGGTGTTGATAAATGAGATACTGTATAGCACGGTGGTTTAAGGCTCTGAGCTGCAAACCTGGAGACCTGGGTTTGAATCCCACAGCCCCCACTTGCATACTGTGTGACCCTGAGCAAGTCATTTAACTTCCTTGTACTCCCAGGTCGCACCTGGAAACAAGCTTTCAGCTTAGTGTGTCTCTCCTGGAAAAAAAAATCCAGGGTCTTGTGGTCAGCCAACTTAATTTCTTCCCTCACATAGAGGGCCATCCCATTCTGTGCCCTTACCCTATCCCTTCTAAAGACAATATATCCGGTAGTCATTAAATCCTAGTCAAGGTAATGGGTTGTCAATGTTTCAGTAACTGTCACCCAGTCAAACTGGACCTCTATCACCATTGTCTGAATATCAAAAATGTTCTGCCCCAAACTCCTGGTGTTTATGCATATGGTCTTCCAGGAATTCTGCCTTTCAGTTCTGCTCTAGTTTGCCCCGCTCCCCTTCTTCTTGTTTGGGGTCTGCGTCCTGTGGCTATTATTTGCCATGCTGCTGCCTTCTGGTGTCCATGATGTCCCATTAGTAATCCTGTGTTTTTTCCCTTCATATTCCCCCACCCTCCCCATGTAGGTTCCTTGCTCTGTCTCACTCTGGGGGAGGGGACATTTGACTCCCTGCTTGATGCTGTCCTGGAGCCTGTGCTCCAGTGCAGCCCCCCTTGCCTAATTTAAACACTGCCTGATGAACCCACTTAGTTCCTCACATATTGCACTGGTCTCCCCATCCACACACACCATCCTTCACAAATAGGCCATTATCTTCCCCGAGGGTTCCCAAGTCCCATATATATCCAAACCCCTGCCCTGCACACCAACCTTTTAGCCATGTATTAAACTCCAAGATTTTGCTTTTCCTGACCTTAACTGTACATGACACTGGCAGCACTTCTAAGAAGGTTACTGAATCTGCAACTTGTCTGAGCTTGCCTCTAAGATCCTGAATCTCTCCTGGGCTTCTTTTACAATGCAGTTCATGAAATTGTTCGTTCCAAGTTGAATCACAACATTTGACATGCAAATTGACATATAATCCTTTCATCAAGAGCTGGATGGAATTAAGCAGTGCATTGGGGATATCAAGGCCTGTATGAGTAATTGTAGAGGATGCAATGATGATTCATAATCAAGGCAAAGGAAAAACAATATACTTCAGATCAGGCACTTTTTATGTTTGCTTGCGTGCATGTGCAAGAAACATTATGTGGTAGCTTAGGAGAGAAGCGGGTTGTGGAGGTGCGGCACTGTGGCAGCCAACACCGGCACTGTATTTGCGGGCTTGGCACTGTTCACCCAATGCGGGCCCAGTGTCCTGATGACACTGGTTCTGCAGAAGTGCCACCAACTTGACATGATTTGGCTGCTGCAATGAGGGGCCACCTCATCATTGCAGTGCCAGCCATTCTGCTGCAATGAGGGAGCGACCTGTAATTGCAGGCGTGCCACCTGATGTAACATTTCTCTAAACATGGTGGCGACATAGCAGCTGCCTCCAGAGCCCATGTGAAAGCCAATGGGGTGCCCAATCCCCCTGTCATGCCTCCGACCCCGTCGGCATAATGCCTCCCCATTTGTTGGACGCCAAAGGGCTGCCCAATTCCCCCTCTGCATCATGCGCCCCCCACACACGTTTCTGTGCCAATGGAGGGGACCAATTCCCATTGGTTTCAGTCCCACACTCCCAAAATGCAGGTGGCACACTGGGAGCCCACCCCAGTGTACACATAGAAAGCCTGCAAGAAAATAAACCTTCCCTCAACGTCTTTTATTGATGTAGTGTCCCTGAAACAAAGCGATCCCTCGCGGTCTCTTTTGCCCCTCCCATTCCCGCGCCCACCCTCTGTGCACCCACCTCCCACATCCCCACCCCATACTTACCTCCACCAGCCCAGCGATGATCTTTGGTGGACCGGGGCACATCTGCACTTTTCAAAGCCAACCGCAAACTGAAGAAATACCGGTAAGCTGTATAATGGCATAAATAGGGGGGTTTCAACTTATGTGGATGTGGTAGGAAGAAATAGGCTGTTGGTTAACTAGGATCTGTGGCCTATCCTGTAGGTAGGAAAATGGGCAGACTAGATGGGCCTAGCGGTCCTTATCTGCCGTCAAAGTCTATGTTTCTATGTTTCTCTGCCATTTTTGGGACTTTTGGCACCAAATTTTCAACATGGGGTTATTGGGACCCCTCCTCATGAGTTCAGTCACTGTCAAGGCATTATTCGGGCCTAAAAGGTGATCTCACGTTCGCTGTGCAGATACATCTTTTGGGACAGATTAACGAAATGACAGTGCCACTGTTCAGGTGGGCCCTCAAAAAGCCTATGTTGCAAATTTGGTGAAAAAACAAAAGTACTGTTTTCGAACATCGTTACTGTGCCGCTCTAACTTCCTTGAATCTGTATATTTTCACTCCAGATTTTCAACATTGGCATTTTTCCACACCCTCCTTACAAACAGTATAGCTGTCATTTTTCACATCCTGGCCAAAATGTGTTTTCGCACTTCCAGCGCAGAATAGCAAGGTCGCTGTGGGAAATCAGTGTTTGGGACACATTAAGAAAATCATAGTGACACTGTTTATGAGCAGAGATGCTAAAATACAAAATCACACATGCCCCCACAATGCAAAGCATCATGGGCTGCATATGCAAATCACCACAGAATATTATGTTGGTTCAACTTTAAGCAAAAATGCATGGTGCCGAAAGGCCTCTCACACAGTTTGTAAAGGGTGCCCACAGAAGACATAGACACATGTTTCATCCTACCAGGACTCATCAGTGTGCCTCGTCTGTTTGACATGCCAGTGGAATGAACCAGCTACCCTAAGATGGTCTATCTGTGTTATGTTGTGGTGAACCCAATTAAAACAAAAAACAATTTAAAAGACAAAGAACCTCTGTGCCAAAGCACTTAGGCAATGGTTCCCCTAAAGGGCATTTGGCCGGGAAGCCAAGTTTCAAAGAAATACAAAATCACACATGCCCCCACAATGCAAAGCATCATGGGCAGCATATGCAAATCACCACAGAATATTATGCTGGTTCAACTTTAAGCTGAAATGCATGGTGCCAAAAGGCCTCTCACACAGTTTGCAAAGGGTGCCCACAGAAGACATAGACACGTGTTTCATCCTACCAGGACTCATCAGTATGCCTCATCTGTTTGACACCCAGTGGAATGAACCAGCTACCCTAAGATGGTCTATCTGGGTCATGTTGTGGTGAACCCAATTAAAACAAAAAACAATTTAAAAGACAAAGAACCTCTCTGCCAAAGCACTGAGACAATGGTTCCCCCAAGTGCTAAAATGCCTATGTTGAAAATTTGGTGACGAAAGTCCATAAAATGACTGTGTTACAAGTGTGTGTTGCGCAGTTTCCACGCACCCTCATAATTTTGCGCATTTGTAATATTTTCACTCTGGATTTTCAACATTTCTATTTTTTCACACCTCCTTATGAACAGTACAGCTGTCATTTTTCATATCCTGCCCGAAATGTGCGTTTACACATCTGGTGCAGAATAGCGCGGTCGCTGTGGGAAATCATTGTTTGGAACAGATTAAGAAAATCATAGTGGTAGTGTTCATGAGCAGAGGTCACAAAATGCCTATGTTGAAAATTTGGTGAAATAATTCCTCTAAATGACTGTGTTATGCACATGCGTTGCGCAGTTTCCACGTACGCTCAGAAGTTCGAGCATTTTTAATATTTTTACTACAGATTTTCACCATTTCCATCTTTTCACACCTTCCTATGAATGGTACAGCTGTCATTCTTCACATCGTGCCTGATCTGTGTTTTCGTACATCTGGCGCAGAACGGCATGGTCACTGTGGGAACTCAAAGTTCCGGACACATTAACAAAATCACACTGCCAGGGTTCATGAGAAGAGGTCCCAAATGCTTTCATGAGGTGGGGGTCACAAAAAGGCCATGTTCAAAATGTGTAGTGCACATACCAACAAACGTCCAGGGCATTAGCATTTCTAACCATAACATCCCACCCTGTACAGACTGACAGGCATCAGGGGTGTGCCTTTGGATTGCCGACTGTAATGCTCATGCCATCCAACCCCCACCCTGCAGCCAGTGACAGGCATCGAGGTGTGCCTTGGACTCTTTGGCCCCAGAGTTCACCCAATTCTCCTATACTGCACCCATTTCAGCATATTTCCTTGTGGAATGGGGGGACTATAAAGCCGAACACCCCAAGGCACACCTTAACATTTGTCAGTGTCTGCAGGATAGGGTGAGGTGAAATGACCTGAACGTTATTGGCTATGACTCAAACGCATACCCCAGTGCCTGTCCATCTCTGCAGGGTGGAGATGGAGCTGGCATGAAGTTCAGTACTTCACTGCCATTCCTATTCTGCATCTGTCTAACTCCTGAATTTCCAATGCTAATACCAGCAAGGAAAAATTCGGCATTGACAAATGCTTGTATTTCTAATACTGTGCCTCCCATGGCAGAAAAGGCTGGTCCCACATGCCGTGTTCCCTTACAGTATGAGGTGACATGGCTCTTGTGCAGTTATTGGTCATGACTCCCATTGTATATTTCTTTCTGAGATGTGCCTTTATCCCACAATAACGCACACCTTGCCATGCTGTATTGCTTAAGGAACAGCTGTGGGGTGTGCAAATACCTTTTTGAAATACTCAGCCACCTCAGACTCTCAATATCTGGTAATCTGCATTCATATTTGGGCAAAAAAAAAGATCTTTAAAATGGTCTACACTCCCCAGGTGACCAATGCTGGTCCCTTGATCACCCCTTCCCCATCCTCACTCACTCTAGTGCCTCTCACATAGTACCCTGGAGTTGGCAACTGAGCTGACTGGAGACTTGACCTATCAACTGACTCCATCATGCAAAATCATGGATTGGGGCTATGATATTTTGTGGACTGGGGGAGTTGGCTAGGAAGGAAGGGTTTGACTAAAAAGTTATTGTTGGCTCTGGGTATAGTACCAGAAGTTGGAATACTACATTTTTGTTTAATCATGTGTAGAACAGTAAGAAGGGGGGTGTGAGCACAAAAAGATTGTGGTTGTGATTGGGAGAGGGTGGTGTGGGACAGTAAGGAGTGGTATGTAGGCAGGAAATTATTGTTATGGGGAGGGGGTGATTTGGGACAGTGAGGAGGGGCGTGTGGGTGTGAAATGATTGTGATGGAGAGTGGGTGGTGTGGGATAATAAGGGGAGGGTGGTGTGGGCAGGAAATGATTGTGATAGGGAGGGGCTGGTGTGAGACAGTATGAAGAGTGTGTGTGTGTTGGGGAGGAAAATGATTGTAATGGAGAGGAGGTGTTGTGGGACAGTGAGGAGGGTGTGTGTGGGTGGGAACTGACTGTGATGGGAAGGGGTGGTGTGGGACAATAAGAACGGTGTGTGTGGTTGGTAAATGATTGTAATGGAGGGAAGGTTGTGTGGGACAGTGAGGAGGGCGTGTGTGGGCAGGAAATGATTATGATGGGGAGGGGCCATGTGGGACAGTGATGGGTGTGTATGCGGGAAATGATTGTGATGGGGAAGGGGTGGTGTGGGACAATAAGAAGGGTGTGTGTGGCTGGGAAATTATTGTGATGGGGAGGAGTGGTGTAAAACAGTAGGAGGGTGTGTGCGGTTGGGAAATGATTGTGATAGGGAGGGAGTAGTGTAAAACTGTGTGCGGTTGGGAAATGATTGTGATGGGGAGGGAGTGGTGTAAAACAGTAGGAAGGTGTGTGCGGTTGGGAAATTATTGTGATAGGGAGGGAGTAGTGTAAAACAGTGAAGAGGGTGTGTGCGGTTGGGAAATGATTGTGATGTGGAGGGAGTGGTGTAAAACAGTGAAGAGGGTGTGTGCGGTTGGGAAATGATTGTGATGGGGAGGGGGTTGTGTGGGACAGTGAGGAGGGTGCACTGGTAGGAAATGATTGTAATGGGGTGGTGTGGTGTGTGACAGTGAGGAGTGGGGTGTGACTGGGAAATGATTGTGATGGGGAGGGACGGTACAGGGCAATGATGGGTGTGTATGCAGGAAATGATTGTGAGGGGAAGGGGTGGTGTGGGACAGTGAGGAAGGGTGTGTGAGCAGGAAATTATTGCAATTGGGAAGAGTGGTATGGGACAGTGAGGAGTAGGAGGTGTGTGGGCATTAAATTATTGTGATGGGGTTTGTGTGGGACAGTGAAAAGGGGGTGTGTGCGGACTGGAAATGATTGTGATGGGGAGTAGGTGGTGTGGGACAGTGAGGAGGGGTGTGTTGGGAGGATATTATTATGATGGGGAGGGTGGTGTTAAGACAGTGAGGAGGGGTGGACAGGAAATTATTGTGATGGGGAGATGTGATATGGGACAGTGAGGAGGGGGTGTGTTGTCAGGATATTATTATGATGGGGAGGGGTGGTGTTGAGACAGTGAGGAGGGGGGTGGACAGGATATGATTGTGATGGGGAGATGTGGTGTGGGACAGTGAGGAGGGGGGTGTGTGGGCAAGAAATGGCTGTGATGGGGATGGTGGTGTGGGACAGTGAGGAGGGGTGTGGGCAGGAAGTTACTCTGATGAGAGGGAGTGGTGTGAGACAGTGAAGAGGCTGTGTGTGTGGTTGTGAAATGACTGTGATGGGAAGGGAGTGGTGTGGGACAGTTAGACGGGTGTGTGGTCGGGAAATTATTGTGGTGGGGAGGGGGTGGTGTGGGACAGTGAGGAGGGGGTGGGGTCAGGAAATGATAGTGATGGAGAGGGGGTAGTGTGGGACAGTAAGGAGGGGCTGTATGGTTTGGGAAATGATAGTGATGGGGAGGGGGTGGTGTGGAACAACAAGGACAGGCTGTATGGTTTGGGAAATAATTGTGATGAGGAGTGGGTGGTATGGGACAGTGAGGAGGGAGGTGGGTAGGAAATGATTGTGATGGGTTAGGGGGTGGTGTGAGACAGTGAGGAGGGGTGTGTGGGCAGGATATAATCGTGATGGGGAGGGGGTGGTGTAGGACAGTGAGGAGCTGGTGTGTGGTTGGGAAATGACTGTGATGGGGAAGGAGTGGAGTGAGGCAGTGAGGAAGATGTGTGTGAGTACAAAATTACTGTGATGGAGAGGGGTTGTGTGGGAGAGTGAGGAGGGTATATGTGAGCAGGAAATGATTGTAATGGGGAGGGATGGAGTGGGAGAGTGAGGAGGGGTGCTTCGGTGGAAAATGACTGTAAAGGGGAAGGGGTGGTGTGGGACAGTGAGGATGGGGTGTGTAGGCAGGAAATGATTGTGATGGGGAGTGGATGGTGTGGGACAGTAAGAAGGGAGGTGTGGGCAAGAATTGATTGTGATACAGAGGGGGGAAGGGGGAATGTGGTGGAATGAATTAGCAGCCAAAGCCAGGAGCTTGGGAAATAAGATGGTGGACTTGCAGGCCATTATGGGGGACAAAGGACTGGACATAGTAGCGATAAGCGAGACTTGGTGGACAGAACATCACATCTGGGAGACAGCCATCCCAGGCTACAGGCTGTTAAGAAGGGACAGGGCAGGTAAGAATGGGGTTTCGCTGTATCATCAAGGATGACATAAGGGTAACAGAGGTGCAGGAGGAAGACGGGGAGACATTGCTCCTGTGGGTAACACTGAACAAAAGGACAGAGAAATCCTTGCGACTGGGGGTGGTATACAGAACTCCTATGCAGGGGGAGAAAGGGGATAGACAGCTGGTACAGGCAGTCATGTGGATGGCTCTCAAAGGGGAGTTGCTCCTGGTGAGGGACCTAAACCTCCCAGATGCTGACTGGGCCATTCCAGATGCAGTATCAGCTAGAAGCAAGGAAATACTAGAGGCACTGCACAGAGTTGTCTTAAAGCAGCTGGTCAGAGAGACAACAAGGGGCAACAACCTGCTGAATGTGGTCCTGACAAATGGGGAGAGTGTGGAGGAGGTGGAGGTGGGAGACGTACTGGGCACCAGCAACCACAGGATGGTAAGGTTCAGGGTAAGGACAGGGGAGGGTGGCAAACCAAACCAGCACAACAGTTATGGACATCAGGAGCATAGACTTCCACAGGATGAGAAGGATAGGGAAGGAAGAGATGGCGGAAACAGAGAATATAAGGGATGTGGAGGAGTTATGGGAAACTATTAAAGGTGGGTTGCTGAAAGCAACGCAAATATAATGTATGGTAAGTGCCAATTAACCACCATAATCAGCAATCACACAGCTTTGTTATGCACTGTTTAGAATTTTAAAAATTGTTAACCACACTTCAGAACTTCCAAACAGTGGCATAACAAAAAAGAATGCACCAGAGTTCCATAAGTCTCACACATAGAATGCAAACAGTGTTTTTTTGACCAAACACTATAAAAGATGATGGCTGGGGATTGCGTGACAACCATGCTGAAATCACCTCTCGTGGTTGCTAGAGCTACAGTAAACCTCTCAAGCTGCACTCTCGAGGTTTACCATGTTGCCCTAGCAACCACTCGAGGTGATTACAGCGTGGTTATCACCCAATCCCCAGCCGCTATCCTCTATGTGCATAAAGAACGTAAGGAAGAACAGAAAGGGGAGGAGACTGCTTTGGTTTACAAGGGAGGTAGCAAGAACGGTCGAGGACAGGAGGAAGGCTTTCAGAAAATATAGGAGGACACATAGAGAGGAAGACAGGGATGTTAATAGGGAGAAGGGGAGGCTAGCAGGGCAGAAGATAAGGAGAGCAAAGGCAAACACTGAGGAGATAATAGCTAAACAGGCCAAAAGGGGGGACAATGCATTTTTTAGGCATGTGGGGGAAAGGAGGAAGGCAGGCAGGGGATTGCAAGGCTGAGGGGAGAGGGAGGGATAGAACTGGAAGGGGACTGTGAAAAAGCAGAATTGAACAGGTATTTTTTGCTCGGTATTTACGGCGGAGGAGGAGGGCAGGGGGCCCAAGCTAAGGGGGAGGTAGGACAAAAGGGTGGCTCCAAGCCCATTCAGTGTAGAAAGAGTAAGGGAGGAACTAGGCAGGTTGAAGGTGGATAAGGCAATGGGGCTGGACGGGCTGCACCCAAGGGTGATCTGGGAGCTGGAGAGGAGTTGGCTGCCCCACTGATGAGGCTTTTCAACTTGTCTCTGGATTCAGGTAGAGAGTCACAGGATTGGAAGAGGGTGCATATGGTGCCGCTGCACAGAGGGGGTAGTAGGGAGGTGATGGAGAACTATCAACCAGTCATCCTCACCTCAGTGGTGGGGAAGGTCATGGAGGCACTCATAAAGGAGAGGGTGGGGACTACCTGAAGGATAGTGGCTTGCAGGATTACAGGCAGCATGGCTTCTCAAAAGGGAAGTCATGCCAGACAAATTTAATTGAGAGTTTTTGATTGGGTGACGCAGGTGGTCAACTGGGGGCGGCAGTGGATGTAGCCTATCTGGACTTCAGTAAGGCCTTCGACACCATCCCCCACAGAAGGCTGGTGAGCAAACTGGAAAGTGTAGGGGTAAGTGGGAACATAACCAATTGGGTGGAGAAATGGTCAATGGGCATAAGCCAGAGAGTGATGGTGAACGGAGTGTACTCCGGGATGGGGAATGATGAGTGGTGTGCCCCAGGGGTAAGTGCCGGGACTCCTCCTTCTTGTGTATACTTGTGTGCATGCACCAGGAATGTTTGGGGACAGTACGACTTTTTGGAGGTGTGTGACCCTCCTGTCCAGTGCAGTGCTCGGTGTAACGAGCACGACCGTACCTCACCAATGGATGCACGAGCTGTCTATGACAGCAGTTTGGCTGCAGTGGTCTTCAGTTCAAAGAAAACCACCACTGCAATCAGCGGTGGTAACGTGTGTGTATTTAGCATATTGACATCACCCTTGTCCCTCTGGCTGCTAATGAAATCCCTCCCGCTTCCCCCCTTTGCTGCTGTCCTCCCTGCTCCTAGGTTATTGCCCCCCCAAACACATTGCATGTGCCGACGGGGTGCCCAATCCCTCTCAACTCCAAGCCTCCCCAACAAACATCCAGGCAGCATGCTGGGAGCCCACCCCAGAGTGCCCATTGTCCCTGAAAATGGGAAAACTGTCCAGGGATGTGTTTTTACCTGTGAAAACAGAAAACAGTCTCTCGCTGTCTCCGATGCCCCTCCCCAAACCTGCACCCATTCTCTGCGCATCCCACATCCTCGCACCCCCCTCACCTCATACGTACCTCCACAACCCAGCGTGATGATCTTCAGTGGAGTAGGAACACATCTGCACTCTTCAAAGCCGACCGCAAACTGAAAAAATGCCAGTGAACTGTATAATGGCATACATTTTTTTTTCAACTAAGGTGGTTATCTCGGCCATTTTTGTGAATTTTGGCACCAAATTTTCAACATGGGGTTCTTGGGACCCCACCTCATGAATTCAGTCACTGCTATTTGGTTATTCAGTCCCCAAAACTGATTTTGTGATCACTGCGCAGAATCACCTTTTGGGGTCGATTAATGAAACAACAGTGTCACTGCTCATGAGGTGGGTTCCCCAAAAGCCTATGTTGCAAATTTGGTGAAGAAATTCCAAAAAATGACTGTGTTATGAGCGTGCTTTGCACAGTTTTCATGCACACCCTTAACTTTGAGAATCTGTACTATTTTTACTCCAGATTTTCAAAATTAGCATTTTTTCACACCTCTGTATGAATAGTGCAGCTGTCATTTTTCACATCCTGGCCGAAATGTGTTTTTGCACATCCGGCGCGCAATGGCACGATCGCTATGGGAAATCAATGTTCAGGACAGATTACAAAAATCACAGTGACATTGTTCATGAGCAGGGGGTCCCAAAATGCCTATGTTGAAAATTTGGTGACAAAAGCCCACAAAATGACTATGTTGCTAGCGTGCGTTGCACAGTTTCCATGCACACTCGTAACTTTGATAATTTGTAATATTTTCACTCCAGAGTTTCAACATTGCCATTTTTGCACACCTCCTTATGAACAGTACAGCTGTCATTTTTCACATACTGCCCAAAATGTATTTTTGCACATCTGACGCGCAATCAATGTTCTGGACAGACTAAGAAAATCATAGTGACACTGTTCATTAGCAGAGGTCACAAGATGCCTATGTTGAAAATTTGGTGAAAAAAGTCCATGAAATGACTGTGTTATGAGTGTGCATTACGCAGTTTCCATGTATGCTCGGAAGTTAGAGAATTTTTAATATTTTCACTCCAGATTTTCAACATTGCCATCTCTTCACACCTCCCTATGAATGGTACAGCTGTCATTTTCCACATCCTGCCTGAACTGTGTTTTCGCACATGTGGTGCAGAATGGCACAGTCGCTGTGGAAAATCAACGTTCAGAACAGATTAACAAAATCACAGTGCCACTGTTCAAAAGCAGAGATCCCAAATGCTTTCATGAGGTGGGGGTCACAAAAAGGCCATGTTGAAAATTTGTAGAGCAAATACCATCAAACGTCCAGGGTGTTAGGGTTTCTAAACATAACATCCCACCCTATACAGACTGACAGGCATCATGGGTGTGCCTTTGGATTGCCGGCTGTAATGAGCACACCACTCCACCCCCACCCTGCAGCCAATGACATGCATAGAGATGTGCCTTGGACTCTTCGGTCCCAGAGTTCACCCTATTCTCCTATACTGCACCCATTTCAGTGTATTTCCTTATAGAATGGGGCGACAGTAAAGCCGAACACCCCAAGGCACACCTCAACACTTGTCAGTGTCTACAGGATACAGTGAGGTGAAATGGCATGAGCATTATGGGCGATGACCCAAAGGCACAACCCAATGCCTGTCCATCTCTGCAGGGTGGCGGTGGGGTTGGCATCACTTCAGTACTTCACTGCCATTTCTATTCTGCATCTGTCTAACTCATGCACTTCCAATGCTAATACCAGCAAGCAAACATTTGGCATTGACAAATGCTTGTTAAAATAATATAACCATATCCAGTCTGCTTGTCACAAGAGTCTTAGACTTCTTCACATTGTGGAAGATCTTTTGTTTCCATATCTTCATGGACCTCTTGTTGATTATGCTGAGCTTGCCTTTCCCTAGGTTTTTCTTTATTTTTGTTTTTTAGATTTTTTTTAGAAACGTGGCAATCAGTTCTGGCTCAAGAAAAACATATTTTTTATTTTTGAAAAAAGTCACACATTTAGAAGGATAAGAGAAATAACTTGTTGCCCCAATTTCTCTATGATCCTTCTTATATCTTATTTATTTATCTATTGAAAAGTTTCACCAGGTAAGGTACACTGAACAACAAGTAGCTCATCTCCAGGTATGACCTGGGGGAGCGGCAAAAGGGAGTTACATCATAGTATAAAGTACAAGCAGTTTACACATAGCATATAAAGCATAGTTTACAAGGTAGATAGTTTTTTTTTTTAATCATAGAATATATTTATTAATTTTCCAAGCATAGATACATACCAAGAGGCCACAAAAGTGGCCTGGCCCATATACGACAATGACAAGCTCTAAATACACACAGACATCGTAGGAATAATGCAGCTTATTTCCCATAAAATACAATATGCAATAATCATCACAGGCCAACTAAAGACCTCAAATACTAAACATTCTAAAGGCGGAATTACTAGACATAACCATAAATTAACTAACAGGTTATAAAGGAGGATTACAGTGAGGAATTGGAGTTCTACAAAGAAATGAGTGAAGGTAAGCTTCCCATCTGGCATTGTATTTGTCCATACAACCTACTTGAATACAGGACAAATGATCTAATATAGGTAATCTAGCCAGTGCAGCATGCCAGCTACTACGGGGTGGTGGAGTTGGTTGGCGCCAGTGCATAAGTACCAGTCGCTTAGCTTCCAGAAAAGCAAGTGAGATCCATTTTTGTTTCTTAGGCCCAGATAAGGCAGTGAGGGATGAGGTATCCCCTAGTAAAAGCTTGGGGTCTGATAAGTGTAACTGAGTTCCAAAAATTGTGGAGCAATCCTGGGCGATAGACGCCCAGAAAGGTGAGAGCAGCGGACATGTCCAGAGAATGTGAAGTAGGTGACCTCCAGATTGTTGACATCACCTACAGTTGGAGTGTTGCAATAGGCCATGAGAGTGTAAGGATGCTGGCATTTGATACCAGAACAACAATATTTTAAGCTGTATGAAACTACTTTTAGTATCTGCATAGAAGTAGTGACAATCCCGAAGGTAACAGTTCCAGGAGTCCTGAGAGATATGGGTGTTCAAGACAGATGCCCATTTCAACCTGTACACATTGGAGGGGTCTGCCGGCACATCCTGCCTAGTCTTGTAAAAGTGCCCAATAAGACCCCCGGTAGAGAGTGTCTCATGTCTGCGGGCCAACCATTCCCACTTCGGATCCATGCCCCGACAGGGCTTGTGAGCCTGTATAGCACTGCGTATTTGAAGAAATCTCCAAAAATTACTACCTGAGATCTGGAATTTCTGCTGCAATTGGGCAAAGGTCTTCAACATTGAGGAGCCAGGTAAACACAAATCCTGTATATACCGGATTCCCTGAACCTCCCATGTAGGCCAGTGAAGAGGAGTATCCTCAATTGCTAGAGCTTTATTATGCCATAGTGGGGTATAGAGACAAGGGGGAGCCTGGGCTTCCCTGGGTGTATGGGAGCGAGTCATGAGCAGATGCCAGGCTCTTTTAGTCTCCACTACTAAAGGTGCCAGAGTGCGCTGGGAGCGGGTCATGGGGTGTAGAAACCAGTGCAGCTGGGTGTTTGCCACTAAGTCTGCTTCTAAATGCACCCAAGGAGGAGATGATAACACGCTAGGGACAAACCACTTGGTAGCAGCGGCAGCTGTGCATGCTAGATGGTATCCCTGAAGCCAGGGGGATCCTAGACCCCCTGTGGACCAGTGCACTCTTACCCTTCCACAAAAAATGAGATACCTGGTTTTCCATGGAAGCCAAGAGCTTAGGGGAGAGACATATTGGAAGATTCTTAAATAAGTACATAACTTGGGGCAGCAGAAGCATGCAGACAGTCGCAACCCTCCCAGGTAGGGATAGCTGAAGTCTTTTCCATCTATCTATCTCTGCTGACAGCTGAGTCAGTAGTGGTACGAAATTGGCCCTTTCGAGATCCGCCCATTTGGCTGGTACTGTTATGCCCAGGTACGAAAATCCCTAACTAGCCCAGACGAGGTCAGTCCCCTGTGAGCATCGTTTGTTGCATATTGTATTGAGAGGGGCCAGAAGTGTTTTTTTCTGATTAGCACAGAGACCCGAGAAAGATGAGAAAATTTGCAATAGGGGTAGGAAATGCCGTAGGGCCTGTTCCGGATGGGAGAGGGCCAGGAGCAGATCGTCAGCATAAGCTGCTACGAGATAAGATTTCCCAGCAAATGTAATGCCTGAGATATCAAGTGAGGCAATAAAAGCCCTTATAAGAGGGTCTAGGGCCACCAAAAGTAACAGAGGGGAAAGGAGGAATCCCTGCCTGGTACCCCTATGCAGAGGAAATGGTGCAGAAATAGCGGTGTTGGTCAGAACTCTAGCCATCGGGGATCCATATAATGTAGCCACCCACTGACAAAACACTGGGCCGAAGCCATACTTCGGCAGTACCTGGTGCAAGTAATACCATTCAACGGAGTTGAAGGCTTTAGTGAAATCAATTGCCAAGGCAGCCATGGCTTCGGGGGAGTGGGAGGCTATCCATTTTAAGTTAAGGAGAAGCTTGGTGTTGTCAGAGCCAGATTTGCCCTGCATAAAGCCCACCTGAGCAGGGTGGATAATTGAGGGTAGCACCTCCTGCATCCGCATGGCTAGAATTTTGGCCAAGATTTTAGTATCAACTGGAAGTAGAGAAATCGGGCGATAATTGGCACAATCTGTAGGCTCATTAGACTTTTTTGGTAAGAGAATAATGAGGGCCTCTCTCACAGAAGGGGAGAATGTGCCAGCTGTATGGGCTTCATGCAGGGCAAGGAGTAAGGGTTGTGAGATATCTTCCACCAATGCTTGATAAAACTCAGCCGTCATCCCATCTAGGCCAAGAGATTTGCCTTTAGCCATACGGAAAAGGGCTTGCCTTAGTTCCACTGGGGTTATCGGGGTGTCCAAGGTGGCCCTTTGCAGTGGTGTAATCTCAGGTCTGACAGATCTCTGTAAAAACTGATCTATCTCTTGCTCCAATTGCTGATCCGAAAGATCAGCCTGCGATCTATATAAATTTTGATAAAATGCTTTCATGGTGTCATTAATATCTTGAGATTTATGGACAGTCTTAACAGATGCAGTGCGAAGGGCCTGGATACGAGATGAAGCTTGTTGCTTCCGAAGCCTAAAAGCTAGCAATCTGCCACTTTTTTCACCCCCCTCCCAGTATGCATGCTTGGATCTCATTAAGACCCACTCTGCCTTTTGGTGTAAGGTGGCATTGATTTGATACTTAAGGCCCACAATGCGCCGAACTAGAGACTTGTCTCGCCTATGGGTAGGGGAAGCCTTAAAGCGGGACTCTAAAGACTGCCATTGGGCCAGGTTGGCTTTCCGCGCTTTGTTTTTGGCAGCTGAGAAAGCAATGATGTGTCCTCTGATCACCGCCTTAAAGGCTTCCCATGCTATACCTGGGGAGACACCACATTGGGCATTGAGAGCAAAGTACTCCTTCACAGCCTGACACATCATTTTAAGAAATTCCGGGTCTTTAAGTAGTAAAGGATTACACCTCCAATGAGTGCTCGTTTTAGGCTGCTCCCCCCCCCTTGTATAAGATATTGACATAGCAGCATGGTCTGAAATAAGAATATTCCCAATTTTAGCATTAAGAGTGTTCTGAGCCGCTACCGCATTAGTTGAAAAGTAATATATACGGCTATGGGTGGAGTGTACAGGGGAATAAAATGTATAGTCCCTCCCAGCTGGGTTGTCCCTGCACCACACATCTGTTAAACCTCTTTTCTGCTGCATTTCCTGGAGAGCCACACTAGCCTTGGACCTGGTCTGCGGGGTAGGGTTGGACTTATCCACAAACACATCCTCTACCATATTGAAATCTCCTCCTATTATAATAGGGATTGCCCCATCATCCTGGGTGAGGGAAGAGATAGCCTGACTGACTGAGAGGAAAAACTCCACATGATCTACATTGGGAGCATACAGGTTACAAATAATCAGCTTCCCTTCTGGGGAGGATAGTCTGGCAACCACCCATCTGCCCTGCGAGTCATGTTTGGATTCCTCCAGGATCCATGAGGAAGAATGGCGGACCAGAATGACTACTCCTCTCGTCTTGGACGTGGCTGAGCTAGCACATACCGCCCCAACCCATGATTTCTTCATCCATGCAACTGCCTTTTTCAAAAAGTGGGTTTCCTGAAGTAGGGCAATATCTGAGCGTAAGGAGCACAAATATTGCAGCACTTTAGTCCGTTTAACAGGGTGGTTTAACCCATTAACGTTCCAGGATACCAAAACTGTGGGAGAACTAATAGGACTAGCTATGGCCGTGGGGGAACACATACTGATTTAAGATGTACGCAGTGAGTGATTACCCCAGGACTGTAACCAGGTGAGCAAGTAGTAAATCACCCTACTAGGTATATTCTAAAACAGCAAAAAGGAAAACAAAAATCGAGGTCAAAACCACCTATGCTGCCAGATGGGAAGAGAGACAAGTACCAGTGATGTAAAGAGTATTCACACCAAAACCTAGAAGCTGCAATAAAAGGAATACAACACAGAGCTTAAAACTTAATACAAGCAATGTATACACTATATCCTATATATCTAAATAACTCTAATGTAAGTAGAAGTTAACCGAGAGTTGGATAACTAACCCTATCCAACCCCTACCCCAAAAACAACTCTTGTATTAAACACCGATAAACTTTACCAATGTGCACAAGCGCTATAGGATCGAGGTTCTGTGAAAGAGGCCCCTACAAATTAGTGGCTTCAGCTACACTAACCACAAATCCTTGTAGGAGGTGATTGGTTAGAGTCAATTAAGGTCCAGCACTCTGGGCCAGCAATATGCCTGAGGTCGGGCGCTGGACCCTCAGGGGGATTGGGAAAGGGAGCCCCCCAGGAGACTCTGAGGGACTTCCCAAGGGACAGGTCCTCAGGAGCAAAAGGAAGGAAGGGGGGGGGATCGACCTTACCTATCGGTAGAAGCCCCAGGCGAGAAAGATAGGTATCATTACAGGAAGGGAGAGGACGTCCCAGTGCCAAAAACTCCTGCTCAGTCCGCTATGTGAGTAATTCTAGGTCACAAAGCGGTTGACTCCCCTAGTATGAGGTTTCTATGTCTGAAGTGTGCAATGCATATGTTAGTGGAGTGGGGATAATACATATGCCAAGACACTAGTGATCCCCCAGAAGCCACCACCCTGACTCCCATCAGGGTATAGGCGCAGTAAACATCAAAACAGGATTAAATATGCAACCTATGTTCAGACAGTATTATAATGCAGAAGCCATAAACATCCAAACTGTCATCCAGGGAGTTCATCCGAGCCTTCACCAGCCTGTTGGGGTGCAGCTGTGTGCCCTGCACCATCCTTGGTCACTGCAGCAGCATAGGAGATTAACCCGGGTCTGATGGGGGTCACAGCATCAACCACCTCTAGCAAAGTGGTTTCAGATATATCTGCCCAGTCTTTCGAAATACTAGTGTCCATATCCACAGCATCCAGAGCAGGAGAATGGACGTTATGGGGAGGAGAAGCTTTGTCATCCCGAGACACTTTTGCTGGAGGAGCCGTCATTACAGAGTCTTGTGTGTATTGGCCACCACTCCTAGATCTTTGTCGATGCTGAGCCCCTGTGTTTACTACTCTAGGTGACATAGCAGTATGCATCTTGTATGGGGATTGAGGAGAGTGCACCGGCAATGTAGAGTGTGACTGAGAGAGGTTAGGAGGGCCTAGCAGCACTGGGGGACCATACTTTGATGTTACACAACCGCCCCTTGTACCCACTCCTTGATACTGATGTCTGTCCAAACAATTCCCTTTCGAGGTATTAGGTTCCCAGAGCCGCCTATTGGATGAGGAGGGAATAGGCAGTTCAGGCCAAAATTTAGCAAGCCATCTTTCTACTTCCAAAGGATAGTCTGCCACCAGCTCTCTGCCATCCTTCATAACCAGCAACTTACTGAGACCCCTAAACTTAAAGTGAAAGTTATTTTGATATAGGATTTTTTTGAGCGGGGCCAAAGGCACATCTTTTGCTGGCAGTTTCATGGGCAAAATCTCAATAGAACAGCACAGTAGCACCTTGACAATGCACCTCTCCTATGTCTCTAGCAGCCCTGAGGATTTTCTCCTTCGTAGAGTATCGCAAGAAGTATGCTATGATTGGTCTCGGCCGTGCGGTGGGGGGTTCCTGTCCCTTCTGGATGCAAGCCGATGCCCTCGTTCAATGTCCATATTACCCCGCCATCTGACCCCTAACATGGTAGGCAGTGTTTCATTTAAAAACCTCTCCATATTCTGACCCTCCTCTCCTTCTGGTATACCTATAATGTGCAGGTTATTCCTTCTGGCTCTATTCTCCTGATCTTCTATTCTGTCATGGAGCGCTGCAATTCTTTCCTCCTGAACCTGCAATCCATGAAGGAGTTTAGACTGATGCTGCTCACATGCCTCCATCCATTGCTCTGACACATTCATGCGATCCTGTAAATTCCAGACATCAGCCACTGTGCCCGATAACATGGTGTTAATATCCTCCACCCAGTTCAGCACCGTTTCTAACATTTGTGTAATGTGCTGCAGGGAATCGGCTACCGATGGTGTAGCTGATGCTGTATTAGGGACTAAATATCCCTGCTCACTCTGATAGTCCATGCATATTCAGCACTGAAGCAGAGACCAGGGGTAAGAATCTTTGCCTCCGATATAGTGAGGCGTTGATGTAGAAGGCTTAATGCACCGGCCGTTCCGATTGCCGTTGACCAGAAACCTCCCTGATAACATTCTACCACAGCCTGCAGTTCGTCGCAAGCCTCCGGTCACTCTGTTCACTGCAGACCTGCTATCTTTCTAGTAGGGCCTACTCGGCTTGCTGCTCGTCACACTGATCCAAATCCAACGATTCTTCTGACTCAAGTGGGCATTCGACGTGGATGCTGCTATGCGTCACTAGGTAAGGGGAGTTTACCCCATCAAAGTTGATCTTTTGGGATTACTTATGCCCGAAGGTCACAGCGCTCAAGCTGTGATACTGCCCGACCCAAGAGGAGCTCTAGATTTAGGCAACCACCATGTTGGCATCCAAGCCATGCCCCCCACAAGGTAGATAGTTTAACCATATAAGGTGACCTTATGGATGACCAATAGTGACTAAACAGTACAACTGCTCCTACAGCCTACATTCATGGACTATTAGTAAAAAACTCCATGTAGGGAAAATAGCAATGTAACAGAGTCAGGATAGTAGGCCATGGCGAATCTCACAGGCTTCGAGGAGACAGACAATGGAAAAACAGTTACAACAATATAAAACTAGGAGCAAAGCTAAGTGTTATATATATATATATATAAGTGCTCCAAGTAGGTTATGCTTAGACATGCGGGGCAGCAGTCAGGGTGTTAGGCCAGGAGGGGGGAGAGTTAGGGGCAGGTGCAATCAACATTGAGGAAATTATGTAGTGCTTTATTTATTGAGCCAGGTGAGGAGGAAAATCGGATTTGTGTAAGAAGTGAGTTCCACAATTTTGGGAGACGGTAGGAAAAAAGGACTGGCCAATTGAGGTGGATCTCCGGGGAACTGACAGAGTTCTGTGGTCATGGGATCTGAGGAGGCGAGAGTGTGTGGGTGGTGGAGAGATGGAGGAGGTGAGATAAGGAGGGAGTGTGCCAAGCCAGTAATTAGAGATGAACTTTGCACAGTGATGCAGCCGCCTATTAGCTAGAGATGGGAAGGCTAAAGCACAGTAAAGGTGACAGTGATGGGTTAGGAGAGGTGCATCAAGGGCAAAGCTGCAGAAGGAGTTGAAAAGTGTATCCAAGTTAGCTAAGGAGGTGGCAGGAGCGGAGCAGTAGATGACATTGCAGTAGTTGATGATCGGGGGACTCATATTTTGGGCCAGTTCACACCTTGCCTGGGATGGGAGGCAGGAACAGTTTCTATATAAGGAGCTGAGTTTAGGGTGAAACTTTTTCATTATGGCATCTATATGGTCTGAGAAAGTGAGATGTTGATCCAGCCAAACGCCCAGATACCTGAAGGACGCTGTGGCATCTATAGTTGCCCCATCGAGAGTAGTGAAGGCGGGGAATGATGGGAGCATTGACAGTCTCTGTCTAGTGCCAAACATCATGGTCACTGTTTTCTTGGCATTTAGGAAGAGTTGGTGAGATTGAAACCAACCCTGGCATTATTGAAATCCCATTGAAGCCTGAAGACAACATCCAAGGGCGATGGCCCCGAGGAGAAAAGAACCGTATCATCAGCATACATATGTATAGAAGATGATGTACAGTTGGATGGAAGATCATTCAGAAAAATGGAGAAAAGGATCAGACCTAGTATGGACCCCTGGGGGACACCAGTGCATATGGGTAGAGGAGGGGAGATGGAGTTGGATATTTTTACTGATTGTAGTGGCATTTTAAGTATGCGCTGAACCATTTTATGGCATGTTCAGACAGACCAGCAGATGACAGGAAGCAGAGTAGGAGGGAGTGTGGGAAACAGTGTCAAATGCTTTAGCAAGATCAATAAAGATGGCAGTAGTGATGTGTCCACAATCCATACCAGACAGGATCGAATCAGTGATCCAAAGCAGCGAGGTAGTAATAGAGTGGTGTTTGCGGAATCCAGATTGATATTGGGTGAAAAAGTTTACGTAGGAGAGTTACGAAGCCAGTTGGGCTAGGACTAGGTGTTCTTGCAGTCTGGCTAACGTTGGAAGGCGTGAGATGGGACAGCAGTTCCCAGGGAAGGAGGTGTCGCCACTCTTTGGTAGTGGGAGGACAATTGCATGTTTCCAACCTTGGGGTATTTTGACTAGTTGAAACGAGAGATTGAGAAGAGCAGTCAGTGGAGGAGCAAAGGCTGTAGCAGACAGGTTTAGTAGCTTCAGTCCAGCCCATCAGGGGAGCTACCTTTGCTCGGGTTAAGGGCTTCTAAGGCAGCCAGCATGTCAGGTGTCCTGATTTTAGAGAAGGAAAAACTGTATGGTGGAGAAGGTGGACTTCTAGTAGAGGCAGTAGTCGACTGATTAATGGTTGGAAGGGAGCCTAGTAGTGCTGAAGCACATGAGGTGAAGTGCGAGTTGAACACTGCCACAACACTTGGGTGGTCAGAGATAACGGTATTGTTTATCTTGAGGAGGGGGTGGAAGGAGGAGCCTGCGGGGAGAAAAGTGAGTGAATTACTTTCCAGAATTTGGATGGGTTCTTTATATTGGAGTTAAAAGTAGAGCTGAAGTACTCATTCTTAGCCAAACGAGTGGCTTTCGTGCATTTTTTTCTGAGGGCCCGGTATGCTTCATAGTCTTTATGAAGCTTTGTACTTTTATGTAACTTCCAGGCTAAATCGTGTGCTCTTTGGCAAGCAATGAGTTCTGGAGAGATCCAGGGTAGGTGGTTACCTCGGACCCGAGCACGGCGTAAAGGTGCATGTTGATTCCAGACTTCAAGGAATCAGTCTCTGAAGTAGTTATCTGCAACATCCAGGTTGCTGGCTTCGGATGTAGGTGCCCAGTCTGTGTAGGTCAAATCATGTAGAAGAGGGACAATGTTCAGGGACTTGTACGATCAGATTTGTAATGTTTTATAGGGGGCTTTGACTTTGTGAACTCTACGCAACAAGAAGGTCATGCAATGGTCACTGAAGGCGTTTGCTAGAGTACCGGATTTAATGACCCTGTGAGTGTGTGAGGTGAGGGCCCAGTCAATGAGGGAGTGGTTGCCCATCTTGTGGTTCGGCCGAGTCAGGTCGTGGATGAGTTGAGTTAAGTTGAGCACATGTATAGCATTATGCACTTTGTTGGGTATGGAGGTCATCCACTTTATGTTGAAATCACCCATGGTATATAATTCGCCAGTTAAAGAGTGGGTAGCTAGGGTGGCTATGAGGTCAGTAGCGATTTTGGGCTGTAAACAGGGCTGCAGTAGGCGTCTGTTACAAAGGTAGTTCAAGGCCCGGATATTCAAAGGGGTTGCACATGGTGTGACAGAGTTGCGCCAGCGCAAATACCGCATTGCGCCCCGGTAGGATATTGGAATGGCCACCTGACACAGCGCAAATCCCGATGAGCTGGGGCGCAATGTGATCGTATGCAGCGGACATGCAGGGGGCGTTCCCATGCATATGCGGCGCATCCCGATATTCAGCCCAGGATTGCGGCACATATGCTGGCACAACCCTGCACTGCACCGCATAGGAGGGCTCAAAGTTGAGCCCGTGAAGAGTGGGAACAAATCCTGGCCACCCACAGGTGTGCTGCTGTATTGCAGGGTGCAACACAGCAGCCGCCAGCCAGGGGTTGCCACTCACCCACCCAGAACACCATTCACAAGCACACCCAGGTAGTCTAGTGGACCCCCCTTCCTCCCAATTCCCCGATAGATGTATAAGAGCATATTCTCTGGTAGCCTTTTGGACTCTCCACCCTCCCGATTCCCCAATAGATGTATAAGAGTACATTTCCTGGTAGTCTAGTGGACCCCCATCCCTCCCGAATCCCCAATCACGGGTGATCACCGTAATACAAGTCCCTGGTGATCCACTGGCACCTCCACCCCTCCCACCCATACAGGACCCCTTGCTGCCCCGCAACCCCCCGTCATAGGTGGGCAGTTGCAACCTGCCCGCATACCGCTCAGCCGGCTGCCGAATGGCAGGTACAGTATGGGCTTGCAGGGCATACCGTACTAAACAGTCCCAAATATGTGAATGGCTTCATTGATATATTCAGGACTGTCTAGTACAGTATGCCCTGCAAGCCCATTGTCCACACTGTGGGCCAATGGACCAGCCCATACTGTACCTGTCATCTCAGGGAAGCCGGGCGGTATATGCGAAGGGGACAGCCTCTCAATAGGGGTGCAGGTGGGGAAGGGTCCATGGCGGTGGAAGGGGTGGGGTGCCACTGGATCACCAGGGACTTGTATTATGGTGATCACCGCAATTTGAGATTCAGGTGGGTCACTAGACCACCAGAGACTGAGATCTTAGACATATGTCGGGGAATCGGGAGGGAGGGGGGTCCGCTGGACTACCAGGGAATGTAACATTGGACATATATCGGGGGATCAAGTGGGTGGGGGGTACCACTAGCCCACCAGGGAGTCCTGCTACGGCAGTTTACCGCAATCTCGGCTATGGGGCGGGGGATGCCCTGGGACCCCCTCAGTGCACACGTCATGCTGTGCAGGACTTGAGGCGCAAGTTGCCGGGCTGCCCTGCGCAAGGCATGCAAATGGGGCCATAATGCCATGCAAATGGCCCCATGTGTGCCTTGCCTGTATTATGGCCTCATTTGCATGTCTTCTGCTGAATATCGCAGGTGCTGCACCCAGCGCAACATCGGTTGAGCTGGCACATCCCCGTGCTCCCTATCTGTGGCTTGCACCGGTGCAGTGCCACTGCACCGTGTGCAGTGCATGCCATATTCAGCAGTGCTGCGCCATGGTGCATCACCGTTGAATATCACCTGGTCTTAGCCCCGGCGCATCCCAATTGCGCTGTGCCCAGGCTTGTGCCACCGCCAGGCACAGGCTGAATATCCGGGTCCCAATGTTTTTAGAAACATAGAATTTGATGGCAGATATGGACCGCATGGCCCACCTAGTCTGCCCATTTCCCTACCTAATAGATAAGATGCAGATTCTAGTTAACCAACAGCCTACTTCCTCTTACCCCCCACTAGAATTTCTTTATGTCTGTCCCATTCATTCTTGAATTCCCCCACTGTTTTTGACTCCACGTCCTCCTCAGGAAGGCCATTCCATGTATCCACAACCCTCTCCATGAAAAAAATACTTCCTCACATTACCTCTGAGCCATCCCCCCTGTATCTTCAAATTGTGCCCCCTTGTTCGTGCACATCTCTTTTTCTGAAAGATGTTACCCTCTTGGACTTTGTTGATTCCCTTGAGATACTTGAAAGTTTCTATCATGTCCCCCATTCCCTCCTTTCCTCGAGGGTATACATATTAAGCTCCTTTAATCTCTCTTCGTATGTCTTCTGGTGCACATCCTGCAACATTTTAGTTGCTCTCCTCAGGACAGCCTCCATCCTGTCTATGTCTTTCTGGAGATGGGGTCTCCAGAACTGCATGCAGTACTCCAGATGGGGTCTCACCAACTGTCTGTACAGAGGGATAACAACTTCTTGTTTTCTACCGGTGATGCCTCTCCCTATGCATCCCAGTATCCTGCCAGCCCTTCTCACTGGCTTCACACATTGCTTGCCCACCTTTAGGTCATCTGTTATAACTACCCTCAGGTCTCTTTCCATTTTTGTTGCTGTCAGTATCTCATTCCCCATTGTGTACTCTTCCCCTGGGTTTTTGTTTCTCAGGCGCACTACTTTGCACTTCTTTGCATTGAATCTAAGCTGTCATATATTTGACCATTCCTCCAACCTTGCCAAGTCCCTTCTCATCCTTTCCACCCCACCGTGTGTATCAATCCAGTTGCAGACCTTTGTGTCGTCTGCAAAGAGACATAATTTTCCTTCCAGTCCCCTATGCAATGTTACTTATAAAGGCATTAAAAAGGACTGGCCCCAGTACTCAACCCTGCGGTACCCCACTAGTAACCCCCCTTTCTTCACTGTGGACTCCGTTTACTATTACCCTCTGTGTCCTGTTTTCCAGCCAATGTTTTACCCAGGCTACCACCCTGGGACCCACTCCCAGGCTGACTAATTTGTTTATTAATCTTTTGTGCTGGACTGTGCAAAATGCTTTGTTAAAGTCTAGGTAGGCCATGTCTACAGACCCTCCCTGGTCTACTACTTTGGTCACCCAGTCAAAGAAATTGATTAGATTCATCTGACATGATCTTCCCGCTGTGAATCCATGCTGCCTTGGGTTCTGTGCCCCACTGGCATCTAGGTAATCAACAATTCTTTCCTTCAGAAGTGATTCCATCATTTTCCCTACCACTGAGGTCAAACTGACAGGTCTGTAGTTTTCTGTCTCTGTCTTACTCCCACTTTTGTGAAGGAGAATCACATCCACCCTCCTCCAGTCCTCAGGTACCACACCATCCTCCCATGATTTGTTAAAAATGGTAGTCAGTGATGTTACTAGTTCTCCCCTTAGTTCTTTTAGAATTCTGTGGTGAATCCCATCAGGCCTCATTGCTTTATCCACCTTCAGTTTTAGGAGTTATTTCAGAACCCTTTCTTCTGTGAAAGGACTGATATCAACCCCCCTATCCAGAGTGCTTCTATTGACTGGATTGGGTACCTCCCCCTCCTCTCCCTTTGTGAACACTGAGCAGAAGTATTTGTTCAGTATCCCTGTTTTTTCACTGTCCCTCTTTTCCCAACCACCCTCCTCTTTATTCAGCCTTAGTATCCCTGCCTTAGTCTTTCTTTGCTCCCTTTTTTTTTAGTTTATTTCTTTTTCCCTCCTTGAGCCACCAGACTGCCTACCTTTTACCGCTTCAGGCATCCCCTTCAGGTCTCCGGCCGCCATCCCCGGGAATCCAGCGCTCCTATTGTGGGTCCCGCGTCTACCCCTGCGGCGGGGTGGAGGGGAGCTCTTCCCCCTTAGCTCAACCCCCCTGAAACAGGATCCACTGCCGCGTACCCATGGAGCCAACTGGTCTTCCCCGTTAGAGATGGCCATCAAGCCGCCGTGTCTGATGCCCATATTTCCTCTGTTCTCCCCCTACTTCCCGACATCTGTGGTATGCAATGACGCCCATGGACCTGAGCGCACATGAGTCCGCACACCCCCTGATCCTGGCATCCTGCCACAGTATGTCCCCATAGATCCTGCCTGCACTCAATGATACCCAGCCGTCGCCAGGGGCCGCCCAAACACCGACAGCAGTACACCCCCCCTCCCCGGAGAAGGAGAGCAGTCCTACAGATGCTCGATCCTTCCCCTCCTCTGCCAACCCCTGACAGCTCTGGCTCATTCCCGAACCTGGGGCGCCAACATGGAGCGAGGTGTGGCATCCGGCGCCTCAACCCTCAGCACCACCAGGCCAGCTTTCTTTGCTCCCTGATGTACCTATAAAAGGTTTTATCCCCCCTTCTTAACTGAGTTGGCTATCTTTTCCTCAGTTTGGGCCTTTGCTATTCTGACTGCCTTTCCTGCTTCCTTCTGCTTTAACTGGTACAGTTCTGTGTCCTGCTCCTTCTGTGTTTCCTTATACTTCCTGAATGCTATCTTTTTCTCCCTAACCTTCCCCGCCATTTCTTTTGAGACCCATAGTGTTTTTTTTCTTTCATTTTGATTTATTTGCTTCACACAAAGGCTTCTTGCCTCTGTGATGGCAGTCTTGATGTTTCCCCATTGTTGCTCCACCCCACCTTCTTGCCTGTTTGCTGGTGCTTTTCCGAGGCACTCTCCCATTTTGACAAAATGAGCCCTCCTGAAGTCCAGTACCTTCACTTTTGTATGGCTTTACTCAACAGCTAAGTTTATCATGAACCACACTGTTTGGTGGTCACTTGTTCCCAGATGGCTACCCACTTCTAGATCTGAGATCCTCTCTCTGTCCCCATTAGAGAATACCAGGTCTAAGATTGCTCCCTCTTGAGTGGGTTCCAACAATAGCTGTCTGAGGCATGCCTCCTGTAAGGCATCGAGAATGGCCCTGCTCTTGGATGTGGCTACAGCAAAGGTGCTCCAGTTAAAATCTGGCATATTCGGGTCCTCATTAGCAATAGCTCCCCTTTCTCTGCCATCCTAAAGATGCCTGCTATCATTTCCTTGTCCATTTCTTCCCCCTGAGACAGGGGTCAGTATTTAACCCCTGTGAGGATTGTGGTGCCTTTTCCAGTCTCCAGGGTGACCCACAGTGCCTCCTCTCCTCCCTGTTTACCCCTTAGTTCCGTTGCTTTGATCCCTTCCCTTACAGAGAGCTACTCCTCGTCCTCCTCTTCTACCCTCCTTGTGCCTCCCGTAGATTGTGTACCCTGGTATGTTGACATCCCAGTCATGGTTCTCTGTGTACCATGTTACTGTGACTGCCACAATATCCAGGCATCCCCCTTCCATCAAGGCCACATGTTCAGGGAGCTTGCTACCTAGACTACGGGCATTGGTACTCATTACCCTCCATTTTTTTGATGGCCTTATTCCTTTTTGCTCCACCCTTGTCCTTACTGCCTTTGTCTTTTTCTCCATTTACCCCTGCCCTTCTCCCTATTGACTGCTCTATCATGGTGTTTACCTCACTAACTACCCTGATTTTTTTGGGGGGGACTTGAATTTCCTTTCTTCTTTTCAGTGCCTCCCCCCTTGGCTAGTTTTAATGCTTGCCAATACAGCATTTAAACCTATCACCTAGGATCCTGGTTCCACTCCTGGACAAATGCAGACCATCATGCCAGTATAGGCCTGTATCATTCCAGGTGGAGCCCTAGTCCCCAATGAAGCCAAAACCCTGAGCTCATGCACCAGTTTTTCAACCACTGATTGAATCCCATAGTGTGGAGTACCCTAGCCTCACCCATACCATAGACAGGGCACCTCCGAGAAGGTTACCGTGCATACTACTTGTCTAAGGCCCCTCCCCTACTCCACAAACTCCTCCTGCACAGCTCTGATCCCTTTCCCAGCCACATCAATTGTCCCTAGGTGGACAACGACATCCATCTCCTTCCCCTGTGCAGCTGCTCCTGCAATCCTAAGGATTCGCTCCCTGTCCCTCCAAGCCATGGTGCCAGGCAGGCACCTTACCTCCCTCTCCCCTCTCCCCCCAAGTTCTACCCTCCTAATAATGGAGTCCCCCACTAGGAGCTGTTTTCTTCTCCTGTGGGGTCCAATGCCACCCACCTGTGGGTGTCCTTGTGGAGGTTCCCAGCATCCTCCTTCGTCTCCACTGCGGGTGCCTCCATACAGGAACCACACTCTGCCAGAATGGCATATGAATTTTGGAGAGGTACAGCTGGAGAGATGTGCCTCTTTTCCACCACCCTCACCCTCCCTGAGCCCCCTGTGGCCCAACTGTTCCTCTTTCTTGGTAACCTCTGAGGCAGCAGCGGTGGCCCCGGTGATGCCTGGGTGGGAAAGGAGCTCCTGCGAACCTGACCAACCCAGCCTGGAGATGATCAACTTCCTCCCTCAGCTCAGAGAGGTGCCTGCAGATGAGACAGCAACACATCCTCCAGAAAGTCTCCCGGAAGACCGTTGCTCCACAGCCACTGCACTGCACCGCTCCCATCACGTCTTTATCTGTGGTCCCTTAACTGTTGTTTTGTATACTTACTCTTTCCTCTCTATGTTTATTTTATTTATTTTTTTATATGTATATTTTGTTTCCCTACTTTCCTACTGCCTCCGTGCCCTTAAAGCTCCTGATCTTCCTGTTCCGGGACAGTAAGCTCCTATATTCCTCAGTAGTCTCCTTCTTACTTGCACAGAGTCAGACCTCCAGCAGCTAGAGGGTGATAGACAGCTACTGTTTTCCTTCTAGGATGGTGATTCTTTTGTGCCTCTGTGATCACTCCCTTTCTGCTCTCAAACAGAAAGTTCCTGTCATTAGTCAAATCCTGTGCCTATAAAAGTAGAACCGGCTAAGGGTGAGGGGTTGGGGTGGAGGGGAGGGATGGAGGGCAATATAGTCCCAGTAGAATAGTACAGTTCTAACAGCACCTCCTTCCTCTTGCTGTTCTCTGCCACAAGCTATCTAGGTCAGTTTTTAAATGCAAACACCTGGCTTCCTTCTCTCTAAGCCATTCCCCCTAATTAACAGTTTGTTTCTTCACCTAGCTAACTGTACAGATAACAATTCCTTCACCCTAATTCAGAGTTTTTTTTTCCTTCACCTAGCTAACTGCACAGATAACAATTCCTTCACCCAACTCAGACAAACACACTCTTTTTTTGTTTGCTTTTACCCTAAATTGAAGTTCCCAGTAACAGAGTTCTAGTTCTTTAGTCCAGTAGAGTAGAACAGTTCTAACAACACCTCATTTCTCTTGCTGTTCTCTGCCACAAGCTATCTAGGTCAGTTTTTAAATGCAAACACCTGGCTTCCTTCTCTCTAAGCCACTCTTCCTAATTAACATAGAGAATACTGGATGGGCAACTATGCACAACCAGTGTGTTCTGACACAGAGGGGTTCTGATTCCCTCTGACCTCGAGAGCGAAGCTCGAAAGGTCCATGGGAATCAGAACCCCAAGGTGATAGAACACACAGGTTGTGCATAAAGTTGCTCATCCTGTATGTTTTATAGTGTATAGTAGTATTATGTGAAATGTGTGCATTTTGTTATTTGTTTCTCTTTTTCATAATGAAACTGACTTGAAAAGTCTCTAGAGGTTCTAGAATACTGTCACCACAGAATTAAATAGAGGAAAGCAACAATGTGCCAGCATTCCAAGTGGTTCTGCTGTAGTAGTGACATCACTACTGCAGCAGAACAATGTAATGACATCACTACTGCAGCAGAACAAGCATATTCCAGGCTTGGAATTTCATGCATAACAGCATTCCACTATACACTATATATAGGATAGTGCATGGGGAACAGTTGACAACAGGGCTATTCTTTCACCGAGTTGGCACTATTAATGACAGACACCTCGAGATTGCAGCTCGAGAGGTAATCCGTCATCATAGTGCCAACGAGGTGAAAGATTAGCCCTGTTGTCAACTGTTCCCCATGCACTATCCTATATATAGTGTATGGTGGAACGTCGTTTTTTGGGGGGAAAAAAGCCACTATAGCATGTTTCTGCTTCAAAACATTTTTACTGAGTTACTAGAAGGAAAAAAGAGCTTTACATTTTGAACGTTTTCACGCTTAACATTTTAACTGTTTAAGAACTTTACATTTTGAATGTTTTAACGCTAAACATTAGTACTGCCACCGACATTGCTGCTTTCACTATGTGTCCTGTCTATGGAGTGAGCCCTAACTGTCAAATGCTGCTCGAGGACAAAGTGTGTGACGTGCGCAGTGCAGTAGAACATAAAATCATTCTGCTGCACTGAGAAGGTCACTAGTGTAGGAGAACAACATTTCGATAGCGATGGATTTCGATGGAGAACGACGTTCCACCATACACTATAGTTTGTTTCTTCGCCTAGCTAACTACACAGATAACAAATTCCTTCACCCTAATTTACAGTTTTTTTTCCTTCACCTAGCTAACTGCACAGATAACAATTCCTTCACCCAACTCAGACAAACACACTCTTTTTTTGTTTGTTTTTATCCTAAATTGAAGTTCCCAGTAATAAAGTTCTAGTTGTTTAGTCCAGTAGAGTAGTATAGTTCTAACAGTACCTCCTTCCTCTTGCTGTCCTCTTACTGTTTGGTGACATTTTGACCCCACATTTTCAACATAGTTTTTTTATGCCCCCTCCTTCTGAACATGACAGGTGTCGTTTATAAAATGTTGACCAAAATGTTGTTTCACACAACAAGTACAAAAACACATTTTGGCTGTCATGTTCATATGGTTATGTGAAAAAAATGGCTATGTTGAAAATTTGGGGTTAAAAATTGAAAATTACGAAAGTTATGAGCAAGCACTGAAAAATGTCAATGTATCTTCTTAACTTTGTTGTTTTTTAATATTTTATCCCAAATTTTCAACGTAGTCTTCTTATGACCCCATCGCTTTAACCCAGTAGGTGAAAATGTTCAAATTCTGGCTAAAGGGTGATTTTGTGGTGTGACTGCAAAATCACCTTTCAGGGCAGATTTGAAAAAATGTGTCTACCTTGTTCATGAGGTGGGGTCTCAAAATGGCCATGTTGAAAATTTGGGGGAAAATATTGAAAAAATTACCAAGTTATGAGTACAGGTTCAAAATGCATTGAAATAGATTGACCGCAACTTGTCTAATTTCCTCAGTTCCTGGTCTGGCTTTGAAGAGTGAAGATGTGTTTATAGTCAAGAGAGGATTATGGTGTTGGACCCCCACTAGGTAAGTAAGGGGTAGGGGTGTATGGTGATGGGTGCTGAGTGGGGTGGTCGGGTTGGGGGGATGGTAATGGTGGTGTGGGGCAGCAGCGGCAACAGACATCGATGGACCATTTGCTTTCCTACAGGGTATAAAACAAAAATAAATAAAAAGACATCCAGGGATGGTTTTCTTTATTTTAGGTACCAACACCTAGGATTTGTTACCTCAGTGTCAGGTTCATATTTACAGGGCACAGGAAGTAATGGGGAGGTGGGAGAGATACTTGGCAGAGGGTGGGATCTTTTAAAAGGGGCACGGGAAGCAAACGGAGGTGGGAGGGATACTTGGCAGATGGTGGGATTGTTTAAAAGGGGCAAATGGAGCATGAGCAGGGGTTACGTGCAATCAGTTGTTTTGTGGGGCGGAGGATGAGGTGCAGGCTGATGATAACACCAATCAGCCTCTTGCTGGATGGTGTCATGCAGATAAAAGCAAAGAGCTGCCTGAAGCTCTTTTCTTTGAATTTCACAGAGTTTCCACCTAACACACCCAGAAGAGTGTTGTGATTAGCCTGACTGATGATTGGTCCCACACTGTTCAGCCCACTACAGACTGCCCTTCATTTGACAGACAGTGACACACCTCTCATATCTACCCATTGCAGACTGCCTTGTATTGGACCAACAGTAACACACCTCTCAAATACACTATCATAGCATCATGTTTGCTTTGCTTAAGCATGAACATAAAAACGGGGACCTAAGTGAGGAAGAAGTTGTTTTGGGGGCATGGTCTCTATTTGCTTCTCCTACCTAAAGTTCCATGGTGACATCCAACTCCTTCTTCAAGAACTGTCTTTGTTTTGAAATGTGACTGTACAGCGAAATAAATTCCAGCCTGGTATCCCTGGTTTGGTTTTGCAGTCCACAGGAAGTACTGCGTTCTGCTGGGGTCTGCTTATGCGGTGCTGTTGGGCTCCCTCTGGGACTCTTTTCTCCTTTTGTGCTATCTTTTGGTGCCGCTCTTCAGACAGCTACATATTAGAGATTTTCCAGTGGATCCTAAAGTTCATATAGTGACCCACTGTTTTTCTCTCCATTTTTTTTTTGTACATTCTAGTTAGGCACTGGGGGACCAGGGCATCTCTCAGGAGTGTCCTCACAGCCATTGCCTCTACTCCCAGCCTGAATCCACCTTCCCCATGAAACACATTGCTGAGCACCCCCCCCTCCCCGGACCCACAGACCTGTCCAGCTCCCCAGATCACCCCTTCCCAGGGAAGGCCCACCTCACCTACCTGGCGGCCTTTCTGGAATTAGAGGGATGGTCCTGGGCTGGGTTGAGGGGCTTGGGAGAGCCAGTGGAAGGCTGGTCCAGTGTTGGGATGTGGGCCTTGGCTCCCGAGGCCTTTGTTGTCTCCCTAAGTCCACCAGCGATTTTACTTGCTTTTTCCCCCAGAGCACGGACATGCAATGATGTCTGCACATGTGATGTGCTGCCATCTGCGCACATGATGTACTGATGTCTGCTGCCGCTCCGCCCCCTGTTTCAGCATCAATACCTGCAGGACCCCCCCATCTCCATCGGAGACTGTTGAAGAGTGATTCAAACCCTACTATCCACCCTGGGAAGGGATTGAGCAGTCCTCTGGACACTCAATCCCTTCCTTTCACAGCCGATCCCCAATGGCCAGAGTCCGTTCTCGAACCTGGGACACCAGTGTGGTGCAAGGTGTGGCATCCAGCACTTCAACCCTTGGCGCCAACGGGCAGGCTTTTCTCTCCATTTTGCATACAAACCTTTGACTGGTACTTTGGGGATGCATGGGACCTCAGAGACTCTGGAACACCAGTTTTTTTATCAGTGTGGGTTATCATTCATTGTGGTAGTCTCTGGGTGGAACCCAGAAGAGGGCTAGGTCTGGTTTGGAGCACTTTTTTATGTAGACCGTTTAGGGTCTTGGTGGTCAGTTTTCTTTCTGGCTGTTTTACTATGGTATTTGTGACTTACACATATTTTTGTCCCCACAGCTCTAGGGTCTGGATGGTTGGGGTGGGGCATCTCTGTTACTACTGCAGGATCATAACAGGGCTGTTTTTCATATTTTGTCATCTTTTTGTTTTAGTGTTGGAACAAGTTGTTTAGGCCATAGCATACTGTATGTTCAGGGATGGGGATGGACAGGTATCAAGTTTCCAGATCTCTTTTAGTTCCTGCCCCCGACTTGGCTTATAAATGTGTCCTTCCCTAATTATTTATTTATTATTTAGTTAGTTTTTGTTGACCAGGTAAGTGCACTAGACAAATCCTGCCTATTTGCAGGCATGACCCAGGGGAGGGGGATACAAATGAATGCCAGCTGAACTTGAACCAGATTAAGCTGTCAGTGGTATTTTTAGTGAATTGCTTGTGTTGTCTGTTTCACATTGTTACATTTCAGATAAGATTTTCCTGTTACAGCCTTTTTTACCATATCTTGTAGAAACTGACCAGATTCTGTGTTATTCTTTTGACCTGCCATAATGATTGATAATGACAGTTTTCTTTGATTTGGGTAACAAATGTAGTAGATATGGGCCATGCTATGGATTTTCTCCACTTCAGTTTCAGCAAGGCTTTTGACTCGGTGCCCCACAAAAGATTGCTGAAGAAGCTGGAAGACCTGGATGCAGCTAGAGATGTAATTAGATGGGTAGGAAACTGGCTGAAAGAGAGACAGCAGAGGGTGGTGGTAAACAGGGTCAAATTGGATGAGAGGGAGGTCAGGAGTGGGGTGCCACAGGAATCTGTCCTGGGTCCTATTCTCTTCAATATGTTCATCAGCAACATTGGAGAGGGATTCTGGGGCAAGCAGCATCTGTTCACTGATGACATGAAGCTCTGTGGTAGGGTAGATGGTGACAAAGGGATCAAGAGATGCAGAGGGATCTGCAAAGGCTAGAGAGATAGTCTAAGATTTGGCAGTTGAAATTCAGTACCAAAACATACAAGGTTATGCACCTGGGGAAAAGAGCAGGACAGAGTGCTGGATGGGAGGGATGAAACTGTGTACTATGGCAGAAGAAAAGTACCGGGAAGTCATCATTAGTGATGCCCTCAAACAATCTAACCAGTGTGGCAAGGCTATACTAAGGTTAAGAGTATGCTGGGGTGTATTGGAAGAGGTATTGACAGCAGGAAAAAGGCGGCATTAGTACCTCTATATAGGGCACTGCTGACGCTGCACCTGAAATACTGTGTTCAGTTCTGAAGTCCTCACCTAAGGAAGGATAGGGACAGGCTGGAGACAGTGCAGCCTAGGGTGACCAAGATGATTCAGGTCCAGCAGAGCAGATCTAACAAGGTTTGTCTCAAGGCACTGAACATGTACTCAGTGGAGATGATATAAGGGAGTGGGGATATGAGAGAGACCTTCAAGCTTCTGAAGGGAATAAACAAGGTGATCTGTGGGGAACTATTTAGCAAGAGTACAGAGTCAAGAAACTGAGGTCATGAGTGGAAACTTGCAGGGGGAAGATTTAATAGGCATGTGAGGAAGTTCTATTTTACAGAAAGGGTGGTGGAGCCATGAAACAGTCTGGCAGTGGATGTGGTTAGTGCAAAGACTATAAATGGTCTCAAGCACGGCTGAGATGGAGTGAAGGGTTTGTTGGTTACTCAGGTCAGTCAGCGTAGGGAGGGGAGCAGCGGGGTGGACCGGGAGGGACAGAACCCTGTATGGACAATAGGTCCCAGGGCAGATTGAATACTATAGGCAGACTATATGGACCCTTGATCTTTTTCTGCAATAATTGTCCATGTTTCTATGAAGCATGGTCTCAGTGAAAATTTAAGATATTGCACTGAAGGGAGAAGGTGCTTGTTTTTTTTTTTGTTTACTTGTTATTGTCCCATGTTATTTTCTCGATAGAACCCGGGTCTGTTCATGAAAAGGGGTTACCAAAGTGTGACATGAGGGTCAAATTTTCAGATTATTTCTAGATTACATTAGTGATGCATTTCAAGATATTATGACCCAAGTATGAAAAAATAAACATATTGGGAGATAAAAGCCCCACAGGTTCCTGAGATAAAAATAACTGTATTGTGGTGAGTGTAACAAGTGACACCACACACCATGGTGACTGTAGCACCTGACACAAAATACTTGTTTTAGTAGTAAAAACTTTAATAAACATGTAATGAGTTGTATAAAACATGAGAAATATTTATAAGAATTATATTACATTAATTGCAAATGTGATGTTTTGCACCACGTACAGTGGTGAATGAAACAAGTGACACCACACTTATGTTTCACTTATTAAAACTATACTAAACATGTCTAACAACTAACATACTACTGCTACTGACCGACATACTACTATAGAACATGAAAAAATTTGACAATTACATTACTGGCAAGTGTGATGCTTAACACCACATACCCTGATGAATGTAACGAGTGACACCACACATTTGTTTCAGTTTTACAAAGTTTAGTGAACATGCCTAATGGCTAACATGCTACTAATAATAACTGACACAGTGCTAAAAAACCTGGAGAAATCTGACAATAATAACAGTAGTGACAGGTGTGATGTTTGATACCACATACCGTGGTGAATGTAACAAGTGACACCACACTTACGTTTGACTTACTAAAACTGTACTAAACTTGCCTAACAACTAACATACTACTATTACTGACTGACGTACTGCTATAAAACATGAAAAAAATTAACAATTACATTACTGGCAAGTGTGATGATTAACACCATATAACGTGGTGAATGTAACAAGTGACACCACACATTTGTTTCAAGTTATAAAACATTTACTAAACATGCTTTATGGCTATCACACCACTACTAACAACTGACATAGTGTTACAAAACCTGGAGGAATCTGACAGTAATAACAGTACTGGCAGGTATGATGGTTGACACCACATATCGTGGTAAATGTAATGAGTGACACCACAAAGAAAATCCATTTTAACTCTCCACTTCATATACACTGAAAAATCCCTATTACAATTTATGCCCAGCACTTTCCTTAGACATGCAGTTGTCACTGAAATATACTCTCTGAAAATTTGCCCAACAATCAGTGAATGATGGTAACCAAAGTTTACCTGTGGTGAATGTAACTGCAACCCTCATTGTTGCATGCAGTGCTTATCTTCATGGAATGTAGCCCTACAAATGGAGGAGCCACATGCAAACAATTGGTTTTAAACCACAACTCAGCTCCTCCCTCTATGGTTGCTCCTTGGTTCTGATGGGCAGGTTATGACTTTGCAACTGTCACAGACTGACGGGTAAACATTTGGCCTGATGTGACCCCAAGTAGAGTGAGGGTCAAAGGTTGCTGTCCCTTCTGTGGGAAAGATAGATCAGGCAGTAACACAGTCAGTTATCACAAGGAGGCAACTAGGAGAGAAGCCAGAAAATCTTTTAAATTGCTAATAGTACAATTACAGATTTGGGGGCCATGTGGGTGAATGTAACGTGTTGTGACACCAACTGTTACATTCACCACACTAAATACAAAGCTGCATAAATTAAAAATGGAGCATTACAATGGGCTAAAGAGTACAGATAATAAAAAACACAACTCCATATTAGTAAGTGGACTTACTTTAATAATGGAAAACAGTAAATAAAGCTTGCAAAAACAATTAGTAAAACATGTGTTTTTGCATGTCACACTTTTTCAGGTAAAAAAAGCAGCAAAGTGGAGTGGGATACCCCATCAAAAAAATATATGGATACCCTAGAATTCTATAGTTATGTTATTTATCTGCCCATATAGCCAGCATTCAGATTTAGTCAAAAACATGTGCCTTACAGTTCTTGATTTTTCAAAATGTGGTATGCACTGTATGGTAGGCATTGGTAACCCCATTTCATGAACAGACCCATGGTCCCTCTTAAATTTTTGCATACAGATGATCACTTTTTATTATTTATAGGTTGATGTACTTATTTGTTATCTGGGTAGACTCTCCAGAACTAGATTCAATGAATGGTTGAAAAACTGGTGCAGAGCTCCGGGTTTTGTCTTCATTGGGGACTGGGGGTCCACCTGGAGGGATACAGGCCTATACTGATGTGATGGTCTGCATCTGTCTGGGAGGGGAACCAGGATCCTAGGTGATAGGTTTAAATGCTTCATTGGCAAGCATTTATACTAGCCAAGGTGGGAGGCTCTGAAAAGGAGCAGGGAAATCCCAGACTCCCCCCACAAAACAGGGTAGTTAGCAAGGTAAACACCAAGGTAGAGAAATCAATAGGAAGCAAGGCAGGGGTAAATGGACAAAAAGGCAAAGGCAGTAAGACATGGATGGGGCTAAAAGGGATAAGCAAATCAAAAAATGGAGGCAAATGAGTACCAATGCCCGTAGTCTGGATAACAAGCTCCCTGGACTAGTGGCCTTGATGGAAGAGGGATGCCTGGATATCGTGGCAGTCGCAGAAACATGGTACACATAGAATCATGACTAGGATGTCAACATACCAGGGTTCATAATCTATAGGAGGGACAGGAAGGGTAAAAGAGGAGGAGGAGTAGCTCTGTACTTAAGGAAAGGGATCAAAGCAATTGAACTAAAAGGAAAACAAGGAGGAGAGGAGGCACTGTGGGTCATGCTGGAGACAGGAAATGGTACCACAATCTGCACGGGGGTTGTATATAGACCCCCATCTCAGGAGGGAGGAAATGGACAAGGAAATGATAGAAGGCATCTTAGAATGGCAGAAAACTGGGAGATATTGTTAATGGGGGATCTGAATATGCCAGATGTTAACTGGAGCACCTTTGCTGCAGCCACATCCAAGAGTAGGGTCATTCTCGATGCCCTACAAAGGGGCTTGTCTCAGACAGCTAGTGTTGGAACCCACTTGGGAGGGAGCAATCCTAGACCTGGTACTCTCAAATGGGGATGGAGAGAGGATCTCAGGTTTAGAAGTGGGTAGCCATCTGGGAACAAGCGACCACCAAACAGTGTGGTTCATGATAAACACAGCTGTAGAATCAAACCATACAAAAGTGAGGGTAATGGACTTTAGGAGGGCTGACTTTGGGAAAATGGGAGAGTGCCTCAGAAAAGCACTAGCAAATGGGCAAGAAGGAGGGGTGAAGGAACAATGGGGAAAAATTAAAACAGCCATCACAGAGGCAACAAGACTTTGTGTGAAGCAAATCAACAAAACAAAACTAAGGAAAAAAACACTGTGGCTCTCAAAAGAAGTGGCGGGTAAAGTTAGGGAGAAAAAGGAAGCATTCAGGAAGCATAAGGAAAAACAGAAGGAGCAGGACAGAGAACTGTACCAGTTAAAGCAGAAGGAACCAGGGAAGGCAGTCAGAATAGCAAAGGCCACAAAGGAGGAAAAGATGGCCAACTCATTAGGGAGCGAAGGAAGACCAAGGAAGGGATAGTGAGGCTTAATAAAGGGAAGGGAGGTGGGCAGAGGGTGACAGCGAAAAAGCAGGGATACTGAATGAATACTTCTGATCCATATTCACAAAAGAAGAAGAGGAGGAGGTACCTAAACCAAGTAATAGAAGCACTCTGGATGAGGGGGGTTGATACCAGTCAATTCGCAGAAGAAAGGCTCCCGAAAGAACTTCTAAAACTTAAGGTGGACAAAGCAATAGGGCCTGACGGGATTCACCCCAGAATTCTAAAAGAACTGAGGGGAGAACTAGTGACACCACTGACTACACTTTTCAACAAGTCATGGGAAGATGGTGTGGTACCTGAGGACTGGGGATGGATGGATGTGATTCCCCTTCACAAAAGTGGGAGCAAGATAGAGGCAGGAAACTGCGGACCTGTTAGTTTGAACTCAGTGGTAGGGAAAATGATGGAATCACTTCTGAAGGAAAGAATTGTTAAGTACCTAGATGCCAGTGGGGCACATGACCCAAGGCAGCATGGGTTCACAGCAGGAAGGTCATGTCAGACAAATCTAATCGATGTCTTTGACTGGGTGACCAAAGTAGTAGACCAGGGAGGGGATGTGGATATGGCCTACCTAGACTTTAGCAAAGCATTTGACACAGTCTTACACAAAAGATTAATAAACAAGTTAGCCCGCTTGGAAGTGGGTCCCAGGGTTGTAATATGGGTAAAACATTGGCTGGACAACAGGATGCAGAGGATAATAGTAAATGGAGTCCATTCCAAAGAAAGGGGTTACTAGTGGGGTACCACAGAGTTCAGTTCTGAGACCAGTCCTCTTTATTGTCTTTATAGGTGACATTGCAGAGGGACTGAAGGGAAAGAATGCCTCTTTGCAGATGACACAAATATCTGCAACAGGGTTGTTACACAAGGGGGGGTGGAAAGGATAAAAAGGGGCTTGGCAAGGTTGGAGGAATGGTCACAAGTATGGCAGCTTAGATTCAATATAAAGAAGTGCAAAGTAATGCACCTGGGAAACAAAAACCCAAAGGAAGAGTACACAATGGGGGGAGCAGTACTAACAACAACAAAAATGGAAAGGGACCTGGGAGCAGTCATGTCAGATGACCTAAAGGTAGACAAGCAATGTGAGCAGGCAGTAAGGTGGGCTGGGGGGATACTGGGATGCATAGGGACAGGCATCACCAGTAGAAAACAGGAAGTTGTTATCCCTCTATACAGGCAGTTTGTGAGACCCCATCTGGTATATTGCGTGCAGTTCTGGAGACCCCATCTCTGCAAGGACATAGACAGGATAGAGGCAGTCCAGAGGAGGGCAACTAAAATGGTGCATGGTCTGCACCAGAAGCCATATGAAGAGAGACCAAAGGAGCTTAATATGCATACCCTCGAGGAAAGGAGGGAGAGGGGAGACATGATAGAAACATTTAAGTACCTCAAGGGAATCAACAAAGTCCAAGAGGGTAGCATCTTTCAAATAAGAGATGTGCAAGAACAAGGGAGCACAATTTGAAGATAGAGGGGGGACAGCTCAAGGACAAAGTGAGGAAGTATTTTTTCAAAGAGATGGTGATGGATGCATGGAATGGCCTACCTGAGGAGGTCGTGGGGTCAAAAACAGTGGGGGAATTCAAAAAAGCATGGGACAGACATAAGGCAATTCTAGTGGGGGGTAGGAGGAAGTAGGCTGTTATATAACTAGGATCTGCAGCTTATCCAGTAGGTAGGGAAATGGACAGACTTGGTGGGCCAAGTGGTCCTTATCTGCTGTCAGAGTTTATGTTTCTAAGCCTCTTTCAGGAGCAACCCTGGCATAAAGAAGTACAGATTACAGGGAAGCAAACAAACAGGATTACATCATAACAAGAGATCTTTCAAACACAAGGCGTTTCAAAATTAGACAAGAAATATTAGCTAAAACAGATGTACTTAAGAGATAGATTGGCGTCAATCCTTTTGGGCTACAATGAAAGAAATACCAGAATGAATAGGAAATCTTAATGATGAGAGTAGGTGATTCCAAACTGTGGTCACACAATGCCCAAATGAACATCTGCCCATATTAGTACAGACAAAAGGAATTTGAAGAAGGTTTTCAGACAAGGTCCATGAGTTAAAGTTACTGATATTAAATTTTAGATGGGCCAATACACAGCCTGGGGACTCTCTTGTCAGGATTTTATGCACAATGTTTGACACAATATTAACTGATGAGCATTGATGTGTCCTTTTATTTTATTTATTTATTTATTTTAGTCTTTGGTAACCGGGTAAACTTGACCCCTTTTAGTTGTAAACTTGTTTATCATGCTAAATACAGAGTTTTCTCCTTTGCCAATTTCGTGATTGGAGCAGAGTCAGCTATAATTACCCTATAACCCAGAATGATGTTTTTGCACTATTGAAATCCTGAACTGTTAGGTCAGGAGACTCTTCAGCCTGTACAGTATAGGCGGCCACATCTCTGGTGTACTGTGGCAGAAACTTAACTAATATGATAAGATGACACTAAGTATGGATGATGTGAACCCCTAACTAGTTGAGGTGTCAACATTTTCTGGTACAGAGCCCTCAGAAATGTACATTTTTAAATTAACTTTTTGTGAACAAATTCTAGGCATAGTGCCACAAAGCATCACTTTACTGTAGTTTTGTTCAGGAATAGTTTATATTGGACCAGCCAATTCTGAAATGTGGAAAAATCAGGTTTCAGAGATGCATTAATGTTTGCAGCAAGTTCATGCCAACTGCACAGGACAATGTAGACAGTGCAAAGTAATAATTTGTAGTTTGTGCATATACTATACCAGGTGTTATTTGTGAATATGGAAAAAAAAGGTCCCAGTAATGGACCCTTGGGGTACACCATAAATAATTTTCTGGACAGATTAGTGAGCATTTTCACTTTTATCAGACTGAGCTATGTTATCATAGTGCAGAGTATTTTCTTCTACATTTTCTGCTCTGTTAGAGATGCATTTAACTTTAGGTGAGATGTTTTCCATATCTCCTCAAATACGGCTTCCATAGAGTTTCCTATTCTTTCATGGAAAATTAGGGGTCTTTATACACACATCAAGAGACATACTACTGTATATTATGTTCTATTAAAAGGGAACAGCAGAGCACCAAGAGACCCAAACCCGGATGGGGCTGGACACAATTTGAACTTTGTGTGAAAAACATTTTTTTACTTACTGTTTATGTTTACTGCATTATAGTAGATTGTATTAGGGTAATTCTGCTGGCTTGCGAGCTGACATTTTCTGTAGCTACAAATCCCATAATCCCCTGCAGCTGACATTAGAGGAGGACTGCAGTAGTGGGAGATTCAGTAGCCTGCAATGCACTTTAGAGCTTTTATAAGTTCAGATTAGATGTTTGCCGGTGCTTCTGTTCTTCTATGGCTAGGTACAGTCTTCAGTGACTGTACTCAACCCAGGGAGGACAGCAAGACCAGCAGACACAAGATCCAAGTTTACAAAAACTCTAACATCACCAATGGGTGACTGGAATAACTGCTCAAATCTCAAATGATAGTCCAACAAACTACTTTAAGAAAAAAGAGAATTTTACTGCACTGCACTGTACTGTACTGTACAACACTGGGCTATATTGAAGTGGATGGTACAACCAGTCATAATTTAGCAACGAGGTTACTGTATGTCAACAACAAGCTAAATCCCCTATCTCTCAAGTTACATCAAGTCATGCAGGCATGTTGGTGCGATACCCCTCTGCTATAAATGAGTGGGTTCACTTATACTACTAGCAGTTATACTCTAGAGAAAGTCTTGGGGGGGGTCAACAGAAGGACACCTTTTTTACAAATCTGATAGTGCTGCAGGTAGATCCAACAGCTCTTGCTGCACTGGAAGATCCTCATTCTGTTACTGAGAGATCCTGCAGGTGATTAGTGGGTTTAGCTGTGTCAAGGCCTCTGGGAAGGATGGCCTTTCCTCCAAACTGTTTACAGCCAAAGAGAGAGAGGTATGAAAATTGGTATAATAGGGAGGACAGTCAGGAGCTCGAGGAGGAGACTGCAACACACCGGACAGAGAGCCATCACAACATAAAGAGGAAATGGTCTAGGAAAAAGCAGAAGTAAAAAAACTAATAAAAACACAAGGAGGGGGAGTCAGGAACTCTGGAGGGTGATGTGCATGACTACCAAGAGTCTGGGGAATACCATTTCTGATGCAGATGCCCGGTTAGACTCGATGGTTGTGATAGAGACATGGGCTACACAGCACCATGAACAGGAAGAGTCCATGCCAGGATATAGAGTTTTCAGGAGAAATAAGAGGTAGGGGAAGGAAGGGGTGACCATGTACATGAAGTAGGGAATCAGGGCTATAGAGACAAAGACATGGGGGCACTGATACAGAAGCATTGTAGATATAGGTAATCATTGATGAGGGGAGGATTATCATAGATGAAATGACATTTTGATCACTATCTCAAAGGGAGAAGAGGACAAGAAGTTGGGAGAGGTAACAAAGAAGAAGATGTAGTAAGATGAGTTGTTGCTAAAGGGGAACTTCAACATGCCAGACATTGACTGGGATGTCCCAATAGCAGTGAGTGCAAGAAAGCAGACGCTGATAAAGGCCCTACTACTGCAATCCTAATACAGAAGGTGGAGGAACCCACAAGGGAGGGGGACATTCTGAACTTTGTCCTCACAAATAGAGACAGCTTTGGAGAGGTCATAGTAAGGAACCCCCTGAGAAACAGCTATCAACTGACCATGTGATTTGACATAAAACTAGAGCCAGAAATAGTGGTGGGCAAAGTCTGAAAACTTCACTTAGCAGTGAAGCGAAGCTCTCCTTTAAGGCAAGTTTCTACTTCACCTTAAAGTGACACTGTCAGCCATTTATGTACTTTTAGGGGGATGTCCCTAAACATGCTTTTAGATTTGTGCATGCCCAGTATCGTGGCTGAAGTTTAAGACCCCGATTTCTATCACTTTAAGCCCTCGTTTCATGTTGACTAGCACTTTCCCGAGTTCAGCTTTCTTGATACTGTCAAAAAATCTGTTTAGATAAACTCAGGTGTGCTGAGGCGTGAATGAACCTTCTGGCACTTCAGCACCATTTAGAGATGTGACCGATCATTGGGAGCTGGAGCGAGAACCAAGCAGTATAGCACAGTGGTTAAAGGCTCTGTACTGCAAATCTGGTGACCTGGGTTTGAATCCCACAGCCCACACTTGCATACTGTGTGACCCTGAGCAAGTTATTTAACTTCCCTGTGTTCCAAGGTTGCACCTGTAAACAAGCTTTCAGCTTAGTGTGTCTCTCTGGTTAAACAATTGGGGAAAAAAAAAAAAAAGAACCCAAGCAGACCATACGGGTTTCACTTTAGTGCAAAATTATTTTAAATTAAGTACTTTCAGAGGGAAGAAAGTGCTGCATTGCATTCTCTCTTGATTCTGACACTGCTACAGACACTAAAGGCATGTTTTGGGACACCCTCTCCTAAAAGTAAGTAAACCACTGAAAGTGTCACTTTAAAGGAGAACTTCACAAATGGCGAAAATGTGAACTTCACCTGCAGATTGTGGCTCTATAGTGAAGTTTGCAAGGATTCATGGGATTGGAGGTCATATGGTACTACAATGAGCTGTATTGCCATGCATAGGCTGAAATCAGTACAGTGTGAGAAAGAAAGAGCTGGTGTTGAGTGTGCTGTGTATATTTGTGCCTAAAAAGCATAGGAATGCATTTAAAACACGTTTTTTTTTTTCCAACAAATCACTCCATTAAGTGTCCACTATGCCTTTTGCATCTAAATCACCAATTATTTCTACTATTTGTTGTGATTTAATTAGTTTAAAGTTGTAGTTTTGTTTTCTACATTCTGTGTAGTGAGACAATGTTGTTGGGGGGAGGGGAGTTCAGCTGCAGCAACTTCCAGCAAATATGAGCTCTGATCAGAGCCACTACAGCTGCTAATGTATTAACTTGTTAAAGGTGTTTCATGAGCTTAAATATAAAGATGAATTGCCATAGTCAGCTACTTGTGTAAATTTCATTTTTGGTAAAGTTTGATCATTTAAGGAAGATGGTGGCCACACTGGGCTGCCATCCACTTGGGCTCTAACTGCCCGAGTTGCAACTTTGCTTTAAATGCTCTAAAATGCTTCTTGAAGACAGTGTTTTTACTTAAAACTTCAGCCCATATAGATCAGTTGCCGGTGAGAATTTGTATTAATTATTTAGTAAGTTGTAAGTGTAAGGGTTTTATTGTTAGGCAGGGCATACTAATGAGTTAGTATAAGAGTGCATGCTTTGTTTTTAGCAAGAGTAACCTCGGAGAGACTCCAACAGTCTGTGCTGCAGCTCTCAACATTGTTTCGGTATTTTGGAGTAGTTATACTCAAGAACCATGGCACTCCCCTGAAGGACAAGTGGATGTGGAACAGGCAGTGCTGAGAGTCAGAGTCGTTGACAGGTCTTCTTCTGTAAGACTACTGCTTGCAAAGGTTGTGGGTTTACACCTTCAGGGGCCACGTCAGAGGTGAATAAGGGTCTTGCTGGGTCAGACAGCAGTCGAGCAGTGGGGGTAACTGGCACGGCAGGAGGTGGGAGCTCCGCTGCCCTCTAGGAGAACCCCTCCGTCTCCCACTTCTCTGAAGACACACATGGGTAACGGATCCTGGGCCTTAGAGAGGCAGCCCGATTGAAGTTCACCAGCAGGGGAAGTGGAACACTTTCCCCATAGGACCCTTCCCTGGTTCAATGTAAATCTCCATATGTCCTTTCTGCGGGTTGCCTGCCTGAAATACTCCTGCATAATCTGTTGACTTCAGGAGTTGAAGGTTTTAACCTGTAAGACTTGGTGAGAGATGGTTTCCAGTACCTTTCCTTGGACTCTTTCCATCAACAGGGTGAGTGCCCATATTTTCAATATTCTTTTGTTGATGTTGGTTTGGTGAGAGCAGAGCTGTTCTCGACCCAATGTATTCGAAACTTCTTGAAAACTGAAATCTGCTTTTTAACTGGCTGTGCCACTTTAAAACCGAACGGAACATTAGTGGCAAGAGTACTTAAAAGTTTGGATTGCACCTAGATAGTGTTACCAGCCTTTGGTCTGATTTTTGGGACTGGACATTTAATTCCATCTACCTGGGACATTCTTCCCTATGTCTCTGAAATTGCTGCAGCTCACATTCGTTGTTTGCTTTCTCCCCTGTTGATCCTTTTAATAAATTATTTACTTTGTGTTTTTAGGTGGGGGGGGAGTGTGAGTGGGGTGCATATATGATTTTATATAGAATTTGTAGAAGTAGAGTGTGTGTGTGTGTGTGTGTGTGTTGTTCAGGATGTACCAGGGCCTGAGACCCCTATGGATTTCCTATGATGCATCCCAGCTGCGTGACCTCTGCCCCTTTGTTGACCTCCCAGTGTCATCTACAACAGCTAGGCACTGTCATGAGGTCAGCATTCTAAGGCTACAAGGGGTCAGCAGCTGCGGGGTGTTAAGGTACAGGAGGGGGTAAGTGGTACTGAGGTGGTAGGGTGCAGGAGACACCCTGGGTTTAGACAGAACCTAGAGAGAGGCCCAACATGTTTGGTTTCTGTCCCCAGGGTTCCCACCGGACTGAGTGGGCAGGCAGCCAGAAGGAATGCCTCAACTTCCAATCCCCTTCAGGCTGTGTTATGCAATGCCAGATTGATGCAGAACAAGACCTCAATAATGGCAGACTTGATTTCTGCAGTTGATCTGGCCTGCAACACAGAAACCTGGCTGGATGAAGCTTCCGGGCCCATCCTGGAGGCAGCTATCCTGGCCAGGTACGTTGTAGTACACTGCCTGAGATGGGAACGCAGGGGTGGGGGTGTGGCCATCAGTTTTAGATCTGTCCTGAACTTCACCGTACACCCAGCAGGGACTAACAAGTCCTTTAAGTGTGTGGCTGTGCATGGGAGTCCAGGTGCAGGTTGCAGGATTCTCCTTATCTACCGCCCCCTGGGGCAGGGAGATAATTCCTGCAGGAGGTAGCAGACTTTGTCGTTGGTGAGGTGTTGGAGTCTTCCAGATGTTTAATTCTGGGGGATTTCAATATCTGGGTGGATGACGGATCCTCGCAACTTGGATCAGACCTCCTCCAGTTGACGTCATCACTGGACTGTCACAAGCTGTTACTTAGAAACATAGAAACATAGAATCATAGAATCTGATGGCAGATAAGGACCGCTTGGCCCTCCTAGTCTGCCCATTTCCCTACCTAACCGATAAGCTGCAGATCCTAGTTAACCAACAGCCTACTTCCTCCTACACCTCACTAGAATTGCCTTATGTCTGTCTCATGCATTCTTGAATTCTCCCACTGTTTTATACTCTATGATCTCCTCAGGAAGGCTGTTCCATGCATCTACAACCCTCTCCGTGAATAAATACTTCCTCACATTACCTCTGAACTGTCACCCCTTTATCTTCAAATTGTGTCCCCTTGTTCTTGCACATCTCTTTTTCTGAACAATGCTACCCTTTTGGACTTTGTTGATTCCCTTGAGGTATTTGAAAGTTTCTGTCATGTCCTCCCCCCTCCTTTCCTCGAGGCTATACATCTTAAGCTCCTTTAGTATTTCTTCATATGTCTTCTGGTGAGACCCTGCACCATTTTGGTTGCCCTCCTTTGGACAGCCTCCACCCTGTCTATGTCTTTGCAGAGATGGGATCTCCAGAACTGTACAAAGTACTCCAGATGTGATCTCACCAACTGTCTGTACAGAGGGACAACAACTTCCTGTTTTCTACTGGTGATGCCTCTCCTTATGCAACCCAGTATCCCCCCAGCCCTCCTTGCTGTCTTCTCACATTGCTTGACCATCTTTAGGTCATCTGATATGACTACCGCCAGCTCCCTTTCCATTTTTGTTGTTGTCAGTATCTTACCCCCCATTGCGTACTCTTCTCCTGAGTTTTTGTTTCCCAGGTGCATTACTTTGTACTTCTTTGCATTGAATCAAAGCTGCCATACATTTGATCATTCCTCCAACCTTGCCAAGTCCTTTTTCATCCTTTTCATCCCACCTTGCATATCAATCCTGTTGCAGATCTTTGTGTCATCTGCAAAGAGACATACTTTTCCTTCCAGTCCTTCTGCAATGTCACTTATGTAGACATTAAAAAGGACCGGCCCCAGTACTGAACCCTGCAGTACCCCACTAGTAACCCCCCTTTCTTCACTGTGAACTCCATTTACTATTACCCTCTGTGTCCTGTTGTCTAGCCAGTGTTTTACCCAAGCTACCACCCTGGGACCCACTCCCAGGATGGCTAATTTGCTTATTACTCTTTTGTGTGGGACTGTGTCAAATGCCTTGCTAAAGTCTAGGTAGGCCATGTCCACAGCCCCTCCCTGGTCTACGACTTTGGTCACCCAGTCAAAGAAATCAATTAGATTTGTCTGACATGACCTTCCTTCTGTGAAGCCATGCTGCCTTGGGTTCTGTGCCCCACTGGCCTCTAGGTACTCAACAATTCTTTCCTTCAGAAGTGATTCCATCATTTTCCATACCACTGAGGTCAAACTGACAGGTCTGTAGTTTCCTGCCTCTGTCTTGCTCCCACTTTGTGAAGGGGAATCACATCTGCCCTCCTCCAGTCCTCAAGTACCACATCATCCTCCCATGATTTATTAAAAAGGGTAGTCAGTGGTGTTACTAGTTCTTCCTTTAGTTCTTTTAGAATTCTGGAGTGAATCCCATCAGGCCCCATTGCTTTATCCACCTTCAGTTTTAGGAGTTCTTTCAGAACCCTTTCGTCTGTGAAAGGACTAATATCAACCCCCCTATCCAGAGTGTTTCTATTGACTGGATTAGGTATCTCCCCCTTCTCTTTCATTGTGAATTCTGACCAGAAGTATTCATTCAGTATCCTTGCTTTTTCACTGTCGCTCTCTGCCCAACCACCCTCCTCTTTATTCAGCCTCAGTATCCCTGCCTTAGTATTTCTTTGCTCCCTAATGTACCTAAAAAAGGTTTTATCCCCCTTCTTAACTGAGCTGGCTATCTTTTCCTCGGTTTGGGCCTTTGCTATTCCGACTGCCTTCCCCACTTCCTTCTGCTTTAACTGGTACAGTTCTCTGTCCTGCTCCTTTTGTGTTTCCTTATACTTCCTAAATGCTGTCTTTTTCTCCCTAACCTTCCCCGCCACTTCTTTTGAGAACCATAGTGTTTTTTACTTTCATTTAGATTTCTTTATTTGCTTCACACAAAGACTTGTTGCCTCTGTGTTGGTGGTTTTGATGTTTCCTCATTGTTGCTCCACCCCACCTTCCTGCCTGTTTGCTAGTGCTTTTCTGAGGCACTCTCCCATTTTAACAAAATCAACCCTCTTGAAGTCCAGTACTTTCACTTTTGTATGGCTTGACTCTACAGCTAAGTTTATTGTGAACCACACTGTTTGGTGGTCACTTGTTCACAGATGGCTACTCACTTCTAGATCTGAGATCCTCTCTGTGCCCATTTGAGAGTACAAGGTCTAAGATTGCTACACCCTGAGCAGGTTCCAAAACTAGCTGTCTGAGGCATGCCCCCTGTAGGGCATCGAGAATGACCCTGCTCTTGGATGTGGCTGCAGCAAAGGTGCTCCAGTTCACATCTAGCATATTCAGGTCCCCCATCAGCAATATCTCCCCTTTCCCTGCCATCCTAAGGATGCCTTCTATCATTTCCTTGTCCATTTCCTCCCCCTGAGACAGGGGTCTGTATACAACCCCTGTGCGGACTGTGGTGCCATTTCCAGTCTCCAGGGGACCCACCGTGCCTCCTGTCCTCCCTGTTTACCCTTTAGTTCTGTTGCTTTGATCCCTTCTCTTACATAGAGAGCTACTCCTCCTCCTCCTCCTCTTCTAAACTCTCTGTCCCTCCTGTAGTTTGTGTATCCTGGTATGCTGACATCCCAGTCATGGTTCTCTGTGTACCATGTTTCTGTGACTGCCACGATATCCAGGCATCCCTCTTCCATCAAGGCCACCATTTCAGGGAGCTTTTTACCTAGACTACAGGCGTTGGTACTCATTACCCTCCATTTTTTTGGCCTTGTTTCTTTTTGCCCCATCCCTGTCCTTACTGCCTTTGTCTTTTTCTCCATTTACCCCTGCCCTTCTCCCTATCAACTGTTACTGCGACCCATCACCATGGCCACACACTGGACCTATTGTTCTCTCTGGGGTGTGATGTAAATAACCTCAAGATTGATCAGGTCAACGTGGTCTGATCACTACATGGTGGAGTTTGCATTTGGGGCCCCCCTGATAGTCCTTCCCCTGTTGAAATGGTCATCTACCACCCTTTAAACGGTGTGTCCTCAGAAGGACTACTAGCAGCAGCTGATCTTTCTAGTGTAGTCACTGCATATGCGATTGGCATGGGCAAGGCGGTGGCTGCCTACAATAGGGCAGTTTCCGGGGCGATTGATGTCCATGTACAACCCAGACCCTCTCACTTGAGATCTTCTTGTTTTGACAGGGATCTCAAGGGGATGAAGATCAAGGGTCAGAGGTTGCAGTGCTGCTGGCAGAGGACCAGATCGAATGGGGACAAACTAGCCCTGCGTGCTCATTATTTTGAGTACCGGGAGCAATCACCCATAAGAAGGCAGAGTTCCTGTCCAGGGAGATTGCTGCATAGAAGAACCAACCTGCTCAGCTTTTTTGGACTGTGGATAGACTTTTACAGGATGTCTACAGCTGAAAAAAGCTTTTTCAGTCACATTATGTGAGGCGTTTGCTCAGTTCTTCTCTGATGGGGTGTCCTCTATCCATCAGGGAATCCTGTCAGTAGACCCTATTGTAGTCTGCAGTGCTCAGCCTGGGGAAAATAAAGGTGCTCTGTCTGTCTGGGAGGAGTTTAAACCGGTGGAGGTGGCCGAGGTCATTTGGGTGATCTTTGGGCTGAAGCACGCATACTGTGAAATGGACCCAGCACCGACACGTTTCTTGATTAGATGTGTTGGCTCCATTGGCCCAGTGTTCGCTGGGATTGTCAGGTGCTTGCTGACAGAGGGGCTATTTCCAGATGCCTTGAAAGAGGCCCTGGTGAGACCTCTCCTGAAGAAACCATCCCTCGACCCTGACATTCTGGTGAATTTCTTCCCTATCTCCAACCTCCCCTTTTTGGATAAGATTGTCAAGTAAATTGTGGTGCAGCAGCTCAAGGAGCACCTCATGACCTATGACATCTATAAGCCACTCCAGTCAGGTTTCAGAGCCAAGCACAGTACTGAAACAGCATTAGTGAAGGTGCATAATGATCTCCTCAGGGTGGGAGACAGGGGTGAACGGTCAATTCTCATCCTTCTGGATCTCTCCTCAGCCCTTGACACTGTAGATCATACAGTGCTGCTTGATCATTTTGGAGAGTATTGTAGACTTGCCAGCACCATCATTCACTGGTTTGAGTCCCTCCTCTCTGGCAGGAGGCAATGGGTGGTTATGGGAAATTTCTCTTCCACCTCGAAGCCCCTGACCTATGGAGTGCCTCAGGGATTGATCTTGTCACCCATGTTAATTGCAGTGTACATGCTGCCCCTGCATGAGCTCATTAGGCATTACAGTGTATTTTTTCACTGCTATGCAGATGATACCCAAGTGTATCTGTCCTTTGCCCCCAGAACATCAAACACCATGGAAGTACTAAACAACTGCTTGGCTGAGATCAAGTGATTGGATGTCCTCCAGTTGGTTGCGACTAAACCCAGACTAGACAGAGGTACTAGTGATTGAGTCAAGTAATGGGTGTGCCACCGGCTCCGGAATGCCGGGTCTTCATCTGGGCCTGATGCCATTATTGGCCTCCCAAGGGTGCGAGATCTTGATGACAAACTGACACTTAAATCTCAGGTGTCAGCTGTCATCCAAAATGGAGTTTACCACCTGAGGAATATCGTCAGGATTAAACTTCTGGTTCCATCGGATGAACTGCTCACCCTGGAACATGTCTTCATGACCTCTGGACTTGACTACTGTAATGTTCTCTACCTCGAGGTCTCTGAAGGTACCCTCTGCTGACTGCAACTAGTCCAGAATGCTGCCGCCTGGCTACTGACTGGCCTTTCGAGGTCCAGTCATGTGACCCCGGTGCCCCGTTCTTTGCACTGGTTGTCTGTCAGGTGGACAGTTATCTTCAAGGTGAATCTTCTCACCTTCACGGCCCTGCACAGGCTTGGTCCGGCTACCTGGTTGAGCTCCTGACACTCTGAACCTTGGCGCACTTCCTCCACTCCTTGACCAGGGGCCTCCTTAAGGTTCCCAGGACCAGGTTGAGAATGCCAAGTGACAGGGCCTTTAGCTATGCAGGACCAGTCCTGTGGAATGCTCTAACTCCAGCCATTAGGGAAACCCCTTCGGCTGAGGCTTTTAAAAGGGGTCTCAAGGCTCACCTTTTTACCCTGGCCTTCCCGAGTGATGTAGTCTGACCAGAGCTCTTTTAGTATGCTGATAATTGTATCGTCTGTTATTTATTTATTTACTGCAGTATGTTTTTTATTTGCTTTTTACCTGTTTTTAATCTCGTGTTTTTAATGTGATGTACCCAGAGCCTCTGGGATTGGGCACTATGCAAATAAAATTGCATTGCATCGCCTTACCACATATCTGGTTGATCCTGTGTTTCCCATGTGTTTAAAATGCAAGTGGTGAGTGTTCCTTGTACTTATATGGGGAAGGAGAGGGAGCTCCACACCAAGGCTTTCAAGTAATGGTAGAAGGAATGGTGCAGAGAGGAGAGGAGAGGTATGGTTACATTGGGGACTGTGGGCTGACCTGGAAGGATAAAAGCCTATTCTGAGGTGATGGTCTGCTTCCATCCAGGAGGGAACCATAGTCCTCAGTGGATGGTTTAAATGTTACTTCGATGGACAATTAAAGTAGCCGAGGGGGTGACAAAAGAAATAGAGGCAGAAAGTGGGCCACCACAGGCCAAGATCCCAAGAGAGAGACAGTACCACCAGGATGCAAGTTATTCAAGGAAGCATGGGGTTAGCAAAGGAGGAATGGGGGAAAAGGGGCAGTCAAAGGAGAAAGGTGAGGAAGGGGGACCAATTGGAAAAGGGAGACAGCAACAGCAAGAGAGCTGAGGGATGTCAAAATGGTGCAAGGTCTGCATCAGAAGCCCTATGAGGAGAGGCTGAAAGAGTTGAATATGTACACCCCGGAGAAAAGGAGGGAGAGTGGGGATATGATGGAGACCTTTAAGTACCTCATGGTGGTTAATAAGATACAGGAGGGAGATATGTTCCAGAGAAATAGGTGCTGTAGAACAAACAATCATGATATGTAACTGGAAGGAGGTAGATTCAGGAGAGATATGAGGAAGTATTTCTCCACAGAAAGGGTTGTGGATTCCTGGAATAGCTTTCCATGGGAGACACTGTGGGTGAAACCAGTGGTGCATTTCAAAAATGCCTGGGATAGGCACAAAGGAATACTTGGAGGAAGGGATGGGGTGGAAGATACAATGTTGTCGATCAAGTTGGGTCTGTGGCAAAAGTGAACATAATTAAAAATGGGCAGACATGTCGCCGGTCTGGTGGCGCTGAGGGTTGAGGTGATGGATGCCACACCTCGTGCCACACCGGCAACCCAGGTTCGGGAACATGCCCAGGTCATCGGGGGTCAGCAGGGAAGGACTAGGATCGAGCATCCATAGACTGCTCTCCTAGTTCTAGGGTGGGTCGGGGACACTCACCACACTGCAATGACCTCTGGGGACACCCAGAGGTACAGCTAGCATTGGTGCAGGTGGGGGAAGTGTGGCGAATGTGACATGCTGTGCCTAACGTCATTGCACATCTGCACTCCCAAAAGGGGGTCTAACGAGGAGGAAAATGGGCTGGGCATGACCATGCAGTCTGAAGGCCGTGCTCTGCACTGCCCAGAGGACATGAAAGGAGTCCCACTGGGGAGGGTCCCGGGGCTGTCCTGACTGGGAGAGGCATCAGGGGGCCAACCAGCAAGATGGCCGTCCCAGACCCTTCTGGGTGTAGTTCGAGCCACCCAGCTCTCCAGGCGGGCAGAGCTGGCGGCTGGATGCCCCACACTGGGAACGCCACAGCGAAGGTGGAAAAAATGCAAGTAAGATAAAAAAAATGGGCAGACAATATGGGCCCAGAGGTCATTATCTGCTGTCAGTTTCTATGTTTCTATGTATGACATGTTATGTGATTCAAATGGATACAGTGTAAAATTATTAATTAATGTGCAGTGTCGATAATGTAAACTGTGTGGCACATGTAAGTTATGTTGCACTATGCTACACAGACACCATAATCAAATGTGCAATAATATATGCATTGAGCAAGGGAGAAAAAAATAATGGGGAATGAGTGTGAAGCATTATTTTACTCATAGAGTGGTGACACCATGATAGGTACATATTGTATGAAGTTACTGTATTATGATGGTGTCCAGCCATATACCAGTGTTGAGTTAGCTGCAATATGGCATTTTATTTTTTTATTTTTTTAAATAAACCAGACATTGTCTACAGGGTAATGACACATTCCCAAAGCTGCTCCTTTTTTTAATTGCTTTATTCATTTTTGGGAAATCACTTGCAATGTGGTAAATAGTAAAGAAATGTATAGCCAGAAGACATGCGAAAATTATTTGACCTGCATTTTTGAGTGAAAAGAAGACATTAGGCCAGGAGTGGATTCAGATCTTAATGTTGACACTAGTGCAATTCTGTTTAGCCAATTAACTTTTGGTTTACCTATGCATGCCTTTTACAAGAAAGTACTGTATGTATTAATGGCAGTGGCACAGTGTTACCCTTAGGACAGGTTATGGTGTACATTAGAACAGTTGTAAAAATTGTGACGCTGCGCTATACATCAATTAAAAATGGTGTCCCTGATTTTGAGCACGTGTCCCTGATTTTAATGGGCAGTGTCCCTCATTTTGGTCCTGACAGGGTGAAAGGTATGCATTCCGGGGTAGTCAGGTGTTGTAGTTGACACCTCTATGATTTCTTTGCAACCCCTTATGATGCCCCTTGCAACCCCTGGAAACCCCTAAAACACTGGTTGCCTAACATTTATTTATATAAAATGTGACAGGCAGAGGAGCTTTGCAACCCCTATGATTCTACAGAAATTATACTCTGCTATTGGTAAGGTCCCACCTTCCTGTAGAGGACAGCTACCCCTCCTACAAATATAAAGTCATGAGAATTCCACCTTGTAAATATTTCCAATGTCCCAACTGCATTCTTAGACTACAATATGGTATTTATTGCATCATACTGAAAGCCACACAGCAGAAAATGTTAACATTTAAAAAGGCTGGGAAATAATTAAAAAATTTAAGTTGACCAAATCCACCTGTGACACCGGTGACCTCGGTTGGAAACTAGGCTCAGGCAAACAGAGAGCCAGCCGAGGGGATTGAGCATCCCATGGACTACTTGCCACCTCCAGGGTGGGGGGGGGTGTGATCGAGTGTCTGGTGCAAATAGTGAGAACCCCTGGTGGAGGCTGAGGGATCAGATGCAACCGGTGCCTGATATGTGGGGAGGTGGGATGGACATCGGGTTCATCCCACTGATGTCACTACACATCCTGCCTCCTGAGGGGATTAGCATCCACAAAAAAGGCAGCCTGTCCCAGGGAGGACACCACCTCCTGTTACCACAGCCCCCCTAAAAACCCAACCTTGATCGAGACCATGTTCCACTGGATTGCCCCCCCCCCCGAAGCCCCACCGAGGGGGGTAAGCCTAGGGGGCCCTGCTAGTCACAGTCATGTGTCCGGTAACCTGGACCTGTCTCCGTGGGGTGGGGTCATCTCAGCAGCCCCACCTTGGGAGGTAAGCCAGAGCAAATTGTGGATCAGTTACAGAGTGTAGTGGGTCCAGGAGTTTTGGCTGATAATATGGGACAGGAGGCGTCAAAAAAAACCAAAAAGTTGACAAAAACAAAGTTACCACATTTTGGTCATCTTCAGTTTTCAGCATTTACCTGTATAATGCTTATAAATAAAATAATGCAATCTGGTTCCTAACCTCTTCACCTCCCCCTGAAAGGACACTTGTAGATAGTTATAAGAATAATTCAAGTCTGAAACAAACTGAATAGAATGCCACTAAGAATTGGACAGGTCCTGAAAGGGTTAACATAAATGAATCCTCCAGACAGGAGTAAATCATTGTAGACACACACACACACACACACACACACACACACACACACACACGGGAGGGGAGGAGAGGAAGGGAGGGAGAGAGAGAGATACAGTATGTAATTTGAACCTCCGCTGGAGGAATGCAGTCCCATTGCAAACTCCATTTCGATCAACAGGGCATTTTTAGCTAAAAATGAATGGAGAACCATAATCAGAAATAGATATACTAACAGGACTGATAGCCCAAGCACAGCAAGCTTTTAGCCCTGCCATCACAGAAACAACCACATTCGAGAGGACAGCTGCTTCTTTCAGAAGGAGGGAAGTTGAACGGGACAGAGCAGCTGGTTTGAAGAAAGGGTTTAGAAAGTTCATGGGGGGAAGCAGAGACAAAAGAACAGAACTGTGGTCTGCTGAATGGAGACAGTGGCGTGCTTCAACTAGCGAAGGGATTGTGCTGCAACTCCAAAATTTTGTGTGCCTCGTTTGGAATGTGACGTGCCTTCTCCCTCTCTGTGATAGCAGGATGGCATGCAGAGCTCTACCTTGCAACTGTAAAAAGGCAGGCTAGGCAGCCTTTCTGTCTTAGTAGGCAGCACTGTTGTAGTCAATGTTTTGTATGAAGGTTTTTTTCCTGATTTCTGTGATTTGTTATTTTGGTTCTGTAGAACAATTAGGTGTGTTTTACTAAATTATTTTTATCGCTGTAGTTTGAGTATCTTGATTTCATTTTTCACACAGAACAAAGAACTCAGCTTTCTGATCTCCACACCATGAATGACTGTCCTTGTTGTGTTGCAGGATAAACCTTTATTTGTTAAAAAGCAGCAGGAGCGAGACGAACCACATACCCCAGTGACCAAATGTTTTCACACGATACTTGTGCTTGCTCAAGGTGTAAGTACCTTATTGCTTTGGCTCAGGTCCACGGTTGCTTGAGGAGCCACCTTGTGACTGCTTGATTTCATTTTTGTTTATTTCATGTACATTGTAATGTTGTGATAATTACCTGATTAGTTGCATCTTGTGTATGTCCCCCTTAGTCCCTGAAATCTGTGTCATATATTGTTTGTGTAAAAAAAAAAATGAAAAAACTGGCGGTGGTGGCCAACCCGCTGGCACTGAGGGCTGAGGCGCTGGACACCTTACCTTGCGTCACGCTGGCAACCCAGGTTCAGGAGCAAGCCAACGTCGTTGAGGGCCAATTTTGGGGGGGAGCAGGATCAAGCAGCCAAAGGCAGCTCTCATCTCCCGGGGAGGACCCTGTTGCCTACCATAGTTCCACTGCCCTGAGGTGGAGGTCTGAGGGCAGTGCAAGTGGGTGGGTGGCAAGCAGAGGGAGGGCGCCTCAGAACCATGATATGCTCATGTCTCCACATGCGCGTGTGCAGCCAAGACACGGGGATGCGGACAAAAACCAGGGTGAAAATCAGGGCATAAAATGTCAATTTAAAAAAAAAAACTGGTGGCAGTACGAATGCTGCTGGTGATACTGATTCAGGAGGAGCTTGAACTTCAACTGAGGGCACTGCCACTTCCACAGGGTCTGACTGCCACCCTACAATGACACGGGAACTTCCCTTACACCCTCCATGAAGTGCTGCTGGCACAGATGGGCCACCATCTCCACCACTCCCACTCGTTGTTTCCCTCTGATTTTTCTCCCACTTACCCAGTGATTTGCCATGAGATGGTCCTCTGGCCCCCAGTATCCATGTAAGCCCCTTGATTGTCCCAGCCGACATGTTTATTGAATAGGTTGCAAGTGACCACACTGTGGTCACTATGTCACAGGCAACAAAAGACCACACAAGTGGCAAAGACCACACAAGTGAGGACATGGTATATGTATGAGTACTACAAGACTAGGTCCCTAAGAAATACAAACTGAAAATAGGCATATAAAAAAACCTAAAAATTACAAAATGAAATTCCCATAGGATAACATTGCAACTTTAACAAGCCGTAACTCTGTCAGTCTTTGGAGTTAAGGGACAATCTATATATATAAAAAAAAAGGTCTCAGTGAGTACCACAAGACTAAGTCCTTAAGAAATACCAACTGAAAAGAGACATTTAAAAAACCTAAAAAGTAAAAAATCAAAATTCCAATAGGATAACATTGCAACTTTAGCAAGCCATAATTCTATCAGTCTTTGCAGTTAAGGGACAATCTATATATCAAAAAAAGGCCTTGATGAGTACTACAAGACTAACACATAATACTCTCAGACAAATTCATGCGGTATGCACAGGAATCAAAAAATTACCTCCCAACTTCACCATGGTGTCAAATCCACAATTTAAGTCCAATAATCATCCAGAATGCACCAAATGTGTATATCATCTTCAATATCTCCTCTTCAGCTATAACCATACCAAGTTTCAGACATATTTGACAAAAATTGAACAAGTTACATATGAACATACGAAGAAGCCAGCATAAAAAGACCATTTAGTCTATCAAGTCTGCTCATGTTGCAGGGTCCACAGCTTGAGCTACTGTCCCTGCCCACTCTTCCAGCTCCTCCCATCCTCCCTACCCATGATCCTTACCCTCTCCCATACCTGTCCCAGCCTCTCTTAAAGCTGCCCGCTGTCTTCAATGAAATTACCTCTTCTGGCAGCACATTCCAAGTGTCCACCACCCTCTCTGTGAAGAAGTGCTTCCTGACCGCCCTCCTAAACCTCCTACCCTCCAGCTTAAGACTGTGCCCACTCGTGTTATGGTTGCCACTCAGCTTAAAGAGACTCTCTTTATCAACCTTATTTATCCCTTTCAAGTACTTGAAGGTCCCAATCACGTCCTCTCTCTCTATCTCTCTCCTGTCTTCCAGAGAGTACATGTTCAGTGCCCTCAACCTCTCCTCATATGCCTTACCCTGCTTTTCATCTATCATCTTTGTAGCCATCCTCTTGACGTTCTCCAGCAGGTTAATGTCCTTTTTGAGGTGTGGGCACCAGTACTGAACTCCATACTCTAGATGCGGTCTTACCAGTGACCTGTACAAGGGCAGTATAACCTCCTCTCTCCTACTACTGATCCCCCTAGATATGCATCCCAGCATCTTGTTTGCCTTTGCTGCTGCTTTCTTGCACTGCGTGGACTGCTTCAGGTCACTAGTGATCATCACTCCCAGGTCCTTCTCCTCCTCTGATGCAGATACTCGGACGCCACCCAGGTAGTACTCTGTCCTGGGATTCTTGGCTCCAATATGCATAACTTTGCATTTCTTGGCATTGAAGCCAAGCTGCCAGATCTTGGACCACCTCCCTAACTTTTCCAGACCTTCCTTGTAGGTCCTGTATCCCTTCAGCTGTGTCCACTGTCCCACAGAGCCTGGTGTCATCTGCAAATAGGCACATTTTGCCCTTAATGCCATCTCCAGTGCCATTGATGAAGACATTGAACAACACCAGCCCCAGCACCAAGCCCTGCGGGACCCCACTGGTTACCTGTCTTGTGCCAGATAACTCTCCCTTTCGCAACCACCCTCTGGATTCTGTCCTTCAGCCAGTTTTCCACCCATCTGGCCATCTTTTCCCCAACCCCAAGATCCACAAACTTCCTGATCAACCTTTTATGGGGCACAGAATCAAAGGCTTTGCTGAAATCAAGATAGAGGATGTCTACCGCTTGGCCCCTGTCTACTGTCTTAGTGACACAGTCAAAGAAGTCAGTCAGATTTGTTTGACACGATTCCCCCCCCATGAACCCATGCTGCCTTGCATCCAGGAGATCAGGATTCCCTGAGGGGATTCCATCTTCTGCACTGGCGGTCTGGTGCTGAATGCAGCCGGATGCAGGGTGCTCCCCAGCCTGCCCTCAAGAGCAAGATTCCAGGTACGCTCCGGGAAAGCAGCTCCAGTCCAGCTTGCTAGCCATGAACTCAGTTGGTGAATGGTGCCTGAAATTGGGTCTACTATAGGCAGATTCAGCACTCCGTCTCTCCCTGACTGGTTTCAGCTCCTGGAGATTTGAACTGCCTGGCACCGTCCCCTGGAGCTCATCTCTCTGCTGCCTAAATTTATTTTTTTCCTAACCTCTGCAACTAAATCTATGATGTGCCTTTGTGCCCACTGCTGAATTTGAATTGTTAGTGTAGGGAACTACAAACATTTTTGAATTGTTAAGAGTAGGAAACTATAGCATTTTTGGAGTGTTTCAACTGCCTTGAGCTATTTAAGCATTAACAAACTTTGAAGTTAAAAACTGCTTCGTCTAACTGCTGAATTGCTGTTTCTCCCATGTGCCCCCCACAAACCCCATTTGCCTTTTCCTCTGTATACTGGTGACGCTGCTGGTGCTTACTACCAGCCACTCCCACAGCCATGCTCTCCCTCTCTGGCTAACTTAGCACCCTTAATTTCTCACCCTGTTACAGAATTATTTTGTCTCCTTCCTTAGCCTGCCTCCCAAACTCTGAAGCCTTTGTTCTGTTGGTATATATGAGCTGATTTCTCACTTCTCTTCTTCTCTCTTCAGGATTCCCTGACAGGGGATTCCATCTTCAGCACTAGCGGTCTGGTGCTGAATGCAGCCGGACACAGGGTGCTCCCCAGCCTGCCCTCAAGAGCAAGATTCCAGGTACTCTTCGGGAAAGCAGCTCCAGTCCAGCTTGCTAGCCATGAACTCAGTTGGTGAATGGTGCCTGAAATTGGGTCTACTATAGGCAGATTCAGCACTCCGTCTCTCCCTGACTGGTTTCATCTCCTGGAGATTTGAACTGCCTGGCACCGTCCCCTGGAGCTTATCTCTCTGCTGCCTGAATTTTATTGTATTTTATTTTATTTATTTATTTATTTTTTGAAGTGCAGACTTTTCCATTAGCAGATTATATCTTTTAACCACTAGAGGGCCCAGTTATAAGCACACTTACCCAATCCAATCCAATCCAGTCCTATCCAATTCCTGTCTCATTTCACTTATTGTGTGGTCAGTCTATCACTATTCATCTGACTTTGCCCCTTCCCTCTTCTACTTCTGTCAAGGCCTGTGCTTTTAGGATCACTCCCTGTTGCCTAACACTCAGCCTGGTTCTACTCCCCTCCACCACCCTAACTTCTTAAGCTCTGCACTCTCTCCTTAACCTCTGCTTTGGACACCTGTACCTCTTTTCACTATGTTCATAAACACCTTTCTAATGCTGCCTCTACTTCTGTTTTTCATACCCCTCAACTCCACTAGTACTGGTACCCCCTCACTTACCAGCATCGCCACTCTATGTTGGGATATATCCCTTGTTGTACCCTACTGCCATCCAAAACACATTACTGTGCTCCCATGTTAGCCTCCCTCAATAATAACCGAGATAATCTCTTCCCCATCCCTGAGTACCCCCTTCTCCTTCAATTACTCACACCCTGCAGTAACATACCTGCTAAAAAATCCGTCAGAAGTAGATGGCGTTTGGCTCACAAGCTCCTTGCTCACTATCTTGCTAGGACTGCACTTCTCTTCCTACTCCTAGCTGGGAACCTACACCCAAACACCGGTCCGCCCACCTCGGCATATGAATGACACAAGAAACAAGACTCCATCAAGCTGGTGACTCTTAACATCTGCAGCCTGCCAGCTAAGCTCGATGCACTCCAAGTCTGGGTGTTACAAAATAGGCCAGACGTTATAGCCCTTAACGAAACTTGGCTCTCTCCTAAGGTCCCAGACAATGCTGTATCCATTCCAGGCTATGCCCTGTTCTGACTCGACAGAACTGCCAAGAGAGGGGGTGGCTGCGCCATTTATTTAAGGGAAACTCTTAAAGCGCTAGTCATCCCATTACCTCCCTCTGCAAACAACTCTCAAATCCTACCAGTTAAAATAATCCCAGGCCAGCAGTTAAAATCTCTTACAGTTGCATCAGTACACATCCCCTTGCGTGAACATGTTACAGGCTTCCAAGTGATCACAGACTTCGTGGATGACAGCACCTCCCGTGGTGAGACAATTGTAATGGGCGACCTAAATGTTAACTGGTTATCTCCAGAAGCCGACCCATATAAGGATGCCATTGCTGCCCTAGACATTACTCAAATGGTCGCCTCTCCCACTAGGTTTAATTATAAGTCTGGTAGTAGCCCCTTACTTGACCTGATCCTCACCTCTCATCCCAGCAGAATCACTAACATGGAAGTTCTCCCAGATGCCCTCAGTGATCACTCCCCAGTTATTTGCCACTGGTCAAACAAGGCACCTAAACCTAAGTCCTCTTTCTCCTAGAAAATAATCTTAACAAAAGAAAAGCTTCCACAATTCCTTGCTGCCCTGTCAGTGGTTGACTAGACACCCCTTGACTCCTTAATCAGCGTCGACCAAGCACTTGACCTTATTGCCCAGTTTAACAAAGTTTGTAACAGTTTTGCCCCCTTACGTAAACGCAAAACTCAATCTACCACTAATCACTGGATTAACTCTGAACTTATCGCCATGATGCAAAATCGAGATAACCTCTGGCACCGAGCCATGGACTCAGGGAAACTACATGATATGCAGCTCTATTAGGCAGCTAGGAACCAGTGCACAATAGCTATACGCAGAGCCAAGCAAGTCTTCTACAACCAGGAACTTACTAACTACTGGAGAAATAGCAAACCCTTTTGGGACAACATCAAGAGCCTCACAGGTAAACCAAGCAAATCCTCCCCCACTATGATTGAGGTTAACGGCTCCACTTTTCAGGACCCAAAAAAAATAGTGGACTCCTTTAATCTCACATTCATTGATCTTAGGAGTGTCCTTCCCCCCAACTGTTTGACACCTCTGCCCGGCGCTGCCTCAATAATAAAATCAATCTCCAGAGTAATATCCCCCCATTCTACTTCAAGAGGGTATCCATGTCTGAAGCTAAAATATATCTTAGCAAAGTGCTAAGCAAAGCCAGTTTCAGCAGCGATACTCTTAACCTCAAACTCCTCTCTCTCTCTCTCCCTTGACGTTGTCCTACAACCTCTCACTAAACTTCTGAATCTTTCACTCTCTCATAAACAATTCCCCCAGCTCTGGAAATCAGCAGTGGTCACACCCATTCATAAAAGTGGTGATAGGTCTCTTCTCTCTAACTACTGCCCTATCTCTAGACCAGTTGTCTGTACACCTCAACAAATATAACTTACTCTGCCCACAACAACATGGCTTTAGAAAAGCCCATAGTACTACCACCACCCTGCTTGACTTCACCAGCCATATTCATAAGGCGATTGACACTGTCCACCTACTGGGTGCGGTGTTCATTGATTTGACCAAGGCATTTGATACCATGAACCACCAGCTCCTGCTTCACGCACTCTTCTCCCTTGGACTATCTAATGATGTAACCAAATGGTTTGAAAGCTACCTCTCAGCAAGAAGCCAAAAAGTCAAAATCATTGACTATCTCTCAAGTGCCCTTACTGTCCACTCTGGTGTACCCCAGGGTTCCATCCTTGGCGCTCTACTTTTCAGCCTTTTCATCAATACTCTTCCTGCAGCTTGCAATAATAACTTAATACTCTGTGCCAATGATGCGGTCTTCTTTTCCTCCCATACTGACCACGTCTCACTCTCCAAGGTGCTATAGATGAACTTCAGCCTAGTTGAAACCTGGCTTCTCCAACATAAGCTGTTGATGAATTACAAAAAAACAAAGTCCATGCTGTTCCATAGCTCTCACAGCAAATACAGATCCATAAACTTCACCATACATAATGAACTTGAACAGCCACTTGAGCAAGTGCAGGAATTTAAATACCTTGGTATTACCCTTGATTGCACAATGTTTTTCAGCTCGCATGTTCGACACATCTCAAAATCAGTCAACTCAAGAATTGGGGTCCTCTACCACCACTGTCTCTGTCTTACCAAAGAAGCTATGCACACAGCCATAACTGCCTCAGTCCTACCCATCATTGATTACAGCTTGTCTTCTACAGGGCTGCCGTTGATACCACCCTAAAACGGGTCAAGACAGCCCTTAACAAATGCTGTAGACTTCTCACTGGCACAGGGAAGCATATGCATACCTGTGATCTCTACAAGCAATCCAACTGGCTCAATCTAAATAATAGACTTGCCTACCAGACCTGCCTACTGGCTAAGAAAATTTGTCTTAACCTCACACTCCCTGCAACTTATGCCTTAATGTTGCCCGCAGTGACTGCATATTTTACGCACAGTTCCCTCAAACCAACATTTATCTTTCCATTCTGCCATACCAACCAGGATCAATGTGCTTTCCACACCAGGGCCCCCCAGCTGCTAAACAACCTTCCCCCTGAAATTGCAGCAGAAATCAAGCTTGGCCCATTCAAACGTAAACTCTGCCAGCACCTCACTGACCTCAGCAGTTGTGTCTGCTCTGCCTAGGCTTGCGGCTTTGTTTCACCTCTCCCTCCTCTTCTCTCCTCCCTTGCTACCTTCCCCACTTCTCTCCGCCCATCCATCCCTACTCCCCATCTCTCTCCCACCCCACCTATGATTCTACCTCTCACCTTCCACCTACCATCCCCTCTTCTGCTCCTCCTCCTTCTCCCTCCCCTGTCACCCTATCTCTTGTTGCTCCACCCCAGACTACCAAGCACCTATCTTTCTGTTCTTGCACTTACGACAATGTCAAATCCTTGACTGCCTACCCCCTTCCCCTCCTCCCCCTTTTATCCCCCACCCCTTGCTCCACTTATGTCACCCCAGGATGGTTTTCATTTGTATCTATGTCTTGCTATATATACACCCGTATTGTTAATTGTGCATTGTTATTTGCCACTAACTGTTTGCTACTGTGCTAGTCTATATACATGTACTGTGTTTTGCTACTAAGTTAACCTCCTGACCTGTATTGTATTTTACCTCTGCTTACTTCTATGTTAACCTCCTGACCTTGTATTGTATCTTACCACTGTTTTGCTTGCACCCATTGCTGATGCGGAACCTTTGTAAAAGAACCCTTGGTTCAAAGGTATTTGTAATCCTAGTAATAAATAAATAAAAAAATTAAAAAAGATCATGCTCCTCTAGATATTCCACCAACCTTTCCTTTAGTATGGTCTCCATGAGCTTGCCCACAATGGAGGTCAGACTGACTGGTCTATAATTCCCTGGGTCATCCTTGGGACCGCTTTTGTGGAGTGGCACTACATGTGCTGTTCTCCAGTCCTGCGGCACTACGCCTGTCTCTAGTGAACTATTAAATAGGTCTGCCAGTGGCCCTGCCAGCTCTTCAGCCAGTTCCTTTAGTACCCTTGGATGTACTCCATCCAGGCCTGGTGATTTGTCCACCTTCAATGCCAGCAGCCCCTCCCTCACTCTATCCTCCTCTATCACTACATTTGTGTTCCCCTCTCCCCCGCTCCTCTTTTCCCTCCTGAAGGCACTGGTCCATCCTTCTCCCTGGTGAAGACAGAACAGAAGTATTCATTTAGTATCTCTGCTTTTCCCCCATTATCTCCACCCACTCCACCCCTTTCTTAAGCCCAACAATCCCTTCCTTCTTGTCCCTTTTCTCACTTATATAGCGAAAGAAAGCCTTCTCCCCCTTTTTAATTCCTTCAGCTATCTGCAGCTCCTTCTGTGCCTTTGCTCAGCTGACTTTCTTTCTTGCCTAACTACCTAACCTTAGGTAATTTCCTCTATCCACCTCTCTCTTGGTCTTCCTAAATTTTCTATAGGCCAACCACTTTTCCCTTACTGCCTGGGCAACCCCAGAACTGAACCAGCTAGGCTCTTTGGCCCTTGTGTTCTTACTCCTGAGCCTAATGCACTCATCTGTGGCAACCAGTATTCCTTCCTTAATGATGGACCACCTTTGGTCCACCCCAATATTTGCTCTGATGCCCACCAGATGGCTCCTTAGCACTTCACCCATTTTCCTGAAGTCAGCCCTCCTGAAATCCAAGATTTTGGTCTTAGTCAAGATGCTTTCCCTGCCCATATCCAACTTGAACCACACTGTGCAATGGTCACTTCCTCCCAGTGGCTCCCTGACCATTATTTCCTGTACATGCTCACCATTTGTGAGCACCAGATCAAGAATTGCCTCAGCTCTTATTGGTTCAGTGATGCTCTGAGTCAGATACCCACTCTGCAGTCTTTCCAGAATCACTTGACTCCTAGCACATGTTGTGGATGGTATGCTTCAGTCCACCTTGGGCAGGTTGAAGTCCCCCACAATTACCACCTCCCCTTTCCCCATAGCTTCTGATATTTGTGAGCTCAGTTCCCTGCCCCTCTCCTCATCCTACTGGGTGGTCTATAAACCACCCACATCTTCACCTTTCTCCCTCTATTAGACCTTAACTGAACCCATAATGCCTCCACCTCCCCTTCCTCCAACTCCTCCCTTGTGCAAGTTATTCCCTCCATGATATAAACTGCCACCCCTTTCCGACTACCCTGTCCTTCCTGTATAGTTTATATTCAGGGATCGCAAGGTCCCAGTCATGGTGTGATGTTGCCCAAGTCCTCGTTACTGCAGCTATGTCCACCCTCCTGTCTGCTAATAGTGCCTGCAGGACTTCCATCTTGTTTCCAAGAGTTTGTGCATTCAGAGACACCACCCTCCACCTAGAATCTGACCTTCCTTCTCTTCCCTCTATTCTATTCTTCTATTCACATTTATCCCCTCTGTGTGCACCCCTCCACGTACCCTTGTCATGTGTTCCTTACCCCCTCCACCCTTTGCCAACTGTGTTCTTGCCCCTTCCCCCTCCTCCCTCCAGACCTCTTCCATCACTGTGGGGGGGGGAGTTCACTGACCTCCTCCTCTCAGAGTCTGTAGGCCTGCATGCCTACTGTCCCCCTCCCCTAGTAGTTTAAATTAAGTGTTGTGGTTATGTATTCCCCTAGTTTGTCCCAGAGTACCCTTAAACCCTCCCTACTGAGGTGTAGCCTGTCTGGTGAAAAGAGTGCTTTCTTTGACCAGGTGTCCTCCCAGTCCCCTAAACTCCCATTCTCCAGTACAGATAAACTTCTCCCTCCCTGCACCATTTCCTCAGCCAGTCATTAAAATCCTCTATTCTTCTTTTCCTGGCTGTGCTGGCCCTTGGTATTGGTATCACCTCTGAGAAGGCCAGTGAACTTCCTTCCTCCCTGCAGATCTTGCCTAACTCCCTGAACCTACTTTGCACCACCTCCACCTCCTCCCCAGCTAGGTCGTTGGTTCCCAAATGTATAACTAAATTAGGCTTTCCTCCAACCTCCCTTACTATTTCCGTTATTCTTGGGCCCACCTTCCCCACTGTCATTCCTGGCATACAAACTGCCCTCCTGCTTGCATTTGGGTCCCCTTTCCTTCCCCAGTGAATAATCCTAATGATGGAGTCCCCTATGATTGCCACCCTTCCATCCCCTGCATCGGTGATCCCCATCCTTCCTTTCATACCTTCGGTACTAGCTGCTTCCCCACCTAACTGCTTCCTCTGCACCCTGGTAAACTTATCTCCACATCCACAATTTATCCCCTTAACTGTTTTTCCATCTCCCAGTCTGCCCTTCCCCTTTTGACTATCTGTATCTGCTTTCAGTTTTCCCTCCTCTCCCTTTCCTTTTCTCTCCCTCCCCCTTCCTCCACTCTGTTTTGCCTGCCTCCTCTTCCCTGCCCACCCTGATTAGTTCCCTCCCCCTTCCACGTACTGCTACTCTCAACCCTGGCTCAACATGACCTCCTACCTCACCTCCTGCTGCCCCTTCCCTCCTTCCAGACAGTGGTGCAAATCTATTCAATAAAGGCACCCCTTTAGAATTTCCCACTCCTGATGCTACTCTCACATTCCCACCCCTTCCCCGCACCTCTTGCCATTCCTCCACCCTGGGCTCCCTATTCCTCTGAGGAAGAGCTACTCCTGTATACTGAGTGCTCCTCCCCACTTCCATCCCCTGCCTGATGCCACCACTTCCCTGGGCATCACCCCTCTGCCTTTCCCTCCACTGTTCTACTCCTCTGACCTCCCACACCATCCTCCCCAGCTCCCATCTGAGCAGCCTTATTTCAGCCCTTAGCAGCTCCAGGCTCTTACACACAGGACATCCCCCTTTACTCCACATCACCCTCAGAAAGATTGCTGCCCCACAGCTATTACAGTTTACCACTCTCCTGCTTCCCATACATGTACCTATTCCACCACTTCCTCCAAGCCCAGCTTCTCCTACCCTCCAGTTATACATAACTATAAAATAACTATAACATTTAAAAACATATACATTTCTATCTCAGCTCCTTACCATCAAAAGGTAACAACAATCACAATAATCTACGGTCTACTAATGCCTAAATATAGTTATGCCTAAAAACCCAAAAGAAGTACTGGTGGAAGTGAAGTGGTGGCATTCGTGTTGTCAAATTATTCTCTGCCACATCTGTGGCATCCATGCTGGTGGGTGCTGGGGGAAGCTGCAACAAGAGTATCAGTCTGAGAGGTAGCAAAATCTCTAGCTCAGGAACAGTGGTCAAGGAGGAGGAGGTTGCTGGTGTCCCCTTGAATGCTGCTGGTGGTAGCACTAAGCCTGATCTTGATAATAGGTCCCACGTATGGATATGTAGACCATTGGCCAAACAGCTGATAGCTTGTCTCTGTGCATTACAGCACATTGGACACAGGTGCCTAGGGTAGTAGTTGACTCTAGCCGGGGGAAAGAATTATACTAAGCCCAACTGTAGTGGTAGCAACACTCTAGGTATTTGTTAGCATGTCACACTAGCAGTGAAGACTGTAACTAGATCACAGTTATTTTAGTTTTTAATTCAGGAAGGGGGTTTTCAAAACTGCTTATCTTGTAAGCATCTTCAGAAGGGTTGAAATAACTGCATATTTGATTTTCCTTTGTGGCTAACTGGACTGTCTACTAGAATTCTGTGACAATCTGCATCAATATATTTTGCAATATTTGCTGGTGGTGGCTGTGTGCTTTAAAATAGCAAAGGCTGCAGTTTGTAATTGGATGCCAGACATAGCCTGAGGTGGGGGAAATTGTCTTCACAAGTCAGGGAGACCTGCATCACAGCCAATTGTTCTAGCTTGAACACTTCAGCATTGATCAATTACTATAAACTACTGGTGTGATCCTGTTTCAGACAGAAGTCCATCTTCTTCCAAGTTGTGTAACTGGGTGTGCTTTGAAACAACTGAGAAGCTGCATGGGATATACTATATTAGACTAGATATCTGCGACAAATCTCTCTTGCTTACATCTAAGGGAAGTTTTCCTTACTTTTACATTGGTATTGCTTTGTGTTTAATTATTTTAGTTTTTTAATTCAGGAAGGGGGTTTTCAAAACTGCTTATCTTGTGAGCATCTTCAGAAGGGTTGAAATAACTGCATATTTGATTTTCCTTTGTGGCTAACTGGACTGTCTACTAGAATTCTGTGACAATCTGCATTAATATATTTTGCAATATTTGTTGGTGGTGGCTGTGTGCTTTAAAATAGCAAAGGCTGCAGTTTGTAATTGGATGCCAGCCATAGCCTGAGGTGGGGGGAATTGTCTTCACAAGTCAGGGAGACCTGCATCACAGCCAATTGTTCTAGCTTGAACATTTCAGCATTGATCAATAACTATAAACTACTGGTATGATCCTGTTTCAGACAGAAGTCCATCTTCTTCCAAGTTGTGTAACTGGGTGTGCTTTGAAACAACTGAGAAGCTGCATGGGATATACTATATTGGACTAGATAGCTGCAACAAATCTCTCTTGCTTACATCTGAGGGAAGTTTTCCTTACTTTTACATTGGTATTGCTTTGTGTTTAATTATTTTAGTTTTTAATTCAGGAAGAGGGTTTTCAAAACTGCTTATCTTGTGAGCATCTTCAGAAGGGTTGAAATAACTGCATATCTGATTTTCCTTTGTGGCTAACAAACCACCAGGCTGTTTTGGGGCTGGGGAGGTTTACCTGTGTCTGACTTGGATGTCTGGATTTTTCTCCCTTTGATTAGCAGGGTATTTTCTCTGTCAAATTGTTGTGTAGGGCATCTTGCTGACAGGAAGGCACTTATCGCAGTGGTGGGTCAGAGCTTTTAGCTGATTGTTTTGTGAGGGCACAGTTTAGGCCCAACCCCTTCCAACCTCACCCCGCCCACCCCTGAAATAGTTCCTTTATACCTGGGGTTCTGACATCATTTTCTCAAGAGTACAAGGTGCGATTACTGTCATATCCTCTCTAGCACACTGCATTGACAATATAAGCATACACATTGTATAATATATATATATTTCTATATAACAAACCAATCACACACACGCACACACACACACACAAAACAAACAAACAAAAAAAGTAGATAAACATGTGGGGAGTAGTGCAATGTAATGGCTGTGGGGCAGCAGTCTCTGGGAGTCTTTCTGGAGGCTGAGATGCTGCCTATTTGCAGGCAACTCTCTGCCTCTGAGGGAGGAAGTTGCCCGTCTTCAGGCCACACTGGACAGTAGTAAGGGAACCTTCCCCCAGGCCACACTGGACAGTAGGAAGGGAACCTCCCCCATCCAGGGAGCACCAGAGCCACCACCACTACCTCAGAGGTTGCGAAGAAAGCACAGCAGTTGGACCACAGTGGGCTCAGGGAGGGTGAGGATGGTGGAACAGAGACACACCCAGTCAGTTGTTCCACTCCACAATCCATACACCATTCTGGGGGAGCATAGCTCCCCTAAGGATGCACCAGCAGAAGAGACTGATGACAACTGTCACAAGGGAGGCCCACAGGAAGGAGGCAGAGGACACCACAGGGAAAGGAAGCAGCTCCTGGTGGGGGACTCAATTATTAGGGGATAGAACTGGGGGGAGCAGGGAAAACTGAAGTAAGGTGCCTGCCTGGTGCCATGGCTTGGAGGGACAGGAAGCGCATCCTCAGGATCACGAGAACAGCTGCACGGGAGTCTGAGCTGGACGTCATTGTCCACCTAGGGACAAATGACTTGGCTCATCATGAGATTAGAGCAGTGCAGGAGGACTTTGTAGAGTTGGGGAGGGCCTAAGACAAATGCTTCACACAGTATCCTTCTCAGAGGTGCTGCCTGTCAATGGCATGGGGAGGCGAGGTAATTGCACCTTGCAGTTTAATGAATGGTTGGAAAATGGTGGAGCACAGGGTTTACTTCATTGGGGACTGGGGTTCCACCTGGAGGGACACCAGCCTATACTGGCAGGATGGTCTGCATCTGTCCAGGAAGGGAACAAGTCTTTTGAGCAATCAGTTTAAATGCTTCATTGGCAAGCTTTTAAACTAGTCAAAGAGGGAGGCACTGATAAGCAGCAGGAAAATCCCAGCCTCTCCCTACAAAACAGGGTACTAAATGAGAAAAAGACCAAGGTAGAAAGGTCAGTGGGGGATGCTGCAACAGAAGGTAAAGCCATCAAAAAATGGAGAGCAATGAGTACCAAGGCCCGTAGTCTGGGTAACAAGCTTCCTGAATTAGTGGTCTTGATGGAGGAGGAACATCTGGATATCGTGGCAGTCACAGAAACATGGTACACACAAAACCATGACTGGGACGTAAACATACCAGGATACACTATCTACAGGAGGGACAGGGAGGGTAAAAGAGGAGGAGGAGTAGCTCTTTACATAAGGGAAGAAATAAAAGCAACAGAACAAAAGGGTAAACAGGGAGGAGAAGAAGCACTGTGGGTAAATTTGGAGACAGGCAATGGCACCACAATCCACACAGGGATTGTATACAGACCCCCTTCTCAGGGGGAGGAAATGGACAAGGAAATGATAGAAAGTATACTTAGAATGGCAGAAAAAGGGGAGATATTGCTGATGGGTGATCTGAATATGCCAGATGTTAACTGGAGTGCAGTTGCAGCAGCCACTTCAAAGAGTGGGGTTATTCTAGATGCCCTACAGGGGGCATGCCTTAGACAACTAGTATTGGAGCCCACTCGAGAGGGAGCAATCTTAGACCTGGTTCTCACAAATGGAGATGGAGAGAGGATCACAGATGTAGAAGTGGGTAGCCATCTGGGAACTAGCGAACATCTAACAGTATGGTTCACAACAAACACAGCAATAGAGTCGAGCCATACAAAGGCAAAAGTACTGGACTTTAGGAGGGCTGACTTTGCCAAAATGGGTGAGTGCCTAAGGAATGCACTAGCAAATGGGCAGGAAAGAGGTTGAAGAACAATGGGAATAATAAAACTGCCATCACAGAGGTAGCGAGCCTGTGTGAAGCAAATAAACAAACAAAATGATGTAAAAATCACTATGGTTCTAAAGGAAGTGGCAGTGAAGGCTCAAGAGAAAAGAAAGCATTCAGGGAGTACAAGAAATCGTAGAATGAGCAGGACAGAGAACTGTATCAGTTAAAGCAAAGGAAGCTGTGAAGGCAGTCAGAAGAGCAAAGGCCCAAACCGAGGAAAAGATACAACTCAGTTAAGAAGAGGGATAAAACCTTTATAAGTACATCAGGAGCTAAGGAAGACCAAGGGAGGGATAGTGAGGCTTAATAAAGGGAGGGAGGGTGGGCAGAGGGAGACTGTGAAAAGGCAGAGATACTAAACAAATATTTTTGCTCAGTATTTACAAATGAAGAGGGGAAGGTACCTAAAACAAACAGTAGAAACACTCTGGATACAGAAGTTGATACCAGCCCATTTACAGAAGAAAGGTTTATGAAAGAACTCTTAAAACTGAAGGTGGACAAAGCAATGGGGCCTGATGGGATTCATCCCAGAATTCTAAAAGAACTAAGGGTAGAACTAGTGACACCACTGACTACCCTCTTTAACAAATCATGGAGGATGGGTGGTACCCAAGGACTGGAGGAGGGCAGATGTGATTCCCTTCACAAAAGTGGGAGCAAGGCAGAAGAGGAAACTACAGACCTGTTAGTTTAACCTCAGTGATAGGAAAATGATGGAATCAGTTCTGAAGGAAAGAATTGTGGAGTATCTAGAGGCCAGAGGGGCACAGGACCCTAGGCAGCATGGTTTTCACAGTGGGAAGTTCATGCCAGCCAGATCTGATAGATTTCTTTGACTGGGTGACCAAGTAGTAGATCAGGGAGGGCTGTAGACATGGCCTACCTAGAATTTAGAAGGCATTTGACACAGTCCACACAAAAGATTAATATACAAGTTAGCCAGCCTGGGACTGGGTCCCAAGATGACAGCCTGGTGAAGAATTGGCTGGAGAATAGGACACAGAGAGTAATAGTAAATGGAGTCCACCAGAAGAAAGGGGTTACTAGTGGGGTACCGAGAGGTTCAGTATTAGGACCAGTCCTCTTCAATGTCTTTATAAGTGACATTGCATGTGGACTGGAAGGAAAAGTATGTCTCTTTGCAGATGACACAAAGATCTGCAACAGAGTTGATGCACAAGGTGGGGTGGAAAGGATGAGAAGGGACTTGGCAAGGTTAGAGGAATGGTCAAATGTATGGCAGCTTAGATTCAATGCTAAGAAGTGAATGGTAATGCACCTGGGAAACAAAAACCCAGGGGAAGAGTACACAATGGGGGGTGAGATACTAACAACAAAAAAATGGAAAGGGACCTGGGGTAGTCATATCAGATGACCTAAAGGTGGGCAAGCAATGTGAGAGGGCAGCAAGGAGGGCTGGGGGATACTGGGATGCATAGGGAGAGGCATCACCAGTAGAAAACAGGAAGTTATTATCTCTCTGTACAGACAGCTGGTCAGACCCCATCTGGAGTACTGCATGCAGTTCTGGAGACCCAATCTCTGCAAAGACATAGACAGGATGGAAGCTGTCCAGAGGAGGGCAACTAGAATGGTGCAGGATCTGCACCAGAAGACATATGAAGAGAGACTAAAGGAGCTTAATATGTATAGCCTCGAGGAAAGGAGGGAGAGGGGGGACATGATAGAAACTTTCAAGTACCTCAAGGGAATCAATAAAGTCCAAGAGGGTAGCATCTTTCAAAAAAAGAGCTGTGCAAGAACAAGGGGGCACAATTTGAAGATAGAGGGGGGCGGCTCAGAGGTAATTTAAGGAAGTATTTTCACAGAGAGAGAGGGTTGTGGAGGCCTTCCGGAGGAAGAGTTGTAGGAGTCAAACACAGTGGTGGAATTCAAGCATGCATGGGACAGTCATAAGGCCATTCTAGGGGTTGGGGGCAGGGAGAAGTAGGCTGCTGGTTAACTAGGATCTGCAGCTTATCCAGTAGGTAGGAAAATGGGCAGACTGGGTGTGCCAAGCGGTCCTTATCTGACGTCAAATTCTATGTTTCTATGTTTCTACAGACACAGGTCAGAAAATGTTAAAATTGCTCCTGACTGAGACTGATGAGTGGATGCAGCCTGTGGAGGTGGTACCAAGGTGTGGGGTGGCACAGGGTCTTCAGGCTGTGGAGTGGGGGGACAGTGGACTGCTGACCTTGAGACTTCTGTGTATTAGTAGATTCATTTTGACCCAACTTTGCCTTGGTGTACTCTAAGGAGAAGTTACAGGCAAAGTTGCCAGGTGAGTTACCAATAGCAAATTTCCTATTAAATAGAAAAACTTGGTGAAATTATCCATGGAAGCGAATTTGGCAACTTCACCTTAACTTCACTAGTGAATTAAAACTTCGCAACATCTCTAGCCAGAAAGCAAACTCTCACAAACTAAGGTTTTAGGCCTTAGAAAGGATGATTTTGATAAAATGAGAGAACCAGTTAGGGAAAAACTGTTAGGGATGGGGCATCAGCAGGGGTGGGTAGTAAATGGGGATTGATTGAAAAATGGTAGTTTGAAGCAATTAGTCTCTTCATTAGGACAGTAGAAAAAATCAGGAGAGGAGGAAGGAAACTAATGTGGTATAAAGGAGATGGAGGATGCAGTGAAGAAATAAAGGAAGGCCTTCAAAAATACACGACCAACTAGACAGATGAAAACATGGAAGTGTAGCAGACTGAGATGAGAGACACCAACATGAGGGTTAGGAGAACAAAGCCAGAAGCAGCTTTGAGGATAGTAGTGTGGGTGAAGAAGTGGAATAAGATATTTTTCTGCTACATTCAGGAGAAGCACAAATCGGGGGACAGTAAAACTGAAGAAGGGGAGAGGGTGGGTGGACAGATAAAGGTAAAGAGGAAATACTAAATGAGTATTTCTGCCCTGTGTTCACAGTACTACTGAAAAGCAGTCTCTAGACCAATGTCTGTGTTTTCTCCGATTTTCACATTAAAACACATAAGACAGAGATTATGCACATGAATGTGTATTGTTCCAGGGCATCAGATGAAAACTGGGAGGAGCTGTGGTAACCAGATTCTCCTAAAATGGTTGAGTTATACTATCTGCACCTCATGGGAACACATGGTTAAGGTATTTGCAAGCACTAGTTGCAAGTCTTCAAGGTGAACTGCTCAGATTGGCTAGCTTCTGAAAACATGAAGAAGCCAGAAGGGGAAGGAAGGAAACATATTCAATTCAGTGCTTTAGAGTAACTGGTAATAGCTATTTTCCTTTTAAACTTAGATTGTGGGCGTTTAGTGACACTATACTTTTCTTTGTTGTCTTTACTTATAATTGTTTTTGGGCTGTTGAAAATTTAAAACATAGTGGTGGTGTAATTCTGCGCTGTCTTTAATTGCTGCAAATTTTCGCCCCCTCCTCCTCCCCCAACTCTTAATTATATGCCTGATAAATCTGATTGACAGGAGCTAAACACAGGGTATAGTAAGGGGTGTGAAGTAGGAGGGCATAAGGGGAAGAAGCCCACCCTCAGCACAACAAGTGTTTTGACTCATTTATTTATTTATTGGTTTCTTTTTCCTTTAAAAAAAAATATCTGAGGATTAGTGACAGGATTTTTAGTACAGTAAATTAATAAAAAGAGAACTAGGAGAGCTTCAGTAGCAGACAAGTAGTGGAATTGCAGTATAATGTGGGGCAGCCATATTCAGGCAGACCTTCTGGACACTGAGGTGCTGCCCTATCTGCATGCATCTCTCTGGACTGCGGGATGAGGTAGCCAGACTCAGAGCGGAAGTAAACTGGGTCAGGAGTACCATCACCCCTATCCAGGGACCACCCAGTCCAATGCAGCTGCCTCAAAGGATGCCGAGAACGAGGAGCACTTGGATGACAGTGGGCTCAGGGAGGGTTAGAGCAGTCAGGCAGAGACACATCCCAGATCCTATTCCACTCAAGAACTCATATGCCACACTGGCAAACGAGGGCAACCAAATAGAGGTACCCAGAGAAGTGGAAGGAAAGGATGTGGAGGTTAGCCAAGGAGGTGACCTCAGCGGGGAAAGCAGTGGACCCCAGAGGAGGAGGAAGCGAATCCTGGTGGGGGACTCCATCATAAGAGGGATCCAGCTAGGAACACAGGAGGGGAGGACAGGAGGTGAGGTGCCACCAGGTGCCACAGCATGGAGGGATGGAAGGAAGATCCTGGGGATCACTGGAAGGCAAGACAGGCGAGTGAGCTGGATGTCATTATCCACCTAGGTACTAATGACCTGGCAAATGGGGGCCAAAGGAAGTTCAGGAAGAGTTTAGGAACTGGGGAGGGTCTCAAGCAAGTAGCTACTTCTGTCACTTTCTCAGAAGTACTACCTGTGAGAGGCAAGGGAGAGCATAGGAGTGCATGCACCAGGAACTTTAACTCATGGTTGAAGAACTGGTGCTGTGAGGAAGGGTTTGGATTCATTGGTGACTGGGGACCCACTTGGAGGGATGGAGGTTTGTTCAAGCCTGACGGCCTGCATCCATCCTGGAGGGGAATCCAAGCACTCAATGATAAGTTTAAATGCTACATTGACAAGCATTTAAACTAGCAAAGGGGGGTGGCAGGCCAGCAAGGAGGGTAACTACTTGCTCACCCCCCACAGCTAGCAGTGGAACCAGTGAACCAGAGGAGTGGCTATCTCTGCAAAGCAGTGTGCAAAAGATGGAGATTAGTGCCCAAGAGGTGGATAAGCAGAAAAGGGCAAAATTCAGCAGAAGGGCAGACAGCAAGGAGAACCAGGGATAAATGACAACCAAGGAAGGGCTGGAATAGAACAGTGAAGCAGTCTAGGAGGTCAAATCATGGAAAGCCATGTGTCAAATGCCAGGAGCCTTAGCAACAAGATGGAAGATCTGAGGCTGTCATGGTACAGTCAGACCTGGACATTGTGGCCATCACTGAAACCTGGTGTAATGATAACCATGACTGGGAGATGGCCAACCTGGCTACAACATATTCACAAGAGACAGAGCAGGCAGGAAGGGAGGAGGAGTGGCACTGTATGTGAAAAGACATAAGGGCCACAGAGATCCAGGAGGAACAAATGGGGAGAGATACTGTGGGTTAAGCTGAAAGGAAATGGGGACAGCCATCCGCACATGTGGTCTATAGACCACCAGCCCAGGAGGAAGAAACAGATAGGGCTGATGCTAGCCATCCAAAGGATGGCAGACAAGGTGAGGTAGTACTGGTTGGAGACTCAATATTCCAGACATGGACTGGAGCATCCCAGCAGCAGCATCAACTAGAGCAGATTTATCCTGACTCCTTTCAGGGTGCCTCCCAAGCAACTGGTCATGGAACCAACTCGGCAGAAGGCAATACTGGACCTTGTGCTCACAAACAGGGACAGTGTGATGGGGTAACAGTGGGGAGCACCTGGGTAACAGTGACCACCAGTCATTGTGGTTTGAAATCACAGAAAGAGCAGAACCAAACCACACAAAAACACGTATCCTGGATTTTAGGGGGCAGACTTTGGAAAATGGGGAGATACTTGAAAGAGGCATTAAGGAATGGGACAGGAATCAGGGGTTGAGGAACAGTGAGCAGTATTTAAAATGGGGATTACAAGAACAACAGAATTATGCATTAAGCAGGTTAGCAAGAGGAAAAGGAAGAGGAGACCATTATGGTTTCCAAAGAGGTAGCAAAGAAAGTGAAAGCCAAAAAGATTGCATTCAGGCAATACAAAAGACACAGGCAGAAGGGATAGGGAGAAGTACCAGGAGAAGCAAAGGGAGGCAGGGAGGTCAGTAAGGGAAGCCAAAGCTCAGACAGAAGAACACATTGCAAAATCAGTGGGTAGAGGGACAAACCTTTACAGGTACATAAGTGAAAAAGAAAGACAAAGGAGGGATAGTGAGACTGAAGGGGCAGGATGGGAGCAGCGTGGAGGATGACAACAGTAAAGCTGACATATTGAACAGGTATTTCTGCTCAGTCTTTACTGAGGAAGAGGGGTAATGGGTCTGAAGGAGTACAAGGGTGAGAATGGTGCAGAAATGGACACAAGTCCCTTTACACAAGAAAGGGTCCTGAAGGAACTGGAAGTAATAAGAGTTGATAAAGCAATGGGGCCAGATGGGTGCACCCAGGGTCCTTAGAGAACTAAGAGAGGTGGTGCTGAACCTCTGGCTATCCTGTTTAGCCAATCACTGGAAACAGGGAGGTACCCAAAGACTGGAGGACAGCAGATGTAGTCCCCTTATACAAAAGTGGGAACAAAGGAAGCAGGGAACTACAGACCAGTCAGCCTCACCTCAGTAGTGGGGAAGATCATGGAAGCACTACTGAAGGAGAGATTGGTGGAACATCTGGTTGTCAATGGACTACAGGACCCAAAGGCAGCATGGTTTCACCAGGGGAGGTCATGTCAGACCAACCTCGTTGAATTTTTGACTGGGTGACTAGGAGGTGGATCAGGGACGGCAGTGGACATGGCCTATCTGGACTTCAGCAAGGCCTTTGACACTGTGCCACATAGAAGACTATTACACAAACTGGGGAATATGGGTGTGGGCAGGACAGTAGTGTGGTGGGTAGGTAACTGGCTGGGTGGCAGGACACAGAGGGTGGTGGTAAATGGCTGTCACCCACAGAGGGAAGAGTGACCAGTGGGGTACCACAGGGATCAGTGCTGGGACCGGTCCTATTCAACATCTTCATCAGTGACATTGCGAGGATCTAGAAGGCAGAATTTCACTGTTCACTGATGACACAAAGCTCTGTAACAGAGTAGACACGCAGGGTGTAGACAGAATGAGAAGCACCTGCAGAAACTTGAAGAATGGTCAAGGGTTTGGCAGTTGAAATTCAATGCAAAGAAGTGCAAGATAATGCATATGGGCACAAAAACCCTGGGTACGATATATCAGTTGGGGGTGAGGATATAGCATGCACCAAGCAGGAAAGGGATCTTGGGGTTGTCATCTCTGATGACCTCAAGGTAGAAACAGTGTGACAAGGCAGCAGGTAAAGCAAATAAGATGCTGGGATGTATAGGCAGGGCATCACCAGCAGGAAAGGGAGGTCATAATTCCGCTATACAAGACACTAGTGAGGCCCCACCTGGAGTACAGTGTACAGTTCTGGAGACCATACCTACGTAAGGACATAGACAGGAGAGAAGGTTCAGAGGAGGGCAACAAAGATGGTGCATGGATTGCATCACAAGTCCTATGAAGACAGGTTGAAGGAACTGAACATGTACTCCCTGGAGGAGAGGAGGAGAGAGGGATATGATAGAGACATACAAGTATCTTACAGGGAGGAACAGGGTGCAGGAAAACACTATTTTAAGCGAAAAGATGTTCCAGGACTAGAGGGCATGGGATGAAGTTGGAGGGAGGACGATTCAGAGGAAACATGAGAAAGAATTTCTTCACAGAACGGGTGGTGGACAAGTGGAACACCCTGCCAGAGGAAGTGGTGGGGGCTGAAACAATCACGGGATTTAAGAATGCATGGGATAGACATAAAGGAATTCTAGAGGTCAGGGGTAAGGGGCAACAGACTTCTAGGAAAACAAACTGAACTTACAAGCTCAAATGGGCAGACTGGGTGGGCCATAGGCCCTTATCTGCTGACACTGTCTATGTATCTATGTATCTATGTAACATGAGCCTTCTCCCATGATTGAACTGTATTATGGCTATGCTTCCTTTTCCCATCCGTCATTCTTGGTTTCACATATTTTAACAGATGGTAAACCAATTTGTGTGGACCCATAAAACTCAAAAGTGTTTACATAATAAAATGTCTCAGTTACCTTAATGTTGGAGTTTGAAACTACCATATATTTCAGATGTTTTTCTTTTCAATTTGCTTACAACAATTAATAAAATAAATACGTTTGTCTTTTGAAACTAATAGCATAGCGAGAGGGATTTGAGCTTGAGGCTGAGCCAAGATTATGCTTCCTTTGAAGGAATAGATCGCTCTTCAGTTTTCATGAAAAAAACTTAGTATCCTCTATTGGCAATCTTGAATTATGAGCAGGGCTGTAGTTTTTTCACAGTGATTTGTACCTTATTTCACGGCCCCCTAGTGGCCTAAAATGGCATTTTTCACAGACTGCAAAACACATTTAAATAGATTTGAAATGCTTTGTCACAAAATTTTAATACGTTTTAACAAATAACACAGGGTTGAACCCTCAATATTGTAATTCATTACAGAAGGCAATAAAAACTGGATTTATAGCATAGTTTCATACACATTGAGACACGCTGAAACACATTCAGAATCAGATGTGCAACAGAAGTGCAATAGTGCAATTGAGTGCAAAACAACAACAGTTTTTCACAAATTTGATTTTGCTGTAGCATAGAATACACTTTCAGGTTATCAGGTTTAATGCTGCACTGTGTGGTACTGAGCATTGCAGCATATCTAGAAAAAGATTGTCCTACAATCGTGCTGTGAACTGGCACACTAAGACAACTAGTTGCAATCTTACTTAAATTTGGGAAACGTTCCTTAGTGTCCACCAGAACTGCAGTACAGAGTGCTCATGCCTTTGCAGCTTTTGGCACTGTACCTCTTTGATGTAAATCCTTAGTTCTGCTTTTGCCATAATGTAGTCATCAAAGGCTGGGATATTTTCGCATACTTCTTCCTCGGTCACTGCAAGTGTAGCCAGCCACATGGGATTGAATATGAGCATAGCCTGAAAGAACTTGGATGCTGATTGATGGAAATGTCCATTCCTTTGCACAGTCATTGATTTTTTGAGCACATGCGGAGAGGGTTTTTATTGTTGCTGGGTGATCTGTTCCCTCGGATTTTATCTGTAGAAAAATAGCAAAGTCAGATAATTCGTCAAAGACTAGGTGAGCCTTTACTTCATCGCCCTTGTATTTTTCCAACATCTGTATGAGGGGGCAATACTGGTAACGATATTGATATCTTGCACAACAGATTCATTTGATGCCAAATTGATTACATCCTCACATGCAGAGCTTTCCATTTAAAAAAATTTGATGTAATCTGCTAAATGCTCTGAGTGGTAAAACAGCATAAAACCAGGAAACTGTTTTAAAGTTTTTAGCCTCTAGTGCCACACAGTCAAACAGTATTGGCTCAAGATTAATTTTAATTTCAGCCCCATGTATGTTGTTTAAAGATGGTATGACTACATTTATCTCTCCTGTGCATCAGTGGTCACGTCACAGACGAGAGATAGAGTTACTGCTTTAGAAACTTTTCGCTTTATTTCTAGCAAATGGTAACTGAATACCTTGGGCAAATACTCTCCATTGAAAAGTTGGAATGACATCCATCAACTTCAAGTTGTCTTTCAGGAAAGAATGCAGGATTGGGTTATTGAAGGCATGTAGTGGAATATTAGCGGCTGTAAACGCTTCCTCCAGGTTGAAGAGAGCCATTTTTTTCATTTCTTGTTGGACCGTCTTACTTGAAAAAAGCTCTGTAACAGTGACTTGCTTCTCAGTACATGACGTAGAGGAGGACTCCAGCTTGTACTTCTTGGCCACATGTGCAGCAGCATCTAAATGCCGGTTGCAGGTCACTTTGCATTTGTGGTCAACTGCAACATTGGAGATCGAACAGAATAACACGTCGCCGGACACAAAAAAGGTGCCTTTTTCATACTGATGGCATCTCTGGCTCATATAGACATTACCTGTCTTTGACACAGGGGAGCAGTTCAATTTTACCGACATGTCTGTTTTGGGGGAGAGACAAAGTGCCTTCTGCATTGTGTGATACAAGTAGTAATTTAAAATTAGGTGTAACTCTGTGTATCTGAAAAGTTAATTGTCTGTCCGTAATAGCTGCCAATTGATGTATTTAGTGTATTACTAGAGAATCATAGTGAAACTGGAAATGTGTAACAAAGTAATTGACACGCAAATTGTATTGCCTTTGAAACTGACCGACTGCAATTAACAGAGACTGAAATTAGCATGATGTGTGAACAGCAACATTTGTTTAAGCAGTCAGTCAGTGTTCGTTTTTCAGTTTGGAACAATTTAAAGGGCACAAAAAACCAAAAAATGCATAAGTCTGACAAATATGCTGATTTTCGGCATGAGGTTAAAAAAAAATACTTTATTTCACAGAGACAAGCTGTTTTTTACGGAAACCATGCACTCCATGACGGCCATGAAAAACTTACAGCCCTATTATGAGATGTACTCTATTACCTTCAAGACTATTCTGTCTCAGCTTGATCCTTGGTATCATAGTGAGCTTTCATAAATAACTAATGTATCATATCAAATACATTATTTTCTGCTTAATTGGATGTATCTTACAACAAGGAGAACATTTAACTGCCTAAATGGAATGTTTTCTGCTATAAAGTACAATGCAGCAAAGCCCTGGACTATTTTACATTTCTTTTGTTTTTCATGGGGGTAGACTCTATTAAGCACATCACATTCTTGTGGTCATCTTCCTGTTTAAACCAAAACAGGGTTTTACTTAATTTAAACATACTGTGGCTTATTCTTAGCATCAACTTCAATGTACTTTGAAGCTCAAATATTTTATAATGGTGTCCATATTTAAATCCAATTTATTTTGTATTGTAATCTGTACACTTTCTGTGAATGTTTTAAATAATTTTATCATTGTTATTTATGAGATACTTTTCAGATGATTAAAGCCTAACGCACTTTTCGGTATATGATATTCGATACTCTATGTGTAATGTATATAATGTCTGATGCATTATGTGTCACTTATATTGTTTCATTGGAATTCATTATTTTCAGGATACTATTGTAAAAGAGAGCCAGTTTCTCATTTTGCTTTCCTTAATAAATTCAAATTTGAGGAATGGTGTAGCATTGTCCTCACTTTCTTCAACAGTGAGTTCCAAAACCCTTCCAAATGTGATTCTGAAGGAGTAAATATTGAACCTTTTAGAATGTTTGAAGTCTCAATGAGTTGGTACATATTGTTCAGCTTTTATGGCATAAGCATCATTTTTGTAGTGCCGGAAAACCTGCTGCAATAGCACTTGGCAGGTCGAGGGTTTTGATTAGTTGCATCATTTGTTAAGTGATAATAGTTTTCTCTCTTTTCAGGACCGCTGTCAGAAAAGTCCAACACCTTCTCACGCAACCAATTGTTATTGTCATTTGAAGCAAGCAATAGAAAGTTATTTTAATAGGAATCAATGTCTTCCTTCTGCAGAGGTGGATTGTGTTGATATGAAGCACTTGGCAAAAGTGCCCTCAACCTGCTGTTTGCTCCTTCGGGGGACATGGGGGGACTACACAGAAGTCCAGAGTAGTGGTTCAGATTCCTGGGTGTGGACACCTCAGAATGGAACTGGAAAGATGTCTGGATGTCCGCTAAACTATTTTCTTCCATTGCCGTGTAACCCCACCCCCGTTACCCAGGGTTACTAGAATTCCAGTAAGACCTAGTGGTAGGCAGGGAAGGCAGCTTGTGAAACTCCAGTTACATGGATTTCACACTGTCTCACTCTGTTCTCAGTCTCAGCTGAGACTGAGGGATGACATCATTTTAGAACAGTTATGGCTGCATAAGTCACACTGGAATGTTGCAGTTGGAGGTTAGAGTAGAACGTTGAGGAATTTTGAAGTCAGTCAGTACAGTCTGTGCAGTCTGTAGTAGAGGTGCTCTGCTACTGGCAGGCCCTCAGAGCTATAAGCTCTGTCAAAGAGATATTATTTGGTATAGGTGTGTGTTCTCACCTGAAGAGGAACACAAGAAGAACACACTGAAGTGGTAGAGACCACTTTCAGTGGTTCAGGGCCCCATCCCTGCGGGGATGGGGGGAAGGAATCAGCCTGCTTCCAGGGGCAACCCCCCTGGTCCGGCTAGGGAGAAAAAGAAGCTGTCTGATTTAAGTTTGTGCTGAGGCACCAGAAGTTCTGGAAGAGATCTCCTTTGAGGAGAAAATGCCTGTGGGGCATCTGCAACCAAGGGGGTGAGTTCGCTCTGCTAAAAGGCCATGTGTTTTCACCTGAAACAAAATGAAACTAAAGTGACTGTTACTGTGGGGTCAGGAAAAGACAGCCAAGTACAGTTTGGAAGATGTGGGGATTGGACCGCTTAACTCTGTGGGGGGGTCTAGAGTAATGGACACAGCCACTTATTTAAGTATGATCAAGTTCAGCACAAATGGGATGTAAAGACAGCAGACTGAGTGTGGATACAGTTATAAAGAATCTACACAGCAAAGTGTTTTAAAGGATGAGGTGTTACAGTCCAGAGAAATGGCCGGGTATGAATTATGGGAGCAAGAGGTGGGAAACCCCCCATCAGTAGTAACCAAATTCACCTCTATGGGTTTGCTTTGGGACACCTGTTGCTTTTTCTCAGGCACTTGGCCAGTGCCTGAGGAAGGTACCCAGACATGGGATTGATGAGGAAGATTTCCAGATGGAGCCAGAAGTGCTCATAGGTGGTTTAGGGAGCCACCAGTAAATGTTTCCATGCTATATGGAAAGTGTCCAAGTGGCTGGCAAGGGAGCTGAGCCAAGGAAAACCCAGAGCAGCATACAAGTTCAGGCTGTGTGCCCAGTGTGTTTCAGAGCCTAAGGGCTAAAGTGAATAGGATGTGTTCTGATCTCCATAAATCTGCATTACCAGGAGTGTAGCCCCGTGGGGGTCCATCTATGCTTTGTTATTCTGTTGGATGTGAATAAAAGCCACACTTTAGAATCCCACTTCTGGTATTGGACATCACAGTTACTGCTTCCTGTGTCCGGAGTTTCTTGGGTGCCCATGTTGCAGAGTAGCCAAACCTAGCCAATGTGCCGAGTGACATATTCCTCCCCGAACCCAGCCCACCAGGTAAAGCTGTCAAGATGGAAATGGCATACCTGGGTGGGGGTTACAGCTGAATTGAACATTTTACTGTGTTAGGTGTTGCATTATATTATGCCCACATAAATTACATAAAATTAAGTTGATACCCTTGAAGACTTGCAGCACGTGTGGGGACCCTGAGACTTTTAGCACCTTTTGTTGTTTTCTCCTAAAATTCTCCCTTTTTGGAAATCTCTTCAGGATAATGTGGATCCTTCGTTGGGTTTGCCTGATTATTTTACAGCCCCAGTTTGTATCACTACCATTGGTTTTGATGATACTGATGCCAGTAGTCATAAAAATGCTATTTTCCCACACTGGTAGGGGCACTAGTGAAGCCATTACAAATCTGGCTACTAGCTGCCCTTATGGAGGTTGAAAGGCTCATATTGATGCAGTGGTGGAAAACTAATGTCCCTTCGCTACTTAGCCAGCACACTTCCCTCTCGAAGTGAGCACTGTTTTAAAGACTTTCTTTGTCAGCTGTGGGTAGCATGGGGATATTTACAAAGAAATGAGGCCTGTTCCTGACTTCTCACCTGTGCTCTGTTCCGTTACCATGACCCAGTAAACCTCCCTTCCCCTGTAATCAGATGGCCCATAGAATACTTCGGGGTAACACCAGAAATCTGTCAGCAGCTTCTGTTTTTGCAGTTTTCATGTTGTATGTTAATCCGTTAGCAGTTTTACTCTGTCATGTATTGTGGAGAGTTCAGAGGTAAGGAATGTCTGAATGAAACTCACACTACATATATTTTATTTATTTATTTATTTTCTTGACCGGGAAAGGAGGGCTAGACAATTCTGCCTATTTTCAGCCTCGTCCCGAGGGAGGGGGATACAGATGGATGCTAACTGACATTGAACCAGATTAAGCTGGTATCTACTTTATTGTAATTTCACCTTCAATTTGGCATACTTCCTTTAAAAAAAAAAAATAAGTGACTGACTTGATATAGATCTTTATAAGAACCACTAGAGATCTGAGTTCTCTGTGACAGACCCATTTTATCTCTGTGTTTTAATGTTCCACATGTTCATATCATGCTATACAATGCTTGCTGGCATGTTATGCTGTGTCTGCAAAACTCTAATAAAATCTTTCATGATAAAAGAAAGAAATAGTATTGTGGTAGTTGCCTTAGCAGCTAAAAATAGGTTTGGAAACTTAGGTGTGACCCTAGGCCCTCAACTTTTAATGAAGGGTGTAGGGTATACCATTAGTATAGCGACTGACTATGGGCACCGTGTCAAAATGGCAACTCATATTGGGCACTATACTCTTGGGCTACCCTGCAAGGGTAGTGACCCTACATGAACACCAGGATAGTGAATGGCGCCAGAAAGGGGGGATAGGGAGGGGAAGGGGAGGGATAGGAAAGGGGTTTTGAGGGACTGGTGTGCCTGCTGCCGCTGAACTAGCCATGTGGTGTGGTGTGGTATGGTGTGGTGTGGTCTGGTGTGGTGGTGTGGGTGGCTAGCTCTGGTGCAGCAGGTACAGGGTTCAGGACCGGGTGCATGGAAATTTTGCTGCTGCCTGTGGCTACGGCACTTAATGTTTTTTCGATATAGGATTTTGCCCCCTACGCGACATGCACCCCTGGGTTGAGAGTCTATGTCGAGAAGTGCGGGGCCAAGGTGGGGAGGGAGGCACAGCCCCGTAAAAACACTTTTTCCTTTTCTGGATGTCGGTCGCCTGGAAGTGTATATCACCGGTTTGTTTTTCGGCGATATACACTCGCCATAATAGCGATTATTATTTTGCAATTGCTATTATGACATGGAACCGGGTATAGCACCTTACTGGAAATACTCAACTTGAAATGTGTAAATCATAATCTTTATCAACAGCAACCAGTTTTTCATGGGAAGTGGGGTAATCTATACTGCCTTGTACCTCTGTGGCTTCTTTATTTTATTTTTTTTTTTTGTGTACTTGTGATGTAATGAATATACTTTTTCTGGGTTTTTCTGGTGCATGTTATGTATTTAAAGGCCTTTTTCATGTTATGACTGTCCTTACTGGTGGTGCAATGAAGGCATCACATGCTGCATATACTTATACTGCTATGATGTCATACCATTTTTATTTCTCTTTGTTTGTTGTCTGCACTTAGTGAGCTATAATGATATGTGGGTCCTTGTCCTGTCAGTTTTTTATTTGCTGCTGTCTGCTTATGGTGTTTCTGTATGTTATGAAACTTCAGTCTGAAAAATGGCAGGCTATTCCACAGGGCCTTTTGTGAGGAAAGGCACGGTTTTCTTTTAACCCCATTTGCATTATCTACCCCACTGCATGCTTAACTATCTTGGAGCCACCAAAAAGCACTGCTGCAGAAGGCCTGGGGAACAAGAGGCAGTGCAGGGACAGATGAATGCTGGACAGTGGGCTTCCAATCAGAAACTCATATTATGGCCAAACAGTTACAGCAGCCTAATCCTTCTGAAGACTCAACATATATAAGGAAGAGACAAGGGGTTCTGTTGCTGTCAGAAAAAAAATTCTATTTAGACGAAGTCCTTAATGGCAAACATGTTTATGGATCCCATACAACAAGCCAACAGCAGTACACAGACAAACATTACAGCACTTTAAGGAGCTCTTCCTCCTTGCCAGGTGGTGTTTCATGTCAGCAGCATGCGCAAATTTACAGTCTATCAGTTTTAGATACAGGTATCAATCCCAGACTTGGCACTTTATACCAAAATAAGGATTGCATTCCTCAAACTGCCTGTCATGCTTTAGTGCAGAAAGTGATCCTCCTTACCTTTGACTATGCTGACATTGTCTACAATGTTGCTCTAAAACTACCCTAGCTAGACTGGACTCCCTTTTCAACTCTTTCATTTTGTGCTAGCCTGCCCCTTTGCACTCACCACTGTGACCTATATCAAGCCCTGTCCCTTCCATCCTTGGAGTCCTGACAGCTGTCCCATACTGCTACTTTCATGGCCAAATTCTGTACTGGTAATCTCCCATCCTATCTTTCTTCCTCCATTTGCGCTGCCACCCAATGCACTTACTTCCTCCATAATACTGACCTACATTCCTTTGCAATTCCCCACCATTCTACCATCATCGGCCAAGCCACCTTCTCTTTCCCCTGTCCTAAATTGTGGAATACTCTTCCCTCCCCAATCTGCAATGCCACTTCACACAAATCTCTCTCCTCCCTCCTACGTGACTACACAACCCCAAATTGCTCATGCCAAATCCCTCCATCCCCTCACCTTACGCTGTCCTCTCCCTCAACTTTGCCTCCAGCTTGGCTCCCTTAAGCCTTGACCCTGCTGGACTACCCAAATAGCACCCAGCCACTGTTGCCATCTTATCATTTTGGCTACCTACCCTTCCTCGTTGACTGTATGTTTCTAACAGGTATTAAATTTATGATGAAATATTGTATAAATGTTGATGCACTTGTTATTATGTATTTGCTTGCACTGTATACTGCATTGGCTGTTATGTATACTGCCTACTCTTCATTGTTCATGCTTTGTATACCATTACTGTTTATATATTACTTGTTTCTCTTGCTTTCATGTACCATCTACTGTACTGCTCCCATTCCCTTTTCCACAGGATGCATCTGGAAACAAGCTTTTTAGCTCAGTATGCATTCCTGGTGAAACTCTTGAATAAATAAGAAATAAATAAATACATTTGATAAAATTAGAAAAGTGGTTGAAAAAAATGGAGACAGTATAAGAGTTTGTGAGATGCCAGAGTCTGATGATACATCCTTACAAACAGAGATATTTGTACCCTCAAATCATTTGTAATGTGTATACTACACAATCACAAGATTTTAAGCCTTTTTCCTGTCCAGGACACTGGTACCAATAGACGAAATGGCTCTCAAGATACAACCAGGTAGAGAAATCAGTCTGGACCTCCTTCAAAGTTTTGTCCTGGATCAAGGATTAATCCCTAGCTATTATAACTTCTCAGAGGTTGGTACATAAGGATGTGGAACAACTTTTTGACCCTGACTGGATCTTCATTTGTATAAATTACACAGGAATAATGGCAGACCTTGGAGGAACTGCAAACTATGGAGGACATTGAAGATAAAATGGCAGACAAAGGCAGTAACTTTGTGGTTCTAGACAAAATTAAATATCATTCTGAAGTACTATGTCAACTGAATAATAAGGACTGTTGCCACCTACTGCCAGAAAATCCCACTTCATTGTTTAAAAAGAAGATTGATGATTTTATTGATAACACATTGAAGGTGGGATGGATTTCAGACAATGAAGCAAAGTTCTTAATAGACAGATTTTCATATTACTTCACTTTTTACATACTGCCCCAAAGTGCATAAAAATCCTGTCGATCCTCAGGGTGGCTGACTGAGACTGGAATTGGATCAATTAAAGAAAAACTATCAGAATTTACTGATTTCCTTTACAAGGATTTTGTCCAGAAATTACTGTCACAAAGAAAATTAAAGACAGTATGGATCCTAGTTCTCCCAAGTTCGCCGTATTTTTAGCTCCTTCCTTTGGAAGGGGAAGAAGGCTAGAAGAAACTACCTTCATCTCACATGTCTCAAAACAGATGGGGGGGCTGCAAGCCCCCAATGTTCTCCTTTATTATTTATCTATACATCTCTCATGAACTGTACACTGGTTCAGCCCTCCTCCAATGACTGCGGGTGACTCCTATTTTCCACTCTGGGTAGAAATAGAACATGGTTTATGCTCTCAATATAATATCGACTATAAATCACTTCGCTTCTTATGTAAAAAGCACCTTCCCTAAACAGCTACAGGCTACCCCTCTTGGTTCTTCTCTCCAGGTACATTCCCAGTTTACCTCATTTCTAGCAGTAGACCCACACAGGAACACCTCCCAATCCCTATCGGGTAATCTCAATTTTCTAATATCTGGGAAAATCATCACCCTGTCATTATTCTGGCCTACAATGGGGGTGGAATGCATAGACCAATTGGTACTCAATCAGAAATTAATGCCCTTCCAAGTTACTAGCACCACCTTTTGATGGTCTCCTTCTCACATATTTAAATATTTACAAATCTCGCATATGTTACTTTACTATTTCAGCAATACTTCATGGTACAACCCTTTCTCTACCATGATTCACCCATATCTGGACTCCCTGTCCACCTCCCACTTAATCTCTCACTCATATCAGTTCCTTATTGCCGCCTTGGCATATAAGGAAGGTGGTAGAGCTTATGTGTGGGACTACTGCCTTCCATCACCCTCCTCTCCAAGACAATGGCCTTTAATCTAGAAACATCTTTACTGAACCATTAAGTGGGATCGTTATAGATATATGCTATTCCAGATTACTCATGATCTCTATTACACTCCTGTCAAACTACATAGGATGGGTCATCTCACCATGGAACTGTGTCCTAAATGCCATCTAGCTCCTGGGTCACTGTTACATATGTTGTGGTCATGTGTGAAGATTGCCCCCTTCTGGTCTCAGATTCAATCTCACCTGGACCCTCTTTTAAACCTTCAAGATAAATTTAGTCCAGAGATATGTATACTAGGGGATTATTCTGGTAAGGTTACAGGGGCCTCTCTGGCCCACATAGCCTTAACTTCAGCAACTGCCAAAAAAGTCATTTTAACACATTGGCTGGATTTTACTCACTCCCAGTTAAATGGAATGGTATAGAGAGATATTTTTTGCCCTCCAAGTTGAACAAATCATTGTGGGACTACATCATCACACTGCTAGATATAAACGTGTATAGGATCCCCTTCACACCTTACTAATGGTCCACCACCCTCCGGCACCTTCCCCCAGATCACTTTAAAGTATAATTATGACTTTTCACTGTGCCTCTTTAGTTGTAGCTATAATCCAGGTGTTGGACATCTACACATAACTTAGGTTGCCCATCCTCCACTCTAGTGGTAGTGGGTGGGGGGGGGGGTTGGGGTTGGGAAGGTTATTGGGGTGGGGATGGTGGAGGTATGGGGGCAGGATTGATGTTTATATGTGAAATACTGTTTGAGCCAGATCTTGCACAAGATATTTCCTTGTCTTTTTGTTTGCCGAATAAAATATATTGAATAAAAAAAAGACACTATGGATGTCTGTCCCTGATCATTTCCTGTTACACTCCCTTGACCTCATATTTATAAGCCTAAGGTTTTTCATGGTGATTTGCATGCCTTGCATTCTAGGGGTATTTGCTATTTCGTATCTCTCTGGAACTTGGATTTACTACCAGTGCCTTTCCAGGTTAACCCTTGCTACAGTGCTTTTGCAGTGAGTTTTATTTTGTATCTTAGATTACTTTCCTATGTTGGGCTCACATGACCCAAACAAGTAAGACCATCATAAGGTGGATACCCCCTTTCCTTGAGCTAAGAAACAGATGAGGCACACTTATGATTCCTGACAAACATGAAACACATGCCTGTGTTTCATGTTTTGAGCCTTTGAAGATTGTGTGAGAGGCCATTTGACACCATACACTCCTGCTGAAAGCAGAACCAACCTAAATTCCGATACTTCCCATTATGCTTAGCATTCAAGAGGTATGCATATTTTTGTATTTCTTTGCAAAACATATTGAATAAGAGTTGCAATTCACTTTTGCATTGCATTATGATAGAACAAGAGATGCATTTTAGCTGAGTTGAAAAAACATTACATAAAAGTTACGCGAGTTGGTTAAGTTTTAAAAAAAGAATGCAATGTAAGCTGCCATTACATTGGCACCTTTGAAAAACAATTCCAAACCAACTCATTGGGATGCCCATTTTATGTGAACTGTACTGTAGAGATCTATGTGTCTGCAGCTCCAACTACATTGCACAAGGTTGTGGTAATATCTAATGATACAGCATGTGTAGGATTGCATTAATTTGTGACAGAAGGACTCCTACACCACATTTATACATGAACTAAGCATTACTTTCCATAGATAAGAGGCATGAACTAACATGGCCCTACCTGCTCTATAAACATGCCCATTGTCAGTATCCATTCTGTCTGAGAAACCTTCTCTCCAGGTCTTTCCAGCCCTACCAGTTAAGATCTCTGGACAAGGGACCTACTGTATTTTAAGTACTAAGGATGCATCAAACTGTTGATGAGGAGGCATTCTCCTTTGCTGCATCCATCAGAGGAGGGCAACTAAAATCATGCAGGGTCTTCAGGAGAAGCCATACAAGGAAAGACTGAAGGAGCATAATATGTATACCCTTGAGGAAAGGAGGGAGAGGGGGGATATGATAGTCTTTTGGTAACCGGGTAAGGCCCACTAGGCACAAGTGCCTGTTTTCAGGGGCAACCTGGGAGCACTGGGTGGTTACGTGACTTGCTCAGAGTTACACAATATGCAAGTGGAGGTTGTGAGAATCAAACCCAGGTCTGGTCTGCTGGATGTACCAAGCTCGTTCACAGCTCATTACTCTAACCTCTAGGCTATACTGCCAGCCAGATAGAAACTTTTAAGTACCTCAGTGGAATCAACAAAGTCCAAGAGGGTAGCATCTTTCAGAAAAAGAGATGTGCAAGAACAAGGGGACACAATGTGAAGATTGAGGGGGAACGGCTCAGGGGCAATGTGAGGAAGTATTTTTTCACAGAGAGGGTGGTGGACGCATAGAACAGCCTTCCTGAGGAGGTTGTGGCGTCTAAAACTGTGGGAGAATTCAAGAATGCATGGGACAGACACAAGGCAATTCTTGTGGTGGGGTAGGAAGAAATAGGCTGTTGGTTAACTAGGATCTGCAGCTTATCCTGTAGGTAGGGAAATAAGCAGACTAGGTGGGCCAAGCGGTCCTTATCTGCCGTCAAAGTCTATGTTTCTATGTTTTTAGAACTCCTTCCCAGGCATCACTGAAATTGTCAGAAACATATTGAACTTTTACCAAGTCATATACAAACAACACTGTAGCCCATGTGACTGTCCCTGTCCCGACGGCTAACAATAAATGAACCCATTAGCAAACTACCTAGAAACATAGATTTTGTTGGCAGAAAAGGGCCTTTAGGCCCATCCAATCTGCCACTTGTCCCTGCCTAGTCCATCATCACTGACCCTAGTTGGTCATAGGTGTCATGCCCTCTCCTGTTCCTCTACCCAATATGTCCATGTGCCTATCCCACATATTCTTGAAGCTCCCCACAGTCTTTGCCCCCACTACCTCCTCTGGCAGGATGGGTAAAAACAACACATACACAATGTACACAATAGCCTTCAAGCTGATTTTTACTTGGTCGACATTTTTCAGCGCCTTCTTAAATTCCAATATGGTTTTGTGCTCTATTTAAACAAAATGCAAATTCATTAAACATGATGCTGTTATAGGCATTATCCCATGCTTAAAGATATGCCCATCAGTGCTGCATCACTTCGGAATCAGTGGCATAGGTTCAGAGCCTCTGAAAAGGACACAACTTATTTTTTCCCCATGTACTGTACTGGTTGCTGGCCAGAGATCCATTGGTTGGTCTGACAGCCACCCAGTCATCCACTTGCAGCAGTTGGCTCTAACACTGAACTGCACCCTGGAAGTGCATGCATACTGACAACAACAATACAAGATTGCCAATCCTCCTTCTGTAGCACATCTGCATGATCACTGTGCAACTCTGCACATGCCTCTGTGAACCCATTTTACTTCAGGACCTCCCCCGTGTCCCCATTGCATTCCTTTGCCTCCATAGATGACTTGCATGCCTGCACAGCAAAAGCATTGGACTGTGAATATGCTTGCAGTGTTACTGTTGTGGTTCTGTGGACTTTGAACACACTTGCAGTCTTACTGAGTTGGTTCTGACTTATCACTACTTCCCCCAATACTGACCCGCCAGAGTATGAATGAAATGGGTGAAGGGCAAGAAACTGGATTAATGTACACATTGATGTATATCTTCCATTTTTATATCACACCCCTGCTTAGAAGGCATCAAATGGACACACTGAAATACAAAATACATTAGATTCCTCTGCTGTTTGTAAGGCTGAAAACACTTACCTCAAGAACTAACCACAGCTGCCCTCCTGTAAGCTGGTCTGTTTTGTAAAACATCCCATAAAACTTCACAACATTAGGATGATTTGAGAGAGACTGCAGGATATTGTATTCTGCTTCAATTTCCTCATCCACATCCTAAAAAAGATGCACATCAGATAGTTACACTATAAGAAACAAAATGCAAACCTTGAGTTCTCTTTATGAAACACCCTTTACCGTTTCAGCGTCAGTAACACAAAAGGAAAAATGTCTTACCCTTTTGTAAAACATTTTTTTAAATATCAGCAATTGTACTTAACTACTAAAAATGATAAAGGATCTATTTTTAGCCTAATGAAGGCGTGGGACTAAATAAAACCGTAGCATGTGCTGTACAATTTGGTTGCTCTGGAAAAATTAAAAGAAAACTTTTCTGTGCATGACAATGGCTGTACACAGCCTCTAGGGACTGTGCCAGAACTTACATTTCCTGTAAATGCTACTGTTGTTCATAGAAATTATGGGCAGAGTTTTCCATAATAAAAAATAAGTATTTTAACATTTTTAGGAAAAACAAACTACACATGCCAAACATCTGAATACCTGGCCTATGAACTTAACTAGTAGTTTATAAGGTAAGTTTCTATGTTAATAGGGTCTTTGCTGGGTGTCTGTTTTGCTATAAGTGACTCCGAGCATGAGGCTTGGGTAATAGGACCAGGCCCTATTAACCTATTATAAAGAACTCTTGTTAGCTAGAGTCATTTTATAATAAGCTTTAAGTCTTTTTTTTTTTATTTCAGTGTTGGTGGAGATCTATGAAGTATACGCAAACATCCTGATATGCCCTCTGTTCTGTTTACAAACCGCTTACTTTCCTCTCTCCCCGTTGCTCGCTGTTCTATCCTCTCAACCCACTCAGCAGCACGTCAATGATCAGCAGTGCTTGATCAGCCATAAATATATATTTATATACACATATTTATTTTATGAATGTGTTTGAGTCGGGGAGCTAATTGAAGAAACAATCAAAAAAACTGATAAAAAAACATACCAACAACTGACTAATTAATCCTACTGTTTACAGGCAAACTCCTGCTTGTGCTTAATGTTGTTACTATATTACTAGGTCCATCACATTTTCCATAGTGCTAATAGACAAAACAAGCATAAACTACACAAATTCTGCTTCTTAGCACTACACTAATTGTGGTGGTCTGTAGATCACCACTTACACCATTGAAGTTTTTCCTCCCCCAGCTCTGAAAAGAAATAGGACATTCCTAATGCTCCTGCATGACAGACCACTGTATGCAGGATAAGGGAACTGTGGCTCTGTCTGCTGATTGGCTGAAATCATATAAATAATATATGATATTCATTATGCACTCTTCAAAGTGCTCAGAACGTTTGCTGCAATGGAGAGGAGGATAGTTTATTTATTTATTTATTGATGTTTTTGGCAACCGGGTAGGCAAACTGATCCAAAGAACCATTTTCAGCTGCGACCCAGGCCATACAGTGGCACAGACAATAGGCGCAAGTTACAATTAGTGGTTAACACATAATACAGAAAGTGCAGTGGCAACTGACACCCGTGATACACAAGACATCAACATCTCAGGATTTAGGATATAAAAAACAAGTTCATGACAAAATAACAATGTTATCCTGCTTATAGAGACATTGAGACATACATTTACAGCAAATTAAGACAGTATTTTGCAGTCAAAAGATACAATACAGTGCCTGAGAGATCACATAGTGGCAAACAACATTTTCACAAGGAGTCAAACATGTCAAATCATTTACTTGGTAGCCAGTACATTGGATGTAGGACAAAATTGGTTCACATTGCTCCTAAGATGGATTTGTGGCAAGGGTGTTTCCTAGGAAGCAGGTACAGGTGACCTGAGACCTGAACCAATCTCAACTTTGATTTGAAGGACTGATGTGAGGGTAACATTTGGATGGCAGGTGGAAGTCTGTTCTAAAAAGAGGGGGCACAGATGGAGAAAGCCTTGCTCCCCATGACAGTGGATACATGGGGAACAGCCGGGGGGAGCAGAAAAGACCCTGAGGCATCGAGTTACCACCGTGCCAGTGAGGAGTAAGGGGATGTTTGTGAGTTCCTGAGAGAGTTATTGATGAGACAGCCCATGGCATATTCAAAACGGCCCTGCAGAGAGAGCCAGCCTAAGGACTGATATAGAGAGCAGTGATCAGTGGAGTAGGGGACCTGAAGGACAAAACAACAGATAGAGTTGCATATTGTATTTAGATGTGCAAGAAGTGAAGAGAACATGGAGGAGAATACTGGGGAGCAGTAATCAAGTAGTGGGCAGAGGATTTCCCTGGGCAACTGCAAGGTGAGCCTCTGGGGTCAGGAGGTGGTTAACATGGTAGGCTGCCCCCAGCTTCTGATGGACTCTCTTCATGGTGTTTGAAATGTGGTCATTATAGGTGAGGGAGGGATCAAGAGTGACTCCTAGGTATTTGATGGAGGATACAATGTCAAGAGATGGACCAGCAGGGGTGGCTATGCACAATGAGGTTTCAGATTTGGAGACTTTTGCAAGGTACGGTTTGGAGCCAAAGAGCATGGCCTTCATTTTTTTCTCATTCACAAGAAGTTTGTTTGAGAGGAATCAGTTCTGAGCAGCTCCATAGTTTGCAGTGAGGGTAGAGGATATGAATTCTAGGGACTTGGCACTGTGGTAGATGACGAGGTCATCCGCATAGAGGAGCGCATTACAGTTTATGCTTTCTGAGGGGAGATCATTTATGAACAGTGAGAAAAGTAGAGGCCCCAGTATGGAGCTTTGGGGAACACCAGTGTGGATGGGCAATGCGGCTGAGGTATCTTTACCTATCAGAACAGACTGGGACCTGTTAGCAAGGTAGCTGCTGAACCAAGCAGCGATGTCAAGGGAGCAGCCTTGGTTTAGCAGGGTGGATTTGAGAAGGTGGTGGACGACAAGGTCAAAGGCCTTGGATAGGTCCACAAACACTGCACCAGTGGCCATACCCATGTCCATGTTTCTAAGGACATGGTTGGAGAATAGGGCCTAGGCCAACGAGGTGCTGTGGTGTTTGCAGAAGCCATGTTGGAAGGGGCTCAGGAGGTTGTACCTATCAATATGCTCGGATAGCTGATGATGAATGATTTTTTCTAGTAACTTGCTTAGATGTAGGAGGAGGGAGATGGGACAGTAGTTTTCAGGGGCAGCGGGATCTCCAAATTTGAAAATAGGCACCAAGTAAGCATGCTTTCATGAATCAGGCATGGTAGATGATGAGAGGCCAAGGTTAAATATGTGGGTCAATGGCCTGATAAGGGCAGGGGAGAGGATTTTCAGAAAGGCAGGATACAGACCATCGCTGCCTGGGCTGCCCCTGGTGGGTAGTGTCTTAAGGATTTTGCCAGTGATGCTATTATGGCCAATGATTCTGAAGTAAAAGGCAGGGCTTGATTTCTGTGGGCAGCATGGCTGGTTGTTCTGGGCAGAGGGAGGTTGTGGAGGGAGTTTGCTGGTGTAGGACGTAAGGTCGGAGAACATCCTATTAAAGGTGTCAGCAGTCTTGCCTGGGTCAGTAATGGGACAGGAGGGAAATATTAGTTCCATTATTTGTTTATTTGATTTTGGACTTAGGAGGGAGTTTATTGAGGCCCAGAAATTACAGGGGTTGCCAAAAGACTCATATTGTTGGTTAGTGTAGTATTTACGCTTTAGCGACTTCACAGCCCACTTGCAGGAGTTTCGAAGTTGCCTGTAAGCATTCTGTGATTGGGGGGAGGGGGATGCTTTGAAAGCTTGCCAGGCTTTGCTTGTTGCTTTCATTTGGGCCAGCAGTTCACTTGATAGCCAGCGGAAGTTGCCACCTTTCACTGTCCTGTTGGTAATGGGGAAGTGTTTATCCTGAAGGTTACAAAGAGCATCAGTGAAAACCTTCACTGCCATGGAGACATCTTTGAGTTGGTAGAGTGAGGACCAGTTTATGGCCCAGGCATCCCTAAGTGCCAGGTCATAATCTTGACATGTGAATTTCCTAAAAGATAGCAATTTGTGTGGAAAATGGAATGATTTTGTGGTTACAGTGATATACGTAGGGGTGTGATCACTGATAGAGTCAGCCGTGGTGCCTGCTTGGATGACAAGATTTGCACAGTTTGTGGCAATCCAGTTAAGGGTGGTGTGGTTTGGGGAGTGGGAGTTGTATCTGGCAGGGAGGAGATGACTTGTTCAAAGTGATGTATCTTTAGAAGGTGAGCATAAACAGGTACTGGGGATTCCGTCCAGTGTAGGTTAAAATCCCAGAGTATGATGGTGTCCCTGAAGTAGGGGGCAGATGCAAGACCATCCAGGAAGTTAGTTAGTTCCTGTACACCACCAGAGGGAGGATTGTAGCAGCAGCCTACGTACATTTTTTTAGATTCACCCAGGACAATTTCAGCAGTTAGCCATTTGCTTACCGAGGAGGGGGTGGAACAGGTAATAGTGGTGGCACTGATAGGGTCTTGTACAAATAGTGCAATGCCACCACATCTCTTTTTACCAGGCCAGTCAAAGTGCACAGTGAGTAGCCAGGGCGAGTTAGTAGGAGGCATCACTATGGTAGGGCTTAAGCCATGTTTTGTATAGACTCAGGACATGTGGCTTATAGAGGCACACCCAGGCTTCAAGTTCGGGGAACTTTGCTGGGAGACTGCATACATTCAGGTGTGCAACCCTGTAGCTGCAGCATCCTGTCCAGATGGTATTGGCATAGTCAATATGTATGTTTGAGGGGCCAGAGTTAACTTCCACATCCCCTGCAAGAAGGTGAAGTGAGAGGAGATGATAGGTAGGGGGGAGCCAATTGTGCAACTGTATAGTAAGAGAGTGGAGGAACAAGTAGGCAACAATCATTGTTAGTCAGGAGGGCCAGTACACCAAAGCCCATCGAGGGAGCAGGTAGTTTTTGGCTTTGTATGTAGAATCACCAGGTAAAAGTGATACGGAGAAAGATTGTAAGTGGGCCTGGTCAGCAGCGAGTATGGTGACACAGAAGTCAGTCACTAGTAACAGGCCAGTCACAGTGCATAAAGTGAGGAAGAGCACAGGGGAGTACATTTTAGTATTTAAAAATGGTATCCTCAAGAAATTCATTCTCAGTAGACCAGCAAGACTGCAGCTGCAGGTAGAGTGCAGTGCAGTACAGGATCTGAGAGTAATGAGTATCAGCTGCTGTGAGCTTGACGCCAAGTGTTAGGAGATCTGACTACGTTTTGTATCTTTAAGGGGAGTTACAGAGAATTGAGAGAGGGATGGAGATTGCCTTGGGGCAGTGCTGCTGGGGGAGGGAGAGTACTTAATTAGGGTAGGAGGTGGGGTGGGACAAAAAAACCCAGTTGAGAACTCTGCAGGCTAACCTAGCAGGCAGTAGAGAAATTTCAAAAATCCTGCATTGGCGCCCAAAGACAAGCTGAGCAGGAGCGGCGTGCTCCAAGAGGCCAGAAGGGATTCAACCAATGCGGAGCCAAGAGTCCGTGGCAGCTTGCCAATCAGAAATATGACTTTGAAAACCAGCAGAGAGGCCATACCTGAGAAGTCTTGGGACCGGGGTGGAGGGTCCGAGGTGGCCAGCTCGCCTTTCAAGCTGTGGCCGCTTGCTGTGGTGCACCCTGAGGGGCGAGGGCTCCTTTCAATCTGCGAGAGGAAAAGAGGAAAGAGTGAAATAGGGTTACACCACTTAAGGCAGGCTGAGCAGTGCTCAGGTAGGGGTGGGTCAGTTTAAAACAAAGAGAAAGGGAGGGAGTACAAAAAGGGGAAGGGCAGAGTAAAGAGTTGATGGGGCACAAAGTGAGTGGTGCCGGTCTCCTTTACAATACAAGCAATGTATATGCAACATGCAAAAATGTTTACAATAGTTGTTGGCTCTGTATTTTATTTCTCTACTGACAAACATGGCAGTCCATAAGCAATCTCTATAAAGGATATGCTTTGATTATAAAGTGTTTTTCCAATTTGCTGCAAAGCATTGCAGTTGGTATCATCAAAACTCAAATCTTATGACCCCCGCCGAAAAAAAAACTAATTTCAGGACATTTAATTCTGTATTACAATAAAAACAGGCTCTTTTACCCCTGAAACATAATCTGTTCATCTGTTTTTTCTGTCATACAGCAATAATTTTGTGCTTGTGACACAATAATCATTCCCATGGCAACATGTTGCAATGCCATAAGCAGAGGATTAAGACTTCAGGGCAGAAAAAGCAACAGGAACAGATTATGTTTAAGGGGGAAATATCCTGTTTTAATAATAATATCATAAGTAATAACAAAGGAAGGTCCTGAAATACAAATTTTGAGGGAATTTTCTGTAACTGAGGTGTGACTGAAAATGGGATGCATTTGTTTACACACAAAGGAATTACAAGTCGACAGTTTATGAAATGAGTACAGCCTTATTTAGGATGTATTTACCCAGGTTATTCTAAATAAAACATAGCATTTCATTTACAGTGAAGTCCTTCTTCAACTCAGTTTTACGGTTTGGTTCACAGAAGCATGAGGCGATAAAGTGACTTGCTCAGGATTGCAAAGTAAAACCCATGTCTAGACTAGTATTTGCACTGAGATTGATCAGTTCACAGTTTATGCTGTATCCACCTGACCACACTGCCTCCTTTACATTATAGGGACAGACTGTGTGGTAATGACATCAATACAGGGCAGCTGTATTGCAACACCAAGAATTTTGCCAGTAGAGACTCTTATGTAGAGATAAGCAAGAAAATACAGACTCTGCCCTTAATTTAAAGTGATTTTGGCATGTTTAAAAAAAACTTTGAGAAACATACTACTGAGACACAATTCACGTTGTATTTTATATATTGTCTGCCGTTCACTTTCCTTGGTCCATCACTGCTAGGTTAATTTGCCTAGAAACAAAATGCTTGTCCCTATGAGTTCATCTGATTCTGCCGCTTAATGCTAAGCTGAAGCCATAACCCACTGTTTTTGACATCATAGATTGATCCTGTGGAAATGATTCCACAAACAGAGGATTGGAGCTTCAGAAAAGAGTTAAACAGCTAGAGCAGATCAATGGTAGTATAATCAAATCAAATCATCTTTATTTTTATAGCGTCTTTCGAAACCAAGGCGCTGTACATAAAAACCATACACATAAAGATAAAATTTAAAACAAACATTAAAACAAATCATCCGTAGCTAGGAAAAACTAAACTAAAGAAATACATCTTTAACTCCATTTTAAATCTATCAACACTTGGGCATTCTCTCAACCAACAAGGTAGAGAATTCCACAGGGTTGGTGCTGAAAAAGTGAAAGCACGAGATCCTGATGTCTTTAATCGAACGCTGGGAATCTCCAGCAATCCTTCGTTGGTGGAACAGAGAGGACGGAGGGGGCAGTAGGGTATCAAGAGATCTTTCAGGTAACTGGGTCCCTGATCATGTAGGGCTCTAAAGGTTTGTAAACCAACCTTAAAGGTGATCTGCCACCAAACAGGCAGCCAGTGCAGTTTGCAGAGCACAGGTATAATATGACTGGTTCTAGAAGTCCCAGTCAGAAGCCTGGCCACCACGTTCTGCACCAGATGCAGGTGGTGGATATCAACCACAGGTAGCCCTAGGTAGAGGGAATTACAGTAATCAAGATGGGTAGTGACAAAGGCATGGACCAATGTTGGAAGATCACCCGGAGGAACCAGGTGTTTCACCCGGGCGATATTCCTCAGATGGTAAAAAGAGGATTTGATGACAGCTGACACCTGACACCTGAGATTTTAGGGCCAAACCATCATCAAAAATAACGCCTAGGTTACCCACCTGATCGGAGGTAGAGAGCAACATACCACCAAGTAATAAGCCTGATGGTTGTCCAGCTCCCAAACCCACCCCCGGACAACCTGGGTCCACTACCAGCACCTCAGTCTTATCCGGATTCAGTCTAAGCCAGCTGGAACTCATCCAAAGTCTGATCTCAGAAAGGCAGTTATTTAGCATGGACAGTGCATCATCTTGTCTGGGCAGAAAGGACAAATACAGCTGAGTATCATCTGCATAGCAGTGAAAACCCAGACTGTATCACCTGATGATATCTCCCAATGGCAGCATATACACTGCAAACAACATGGGGGCTAAAATGGAACTCTGCGGTACCCCACAAGGCAGGGAGTGAGCGCCAGAGGAATAAATTCCAGTGGCAACTCTCTGAGACCTGTCCATGAGGTAAGAATGGAACCATTTGAGGACTGTACTAGACAGCCCACAAAAGAACCACAGGCACTCCAATAGCACACCATGGTCTACAGTGTCAAATGCAGCAGAGAGATCGAGAAGGACCAGAATGGTACGTGCCTTTCAATCTCTAGCCATTAGGAGGTCATTCAATACCTGGACAAGGGCAGTCTTCATGCTATGCTTCTTCCTAAAACCAGACTGGAGAGTATCATAGACATTGTGAGTTGTAAGATGATCATCCAATTGCAACGCAACTGCCTTTTCAATAACCTTACCAACAAATGGCAGGTTAGAGATAGGCCGGGTATTGGCTAGACAATCTGGATCCAAGGAGGGTTTTTTAAGGAGTGGTCGAATGACCACATCCTTGAGGGGGTCAGGAAAGACCCCCCTCTCCAAAGACTTCCAGACAATGTCAGCAAGGATCAGGCAGATAACTTCTACACGTCCTACTAAAAGAGGTGTAGGACCCGGATCAAACTACAACTGGTTGGTCGCAATGTTTAGATGATCTTCACAATGTCAGTGAACTCCAGCCGGCAAAAATCTGACGAGACAGACCGAGTGCATGCCACTTCCTGTTGACCACTGCAATCCCTCATGGGGAGGTCGGACCGATGCCAGGCCTGATGCTGGCAACCTTGTCTGCAAAAAACTGAGCGAACTCCTCGCATCTCAGCTGATCACCCCAGTTAAACATTTCTACTCCTCTTCGAAATTATAAATTAGCTGTATGTGTTGTATGGCCTTTTAGGGAGATGAGTACACGCCTCCTGTCTCATCTGTAGTTCATGGGTTGTTGCAGGAAATGGCTATAGTGTCTAAAAGTTCAACAGTAAGCAGGAGCTGACTCCCAAATGCTTGCAAGACTTCTGTGTGAGGTAAGGGTGCGCGCATTTAACAGCAACAACACCAAGTCCAACAACTGCTTTGATTCGCTCACATAAACCCAAATGTTTTGCCCTTAAGGCTTCTTCAGGGGAGTATGTTTCCTATACAGATTTTAAATAACACATTTATATTAGAATCTTATAGTGAGATTCATAAGACTGAAATTCATACCATGGTAAGATTTGCTTGATTGTACTATCCCACCTGTTTTTCATTCATTCAATAACCAATCAGTTTTTGTATTGCTTTAAAATGCTTCCATTAATCTATAACATAAGTACAATAAACCTTTTTTTTAAAAAAAGACGTTTTCTTACTGCTTTGTACTCAGTGCACATCACCCTGTGCTTTGAATCCTAAACTGTACTGCATTGAATTTAACTCACTGTCTTGCTTTGCCTATCTCCTATCTCATGCTAAGATTTTACCCACACTCTGCATATTCCTCCATCTCTCACCTTCTGTCTGTGCACAGAGCTAGCACACCTCAGCCCCAGTTCCAACTCCTGTGCAACTAGCTCGCACTACTGCTCACTCCTCCTGTCCCTCCTACTACCCCCCTCTCACTTCTAACCCTCCTTGTCTCAGATTACTAGCACCCACCCTACCCTCCTACCTTCTTACTGCACTGCTGCTCTCCTCTTCTCCCCAGCTCCCAGCACGGAAGTCTGCCATCGCACTGCTTCTACCACCAGCAGGGGTTTGAGGGCTAGCAGGACCCAGAACCCCTTCCTCAGTCTCCAGCTATCGACTGCACTGTGACCCTGAAGGCACAGAAACAACCAGGCTGCCTGCCTACCTGCTGCTTGGTCTTCTTGGAGTGCAACCGTGGTTTGTGTGGCTCCGCTTAGCTAGTGTTACCCTCCCTCTCCAGCCACCCCCCCCCACGCAAAGGTGGTGTCCAATTTATAACTGCCAGTTGGAAACAATCAGCCCACTTTTAGCCCATGACTCCTCCACATTGGCCTCTCCTGTATCCCCTCCACTGTTCTACTAAGTAGTAGCATCTTAGCCATGCCACTGTATTTACCTCAAACCAACCTCTATAAGTGCATATAGCATAGGATTACCTCTGCACTTCAGGGCGAGCTCATCTTCACTACACTAGCACCATCTTGTGAACATCCATAGTGCCAGTGATAAATCCATGCTCCAGTACTCTCTGGGTGGGATATTCAGAGCAGTTGCACCATGCGCAATAGGGATGCACCCGCACAAGAGCGGACATGCACCAAAGTGCGATATTCAGTGGCAATGGATGCGCAGTACAAAACCCAATGCACCGCAGTGCAACAGTAATGAATGCATGCACAAGTGCAGTTTGCGGCACCAGAAATAATGTGCGTAGCGCGATATTCAATAGCAGGTGACGAATGCAATAGTGGAGCAAGCAGAAGTTGCACTAAGGCGGAAATGAGTGAATAGAAAAAGAAGCAAGTGAGGGGAGGAAGAATGCGCCACAGAGAAGCCATAGCGAGGGAGTGTGGAGACAGAGCAGCAGGGAGCTACACAAAGAAGCAGGGGACAGGCGTGGCCAAGAGGTGGAGGGGGGCCACAGGAGGTGTGTGCGAGTGAGTGTGTGTGTGAGTGAATGAGTGTGGGTGTGAGTGGGCGCGTGTGTGTCAGGGCCTGAGTGTGCCACAAAGGAAGGAGAGCAGTGGGGCAGAGGCAGGGCACACAGTGGTGACATGCCAGGGGTGCACCCGGTGCAGGGGCCAAACCAGCAGCACACAGCCGGGGGAGGACCAGGTAGACAGCCACCTGGAGGGGGAACACCAACTAGGAACATGGCCAGTGCCACCTTCCAGATGGAGGCAGTAATGAGGTGTGTGAGGAGGCAGGCAGCAGGGAGGCGCGGACATGGAAGGGCCTGTCGGTGGTATGCCCAGAACAGGCTGTACCATGCCAGCGTCAGCTTCGAGCTGTACAGTGACATCAAGATCATGGGCCAGTACCATCTGAACTGGACTATTCTGAGGTGGCTCTGTGAGCTGTGCAGTGAGGAGATGCAGGCACCCACATGACGGAGCCATGCGCTGTCCGTGGAGACAAAAATCACAGCTGTCATGTGCCTGCTCACCACGGGCACCTTTCAGAGACCAGTAGGGGACATGGCAGGCATAACCCAGTCAGCTGCATCATGCCTACTCACACAATTCCTCAGCGCACTGCTGCCACATGCTGCGGAGTACATCCATTTTGCTAGCACACAGGTGGAGCGCACAGCAAACATGCAGGAGTTCCACAGGGTAGCACGATTGCCTAGCATGCTTGGGGCCATAGACTGCACCCATGTTGGCATCCGCATGCCACCTGGCCTGGAGGGAGCAGCATACATCAACCGCAAGGGATACCCAAGTGTCAACTGCCAGGCGGTGTGCGATGCCAGGGAGCGCATAATTAATGTCTGTGCCACGCACCCTGGGGGAGCACACGATGCCTTCATCTGGCACCAGTCTACACTGTGCCATAGGTTTGAGAGTGGGGACATCCCCACTGGCCATCTGGTAGGTGAGTATGCAGTACACACCAGACGAAGGGTGCAGATGAGGGGGTGGGGCACCGGCAGGGGTGCTATGGGGAACGGCCTAGAAAGCCAGTGGCACAGTGCCACAGACCACCATGCTAACGATATCTCTCTCCACACAGGTGACAGTGGGTACTCACTGTGGCCCTGGCTGCTCACACCAAACCGGTGCCTCACGTCCCCAGTGCAGCAACAGTACAATGAGTCACACGCCACAACACGGAATATCATCAAGTGTGTGTTTGGGCTGCTGAAGGTACGGTTCTGTTGCCTGCACACGTCAGGCGGTGCCCTACAGTACAGCCCCTCAAAGGCCTGCAGGCTATTCCTGGCCTGCTGTATCCTGCACAACATGGCCACCGACTGTGGGATAGCCATTGAGGTCGAGGAGGGGGACAGCGGTGGGGACGATGAGGATGCCAGGCCAGCTGGTGTTAGGCAGCCACCCCCTGGGCGAAGGGATCCCCGGCTGGCCCGGATGGCCCAGCAGCACCGGGACACCATTGCAAAGGAGCACTTTGGACTGCACATGTAGGTCAACAGGGACACGTGCAGGCACCAGGGGCAAGGGCACAGCCGACAGCCAGGCAGGGGTGGACACCAGGGCCAGTTAGCGGCAAGGGCGTGGGAATGGGCGGGGGCCTGCACACAAAGGCAGGGAACAGCAGGGCTACGTGCGGCATGCACACACAGGCACACACCCCCAACCCACGCCCACAGCGCCACACGCACACCCACCCCCACAGGCCCCCCCCCACACCCACACAGGCCCCAACACAACACAACCACACCCAGTTGCTGGCACTGTGCGTGCCTCAGACACTGAGCACCATTGTACAGTGGCGGTCAGCATTACGCTGGCATTATCATGCACGTGCCACAGTGGCCAGCAGCTAGGAGGGTGTGCACAGGGACCATGTGAGTGCAGGACAGGGCACAGCACCCAGTTGCACACACAAAACACCACAGTATCACACTGGGCTGCAGCAGACAGCAGTCGTGGAGGAGGAAGGGTCAGTCATGCAGCACAATAGCACAGCCACCACGCATGCGTGGGGCAGCTCCGCCAAGACCTACCAGCCATAACAGGCTGACCAGTGGCCTCATGGGGTGACACCGATGATCCCCCAGGGGTGATGCTGCGTGAATGCGACCATGTCCGTGCAGGTGTCTGCAGGCCACAAAACATGCCCGCACCTGGCGTGCTTGATATGCCCACAGCCGAACCCGGCGTCGACATGGCAGGGGTCGCCCGATGCTGAGAATGGGGGGGGTGAGCAATGAACTCTGCAGGGTGTACAGTGGATGGGCACACAGCCAGTCGGCCAGTGTAGCCATGGCAGTTGCCAACGCAGTGGTCTGCCTGTCGATGGCTGCGTTCATATCTGCCCGCTGTTGGGCCAACTCTGCCAGGAGCAGGGCATGGTCCCTGCTGCACCTCACCTCTGCCTGGAGCAGCTCCACACAGAGTGTATCCACCACATCCATGATCCACACCTGCTGATCCACAGAGGCCTGTAGTAGATGGCTGTGGTTGCCCAAGGGGTCATCTGCATGGCCAGTATGCCGGCCCCCATGTTGTTCCTGGCCCTGCGGCACAGTGCCCCACGATGGTGGGTGCCACACGGCAGTGCCATCCTGGTGCACTGCTGCCACCTCCTGCCCCCATCCCCACGTCAACACAATCCAGCTGCTGCCACTGCCCCTCAGGCCGCCGATCACCAGGCACCACCAGCGTGGCTGCATCTGCACCACCAACCCCACTACTGCGGCCGTACACCAGTGCTGCCCCACTGGATGCCACAGATAATGGCCAGGACAGGGGCTGATGTGTAGGCAACCACACCGGCGCTGACCGCACTGCTGCCTAGGTAGATGCCCTTCGTGGGATTCTCCTGTGACCCACCAACATCACTGTCTGGGACATGCATCACGTCATCATCGGTGCTGGAGTTGGCCCCGTTCTTCGTCTCAACACACAAGACACCATGACTGGCGTCACACTGGAATGCAGCCAGGGCCTCATCTGTACCCACACCACAGGCATCAGTCCAGACAGCTGTGCAGGGCTGTAGGCGGTCGGTCCCTCAGACACCTGTGGAGGTGGATGGGTGCTCCACCGGTTCCAGGGCCACCCCCCTCAGTGGACACACCCACCACCGCTGCCCCATGCAGATGCTCAGGAGCTATAAAGGAACACAGTACCATTAGTGGTGCCGCCTGGCCCAGGAGCCCGCCCCCCCTGCCTCCCACACACTGCCAGCACCAGTCCTACCATGTAGTGATGGGCTGCTGCCCATCTCGAAGCCTCCACCGAAAATGCCATCTATGGCACAACGCCGCATGCTGCCAGCCACCTGCTCCTCCAGTGGCGTCAGGCGAGGCACGTCCTGCTGGCCCCCACCAGTGGCTGCACATGCTGCCCTTATGGTAGCCACCTTGTCCTTGATCCTCCTCCTGTCCGTGCCAACCTTTTTCTTGCACTCCTGCATGGAACGCTGGTGACTGCCCTGCTGGTTGACTGCGCGGGCCACCTCGCCCCATGCAGCAGCATGGGCCTGTGGTGTGCCCCTCTGTCCACTGAGCAGTGGCTCCCTGTTGAGGTAGGCCTCAAACAGGGCATCTGATCCTGCCCTGGTGAAGTTGGGCCTCTGCTTACGCACCTTCCCCTGCTCCTCATCCTCCTCACGCTCGGTCATGCTTGTGCCTGGGGAGATGTACAGGTGGTACCATGGACCATGCAGACCCATACAGCCCTCCCAGACCACTGTCCCCATGTCTCAACAGCATGGCACCTACCTCCAAAGGCTGCAATACTAATCCATGGCCTGTGCATTTCCATATCACTTTTATAGTGCATCGCATGCAAATGAGGGCATGCACAACTGTAATGGGATGCAAATGCAGTGGATGTGCTATGGAATGGCTCATGAGTTGATTTGTATATCCTAGCTGAATATCACACAGCTGCACCTTGCACAATGGTGTCGAACATGCTCAGGCTGTGACGCACCACTGGGACGTGTGTAATTGGCCCACACCATGCATGCGCACTGTGCTGACACATACGCTAGCTGCGCAGCATACACGCCGTGCACGGGAGGCAGTACAGGCGCACAGCCACTGCTGTGTCTGTGGCGCCATGCACTGTGGGCGTCCACGGGAACACGCAAGGCGGTGATACCGCGGGCGCCATGGCACCTCTGCGCAGTAGCCACTGCATGTCGGCACACACACAGGCACCTACCGTGCACCATACAGGTGCCTCCCAATAGCGCAGTGGAACTCAGTGCACAGACAGACCCTTGACCCTGCGGCTGCCCTTTGCCCTCTAGATGCCATGCGTCTGCATGCCTGCCCCCCATTGCGCAGTCTGGTGCCTGTGCGATTGGGATTGGCAGCACAGTAGTGCGCTGCCTCAGCACGTGGGACACGTGCCCTACCGGGTACCATTTTGAGACCAGCACTGACTGCATGATGCCGCACACCAGAGCTCCTGTGTGGAGTGTGATCGAGCTGGCTAACATGGTAGCTCTTATGGAGCTCCATGCAGGTGCCCTGTTTGGGCAGGTGCCCCTCCTGAGGCTTTGCACCGAGGTGTGGCAGGAGGTTGCTGAGAGCCTTGAGGAGGCCACTGGGAGCATACGTATGGGGGAGCAGTGTCGCCACTGCTACGGGGACCTCCAGCAGTGCGACCCTGACTGCCTGGGTTGACTGCAGGCGTGTGCCCAGTGGGGAGCCATACCATGGCCAGGTAGGTGCTCCTTCACCATCACTAGTCATATCCAACTGTCCTCGGGGCGCAGGGTTCGGCACTCCATGCCGCCGGGCGGGGGCCAGCACCTGTGTTGTCAGTTGTGGGGAGGTGCATCATGCCCAGCCTGAGCCACCGTGGCACAGACAGGCTGTGTGGGCACACGCACTTGGGGGGTGGCCTATGGGTCAGCCATGTACTGATGGGCCCCTCTACTTGTTTCCCCCTAGGCCCGGAGGACCACCATAGGGCCTGGATGGCCCAGGAATGTCATGGGCAGGTCAACAGAGGAGGTGTGGCCATGCAGGCAGGGCATAGTGGTGATGCCGGGAGTCAGCAGCGCCCTGCTGACCGGGACACAGGTGAATACCGTGATTCCCTATACACCTGTGCATGGTGGGTAGTAGGGGTGGTGGTGAGGTATGGACCCTCTGCACATGGCCCTCCAGCCGTGCATGTCCCGCAGTGCCCTCTGCACCATCCTGTGGGACTGCACATGTGGGTGGGTGTCACAGGTGGGCTATAGGTGCACTCGGCACCTGGCTGTGCCACTGCCTTCCCACTGTACAGCCATGGCACCAGACGGCCAGGATGGTGCTGTGTGGTGCATGGGCAGTGATGGGGTGCAGCGGTTTGCATGGCTCTGGGTGCCCGGGTAGGTGAATCATGTTGGCGCACTCACTGTGGGTGGTCGCATGCCATCTCAGGGGCGCAGGCCACTGATGCACGCCATGCACGTTGGGTGGGCTGCATTGGTCAAGCCAGTCAGTCATACTGTCTCTGCTCCCTTGTCCTAGGTGGACCACACTGGGCAGCCATGGAACGGACATTCCAGGAGATCCTGCAGGTCACCTGAGCCATGCTGGAGATGCTGGAGAGGATGGACGGGGTGATCGTCAGCGGCACCACAAACGCCACAGGAAGGAGAGAGAAGACCGTGGCCACCAGTAGGGCCTGCAGTGACTGCTCTGACTCCATCCCTTCCCAGACTGTACCACACGCCCCATGTCCCCCAACTTTGCCTTTCCCATTGTCCCCTGCCCTATCCCTTCCCCCCCTTGTTGCATCCTTACACATCCCCTCACCCATTGTACATATCTGTACATAGTTTTTGATGCTGTTCTGTTGTTTCATAATATATACTTTTATACCTATGTCCATGTCAGTCTCTGATTTGCAGTGGGTGCATGGAGCCTTGCTGCAGTGGTGTGCATGTCTACTGTCGGGTGATGCTGGCCTGGCCATGGGTGTGCCTGGCGGGGCTCCACCACTGGTGTAGGTGGGGGCCATGGCCTCTGTCCAGGAACTGTGTGGTCTGCCCTGTGCACTGTATGCCTGTGTGCAGCAGGCTGGGGTGCATGTGCCATGTCCCAGCTGGCCCTGTTGGTGTGTGCCATGCCTGTGTGGCTGTGACCATTGCCGCTACACCGCTGCCATGTGCAACTGTGGTATGCATGGTTGTGCCAACTCCACCACCACATGCTTGCCCGCTGGTGTGCCTTCAGGGGCAGTCCATACCTGCCACCTGCCAGGCATGGCGCACTTGCAGCTGCCATCCCGGCCCTGACCTACTGCACATCTGTCCCTGTTGCCACTGTGGGTGGAGCTTTTGTCTGCCCCTTCCATGCAATCCATGGTGACTGGGGCGGTGCCTGTGGTCTGGTGGCTGTCACATGTTGTCCTGCAGCATGCGGGCAGTGGCTTGGTCACAGGCCACTGAGCCTTCCATCAGGGTGGACAGCTGAATGGGTAGCCTGCCACATGGCAGGCTCACCAGCAACATGGTGGTGGCCAGGCTGCAGGTACACGGCACCATGGGTTTCACAATGACAGCGTCTGTTGCACTGCTTCATGTGGCAGTATGCCAGGGTAGTCATGGGACTTGAATGGGGGGGCATTGTGTGTGCCCTGTGTTGCTACCTGTGTGGCGCATGCCTCCATGCACCACGGGAAGGTGCTGTGGTGTCTGTTGGGGCCAGTGCAGGGACGGGGTGTGTGCATGGGTGGAGGACCATGCTTGGGTCCTGTGTTTGGTGTGCCTTCCTGCTGGTGGCAGCATCCTGGGCGGCCCTTCTCACATGCAGGGTCACTCAGGTACTGCTGCTGGGTCACCCACCTTGCTGTGCCTCTGTGGGGGCCATGCTGGGAGCTTTGTGTGGGTAGTGGTGACGTTGGTGGGTGGTGTAACCACATGTGGTGGGTGGCCATGGTGGGGATGTGGTACATATGCATTGCGCCCTGGGGTCACTGGTTGCCTTGGCACAATAGTGGGGTATGCCTTCAGCGCCATGCACTGTTTGGTCATGCTTCTGGGTTTGGTGTCTCAGGCTCACTGTACTGGGGGTGGTCGGCATTGATGTGGTGCCGTGGCATGGGTGGGGCCTCGCCTTCCTTGTGTTCCAGTCTCTGTTGGCCGGGGGACGTGCAGGGGCACCTTGCCCAGTGGGTGGGGACTGCCGGGTCACATCTGCTGTTGGTTCAACGCCAGGGGATGTGGGCAGGTGGGCCATCCTGCACTCGTCTGGTAGTGCAGCTTATGGGGGCCTTGCCCTGGGGGGGGGGCTGTCTGTCCTGGTGCATGCCCCTCGGCGCATGGGGCATCTGTGGCTGCTGCTCAGCTGCTTCCTGTCTTAGTCCCTGCGCATCCCTAGGTGTGCTATTGCGCATCAACCCTGCTCCATTGCGCATCCCTTATTGCGCTATGGTGCATCGGGCTCAATATTCAGCCACATTGCACAGGCGCATCTAGTCCTGCACATGGTTTGAATATCATGCACGTTGCACCATGGCGCACTGGCCTTGCGCCTGCTCTCTCTATTGTGCATCTTTTTGGCGCAGTCTGAATATCCCACCCTCTAACTTTTACCAAGTAGTGAACAATGTCTACTGCACCTCATTAAGTAAGTTTAGTCCCACACAGCTCTATATCTCAGGGGCCCCCATGCAACACTGCCTAACTGTTTAATTAACTGTACTTGTCCCTCTCTGCCTCTCCTCTGTACTTGTGTTGCACTGGAAAAGACTCCTGAGAGCCTGTGCACCCAAGTTCCAGGCATGCATTCTCTCTTTTCTGTACTACTTGATGCACACCTATCAGCCCTCCATTTTCTAGTAACAAAGAGAGCAATGTCACTCACTGTAATGGGTCTCTTTCTAGTAACCCTAGTGGCAGCCCCACCAGTCCAAGATACTGCTGAATTCTTGACTCACTGCCGTCACTCAGTAATAATTGATCTCCCTATGTCCTGTAATACCCACAGTTCCACTATCAGCTACTATGAACAAGGGAACAAGCAATTGCCAAACCTCAGGTGCGAGCATACTTCACCCCTAACCAATGTACTCATGGATTCTTGACCATCCTGCCCCATTTGAGTTCAATTCGGTTTGAGGTTTTATTTGTGTAATTTACCAGTTCGAGTCTGAGTTCTAATGAATTTGCCCTACTGCCTCCCTGTGGATTATCCTCATCTCATATGGTCTGGGTTTGGGTTAAGTTTGGTTTTATCTGTTTTTTTTTCCTTTTTAGGTTCAAGTTCAATTCAGATCGGGCAAAAATGTAATAGTTTGGGATCAGTTCAGGTTCAGTTCGTAGATGAACCCTGGATCTAGCCACATATACTATGCTCTAAATTAATCTGTATAAGTGCCACCTGTATTTGCACTGTTTCTTATCATATGTTTCCATTTTATTGTATTACCATTCTATATTCTTCTCTTGTTTTTACTCTCGTACCATGTTGTAGTTGCTCATTCATTAACGTGGAACCTTTATAAATGAGCTTTTGCTCCAAGGTTGGTATCCAAGACAATTAATGAAAAAAAAAAATAGATAAATAAAACATTTTAAGTGGTCACTGTGATGCTCTGCCCCCTTGCTTATGATTACTGTATGATATCTGTAAAATAAATAAATGGTCTGTGTATGAAATTGTCTTCCTCCCCCAAGTCAGCAGTGTGTGTGAGACTTGGCCTTCAATTTGCACAGTGTCAGTGAGGATGTCATTAAACAGACCAGAGAAACCTGAGTAAAGGTTTCCTGTTTTTGTCTTAATTAGAACTTTCGGACCAGCTGCCAGGATATAAGCTTAGTAAACTTTTATGGTTCCTGCAGGAAAAGGCCAATTTGGTAACAGAACTTTGTCATAAGTCATAAACCTGAGATCACACTAGCAACAGGAAATCAGCAGAGAGACATCAAAGAGAGATGCTTGATCAAAGGATGTCATATGTGGGAACTGGTTTTTGCTGATGTTCACATTATTTAACATACATCCTTGTAGATAATTTTGTTACGAATTAACTACAAGGGAGTGTCTAACTGACATCACAGAAGGGGAGGAAAGATTCCCCCTGAAATGAAACATTGTATCTGGGGAATGGGTCATATCATCTTGGGCTCTGAGACAGAAAAATTTCTATAACTTAATCAGCACTTAAAAAGGTAATACTTAGATAGCAAAGATCTTAAGTATTGTGGTAGGAGTCTGTGTCCTATAATTTTCCCATTCTCTTTTGTGACTGTGAGCTCATGCTACTTGTTCTGTATTTTATTTTACCTGTACTGATTTTATAATTTTTAGTAAACAACATTTTCTTTAAGATACTGCCTGTGTCTCCTCAGTCATTTTTGCTGAACCGATATTAAGTCTGACAGCTGTAAGAGCTTACATGGTGTTACTAAGCTGGAAAAAAGGTAAGGAATACCTGTGTCTCATATAGAGTTTTAAAAGGGTTCATTTTGAAGATCTGGCTGTATGCCCCTGGTGAAAGATTGTACTGCAGTCCTGAAGAGGGTACATATCTGAGCCTGTACATTGGGTAGGTTAGCATAAGGTTCACAGTTTGAATCCCCCCAGAACTTGAGGCTAAAGGTAATTCAGACCCAAAGCAGACAGGAGGGTTACCCTGTTTGTTACCTGTTCACACTATTGCACTCTGAGGTTGGCACTGTGGGAGCAGAGGGCCTGGCCTGTGGAGTGCATTTGTGGCAGTCACCACCTAGTGCATAATATTTTTAAGCACTAGAAAGTACAAATTAGAAGCAGCTTTGACAATGTGTACTGCCATAAAGGTTCCTACTAGCAATATTTGTTGTGCTTTTGTACCACATAGCTTCCTCCTGCAGCCACAGTGGCACCTCCTATTTTATGTATGCCCCCTCACCATTTCTGCTCCCACAGCTCTATCTCCCTCCCCCGCCATACTGGTTTTCCCATGGCTCTTTCCTCCCCCCCCCTCCATTTCAGATAGAACTGGTATTGCTGCTCCTGCAGCTTTCTCTCTCAACTCATCCGTATTCTGGCACTCCCCTAGCTCTTCATTCATCCCCATTGCAAAACTGGATTGAACAGTGTTGCTGCTCTCACATCTCTCTTTCTCTCTCTCTCTCTCTCTCTCTCTCTCTCTCCCTCCCTCCCTCCCTCCCTCCTCCCATTCTGATGCTCTCAAGGTGTTTCCTCCCCATTGCAAATACCAGTTCTGCTGGTAGTACCACTCACCTGGCTTCTCTTCCTCCAAACAACACCCTCCATGGTCTGACATGGGAGCCCAACCTCTAGTGCACCAAACAACACCCCTCCATAGTCTGACATTGGGTGCCCATATTGCCACAATAACCCCCCTCCCACAATTATGATCCATCATCAGGGTGCCCAACCCCCAGTGCCACCAAACAACACACACACACATGCCACAGTCTGTGACCCAGGTATTTCCAACCCCCTGTGCCACCAAATGTAGTAAAAACACTATGTTGAAAATGTGTGGTCAAACTCATCCCTGGCCAGGGAAGCCGTGAGCAACCCCCAGAGTCCATGGGGCAGGCTGTAGCACCAAGTAGGGATTTGGACAGACTGGCAGGCCTTGAACTTCATTCAGGGAAACTGGAGAAGCAGATTATTGGCTTCTCCTTTGGTAACAAGTGGGCAGAAGGGCTGAGTCTTATGCGGTGCCTATGCACTGTCTACAGTGTCCTCAATTCCTCCTCAGTAACAATTAGCCCTCCCCATCTGGAGGCACAAGGAGGTAATTGGTAGTCAGAGGGCTGAAGGGGCTGGGAAACTGGTTGTTCTGAGGGTACTGTCTCCATTAGTTGGACCAGGGGCTGGAGAGGCAGGATGGGCAAGTTTCAAAGGCCTGGAAGGCTGGGAGCCTAGTTGCTGGAGGAAAAGTTCAGCATCAATAGTGGAGGACAGCAAATGGGGCACCCCACTCAGGACCACTCATGGCTGGGCAGGGAAAGAAAGCAAATGCATGATCCCCAAAGCCATTAATTTCTTCTGGGCAGTCGCAACTTCATGGGTTTGTTAGATAATTTTTAGGAATAATTAATAATATCAAGGCATGGAAAGTGATGGGAAGGTGAAAGGGATACTTGGCAGTGGGAGGTTGTGTTGGGGGGGATGACAGCAGGCTGATCATGACACCAATCAGCTGTTTGATGTGCGGTATCATGCAGATGATAGGAAAGAGCCTCGATGTGATTTGGGCAGCCATCTTCTTTGAACTTCACTAAGTTTTCACCCAGCAAACACTGACGAGAGTCATGATGAGTCTGGTTGATGATTGGTCTGATGCTGTCAAGCACCTTGCAGACTGCCTTACATTGAACCGACAGTGACACACTTCTCAAATCTACTATCATAGCAAAATGTTCACTTTGTGCAAGAGAGATCATAAAAACAAGAAAACTGGGATCCCTGACAGGAAATGATTTGCCAAGACCCGGCCAAATTAGGAGTAGGAGTAAAAATAGGAGAGCCCCAGAAAACTGTAGCAGACTGTAGATTAGCAAGTAGGAGAGGCTTCCCTGCAGAGCAGTTTGGAGTACAATGTTGCAAAATGGGGCCTGAGTCTGTGGTGTAGCAAAAATTTTCCTTTGAACCTGGCTTCCAAGCAGATAGCCTGCATACAGTGAAGAAGGTATAATGGAGGGATGGTGAAGTGAGTGTAGGAGGTTCCCCTCAAGGGGTTCATCACAATAGTTTCCACAACATGTCCTGCTCCTGATTTAGAGGCATCAGAAGGTCAATGTCTAGAGTTTACAGGTGGAGATAAAGGTGCAAGTGGTCTCCCCTGGCATCAAGCATGTTTGGTACGTGAACCCTTGCATAGTCACCACAATTACTTCTATGCCACTGGCATGGAGAATTGTTCCTCCATCTTGAGGCACTATATCATATCCCTCTCCACCCCAGCCCCCAAATCAGGCATCAGCAGCTGTAGCAACACAAAGCCAAGGCTTAGCAATTGTGTGAGGAAGGGGACAGTGAATCTGAGTCTGACACTGATACTATTAGTTATCTTGTCTCCTGAGGAAAAAGAAAAATTGTTTGGGGGTAGGATGAGTTATACCAACCCCCCAAATGCATGCCAGCAGCACCACAACCAAAGCAGCGTATTGTGAAGGATAGTGCCAGTGAGGAGGATATGGAAATAGAATGGTCAGAGTAAAGGGCATAAGAGTGCAGTGGAAGAAGAGGTGGAAACAGAAGCACATGAGGAGGAGGTGGCAAAAATGGCAGGATAATGCTGAAGAATCACCCAAAACCTAGGCAGAGAGTCACTGGGAAGGGAAAGAATATGTTAAAGAAAAGATGTAGGATGAAGAAGCAGTAGAGGAGGAAGTACATACAGGAGAGAATGTGAATGAAGCAGAGGATGCTGAAATTGTGCCACACCACACTTACACCAACAACTTCTGATGATGAGTGTGCCACAGAGGTGTGGAGGCCATCACAGGAGCAGAAGGTCAAATGACACAAACATAATGCAAAAAAGAAAAAGAAAGCATGTTGGTTAGGCAGGAAAATCTAAAGATCAGGCCAACCATAGCCCCAGATGATCAGTCTTAGTGTAACACTAGTACTGCTACTGCCAGTGCTATCCTGCCAGGGTATCCAGCCCAGGCATGTCATTCCATATGGAAGAAAAAACAAAATCATCTCACAGTCACCATCCAGTTGTCACCAAAGAACCACAGCAGTCCAGTCATGTTGTTAAACTACTAAAGAGATCTTCTGAAGTGTGGCCATACTTTACCAATCACCCCACAAACCCACTTAGAGCATTTTGCAATCTGTGTGAAGGAGAGATCAGCTGGGGTCAGCCTACTCTGACATAAGGAACCAGTGTTCTGGCTGATCATTTAAAGCATGAACCTGGCATCTTCCTAACAGTCACAATGACTCCTAATCCCCACTTTGGTCACATGGGCCAGCAACAACAGCATGGACAGTCAGGCATGAGTTCTGGGTTAGGATGGTGTGCTTATCTCATGCAGCCATCATGGTAGCAGTTGTCACAGCAGCCAGCTTATGGAGATACTGTTGCTAATTTAAAGGCACCACTCCAAGCCCCAACAACCAGGCCCAGTAGCATATGCACCAACAGCACTAGTCCAGAATGTGTGGCAACAAAATACACTACACTGGCTGAACCATTACATATCTGCACAAAACTGTAACCAGTTGACCTAAACTCTGTCCAAATTACACAGCTTATTGGGGAGATGATGGCCCTTAATCTTCACCCATTCTCCATTGTAGAGGACACCAGCTCCTGAAGAACATTGCATAAGATGAATAAAAATGTTGCTTAACATTCTCAAGTCATGTTCTCCTTAGCATCTACGACTCACTGCGCATGCAGAGGGAGGCAGAAGGGTTATATGCATTTCACTAGCGATGTCTGGAGCAGTAGTGCAAATCAAAGCATTTCCTAAGTCTCACTGCCCATTGGGTTGTTTCCCCATCAAGCAGTAACATCACATTCTCATCCTACCTCTGCCACCATAAGACCATTCAGGAGTTATATTGAAGCTGACAGCCTTGCAGAGGCACACCAATAGAGTAATTGCCTTACTTAATGTGTTATCCATGGATAGAAAGCACAGTGGGGGAAAACATTCTGCAGTCCATGCAATCACTGCCTGATATCTGAATATACCCATATGAACTGAAGATAGAAATGTTTGTGACGGACATTTGGAGTAATGTGCTGAAGGCCATGAATAGTGGGCATTACTGTCATGCACCTCGTTTTGCACATGCACTGAATCTGATGGTGAGTCAAGTGCATAACAAACATGTGCAGCTAAAAGAAATACTTGCCACTGTTCAGGACATCACTAAATATTTCCAACATTCCCCCACATGCACTGAATTTCTCCATCAGTACCAGAAAAAGCTTAGTGTTCTACAGCATTGCTTAATTAAAGATGTGGCAACAATGTGGAACCCCATCTTTAAATGGTAGCGAGACTAGGGGAACAGAATTCTGTGTTCCAGGTGATGGTATTCAAGGATGTGGCCTGTGGGGGGATATCTGTGCCAGGTGTAGTGGTGTGTTGGGTGTAGTGGGTGAAGTGGGTGAAGGGGCCACTAGAGGGCATGGGTGGAAGCTGGAGGGGGGAAGATTCAGGGGAGAAAGGAGGAGGTGCTACTTCACTGAGAGGGTGGTGGAGCCATGGAATGCACTACCTAGGGGGCTGGTGGAGGCAGAGACAGTGGAGGGGATCAAGAGGGGTGGGACAGGTACAGGGAAGGGTTCTGGAAGCAAATCCAATGCAGCAAGAATATCCGAACTGGAAGGAGAAGCTAGAGAAGGCTAGGATAGCAAGGTCAGCACCCAGGGTGGGCTGCACCAACGAAGCAGACACGAAAGACCGGTAGGCCTATTCTGCTGGCATTTTAATATGTAGTATGTATGTAGTGTTCTGCAAAAGTGTTTCCACTTATGAGACCTTATTAACTGACCACCAAAGATGTCAGTGCTTAATCAGTAAACCTTAGCATTGTCCTTCCGTTGGTGATTCTGCTTCAATAACAAGTCATTACTTCAGAACTTCTACAGCAACCCAACAAACCAAGGCTCATGGGAACAGTTGCAAAGGCAGAGGCACTGGTGGCAATGATGAGAATGACATCAATGTTAATGATGCTGGAGGAGGCAATGGTAACATAATTAGTTTTTTGACTAATTTCAGAAACATCACTATCAGGATGCAAAGGGGGTCCTAATACACTTTAAAACTGGGAAGTTTTTATTGCTAGCTTCTTCCACCTGGTAGTATTTTCATCTGAATGGTAGTAATACACACGCCCCTGTTTCAGACCCTCACCTCTAAACCAAGTCTCAAACCCAGTGGGTGTCAGCAGCTGCTGATGCTCTTTGAAACTGCTATGGAGTCTTGAGATACTTCCTCACTGCTGTGTAATGCTGTGACCCAGTTTTTTTTTTTACATTTTGCCATGTTGCAACTGATCATCTAGCCAGCCAATGAGCTACTCCTGAAGTGATTTCCTACACTATACACAACTGATACTGATGCCGTTTTCTGTCCTCACATCCACTGATTCCACACTGTTAGTGTGTGATCTATGGCTGGTAGCACTGCTTGGTGCAGCCAGTTATGTGCATATGTACCAGCAGTCTACAAATTTGCAGGGTGGGAAACAAATTCCAAGAATCAGAAAGTGGAAGTAAATCATACAAAAATGCTAGTAAAATACTCCTTTGTTCCCCTTATCTGTTCCCTTGGATGCAATACTCATTGAGGAAGTGGCAGAGATGTTTTGTGACACAAATTGCAGACAGATTTAAGAGCATTAGATCTAGCAGTACACAGTTTGGCATGTCAACACTACTGTCTAGATCACATATATAAATATACCATATGTGCATTCTCATGAACACTTACTATACCAAGCAGAAACTGTTGCATGTACTTCAAATGAAGCCGCACAGACATCATGAAGAAATAAACAAACAACAACCTCCTCCAGCTCATACTGCTCCTCCTCCTCGGTTGATTTTGCATGTTTCAGTGCCAGGAGTCAGTGTACAATTGAAGATGACTTGGATAGTGATAATCCAGTGGCAACAAAGGACATTTGAGAGCTTTTTTACACTGACTTCCAGCACCGCTCAAGCATTTTAGAGGAAGACAGAGACATCTCACTAGAGTACATGAAGGAGGTTGATCTGGCAGTCACTGTCTTGCCAAAGTAATGATCCTATCAAATTCTGGCAAGAGAGGAAAGTCATTTGTCCAGCACTGGCAATCCTGGCTATGAATTTTCTTGGATGACCTCCAACATCGGTCACTTTGGAAATAAGTTTCAGAAAAACCTGTGATATTGCCCATTGCAGTGCTCCAGGCTAGATGCTAAGAAGACTTAGCATTTCTCAGACTCAACTTACCATGGACCAGCTTCAGCTATCTGTTTGATTATTATCATGTTCAGCAAAGATCTAGAAGCAAATGGCTTGATATCTTTTATTGGACCAACAAAAATGTTACAAAAAGAACAAGTACTTTAGTTTTCAGGCCAACCAAGTCCTTTCTCAGAAGTTTGTGACAGTCACCCAGAAAATTTTCTGGGTGACTGCTTCATAACTTCTGAGGAAGGACTTGCTGGCCCAAAAGCTACAAAATACTTGTTCTTTTAATATCTTCGTTGGTTCAATAAAAGGTATCAAAACCATTTGCTTCTGAATCTGTTCTTACAAGGACCAATACGTCAACTAAACAATTTGTTTGTCATGTTCAGCAAGTCACATCTACTGCTATTCCCACTCCTATACAACCTGCTGGCAAGTCTCCCTGGATTTCCACTGGCATTGACAGCACCACAGTCTAACTCACCACTCCCAGCAGCGTCAGCAGCACAAGGACTATGACACTCACCACCATTTCAAGTCTTGCTGAAGACAATACAGCTGTTACAGTGTCATCATCGGCAAGCTCAATGTGATCAGGTATGCTACATAGCTTACACTGAGCCATTATTAATTAAATAAGACCCAGCATGTCACTCAACCTGCCATCAAGGGCTGATGATGGTGACCCTGACACCAAAAGGGTAATCAGTGATGGATGCACACAGATGCAATAGTTCCTCAGTCTCATTCCAGGGAGGGAGGGAAGGAAGGATGGAAGGAAGGAAGGAAGGAAGGAAGGAAGGAAGGAAGGAAGGAAGGAAGGAAGACTTTACATCCATACATGATATAACACTGGCAAGGTAAATGCAATGTCCTAAATTTATTGCATTTTAATGTGTGTTTATGTTCTTGGATGCATAACATTAAGGAGGTATTATACATTTAAAAGAAAAGCTACGAGGCAAATAAATAGGTAGTAACTGGCATGGTGGTAAAATGAAGACTACAGAGGGTTAAACTATCAGCACAGCAATTAATATTATCAATAACTATAGCTGTGAACTGAGATGCAGGAGTCATACTCATTGTGGACTGTGTACCAAAACAAACGGTCATCCACAGCACATGCATGTCAACAGCAGTGCATGAGTACACCTACCACAGGTAAGGTACAGTAACTCATAATCATTGCTGACCTCAAGGTTTTTTTCACCACTGTTGGTAAGCTATTTTGTCCAAGTCCAAATATTGTATTTGGAGCTGGAGTGGTACAGGCAAATTGACGAAGCCGAACCAAATTTTCAGGTGAAAGTCGAAGCTGAACTGAAGTTTTCTCTTTACCACTCCTTTCAGCCTTTGTGGTCACCCAGGTGACAATATTGCTGCAAGGGCTGAAACCCCCACTGGCTAGTGGAAGAGAAGGAAAGTGTCTTCTAGGATGCTCAATCCTCCTCCCAACAGCCCCTGATGATCTGAGCTCTGAGCACATACCCAGGTCACTGGTGCCATGAGTGGCAGAACTGCAGCTGCACCTTGGGGCCAGCTAAGACCTTATTTTTAGAAAGCATACCCTAATGGCTAGAACAAAGGCTTGGGAACCATGATACAAAGGAGACTGAAGTTCAAATCCCACCAGAACAATTTATATACTGTGTAACACTAAGCAAGTCAGTTAACATCTGAGTGATTGAGTCCCTCCAGCTGTAAAACCTGGATTAATGTAAGACGCCAGTGCAACTGAGATATTCCATCTTGACTGGGCTATCCTGGGTAAATAAAAAAAATCATTTACATTAAAAATGGTAAGATCAGAATTTCTCGACAGATGCCCTTTCGTGTTGAAAAATCAAAAGTATTATGTGACAAGTGTTCCTTATACAGCTTTAATTATATTTATTGTAATATTTTATTGCATTTAGAGTTTGCATGTTTCAGCTGCAGTAGATATGTATTTCTTTCAAATATTGAATTTTAAATTGTGGTAAGTTAGGTGAAAGTTCAGGAGGGAAAACAAATAGCCAAGTCTGTACCAGTGACCTACTGACCTCAGATTTACAAGAACTCTACCTGTTAATTGGTCTGGTGGTGGTTTTAGACTATTACTAGTGATCTTATCCCTGGGAGGGTTGTAATTTATTGTTATACAGTGGACATAAAAAAATCTCGTAATCTGATTGGTCAGCTAAGGTTATTAACCATGGTTAAGTCCTACAGTAACCCATGGCTGATGAAGGACATTTATAGAAAACATAATTAGACACATTTGTAAGTTTATTTTACCACATGGATCTATTTTATAATCTCAATAAGGCACTCCAGGATGTGAGTAATTGGAGGATTACCCATGTCTCGTGTGGCTAAGTGGTTAAGTGACACACCACATGACACATGAGTATACCCCCCCCCCAAAAAAAAATGCCCTGTAATATGATCATGGAAAAATCTTGGTTGCCCAATGAAACTGCACCCTCACCCTTTTCAAGACTTGAAAAACCATTAGTGAGATATGAAATGTTGACATCTGGATGAGGGTGCTACTCATGAGTTGGATGCTTAACAAAGCTATTTTTAACCATTCCAAGGTTTGGGGTATATTTGACAGTTTCATCAGGCAGCCGAGGTTTTTCCATGATCAGGTAATCCTTGTTCTTTTTGGCTCCGAGTGTGGATTTGAGCTGCTGTCTCCCCCCTACATGCTACATGCCTTGTCATACCTTATTGCTTAATTAAAAGAGCCATAGAAACATTTCATGGTAGAGGCAGACCAAATGTCCATCTGCAGTAGTCCACCCACCCCCATTATAACAGTTACAACAAACAATATTAGTATCTGCTAAAAACGTGTATAGCCTAGCTGTGAAAATCTGTTTACTACTTGCCTGTACAGACATTTCTGGTAAGCTTTTTTACAAATTAAGCACTCTCTGAGTAAAGCAGTGCTAGCTAGAGCTACTCCTTACCATACTTCCATTGAGCCTAATTTCATTCCTTTATTTTCTGCTATCTTGAACTATTCTGACTAATTTGCTCCAGTTATTAAATATTTGTGTGACCTTTCAGGATGTGGTAGACCTTTATCATGTGCCCACATTTTTTTTTCTTTTCCAAAGAAAACATCCCCACATTCTCCAGCCTTTCTTGCTAAATCAGCCCTTCTACTCCCTTTATCTTGTATGTTGTCATTCAGTGTGATCTAGTTACCGTACCAACTTGGGAACCAGGATTTCACAGGTTCAAATTCCACTAGCGCCAAATACGCACTGTATGACCTTGCACAAGTCATTTAACCTCCCAATGCTCCAGTCCACCCAGTTTGCTATGCTAATGCATAGAGGCAGGACTTTAAGCAAGATGTTGCATTCCAGTGGTGCTTTTCTGAGTGCATAAATTGTAACCAAAAAAATCCAACTTTCTACTGCAAATTTTCTAGTTCGTCAATGTCCTGTAGTGCCAATACAACAGGTATTATCTAGCCAGTATTTTGTATAAAGATAGAACTTCCTGCTTTTTGTTTCTCTTCTAATTAAGCAATAAGGCATGAGAGGGTGTGTGTTATTATGGGATAATGATAAGCTTTGAGAGGCAAGGCATGAGGCAAAGCTGAGGGCCTTATGCACCTAAGAAGTGTGATTATACCACAATAATGCACATCATGGAGCGTCCTTATTATGATTCTATAATGGTTTCCTGGATTTTCAGTTTTTAATATCTTGACCCCTTTCAGTACCACCTGGGCTATTCTCCCCTCAGTATGCACCTTTGCCCTCCTTACTGCTTTCCCTGCTCCCCTCTGTTTTCCATGATACACTTCCCTCTCCCCCTTCCTCTGCAACTCCTTATACCTTCTGAATGCTGAACAATAATGGTCACTTTTTCCTCTTGCTTTTACTCAAATGCTTGACACAGAGGTTTGTTGGCTTCACTATGCCCTCCTTTATCATTGTACAATGTATGCTTCAACATAAGGACTGTTGCAGAATTGAACCACACAAGGGCAAGAGTTCTGGACTTCAGGAGGGCAGATTTTAAAAAGACAGATGAATGCCTCAGGGATGACAGCCATAAGAAATGGGACAGCCATAAGAACTGGGGTTGTCTACAGGCCCCCAGACCAGAGGGAGGACATAGACACATTACTGTTAGAAGATATACAAAACATGACAGCTAAAGGGGAGGTTCTGATAATGGGAGACTTCAACATGCCGGATACAGATTGGTCAATACCAGCAGGAACATCTGCCAGAACTAGACTCATAGTGGATTCCTGCAGGAGGGCCTCAAACAACTGGTACAGCAACCCACAAGAGACAGGGCTATCCTAGATCTAGTACTGACTAACAAAGAAGGGATCACAGATCTCCAGGTAGAAGGTCACCTGAGGCCAGTGACCATCACATGGTATGGTTCAATTGGCTACTACATCTAAATCATCCCATTCCAAGGCAAAAATATGGGACTTCAGAGGAGCTGACTTTGATAAGATGGCCAACAGAGTTAAGCTAGCCCTGGCAAAAAGAAACACAGGTGAGGGGTACAGACAAAGTGGGCAAGCATTAAGGATGCAATACTTGAAGCAACATCCCATTGTGTTAGACAGAAAAGGAAGTGCAAAGAAGAAGGAAACCACTTTGGTTCTCAAATACAGTAGCAGAAAAGGTCAGAGCCAAAAGGCTGGCCTTCAGGAAATATAAGGAACACAGCGGGATGAAGATAGGAGGCATACCAAACTGCCCTAAGGGAAGCAGGTAAGGCAGTAAGGCAGGCAAAGTCCCAAACTGAGGAAACACTAGCACGAACAGTAAAAGAAGGTGACAAGACTTTCTATAGATACATTAGTGAAAGGAGAAAGTCCAGAGGTGGTATTGCTGTTTAATGGAGAAAAGGGAGCATGGAGGAGGAGGACCCTGTAAAGGCATCTATCCTAAATAGATACTTTTGCTCAGTATTTACTGAAGAGAAGGTAGGGCAGGGCCCACAGCTCAGCATCATGGACACAGAGGGGAGGGAGGTGAGCACTACTCCCTTCACAAAGAAAGGTCCTACAAGAGCTTGCTAAGCTCAGGGTGGATAAGGCAATGGGACCTGATGGCATACATCCCAAGGTACTTAAGGAGCTAAAGGAGGAACTAGCAGAGCCATTAGCAGAATTGTTGGAGTGAGTCTCTGAGCACAGGAGAGGTCCCAGAAGACTGGAGAAGGGTTTATGTGATCCCGCTCCACAAGAGTGGTAGCAGGAGGAGGCGGGGAACTACAGACCGGTCAGTCTTACCTCAGTAGTGGGCAAGATTATGGAGGCACTCCTTAAGGAAAGGATAGTGCAACACCTGGAACATAGGGCACAGGATCCAAGACAGCATGGGTTTACAAAAGGAAGGTCCTGTCAAACTAATCTCATAGATTTCTTTGACTGGGTAACCAGAGTGGTGGACCAAGGGGAGCAGTTGATGTCGCCTACCTTGACTTCAGCAAAGCTTTTGACACTGTTCCGCATAGAAGATTGATAAATAAGCTGGGTAGGCTCGGGTGGGTCAGAAGTTGGTCAACTGGGTGGCAAACTGGTTGACGGGCAGAAAACAGAGAGTGGTGGTAAATGGTATACAGTCAGAAGAGATGCAAGTCACAAGTGGGGTACCTCAGGGATCAGTCTTGGGGCCAGTCCTCTTCAACATCTTCATTAGTGACCTTGCAGATGGACTAGAGGGTAAGGCTTGTCTGTTTGCAGATGACACCAAGATCTGCAACAGAGTAGATGATCCAGATGGGGTGGGCAGAATGAGAAGAGATCTGGATAAACTAGCAGAATGGTCAGAAGAGTGGCAACTGGGATTTAATGCAAAGAAGTGCAAAATCATGCACATAGGGAAGAGAAACCCTGAAGCCACCTATAGGCTGGGAGGAGTTGCTAGCAGTCACAAAGGAAGAAAGAGACTTGGGCATCATCATCACTGATGACCTAAAATCATCCAAGCAGACCTCTAAAGCAGTAGGTAAGGCTAGGGGGTGTTAGGGTGTATTAGTAGGGGTATCACAAGTCGTAAGAGGGAGGTAATAATCCTTCTGTACAAGACACTGGTTAGGCCCCATCTGGAGTACTGCGTGCAGTATTGGAGGCCACACCTTCACAAGGATATTAACCAAATTGAGGCAGTCCAGAGAAGGGCAACCAAATGGTGCAGGGACTGCATCAGAAGACATATGAGGACAGATTAACAGAGCTCAATATGTATACCCTTGAGCAAAGGAGGAGAGAGGTGATATGATCGAGGCATTCAAACACCTTAAGGGCATAAACAAGGTGAAAGAGTCTAATATGTTTAAATATAAGAAAATAGCAGGACAAGAGGACACAGCATGAGATTAGAGGGAGGCCGATTAAGGGGAAGTGGAGGAAATTCTTTTTCACAGAAAGGGTGGTGGATGCATGGAATGGCTTACCACAAGAAGTGGTGGCTATGAATACAGTGCAGGGCTTCAAACAGGCATGGGATAGGCATAAGGGAGCAATACAAATGACTATGAATAGATAGGCCACTGACAGAGCAAAGGCCGATGGCACATTTATAAGGTAGAAAAAGAAATGGGCAGACTGGATGGACCTTGCGGTCCTTATCTGCCGTCAACTTCTATGTTTCTATGTTTCTATGTTTCTATGACCTGGCATGGGGAATGACCTGGGTGGGGTGAAGGAACAAATAGCAGAGTGGGCCACCTCATTCTAATTTTTTCAAATAATGGGGTCTATTCACAAAAGGTTGTGGATTCCTATGTGCTGTATGGCTGAGGCACAGAGGCAATCCTACTCCTGAATGCTGTGTAGTGGGGTCCAGCGTACCCCTGACAGCATTCATCACAGGTGTGCTAGCACCTTGCATGCTGGATCCCCTAGCTGGCCGTGTGGTGTCATGCCAGGGGCATGCTGGGGGCATGCCAGGGATGCCCAAGCTGTGTGCATGCACAACAGCACTTGTGCAATGGGGTGAGGCCTGAAAATGTATGCAAGGGGGAACCTGCTGTAAATACGTAGGGACCCCCCCACACAGGTCATCAGCAGGGTGCAGTGGCACTGGAATCCCCTGGTACACAGCTGAAACAGCACACAGGGCTCCCTGGGAGAGCTGGGGGTGACTGTTCAGGCAAACGCCTACTGTTAATACCTGGTAGGGTACATGCCATCCCATGATCCTCCACCTGTGCACAGACAGGGAGCCACTATTTTTTCTTGTGTCTGCATTCCTGTTGTTTTGATGTCTTGAATTAACTCTGTACCTTAGCTAGTGTATATTGTTATGTAACATGCTCTCGCCACATTAAGTGGCTCAAACTGTGCCTGAAAACGGTCTCTGGAATCAATGCACCTACCTGGTTTACCAAAGTCAAATAAATCACTATGAAACCTGGGTTGGGCATCTCATTGGATGCCCATCAGTGTCCAGCACTCTGTCCCCACTCTGCCATGTTCTTCTGCCATGTGGCTGAATGCTGGGAGGTGGCCCGGCGGCCAGCGATCATGAATCCCAGCATGTGCATGCCTGTGTGTATGTGTGAAGTGGCACAGGTGGGATATGTGCATTTCATGTGTACTTCCCGCCCATTAGTGAATAGGGCCATTATGAGGTTCACATCTGCAACAGGATCAGGATTTTTAATTGTATGTTGTTGCACTTTGGTTTTTTTGTTATTGGCACATCTTATCATTTTGAACATTAATATAATTTCCTAAACCAATTTTCTAATGAAATAGCAATATCCAGGCTGCCTAGGTTGCCCATAGATAACCCTATGGGCTACCATGCAAATGACTTCTGTTCAGTCCTAAACATTAGAACCTGTAGTCATGTAGCAAGAAGTCAGGGGGCATGGCTACTCACAGTGCTTACTTGTTCAGGTAGATAGGAGGGCTGTGCACCACCATGCAGCAGCCTTGGGGGGGTGGACCTTTAGTGCCACCAGAAGAAGTATAAAGACGTTGGGTGTGCAGTTCACATGGAGCATACTGGTACAACACTTGGGCAAGAGGAGGATATAGCAGGCACATTGTGAGATGTTGGTCCTTGTGTCTGAGTCTATAACCTAGTACAACAGTGAAAAAGAAGAGCAAATGGTACCTTCACATGACCTCACTTCCTGGTGTCCTTTGTTACCCCCATGGACTTTTTGCCAGGCAGCTGGAGCTGCATATCCTAACACCCTGTAGTCAGGTGTAGGGGGGACTACTTTGTAGGGAAAAGCCACAGGAAATTAGGCCAGAACGTGAGTAGCTTACAAACTGAGGGTTGGAGGAGGCAAGTGTCAAGTGGAGAGGTGGGAATAATAAAATTATCAAGAAAAAAATAAAATAACAATTGCCTCAAAGTGTTCATGTCTCAGTATTACCATAGCACTACTGGTTTCCCCTAAAATGGAACTGTTTGTTTAGCTGTTTCCACACAGCTTTCAGCTCCTTCATTTATATTTTATATGGCTATGAAATGCCATCCACCAATCTGCAAGGAGAATAACTAGGCCTCTTATTATGTGTAGAGCTGTCTCCTCACACTGCGCCTTTGATGTGCATGCTCCCAGTTTCACACACCAGTGATAGCCACTTACAGTCACTTTTAAAGATAGCAACCTGTGTGGCCTTTGTACCCTCTGTCCCTGTCAGTTAAGCATTGTTTCTGCACAGCTAAATAGCGTTTCACATAAAGAGCAATAAATAAAAATTGTTTTATTCTGCACACTGTCTTTGGACCTTGCTTTTTTTTTCTTCAACATAACTTACAGCTAGAGCTGTGCAATGCTGAGAAACCATTGTTTCAACAGAACTTCGTGACACTGGTCAACTTTGTAAAGTTTGAAGTGCCAACTTCACAGTTTATTTTGCCAGGTGAAGTTGCAATTTTTTTTCCGCAAAGGGACCAAACTTTGCTTGTAAAGTTTCCACTTTGCAGAAAAAAGGTGCCACTTTGCCTAAAAAAAATTGTGAAGTCAGTGAAGTCAAAGTTGGTGATGCCTATGGGAACTTCACAAAGCTTTGTGAACTCTAAGTTTCACAGCTTCGTGGCAACTTCTCCAACAAAGTTTAATTTCAGCCTTTGCACCACTGCATCTCACTTATAGACATCCACTTAACATGTTGGTGAACATAGTGTTGCCCCAGTAATTGTCTTAGTCCCAAAAAATAGAAAACAGCTTTTTTCATTTTTTAAGCAGCCTATGGCCTCCACACCACTGTGCCAAACAATGATCCTATGGCCCTTCGCACAACCACACCAAACCCACATAGAGGTCAGTGCATGTCCATTCTACACCACATCACGTACATCAGACACCACTGCACAGCGGGGGACAACAAATGAAAAAGGAAAAATAAACAAAATTATCTTCCAAAACAGTCTGTGCACATATTATAGGCATTCTTTTAACAAATAATATATTTATGGACGAAGTGGTGTCTATTGCTTATGATGTAAGAAGAGTCTCTCATGATGGTTGGTAGCATTAACCACTCAGCTTTGCTTTGCAGTCTTCTCAATCAACCAACATAAGAGACCCTTCTTACACAGTGACAGACACTACTACACTCATATACATATAGTACAATCCATCTAAGAATCTAACTGTATTCTGTAATTATTGTATTATACATATCATGTCACTGTCTGTATGCAATGTATCAAATGTTCTCCTGCTTTGCTGCGTATGTGTCTGGTGTGGCGAGTTTGCCAACTGCTGTCATATTTACAGACATATTTTGTCATATTTTTATGTGATTTTAAATATGTGTAAATACCACAAGAATGCCAGTATTAATTAAAGGGTCACATAGGGAGAGAGAGAGACTGTATTGCAAAATGTTTGACATTCCTCTGTGACCTGAGGGGAAGCTTGTTTGACAGGAAGCTAAATTACATGTCAAGGGCTGCTGAACAAAGATGTGCCAGAAAACCATCACATGTCATCAAATTTTCACTTCAAAGCAGAATGCTTTGGAAACAGGATTTGGAATATAGCCATTCTTGAAGGCTACTGTGAATTATCTTACAGATGTTATATCATCAGGGAGGTGAGACATCAAAGGTAGCCAGGAAATTGGGTTGTGGGAAATAGATATAACAATTCACTCAAATTTTGGGAAAGCACAGGAGAGACCCCTACTGGCCTAAAAGATAAGGCCCCAGCTGAAAAAAGGCATGGGAAGAAGACTGCCAGCTGGGAGCAAAAAGGGTTGTTGTAGACTGAAACAGAGGGTATAAAAATCCCCTCACATCAGAAGCTCAGAGCATTTTGACACACTTTTTCATGGGACACTCTTCCTGTCATACACCAAGCCAGACTGAAGAACCAGTGAATGCTACAGAAGGACTGAAAATTTTGCAAACTCATTTATTCTCTGGACTTCGGTCATCCACAAACCAAGTGGAAACTAGACAGCTAAAAATTTACAGTGCATTTTTTGTATATTTTCACCTTTATGTTTGTTATTCTGTAACCACGTTCCTAAATCTTTTGTTTGTAAAGTTTGTAGGATAGTCATTTAGATTTTAGTAAAAGCATTTCACTTTTAAAACTACCTGTGAGTGCTTTTTGTGTGTGTAGAAGAAAGAGGTTTAGTCAATTCTGAGACCAAACTATAGTTGCTAAAGTGCCACTATTCACTACCAAGGCTAGGATCATAAAAAGGGATGTCTGGGTACCTTTATGTTGGTGAGATACACAGATCTTAGGAGGAATCTGTAATGGGGAACTAGTTGCTGTACACCCCGTGGGAGAGGACGAAATCAGGGTTATGAGGGAACATCCTGAAGAGCTCATTACCCCTGGGTCTTCCCCCCTCAGTACAGCAACCGAGGAGAGTTCTCACCTGGCTACAGACTTGAAACTGTACTGTATCCTTACCCAGATTAGAGAGAGGAAGCCCTGGGACCTCATGGTGGGTGTTCAGTTCTGAACTTGGTGAGCACTCTAGAAGGACACTTGGAGGGTATTCCAATTTCCCCCTATCACAGATTGCACTTAGAGGTGGGCACTGTAAGCTCAGTGGACCTGTCTCCCAGGAGTGGGTTCGTGACATCTGGTTCATGCCTGAAAATAGACAATGTTAGTCTAGTGCACTTACTTGCTAAACAAAAACATAGCTATAAACAGGCAAGGCTGCTCTGTGGCTAAACCGTGCAACAGTAAAGTGCAAACTCAAGGACACCAAAGACAATTCTTGCTCCAATATCCCACAAGACTGCTTTGAAAACAAGTTTTTTTATTGTAAGTACAAACTGCAACAGCAAAGCAGAAATAATATTAACTTTCAGGCCCCAGAAACCAACAACCCGAATGTCACTAATCTCTAACTGGTTTTGCACTGGAAGTTTGGTATTACAGATCTACTGTCATTGGTAGTAAACATGGATGAACTGCAAGTTCTTATAAAACAACAGGATATTCAAGTGTTAGCATTAACTGAAAAATTTATTCATTTAGCCTTTGTTCACCAGGTAACCACACTAGACAAAAACAGATGCCTATTTTCAAGTGCAACTTGGGAGATTACAGGACAAATAAGAGTGCAATTACAAACAGGATAAGCATCAGGTAAACAATGTACAACAAACAGGATAAGGATGTACAGAGTTTCAAGTAAACGATATACAGATCTTTCAAGAATGATTACAGGAAGACAAATTCAAAACTACCAATTACACAACCCAAAAAAACAGTGTGAACAGGTATGGGTTTTAGCGGGCAACCAGCACAAGTCACAGAAAGTGCCCAGCATAGGAAGCCAAAAGTCAGGTTTAAAACTTGTGGAAAGGCCAACTGGTGTCTTCAGTGCAATTGAATGCTGAGGAGAGCAGCAAGTGATCCCAAAGGGAGTTTCAAAAACAGGTGCAGGAGGGGAAAGTACGAACATGAGCAGGAAGAGAGTTCCATAGTATGGTTGCCAATATAGCAAATGCTCTGTCAGCCATTAGTGTGCAGATCGATGGAACCTGAAGTATCGCAGAACCATGTGACCTTAGGGAATATAAGGAGTAGGCAGGTTTAAGGAGCTCTTCCAGAACAAGTGGGGTTGCAGTTCTGATGACACTGTCAGTGAAACACCATAAGATAAAGTTCCGATGGTTGCCTGGGGGGAGCCAAGATAGTTTATTGTAAAGGTCACAGTGGTGGGTGAGATGAGGGGCTGCAAGTGCGAAGCAGCATATGTTATTATAAGACACGTCCCATTTGGAGAGGTGAGATTTAGCAGCTTGTGCAAATGAGATGAGTCAATAATAGAGCATGGGAAATAACACACCTCTTGCCAGGGCAAGGTGAGCAGCAGGAGTGAGACTGTTTTTTTGCCCTGTAAGTCAGGCTCAACTTATTATTTACTGCCCTACATACATTCTGGATATTCTGGGTGAGGTCAAGCTGAGGGTCATGGGTAACTCCCAGATAACTGATGGAGTCAACAACCTTCACGGGGGATCCATTAGTGCCTGTGATACTCAGGGGTGCAGGGGACACTTTTATTTTTGCAAGGGATCCAAAAAGCATGACCTGGGTATTTTTGAGATTGAGGACATCTGTTTGTACTAAGCCAGGACTGGATATTGCTAAAGTCATCATTAAGGTGATGGTTAATGACATTTATGTCATGGGAGTGGGTAAGGATCACCAGGTCATCTGCATATAATGTGGTACTGCTGTGAGTTGGTACAGTGCAGAGATTATTTATAAATATGGAGAAAAGGATGGGCCCTAGGACAAACCCCTGGGGGACTCCAGATTTAACTGGGGTGAGCTCCGAGACAGCCTTATGGAATTTTGTGAGTTGCTGCCTTCCTTGTAGGTAGTTGGAAAACCACCCAAGAACAGGGACAAACAGGAAAAGGGACTGGAGTTGTGAGCATAGGAGCATGTGATCAACCAGGTCAAAGGCCTTGGAAAGATCAATGAAAATAGCACCTGGAATTTACCATGGTATATAGCAACCCTGACTTCAGAGGTAACTTTGGCTAGGGTGGCGGAGGTGCTATGACCTTTGCAGAAGCCGTGCTGCACTGGTGACAGCAACACTTGAGTCTGGATGTATTCAGTAAGCTAACAGCTGATAAGATGGCTATAGGACAGTAATTATCAAGGTTTCTAGGATCACCTTGTTTAAAGACCAGAACCACCCTAGCTATTTTCCAGAGGTCAGGGATATGTCCCAAGGTGAGCAACAAGTTAAAAATGTGGGAGATGAGTAAGGCAATGAAGGGAACATCAAGGCAGAGGGTTTGGGCTCCAGATTGTCCTGACTGGCACCAGAGTGTGGGGAGAGACCAGAGAGAAGTCTCTGCATCTCCCTGATGGACACTGCCTTGAAATAAAAGGGAGGGCAAGTGACAGACTCAGTCTGGAAGCTATGAAACACTGCTTGTATATCAAGAACAGGAATCAGGAATAAGGAGGTGCAAACTGACAGGTCTGAGAAGTGAGAATTAAAGGCATTAACAATTGTTTGGGCATTGTAGCAATTTGTACCATCAATAATCATGTCTAGGACATCCCTTTTTGAGAAACCACTAACAATGCTTTTGATATTATGCCAGAAATTCCAGGGTTCCCTGGCTGAGGTTAGCAGAACATAAAATTAACTTTTTGCAGTCCTAATAGCTTTCTTGCACACCTTTCTGAGGTGTCTGTACTCCTGGAATATAGTCATGTCATTAGAGGCCTTGAAACTAGCCCAGCATTTATCCCTAGACTTCATGAGGGCAAATAAACTACCATGAAGCCACTTTGTAATGGTACCCCTTATCCTCCTTTTGATAAGAGGGGCATGTTTGTCTTGCAGAGCAGTAAAAATGGCAAGAAAGCTGTTCAGGGCAGTAGAAATGTCAGGAGCATTTAACGCATTAGACCAATTTGTATACCCCAGGTCTGCCTGGAAGGATTCCAGGTTAAAGTTGGAGAAATCCCTCATAAGGAGAATTTTGTATGGGATTTTAGGAGGGGAGACCTTCAAGACATAGTAAATGGGGGAGTGATCCAAGATTGAGTCAGGGAATGTACCAGAGAAGGCTACCCTCTCAGGTCTATTTGATGACACCCAATCCAAGAGAGTACTTTTACCACCAGTTGTAGACATCCTGCTGGCTCACATATAAGCTGTGAGAGGGTGAGGGATGCCAGCAGGGTTTCATACTGTCTACCATTGTCACCTAACCAATTTAGATTAGGTCACCTAGAATCAGCAACTTATTTCCACAGACTCTGAGGTTGATAGAGTCAAGGAGGTAGGTTATCCCTTGCACACCACCCTTAGGGGGATTGTATGCACAGACTAAATGCAATTTTGTAGCGTTACCCAACAAAGTGCATGAAGGAACTCACAAGGGGGTGAGGGAGGTTGCTGGTATGGTATGATGGACAGGTTTAAGTGAGTTTTGTAATGAAACACTAGTCCACCCCCATGTTTTTTCCCAGCACAGTCAAGTCTAATAAGGTTGAAACCAGGCACAGCACAAGCAGAGTCAGGGGTTGTAGGCTTCAGCCATGTTTCAGTAATGCCAAGAATGTCTGGTTTATAGTGATCAACCCAGGTGGTAAGTTCAGCCAGGTTGGGCATCAAGCTATGAATATTTAGGTGGGCCACTTTCAAACCCTTGGTAGATGCCCAGCGGGGGAAGTGGGAAAATTAAGGGAGCCATGAGTAGATGTAGGGCTAGGGTTTAGTATGATGTCCCCTGCCAGGAGGATAAGTAACAGTGGAAGCCATACAATGCATGCCAGAAAGTGGCGATTGCTGGAGGGTCTTGTTTTATGCAGGAAGCATTTTATCAGTTTAGTGGAGAACATTACTGACTTGAGATTTAAGCACCAGACAGACCATATAATTAAGTTCCCAGTGGCCAGGAGGTTAGAGAAGGTATAATCTGACACAGAGAGCTACCATGATTTATCCCAGGGTCCCACTGGGGGGGGATAATCTACAGTGATTAACATCAGGAGTAGGGTGGAAATTGTACAACTTAAGAGGATAATACCAGCAGTAAGGAGCTTTGGGATTACTTTGTCATGTTTTAGAGAAGACATGTTTGAAGCACACCTTGGCCATAGTTATGAATACTGGCCACAGGATTTCAAATAGATCAGAATAAGACAATATCGGATAAGGTATTCAGGTGAATAAGATAAACAGCTAATTTGAATAAGGCAGTTCACTAGTATAATAAGTCCAGGGGTGATGCTAAAAGATCACCCCAAGTTAGGATCCCTCAAATTGAAGCTGGTACAGCAAATAGTAGGTAAGGCTAGTTTTAGAATAAAACGCCCTGCTTAGCTGTTGACTATTATCCCATCAGCAAAATCGAGTTAGGTGCAATACCCTGCTTTTGCTGAGGTTCCCCACACTGATAGCTTAAAAATGATAAGACCCCAGTACCTATAGTAGTACAGTACTTGACTTTCAAGAACAGTATAAATTACAACATAGTCAGCCTTCTTTACTACATACTCTTAAACAGTTTCTAGACTGGACAATTTCCCTACTTATATTGTACAGAAATCAGTAAAGCTGCTGAATTAAAGAATTAGAACATAACCACATTTAAGCCACAGCAGAAGTACAAAAACAGCAGTCCAGTTCCTAGCAGGAGACCACTAATCTACCACATCAGTCTACAAGAACCCCACCTCCTATACAAGTACCCAATCCCAAAGATTTCACCTAGGGCTTTTAAGAAGTCGAGGGGGAGGAGGTGGGTGAGGTGACTTTTTTCAAGCTGGCTTTGGTGGCTTGTTCCTGTATCAGAGCTTGGTGCTGTGGGCAGTGCGACCTGGGAATCCTGCTCTGGTTTGGGAAACAGACTGGAGCAGGACAAAAGAATTAAAGTCCAAAGTAGGAGTTTAAACAAAGATCCTTTGCTGCTGCTGCTGAAATTGTGGAGGAAGGGGGCCCAGCGGGGACCAGTCCAACCTCCTTCCCTGATGTCCTCCACTGACTGATTAGTGCAGCTTTTTTCCTGGCCAATTTAAACTGCTACAGCAGTTTAAAATTGGTGCCCTTTTCTTTGTTATTTCAGGCTGGCTTGCTCCTGTATCAGAGCTCGGTGCTGCGGGCAGTGCAACCCAGGAATCCTGCTCCAGTTTAGGAAATGGAGTGGAGCAGATCAAAAGAATTAAAGTCCGAAGTGGGAGTTTAAACAAAGATCCTTTGCCACTGCTGATGGAATGGGGGAGGAGGGGTCCCAGTGGGGACCAGTCCAACCTCCCTCCCTGATGCCCTCCACCAACTGATTAGTGCAGCTTTTTTCCTGGCCAATTTAAACTGCTCCAGTAGTTTAAAATTGCCACCCTTTTCTTTGTTATTTCAAGCTGGCTTGCTCCTGTGTCGGAGCTCAGTGCTGCAGGCAGTGTGACCTGGGAATCCTGCTCTGAATAAGGGTACAATACCAGTCTTAAGTCTTGAAGCCAAATGAGAACCCTTTCTTAGTTGTTACACAAAGGGGGAAGATCCAGGTGTTACAATCTCTTTGGGGTAGCATTGTAACCCTGATTTTGTCTTCCACGGGCATGTAATAACCTGGTTCAAATCCCCACAGACTCTTCCTTGAGACTTTTGTATTCTCTCTATCTTTACCCACATTTCCCTGTACAGACCCTTGTTCGATTGGTAGCATATGGTGACACCCCTTAGCAATAACAGTTTAGTCACAGATTATTATTAAATGTCCCACAACCACACACAACATGAAAAATATCACTCAGGCAGATTTCTTAAAAACAAAAGTTTTTACTAAAATAATTAATAATCATGCAGTTATATCTGAAAGATTTAGAAAATTTTGGTCACAGAATCACACAAATAAAAGTGGAAAATATACATGAAAAATGCACTATAACTGTTAACTGTCCTACCTTAAGTTTGTAGTAAATTGTAATCTGGAAGAATAAGTGAAGTCTGAAAAATCCTTTCTTCCTTTTCAGCCACTGGCAGGTTGTTCTGTGTCTTGTCAGGAGAGTGTCCAAAGTGCATTGCAGAGGTAGTCCAAGATGAGGTTGTATCAATGCAAGATATTCAAATGTTTAGAAAAGATTGTGTAGTGAAAGCAGGAGGTGGATTATGTTGTTATGTAATGTTATGTTAAAGATAATATTGAGATGCACAGACTGAAGAAACTAGAACAAGATAGTTTTGAAACTATGGGGTTGAGAGTGAATGTTCAGACTCCACCAACAGGCATAAATCCTTTAATCTGAGGGACAGTTTACCATCCCCCCCCAGCAAATGATCAAAAAAGATTGAACACCTTGAGAGGATATTAGATAATTGAAGACTTTTTTTTCATAAATTCAGAGGTGTTGGTACAAGGAGATCTTAATACAGACCCAGTAGGATCATTTAAAGTGTGGTTTAACACAAAGTAGTAGATTAAACAACTAGAAACTGGGCTAATTTAGATGTAATTTTAATGAATGTGGACAATTTCTATTGTACACCAACAATTTTGGATCCAGAGGGATTTTCAGGTCACAGTTTAGTAATCTGAGAACCCAATAAAATGTTCATGAATTATAAGAGAAATCAGGAAGATGAGAAACATATTACTATTGTAAATTGGCATAAAGATATGCCATGAAGTTGCTGTCACTTTAGGTTCTCTAACATTAATGAATCTAAGGAAATTTTAAGAAGAGTTGTGGTAGAGGTATTATTTATTTATTTATTTGTTTGTTTGTTAGTTAATGGGGTGGGTGCACTGGTCCCAAGGACTTAAAATAGGAAACAGTGCAAGCACAAAATAGCAAACAGTGTGAGCACATACATGACAAGAATGTTCAGCATGGAATGATATTGTCAGTATTCCCCAACAGGGATTTACAAGTCAACAACCAACAAATACAGAAATACCAGTACACAGATGTAAATTTCTCACCAGGGTTATGAGAGCAATCCTGTCAGTACATAATGATAATGCACATATTTTACAGGATAAACAGCAACACAAAGGTATTGACACAAAGCAGAATATAGACTAGCAGGACAAGTACAACAAAATCCAACTATGACATTTTCTGATCTCTGTATTAAGGGGGTGCTTGCAGGCAGAAGTAGCAGTGTGGGCAGTCCTAAAGTATGACTTAAAAATGGAATTTGAATCAAGAGAGTAGAGGGAAATAGACAAGCTGTTCTACAGCCGAGGGGTGGCAATAGATAAGGTCCTTTGATCCATGCAGGTGTCAATTTGGGGATATTCTACGAGAAGATGTGAGGAGGACTGGAGGCTCCAGTGACCAGGCTTGGGCTTGAGGAGGAGTGAAAGTGGGAGGGATTTGGATTTGTCAACAAGACTGCCTAGTAGTTACTCACAGTGAGTTCGCAGGAAGAGTCAGCCAAAGGCCTGGTAGAGGGAGCAATGATAAGTGGAATAAGGAGCCAATAAGGCAAACCGACAGGTGTTGTTGTAATTAGTGCTGAGAATACCAGAACTAAATTCCAAATGGCTATAACTGTAAACTCTAGGCCAAAGGTTATTAAATGGCTGAAGTCAGATAAACCATGCATACATCCTGAATATAAGAATTTGATTAAAAAAGACAGAGAGCACTGAAAAAATGTTGGACAGTTATATATAAATGGTATCAAATCAAGTCAGCAGGATACGTAAAATTCTGAGAAAGAATTGTACCACTGAAAGGTGGAACATAGATACATACATAGACACATAGATATTGATGGCAGATAGGGACCGCCAGGCCCATCCAGTCTGCCCTTTAATACTACCTGAGTCACAGCTATTAAAAACTGATCCTAGGGGATAGCAGATGTGAATAAAGAAATTTATTGAGCAAGGAATCAAATGCGAATAATCTAATAGATAACAGTTTTAAAGCTGAAGAAAACATAGAGAAAGCAATTGATATGAATAATAAGTATTATGCAGTGTTACAAATAGTTTAGCCCATATAGAGCTCCCTATATTTGGTCTAATACAGGTCCCAGCTAAATTTACAGTAAGTGAGCAACCAGTTTTAAGGCAATTATTTAAAGTGAAAGTTACAAGAGCAAACGTTCCAGATAATATACAAGGATGGTTACGGAGAAATTGTGTAAGTTCATTGATATTAATATTAACAGCAATAATAAATGCAAGTTTGCAAGAAAGTAAAGTTCCTACAGATTAGAAAAGAGCAAATGTGATTCTGATGCATGAAAAAATAAAAACGAAAATTAGTAAGCAGATAAGAGACCAATTTCTCTTACCCACAATGTAAGTAAGCTAGCTGAAATGTTTGTGAAAGAATGGATAATGGAAGAAATCAAGGTAATTTAGATAGTGAAGAGTATGGCAATATAACAAAAATTCAACTGCTCATTTACTTGTTATATTTCTCCATGATTTGTACTTTGAAACAGAAAGGGGAAATGCTACTGATGTGGCCTTAATAAATTTCTCGAAGGCATATGATTTTATTGACAAAAATCTCGTAATAAAACAAATGGGCCCGGATATTCAGAAGGGTTGCGCATGGTGCAACACTGTTGCACCATGCACAACCCACTGATGCGCTCCGGCACGATATTCAAATGGGGATTGACCTGGCACAAATCCCAATGTATGCATCGGTAATGTATCGCGGTGCGAGGTGGGGGGGGTGCCCATGCTGGCTGGTGATACTCCCACACATCCCGATATTCAGCCCAGGATGTGCTGAGCCCATGCATGTGCAACCCCTACTTGCGCTGCACACAGGTGAGCCAAAAAAAAAGGAGCAACAGCTGGCCACCCACAGGTGAGCTGCTGTATTGCAGGGCGCAACATGGCAGCTGCCACCTGTGGGTGGCCACCCGAGCTCTAGCTGCACCTTCTGGTGGTGCCCCCCCATGCCTGATCGTGGGCATATGTATACAAATAAAAGACCTAAATCCCTGGTGGTCCAGTGGACCGCTCACAGCCCAATCACAGGCATATGTAGAATATCTTAATCGTCCAATATCCCTGGTGGTCCAGTGGACCACTCGCAGCCCGATCGCGGGCATATGTAGAAGAAAATAATCATCCAATATCCCTGGTGGTCCAGTGGACTGCTCGCAGCCTGATCATGGGCATATGTAGAAGGAAATAATCATCCAATATCCCAGGTGGCCCGGTGGACCGCTCGCAGCCCGATCCACGAGCATCAGTGAAAATAATGCCACTCCAAAACAACCCTGGTGGACTAGCGGTACCCCCTCCCCACCGCCCATGAGCCCCACGCTCTGCTTCCCCGGTCAGCGGTGGGCGGCAGCTCCCACCTGCTTGCTGCCCACCGCCTTCTGACCACCATTTCGGTGGACTGTACACTGTTTGGTCTACACAGCGTGAGCCAATGGGTGTGCAGCTATATTATATTACACAGTCCAGATATGTGAATGGATTCATTCTCATATCTGGACTTTATGTTACAGTACGGCTGCATGATGTTGGCTTACGCCAGGGACCAATGTGTGTACAGCCCCACCGGACGGTGTCAGTCAGTGGGTGGCAGGCGGCAAGTGGGTGGGGAGCTGCCACCCACCGCTGACCGGGGAGCGGGCGGTAGGCTCAGTGGGCTGGTGGGAGGGGCACCGCTAGTCCACCAGGGTTGTTTTGTGGTGGCATCATGTTCTACTGATGCCCGTGATTGGCCGCGAGTGGTCCACTGGACCACCAGGGATATTGACATTTAATATATTCTACATATGACCGCTTATCAGGCTACAAGCGGTCCACTGGACCACAGAGATATTGGACGATTATTATGATCTACATATGCCCGCGATCGGCGACAGTGGTCCATTGGACCACCAGGTTATTGACATTTAATATATTCTGCTATGCCCAATGATCAGGCAGAGAGGGCACTTTTCCACAATTTCAGGGGCATGGGTCCTGACAGCTGCAGCCTGGCAGGCGCCAGGCACAAGTCATCGGATTGGTGCAGCTGCGTGCATTGAGTTATAATGACATGCAAATGGTCCATTTGCACCTTGCATGCATTATGGCCCCATTTGCATGTGCACTTTTGAATATTACACTTGTTGAACCTAGTGCAATGGGACTTGCACTAGCGCGTCCCCCTGCTCCACTCTGGCCACTTGCGCTGGTGCAGTGCCACTGTGCCATGCACACTCCAGGTGGCCAGGGTGCGATATTCAGTGATGCTGTGCCATGGCACAGCTCCATTGAATATCACCCTGTCAACGCCCCTGTGCAGCCAAGTTGCGCTGCACCCAGGCTTGCGCCACAGCCTGGCGCAGTCTGAATATCTGGGCCATGGTGTATTTGAATGTAGATCAAGTATTGATAAGATGGGTGGGTTCCTCCTCAGCCAACAAAAGGCAAAGGATAGGATTATGTGATGTGGTATGAGAATGAGACAACTGGGAGTGCCCACCAGGGCACCAAACTGTGCCCCTTGGTTTTCTTAATTATGATTCATGATATTGAAACAAAGGGAAATTGGCTAATGTATGTAGATTACATCACACTACAAAGTAAATAACAGAGAAGTCTGAATGAATGGTTCCATGTTAAAACAGTGATGGCAAAACGTTGCAGACAAACAACAGCAAGGGATAAACAGCAAAACCAAAAACCATGACCAGCAAAACAGTGTGGACAAAAAAGTTGAAAGTACCAACCCAATTCACCGCAGGTATCAAACACGGCCTGCCAGAGGTAACATGCGCACACAAGCAGTGTCTCTAATGACTTTGTTATGCTGCCAAAACAGCTTCCACCACCCACCTGCCATCTTATATCCCAAATGTAAATTACTGCCTACATCGCTGAAATCAGCAAGTATGCTAGAAAGACCATATCGCTATTTTGATGTGCGCTGTTTTTCATGTGCTGTTACTGATTCGCTCATATTTACTCGCTATCTTGATGTGATACTTGAATGAACTGGTTAACTGAATTGACTCAAATAATGTAAAAATTGATGAAAGGAAAACTCAGATCTTAAGAGTGAATATGGCAAAAGAAACTCACAATTTTAAGGTGAAGGGACTAAGAGTAGAAATAGAAATGGTCAATACAATAAAATTACTGGGGTTGTAATATCAGAGGACTAAAAATGCAAACAGCATGCAGATCAGATGTTGAAAAATAATCAATATGTGTGCTTTATCATTACCTTGAAATGAACAGGGTTGAACAGTAAATAGTTGCTAACAGTTTTTAAATCAATCATCAGACCCATTCTAGAATATGTCTGCCCTGAATGGCACTTGAGCCTCACCATTGACAATACAGTTAGACTGGAGGCTGTACTGTGAGCCTCGCCATTGACAGTACAGTCAGACTGGAGGCTGTACTGTGAGCCTCGCCATTGACAGTACAGTCAGACTGGAGGCTGTACTGTGAGCCTCACCATTGACAGTACAGTTAGACTGGAGGCTGTACTGTGAGCCTCACCATTGACAATACAGTCAGACTGGAGGCTGTACTAAAAATGGCTATAGAATACTACAATCCAGTGGGATGTACCATATCTGCCTGTCCTCCAGGAATGGAATTTAGAAACATTGGAAAAGATATATAGGGAGACGTGTAAAGAGTTTTTTGATTCTATGACAAGTCCAGATTGCAAATCGAGTAATTTGATCTAGATAAATAATCAACAAAGATACCAGACTAGATTTAAGAAGTTATGGTGCACATACAGTGATCATACTAGGAGGTTCATGTCCCATGGGCAGTGCAAGCATTTGGATAGAGTTCTGACTTGGACTTGGGGATGATAACAGCAATTGTATCTCTTCTAATTTAATGGGAATAGCAATGAGTCACGGATTGGAAATTTCATTTGATGTTCTTATAGTGAATAATTGCAGGTTTAATATATAATTGTAAGTATAAAATGAAGGAAATGGAATGTATTGAAATGCTTGCTGATCTGACCAGCCTGGTTTCCCCCTTTCTCTCATGAATTTGGACTCTGAATTATATGAGGAGCCTTAGAGACTCTTGATGTGTTTGTAATTGTATTGTGTATAAATATTTGGTTTAAGCTTTGTTTTTATATCTTATATAATATATTGTATATCTTATATCAGTCTAGTTGTATGGTTGATCACAATAAATAAAAAACAAACAATGAATGAAATCATGACTCCAAGTTTTCATTTTAAAAAAGTATATATTTCTTGCCATAACAGTTCTATAGTTAGCCCTTTTAAAATACATTATTTTTGCAGAGGTAACTTTATAACAATTAGGGCTAGAAATTTGTTTAAATGAAGAGGCATGGCAACATAGAATAGTTCTATCAATACAGTTTTTAATTACCACAATTAAAACTAGTATCAGTATTTAAAAAGGTTAACAATATTTCTAGCTATAACCATTTTAAACTTAGCTCTTTTCTAGGAGCAGATATTTAAAGAGCTAACTCTGGAAACACAAAGGCAAGAAACTATTTTTTTAAAACAAAGCTTGGAGTCAGGGCAACCTTAAAACTTGGAGTCAGGGCAACCTTAAATACTTTAACTGCTGACAACACTGTTGGTGTGGCATTTCCATGTATGTTATTATCTTAATGTTGCCTGGATATAATGGTGTTCTATATTTCATGGTCATTCCCAACTGTGGGGTGAAATGTTGAGGACTGTAATCTACATAGAACTGTCATTGTATAAATTTTGTATTGTCATTCCCAACATACTGGGCTAACTGTATAAGGCTGTTCTCATCTCATGCTGTTCTCATCTCAAGCATTCTCACTGTAACCTGTGTGTAAGCGACATTGCAGAGGGACTGGAAGGAAAAGTATGTCTCTTTGCAGATGACACAAAGATCTGCAACACAGTTGATGCACAAGGTGGGGTGGAAAGGATGAGAAGGGACTTGGCAAGGTTAGAGGAATGGTCAAATGTATGGCAGCTTAGATTCGATGCTAAGAAGTGCAAGGTAATGCACCTGGGAAACAAAAACCCAGGGGAAGCGTACACAATGGGGGGTGAGATACTAACAACAACAAAAATGGAAAGGGACCTGGGTAGTCATATCAGATGACCTAAAGGTGGGCAAGCAATGTGAGAGGGCAGCAAGGAGGGCTGGGGGATACTGGGATGGCGGAGAGGCATCACCAGTAGAAACAAGAAGTTATTATCCCTCTGTACAGACAGCTGGTGAGACCCCATCTGGAGTACTGCGTGCAGTTCTGGAGACCCAATCTCCTCAAAGACATAGACAGGATGGAAGCTGTCCAGAGGAGGGCAACTAAAATGGTGCAGGGTCTGCACCGGAAGACATATGAAGAGAGACTTAAGGAGCTTAATATGTATAGCCTCGAGGAAAGGAGGGAGAGGGGGGACATGATAGAAACTTTCAAGTACCTCAAGGGAATCAACAAAGTCCAAGAGGGTAGCATCTTTCAAAAAGAGGTGTGCAAGAACAAGGGGGCACAATTTGAAGATAGGGGGCAGCTCAGAGGTAATTTAAGGAAGTATTTTTTCACAGGGGGTTGTGGATGCATGGAACGGCCTTCCAGAGGAGGTTGTGGAGTCAAAAACAGTGGTGGAATTCAAGCATGCATGGGACAGTCATAAGGCAATTCTAGGGGGTGGGGGTAGGAAGAAGTAGACTGCTGGTTAACTAGGATCTGCAGCTTATCCATCAGGTAGGGAAATGGGCAGACTGGGTGGGCCAAGCGGTCCTTATCTGCCATCAAATTCTATGCTTCTATGTTTCTATGTAACTGTTATTTTGAATGTCCTGCTGTTCATGTTTTTGTACCATGTGCCAACTAGAAGGCCCGGGTCATACCTGAAAATGGTCCTCTGGTCCAGTTTACTTACCCAGTCAACAAAAACATAAATAAATAAATTAAATAAATACATTTATTTTTTGATTGCTTGATTAATTGATTGATTTAATTATTTTTTGTTGATCAAAAAAGGAGGACTAGGCAAGTCTGTTTATTTTCAGCCTTTTCCTTGGAAGGAGGGGAACAGAGATGTAATCTGAAATATTGAATCAGGGTAAATTGTTAGTGGTATTTTGAGTTAATTTTAATACACTTCCAAATTATCAATACTTTAAAAAAAACTACCAATGATTATATTTTTAAATTAAAAAAAATCTACATTTTTACATTTTTGTTATACAGTCAGACCAAATAAATGTTTCCACTTATCATAGTCTATTTGCAAAGTACTAGAACTGTGCAATGAAAATTGCACAAGTCTTCATATTATTTTCAATGATTCCAATATCTTCCTCACTTTTCACATGCTTTGCCTGTGAAAGCTGCAGAACATGGGAGGGAAGGAAAGAAAGAAAGAAAGAAAGAAAGAAAGAAAGTAAATACAGGCCCATCATGAGACATGACATAGCTGGAAACAAGCTTCACAGCTTAGTGCATTTTTCATAGTCAAAAATTGTAAATAAAAAACAAAAATACTCTGCTTTGCACAAACAAACTAACTGTAAAAGAGATATCAACTTAACCTGCCCCTTTCGGGTTTTTTTCTCCACTAATTGGACTCCTTATATAGTTCAGATTTCAATTTTCAGAAAATCAAAAATATATTGAAAAAATACAGCTCACTCCACATATAAAATAAATTTCAGTCTTCTACTCATGTATTTCAAGCCACATTTTCAAACATAATGGGCATGGTTTGTGTGGCTCTTGCCCTTCCTCGGGCCCTCTTCACTGCGGTCACCTGTTAACTCATAACATAATGTAGGTTCAGTGGAAAAAAAGTTGTAACACCAAAGTACAACCACAAAATTTGCCCCACTGATGTGTCTCAACCCTTACATAAATTAATTACCAAGTTACTGAACTATAGCATGTCTATGACCAAAGTAAAGCATAGCACCTGCAGGTCTGTCAACCATAATTTGTTCAAGTGTGTTGCCTAGAGTTATTCCTTATTCTTTGTTATATGTATAAAAAGGATAAAATAATCTACCAAAGTATATTACAGAAGCCACATTGTTTATTTACCTGTAGCTAGGGACATTTATGACCAATTCAGTATGTTTGTAAAATAAGCTGTTTCTCTACCTGTATCTATGGTCATTTATCACACCTTACTATGCCTGCAATGGTATACAGAGAAGAATCACATTTTATAATATTATAAAACATTTCTGTATAACCTTTCATACAAGCAAGGTATTGTATCTCATCTGTGCAGTCACAAAGATGGGAAGGTCTGCATAAAAACAAGTATTGAACTCCCTTAGCTAAATGTGATGCTTTCAATAACATATTGTGATTTGTTCATATTTGTATCCATTGAGCACGGCTTTGTGTTACCTCTTATAGCAGTCAGTCTGTCCTGACTCAGGCAATCACACTGTATGCCACGGGGGGTGCTCCTGTATAAGATGCTTTTCTGCCTGAGTGTTTGCGGAAAAAATACTTTGTAACGCATTTTTTGTATAATTTAGTGCTTACCCCTCCACTAAATGTAGACCAGCGGTAGTACGTAAAACTGATCTGACATTTAGTAAGTGGCATGCTGTACAATAACCTAGTTCAATGTGTGATTAATACCAGGTTTATTTGTTTGTCTGTTTGTTTGTTTTTAACTAAGAACTAAAGATCCTCTTAATACATATAACAAAGAATAATGCAACAAACTTGAACAATTTATAGTTGAAAAACCTGTAGGTGCTATATTTTGCTTTGGTGATAAATATACTATAGTTTTGTAGTTTGGTAACAATTTTATGTGAGGCTTGAGACACACCAGTGGGGCACATTTTGTGGTTGCACTTTGGTGTTAGGATTTAAAAATAGTTTGCAAATTTTTTTCCAATATACCTTCATAGCGATATCAATTAACATGCAACCACAGCTAAGAGGGCCTGGTGAAGGGGTAGAGCCCCTGAAACATTACCTGTTATGCTTAGAAATGCAGTTTTAAATAAATGATGCGAAGACTGAAACTTATTTCATATATGGAGTGAGCCCTATTTTGTCAATGCATTTTTGATGGACACAGTTCAGCTAAGGCACCTGTAATACCAAAACATCTGTTAAATCCCCAACGGGGTAGAGATGGCCTGGAAAGCCCAAATGTTGATGTTTTAGAAAATGCCTGTACCATTTAATAGGTTTTAAAAATAATGTTTTTCAGCATCACTATCTAAACAATATGTCACTTCTCATCTCCCTTTACATCAAATGGAAAATAGGTATGAGAAGAACCAAACATTGCTACTACTTTTTGTCCACTAATATTTAAAAAATCTACTGCAATTTGTTAAAACTAGGACTAGCAGAAGACAGAACACACGATGCCTTATCAAGACAGTTAAGGTAAGACACCCAATGTTGCTCTTTTACTAAGTAAAAATTAATTACAGGGCACAGCAGATCTCTGAGCTGGAAAGACTCACTGCTGAGCTACAACTGAACAGGGAGAAATATCTCGAAAGGTGGGATAAATCTGAGAGGCACAGTATATGACCCCTGTGTCCTAAATGGATCATACTTAGTTATAGAATGGCTTATAGTTTCTTATTGCAGACCCACAAACATTTTCCTTCTGCAACAAATGAATAAGACAGACACAGACACTTTGTTTTTAAGGTTGGTCTAGTTTTTAATATATGTTAAATGGTTTCTTGTATTCTGTTTTTTTGATGAACTTACATACTTTCAGGAAACCATGGAAGACATCCCTTTGGTGAAAGGGCAGAGAGTCTGAGTTAAGGGTCACAAACCAACACAAACCTCTTGACTTTCAAGTTGGTTTTATGTATTTGGATCTATAGTTCAATTTGGAACTCTGTATCTTTTTGGTCCTGAAATGCCTTGTATGGGAATATCACTGTATGGTGCTGCATGTCATGTAACTTTTCGCAATAAAGACTTTTTGAGTTACAAAAAAAAAGGAATTACTTTTGAATCAGTGTGTAGTGCACTGTCATGCCAAAATTCTGGGTTTGTGAATGACCTCATACACTTTAACTAAATGTGCTGGATGATGGAAAGCTTATCATGAAGATAATTTGCTTGCTCTCCAGAGAGCTAAAGCTAAGACATGTTGCACTGGAAGACTCCCTGTGGGCAGGCAATGAACTGGACTAGGTGAGACCTTGGATGAGACCGCTGCTCTGCTTGCCCCTCACCATCCAAGACCCATGCCACAGTGCAGCTAGAACCACTGGGCTGGGTAAAGAAGGGGGATGGTGGTGGTACTGGGGGGAATAAAAATATAAGATGGTGTGTGTGTGTGTGTGTGTGTGTGTGTGTGTGTTAAACAAAACAGTTTGAGTTTTGGAGCTGGATCTGATATGCCAGTCAAATGAATTCAAAGTCATAAAGATTGAAAATCGGGAATTTACATTGTATAATATCTACCAGTACTTCAGAAAACTGCATTCAGTGCTGCTTGCATAGTTACTGAACATTGTTTTTTTTTTTTTTTGTTCACTACAACTGGAAATGCAACTTTTCATGTGGAGGCAGAACAGCCTTGATGTTGGAACATAGAGCTGCGAACCTGGAAATGTAGTGGACCTTGGTTTGAATCCCACAACCACCACATGCATACTGTATAGCCTCGAGCAAGTCATATACACTTACTATGCTTAATTCTTTCCCATACGACATCTGAAAACAAGTTTTGGCTCAGTGTGCATTTAAAAATAGGACGGCAGTGTGTACTCTGTTTATTTTATAAAATATGATCTTGTTACTCTGTTTATTTTATAAAATATGATCTTGTTACCTAAATATTGTATTGGTATCTGAAGGTTACCATTTGCAGCTGCTTAGAAAGGGTAAAACAACTACAACAATGAAAATGGTCATCCAAATACTCACATTCAAAAGTAACACCGAAAATCTGGTAACTTGGGTTGTTTTCTTTTTGGATATTGTTTCTCCCCCTGTCCCGGTTGGCCCATGATCGTACCATCCTCCCAGCCCCTTCCCCCAACTTTCAGGCCTACCTCCCGTCTTCTCCCATGGCTTACCCTCTGTGGCAGGGTGGTGGGGAGCTCCCTTCTCTACCAGCTGGGACTGGATCCAGTTCAGGGAGGTGCCTTCAGAGGGCAGCTTTCATCTAACTTGCCTGGAACCAGTTTCCATTTTCTGGTGGAGGGGAGTGTTCAGAGCCAACAATGGTCAAGCTGCGCATGCTTCCACATGCAGCATGCTGGTCAGCTACCCTGCCTCCATGCCCCACTGTACAGGATGCGGTGTGCCAACACCCAGCCTCCGCTAGGTGTCAGGCAGGTGACGGTCTCTGTTTCCCACCCTCCCAGGGAGAGGATAGCTGTCCCCTGGAAGCTCGACCCTCTCCCTCTCAGGCCGACCCCTGACGACCCGGCTCACACCGTGAACATGGATCGCCAGTGTGGCAGGAGGTAAGGCATGATGCCTCAGCCCTCCACACCACTGGGCCGGCTCCTGTTTTTTTATTTTTTTTTTTAAACATTGTACTTTATTAAAAATTTTACAATACACAAAAACAAACAAAACAGAGATACAATCTACCCTCTCCACCCATCAACATTCAGTGGGAGTAGGGACTGCATGTGGTGATACAATAGAAAAGAATAAGTCAAAATCACAGTACATGTTAATTGGAATGGTAAATAGTGGTATATGGACATGCATTACAATATAACTAATGAGCAACGGTGCATCCAGGGTCTCCTCTATCTTTTCTGATATGCCATGTGCTGGTTACACATGTTGCCAATCATTTTCTCTATTCTTAGGGCCTCTAGAATTGAGTCATGCTACTCCATATAGGAAGGTACCACTTTGTCAAGCCAATGTTTAAGTTTTTTTTTGTTTTTTTTTTGCTATGCCCACAATAAGTGAAATGTGTGCCTTCTTTGGCCCATAATTTGACCAAGCTCAAGCCCTAGCAGACCAATTTTAGGGGTAAAAGTCGAATCCAGGCATAGCGAAGGGGCTAGTCACCTCTTTATCTCTTCCCAGAGGGGGTTAGCTTTAAAGGGGAATCCTCAGCTCCCCAGACTAACAGAAGCAGGACCTATAGGTCCCTATTTAATAAAACATAACAATAATGTAATTTTAAGCTACTTACTAGTCTGCTATATACATATTTATCTGGTTGATCCTGCGACTCCCCTGCCCCGGCCATTACTGGCACCTAATGCTCCCAGAGTCCCCCATGGCCAGCCCCCTGATGATGTGCACAATGGACTAAGCCATGGGAAACACCTATCTGCATTTAAGCATATAGTAATTTCTAACCCCCATTCAATGCATATTCATGCTCATACTGCCAGTACTGATCAGCAGAGGAAAGCACTTTCCTAGGCTTGTCAATACCTGAAATATAAACACTAATGTGCACTGAATAAGGGGTTAGAAGTTACTATATGCTTAAAGGCATATAGGTGTTTCTCATGGTTTAGTCCACCATGCCCATCATCAGAGGACTGGTCACGGGGGACTCTGGGAGCATTTGGTGCTAGTAATGGCAAGTGCAGGGGAATCAAAGGATCGGCCCGATACATATGTATATAGCAGACTAGTAAGCAGCATAAAGAGCTACTAACGCAAAAAAGAAAACTTGGAAAAAATAATAATTAGGCACACGTCAGTCTGTATTCCATATGTAGTCCATATATTTCTCTTCCTTGTTATTACTGAATAAATTTGCATGAGTATATGATATTTATCCCTTAGATTTCCCTTCCATTTTATCTGCCTCTCTACCTTACTCCCTACTTCAAGTCATAATGCCCTGTTGTGACATCACAATCTGTTGCCATGGGAGTAACTGTGATGTCACAAGTAGAGCATTATGAACTCAAGTAGGGAGAAAGCAGCAGGAATTGATTAACTTTTTAAGAGCAAAGAGCCTGTTTTCATGCAAATGACCTCAGTAATAAATAATGGGGAGGAAGAATACAAAACTAATGTGAAATACAAACTGAACTGTGTTTAAATGTTATGTTTTGTTAAAGTTCTCCTGAAGGTGTCAGCTGCTCTTTAAAAATTACATTCTTGTTGCATTTTAGTAAATCAGGACTTATAGGTCCTGCTGCTGTTTAACTGAGGAGCTGAGGGATCCCCCCTAACACAGCCCTAGAGGATGTGTTTGAGGGTGCCTTGCTCTAGGTGGCATCTAGAGCCGGTGTCATTTTCTTGATTGCCCATTTTGTATTTATTTATTTATTTATTAAATTTTGGTGACCGGGTAGGCCCACTGAGCCCCAAAGGTCCCTTTTTCAAGGGCGACCCGGGATAACCATACAAGATATGATACAGTGGAGAACAACATTTGATTACATAGGTTGTGGAAGCATAATTGGGCATTAATGGGCAGACTAGATGGGCCTAGCGGTCCTTATCTGCCGTCAAAGTCTATAAGGTAGTTACAGACAGTGGTTTTCAGACATGGTTATCATCGTGACACAGTTTTGCCTTGGTAGTACTTGGCATAGTAATATGCATGAGGTAGCATTGATCCCTAGGTGTCCATATACTAGTGGGAGGTACCTGGTAGGCTCACCTTTAAGAGGGTTTGATGCAGAAAGGAAGGGGGTACCTTAAGAGCCGTGGCAGTGGCATGCACTTGTGTCCAGCATATGGGCCTTGAGCCTAGTGTGGAAATTCATAAGTGAGGAGGCATCCTGGACTAGGGGAGGGAGCTTATTCCATAGGCTGGGGGCTTGCCAAAAGAAGGATCTGCCGCCAGCATTGGTCTGAACTCTGGGGACTTCAAGTAGTGTTCGTTCTGATGTCCTTAGGTTCCTAGGATTGTGTTTAATAGCTATGGTTCCTGCTACGCTTGGAGGAGCGAGGGGTTTGAGTAGCTTGTAGGCCTGGACAAGCAATGGGTGTTGTAAGAGAGCAGCCAATGTGGGCCACCGGAGCCAGGTGAGGGTGTCACAGTGGTGACGTCTCGGGTGGTCTTGGGTAGCAAACCGGGCTATTTTGTTATATAGGATTTGCCTCCTGGATAGCTCTTGCTTTGCTATGCCCTGTATAATCAGGGCCGCATAGGTCAGGGTAGGGAGCAGGACACTAGTCGCAATGGAGAGCCTGGCCTCGAGTTGGTACAAGGTTATGAGTTTGCAGTGTAGGGTCCTGGTGACCTGGTCCACGTGGTCTTTATAAATGATTGACTAATCCAGAGTTAGGCCTAAGTATTTTAGGGAGGGAACTACATTTATGCATTTGCCAGAGAGTGTGGTAAGTCACAGGGATGAGGACCTGTTAGGTCCCAATGATCTTGGCCCGAATAGTATTGCCTTGGTTTTGTCTGTGTTAAGTACCATTCTGTTCTCACACAGCCATGTCTCTAGGGATGTGAGGTCCTTTTGGAGGAGGGGACCGAGAGCAGCCACATCGCCCAAGGGTCGGTAGATGACAGTGTCATCAGCATACTGTACAACCGAGCTCTCCCCACAATAGGTACTTAGTTCATTGGTAAATAGGGAGAATAGGAGGGGGGCCTAGTATTGAGCCATTAGGGACTCCCTGTTTTATAGGTAGTGGCCCTGACATGGCCCCCTTCCAGGTGACCCTCTGTGTCCAGCCTGATAAGTAACTCCCAAACCACTTGAGGGCATGGGGGTCCAGGCCAACGTTGTGCAGCTTCTGTAGCAGAAGGTTGTCGTCTACAAGGTCAAATGTCTTGGACAAGTCTATGAAGACTGCGCCTGTGGGTATCCCTTTGTCCATTGCCCTGAGCACTTCGTCCGAGAAGTTAATGAGGGCAGTGTCAGTACTGTGGTTTGGTCTGAATCCATGTTGGGAGGGGGCAAGGAGCTGATGAGATTCCAAGTAGTCCCTGAGTTGGTTGTAGATTAGCCTTTCTTGCAACTTGGCTAGTGTGCAGAGAAGAGAGATCGGTCTATAGTTGGTTAGTTTGTCCCTGAATCCACCTTTGTGGATAGGGACTACATTGGCCTGTTTCCACTGGTCAGGGACTGCTCCTTCCCGTAGTGATCTGTTAAGGAGCATGGTTAAAGGCCTGGATAAGGAGGTGGCTCCAGCCTTGAGTAGCTGAGGGTTGATCCCATCTGGTCCCCCTGACCCTTTGGGTTTCAGCGCCTTTAGGAGGGTTAGGATCTCAGTGCGCTTTACCAGTCTCAGGTGGAAGGAGGGTAGTTCGAAGTGTGTTGCTTCGGTTGTGCTTGTGGCCAAGGTCAGGGAAGATTGGCCAGCCTTGTAGGCCTCCAGATCAGTGAAGTGGTTGTTAAGGGCAGCTGATATTAGAGCAGAGTCACTAGTGAGCTGACCGTTGACCTCCATGGGGCTGGGTTCAGACTTTTTGTTGCCCTTGATCAGGTCATTGACATGATTCCAGAATTGCTTAGGCTTGTCTAAGCTAGTTTTCTGGAGGTGTGTGATGTACTCTCTCTTAGCAAGTTTAATGGCTCTCTTGGCTTTGTTTCTTAGGACTTTGTATTCCAATAGGTCTGCAGGGAGGGAGGAGAGCATGAATTTCTTCCAGGCTTTGTCCCGAGTAGTCATTAGAGATTTGAGGGATGGAGAGATCCACTTGTAGCAGCTGCCTTTCGCTCTCATACTCTTCATTGGAGTGAAGAGGTTGGCAGCTGTACCTAGTAGGTCCTGGAAGTATTCCAAGGCTTCAGCCAGCATTGGGAGGAGTGTTATGGGGCTCCAGTCCTGGCTGCCTAGGTAGTGATTGAATTGCACTTCTGAGAAATTGGTGTAGTCTTGGGCAGTAAGGATTCTTGGCTGGACCTTGGGTGATCTGTTCTTCCATATACAGAATATCGGGGAATGGTCACTCAAGGAGTCTGCCATTGTGCCCACACTCTGGATGTTGGCAGGGTTTGACACCAAAGCCCAGTCCAGGGTGGTGTGATTCCGAGTTTTGTAATTCAGTCTGGTTGGTTCAGAGATGACCTGCGTCAGACCTGCTTCATGGGTCAGAGACATCGAGGCATGGCCAGGGTCCTGGGCCCAGTTGAGGTTGAAGTCACCCAATATGACTTCAACCTCGTGCTCCCAGGTTGCACCTGCAAACAAGCTTTCAGCTTAGTGTGTCTCACCTGGTAAAATAATTGGTAAAAAAAAAAAATGAGTAGCTCTGTAGCTACCTCTGGGGCCAGAGTATTCACGATGGTTTCAAGAGACTGGAGGACAGACTTAGGTGGGTGGTAGACACAGCCTATGGCTAGTTGCTTGGTGTGTCCAAGGATTAAGTGGATGAATATAGCTTAGCCTCAGCAGGGAGATTTTCCTGCAGGGTTAGGAGTGACACGGTGAGGTCAATCTTTGTATAGATTAGCACCCCACCTCCTTTTTTGGATTCCCTGTCCTTACAATAGGTGTTATAGCCCAGTGCTTGTATCTCATGATCAAGGATGAGGGCTTTTAGCCAGGTTTCTGAGATGGCTAGGACATCAGGCTTGTAGAGGTCCAGCCAGGCTTGGACTTCATGTATTTTGGGTCTGAGGCTACAAACATTCATATGTGCTATCTTCAGACCCTTAGCAGACACCCAGTGAGGGTCCTGAGGGGATGCCACCGAGATATTGGTGGTATTGGGGCCGGGATTGGGTTGAATATCTCCTGCCAGGAGTAGTAGCGCTACCAGTAGGCTGAGTATGATTTCACTCATGCATGCTGTAATTTATGGGCCACTTTATATTGGGTTAAAATAAGCTTATCAAAGTTCTGGGAATTTATTCAGCCAATATTGACAGAGATCCCCCGTTTGGGGAGTCAGTAATTTCTTATATATCAGAGAAGTGTAGTGTCTGTGCATAGACAGAATTTGGAGGTCTTCCCAGTCTTGAGATGGAGTAAAGACTCAGTAGGCCCAGGGTAGATGCTAACATGTGCTGTAGCTGCAAGAAGGGTAATACTGGTATTCTAACATTACCGTTATTCATTTAAACCTATCATAGGAGATCTATGAATTTCACTGTACCATGTGCCAAGGTGGAAATGTCAGCTAGATGCAGGGAGAGGGAGGTACAGGTCTATTTTCAATTTTAAAGGTAGGGTTCCCTGTGAGCAGTTGGTCTGAGTCATACAAGGGTTTAGTGTGCAGGAGTCTCTGTAATTGTCTGGTTACTAGAACCAAGGTGCCAATGGATGTACTCTTCAGGGCCAGGGGTAGTTTACCATGAGGCATGTATAGTAGGGCCTTGATATTGAGCCCTGTCTTGTGATACAGATCCAGCTCTATCTTCCTCCACTGAGTGAATGTGGGTTGCCTACCTCCTGAGTAGGGTCACCCTCCATCCATAGGCATTGCCCTGCATGAGCAAGGTAACAGAGCCTGAGGTCTGGCAGCTGAAGGCTTCCCTTCTCTTTCATGGGGGTAAGATTATGATATGCCCTACGGGGTGTTTTCTGGTTCTAAAAGAAGGTGGATCACATTGCTTAAGTCAAGTAAACCAGGAGTCTGGTACTACCTGCTCAATCATGCCCATTGGATAAATTCTGGATAGGCTGTTCATTTTGATGACATTGATCTTGGCCCATAAGGTCAGGGAGAGGGCTTTCCATCTGGTGAGGTCCTGATTCACCTGATGTAGTAGGATATCTATAGTTTAGCAAACATTACCTTCTTGCTTCTGGCAATCAATATGCCCAGGTATTTGAATACATCTGGCCACCAACTACCATCTGAGCTCATCTCTTGCTCTTTTCTTGTGATGTTGTTACATGGCATTATTCAAGTTTTGGCTAGGTTCATCTCATATCCTGATAATTTGCTGAATTCTTGCAGGGGTTCTACTGCAGCTAGAGTTGACTGATGAAGGTCATCCAGGTGCAGTAGCACATCTGTATAGGTGAATATCTTACAGCTGTGGTCTCCCACCTGAATGCCCTTGGTTCAGTTATCATCCAGCAGCTCTCTAGGAAGGAGCTCTAAGTATAAATTAAAAAGGTAGGGTGAGAGTGGGCACCCCTACCAAGTTTCTTTTTGTAGTGAGAAGGAATGACAGTGTACTCCATTACAGGAAGCCCTTACTGTGGGGTGTGAATATAAAAGTTTAACCCAGTCAATGAAGGGGGCAGGGAATCCAAATTCCCCCAATGTAAGGTATAAAAGGACCAGGAAAGTCTATTAAAAGCATTCTCCTCATCCAGGGACATCAGCATCTTTCGCTGATTTGTATCCCTGGATGGGGAGATGATGTTATTTAGCCTATGTAAGTGGTCAGTGGAGAGAGTGCCCTGCATAAAACCCACATGTTCGGGGCTTATAAGTGAGTTCCAGACTACATTCACTCTAGAGGTCATGAATTGGGCTAGAATCTTGATATCTTTTATTCAGTAGCAGTATTGACCTGTACTTAGCCGATTGTTCTGGGTCTTTATCTGGTTTGGCTAGGAGGGTAATAATGACTTTTTGTAAGGGTCTAGATCATTGCCATCTCTGGCAAGACTGCATAGGGGGGCCAGTGGTCCTGCCACATCCTGTGCTAGGTCCTAGGAGAGGTTTGGTGAGAAGCTACTTGCCCTGGAGCCATGTCAAGTGTAAGGTTACAATGGCTTGTTTCACTTCACCACTAGTGACTAGAGCTCCCAGACCTTCCAGATGGTCAGGGTTCAGTTTAGGAAGGTTAGCCTTGGTGAGAAGTTGTGGATCTGATTCTCAGCACTGGGACGTTCCCTAGCATACAGACCTTTGTAGCGTTCCTCAAATGCAGCCACTCTCTCTCTCTCTAGGGCTAGTATTGAGGGAGTCTTGGTATGGCAGCCTAATTGCCTTAATCATCCTGGACATCTCCTGCTGTTTTAGTCTGAGTGCCAACGGTTTGCCACCTTTCTCTCCCTGATCTGTGTATTTGGTTTTGGCCCTAAAGATTGCCAACTCTGCCTGTTCTCCAAGCCGATGTGCTCCCTGTATGGAACACTATTACAGTGAAAACGTGGATGCCGACAACATTGACGTTTTCGCTGTAATAGTCCACCTGAGATCCCAGCACTCTGTCTCCCAGTCCTGCACCCCCTCCCCAATCCAACTCCAACTTAGAGTTAGAATCCTAGAGAACAGGGGTGCAGGGGGCTCATGGGGGGTTCGGCGGCAAAACCCCCTGATGAAAAAACAGCCAGGGTCTCCAGTCAGATTTATGTCAACTGCAAGTTGTGGTCGACATAAATTCATCACTGTGATGGTAGTCAACAACTTAGTTGTCGAACCAGCATCATACAGCCCTCTAAGCCCTTCCTTGTACTTTGCCCTTGTCGAGTTTAGTTTCAGCCAAGTTTTATGATCAGATGAGGCTGAAATGTTTTTTTTCTATGGATTTGTGCTGGTAGACAGGCATTTTCTATATCCATTTTCCTTTTTCTAGTGGCAGCCAGTCAGATAAGTTCCCCTCTAACAGGATTCATATATGACAGAAAAATTGCTCAGCGCACTCTGACTTTCTCTAGAGATTTGGAATACTTAAGCAAGTTGTTATTCACCCACCAGATTCTGTCCCTTTCCACTTGGCCTAGTGGGATAATGGATAGTTGGATACGGGAGTGGTCAGATATCACGTTCAGGAAAATCTCACAGTGGATAGTGGCCTTTAAAGAGGGACTCCCACCAAAAGTATTACATTGCAGAATTAGAATAAGCATACCCCCAATAAATTTCATACCAAAAATTAGGTTTCTAAGTTACTTCATTATAAAGTTATGAGCTATTTTGTAACCCTGATTTCACTACCTATTCAAAAAAGCCAATTTCAGTGAAGAGCCATTGATGACATCATCTCCTGAACTCACAGTCTAGTCCACCCTGTCAGCAACCTAATAGGACCTGTTTCTCCAAAGTTTAAGAAACTGTAGCTATAGTAATCATTTAAAAAAAATTGACATACAGATGTGTCAAGCTAGGATGAAGCGCAGAAATGCTGCAGATTATCACAGAATACTGCAGTTTACTGCAGGGGCCAATTATAAGTCAATGTCAATTAAGCCCTTTGTCATGCAGGATTTTGTGACATATCATTACTGCAAGTTACTGTGCTTCATTGTGGCTGACTCATCTGTAGGCTTGTCTGCAGTGTTTGCATTTCCAGAATGTTCAGATGCATGGCACTGTACTTTAGAACACGTCAGGAGGTGGTTTTGGACTGCAACATTGAACCAAGGCATGGAATGTCAAGGTAGTGCACAAATTTAAAATGTTGAGGTCGACATGCAATCTCGGAATGTGGCAGGGATGTGACATCTCAAAATGTGGTGGGATGCACCCCAGACACATTCTAAAACTATGCACCCCTGCCACATTCTGAAACTGTACATCCCTTTCCCATTCCCAAATTATGCATACCTGCCACATTCTGATATGGCGCATCCCTGCCAAATTCCAAAATTGCACATTCCCGCCAAGTTGTGTTTCAATGCTACGTTCCAAAATTGTCACTGCCACATTCCCAAATTGTGCATCACTGCCATATTCTAAAATTATGTGTACCAGCTACTATCTGCAATTATGTCATTGCTGCATTCCACAATTGCAACCTGGTGACATTTCAAAATCTCATACCTGCAGTATTCTAAAAATTGCACATAATGTTTTTATTCTAAAGCCATGTTTGCCGCTGCATTCCAACCCCGTCACATTCTGAAGTACAGTACCTTGCATCTACACATTATAGAAGTGCATGTGCTGACCCACCCAGTGTCAGTTTTCCTTTTTCAGATGTTTATTACAACTGAAGTTTTAAATGACATAGGAGAAATAAGTCGTATATAGTGTATGGTGGAATGCGGTCGTGTATGGAAAACCACACACAGCAGAAAGTTGTTCTGCTGCAGTAGTGACATCCTCCCTAATACAGAACTACTTTTCATTCTGAGTTAATGAGGACATTATAATACAACGGACTCCATCAGCAACTGTGATTTGTCCGTTGCTGTGTGAGAGTCGTGCACAGGTGCTGGCATGCGGCAGTTGTTGATCCAGCGTGGTCAGCAGGATGAACCAAAAATGTGAAAAAGTGAGTGATTTTTTTTTTTTATTTTACATGCCATCCGAAGACCCACCATACACTATATAGAACATTGTATGGGTAAACATACACTACTCGACTATTCTTTTTCCTCGTGGATAAAATGCCAACTTGGGGACCTCTCGAGCTTCGCTGTCGAGGTCATCAGTTGGCATTGTATCAACTCAGTGGAAGAATAACCTTGTAGTGTATGGTTAACCATACACTTTCCCATATAAGGTAGCTTGCAGGGAGGACTAGGTTGTGAGGTCAGGTTATGACATCATCAATAGCTCTTCTCTGAAACTGGCTTTTTTGAACAGGCAGTGAATTTAGGGTTACAAATTGACTTGTAACTTCTAAACAAAGTAACTTACAGATCTGATTTTGGCATGAGGCTGATTGAGGATATGCTGGTCAAACTTCTGGATTCATTGATGCCAAAGATTTTGGCTTGAGTCCCTCTTTAAGGTGTCTGGATGGACCAGATAGTAATCTAGTCTAGAGGCTGTGCCATGAACTGGTGACAAGAATGTATATTCTCTAGTCCCAGAGTACAAAATGTGCCAGAGATCTACCAAGCCCAAGCTGTCCTGCAATTCCCTACAGGCTTTTTGGTTAGAGGATAAACCCATGCATCTATTCCTCAATCTGTCCAGATCACTATCAGACACCCACATTCCCATCTCCCTCCAGTATTATAGGCAGGTTAGAGAAGGCTGAAAGCTTGGCTAATACTGTGGCAAATATCTGCCAGTGTTCACAGTTGGGCCCATATACACTTACAGAGACCAGGGCCATGTCTGTTCTATTTGTGGTGCCTCTGATGATAAACTTGCCCTATGGGTCAGCAATGGGACAGAAATACACACACAGTGTGAGTTGATGCAATGCTGAAAAACTAGTGACAATGGAAAGAGTGCAAGCAGCACTCAGTAGTGATGAAAAATGTGAAAACTCACCAAAAGGTTAAATGATTATCTTTAATCCGCCGAGAAAACATCTCAAAGCCCTGGTGCTTTGCCTCTGTAGCATGGGTAGCAGTCAGTTCAATCAGCTGAAAAGGGACATTTCTATGTATAAGAATGGTGGTGTCTGCTTTTTGATTACTGTCTCCTGGCACAAAGACATGGCCCACCCATTCCCTTTGCCACAAATGGGTCTAGTATGATTCCCCAACTCTCGTAATACTGACGCATCATGTCCCGACTATGTCCGTTTAAAAATATCCCGTCATGCATATTTCACCGCGCCTTCATTTGCTCGTCAAGTTTTAAAATGATTGCCTGATAGTATCTCAGAACTAAGTATCGTTGATTAACAGCAACCTGCATTCAGTTGTCGAAGAGCTGTATAATGAGCAGCTTGTCACGGCAAGCACAATTGAAAAGATCAACCGTGGGTAACCAAAGTCTCCTATGAAGAGAAAATATGCGAAGAGAGAGGAAAAAATCACAAACGTTGTTGCAGATGTAGATCACAGGTCTGCAAAGGATTACATACGTGGGATCATCCACAACCTTGTGCTTTAAAAGTACATATTGGGAAAGTTTGCTTTGGATTTTTAACTGATCGCAGAAAGCATGGTGTCAAAGGATTACATACGTGGGACCGCTTTAAAAGTACATAACTTTTAATTAAATAAAGTTTTCTTTAGATTTTAACTGATTGTGGGAAAGTTTGCTTTGGATTCTAACTGATCGCGGGAAACTTGGTGGCGATGGTGATGGATATTGGCAGAATCACCATGTGCTGGTAAGTCTATGCTCTTTCAACATTCAGTCATTGGGGAACAACTGTGTCTTGGTGAAAGTCGGGAAAGTTTGAGTTGGGATGCTGTTACGAGTGGGCGGTTTCATATCGGGAAAAAAATGTGGCAGCATAATATAGTGTCGGTCCTATGTAAGTAGGGATTGTTATCTCGGGCAAAATAGTCGGGCAATCGACTGGATCCCCCACAAATTACCCTATGTAGCTATTGTATGTGTCTCCTGTAAGAAGGCAACGTGGGCACCATCCATTCTGAGGTGTCTTAAGGATCTGGTGTCTCATTTGCTTTGTTTGGGCCCCATTAACATTCCATGTGATAATACCAATTGAGTTAGTTGCTACCAGGGACAATGTTGAAAAGTGGTTCTCTAGTTTGAGGCCCCCCCAGAGCTGACTTAATACATATCGTGGTATACTTCTTTTGTTTCCCTCTCCTATGATAGTTGCTATTGTGGATTAGGCTGTCCACTGTCTTTGAGAGGCCATAGAGAGTAATCCTATTAAAAAACCTAACCCTATAGCAATGTATCACCCAAGTAGATCAAGTATCATCAACAGTTAAAACACTAAACATTCTGATATAACCATACAAACAATACATAACAGCAACACAACATGTAACTATTAGCAAAATGAGCTGGTAAAAAAACATGGGTGAATAGGATGGTCTAGCAGATGCCTTCTGTTGGCCCAGCCAGACCAGCTAGCTAATAATGGCAACGGCTGCAACCAAAGAAGATTGGTCCAATCAGGGCTCATACAAGGATGTTCCTCCACTCCTGAACCATATTTATTACAGGCTGAGACAACCTGTGACTATCAGTGTGGAGATCCCCCTCCCACCTGCTACCATTACATGAGTGAGACTTTGTTAGCTTGTTAGATCTGAGCTGTGGTTAAATCATTACCACCCCCCAGCCATTCCCAGACCTCCTGGCATATACAGTCTGGTACACATGGTCTGCTTATGGATTGCAGTCCCAGTTTGAATGAGACTGTCTTTCTGAAAGGAATACATTAGTAAAGTCTTAACCGGGTACCAGTGGCCAAAGGACGGTGTGGCATGGTCAAGCTCAGTTACCCCATGAAAGTCATGGTGGGGAATGAGTTCTCAGTGTCCATGCAGATGACAGCCTAGTCAGTGGTTGAATTGGAAATGTTTAGGTGGGGGGAATGCTGGCATCTAAATTTCGAAGTGGTGGAACTGTCATTGCTAGTGGTGGAACTCCCCTATAGTAGTCAGTGGAAAAGGATGACAAAGGTGATGGAAATGTAATACAATTTTTTAAGAAGTGGTGGAATTGAATTACTGTGGGCTCCAGCCCAATTTAACCCCTGGGCCTAGTTACTTAAAAGTAAACCTGCTTCTGTGTCTAGCGATGATCTGTTTTCAGTGTGCCAGCAACTGAGGGTCAAAGTGTTCAGCAAGCGATCGTTCCTTCTGGACGGTTGCTGGCTACATGCATCAGGTGATCTCTACATCAGACCCGACATTACATGCTACAGAATTGGTGGTGCTGTTCCTGGGGGGCAGTGGACATGGATGTCAGTAACACTGCTGGAGGGATTGACAGGTTTGACAGCTCCTGTCATCCGCTGGTTCACAGCTGCACAGATATACCAGGCACATCTTTAGGAGGGAAAAGTAAACTGTAACTGTTTGATGAAGGATGAGCCATTCCGTGCTTTGTGAGTTAGTTGCCATCTTTTGTAGTCATGAGCCCTCTCAAAGTGCTGACTGGACCCCTGACTCTTGCTTTGCAGTCCTAGGCACAGTATGTTGATAAAGTCCCCTCAGATGTCTTTCACAGCTCAGATGCACAATAACCTGTGTGAAGTCTGCATGGAAGATTTAAGTCCCATAGAATGTAAAACAGACACTAAAGTCCAAAGCTGCATGGGTGACAGGGGTAGGTGGGCTGATAAGGGTAGACCATTCACCATACAGTACTTTGTACTGAGTTTAGTTAAATACCCAGCAACAGTTCAGGGGGATTCTTTAGCACGAACCTCTACAGCTGCAGAAGAGGTAAGTGCCTGGCATAAGTTTAGAGAGATTAAACTGTACAATCTCTGCATTGGCATACTAATGGCTTCCCATTGGGGTGGTGACAACCAGGCAAGCAGGGTACAACATATGGAACTTAATTTGGGCAGCACGGAAGGCTTTTTAAATGCCTTTGTATGCTGTTTGTCTTTGACTGCAGGGGTGACACTGCTAAATATTTATAACCGTGTGCCATTCCAGGATAACGTACCTTGTTTTCTCACTTGGCTGTGTGTGTAGATTTGTTCCTGAAAGTTGAGACATTTCAAGATGATGGCCCCTGGTTTCCCTCCCGGTGGTGGTTGAGGTCAAAGCGAGTGATGTGCCCTGTCAATCATGTACACAGTGCCAGATTCAGGTGGTCCTGCAATCTCCTGCAATAGTTTTGGTACAAAGATCAGTATGTTTCCTCTTTCAGCCTTCTCAGGAATGCTGCGGACCAGGTTACTCCACTAACTTCTGCCCTCCTGGTCTTCGATTCTATCTTCCTGCTTGAACACTTTCTTTCTTAGCTCCTTCAGTTTGGTGCTTTTAAGCGATGCCAATTCAGTGAAAAGAGATCAGGTTTATCTCCAGGATCCTTGCAGCTGTCAGGTTAGGGTGGAGATTCCAGTGGAGAGCACCGCTTATGCCTCTTGTGTGCCTGAGCATGAGGTGGCACAGGTGGTACTTAATTAAAGTCAATGGTCTGAGGGTCTCTGTGCTCCATTTCCAATAAAATTTAAATCTGCCACTTTCCGACAGTCTGCTCTATCGAACTGTAGTGTGTAAACATAAAAAAAAGTTTTATTGTAATTTGTAACTACAGTTTAGGTGCTCAGTCTATGGAGCTGACAGGGAAGCTTCCTCTCACACTGAGTGCATCACATGACTCCAAGAATCTGGCAACTTGAAAACTCTCCCAGGTGTTTCCTTCAGTGTGGTCTAGTACTATAGGATTCCAAAGCCTATACCCTTTGAAAAGTAAAACCTCAGCAACACTAATGCATTTTACTTAACTGTAACTACAACCAGATTCCTTCCTTAACTATCAATAAAAATGCATTTTCATAAACCTAGGTTACAAGTTTTGTAATAAATCAGATTTAAATTGCTTTCAGTTTTCTTCTGCTACTTATTATTACACTTCCACTTCCATGAAGGCTTCACTTACATTGACAGGATCCAGAACCTTAACAGCAGCCTGGTTTCCATCTTTTTTGTTAGTGACTTTGTAGACTTTGCCATAGGTGCCTTTCCCAATGGTCTCAACAATTTCCCAGGTATCCGTTGGATCAGCCAGTGTTTCAAATCCAGTCATTCCAGAATTATAAGGAAATAGGCCAAACAGTGATTTCCTACAAAACAAAACAAAAATCTGATGTCAGACATGCCAGAACTGTACAGTGGAACAAAGAAACATAGAATTTGATGGCAGATAAGGACCGCTTGGCCCACCCAGTCTGCCCATTTCCCCTACCTAATGGATAAGCTGCAGATCCTAGTTAACCAGCAGCCTACTTCTTCCTACCCCCACCTCCTAGAATTGCCTTATGACTGTCCCATGCATGCTTGAATTCCACCACTGTTTTTGACTCCACAACCTCCTCCGGAAGGCCGTTCCATGCAACCACAACCCTCTCTGTGAAAAAATACTTCCTTAAATTACCTCTGAGCCGCCCTCTATCTTCAAATTGTGCCCCTTGTTCTTGCACACCTCTTTTTTTGAAAGATGCTACCCTCTTGGACTTTGTTGATTCCCTTGAGGTACTTGAAAGTTTCTATCATGTCCCCTCTCTCCCTCCTTTCCTCGAGCCTATACATATTAAGCTCCTTAAGTCTCTCTTCATGTGTCTTCCGGTGCAGACCCTGCACCATTTTAGTTGCCCTCCTCTGGACAGCTTCCATCCTGTCTATGTCTTTGCGGAGATTGGGTCTCCAGAACTGCATGCAGTACTCCAGATGGGGTCTCACCAGCTGTCTGTACAGAGGATAATAACTTCCTGTTTTCTACTGGTGATGCCTCTCCCTATGCATCCCAGTATCCCCCAACCCTCCTTGCTGCCCTCTCACATTGCTTGCCCACCTTTAGGTCATCTGATATGACTACCCCAGGTCCCTTCCATTTTGTTGTTGTTAGTATCTCACCCCCATTGTGTACTCTTCCCTGGGTTTTGTTTCCAGGTGCATTACCTGCACTTCTTAGCATTGAATCTAAGCTGCCATACATTTGACCATTCCTCTAACCTTGCCAAGTCCCTTCTCATCCTTTCCATCCCACCTTGTGCATCAACTCTGTTGCAGATCTTTGTGTCATCTGCAAAGAGACATACTTTTCTTCAGTCCCTCTGCAATGTCGCTATAAAGACATTGAAGAGGACCCGACTAATACTGAACCCTGCGGTGCCCACTAGTAACCCCACTTTCTTCCAGAGTGGACTCAATTTACTATTACTCTCTGTGTCCTATTCTCCAGCCAATTCTTTACCCAGGCTGTCATCTGGGACCCACTCCCAGGCTGGCTAACTTGTATATTAATCTTTTGTGTGGGACTGTGTCAAATGCCTTGCTAAAGTCTAGGTAGGCCATGTCCACAGCCCCTCCCTGATCTACTACTTTGGTCACCCAGTCAAAGAAATCTATCAGATTTGTCTGGCATGACCTTCCCGCTGTGAATCCATGCTGCCTTGGGTCCTGTGCCCATCTGGCCTCTAGATACTCGACAATTCTTTCCTTCAGAAGTGATTCCATCATTTTCCCTACCACTGAGGTTAAACTAACAGGTCTGTAGTTTTCTGCTTCTGCCTTGCTCCCACTTTTGTGAAGGGGAATCACATCTGCCCTCCTCCAGTCCTCGGGTACCACCCATCCTCCCATGATTTGTTAAAGAGGGTAGTCAGTGGTGTCACTAGTTCTACCTTAGTTCTTTTAGAATTTGGGATGAACCATCAGGCCCCATTTCTTTGTCCACCTTCAGTTTTAAGAGTTCTTTCAGAACCCTATCTTCTGTAAATGGCTGGTATCAACTTCTGTATCCAGAGTGTTTCTACTGTTTGTTTTAGGTACCTCCCTCTTCCTTCTAAATACTGAGCAAAATATTTGTTTAGTATCTCTGCCTTTCACAGTCACCCTCTGCCCACCCTCCTCCCTTTATTAAGCCTCACTATCCCTCCCTTGGTCTTCCTTCGCTCCCTGATGTACCTATAAAAGGTTTTATCCCCCTTCTTAAATGAGCTGGCTATCTTTTCCTTGATTTGGGCCTTTGCTGTTCTGACTGCCTTCCCAGCTTCCTTTTGCTTTAACTGATACAGTTCTCTATCCTGCTCCTTCTGTGATTCCTTGTACTTCCTGAATGCTTTCTTTTTCTCTTGAACCTTCACTGCCACTTCCTTTGAGAACCATAGTGGTTTCTTATATCATTTTGTTTTGTTTATTGCTTCACACAAAGGCTTGTTACCTCTGTGATGGCAGTTTTTATTATTCCCCATTGTTTTTCCACCCCTCCTTCCTGCCCATTTGCTAGTGCATTTCTTAGGCATTCACCCATTTTGGCAAAGTCAGCCCTCCTAAAGTCCAGTACTTTTGCCTCTGTATGGCTTGACTCTATTGCTGTGTTTATTGTGAACCATACTGTTCGATGGTCGCTAGTTCCCAGATGGCTACCCACTTCTACATCTGTGATCCTCTCTTCTTCTCCATTTGAGAGAACCAGGTCTAAGATTGCTCCCTCTCGAGTGGGCTCCAGTACTAGTTGTCTAAGGCATGCCCCCTGTAGGACATCTAGAATAACCCCACTCTTCGAAGTGGCTGCTGCAACTGCACTCCAGTTAACATCTGGCATATTCAGATCACCCATCAGCAATATCTCCCCTTTTTCTGCAATTCTAAGTATACTTTCTATCATTTCCTTATCCATTTCCTCCCCCTGAGAAGGGGGTCTGTATACAACCCCTGTGCGGATTGTGGTGCCATTGCCAGTCTCCAAATTTACCCACAGTGCTTCTTCTCCTCCCTGTTTTCCCTTTTGTTCTGCTGCTTTGATTTCTTCCGTTATGTAAAGAGCTACTCCTCCTCCTCTTTTACCCTCCCTGTCCCTCCTGTAGATAGTGTATCCTGGTATGTTTACGTCCCAGTCATGGTTTTGTGTGAACCATGTTTCTGTGACTGCCACGATATCCAGATGTTCCTCCTCCATCAAGGCCACTAATTCAGGAAGCTTGTTACTCAGACTACGGGCATTGGTACTCATTGCTCTCCATTTTGATGGCTTTACCTTCTTTTGCAGCATCCCCACTGACCTTTCTACCTCAGTCTTTTCTCATTTAGTACCCTGTTTTGTAGGGAGGCTGGGATTTTCCTGCTGCTTATCAGTGCCTCCCCTTGACTAGTTTAAAAGCTTGCCAGTGAAGCATTTAAACCGATTGCTCAAAAGACTTGTTCCCTTCCTGGACAGATGCAGACCATCCTGCCAGTATAGGCTGGTGTCCCTCCAGGTGGAACCTCAGTCCCCAATGAAGCCAAACCCCTGTGCTCCACACCATTTTTTCAACCATTCATTAAACTGCATGGTGCAAAGTACCCTCACTTCATTCATGCCATTGACAGGCAGCACCTCAGAGAAGGATACTGTGTGTGCTACTTGTCTTAGGCCCCTCCCCAGTTCTACAAAGTCTTTCTGCACTGCTCTAATCTCATGATTAGCCAAGTCATTTGTCCCTAGGTGGACAATGACGTCCAGCTCAGACTCCCTTTCAGCTGTTCTCGTGATCCTGAGGATGCACTTCCTGTCCCTCCAAGCCATGGCACCAGGCAGGCACCTTACTTCAGTTTTTCCTGCTCCCCCCAGTTCTGTCCCCCTAATAATTGAGTCCCCCAACTGGAGCTGCTTCCTTTCCTTGTGGTGTCCTCTGCATCCTTCCTGTGGGCCTCCCTTGTGACAGTTGTCCTCAGCCTCCTTAGTCTCCTCTGTGGGTGCATCCATAGGGGAGCTATGCTCCCCCAGAATGGTGTATGGATTGTGGAGTGGAACAACTGACTGGGTGTGCCTCTGTTCCACCATCCTCACCCTCCCTGAGCCCACTGTGGTCCAACTGCTGTGCTTTCTTCGCAACCTCTGAGGTAGTGGTGGTGGTGGCTCTGGTGCTCCCTGGATGGGGGAGGTTCCCTTCCTACCATCCAGTGTGGCCTGGGGAAAGTTCCTTACTACTGTCCAGTGTGGCCTGAAGACAGGCAACTTCCTCCCTCAGGGCAGAGAGTTGTCTGCAAATAAGGCAGCATCTCAGCCTCCAGAAAGACTCCCGGAAGACTGCTGCCCCACAGCCATTACATTGCACTACTCCCCACATGTTTATCTAGTTTGTGTGTGTGTGTGTGTGTGTGTGATTGGTTTGTTATATAGAAATATATATATTATACGATGTGTATGCTTATATTGTCAGTGCAGTGTGCTAGAGAGGATATGACAGTGATATGCACCTTGCACTCTTAAAGGAAATGATGTCAGAACCCCAGGTATAAAGGAACTATTTCCAGGGGTGGGTGGGGTGAGGATGGAAGGGGTTGGGCCTAAACTGTGCCCTCACAAAACAATCAGCTAAGGGCTCTGACCCACCACTGCGATGAGTGCCTTCCTGTCAGCAAGATGCCCTACACAACAATTTGACAGAGAAAATACCCTGCTAATCAAACAGAGAAAAATCCAGACATCCAAGTCAGACACAGGTAAACCTCCCCAGCCTGGTGGTTTGTGTTCTGAAAGCAGTCAGCCCCAAAATAAGTCAGCTGTGCTTTAAACTCTTCCTGCACTGAAAATCTTAAGAAGTGTAACAAACGTAAAGCTAGATCCACCTCCCTCTGTTGCTTGAAAGATTGTCTTTTCCTGATAATTCTAAGTTCCTTATTTCACCTTTCAGTTAGAAGTAGCCTCCACATGCAGAATATCTGCTACAGACCAAAGACCATTGTAAGGTTCAGCTCCCTCTATTGTGAGCACAAGGTGCAATATAGAATTTGCAAGTGCAATATAGAATTTCTCACACAGCTCACAGCTGAATGAAGAAGTAGTGTCCTTCCAGGTCAAGAAGATGTGCTTTGTGTCTCTAAATATTGCAGCCACCAGTAACTTACAGTAATCTGATCTAGTCTGGATATCTCCAGCCAGGGCAATTTGTTGACAACGGTTGTGATGCAACCTTTCCTGTTCCAATACAACACATTGTGGTCTAAAAACAATGAGGCAAACAATTTCCTGCACCTGAGGCTGTCTGAGTTTCAATTCACACTGCAGGTTTTGCTATGACAACTCCTTAACCACAGTAACTTATTTAAAAATAGTTTATAACTATCACAAACTCCTACGCACCAGTAAATTATTTAAAAATAGTTTCTGTCCCAAAATCCTAGTAGTCAATCCAGCTACCCCCAAGGGACAACCAAAATGCAGTATTCAAACACTTGTGAAGTTACTTCCAAGATAAGCAGAGTTTGCAAGCTCCTTTTTCAACTCCTCAGCCACCTGTAAATTTAAAAATAGTTTAACTGTCAGAAAATCCTAGTAGACAATCTAGCTACCTCCAAGGGTCTACCCAAATGCAGTATTTAAATCCTTCTGAAGTTACTCACAAGATAAACAGAGTTTGCAAGCCCCTTCTTGGTTAAACACTAAATAAATATGTAAATAAAAAGCAATAGATACATACATAGATGTACATGGACAGAAAAGACTCATGATCCATCCAGTCTGCCCGATTCTAACCTAGTCTAGCACTGTCTAGGCCTCTAGTGATTCAATCATCCCATAGTTCCACTTGAACTAACCCTCCCCCATTTACTCAGTTCCCTTCCCCCATTAACCTCACCAGTCCCATGTGTCCATCACACTCCCATTGAAAGCTTGCTACCGTGTTAACATTGACCAGCTCCACTGGTAGACTGTTCCACTTTCCCATCACTCTCTCTTTGAAGAAATACTGTATTTCCTTATGTCCTTCCTAAATTCCCCCCTTGCCAGCAGTGATGAAAGTGAACAGGAACACACAGGAACTCAGTTCCTGTACCTTTTTTTAAGCAGGAACGGAGTTCCTGTACTTCTTTCCACTGACACTGGAACTGAAATTCTTAAACCAGCAACATAATGACAGTTTCTGGGCCTGTGACCTGAAATCAGGGTTCCCATAACAACATCTGACTTGTACAACAGGGCTATTTTCCTAGAAATACTTCAATATCTCTAACTGAATCTACTAGTGTCTAAACAGATAGATGTGTCTAGACACCGTTATACTTCAGATTGAGGATCTTCATTCTACATTTCATATTTGCCAATGTATGAGTTCCTGTACTTCATGCCTTCCACTTGCACCACTGCTTGCCAGCTTATATTTGTGGCCTCCTATAATGGACACCTTACTAAGCTTACACAGTTGCTGACTGTTCACCCAGTTTATACCCTTCAAGTACTTCTAGAGCCTTTTGCATGTAGAATTTCAACAATCAACAGTTTAAGAGTTTAAATACCATACCCTTGAGTACAACCTCTGAGAGACAATAGATGTTGTGATACCTCTTACAGGACCAATTAAGCTTCAGTCCATACTTTTTAAGGTCAACACAGGCCTCTTCTTCCAGTGACAACAGTTAGCACAGCAACTAAGGGCCCTGTATACACAGTCTCTGGTGGGTGTTGCAAGGCAGCCACAATGACTCCAGAGGGTGGCAATGAGGTAATTGTTTTTCCCCCATTTCACACTGCCAACCTTGTGACTCTGTAGTAGGACCTATGTATTTTACAGTATGTTACTCTACCTTGCTTACCTACTCTAACTGAAAGCTGGTGAAACTACCTCTTAAAATGGCAGCTTCTGTATAGAAGGACATTACAAATTATGGACTGAAATCACTGGATTATAGACTTCAAATTATGTAATAAAATTCACTGCTAATCATGTTGTTCAAAACTCTCACTTACTTCACAGTTTACAGGGACATTTTCTTGAGAAAACTAGCATGCAACGGCTGGTCAGGTAGTACAGTGGCCATAGAGCCACTTGACAGGTATACAGTCAGGTTTCATCTTCCAAACCTGGAACACCACTGCAGTCCAGCAGAAGGATTAAGCATCCCACAAGCTGTCCTCCCTTCTCTAGGAAAATGGGCATGATTCTACCCCATAGAGCAGCCTCCTGGTGTTCCAGAGAGCTTGATACTAGCATACTAGCAGCCCAAGAGTTGAGGCTTGGAGAATCATTAGGGTGGACAATCTGGGGGAGATATAAATGGCATAAAAACATGACAGACTCCCATCTCAGGGGGAGGAAATGGACAAGGAAACAATCAAAGGCATACTTAGGATGGCAGAGAAAGGGGAGATATTGTTGATGGGGGACCTGAATATGCCAGGTGTTAACTGGAGCACCTTTGCTGCAGCCACATCCAAGAGCAGGGCCATTCTTGATGCCCTACAGGGGACATGCCTCAGACAGCTAGTGCTGGAACCCACTCGAGATGGAGCAATCTTAGACCTGGTACTCTCAAATGGGGATGGAGAGAGGAGAGATCTAGAAATGGGTAGTCATCTGGGAACAAGTTACCACCAAACAGTGTGGTTCATGATAAACTCAGCTGCCGAGTCAAGCCATACAAAAGTGAGGGTACTAGACTTTAGGAGGGCTGACTTTGTCAAAATGGGAGAGTGCCTCAGAAAAGCACTAGCAAACAGGCAAGAAGGAGGGGTGGAGCAACAATGGGGAAACATCAAAACTGCCATCACAGAGGCAACAAGCCTTTGTGTGAAGCAAATAAACAAATCAAAATGAAAAAAAAAAATCACTATGGTTCTCAAAAGAGGTGACGGGAAAAGTTAAAGAGAAAAAGATAGCATTTAGGAAGTATAAGGAAACACAGAAGGAGCAGGACAGAGAACTATACCTGTTGAAGCAGAAGGAAGTGGGGAAGGCAGTCAGAATAGCAAAGGCCCAAACCGAGGAAAAGATAGCCAACTCGGTTAAGAAGGGGGATAAAACCTTTTATTGGTACATTAGGGAGCGAAGAAAGACAAAGGGAGGGATAGTGAGGCTGAATAAAGGGGACAGTGGGTGGGCAGAGATGGACAGTGAAAAAGCAGGGATACTGAATCAATACTTCTGCTCAGTATTCACAAAAGAAGAGGAGGGGGAGGTACCTAATCCAGTCAATAGAGGCATTCTGGATAGGGGGGTCGATCCCAGTCCTTTCACAGAAGAAAGGGTTCTGAAATAATTCCTAAAACTGAAGGTGGACAAAGCAATGGGGCCTGATGGGATTCACCCCAAAATTCTAAAACAACTAAGGGGAGAACTAGTGACACCACTGACTACGCTTTTTAACAAATCATGGGAGGATGGTGTGGTACCTGAAGACTGGAGTATGGCGGATGTGATTCCCCTTCACAAAAGTGGGAGCAAGAGAGGCAGGAAACTACAGACCTGTCAGTTTGACCTCAGTGGTAGGAAAAAATGATGGAATCACTTCTGAAGGAAAGAATTGTTGAGTACCTACAGGCCAGTGGAGCACAGGGGGGATGTCATGTCAGACAAATCTAATCGATTTCTTTGACTGGATGACCAAAGTAGTAGACCAGGGAGCGGCTGTGGACATGGCCTACATAGGCTTTAGCAAGGCATTTGACACAGTCCCACACAAAAGATTAATAAAACAAATTAGCCAGCCTGGGAGTGAGTCCCAGGGTGGTAGCCTGGGTAAAACATTGGCTGGACAACTGGACATAGAAGATAATAGTAAATGGAGCCCACTCTGAAGAAAGGGGGGTTACTGGTGGGTTACAGCAGGGTTCAGTACTGGGTCCAGTTCTTTTTTGATGTCTTTATAAGTGACATTGCAGAGGGACTGGAAGAAAAAGTATGCCTCTTTGCAGACAACACAAAGATCTGCAACAGGGTTAATACACAAGAGGGGTGGAAAGGATGAGAAGGGACTTTCAAAGTTGGAGGAATGGTCAGAAGTATGGCAGCTTGGATTCAATGCAAAGAAGTGCAGAGTAATGCACCTGGGAAACAAAAACCCAGGGGAAGAGTACACAGTGGGGGGAAGGTAGTAACAACAACAAAAATGGAAAGGCACCTGGAGGTAATTATATCAGATGACCTAAATGTTAGCAAGCAATGTGAGAAGGCAGTAGGGATGGCTGGGGGGATACTGGGATGCATAGGGAGAGGCATCACCAGTAGAAAACAGGAAGTTGTTATCCCTCTGTACAGACAGTTGGTGAGACCCCATCTGGAGTGTTGCATCTAATTCTGGAGACCCCATCTCCACAAGGACATAGACAGGATGGAGGCAGTCCAGAGGAGGGAAACTAAAATGTTGCAGGGTCTGCAACAGAAACCATTCGAGGAGAGATTAAAGGAGTGTAATACGTATACCCTTGAAGAAAGGAGGGGGGGGACATGATAGAAACTATTAAGTACCTCAAGGGAATCAACAAAGTCCAAGAGGGTAGTATCTTTCAGAAAAAGAGATGTGCAAGAACAAGGGGATGCAATTTGAAGATGGGGGGGGACGGCTCAGGGCAATGTGAGGAAGTATTTTTTCACAGAGAGGGTGGCAGGCACATGAAACAGCCTTCCTGAGGAGGTCATGGAGTCAAAAACAGTGGGGGAATTCAAGAATGCATAGGACAGGCATAAGGACAGGCATAAGGCAATTCTTGTGGGGGGTAGGAAGAAATAAGCTGTTGGTTAATTAGGATCTGCAGCTTATCCAGTAGGCAGGGAAATGGGCAGACTAGGTGGGCCAAGCGGTCCTTATCTGCCTTCAAATTCTATGTTTCTATGTTAAAGTGGGAAGGGTTTTGAGAAATACCACCTAACCTCCCCTGCCCAGTTGGAATGAACTAATAGCTTAAGACCCTGCCTCCCAGTTTGATCTGGTCTTGGGCAGCTGTAGTGGGTGTGCTATCTGCCCCACCAGGAAGAAATTATTCCCCAGAATTTGAAGAGGTCAGTGGTGACTCCCAGAGCAGAAGTAGTAGTTTTTCTTGAGGTAGTGATGTAGAGCTAGAAGCATAGCCTGATCACTCCAGGTAGGAGCCAAAGGGAAAAAAAATTAAAAAAAGAAGAAAGCTTCCATAAATGTTAGAATGCACAGGATGAATACAACTTGACATGTTATGTAAAGTGTATCTACCCCCGCGAATAATATGTTTTTTTCCCCAGTTTAATAGGCCTACACGACCAGAGTAATGTTATGCTTGTGCAACTGTGATAACTGTTTGGCCATTTGCACTCTCTATTCCATGGGGAATTACCATCCTGTAGGGGTACCGAAAGAAAGGAACCCTCAAAGAGGATTCCACCCCTAGAGGCACTGCAGGAGATTCCCTTGGCTAAAAGTACCTTAGGAAGGAACACCCAAAAAGAACTTTAAGTAGTAAACGTTGACTTCAAGATAGAGAAGCAAACTGGCATCAAAGAGACAGCTTGATGAAATACAAATGGATGCATAGGTTGTAAGGTAGCGATGATAAATGGATTGCACTGATGACATCAAGGGACTTTCTAAGGAAAGAGGGAATAGTGAATAAGGCCACCATCCATCTCCATCCCACAATGGAAATCTACTTAACGAACTAGGGATGGCAAGCCAGATAGCTGCTGGTTAGATAGTAGGAGGCTGGCTGAAGTGCAAACCAGCATTTGGTGGTTTGGTGGTAGTAGCAACCAGTGTAAAACAAATTGACAAGTTCCATTATAAAGGTCAAATTGATGGTGACATTGAGGTAGGTGTTAAAGCAGAGCAAAGCAAATAGGCTGTGAGAGACTGTGATGCCAGTGATTGAATTAATGAGATTTAGTGTAGTTGAATCGATGAGGTTTAGCAGATGATTGCAATGGTTTTGGAATGAATAGTAAATTGGCATAAATACCTGAATGCCATTAAGGCAGAGGTAGGTAATCCCAGTAGGGAGTATTTGGAACGCAGTAGAGGAAAGCAATGGATATTATAAAAGCCATGTTGGCTGTGAGGTTAATATTTTTATGCACAGATATCTGAAAGGCCATTTGGGCAAAGGAGCTGGGCAAAATCACATAGCTTATATAAAGCATGAACTTGCTAATTGGAGCCACAATGTCCCACCGTAACACCCAGTCCTCTGTTGTAGGAATAACAGGGAAGCCAAGAGCTGAGCATCATGAGACCAAACAGCACTATAATACTGATAGGGTAGTAATGTCAGCACCTTTACTGACAAGGTCCTAGCAAAGGTCAGAGCCATAGGATAGCAGCTGTTGGAGTTATGTGGACAGGAGAAGCAAATTAATGACTGAAATGTTCAGAATGTTAAATTCAGCTAGACATGTTTATGCATATTTTAACTTTGGCCTTTCTCTATTCCCACCCTCAGTAGAGGAGTTGGTTAGCATTTAGAGAATAGACGTCCAAAAAGAGAGATAACCTCCTCCAACTCATGAAAAGAGTGTGGACAGTAGCATGCAGGAGAGGAAAAAAACCCTGTGGAGGAAACCTCTGAGGACCTATGGCTACCAACCTGCCAGTCCTCCAGGCACACTAGGAGGAGATGGACGAAATGGTAAATAATATCTAAGTCAGATAAAAGATGGGACATGCTGGAGCTCTGTCATGGTTGATGGTGGCAATACTGCTTCAGAGTCTTTGGAAAAACAAAGGACTTGGATTGTGGCCACAGGAAATCCACAGGAATTCGAGACATGAGGAAATGTAGTAGGATGATAAGTGAAGTTGAAAGGCATGGAGAAACTTTTAGCTTGTGGATGAGGAGATCAAGTAGGCGCTTTGCAGAGAGGTGAATAATGGCAACTGAGAGCAAGAACTGCAAACTTTTAGAATGCTCATAGTATCAGGTAGTTCCATGTCAGTATCACAGTGGTGAGTCGCAGCAGAGGAAGAATGGGCAAGTCTATGAAAAATTATGAATTGAACAGCTGAAATCCAGGTCCACTGAGAAAATGTCATGATGGCAAAAGAAGGAGAAATCAGCGCAGGCATAAGTCGGCAGCAGGATTGAACATCCGAAGCTGAGTGTGTAAAGGCAAACTGCAATAGGCGAGGTGAAGTATATCTTGGTATGAAAGTTGCTGGGAGAATCTGATTCTGGAAAGGAGCAGGATATGAAGCATGGATTCAGATGAAGATGAGGTTGAGAAGTTGAGTACTGAATGGAGAATGGAGAATGGAGAATGGAGAATGAGGAAGTTGTAGCTGAGAGTTTGTTTCTGAGAACCATCTTGATCCATGGAGTAGACAAGAAGATAGCAGAGCATTACAGTACAGCCTATGATGTGATGCCATGGAGGCTGCAGCAGCCTGGTGCAAACCAGAAGATTTCTTAGTGAAGAACGGGAGTGGTAGAACCAAATGGATATGGAGGAGGAAACATCAGGGAAATAGGAGCTTGTAGGAGGGCATTCGAATGGACTCCCTGAAAAAGATTTCCTGGATGAAGCTTGTAGGAAGAAGTCTGATGGGCATCCCTGAAAACCTTCTTAAAATAGAAGCATGCAGGAAGACATTTGAGGGACTTCACTGAAGACTGTTTTCAAGTAGGCAAATGATGCAAGATAGCGAGACTCTCATTATGTTGATGGAGGACGCCTGCCCACACTCGTAAACCTTCTACAGGAATGAGTTAGGTAGACGGTGTCCTGAGGACTGTTGGAGAGGGCTGTGAGAAAATAAAGGAAGCTGCTACAGCATAATTGAACCTGTTTGGGTAGAGTCAGGTTACTCAGGTAGAGGCGCAAGACTGGAGTCCATGTGATGATTTTGCCATCCAGACAACATTGATAACAGAGAATGTGGTGGCGAAAAGTCTCTTCCATAATGCTGAGAAGATGTGGGTAATAAGAAAACTATAAAGGATTCGGCAGATTCCATGTCAAAACAGCGAACGCTAAACAGCGATCACTGGTACGGTGAGTGTACATCGCCAAAAATCTAAATGGCAATGTACACTCCCCAGCGAACCTGACAAGAGCGATGGGAAAACAACAATGTATCTATGCAGGGGGCTGCACCCCCCACATCCCCTAAATTAGGATTCTTAGTCCAGGGGAGTGCATGTCGGGGACAGGGGAGAAACTCGGACAGAAAAAAAAAAATGAAGTGCTGCACATGTTAAAAAAATAGAATCCCTACCCAGACCCAAACCCTGGACCTCCCTCACTGCAGCCTGCCACCCTCACCACCACACCAGAATGGCAGCTCGGCAGCATGCTGCCAAACTACAGCCCAGTTGCCTTCTCCTTCCTGAACCCTCCTCTTCCATTCCTTGGTCCTCTTACTATCTCGCTGTTTTGTCCTGTAACTTTGTGCTATAACCGTGCCTCACTACCCTTTTAGAGCAGCTTAGATTACAGGTGCTGAAACTGAGTAGCTCAAAACTGAGTCGCTCAATTTCAGTCACCATTATAACATGCTACTGACTCAGTGGAGTTATGGATATGCTTCAGCATCTTCAGACTAGCAGCTTGGATGCTAGTACTGATGAGGCGTTCAGTGACTCAGCAATGGTATTTTCAATGCCTGATGGAGCTGACGATGATTAAGTGACATAATATTGCAAGGAAAGGCGTAGGTAGAAGCCGAGGTGATAAATGAGGTATGTTATATCAATTCACATGGCAGATGAAGTAATTGGTAGAGGCAACCAGATGGTATAATTAGGGACCATAGGTCAACTGATGAAAGAACTGGGAAGCAAGAGTGGTGCTACTAGGAGAGCAAATAAATGAATGAAGGTGTTACTTAAGGAGGGAAGCATAGGTACCTGTTATACACTGAGGAAACATTGAGAGTGACGTGGAGGTGGACTGCTAGAAGATGAGTGACTGAAGTTAGCAACTGTAACTCCCTGCCTCCGGGGGGCTTACCTTGGATGCCTCCCGCTGCCCCGGTGCTCTGTTTTCCCATGTTGTGCCCCTGTTGTTGGTCTGAGTACCCATTTGTATCCCTCAGCGTCCATCCAGCCCCTGCAGAAGCTAGACAGGGGAGCTGCCACATTTCATGCTGTACTTCCGTGTAGCGACTCGTGCATGTGCAGTAGCGCATTTGTGTTTTTCAGCCATTCCAGCAGCCGAATGGATGCCTCTCCAGTGGTCCAGGTCCTGAAATTAAGCTAATTGGAGACCTGGAGGAGGCGCAGGAGGAGCCTCTTTATTAAGGAGCACCTATCAGTGTTGGGGATACCTCATGAATATTAATGAGGCCAGGGAAATATGAATGGGGAGCCTGCCTGCTGCCTGGGGGCTGTGTGAATCAGCAGCAGCGACAGTCAGCGGGCTAAATAAAAATATTAAATGGTGTGATGTGACAGTGCAAAGGGACTGCTTTCAGACAGTGGGACATATGACAAATAAAATTTATATTTTGGCTGCAACAAAGCTCAGAAGCTGGGACTTATGTGGACTGCATGTTAAACTGTTTGTACCAGCAGCCATACTGCAGCCTTGTGACTTCAGGAGAGCCAATCGGGAGACCAGGATTTTTGAAAGGACTTGTGGGACTGATGAAAGGACTTATGGGGGAAAAAGCTGGGGAAATTCTTGGTGCCCTTTTACACAGCCAATCAGGAGTCGAGGGAGCCTGATGCATATTAATTTTCAGAAGGCACAGTGGTTTCAGCCAATTGGGAACTGCCAGAGAGCTCCCAAAAGACAAGGACTGTTGGTTCTGGAGTCAGTTCGGCAGTAGCCCCTCCAAAGGGAGGGGGACTCAAGCCCCTTTGCAGAAGAATGGGGCTACAAGGCTTGGGAAAGGTCTGCCTGGGGGGTTGACAGTCACTTGTCCCCCAGGGCCTGCAGTTTGCCTTTCTCCACTGAGGAGGAATTTTGGTCAAGGAATCCAGTTTTGTAGTTTCAGCAGTGGGAGTCTCCCTGACAAGCGGAGGCTTGCCAGTATTGCTTAGGTTGGTCCTCAAAGAAGAAGTGCAACATTAAACTGTGGGGGGAAGCTACACCACAGCGGTGAAGGTTTTGTCTAAAGGTTTCTGAGGTAAAGTTTGTCTGCTGCCCTGGATGACACAGCATCACAGGAAAAGGGATGGACATTGGTTAAAGAAAATGGCTATGGAAGGTTCTGTTTTATGAGAAATGGATTAACGAAAAAAGAAATGATTTTGGCTTATGGGAAAATGGTATGAGAGTCTCCCCGACATGTGGAGACTTGCCAGTATTATCAAGGTTGGTCTTCAAAGAAGAAGCGAGACCCCTTTTAGTTCATCAGCACGTGCATGGTGAGGAAAAAGTGAGCGTCTGTGTTAAGGGACTGGTCGAGGAAAGAATGTGTTCGGTCAGTGCCAAGGTAAGGGTCCTCAGAGGAACCCATGTGTGTTCAATGAGAACCCATAGACTGTGACATGTTTTTGCAAGGGCCACAGCTACCACACTGGCAGCATGGCTGAAACTGCCTTTAATAGCCAGATGTGACTAAAATTCAAGACTAAAGTTGCTATGTGATATGAAGTTAAAAGAGATTAAAATCTGCTCATCTACAACCAGGTAGGGAAACATCCAACCCCTATCAAGTGGGGCTGACTGGGACACAGGGGGCCACAGGTGCATACCTGGGTGCTAGGGCACTCTGGGCCCATTGAGGGAGTCGGACCATGGGGTCACTCCTGAGTCTGGGTTCACTTGTGGCCTGGAAAGCCTTGCATTGTGCTCTGCAACTGGCCTGGAAGCAGTCTGAAGGTGACAAGCTGCTAGACCCTCAAGCAAGTCAGAAGGTCCAAGCTGCAGAGTGCCTGCTCCACATCTCAAGTTTCTCAAAGATCCTGAGTTCTGCTGGTCCATCTTTCCTAGATTTACAGTCCCAATGCCACCCGAGACCGTCTGCAGAACTGTGAGTAAAGGCAGGGATTGTTCTGCACCTGTGGGATGTAAATAGTTGTCTCAGGTTTGTACCCAATAGCATAACAGTTCTGAAGTAATTATTCGATGTACAGAAAAATTAATTGTGATTCAAGTAAGCGCACCAGCATTGGCCAACCAGTTGTACCACAGGCCTGCAACGTAGGTAGTACTGGGTATCCAGGGGCAGAATTGGGGGTTTTGTCTGAACTGGGGACTGGTACTAGTTGAGGTTGTGAAATTGTTAAAATCCAAACAGCTAGTCAGATACAGAGCTACATCTAAAGGTTGGTGGGTGGATTACATGGAAAAGGTGCTGAAACTTAAAATGCAAAATGTTTGTGCCTGATGCTAATTTCTAAAAAGAAATCAACACTGTTGTTTAAACTCTGTCTCCATTCTCCCTTTTCCTAACCCCTCCTCCTCTAAATAAATGATGTGTTATCTGTTTTGGAAAACTTTGACTTGTGAGCATATTATTAGCTGAAGTCAAAAGTTCAAAGTGTTTAATTTGAGGGTTTTGGTGTATGGTAAATCCATGTGTTGGGGTGACTGTATGGGGAGGTGGATTGGTACAGCATCCCAGGGGGTTGTACTGCTAAATATCAGACCCACTTAAAATGTACTCCGGGTGGAAGCACCGTGCTAGTTTCATTCTATCTTGGGAAAGAACCCCTTTAACAGCACAATAGGAACCCAGGCCCCTCAACCTGGTTAGTGGCCACCCAGGCAGGGGTAGTAGCCCTCTAAGACATGGCACCAGAGCTACACAACTTTTCACTTGATCCAGTAGTTCAGAAGAACCTTGCTTTTCCCTTGATGATCCTGTGTGTCTGGAGTCAAATTCCCAGATGGGATGGTAGAGATGAAGCCCAAAATGTCCAATGATGGAAATAGGGAAGTGGTCGTCTGCAGCAAGCATACCAGTTAAATGCCCCATATATGAAGGAGTCTGAGTACAGAGCTAGTGGTGGATGGTCCTGGAGGTTGGGTCCAAGTTCAAATGTAAGAGGCAGGAGGTGAACATAGAAAGGAGACAATAAATCAGTAGAATTGAAGATAACACTTCTGGTCAGTTTGGACCCTTTTATGTCTACCACTCCTGGAAACCACTGAGCCAGGGGACTCGTCCAGGAAGTCAGAATGTACTGGCAGTCATGGCGGTAATTAAAGACCTGGTGAAAGGGTCGCAGCCGAGGGCATGATCAATGAAGCTACACAATATAGATGGAATGGAGCCAGATGCAGTAGAGAAAAACTCGGCAGAGTTAACATGGCATGTACTGATATGCCTGCAATCCAGGTAAAATGAGAAGCCAGAGTAGTTGCACATGAGAAATAGAGAGAAGCAGCAGCAGTCTGCAGCAAAACTGGAAAAGACCGAGGCTAGAGAAACTGTTTATGGGTACATAGCAAGGTGGAGAATGAGGGAGGCAGCAGGAGAGGTAGATGATGGTTTGCAGAGGAAATACAAATTATGGCTGAAGTACAGTACTGCCCTCATGTCCATGGGTATCCTTATGCCACTGCCATCATAACGGGAACAGGAAATAATGTGGCATGATGGTGCAGGAAGACATTGCCAGGAGCGATAGCAGAAGCGTAAAATGGAAGGACTGAAGGCAACTTGCTTTAATGTGACCTGTCATCGGGCTTCACCTTATAAAGTATGGTAATATCCCCAGATCTAGGAAGCTCAAAGAAAGATACCCCAGTCCTGACAAATCCAGCTTACGAAGGGCAAACAGACTTGCAAACAGGCCCCCAGTCAACACGTCTGTGAGAAGTGTATAGGTAGGACAGGACATCCCACAAGTAACGGAGGAGTGTCATGCAGGCGCAGTACGTTAACATACTGAAGAGACAGACTGAGGCAGTCAAACACATGAGACACACTGTTCCCCATATGGTTCCCAAAAACCATTGTACAATAACAGCACAGGCAATGAGGCTGAGTGCAATCCCAGTGTCGAAAGGAAAGTTGCTGAAAACCAAATACAGCCAAGTGCATTTCCGGACACCAGCGACATACAGTAGTAATAAAAGATTAGAATGAATTTGAGATCCATACAGTTCACCCATCATTTCATGAGCAAAGAAGAGTATGTTGTGCAAACATGTAAATAGGAGAAGCCAACCCACTCCACTACCCATGCTGCAGATGATCAGATGCAGGATGAATCCAGAGTTACATTCGTCCCAATAGCAAGGACAGTGCCGAGACCGAGAGGTCACGAGAAGTGGCAGAGTCATCATCGCAGAGCAGAAGAATGACTTCGACAGATAATCTGAAGTGTTCCAGCCAACACCAACAAAAGCAAAATTAATGACTGGTTCCACTGCACACAGGGCCTAGCAGTCAGAATCAGGATCATAGAGAAAATGCTGCTCAGTGGTCTGGTATGGCCAGAAGGAAATAGCTGCAGCAGTATGGGCTGATGCTGATGCGATGGTGTGGCAGCCCAGAAACAACAGGGAGGAATGGAGCGATAGCTCCAAAAGAATGCTAGAAATAAGGCAAAGGGAGACACAGAGATGAGCCAAGACATAGGTGGGGGGGCAGCAGGGACTGCCAACAGGGAAGGGGGAAACAGCAAAGAACAAGGGAGCAGAGCAACAGACACAGGAAGGACATGCTACACAAGAGGAGGTAGGGAACAGGCAAAAGCAAGGATGGGAAAGAGAGTATACAACCACAAGGTCCACTCAGCTGCCCAGGTAAAGAAACATGCTTGAGGTAAAGGTTGGGAGGAACTGCTTATATAGGTCAGGAAGAGGGCATGGCTGGCTGCTCACTCCACTGAACTACAGGCATAGCCTTTCAATTATAATAAATATGTCCTTATTTTATAAGTTAAACTTACATTTATTTTTTTTTAATTGCAGCTATAGGTAGAAGGTAGGCAGTTAAGCAGGTAGGTAGGTTTGTTTATTCATAGATCACCCTTTCCCAAATGGTCAGGGTAATTTAAAGGAGACCATTTAGCACTGTGAACCCCACACCCAAGTGTGGACTGGTCCCAGTTTGTACTGTGTGCAAAAACATTTTCTTACTTATTGTTAACTGCAGTATAGTAGATTGCATTAGACGGATTCTGTTTATAGCAGTGAGAGAGTCAATAGCTTGCAGTGCATGTTTGCTGGTCCCATTGTTCTACTATGGCTAAGTACAGTCATCTGTGACTGTACTTAGCCCAGGGAGGACAACAGGAATGGCAAACAAAAGCTCAGAGCTTAAAAAACTCTAACATGCACTGCAGGCTATTGAATCTCTCACTGCTGTAGTCCTCCCTAGATGTCAATTGCAGGGGACTCCGGGATTTATAGTTCCAAAAATTTCAGCTTACAAGTCAGCAGAATCAGTCTGATACATATATAGTAATTAACCCCCCTTCCTTGAGAATGACCAGATTCTCAATGTTGAGTTAGTGCTGTGGCATCAGGAGCATGACAGCAAGGCTTGAGTGCCTTCCTGATGTCACCAAACTAATAAGGCGTTGAGAATCTGGCGAGTTCTCAGCAAAGGGGATTATGTTATTTTATATAATACAATTTGAGACTGTTTTTCAAAACAGTCTCAGACTGCAAGATTGTTCCAAAAAGTGTATTCAGAGGCATGATCACTGCTGCCATGGAGAAGCTTTTTTCCCCTTTTTTCACAATCTCGACCAAAGTTGTTACACGTTAGATCACCACTCCCTGCCCCGCCTGATCATCTCTCAGACAATCTACCTCCTCTGTCTGTCCCTCTCCCTATTACTACAATAAAACGTCTCCTGTACATTCAATTTTCTGTTGTAACAGGAATGCTTTAGAAAGGTTCAAACTGACGATTTTGAATCGGCATGCAATGCTGTCCGCTGCCGTTAACAACTCATCTTGCACTTCCACAGCACTACTGGTGATCACTGCTGTAATTGGTGTAGAGGGCAACCTTGTTTTTCATGTTCCAAAATGCTAAGAAAAGTAGGTTCTATATTCTGAAATGTGAAGAACAAGGTTTTAAAAATACCAGAAAAAAAGAGGCTCCAAGTGTATCGTTATCTACTATATAACAGTAAATAGTAAATTAAATTAAAAAAAAACATTTTTGCACACGAAAAAAAAAATTTGCACAGAAAGTGCAAATTAGGACCAGCCCCACATTTGGGTGTGGGGTTCTTGGTGCTGACTGTTCTCCTTTACCAATGGTTTTGCAAAAAAAATACAGTGCAGTATAAGTAGAACATCGTATACAGCAGGCAAACATTAACACAGCATAAGAAAACAATGAGGTGGGGAGAAAAAATATGTAGAAACATAGGACAGGAGTCAGGACTAGCCACCATACCACTGCTGGTATCATATATTTTATTTTATTTTATTGAAGTGTTGGAATTACAAAACCTTTGCGCCTGGGGCTCATTTACAAAGGCTCCACATCATAACAGGAGGTTACAGAGGGACAAACAAGAGTGTCAAATTCATTGTACAAGGTTAAAAGAGTATACAGAGAACACACATACATACATACATCACATCATGCATACATCAGAACATAATTATTGTTAACGGAGTATCATAGGTTAAAAGTTACAGGCTCATTACAAACTACATAATAGCAGCCATATATGTAATCTTGTCATAAATGCCACAGGCTGTGGCGATGTGAGAGGGGGAGAGTACTAGCAGTGATGCTCAACCAGGGAGGGACAGATTATAAGCAGTCAGAAGTAGGCATTGTCCAGTGGATGGTATGGGAGTGCCCTGGGCCAGGGCAAGAATGTGGAGATAGGGAGGGGCATCAGGGAGTATTGCACATATCAGTGAAGGTGGGGGGTAGGGAGGAGTGGTGCACAGATCAGTGCAGAGGCAGGGAGAAGAGGCAATGAAAAGTTGGGGGAGTGACAGGATGGGAGTGCAGGGGGAAGGGAAAGGGTTGCGTAGACGGCTGGAGGAGAGATGTTGTAGGAGAAGGAGGATGGGTTGAGCAAGGGGGTGTGGGTGAAAGTGCAGGGTAGAACTAGGTGAGGCAGTCACAACTGCTGAGTTTCAATAGATGTTGTCGCAGTTTGGGTTTAAAGGGCCTGTTGTGGTGCATGCTATGAGATCTGGTGGGAGGCTGTTAAGCATGCTGGGAGCCCTGAACATAAAGGTTTGTTGGGCTTGCATGGTATGCCAAAAAGGGATCTGGAAGGTTGGATTGGATGTGCTTCTGGTGCAGTGGAGGTTATATGTCCTAGTAATGAACTGTAGGAGTGAGGATGGGGCCAGCCTGAGACTGATCTTCTTGGTGAACAGACAGGTTTGATAGATCCTGTTATGGAGGTTCAGCCAGTTCACAGAGGCATAAAGGTCGCAGGTGTGAATGTAGAGGTGGGCCCCAGTGACTAGACAGCAGGCTTTCTTTAGGGCCACACTTAGCCTTCGAAGAGTGGTGCTGGTGGTTGACCCATAGATTATGAGTCCAAAGTTAATAATTGGAAGAACGGAACTAGTTCAGCTGTTTCAAATGGCCATCCAGAGGGCTTCCTGGGACATGCTGTTCCTGTGTCCATACAGAACCCTTAGTCTGGTGCTGATATCCCTCAATACAAAAACCCTGGAACAGCATATCAGTTGGGGGGGGTGAGGATATAGCATGCACCAAGCAGGAAAGGGACCTTGGGGTTATCATCTCTGATGACCTTAAGGTAGGGAAACAGTGTGACAAGGCAGTAGGTAAAGCAAATAGGATGCTGGGATGTATAAGCAGGGGCATCACCAGAAGGAAAAGGGAGGTCATAATTCCACTATACAAGACACTAGTGAGGTCCCACCTGGTGTACAGTGTACAGTTCTGGAGACCTTACCTACGTAAGGACATACACAGGGTAGAGAAGGTTCAGAGGAGGGCAACAAAGATGGTGCAGGGATTGCATCATAAGTCCTATGAGGACAGGCTGAAGGACCTGAATATGTACTCCCTGGAGGAGAGGAGGCAGAAAGGGGATATGTTAGAGACATTCAAGTACCTTACAGGGAGGAACAGGATGCAGGAATACACTATTTTCCAAAGAAAAAGGCGTTCCAGGATTAGAGGGCATGGGATGAAGTTGGAGGGAGGGCAATTCAGAGGAAACATGAGGAAGAATTTCTTCACTGAAAGGGTAGTGGACAAATGGAACACCCGGCCAGAGGAAGTGGTGGGGGCTGAAACAATCACGGGATTTAAGAATGCATGGGATAGACATAAGGGAATTCTGGAGGTCAGGGTTAAGGGGCAACAGACTTCTAGAAAATCATAAAGTGAACTTACAAGCTCAAATGGGCAGATTGGGTGGGCCATAGGCCCTTATCTGCCAACAGTGTCTATGCATCTATGATATGATATTTACATGTTCAGTGAAGGACAAGTTGCTGTCCAGGGTTATGCATAAGTATTTGAAATTGTGTACCTGTTTGAGGGGAGAGATAAGGTTGTTTGTAATCATCAGTTGGGTATTTTTGTACTTGTTATGTGAACTAGCAAAGAGCATCACTTTGGTTTTCTTATAATACATGATTAGTTTATGTTCAGTGAACCAGTTCTCTACTGCAGAGAAACTATATTGCAGGCTGCTAACGAGGATTGAGGGACTAGGCTGGCTAGTGAAGAGCACAGCATTGTTGGTGTACAGGAGCAGTATGGAGGGGCAGACCTGGAGGAGGGTGTTAATGAAGAAGCTGAACAGGAGTGGACCCAGGATAGATCCTTGAGGAACTCCAGAGTGTACAGGGTGACTGGTGGAGAGAGTATCGAGAATCTTTACTCTTTGGGATCTGTCATCTATGTAGCTCTTAAACCAAGATGTGACATCCTGTGAGAGTCCAAGGGTGGGTAGACACTTAAGTAAACGAGCGTAATTAACAGTGTCAAACGCCTTTGTGAGGTCAATATAGATTGCTCTCACAAGGTATCTGCGGTCCAGTATAACAGTGCAACCCACCTAACATGGTATACCGGCTTCTGGACCCCGTAGTGAGCATGCCGCAGTAAGCAGGCTCTGTGTTGGCCAGGTGAGCTGCTCATGAATATGCATAAGCCCATACCTTGCTTTGTTTGGCTCCCTGCTGCTGTAGCATAACCTGTACTTCAGGGCAAGGAGCTGATGTGCATTCTCTTGGAGGGCAATGGGGGACTGGACTGTTCAGTAGGGCTGGTAATATTTTTGTTATTACATATAAAATATGTGAAGGGAAGGTCAGTTCAAGGAAAAGACTGTCTTACTGGAAATGACACATCAAAAAACCCCAGGGATAAGTTCAAAGGACAAGAGGTATTTTAAACTGCAGAGATCTGGGGTGCAATTACCTTATCAATTTGCTTTCATCCCAGGAAATAAGATTAGCCATTCATAATGCCCTCAGGGAGATCCTTTGACTTGCATATTTGCCAGGAAGGACTTGTGGGGAGGGGTGTCGAGAGAGGCCAGAATGGACATTGAAGAGGTTTGATATCTGAGCCAGGGAGGACCCAAACAGATTTGGAATGTCCAAAATACATTTCCCAGGAAACCCTTGAATTACATCAGAAAGACTTGAGGTGTAGACTCCAAGGTCCAGATGGGATTAAAGAGGCCAATACACCTTTGCTTTGAATACAGTGACTTAGATCAAAAAAACTTTTGAGATTTTTGTGTAGCAGAGCACAAACCAGTTCTGACCAGTTAAACTGTGGAGAGGAAAGTCAGTGAGGTTATCTCATATGTTTTTTAAATATTTTATTTGGAGACCCTGTATTGTAAAATATAGAGTATGATACACCAAGACGGAGTTAGTGACCTCATGAGAAGGCCGGCTCAGAAGTGTGCTTAATTGCTGAAAGAACCTGACAGAGACACACAAGAAAATATGCTGACTGAGAGGAGAGAGACCCTAAAAGCACTGAAGGAAAGTAAGCATTAGATTATACCAGTCTGAAGTTATAAATTGTAGGAACTGCACTTTTTTTTCCTGTTTGTTTTAAGACTGTATGTGTTGGGATATATATTTGTTCTGTAATTATTGTACTGTTTTGATATTTTTAAAGTAAAGATATTTTTTTACAAACGAAACTGCTGGAGTGCCTTGACAATTATTTTTATTTTAAGTGGAGCTTTTAAAGGTTATAAGTACACTGTGTATGGGCTTATTGTATACCAAACTGGGAAATGGATAGAGTTCTCTAAATTCGTGCATAGAGTTCTAAGGGTTCATTTGAAAGACCTGGTTGGGTGACCGTAGGCAAAGATATCTGGCCCACCGAAGACAGAATTATCCGAGTCTGATAATTGGGTACGCTAACAAGAGGTTAACAGTTTGAATCCCTTCAGAGCTTGAGACTAAGGTGACTTGAACCCACAAAACAGACAGGAGGGTTACCTTGTCTGTTCACTATACATAAATCATATGCTCAGAGGTTGGCACTTTGGGAGTAGAGGGTTGACCGGCTGAGCGAGATTGTGACACAGCTCATACTTGTTATTTCTAGACCTGTACCACAGGTACTGCATATCATGTTCTACTGTCAATCTCCAGGGAGGCCGCAGATGCTAACCCTGCAATCCTGGTATTGACAGACATCTAAGAAGGAAACTTTTCCTTTTTATGTTCTGCTAGTACTGTATGTCCACCAGTCAGCTCTATCCTGCATGCTACACTCCTGTGTGGAGCACATGCAAATGAGGCTGGCAGTCCTGGACTGTCTTTGCTGCTACTGCAGCTGTAATAGCAGGGGGCAGTGCTTGGTCTTGGACTATTACCAAACCCCCATTCTATATCGGACAGGGTTTAGCCACTGGTGGTGAGACAAATACTGATGGAAATACCAGCAGTATCAGTTTGTTAATACAGCAGCCCACAGAAACATAGAAAATGCCAGCAGAAAAATGATCAGCGGCCAATCCAGTCTGTCCTTCCTTGCCTATCTAATGAACTGAGCCCCTGTCCATCCCCATGTTCTCCTCTGCCCCCTCATTGTATCTAAGTACAATTTTCCCATATGCCTGTCCCATCTGTCTCAGCAGGTATGACTTAATCTGGAAGTTTGTTCCATTCTGCCACTGCCCTTTTGGCAAAAAAGTACTTTCTGACATCTTATTTGTCCTTCCCCCACCATTACCAGTTTCATGGAGTTACCACTGGTGGAAGCATTACTACTTATTGTGACAAAAAAATAGTTTTTGCTGTATTGGGCCTTGTACAACAAGATGCACAAAATAGGTGATTTGATACCTTTTATTGGACCAACACAGATTTACAGAAAATCTTTAAGCTTTGAACCTACAAGGTCCATCTTCAGAAAGAAAATGGCAGGTTTCTTAAAAAGAGCAACCTTTAAAATACCAGAGTTTACACATTTTACACATGAATGTGACAAATTAGTGAAGTAATTAAATAAGAAACACTCAACCAGAGATGAGAAAACATTCTTTAAAATTCTAGTTCTGTGTAGGTCAAATGTCACAGAAGGAATGTTATCTAGGTCTATGCATTTTCTGATGTAACTTAAATGTCTTACCAAAGAGAAACTGATGACTGACTGTGTGTGTGTGTGTGTGTGTGTGTGTGTGTGTGTGTTAAGTACTTACATTAGTATAATTCTGCACACATCCATAGAGGAAAAAGCACGAGTGAGCAGCACTCCACCTGTAGTTTTAAAGGAAAGGCTGGACAACTAAAATCCTTAAACCAAACCATATTTTATGGCTCCTTGGCTCAATTGCCCAATCCTAAGCACAGCACTTTTGACTTGTTCCTGAGATTTCCGATTAGCCCAACCAGAGGGTTGAATTAGGATGTTTCTTACTGTGTTTGCTAATCAGAAATCTCAGGAACAAGTCAAAAGCATTGTGCTTAGGATTACATAACTGAGCCAAGAAGCCGGAGCAAGTTTTGAACTATGGACAATAAGAAATAAATTGCAAGTGTGTCTTATCAGCTCTGTCACTGTTTTTGTTTCATGGCTTTCTGCTATGTAGAACAACATGGTTTGGTTTAAGGATTTTAGTTGTCCAGTCTTTCCTTTAAATATGCAGGTGGAGTGCTGTTCACTCATGCTTTTTCCTCTATGGAGGTGAGCAAAATTGTGTTGAATTTACCCCAAGAGTGGCACCCAGGTTCAAACCTCCAAGAAACCAAATAACAAGTGTTTAAGCAGCAGTACTAGTTATCCAGCAAAAAAAGTCATCCTACATTTTTTTAGCAGTAATGTATTCCTGACAATCTTAGATACGTCTCTGGGGTATTTTATATTCAATCAGCTATTTTAAGACCCTGTTTAATTACAACTTTTATAATTTGAATGGATCAACAATAAATATGGCAGCGACCAGTAACTTTCAAAAATCTTCTCTCCAGAGAGCAAACACTAACAGCACTCATCGTATTTATAATGCAAATATCTCAGGGTGTTGCAAGCACATGTTTCTGATGAACAGCAACACAGCACCACTCTGATTTGCTTACATCCATGATTGTTGACATGGCAAAAGACCAACAACTGTTAAGAACTTCAAACTCCTTTTTTTGCCTTGGGAATGAAATAAAGCAAACAGAAAACCAGATATAGTTATGTTTTGGTTTGTCCTAACTGCATATCAAGTTATTTAAATTATTGTTAACTAGTACTGCTGCTTTAAATAATTTTTTCGAATGAACGCAAACGAATTTCAAATTTTTTTTTACTTACATTATAGTTCTGCATATGTAAGTCTAAAGCCCAGGGCAGGGATAAAGACCTAGCCACACTGAAAGAAACATTTATTGGACAGGGCATTCCTCGAGATAAATTTACAGAGCGTTGGAACATGATATGCAGATACCAAGAAAACAAACTGCTATATATGAAGAAAAGACTACCAACAGCAGAATACTCTTGATTGTCAGATACAGCCCTGATCTGGAGCCCCTAAATAAAATTATTAAAGATCTCCAACCAATATTCAGTGAGGATAACACCTTGAAATGTATCTTCCAAGAACTACCGCTACTGTCTTTCAAACAACCACCTAAGTTATCTAACCTGATTGTCAGGAGCAAACCTATACCTGACCAAAACAACAGAACACTTGGTGGACAAGACTCTGCAGTCATTCTAGATGTAAGACATGTGAGCACATTTCCACTTCAAATTGTATCAACACCCCCCCCCCCCCAAAAAAAAAAACAATTCAACATACAGGGGAATTATACATGTGCATCTCAGAATGTTGTTTATTACATTCAATGCAAGAAATGTCCACAGACAGGTTATGTGGGGAAGACTGAACAACCTCTTCAAACCTGAATGAACTCACACAGACATAATATTAAAATGAAGAAGACTGAAAAACCAGTGGGACAACATTTCTCTCAGTCCAATCACTCTGTCTCTGACTTCTCTGTCCTGGTTCTAAAAGGACACTTAAGAAATACACAACAGAGATGAGCATTTTCGGTCAAACTTCTTTTCCTTCTGAATATGGTGCAGGATGACATAAATGCAGACATTAGTTTCATGTCCCATTACATGATTTAAAGTGGTTTCTTGTTTCAGGTACAACACATGGACAGATATTTGTTTTACATGTTTCTAAAATGCTGATATATTAAATGGTTATTGTATATTATCTTGGTGAATAAATCACGCCTGTTCTTGCACTCAGGAGTATTTTTCGCTGAATTCAGTGACTATTGTTTCATTGCTTGTGTGAGGGCTGTGCCAAAACCACCCTCTACCTCCTGGTATATATTTAAAAGATGCCATCATAATCTTGACCCCCGTGCATTTCTCTTTGACTTGAGGAACTCTCTGAGTTGGCAAGCTTTCCACCTGGCTACAACTGTGACCGTGGCCTATGACATCTTCCAGGAAATTGTTTTAGGGGTAATTGATAAGCATGTTCCCCTAAATAAAATCCATACTAAGAAAAAATCTTGCCCTTGGTTTACGGCTAGTTTAAAAGCTGCACTGCTTAATAGAGATCTACTCTGGAGGACAGCCAGGAAAACAAAATTACCTTCTGATTGGCTAGCTTCCAGAAAGGCCAGAAACCACTGTACAAAGCTTGTTTGAGCCAAGAACTCCAACTGTTACTGAACTGAACTGGATTCCTCCTCCAAGTGGTCAGCTAAATTTTGGAAAACTGTATCGAAGGGCACGCATCATCCAACTCCCTCCCTGCCAAAATATCATCCGGCAGCTCCCTTATAACTGACAAACTAACGATACTCGACTTACTGAATAATCATTTTGCAATTGCTGGGCTAGCATTTGATTCTTCCCTAGCCAGTAACCTATGTACTCATCTGCATACCAATGACACAACCTATAAGTTCATAGTTGTGTACAAGTTCAGTAGGCTGATGCCCATAGTGAACTCAACACCTCTAAGATCTAGAGATGGAAGGAGTATTTTTTATCTCCCATGTATTGATCTAAACTCTTTTTAAACTGTACTGTTATATTACCACTAACCACGCTACTAGGTAATGAATTCCAAATGGGGGGGGGCCCTTTGTGTAAAAAAATGCAGTCTCTTAGTTGTTTTACAAATGGTAGTTTTTAAATGAAGGCTGTGAGATCTTGTAATACTAGTTGTACGTTGTCTTTCAAGACAAATAGTGTCAAGCATAATGTCACTATGAAATGCATTAAAGATATATATTAGATTGCCTCTAATTAATCTGTTTTCCTGTGAGTAAAGGTTGAGTGCCTTCAGTCTTTCAGTATAGCTTCTACCTGACATATAGTCGATTTTTCTGGTAGCTCTGCACTGTACCTTCTCATACATTGCTAGACCTCCAGCAGAGGTAGGTGAACAAAAGGGAGCACAGTACTCCAGATGGGGCCAAGCCAAAGTTGAATAAAGTAGAATAGCTACCTCTGTTTTTTTACTTTTAATGTGCCTATTTATACAGACCCGAATGGAATATGACTTTTTTCACAGTTTTATTTATGTGTGAGTCAAACTTCATATTATTAGTTAAAGTTACACCCAGATTTCTTTCTTCGATGGTTTTAATGAGTTCAGTGTTATTCATTTTGTAGTTTGCATTTTTATAGTTTCTGCCCATATACATCATTTTGCACTTAATCTCATTGAAATACATTTTATTTTCTTTGGCCCAATCACAGATGTTATTTAAATTTTGTTGGAGTTCGGCTACAGCTTGTGAATTTTCTAATGATGCATCCAAGTTTGCAGTCGTCAGCATAGTTGCTAATCCAGACACTGCCTGTTACCTGCATACTTGAAATTAATATATTGAATAATAGTGGGCCCAGAACAGAGCCTTGGGGTACTCCACTTGTAACTGATATCCAGTTTGATTTATGCCTTCTATTAACAACCCTTTGTTTTCTATTCTGTAGCCAGGAAGCAATCCATTTGATGATATTAGGGTTCAAGTTTATTTTTATAAGTTGATCTATGAGGGTTTTATGAGACACTGTGTTGAAGACTTTGGCGTAATCCAGAAAGATAATGTCAACTGACATTCCCTTCTCAAGCACTGCACTCACCGGCTCATAAAAAATCATCAGGTTTGTTAAACAAGATCTTCCCAGAGTAAAACCATGTTGTGAAATGTCTATGTTGCCATTAGTTTTAGTATGTTCAATTATCTTATACTGCAAGAGTCTTTCTAGGAGTTTGCAAAATAACAGAGGTAAGGCAAATAGGCCTATAATTGCTTGCCATAAGTTTATTTCCACCCTTGAATACTGGAGTAACATTAGTCAATTTCCAAGGTTTTAGAGAAATACCCTGGATCCTCGACGGGTGTTAGACAAAATATTTGTTGAACGCCCCGACAGCAAAACCAGCAGGTCAGCCACATTTTGCAGTCGGCTGCTGGTTTCCAGTGGCTGTATGTGTTTTCTTCAGGGGGTTTCACCCCTCAACCACGCCAGGGCTGTGCCCCACACCCCCCACTTTGGGATTATCAACTCTGCGTCGGAGCTGATTTGGGGGGGTGCAGGACCCCCGACAGACAGCGCCAGGTTCCAGTGGGTTCCCTACAGTGGCATGGTGCTGTAGTTGCTGTGGGGGACCTCGCTATCAAACTGTCGCTGTCGGATGGGTAACCGAAATACCCTCATTTACTGACAAATTGAATAAGACAGTCAAAGGGCCTGTAATTTCTTTAGACAGTTCCTTCAAGAACTTAGGTGTAATGTCATCTGGTCCTGGTGAGGAGTTGGATTTAATAGCTCCAATTGCATCCATGGTGTCATGCTCTGTAAACATTATAGGTGCATCTGTAGAAGTTATTTTAATCAAGATTACAATCCTCCTTATGTTTAAATACGGTTCCAAAATAGGTATTTAGTTCAGTGGCCATCCCGGTTTCATCATTTATTATTTGATTATTGGTCTGTAATGGTCCAACAGTGTTCTGTTTACCCTCTATTGACCCAATATAGTTATAGAAACATTTTTTATTGTCTTTAGTTTTATTTACCAACTGTAATTCTAAATTCTGTTTAGCTTTTTTTATTATTTTTTTAGTCTTCTGTGCCAAGGCTTTAAATTTATCCCAATAAATTTTTTTCTTAATTTTACTGTATTTGTTGTATGCTTTCCGTTTTTTGTTAATTATTCTTATTTCACTATTCCACCATAATATTATCCATTGTTTGTTATTATTATATTTTACACATTCAAGAACCCAGTTTTGTTTACAATATTCTGTTTTTTGATTTATCTTTTCCCACACTTGTATTGTGTTGAGATTCTCAAATTCTGTTTTTCAGTTCCAGTTTTTTAAATAATTTTTGATACTAATATAATCACTGCTTGATAGTCTTGGATGTTGGTTATTCCTTTATTTGCATTACATATCCTAGTTAGGCTAAACAGCACTATTTTGTGATCACTATCACCAAGCGGTGGAATAGTGAAAGGTATTGATGCTTCATTTTTAATATTTGTAAATATGAGGTCTAGAATGTTATTTCCTCTTGTTGGGACAGTGACCAATTGCTCTAGATCGTGTTGAAGTATAACTTCTAAGAATTTTTTCTCTATTATTCCATTTGCCTTCAGCTTAGACCAACTAATATTTGGTAGATTGAAATCTCCCATAAGTACAATGTCATCCATAATTTGTAATTTCTCTATTTCATTAAGAAATAGTTGATTCTCCTCCTGTCCAAGATTAGGTGATTTGTAGCCTAGACCAGTTGTCATAGTTTTGTTGTGTAAATGTGTTTTTGCCCATAATATTTCAGAAATGTAATCATGTATGCCAATTTGATAATCCATTAATCTATAAGCGATATTTAGTGCAATTCTGCCACCTTTTTTAGTTTTTCTGTTTTTTAATATTTTAGTACTTATCCAGTCTCTGACCCCTCTGCTCAAGTCATGACATTTTCCTTCCAGCCCGTATCTTTAAAGGATGCAGAAGAATTATTGCTACAGTTGGACACCAGAAAAAGTGCTGGTACTGACTGTATTGAGGCGCACTTTTTAAAACTTAGTTACCATGTCCTGGCAGTTCCAATTACACATCTTTTCAATCTATCCCTTTCTCAGGGTGACATTCCACCAATATGGAAAACAGCCCAGGTTATTCCTTTGTTTAAATCCGAAGATCCTAGTGATCTAAATAACTATAGACTGATTTTCTTACTTCCTATCTTCTCTAAACTGTTGGAGAAATTAGTGGACTCTGGACTCATCTAACCTGCTTAATCCAGCACAATCAGGGTTCAGGTCATGTCATAGCATGATATCTTCCCTTGCAAAGGTGACTAATGAATGGCAGAGTGCCCTAGATAACAAGAATTACATGTACACAGTTTTCCTTGATTTAAGCAAGGCTTTCAAAACTTTCGATCATGACCTGCTTCTCGCTACACTCCGTAACATTGGTCTGGACTCCATCTCTTTGAAATGATTCTCTAGTTACCTAACGGGGAGATTTCAACAGATTAAAGCTGAGGGGGAACTTTCATCTTTACAATATTTGTTGAGGGATGTGCCCCAGGGTTCCATATTGGGACCCCTACTCTTCTCATTGTATATTAATAGCATCGACACTGGAATCAAAACAGCCAATATTCATCTCATTGTAGATGACACAGTCCTCTACTTCACCAGACCAACCTCAATATTCACCTGCACGGACCTCCAACTAGAGTTTAATCATCTGCAATCAAACCTTCTGAACCAAAAACTACTCTTAAATGCTAAAAAAATAAAGGTGATGCTTTTCTCACCTTGCATTAATGCAATAAATCCTGCCTCAATAGGAGCAGTACCTCAAGTTACAACTCTTTTAGGTGAATCTCTAGACTTCGTAACTAAATTCAAATATCTGGGGGTGTGGATTGATTGCAAACTTTCTTTCCTGGACCATATTGAGGAGATGTCCAAAAAGCTTAAGCAGAGACTTGGTCTCTTATTCAGGATAAAACACCTCTTTACACAGCATGCTAGAAAAAGGTTGGTCCAAACCACTTTTTTTTCTGTCTTGGACTATGCTGATTTCCTCTATGGCCAAGCTCCTAACACAGTGTTAGCCAAACTTGATACTCTTTACCACAGAGCCCTAAGATTTACCTCTGGAGCACTGTATTCTATACATCATTGCTCCATTTACTCCTTAGTGAGATGGTCTTCCCTTAAATTCAGAAGGTAAAGAAATGCTGCCCTCTGGACCTTCCGGGCAATCACTAAGAAGCTCTCACAGTACATTTCAGATTGTTTACCCTGTTGTATGTTAGGTAGTTATGCTCTGAGAAGCTCCTCTTATTTTCCTTAGCTATCCCCAAAGTCAAGTCATGCTTTGGCAGGGCCTCAATATGTTAGGCACTTCCTCAACTCTAGAATAAACTCCAAAAAACTGTGAGAATAGCCTGCCGTAACAATCTGTCAGTGTTCAAATCACTATATGCACATTCCATTAAGGAGTCCTGCAATTGCTTTCCTTGATTTTTGGTAAAAGGTATACTGACCTCAGACATTGTGCCCTCTGTTTGACCTCCACTGACTCCCCAATGTGATTTTTACTCACGCTTATCCTCCTCCCTCCCTTCTCCACCTTAATTGTTCCATGTAACCATTGTCCTTCCCTGCATGGTTGCCCACACCGCCTCAGTTATGCTGGTATGTTCAATGCATATATTGCTATGTGACTGCTACCTATGTGTTCTCTTAGTGTACATATTTACAAATGTATCTTATTATATTGTATGTAATGTCCTTATTTTAATTCTTGTAATATTATTCTGTGTTTGATCATGTGCCTGTCCAGGTCCATCTTGTAAATAAGTTTACTCAAAAATGTTTGCTGGTAAAATAAAGATTTTTGATTGATTGATTGATTCTCTTTAACCTATATAACTGTATATTTCAGGGGTCAAAACTGGCACTGGCCCACTAACCAAATGCTGGTAGATTTTATATCGGACTAGTAAGATTTTCCTTTAAGTAGCCCTGTGGGCTTACACTGAAGAAGGTAACATTGCATTAAGTATACCAGCTGGGCCAGTGGAAAAGTCTGTGGGGCTAGTGGATTTTCCCAGTGAATTAGCCATGCTGGCTAGTGGCTGCAAAACTTAATTTCAGCCCCTGTATTTATCAGTCTCTTTTTAACTAGTGGGTGGTGATTACTTAGACTTTAGACTCACATATGTCGAACTACTAATGCAAGTACTTAGCACACGCAGACACACACATACATACACACGCACAGTCATTAGTTTCTCTTTGGTACACATTTAAGTGACATCAGAACATTTATAGACCTAGATAGCATTCTTTCTGTGAAATTTGACCTACACAGAACTAGAGTTTTAAATGATGTTTTCTCACCTCTGGCTGTGTTTCTTATCTAATTACTTCATTAATCTGTCACATTCTTGTGTAAAATGTGTAAACTCTGGTATTTTAAAGTGAACTCTTTTCAAGAAACCTGCCATTTTCTTTCTGAAGAAGGACCTTATAGGTTAGAAAGCTCAAAGTTTTTCTGCAAATCTCTGTCGGTCCAATAAAAAGTATCAAATCACCTATTTTGTACTTATAGTGAACAAGTATACAGTTTCTACTCTATTGATTCTGCAGAGGAACTTAAATGTCTCAATCATGTCTCCTCATGTCCTTTTAGATCTACTAGGCATTGCTCATAAATCCTCCCTCTGTTGGAATTCTGAAAACTATTTCTGTATCAACTGTGGAATAATTTTCCATGGAGGATGTAAACTGCAAAATAAATTTCTGCGAATTGTGGAAAAAGAATCTTCATTTCATGTAAACTGCAGATTATTAATCCATGAAAAAACATTCTGCATGTGGAATGGCAGAGTTCTGCTACTGACAGAATTCCATGGAACTTTCTGAAATTCTACGGAACTCTGTTCTATTGGAATTTCAATATTCTGCAAAGCCCTAATCCCTGGAGCAAGCCACTCGTGACTTCTTCAGTCACTGATGCCTCTCATTTCAGTATTACCCTCTGAGCTCTTCCACTCAGCCAGTTTTTACTCACCTAGTTATCATTAACCCATCCCCAAATCGCTCCATCTTTTACCATCATTCCATGAGGGATGGAACTGAAGGCTTTACTAAAATCTAGGTATAGTTTGTCTGCAGCATAGCTCCTGTCCACTGCTGGCCCAGTGACATTGAGGGCTGAGACACTGGTCACCTGCACCTTGCACCATGCCAGTGACCAGTGTTCAGGAACAAGCACGGGTCACTAGGGGTTGGCAGGAGTGGAAAGGGAGTGAGTGTCTGATGGACTGCTCTCCCTCTCTGGGGGGGGGATCCATGACAATCAGCACCTGATTGCCCCCTGGCAGAGGCTGGGGGTCAAGATGCACACTGTGCTTTGGGAAGAAGTTGAGGGGCAGACTTTAGGAGGGAGCATGTGCGTTTCCCTCTGCCGGCATCATTGCATGCCCACTGGCTCAAGGGGGAAAAAGAAAAGAGAGAAAAATGGCTTCCTGATTGGGCAGCTTGATGGCCATCCTACAGTGTACTGGCTCGGGGACTTTCCAATTTGGATCCAGACGGTGGCTGAGTTCGAGGGCTCCCCACCACCCCACTGCAGGGGTAAGCTGCAGGGGGATAATGCAAAGTCCATAGGAGTGAGGGGCACTCAGACAGCTGGAGTCCCAGAGGTTGCCTGGATGGGAGAAGACCAGGTAAGCAAGCAGAACGAATAAGCAAAAAAAAATAAATAAAATAACTCCTGTCCGCTGTTCTTGTCCCTCAAGCAAAAAAATCAATCATGTTCATCTGTCATGATCTCCAGCTGGCAAAGGTCCTATCACCTGCCAATTTCAAGTGAGAGGGTGGCACTGGAAGAAGCCCCTGCCCATGGAACTCATGACACAGGCAGGAGCATGGAGAGTCAGGAAATGCCTGATGTACTGTGAACCCAGCTCATTCAGGCCTTTATAAACCAGCAAAAGTACACTGAAACCAATGTACCATGTAATAGGCAGCCAGCCCAGAACCAAGAGTGAGGCAGTAATGCAATCTTACTTCCAAGCAGAAGTCACAATCCTTGCTGTGGCATTCTGGACTAACTGCAGAAAATGCAGCAGACTACCCTGCAAGCCCTTGTAGAGTGCAATGCAGTAGTCAAGTCTGGAAGGTATGCAGGCATACACCAAGATGTGAAGATGAGAAGGTTATGATGCTACAGTTGGAGAACCATTTGACCATCCATGACATCTAGGAACCTCTCCAATCCGATTTTCAAAAGAGGCATAGTACCGAGACCACACCAGTTTGGGTGCTCAATGATCTCTTGATGGTGAGAGATCAGAAGTGTCGTTTCATCTTGGTACTTCTTGATCTCTCCTCAGCTTTTGACACCGTGGACCATGGGGTGCTGCTTGAGCACCTGAGGTTCATCTGTGGCCTGTCTGGTACAGTTTTTAGGTGGTTTAAGTCCTTCCTCACTGGCAGAATGCAGAGGGTGGTGTCGGGAATTTTTTCCTCTGACCCATTCTCTCTGCCATGTGGGGTCCCTCAGGGCTTGGTGCTGTCTCCCATGCTGTTCACAGTGTACATGCTGCCCCTTGGAGACACTGTGAAATGGTATGGGCTGAGGTGTCACTGCTATGCTGATGATACCCAGCTCTACCTGTCTTTCGCACCCGACTAGGATAGTACGCTTTCGGTATTTAACAACTGCCTCACTGAAATCCAGGACTGGGTGAATTCTAGCTGGCTGAAGTTGAACTCGGGAAAGATGGAGGTGATGGTTGCAGATCCAGGTCACCAGATAGATGGGTTGGGGGCTGGTCAGCCTACTGGGCTTTACTTGGGGGGCTCCCAGCTCCTTACCTCTGAATGGGTGCGGGACCTGGGAGTGATACTTGATGATGGGTTGACACTATGATCTCAGGTGTTGGCAGTCATCAAGTCCTCTTTTTACCACCTGAGGAACATCACCAGAGTCAAGCATCTAGTTCCATCTGGCAATCTTCCTACATTGATTCACACCTTTGTGACCTCGCACCTTGATTGCTGCAACTCCCTTTATTTAGGGCTGCTGGGGGGTGATATCCACCGCTTGCAGCTGTTGCAGAACGTTGCAGCCTGGTTGTTGACAGGGACCCCTGAGTATGCCATATTACACCGGTGCTGCGCGAACTGCACTGGCTGCCTATTCAGTGGCGGATCACCTTCAAGGTCAGGCTTCTGACTTATAAAGCCCTACACAGACTGGGCCTGGACTACCTGAAAGAGCTCTTGTTTCCCTACTGCCCTGGGTGACTGATCCGCTCAACTGATGAGTGGTTGCTAGAGATTTCAAAGGTATCCCTAAAGTCATCGGAGGCACGTGCATTTATGTATGCAGCCCCACCCCTTTGGAATTCTCTACCCTGTCAGCTACAGGATTGCGTGACCATGGGGGATTTAAAGCAGGTCATAAAAACGCATTTGTGGCGCCAAGCCTACCTGAACTGATTTTATTGATTTTAGGCATATCTGTATTATGTTTTTACTGTTTTAGTCTGTTTAATCATTTATTTAATTGTATATTATAGCACTTTGATAATTTGAAAGGTGCTCTATAAATAAAGTTTGTTATTATTTATTATTAACAGTGTAAAGAAAGAGACATTATCTGAATATACTCTTTAGATGCTAAAAGCAGCCCCTTACTATAAAAGCCACCTGAGATTTAAATGTCAATTGTCCATCAAAGACCACTCCCAGGCTGCTTGTCTCCCATTTGCCTTTAACGAGACCCCATCTAAGACAAGGAACTTCAGGCTATCCTTTAGGAATGACAGCTGTTGGCCACTCCTTACCAAGAACAGCTTAGTCTTCACTAGGTTCAGTGTTAGCCAACTGGAAGCGATCCAGGTTCTGACTTTTGGCAGATTTTTATTTTTTATTTTAGTCTTTGGTAACTGGGTAAGGCCCACTAGGCACAAGTGTTTGTTTTCAGGGGAGACCTGAGAGCACTGGGTGGTTAAGTGACTTGCTCAGAGTCACACAGCATGCAAGTGGAGGTTGTGAGAATCAAACTCAGGTCTGCTGGAAGTACCAAGCTCATTCACAGCTCATTACTCTAACCTCTAGGCTGTACTGCCAGCCCAAATATACTGATCTAAATGAAGTATTGATGATGTATCAGAAGGTGTGAAGGACAAATGCAGCTCTGCATCATTGGCAAAGCAATGAAACCCCACACTGTATTGCCTTGGACTCATGATCTCACCCAGTGAACTCATATACCCAACAAACAGTATGAAAGAGAGAACCGTACCCTGGGGAACTCCACAGCTGAGAACAATCAGGCACAACCGGATGAACTTGTCACTACCAGCTGCTCTCTCCCTGCCAGGAAAGATGGGATCCATTTAAGAACATGACCTGAACCAGTCAATCCTCCAAGCTCCTGATAGCTGGTCAACAACATGGCCCATGGTGTCAAAGGCAGATGACAGGTCGAGAAGAAGAAGAAGAAGAAGAAGAAGAAGAAGAAGAAGAAGAAAAAGATGCTTCTCCTTAATCACTCAGGTGAAAATCATTGCATGCTATGACAAGAACTGTCTTACTATGACAGTTGTGGAAGCCAGACTGAAATGGCTCAGAGATGTAATTTTCTTCAAGGTGAATCACCAGCTGCATCACCACTACTTTCTCTAGAACCTTCACTGAAAAGGGAGGTTGAAGACTGGACGATAAATGGTTAAAACAAGAATATGGAGAAAGAGGTTGTGCTCAAAACTCCTAAACTGGAGCAAAAAAGGACTAGGTGCAAGACAGCAAGAAAAATGAGTACATGCTGGCATCCATATACATGAACAAGTCCATCTGCACACTTATAAAGGAATGTCATACTCCCATTTCTTCCTCAACCAAGAGTGATTTCATTATTCAGGCAGTACAAACTCAGTGCAATTTCTTATCACTGAAACAAATTCAAAGTCAGAAAACAGCAACAAATAACAAAAAAATAGTAATGTCACTGTACCAGTCTCTATGCTCTTCATGGCTCGATTGCCTAATCCAGGGTACTAGAGAAAAGTTTTTCCTGGCTCCTTTGCCTAAATCCAAAGACTTTTTCCAAACAGAACTTTCACAAAAGCAGATAGGAGCCAATGTTGCAAATCACAAACTGGTTGATCGCGACTTCCAGGACAAATGAACTCCATGCATGGTGTGTATTTGCCTCTTAGATCCCCGGGACAGGAGCATCAGTGGGCTACACTCTGCTGCTGAACCTGTCCAGGTGCTTGGTCAGCCTACGTACAGATGTGCTGATGTTGCAGAGCAAAAACTCCATCCTCAGAGATGGCCAGTACTGGAACTCCCACCTTTTTTTTCAGTTTCAGTTGTCATGGTAACTAAACAACAATTAACTTTTAGACTTAAATCTCTCTCAGCCAAAAATGCATTTTCACCTCTGTTATTGTATTTTATCACACTTGGTCAAACACTTACGTATAAAACATATTTTAAAATGTTTTTTAAATAGTTAATAAAATCACCCTGAACAGTGCTACCATGTCTAAGCTTGCAATAAATAAACATTTCTGTGATAATAAATACACAGTTCATATAACTGATACTTGTTCTTCTTTATTAAATAAATATTTACTTGTTAATATTTTATCAATATTCCCCATACCTAAAATCCCACCAGTCTTAAATGTCATTCGTGAAAAGTACCATCCTCAACTATTTTATGAAGACATTGTGCACACCAGAGTTGTGTTAAATACAAAGTGCTAAATATTAAAATTTACATCCAATGTGCGGGGCAAGAGATGATCCAAATGAGAGTTTATTCATAAATAACTACTGTACCCAGAATCATCATTAAGGCCCTCTGGCCACAGAGTTTGCAATTTATAAATTCAGTATGCCTTTCATTGTAAGAGTAAATCTTTGACACTGCCCCCTCGGGGGGGGGGGGGCTGTATTTTTTCCAAACCAATATGTGTTGATGAGGCTGCTGAACCATGCCCTGCCTCTGCATAATGCTTGGCCATAGCAAATTTAAAATTCTGAGTTCTTATGGCTGTTTTGTGTTTGCTTATCCTGAGCTTTGGTGCTCCTTTTGTTTGGCCAATGTATGCGTACCATAAGGGCACATAAGCATGAAGATCACGCATTCAGTTGAACAATTTATGGACACATTTATTTTGTATTTTCCCCCCAGATCTGAGGTGGTTAAAAGTGTTTGTGTTCCTTGTACTTCCATAATGGGCACAGTTCCCACATTTGTAATTCCCTTCTGGTGCTTGGGACATCTACTCTGGCCTTTGTTGCTTTTTATTTTCCTCGAATAAAGTTTTCACCAATATGTCCTTGAGGTTCCTAATCCTTTTGTAACTGAACCTGGGGCCTCTTTGAACCACTGGTGTAAGTCCAGGGTCTGCACTCAGAGTTTGCCAGTGTTTATTTATGACCAATTTAATGTCTTCATATGCCTTACTATAGGTGGTGCAAAAGCTTTTTTTTCTGGTTTCTCTCCTGCGTCTTCCTGCTTCTCCAAAAGTTTATTTCTACTTTTATTATTATGGCTGTGGGCGGAGTCTAAAGCCATCTTGCTATCTGTAGCTTGAAAATGGAGTATCGTGGAACACATTTTTTGGACTTTTCAATGTATCCTTCCACATCTACAAATCACTATGTCAACTAAAATCAAATAATCCCTTCTTTCTGTTTAGAATGTTGGAGACACAACTCCAAGCTGCTTATCAGATGGCCATTAGGGTTGTAATTCCGATTTCCTGTATAAATGAATAAATAAATTAGGAAACTGAAACAGCTTGTTAAATATTGGTTGCCTATTAAACTGGAGATTTGTTTACCCCTTTCGAAATGCAACAGCTCGCACATTTAAATGCCTAGCATTTAAACATTTTTTGCTATTAACTTCAGTTGGGGATGAATATCTTTCAAGAAAGATTTATACCTCAGAAATGAAACCCTTTCCCAGCAAATTTATGAAGACTTATACTGTTTTTTAACCTCTCAAGACCTATCTGATAAGATGCTAGGTCTTCAGTGAACTACCCAGACTAAATATATAAATTTCTTCTTAACAGCAAGGGCTGTGGCCTGCTTCCCAAACATAACAGATAAGCACTACTGAGATCTCTTATAGTAAGTTTGTGTGTGTGTGCGTGCGTGCGTGCATGCGTGCGTGTGTGTGTGTACGTGTATGTTTGGGGAAGGGGTGGAGAAACAGTCAAACTCCTGGCAAGGGAAATCTCATCTAATGAATTAACTGCTGACAGACCATGAGTGATCCAGAAGCAAATGATTTGATACCTTTTATTGGACCAACATAGATGTAACAAAAATAACTTTTTGTTACATCTATGTTGGTCCAATAAAAGGTATCAAATCATTTGCTTCTGGAACTGTTCTTACGAGGACCAATATGGCAAATATTAAATCTGGATTAAGCCATAAGTGAGAAATTCATCTGTATAATTATCTGATTCCTTATGTTCCAATATAGAGTTATAAAAAGTTAGTCAAAACATCTGAGAAGGAAATTTGTAGGGGACAACAGCTGAGTTTTTCTTGTGTTTTGGACCTCCAACTCTAGACTGTGGAACATAAATGTATTGCTTGTAGTTGGAATGAGTAATCTAAACAGTAAGAAGGTCTGAACAGTAATATTTTAATTTACAGTATTAGCACTGTAATCATGCATAATTTCTATAAATAAATTTGAGGTCTGATAATAATGTAGCCAGGGTATGTGTTAACTTGCTTTGATCTCTCACAACATGTAGTAGTAGTAGTAAATATTTTATTCTGAAAATTCAGAAAAGGATAGCCCAATTGAGCCAAGGCTTATTTTCAATGGGATCCCAATGTATAAAATAAACAAATAGTTACACAGAATGGGCAGAATTCACAAAAGGGATGTGCCCAGTGCATCAGAGATGCGCCAGGGCAACCTCGACATGCGCCCAAAGGTGATTCTGGCAGTGGGCCGATGCGCTGGCGCAACCCTGATGTGTCAGCACATTGCAGATGCACCGCTTACCACCAGTAATGGCATGCGATGCATCTGAAGGGAGCTGTGAAGGGGACATGCCCAAGCATACCAGGTGCAACCCCATTCACAGCCCTATTCCATGGTGCATCCCCGGGGCAAGTCCGGGAATGTGCCACAAAAAGATAAGTCTAGAAATTCCAGACTTAAGTAGGTGGCCACCCACAGGCAGGCTGCTGTACTGCAGACAGCAGCCCGGCAGCCTGCCCACCCTGGCAGTCCAGTGTGTCTCACCCCCACCCCAAGCCCCCATAATCAGCCGCTCTCAGTGGCGGTATGAATGAAGTAACCCCCCCAACCCTCTGTACATGCCATTCCTTGTGGAGGAATGAAGGACATACCACCCCCAAGCCCCCGTTAGCAGCCACTGCCATCATTATATTTGCTTTAATGTCATTTCAGACTGTCACCCACACTGCATGACACCCCTTCCCTCCCTCTCTCCCCATGTTGAGTCCACAGATTTAGCACTCCGCCCCATTCAAAGCACAAAAGGAGCACTCCCTCCAGTATGGCTCAGACAGGGCCCCTAGCACTCAGCTGTTACTGTGTACACCATTGCCCCACTGGTGGTTAAGGACTGCAGAACCACTGCGGACAGTTCATATGTTGTGGCTGATGTTGGGTGTTCAAACACAGCTCTGAGAATACCAATAAAACCCTCTGGACAAAGCCTGAACAACCGGAGTACTCTAGCTGAATTAGTTCAAATGCAAAGAAAACAATTTAAGCACACACCAAACAGCATGGTGTAAGAAGGGCATGGCCATGAGGCATGAAGGGGCAACACAAAATGGAATAAATCGGTATACTGTAGATCAGAACTTCACATACATGCACTGCTGCATTAAGGCCCCCTCCCAAACAAGCTGGCACACACGCTGTTAAAATATGTGGTTTCATCTGTAGAGCCCCCGGGGCCCCCAGTCACAGCTACAGTGCTTATGTAACCCCTGGCCTTCTCCCCTCACAATAACGCAAAACCGGACAATTCAGCAGCATGACCACTACAGCTTAATCGCCCCCTCATGCGAGTCATATGTTAGGTTAATGTTTCACAATGTCCCCCAGAGTTCTGTATCTTACTATGTCCCATGATGATGGGTACAGTTTGTTTTAATCATTTAATGCAATAATACAAAGACAGGGAAGTTCCTTTAAGTTTGTTATATGACTGTAAGCAAAGTGCACAACCTACACAGATTTGGCGGTTTACATTTTACTGACCCTGCATGTATGTCTGCACTGCAAGGCACACAACTTTTCACGCTGTTCACCCCTCTCCCCATGGTCCATGGGCATCGGATGGTATGTTAGCTGTCATTCTCAGACAGCTATGCCGGCGGGCTGCCGTGGCGGTATGCGGGTGGGTTGAGCTGCCCGCTGACAGTGGGACCCTGCTGGGGTGGGGGGAGAGGGGTGGATTGGGGTGCCTGGGTGGTAGGGTGCTGTACCATCAGACCACCATGGAGAGTGGCTTTAATGGGTGCTGGGGGGGCTGCAGCATCACTACTACCACCGTGGAGGGCTGCTATTATGGGGCGCGGGGGTGCTGACTTCTTTCAGTCTGCCGCATGGAGTGGCTGCTAACGGGGGCTTGGAGCAGGGGGTCACTTCTTTCATTCCACCACAAGGAGTGGCATGTACGGGGCTTGGAGGGTTGTCTGTTTACAGTACTACCGCCACAAGGTGCAGCATTCACTGGGAGCATGGGGTGGGGGGTGTGCTTGTGCAATGGCCACTGTGAGTGTCATTTCACAGGGCTGGGGTTGGGCCAGGGACAGGCAGGGGTGTCTACAGGTCAGCGAATTTTGCTGGGGCATTCCTGCAGGCACAATGCAAATGGGTCCATGATGGCATGCTAATGGCCCCATTGCACCATGCATGCCTAATGGCCTCATTTGCATGCCCCTGGCTGTGGATAGCATTTTTGGGTGCAGGGCATCCTGAGATGCCCTGCCCCAAAGGGTTCACAGCCTGACATGGGGGATGTGCCAGTGCAGCCTGGGATGCCCTGGTACATCCTGGGTGGGGCACATCTATGTAATTCACAGAGGGGATGTGCCAGGGGAATCTCCCTGTGCCTCCTCTGTGAATCACCCATTTTGCACTCAGTGCATCTCCCCTGAGCCAGGGCAGCCGAGATGCACTGAGCGCATCTTCTTTTTGAATCCTGCCCACTATGTATATAAACACAAGCATAACAAATACAATATACAACCTGTATCAAAAGACACAATATTGCACATGAAAGACATGTAGATGTTTTTCAATTAATTACAACAAACTTTAGGCATTTCAGCACTTTTTATAAGCCAAGATCTTATTTGATGCCAAGATGGAGGAGATATTGACTTAATATATAATGTGCTATTTTTGAGAATGAAAGAGATCATTCCATTTATTAGGAGGAAAATTATTGTTTAGATACATAGATACATAAACACTGTCAGCAGATAAAGGCCTCTGGCCCACCCAGTCCGTCCATTATAGCTTGTAAGTTCCCTTTATGTTTTTCTATATTATTAGTTTTATATTTTGGGGGAGGTATCGTGTAGGCTTGATATTATTCCTGAAATGTCAGAGATCTTCCTGGGGAACTTGCAAGATGCTGGTATATAACTATACCATTTATAGAATTCCTGCTCAAACAACTGGAAACAGAATACTGTTTTTTGTCATTTTATAATATGATGTACTGAGTGTGTATTTACTGAGTTGCTAGATTAGGTCCTTGAAGAAAATAATAACATTAACTTAACTCATTCAAGATTCCATCAGATGGACAAAAAAAGTCTATGAGAATTTGTCTGAAAACTAACAACTATAAGATGCAAAAATAGCATATGTGTGTGTGTGTGTGTGTGTGTGTGTATATATATATATATATATGGAAATGTCTCTAATTTATTTGCAATAAATTTGATTACAGACATTACTAGTATCTTTTGAAAGATTGTCTGACTCGTGATTATTAATTTTGAGTATAGTTCATGAAATAATGAGCGTGATATTTATTTCATATAGTCCCCCATTATGCCTTATGCATAGCATGTAAATCCAAATCATTCCAAGGCCATCTTGACATAAAATATTAATACTAAGCAGCAAATCAGAGCTCTTTTCCTAATAAAAGGCTGCTGATATAATGAATAAAGAACAAAGTCATAAATAAGGAACCAGTGGCTTATGGAAAAATCTACAGGGATTTATACAGGGATTTGATTCTGCCACTCCGGGGAAAACACAGGGAAAAAGAGGGCTTCTTACAGGGTAATGGTTATTTGGATCTGGGAGCACTGAATATTTCTTATCCTATATCTTGTATCTGGATAGGGCAGGGGAGATGCCACATCTCATTGTCACAGGGATGTTCATTTACACATTTGTGCACTGTATTTACTCAGGCTGTCCCAGATTATATGCAATATCTTGTTTTCAGTGGGGTTATGATTTTACTATTTTTATAATGTATTTATTCAGGGTACCTAGTCCAGGGCCTCTGTATTCAAAGGAGATATGCAGTGCATCCTGGTGGAAAAGGAAGATGTGCCACATAACTCCAACAATGCACAGCAGCATGATATTCAAACTTGCCAATGCACTGGCCACAAGGGAATGTGCCAGGGCACACATAAAAGGTATGCTATGCAAATTGAGGGGGCATTCCCATGCATATGCTGTGCTGCAGCATATTCAGTGGGAACGTACCCCTTGCAATCCAGAACACTGTGGCCTACAGTTAGGCCATGAATAGCTGTCCTAACCCAGCCAGCCACCCACCCACAAGCAGGCTGTTGAGGTGCACAGCAGCCTGGCAGTCCTGGTGGACTAGGGGTACCCCCTTTCCATCCCCAATCTAATCTAACTCCATCCCTGAAGAGCTCCATAGTGTAGGGCCCCCCCAGACCTGATCTCACCAGAGGAAACCATGGTCCACATCCATAGTCCAGAGGGCCGCCACCCACCACCTCTGTACAAAGACACACTCACTCTCCCCATACCCGATCTGTTGCAAAGACTGGCTCTGCCCTCCACACCCTGCCATGGCCAGCAGTTGACTGCACTGAACCCAGGCTGGAGACCTGCACTCTGGAATGACCCAAATGGCTGTACCATGCATTGGGGCACCACACCAGCTGTGGATCCACCAGTGTATGTGACTGTGTGTACATCCCTGGCAAACCGAAGAGGGAATTTACATACCTCCAATGCATACCTTGCTGATGCTGTATCTTCCTGCTGTCATACACTGCTGCAAGTTCACACTCTCCCCGTTCCCCTGTGTAGCATGCCACCCTCCGGACAGCTGAGGTATCCCGGGTGCCATAGGGTGCGGTATCCTGCAATGCCATTTGCAGTGTATGCTTCAGGCTATGAATAGTTCATCTGCAGTTCCCCAATTGTACAAACAAATGGGAGGTGGCTGTAACATATCTGTTTGGGGACCTGTGTGAGTGGGTACAACATTGGCCATCACCCACACTGAGCAGTGCAATGCCACTGGGATGATGGATCTGCATGCGACTGCCTGAGGTGTATGACCACTGTGTGTTATCACCCACACACAGCTTGTGCCTACATATAACACATTCCAGCATCCTACTGCGAGTGCTCCACCACCCACCGATAGAGTGGTACAATCTCATCACAGAGCCAGTGTCGCAATAAGGTAGGCTGGGGGAGCAGGAAGGGGGGGTGTCTGTGCACTGTTGAGGAGGAGCAGGGGCCACTACACTATGGACATGGACTGTAGGTGTATTCAGGTGCAGTTAGGGATGGCATTGGGATCCCTATAATATGAAACCGAAAGAGCCTGGACTCCGGTATGATCGGGGCTGGTGGAATGGTTGGGGGGGTGCCACTTTACCACCAGAGACTTCAGGGTCTGTCCCACATGGGAGCAATCGGGGTTGGGGCTTGGGGGTGAGAGCTGCTGCAGCGCAGTCATCCCCATGTCAACATGCAAATGGGCTGGTAATGTGCATGCATAAGGCCCCTTTGCACCCTGCATGCTCAATTAGTTCATTTGCATTCCTCGGCTGAATATTGCCCATGGGGCTATGGTGCATACCGGTATGTGCCACACATTCCCCCTGGAAGGTAATTCAGTGGGAGTCACCCTGGATGCACCTGACTTGGCAGCCACCTGCACTGTGACTCCCGTCCAGGGTCACATTTTCAACAGGTACTGTATGCGCACCCTGTACCGGTGGAGTATTCTCTTTGAATATTGTATCAGTGCCAACTGGCACACCCTCTTTGCGCAATGCATCTTTCTGCTTGTGCATCGATCCAGCATTTAATATGTCCCCCAGATGTAAAATATTGTTTTTAGTGCGTTCTTATTTTACACGATGCAGCATAATATTGTGTAGATGTAGAGCCCCACTGAAAATAAGATGCCATTTCTTCTGTGAACTATCCAGGCTAAATACACAGCAATCAGCAGGCATATTCTAGGAAAACACATTGTAAAAATGTATAAAAGGAAGACCACATTGAAACTGCCTCTCCTCAGATCTGCATTGAGCAAATTCATTAGAAATAATGGGTAAAAGCATCCCAAAAGCTCTCCACAGATATATCGGCTCTGACCAGAACTTGTTTACTTTTTTCATAGCTGTTAACAAAATTCCTGGGTCGAACCCTCTGCTTAATAATCTTTGGCACATTCCTGCTGATTCCTTCAGCCTAACATCTTCCTCACTACAATTTTGTTTAATTGTTAGAAGTTGTCCATAAGGAATATTTATTTTCGTATGTTGTGGGTGGTGGCTCTTATAGTGTCATATGGTGTTACAATCTATGTCTTTTCTAGAGTCTTCTTTCCAGGTTACCATTTTTATGATAAATGGTTTAATCTAAAATGTTCACGTGTTTTTGTTAGACATAACTGTAAACTTCAAATCTGGGTCACTTTGATTTATATATTCCAAAAAGGAGGAGCAGTTGTTGGAATCCAGTGATAATAGTGACCCAAAATGAGCGACTACAAAAATAGCAACTCATTTTGGGTGCTGTTATTCTGGGTTACCCTGCACAATAGTGAGGGCATGGGAAAGCGACCATGGGGAAGGGTGGATGGAAGGGGGGAATAGCGAGGGGAAGGGGAAGGGCAGGGACAGGGAAGAGGCTTTCAGGAACTGGTGTACTTGCTGCGGCCAAGCTAGCCATGTGGCATGGTGGTGTGGGTGGCTAGTTTTGGCACAGCAGGTACTAGGTTTGGGACTGGAAGTGAGTACATTTTGCCACAGCCGCAAGCTGCAAGACTTAAATTTTGCCAAAATCTAGATTTTGCCCCCTCTCCGACGTGCACCCCCCTGGAGATGAGAATGTTAATTCAGGGGGGTGCGGGAGCCAAAGCCCCCCATGAGGGAGGGCACAGGGGGGCACAGCCCTTCGCAAAAACACTTTTTTAAAAAACGGATGTCAGGTCGCCTTGAAGTTCGTATCGCCAATTTGCTTTTCGGCAATATACACTTGCCATAATATGCTATTATGACATGGAACTGCAGTTGTTTCATGGAAAAAAGATATGTACCTCCAAGAAATGGAAATGCAACTTATAAATGAAAAATTATACAAAAAACTAAAAGGGACCCAACAGAAATGATAAAACCAAAAATTAAATGCATAGTAGGAAATGTCCGGGAGAAAAGATTGATCACAGAAGTAGAACCGAACTTCCTCATAGTGGAAACCCAGTTAAGCCCACTATTTATTTGCTCCCAAAGGTACACAAGATAAATAATTACCACCAGGCAGACCTATCATGAGTGGAATTAACTCTGTCTCTGAGCCCCTGTCTAAATATGCAGACTTCTTACTCCATCCCTTTGCACAACAAATGAGATCTTGTATAGCAGATACAAAAAATGTCCTAAACCTGTTAAACATTGTCCACATAGAAGAAAATACTATTTTAGTTGCAGGTGATGTGGAGAACTTGTATAATAACATTCCACATAAGGCAGGATTGGAAGCAATAAAGAAAAAACTACCTACTCACCTGAGGGATACCGTGTGTCCCCCCACATGGAATTATTATTAAAGCTAGCAGACTTGGTATTGACTTTTAACTATTTCTCACTGGGAAAAATTTCAACCAACAGGTCCATGGGACAGCCATGGGCACCACTTTGGCACCCTCTTTAACAAATATTTATGTGAGTGAGTCGGATGAACAAGCAATCTGGGATAAAAGCAAAAATGGCTGGTATGAAAGTATAATGAAGTGGGTACAGTTTGTGGATAATATCTTTTTTATATGGGAAGGATCAGAATCTGAACTAGAAAAGTATTTGGAATATATAAATCAAAGTAACCCAAATTTGAAGTTTACAGCTATGTCTAACAAAAACACAGTGAACTTTCAAGATGTAACCATTTATCAAAAAAATGATAACCTGGAAACAAGACTCTTTAGAAAAGACACAGATCGTAACATCATGTTGCACTATAAGAGCCACCACTGACAACATATGAAAAGAAATATTCCTTACGGACAACTTCTAAGAACAAAATGAAAATGTAGTGAGGAAGACGTTAAGCTGAAGGAATCAGGAGAAATGTACGAAAGATTATTAAGCAGAGGGTACGACCCAGGAATTTTGTTAACAGTTATGAAAAAAGTAAACAATAAAAGTAGAATTGAACTTTTGGAGAAGCAGGAGAATGCAGGAGAGGAACCAGAAAAAAAAACTTTTGCAACACATATAATGAGGCATGTTCTTTTTTCCAACATTATTTATCTCCTACCTCGGTGGACTTTTCTTAGGTGTGGATGCTTGGCATCGGCTCTGCTGCCCACCTGAAGCCTCCAACTCCACGCTGTCCGGTTGGGCCCTTCTCTCTCCATCCTCACCCGGACGCACAACCCCAGCTCTGAGCCCCCCCCCCCCCCGGGGCAGGGCTGCCATCTCCTCGTGGTGCTCTATCTAGAATCTAGCAGAGTGATCGGGGAGGAGGAGGAAGACCAGGAGCATGGGACGATAGAGCCTGGCACTGGGCATGGGGCCAGCCACCAATCCCACCATCACCTACCACCAAGGCAGGGGGTTTTCCTGCTGTCGTTTCCCCCTCAGGATGTAGCATACAATGGCTTCCTGTGCAGTTATACCTTGCCTCTTGCCACTGGAGCCTGCTGTCATCCCGCCCCTTCTACATACTGATGCTAGTGCCACCCCTGATCTCCACCAGAGGAAGCTACTGTGCCAGGAATCCCCAACAACCCATCCCAGGAGATGAGAGCAGTCCAGCGGAGAGCAGTCCTCTGGACACTCAAAATTCTCTCCCTCCCCTGCCGACCCCCAATGGCCCAAGTCCATTCCTGAACCTGGGTCACTGGTGTGGCACGAGGTGTGGCATACAGGACCTCAACCCTCAGCACCACCGGGCCGGTCATAATGAGGCATATGAAGTAATTAAATTGGTTATAAATAAATACTGACAAACTCTGAGTGCAGACCCCAAACCTATACCAGTGGTTCAAAGAGGCCCCAGTTCAGTTACAAAAGGGGTAGGAACCTCAAGGACATGTTGGTGAAAACTTCATTCGAGGAAAATAAAAAGCAACAAAGGCCAGAGTGGATGCCTCCAGCACCAGAAGGGAAATACAAATGTGGGAACTGTGCCCATTGTGGAAGCACAAGGAACACAAACACTTTTAACCACCCAAGATCTGGGAAAAAATATATGGGTTCATAAATTGTTCAACTGAAAGCCTGATCTACATGCTTATGTGCTCTTATGGCACTGCATACATTGGCCAAACAAAAGGAGCACCAAAGCTCAGGATAAGCAAACACAGAATGGCCATAAGGACTCAGAATTTTAAACACGCTGTGGCCCAGCATTACGCAGAGGCAGGAGGCAGGGCATGGTTCAGCAGCCTCACCAATACATATTGATTTAGAAAAAATACAGCCCCCCCCGAGGGGGCAGTGTCAAAGATTTACTCTTACAACGAGAGGCATGCTGAATTTATGAATTGCAAACTCTGTGGCCAGAGGGCCTTAATGATGATCCTGGGTACAGTAGTTATTTATGAATAAACTCTCGTATGGTTCATCTCTTGCCCTGCACATCGGATATAAGTTTAAATATTTAGCACTTTGTATTTAACACAACTCTGGTGTGCACAATGTCTTCATAAAATAGTTGAGGAAGGTACTTTTCACGAATTAAGTTTAAGTCTGGTGATATTTTAAGTATGGGGAATATTGATAAAATAATAAAGAGTAAATATTTATTTAATAAAGAAGAACAAGTACCAGTTGTATAAGAATGTATATTTATTATAACAGAAATGTTTATTTATTACAAGCTTAGACATGGTAGGACTGTTCAGGGCGATTTTATTAACTATTTAAAAAAATTCTTTAAAATATTTTTTATACATCAATGTTTCACCAAGTATGATAAAATATAATAACAGAGGTGAAAATGCATTTTCGGCTGATGGAGATTTAAGTCTAAGAGTTAATTATTTAGTTACCATGACAACTGAAACAGATAAAAAATTGGGAGTTCCAGTACTGGCCAGCTCTGAGGATGGGGTTTTAGCTCTGCAACATCAGCACATCTGTACGTAGGCTGACCAAGCACCTGGACAGGTTCAGCCGCAGAGTGTAGCCACCAATGCCCCTGGCCTGGGGATCTAAGAGGTAAATATATACCACGCACAGAGTTCATTTGTCCTGGAAGCCACGATCAACCAAAGTTTGTGATTTGCAACTTTAGCTTCTATCTGCTTTTGTGGAAGTTCTGTTTGGAAAAAGTCTTTGGATTTAGGCAAATGATTCGCCAAAAAACTTTTCTCTAGCACTCTGGATTAGGCAGTCGAGTCAAGAAGAGCATAAAGACTGGTAAAGTGACATTACTATTTTTGTTATTTGTTGCTGTTTTCTGACTTTGAATTTGTTCCAGTGATAAGAAGTTGCACTGAGTTTGTGCTGCCTGAATAATAAAATCACTCTTGGTTGAGGAAGAAATGGGAGTATGACATTCGTTTATAAGTGTGCAGATAGACTTGTTCACGTATATGGCTGCCAGTATATGATAAATGGTTAGGTCATCAGGGTATGAAAATGTTTTCCCAAGCAGGGGCCTCAGCAACACCTCTTTCAAATGGTTCAGTAAGTGAACCTCACTCAGAAAAGCATGGACAATCCCCACAAACACTGGTAACAGAGAATTATATACAGCCTCTATTAGTTGGGTTGTCACTGGGTCCAGTCTAGAAGTGGTATTGGGTGGCAGCCATGAAGAGCGCTAAATCAATGGCGTACTAGGGGTGGGCGCTACTGAAAAAGCACCTACTTAAATGGCGACTGCCCAATGTAGCAGAATGGCAGTTAAATAGCGACTGTAGCTGCAGCTCTGTAAGGACGAGACCCGGAGCAGCTACGTCCATCCATAGCCTACAAAGCCCCTGTGGCATGAGAGCGGGAACCTGGAGTGGGAGCAGCAGGAAAGAAGCGAAACCCTGCTAACAGAGGCATGGAAGGGCTTAGCTGGCAGCGAGGGGCATGGCAGACAGTACCTGACATAGGGCCACACACAACTCAACAACAAAGACCACTGCCCCCCCCAGCCCAGAAGACCACCACAGCAGAGCCCCTCCCGTCAGCAGGCCCATGGGAGCCCCCACTATGACAAGCTGATGTTCCACACCCACGCTGCTTTGCTGCAGAGGTCCCCTCACATAAGCCACATGCCCCTCCAGTCCAACAGTCACACACCTGCGGTGGCACCAGTGCCCAAGAGCAGCCCTTGGGGGGTGTTGTTGGCAAGACCACTGGGATGCAGCAGCGATAGCTGCTGCTGCAACATGGGGAGGGGGGGAGATTCCAGACAATATATACCAATAGTGGGAAGGGTGGGAAGGAGCACCATGCACACTGCCCGGGCCCACACAGCCATCCATTGTGTGCCAGTCCCCCCCCCCACCGTGTCCTGTGGGACACAGCCCTGACATGGAATGCCTGCTCCATGCATGGGAGGTTCCGTGCCATTGGCATCTGCCCCTGGTGTTGCATACCTCCGCTCGTGCTGTCCATGTCTGCACCCCCCCACAGATATACAGAAACAGAGGTGACCTGTATGTGCAGCATATACTACCCCTCACCATCCTCCAGTTACCCACTGCATGGTGCCATGTGCTGCTTGTACCATCCCATCGCCCACCACAGGGCGCTCTTGTCTCGGCACACAGGTACACAGGCTCTCTTTCCGTCATCCCAGTGGGTCCGCCCATTGCATGTCGTCTCATAGCGTAGATGCTCAGTGCGATGCATCCTTGCAGCCTCTGCCTCCTGCCTGCGCTCTCTTCGCTGCTTGCCCTAATTCCCCTGTCACCCTATCTGTGTTCTGCTTTCTGCATTCGCCCACTGGGGACTCGTTTAAACAGCGGCGCCCTTATCACATAAAACCGTGGTATTGCAGTCCAGTGATCACCTTGCAGACAACTTCTTCATCCAACAGGCAGAACTTGTCACAGACAAATTATGGGTGTGGGGTGACGCACCATTTTTTCTTCTAAAAAAATTCTCCTAAAAAAGGTTTGACTCCACAATAAATTTTTTCTTTATTTTATACACTTTCTCCAGCGTTCATCAGGGAATCTATCTCTAAATAAAATACATAATTTCTTAATTAGGATAATTTCATAATAAAAAGTTATGTACACAGCACCCAAATTTAGTTACACCTCTGTGCAAATATTCACAAGTATCTCTTCCAACTCTGTTAGTTTAGTTCATGGTTACAACACATACCTCAAAGTATCTCATTTAGTCTTTTACGCATTTTTCAATACACCATTCCTTAAGCCTGCAGCTCTTCTATAATCTTTGTACCTGGATACAAATTATAATAAAGTATTTAACATTTTTTTTCTAGCCAAACCTGTCTCAATCACACCCAATGAGATCAAAAAGCCTCTTTTAGTTCTGACATATAGTGGCAAGCCATGCAGTGCCCACACCTAGTGTTTCCAGCTGGTGGACTGCTGCTTCCTGTCATACTGACATCAGCAAGTGCTCTCAGCTCTACCCTGCAAAAATGCAAAACAGAAAGTCAAAGTGTACAGAGTAAATGAATAAGAGTCAACATATAAAACAAATAATGCCTTTAAGGAATTAGTTGAGTATCTCCATGCACTGCACAGTGTTTCCAGCTGGTGGGACCTATATCCCTGTTTGACCCTACAAACCCTCCACTTTTGGGGCACTAACAAGGTGCAGTACAAGAGAGTCACTTTCACAATTCTGTTCAACTCTAGCAGGATGCAGTGGACAGTGTATATTGACATCAGCATGCCAGTGAGTGCTGGGCCACCAGCCAGATACAGAAGGTGGAACGCACCATGCGGCTTGCCCCTGCACAGCAGAACGAGAGAAGAAAAGATGCCAAGGTAAGTGTTCTTACAGTAGCAATCTGTGAGTGAGTAAGCTTTGCAAGAGGAAACTTTGCTAAGGTTATTTAGAGTAGACAGAGGTACAATACCCATGTAAACTACTCCAACACTATTTCAGTGGTAATAAGTTGGTGCTACACATGTGTGAGTCTGGTCTTCTTTTATAAGTATTACACATATCACATTTTCCCAATTGTTTACTTGGCAATGCCTGCTGACATCACCCATTACCTCTCCTACTCAGCTGCCACTTGCAGAGGTGCCAAGATTTATGGGTAGGAACCCAGAAGTGCAGAGCAATGAGAGCTCTAAGCAAAACCCAGAAGTCACAATAATTTAGACAAAATACAAATCAGCTAGCCTTTTCCTTGGCCACTGACTTCTAAAACACAGCCCTACTAAAAGTGTTGCACTATTAGTGCTAAAAGTCATTTGCTCAGGTGAAGTTCTGTAGTTCCCTTTTGTGCTACAGGTAAACTCCAATTCCTAGTAATCCTTGGTCACTCCTGTCTCTCCACTGCGAAAACCTATTTTATAGGCACAATCCTCTCAAGCCAAGCCTTCTTTCTTTCATATTGGACACAAAAGCACTCACACAAAAACAGGATGTTTGGGGGGGAGGGTGCAAGTCATAATTCACACACACAGCTTCTCTCCCAATTGTTTGCTTGGCAATACCTGCTGACATTGTCCACCACTTCTCCTACTCGGCCTACTTTAGAGCAAGTAATGCTTTGTAATCGTTTTTTTTAACAAAACATTCTCTAAATGGGAAATGTCTGAGATTGAGATACTGTATGTGAGGCCCAGAGAGCCTGAGTGGCATGTAGTCAGTATGTGCATGCAGCGTTCTGAGTTATAAGGAGGAAAGGCCCTAGAGCCTAAAGAAAAAGCATTTTGTGCATGTTGGGTGTGATTAAGACTGGGGCATGTTCCAGTAGCTGTGTACTGTAGGATACTTTGTTACCAATTTCTGTGACACTCATCAATTCTTCTCTGAGTCAGGGCCACTTACTGCACCCTACTGGTTCCAAAAATGATGTCTGTTCAGTCAGTGCCAGACATGCTCAAGGCTAGAACAGAAATTACATCACTAACAGTGCTCCAGATAAAATAGTTTGTATAAGGCAGACTGTATGTGGGACCACAGAACTGCAGTCCAGCATGCCACAGTGTAGGCTACTGGCTCCAAACATTGTGTCCATTGGAACACATGCATTAGGCTTTCTATTATGCAATGGATAAGTGTTGTACACACTGGCTATATGGCCAATTGTGCAAAAAAAATTGATTTAGTTAGCCTATGCAGGCCCTCAAATGTGCAAAACATTGTAATCTGAAGAAGACCAAAGACCGCAGTGCAATATCCAACACAGTACTGGTTCCAAAAACTGACATTAATGTATGTTTTTGAAACCAAGTATATTCCTAGATGTTCTGTAGTATGTAGCTTAGTTAATAAATATATTTATAACAAAACTTGTTTTAATCTCTTTGGGGTGGCAAATGTGTGACATCTAATATCAAAGAACCTCTTTTTTATCTTTGGCTGTGAACATGTGTAAGCCATAATAATAACAAGCATTTGTCAATGCAAATGTTGGCTTGCTGGCATTGGCATTGGTAGTGCTGGAGTTAGAGAGATGCATAATAGGAAATGGCAGTGAAGTATTGAACTAACACCAACCCTCCCCCCTGCAGAGACTAAAAGGCGTTGGGGTGTGCCTTTGGGTCATCAGCCATAACGTTGAAGCCATTCCACCTCACCCCACCCTGCAGACAGCAACAGGTGTTGCAGTGTGCCTTGGGGTCTTCGGCCCTTAAGCTCACCCCATTCCATAAGGAAATAAGCTGAGATGGGTGCAGTATAGGAAAATGGGGTGAACGTTAGGACCAAAGACCCCAAGACTCACCTTGATGCCTGTCAGTGGCTGTAGGGTGTGGGTAGAATGCCGTGAGCATTATGGCCAACAAATCCAAGTCACACCCCGATGCCTATCAGTCTCTACAGGGTGGGGGTTACGATTGGAAACCTTAATGCCCCAGGCATTAGTCAGTATTTTCACTACAAATTTTCAAAATGGGCTTTTTGGGACCCCATCTCATGAACAGTGGCACTATCATTTTGTTACTCAATCCTGAAAGGTGATTTTGTACAGCAACAACACCATTCGACGCCACAGGTGCAGAAGTACATTTCGGGCAGGATATGAAAAATGACATCTATACTGTTCGTGAGGAGGTGAGAAAAATAGCAATGTTGAAAATCTGGAGTGAAAATATGAAAATTCATGAAGCTGAAGGTGGCATAGGAAACTCAGAGTAACGTGACACCGTGAATATGGTCATTTTTTAATTATTTTCAAATTTTTAACATGGCCTTTTTGGGACCTCCTCATGAAGAGTGGCACTGTGATTTTGTTAGTCCCTCCCAAAAGTTGATTTCACACAGCGACCACGCCACTCTGCACCACAGGTGCAAAAACACATTTCAGGCAGGATGCAGAAGGTGTTAAAAAATGGCAATGTTGAAAATGTGGAGTGAAAATATTAAAAATTGGCAAAGTTAGGAGCATGCGTAGAAAATGCGCAATGCACGCCTGTAACGTGGTCATTTTTTGGAAGGCTAGAACAAAAAAGAGACTTAACTTCTACACTGTAAGAGCACCTAGACTGTGGAAAAAAACTCCCACAAGAACTTGTAGACATTAACACCTTCTCTGCCTTTAAAAAAGGTCTAGATAAATGGTTAAAATGAAATCAGATTTAGGAATAATGACCCACTGTGTTGTGGGGGACAACCTCGATGGACTTCGGCCTTCTTTTGTCCAAATCTACTAAGTAAACCAAGCATTTTCAACATAGGGACCCCACCTCATGAATAGAGAATTGTCTAGAGTTAATCTGTCCCAAAAGGTCATTCGCTAGTAACCGCAAAATCACCTTTTGGGACTGAGAAACAAAACAACAGTGAAATGTTCATGAGGTGGGGTCCCAAAACTCCATGTTGAAAATCTGGGGCCAAAATTCCTAAAAATGGCTGAGATATCAACCTAAATTGAAACCCTCGTTGAGTCCCGTTATACATCGCTTACCCGATTCCTCAGTTCGTAGTTCAGCTTTGAAGAGTGCAGACGCATCCCAGTCCACAGAAGATCACTGCTCCCAACCTCCAGAGGGTAAGTATGGGTTGGGGGTGAAGGGAGGTGGGTGCACAGAGGGAGGGTTGGGATGGGGAAGGGGGGACTGCGGAGACAATGCTGAACGGTTTTTTTTACAGTTTAGCAAACAAACCAAAAAGACTTCTGGAGGACTGTTTTCTTTATTTATAGGTTAAAAAAGAAATAATGTTGGGCACACTGGGGTGGGCTCCCAGTGTGCCACATGAATTTGGGGGACATGATGCTGACGGGACTGGGCACCCCATCGACAAGCTTGGGGAGGGGAAACATGATGTCGATAGGATTTGGCACCCCTATTAGGGGGATTTGGCACCCCCGTTGACAAAGAAATTGAGGTTGGGGGGTGGGGAGCATCCAACACTGGGAGTGGGCATCCCGGTGTCTGGAAAATAAAAAAAAAAGTCTGCGCACACTGGGGTGGGCTCCTAGTGTGCCACAATGTGGCTGGGGGGGATACATGCCGACACGGGGATTGGACACCCCCAATGTCGGCTTCTCAGGAGTGTGTGGCCAGTGGCAGGAGTTGCCATTGTGGAAAGCTGCACCAGCAGCTGTTTTATTTATTTATTGAAATGTTTCACCAGGAACGGCACACCGAGCAACTGCTCTTAACTCTGGCCACGCGCATTACTGTGTACTGTAATGCACATGGCCAGAGTCTTCTCATCTGCCGCTGCAATGAAACTGCACCTCATTAGAGCGGCAGATTTCTTTCAAGGTTTGGCTCTCTTTGAAATTTGCTGTCATCGCCAGCATGTTCATTGATTGGCGGCTGACAGACAACCCACTAAAGTGTCCCCTGCATTGGCTACAACACTGACACACCTCTGAAATGAACTACTACCACAAGATGTTGCTTGCGCATGTGCAAGCCAACATAAAAATAATTTACTGCCAATCACAAAGAGAAATTTTGATTGAATGGTCAAATACAGAGTTATGATAATCAAGGCCCCACACCAACGACTGGGTACCTCCAAAAAGATCACTTGGAAGGAAATCAGAGCAGGTACAGTAAGTCCCTGAAATGTTGAGTGACAGGGCTGGGGGGACTGGTACAGATGAGGCAGGTCAACAGTCAAGAAAAGAAAATATTGATCGATAGAAATAATAAAAGATGCACAGACGATAAAGAGCTGGTAACACGTCTGGGAAAACATTAAAAATGAAACAGAGTTCTATTGGTATCTCCTGCATTTCCTGCTCTTACCTTCCCTTTATTCTGTATTGCTAAGGGAATTTGTATGGAAAAAGGATTGTTGTCCTTTGGTCTTCACCTGTTCCAGTGGCTGGTCTACACATGTTGTAATCTCCTCCTTGTAACATCATAATCATTTCCATGGTAACTAACTGTGCTTCATAAACAGAGGATTATGACATCACATGTAGACAGATAGCAGGAGCAGATGAAGTGTGAGTGATATGGATTCTATTTCAAAATAGCTTTCCTTAGTTATAAAGAAAGAGAAGTTAAACACAGAAAAAAATATAAATAGAATTATTTGCAAATGTTCTGGTTTTCAAAGATTTCCCAGAGATGCTACAGGCCTTTTAAACAGGATTAAGCCTAATTGCAGCGGGAACAAGCTTAAAATACCAGATTACAGTACATCATAGAAAAATTCTTTGTGTTTTTTAAAGGAAAAAATTAAGCACACACTGCATGTTTACTCAACAGAGATAAATTTCCCCAACCAGGTTTATATAGCTACATGGTGTTCTGCACACTCACTCAGTGGACATTAAATTCACAGGTTTGTTTACAGTAGCTTAAGGTGCAAGGTGCATAACGTGGGCCCACATAGGACCTGTTGTTGGAAAGTTACATAGAAACATAGACAATATTGGAAGAAAAAGCCCACTGGTCATCCAGTTTTACCCTACACTACCACATAACTTATGGGGTTTTCACCTCCTGCCCCTCCCCCACCCTTGATCCCTGCCTTACTGCTGTGCCTCTCAGAAACTATTAAGCCCTTTATTCTGTCCCAGTCGTGCTTGAACCCATTATTGTTTTTTATGCCCACCACCTCTTCTGGTAGGATTTCTATGGCTCAGCCGCTCTCTCAGTAAAGAAAAACTTTCTAGCAGTCTTCCTGAATCCCCCCCCCTCACCTGCTTACATCCACTTCCTCTTATTTTTGACCGTCATTCCTGCTAAATAGTTCCTCGCAGTTTAACTTGTTTATTCCTTTCAGGAACTTGAAGGTCTCCATTGTGTCACTATCATGTTCCATCTCTCCCTTCTGGCCTCCAGCGAGTACATGTTCAGTACCCAGAGCCAATACTCATAGGATTTCCCATTTGCCCAGAATAATTTTGGTTACTCTATGGTGCACTGTTTCCAGCATGTCTCTGTATTTCCTCAGGTGAGAACTCCAGAACTGGGCACAGTACTCCAGATGGGGTCTCACCAGAGATCTATACAGAAGTAGTATTACTTCTTTCCTCCTGCTGTCTAAACCCCTTCCAATACACCCCAATATTCTGGTTGCCTTGCTGTAAGCCTTGTTACATTGGCTAGTTTGTTTTAGGGAGTCAGTTATAATGACCCCTTGGTCCCTTTCCTCTGAAGTTTTGGCCAGCTTAACCCCTCCCATCCACTATTCCTTCCTGGGGTTCTTGTCTCCTATGTGCATTAGCTTGCACTTTTTGCCACTGGATTTTAACAGCCAGAACTTGGGCCACCTCTCTAACCTTTGCAGGTCCCTTTGCGACTCCCACACCTCCTCCTCACTGTCTACCCTGCCACAGAGCTTAGTGTCATCTGTGAAGAGACACATCTTTCCCTGTATTCCTTCTCCTATGTCACTGATGAACATATTGACAAGGACTGGTCCCAGGACTGACCTCTGTGAAACCCCACTCATGACCTCCCTTTCCCCTGATTTGACCTTGTTTACCACCACCCTCTGCTCTCTCCCCCCAAACTACTTTCCCCATTTAATTAAGTCCTTTGCTGTTCCCAGATCCTCTAAGTCTTCAACAACCTTCTGTGTGATACTGAGTCAAATGCCTTGCTGAAGTCGAAACAGAATAAATCTACTGCTTGTCCCTTACCCACTACCCTTGTTACCCATTCAAAGAATACTATCAGGTTGGTCTGACAAGACCTCCCTTTCATGAGCCCACGCTGCTTATTATCCTGTAGCCCAGTTCTTCCCGGGTAGTTCATTAGGTCATCTTTGACTGATGTCTCCATCCAGGTTTCTCCCTGTCTCCTCTCTTGTGGAGCAGCACCACATCCACTATTCTCCAATCTTTTGGAGCCACCCCTGGCTATAGTGAAATATTGAATAGCCCTGCCAAGGGTTCAGCCATTTCTAATGCCAATTCCCTGATCTCCATCGGGTGCATCCCATCTGGCCCCTGAGCCTTGTCTATTTTCAGGGATGCAAGCCCTTTTCTAACCCTTTCTCCTGTAATTACCACATGCCTCATTTCTTGGAATCCCCCTTGCAGCATACTTTATGCTGCTTCCCTGCAGAGGCCCACTATCCTCCACTGTGAATACAGAGCAGATGAAGTTGCTTAGAACGGCGGCCCTCTGCTCATCCTCTTTTACTACCATGCCCACCCCGTCAGCCTAACAATTCACCCCTCATATTCCATTTTCCCTTAAGTACCTGAAGAACTGCTTTCCCCCCTACCTTGCCCCCCTCCGCAATATGAAGCTCTGTGTCTACTTTTGCATCACTGACTGCTATCTTGAACTCTTTTATATTGACCTGGTATTTTGCTCCATTCCTCATCTGCCTGTTTATCCTTATAGCCAATAATGCCCTTTTTGGCCCTCACTGCCTCTCTGACCTTCTTAGAGAACCTGATTGTCCTCTTGTGCCTATTGCCCTTGGTACTGTTCTCAATCATTATTTGGTTGCTTTGAGAATGGTCCCTTTAATTTCTCCCCCCCCCACACACACACACACACATTTCATCTACTCCAACTAACTTGCTCTTGACTAATTTCTTCATCTGCTCAAAGTCTGCTCATTTGAAATCCAGAACTACAGCTTTTGGCAAGGGTATATAGATACCCATAGCCAGTTCAAATCATATGGTGTTATAATTACTGGACCCCAGTGGTTCCCCATCTCACACTCCATCTACCATTTCTGAGCTGGTGAATGTCAGGTCAAGAATGGCAGCCTGCTTGTAGGTTACCTGACCAACTGTACCAGCAGGCAGTCCTGCAACATATCTAGCCCAGCCTGTCTTGTGGTGCTCTTAGTTTCTAGAATATCCCAATCTATGGTTGAGACCCTCCCCCACAACTACTACATCCCCCTTTGTGGCCCCTTCTCAATTTCTGCCCTAGTTCCCTATCCCCCTTGTCTCCCTGTCCTGGTGGTCTACAGAACACCCCATGCATATTTTATTTCCCAATGCTGTCATGAGCTGTACCCACAACAGTTTCATCTCCCCATTTCCTCACCTGATGGGCCCATGCTGTACTGTCTCTGTGCCTACTTTGACACAGAGACCTACCCAAATTCCTTTTCCCATGCCCTTGTCTCTCCTATACATGGTATATCCCAGTACTGCCAGGTCCCACTCATTATTCCTAGTGGCCCATGTTTCTGTAATGGCTATGAGGTCTAATCCTGCATCTGCCACCATCGCCTGGAGCTCACTAATTTTGTTTTCCATGCTCCTGGCATATAGACAGGCTGTCTTCTAGTTAGTTCTATACCATTCCTCCCCTTGTGAGCTCCCCTTCTTTTGACCACCGCCTCCCTCCTTAATGTCTGTGTTTTCCTGCTCCCTGTTGGCTTTATGAGCCCTCCCCTGTCTTGGAACCCATACTTAATTTAGTATGGGCCCCTGTTTTGCTGTTTCATCCCCACTGCTCCTAAACCCCATTTCTGGGGGAGTCCTAGCTAGGTTCCTCTTTTGCTCTCTGCCCTCTGTGGTTCTCCCAGCCTCAGTGTAAATGTCTGCCTAAATAGACATCAAACATCTGCCCCGGCACACTCATCACCTCCCTTGTTAGGTAAAGGCCATCACCTCTGAAGAGTTTCCTGTCCCCAAAGACCCCCAGTCTCCCATTAAAATAGTACCCCTCCTCCCGACACCATCCCTTCAACCACCCATTCAATTCCTCAGTCTCTTCCTTCCTTATTCTATGCTTCCCATGCCCCCTTTCCACACAGGCAGGACCTCAGAAAAGGCCAGGGAAACTGAGTGTGCCTTGAATCTGTCCCCAGCTTTGAAAGTTATGCTTCACTGTCTCGGTAAGCTGGTTTGCCACATAGTTTGTATCTAAGTGTACCAGCACCTTAAGTTCCCCCTTCCCTTTTTCTGCCATCCTCCCTGTCCCATCCATATCCCATTTAACTGATGCTCCTGGAAGGTGTCTCACCACCACCACCCCCTCACCTTTCTCCATTCTTCACCTTCTCTGCCCCTCTAATCACAGAGTTCCCTACTACCACTATCTCTACTGAGCGTGTCATGTGTGCCTAAATTTGCTTTCTCCTTGGCATTCCTAATTTTGCTAGTAACGCATCTCATTCTACAATAGTAGCTCTATGTGCTTCTGTTTTTATTTTTAACCACAAAATTAAACACTATTGCAAAGTTACTTTAACTCATTTGCTCCCGGTGGCCATTTTGGGTCAATTCTAACAATGGATGGTTCTGACGCCATATGGTGTCTATGGGAACAAATGAGTTTTAAGGGAATGGACTGGGGCTTCCTGAAGGCCCAGCACTGGTGATCCAGGTTTGAGAGTGAACTTAAGAGCTGGCCTGGTGGCCCGAGAAGGCTGGGTCAGTACAGCCACGTGGCAGCATCCCCTAGCCAGGGAGGGTCTGTGCCACCATAGGGACACCTGTGGTGGGCCAGGCAACTTGCTATCCCACAGGGGTTCCTTGTATGCAAGTGAGGCTACCACAACTATACCAGATGGCACTGAGTTTGTCTGATCGTTTGTATGTTGCACGTGAAGGGTCACCATTTCAAATGAGCTTTGCTCAATGGTTATAACCCTAATGAAAATGAAATGAGTGATGGGAGGGCAGAATTACAGGGGAAAGCAACCTGGGTGCCATCTGTGTTATAATCATTAGTGCTCCTGGGGCCTGCTCTGCTTTGGTCTCCACCAGAGTGCAAACAAAGGGAAAGATGTGGAGGGCATGAAATGAGTGGGGATAGCAAGTGAGTGGTCAAGGGGCTAGCCCTGGCCACCTGGGAAGGGATACTTTTTTTTTATGCCCCAAATATTTTTTCCCAGATATCCCCAAATAGGGAAAGATGCTCAGTACTCAGATCTAAGTATCATGTACCCTATTGCTCATGGTATTCAAGAATCAATACTCATTACTAAGACAGCCCTAGTAACAATTATTTTCTGTTAGCCAGGTCAATAATCATTTTTCCAGAGTCATTAACAAAGGTACTGTAACTTGTAAATTCCAGAAGTCAACATCAGTGGAATTAACTTTCTGCCATAGCATTAATATTACTAAGTGGTAACATATTTTATTTAAAATTCTTGTCTATGAAAGGCTCACCGAACCAGAGGACATTTACAGGTGCAACTGGGCAGTGTGTGTGTATTTGGGGGGGGGATACAAGCTAGGAAAGCAAATCAGGCAAAAATTACAAGTACAGTACAATGATTCCATGCAGGCTAAAGCTGACAGAGGGACCTAAAGCTGCTACAGGTTCACCAGTAACAGTGAATACAAAAAATAAGAAACAACAGTCATTAATATTATCACTGTCTGTCCTCCAGGTTGCCCCTGTAAAAAGGAATTGTTTCCCAGTGGGTTTTCCAAGTCACCAGAAGCAAAATAAAAAAACAGCAGGAACAAAAACTAATTAAAATCATAGAGAGGAGATGTGGGCGAGGAAATATATACAAGGTGGATGGAGTGCTGGAGCACTAGAGGTACAAAATTAGAGTGACAGGGCTGAGGACAGAGAAAACTCGGCTGTGACAGCAGCAGGGAAGGGAAAACCATTGCAGGAGCAAGTGGGAGAAAAGAGGTCCAAGAAGAGATTGTTGAAAGAGGTTGAGGAGGAAGTGGAGCAGAGGGATGGGGAGGTTGTTATAGAGGTGGCAGAGACAAGAGAAGGCAGACTGCCCTGACACAGTTTTATCATGAGGGACAGAGAAGTGGGCACTGGAGCAGTGGCAGGTGTATGAGGAGGAGGGGAGAGATGGAGAAAGGAGGTAGGTGAACCAGTGTTTAGCTAAAAAGAGGTACAGTGTGTGAGGTGATTGCTTTCAATGGAGGGGAAAGAGAGGTCCATGTACAGGGTGCAATGATGAGTATGGGGAGTGTAGCTAAGTTCTAAATGACAGAAGGAGCGAAAAAGGGGTCTGGCCTCAATAGGGTAAACTTGAGAACAGGACTGTAGACCGTATTCAAGCAGCAAAACATCAGGAGGATCATTTGAATGATAACCTCATGGCACATTGGGTAGTAATTGTTCATTCTAATTTTCTTTCACGTTCTGTACACTGTAGCTATTTTATTTGATCCCTCCCAATATAAAGCAACCCATATTGTAGCTTGACTACCACTATGGTATAAATGCATTTGTTTTCATGCAACTACTGCTTTTTGTTAGAGTTTATTTAGTAATTAAAGACATGACAAGCTCAACCCTGGCTCGTCTACTTAGTGTAAAGTATATTTCGTTTACGTTTCTGCAATTTTGTAGGGGTGCTACTGGTCTGTGTGGCTAACATCAGAACCAACAGTATCAAGTTCATCACCACCTTTATGATTTATTTACCCAGGATGGCCCAGATGGGATATAACTTTTTATTTCTCATGGGGTCCTGCTTCTACCCATTTCCACAGCTGGAAAGACTGGAGCACTGAGAGGTTAAAGCAGCAGTGTCTGTTAGTCTGCAAACATTTTCACCATATGGTTTTTCACCCAAAATGTATTTATGACATTCTTTGATTCATCATCAGTGTAGTTTTAATTACTCTGAATATTTTTAAAGCAGCTTTTATAGCTAATTTTGAATTTACTGACTCACATCACTTAAAATGGCAAACACTCACCATTTGTAAAAATCTCTTCCATTGATGTTACCTGTTAAATTTACATACTAGATTCTTACTGAGGATGTATTAGGATGGTGTAAACATATGTTTTGGATGGTAAACAGCACAGCACTGTACCAAAATATTTAAGTTTTTTCACAGTGGCCATGTCCCAGGAGTGACAATTTGGAAAAAAATGTCAAAATCCCATATCTGAGACCAGGAATGACAGAACACCAAATGAAAAATGGGTATATTGATGTTTTTACCAGAAATTCATAGTTTCCTAAACAAATTACATGGAGACTAACAAATACTGCTGCTTCTTCAGTGACTTGCCCAAGGCCCATGGTTAGTGTTTCGCTCTAGCTGGGCTTGAACCTACTCACAGTTCCCAAACTAGTGCTCTAACCACTATGCCATATCGCCTCTACTTAGTCAGAACTTCCAATTTTCAAGGAATCTGTCCCTTAATTTTCCTTACGTTCCATAGAACCGACATGTATAATGGAAACTGAGCTTAGAAACAATGGAGTATTCAGACCTGCAATAGGCTGCACAAAAATCAGAATTACATTTTCGAGACTTTTCATGGTTTCTGTGACTACAGTCAGTACCCTAAGTTGTTTATTTCTTTGACAGCATAAAAAGTTGCACTTTCCATAAACCATAAAATGTCCTGCTATTTTATGATGTTCTGTGCTTTGCATGCCTCTTTCCATTGGAAATACTGATTGGAGCCTTAGAAAACGTGGTAATTTCCATCATCATTTCCATGAAAACTACAGAAAAATATGTTAAAACACTCCATGGTTTCAAAAATCTCTTTCTGTGGTATATTCCATAGAAACCATGGACGATGTGGAGAAACCATGGAAAATCTAGAGGCAGGGAGTTAGTAAATTACATTTTGTCATCTACCATTTACATCACCCTCAACTCTTTTGTAGAATAATTGTGTCACAGCCACATTCTGAAGTTGTGTCCCCACCACATTTTGAAAGTGTGCATCCCTGCCACGTTCTGAAATTGTCTAACCACTATATTCCAAAAATGTGCATCCCTGTCACATTCAAAAATTGCTCCACCTCACCATATTCCAAAATTATGAATTTCCGTCACATTCTGTAATTGCATTTCCAAGCCACATTCAAAAGGTCTGTGTCCTTACCACATGCTAAAATTGTGTATCCCAGTCACATTCTGAAATTGAATGTGGTGGGAAGGTAAAAACATGCAACGTGTGAGGTGTACATGCAAGGGTGGCCAGAAATTGTCAAAAAAAATAAAACTATTCAAAACTCCCAGTGAGCAGGTGGTGTCTTAATCCTTGTGGCCAGTGAGATTTTTAACCTTCAGTCCTTTATAACAGGGTTACATTGTTGTAGACTAATACATTAAGCCTAGTTCTCATTCACTTTTTTTCATGAAGGATTCTGAGAGGAATTATATCTATTTTCCATGTTCCTCTAGAAACATGATTCCAAAAGAGGAATCTGAGTATGCAAATTTATCTCTAAGACAAATCAGCAGAGACTTTTCGATCATGACATAGAAATACAGAAAAACAATATGTGTGAGACCTTGTGTTCCAAAGAGCAATCGCCATCCAGTACTGGAGCTGCAAGTTTAACCAGCTGAGAGGCCTAACAAGTATTTAGATGAGGTCAGCTGCCCCTAGAGACTGATTCCACGAAGAGTTTTCATTGCCAACAGCCAGAAACTAATGTGCATATAGGCAACAGCCTGGGAACTGATAAGTTCATCTACAATTCAGACAGTGGGCGCAGAGCTAGTTGTGAACCAGTCCACTTCAGCCTATTCAGCCAATGTGTGGAAGTCCCCACATAGGGTGAAAGAAAAGGAAAAAATCCCTTTCTACATGGTGAAGAGGAAAGGCCCCAAGTGGGGTGAAAACCATCAAGGCTGAGATGACTGACCCATGGTGCTCCTGCACGCCACCAGAAGAACTGCAGTGACATGGTATCCACTCCAGTATCCTGGTTGTGTGACTGATCTATTATGGGGAAAACACCCTATTAACAGAAACCTCTAGGGCCTACCACTGGGCACGATAACCATGACTAGTGTTCAGAACCCTGGCTCTGCAACTGGTTATTGGCTAGATAATCAGGTAGGGTTTTAGGATATCAGAAGCCCAGAAGCTAAGACTGTGAAAAGAATACCATGGGGCCATTAGGCCCAGGAACACAAGTATCTTTAAGGCACTTGGCTAATTACTTTTCTTATTGCTTCAGCTTGGTAACTACATCCAAATACCTCACCTATCTAGTGTTGTGCCTACAAAAATTATGTGCGGTATCTCATAACTTGGAAGGAGCCCCTAAGGCTGGGGGAATAATGCTGTAGTGCTTCAGAAAACTGAGGACTAGGATGCTGCAATGGCTCAGAATGCTGTGCTGCCATGCAGATGAATAGGGGTTTGGGAATGGACTCTGGTCTCCGCATCAGCAGGCAGGCCAAGCTGAAGGCAGCTGTTGAGGAACAGAGCACCTTACTAGATAAAGGCTGGTGGTGGGTTCTGGTGCAAATGACCACTGTTGGTGGGTCAGGGAGCTTTCTCTTTCCACAGGGTACACTGCATTGTTGAGACTGTAGTGCATGGCCCACACTAGGGAAGGAAGGAGGAACAAGAGAGACACAAGGGAAGTAAAATCTTCTGCTGTCCATATGATATTGAGTCGCCTGAACAGGGTATAACTCCCTCATCAACAGGGTAAATCCTTTGGCAATGGCAGGGGAGAGGTTAAAAATCAATATGGAAAAAAGGACAACTGAGGACTGTTGTGGGAGTATTGGCAGAGGAAAGTATTGTGCGGGATTGCATGGCCTGATTTTTATCATTTGCAGCACCTTGACTAACCTTACCCTTTCCTTCCCCAGAGTCTTGTTCCTGCCTTCCCCAATACATTTAATTGTAAATAAATCATAATTAATAAATAATAAATAAACCCTGTTTAGTACTTAACCATTTGTGTAACATTGCTTCACCTGTGGTGTCAGTATGAGATTTTGGGGTGGTTCTGTTTGGGCAAAGTATTTATATTTTCCTGGGGAACATCATCCTGAGTACAGAAGTACTGCCAGGGATTTTCCCAGGTGAAGGCATGATGTTGTTAAAAATCTACCTAGCTGAATTACATTGGATCCTGGGCCATCCACCCACAGGTTCAACAGTAAAGCATCACTAGACTGGGAACCTGCACCAATGTGTCTAGTAGATAGGGGTTACTTAGAGTTGGTGGCTATAGGCATTACTTCTATAAATCTAAAGAAAGCATGTATGGCAGCAGAATCAATGTGGAAAGCACTAAACCTTTTGTTGCTCGCTTCCAAGGGTGATGTGATGCCTTTGCAGGTGCCTTTCTATTTATCTGGCATGCGTTGTAAGAAATAATCCAGTTTTCTCTGTCTGAGTTAATGTTGAGCCACCTCAAAAAAAGCTAATAAATTTGTTTTTACTGCGCCTGAATGTTCTTATCCATTGCTTGTAACAACCTTGCACAAAAAAGCAGCAGGCACAGTAGAACCCACTATTAAGCTATACAACACAGATTCACATTCAGTAGCCAAGTTCAAGTTTAGTAACAAAATATATTATCTACATTCATTTGGGGTTAGATGAGTTGGCCATCCACACAAAGTACACTCTAATACCTTAGGGAAAAATAGATATTAACAGATGGCATATGCAAACTACTTTGCCGTACCAGGTAACTGATCTGCACTAGATATTTGTTATACCGTGTCTGTCATAGCCTTTTGTTCCTTTATCAAGCTTATATCAGGCTGAATATGTCATCATACTGGTCACATAACTCAATGGCTGTATCAGGTACCAAGCATAGGGTTTTATTTAACTCTAAAAATTGATTAGCGTTTTGCTCATAAAAGTGCTAAAACATTGTGAAAATGCATAGCACTTGCCTCACTGTGTTTAACAAACAACACTTCTAGAAAACCTATATAAATACTTTCTGTACAGTTAGTATTGTCCCCAGAAAAAAACTGCTAATCAATTATTTAAAACCCTGCAAGCATATATGGGACTCGTCCAAGCAGATTTTTTTTCCAACAAATACAAACCAACTCTGGATATCCAGTCCTGTTCTGCTGCCATTATTTAAAAAACTGCACCATATTCTCTATATCAACTAACAGAACCAACCAGTTCTAGGCTCTCTTTTGTAGATTTATAAAAATATAGCTTAGAGATTACATTCTTAGCTGCCTGGTGGCACTGAGGGTTGAGGAACTGGACACTACACCTTGCACCACGCCGGCGACCTGAGTTCAGGAGCGAGTTCAGGCACCGGGGGTCAGCAGGGGAGGGTTGAGGAGCGAGTGCCCTTGTGGTGCTCTCCTCCCTGGAAAAGAGGGATGGGGATGGCCCAGCATGCCAGTGACTCCCAGTGGAGACCAGGGGGCGCGGCAGCATGCTGGGCAGCATGGGTTCAGCATGGCCAACGCAGGCAGGGTTGCCATGCACCTGTGCATCAGGTGTGTGCCATGCACGGGGGGTGGGATTGCAGAACAGGGAAAAACCCGGACCTCAGGGTAGGCGACAGCACCAGCCCCCATGCCGACCGCCAGGTCTGTCCTGGATGGCCTTTCAGTTCCTCCACCCAGGCCCTTGCCAAGCAGCTGGGAACATTGTTTGTAAGTGCACCCAAAGAGGAGGGGTGGCCCCACCCTGGAGGGGTTAAGCTGGGGGGGACCAGCTGCAAGGTGAGGGGGGGAGAGAAGAGGCTTAGACAGGTGGACTTCGGGCCGGGCAGGATCCGGTTGGATGCCTGAGAGAGGCACCTCGATCTGCGAACCAGAGGAAAGAGAATCGCAAAAAAAAAGATTACATTCTTACAGTTTGGAATTTTTTTCTATACAGTTTCTTCTATCTCATCATTATCACCATTGATTGATTGAGTGACTGATTTAGTTAATTATTAAATAAGTAAAATATTTTGGCCAGAAGGCATGCTGATCTGTGATAAGCTCATTTTCATTTGCAGTGGCATGGTCTTTTCCAGATGAGGAAAAGGGATCAAGGCTGGGGAGTCAAAAACATTTCCATTGCCACTAATCTGCTTTTTATTTTAACATGCATATAGCAAGGAGTATGTCTTTTCTTCCTGGTTTTACTGCATTTATAGCTCATTTCCAGCTGTGTGTCCATTTGGGAGTATTTCTCGACCAGAATGAAAAATAGAATGCTGACACTCTAGCAATTTTCTATGTGTGCATAAAATATTACCTGCTGTAGCCAATATGTATATTGACTGTACAACATACCATTTTGACATATGCTACAATATTAATTTTGATAACTTTATAGAAACATAGAAACATAGAATTTGACAGCAGATAAGGACCGCTTGGCCCACCCAGTCTGCCCATTTCCCTACCTACTGGATAAGCTGCAGATCCTAGTTAACCAGCAGCCTACTTCTTCCTACCCCAACCCCCCAGAATTGCCTTATGACTATCCCATGCATGCTTGAATTCCCCCACTGATTTTGACTCCACAACCTCCTCTGGAAGGCCGTTCCATGCATCCACAACCCTCTCTGTGAAGAAATACTTCTTAAATTACCTCTGAGCCGCCCCCTCTATCTTCAAATTGTGCCCTCTTGTTCTTGCACACCTCTTTTTTGGACTTTGTTGATTCCTTGAGGTACTTGAAAGTTTCTATCATGTTCCCCCTCTCCCTCCTTTCCTCGAGGCTATACATATTAAGCTCCTTAAGTCTCTCTTCATATGACTTCCGGTGCAGACCCTGCACCATTTTAGTTGCCCTCCTCTGGACAGCTTCCATCCTGTCTATGTCTTTGTGGAGATTGGGTCTCCAGAACTGCACACAGTACTCCAGATGGGGTCTCACCAGCTGTCTGTACAGAGGGATAATAACTTCCTGTTTTCTACTGGTGATGCCTCTCCCTATGCATCCCAGTATCCCCCCAGCCCTCCTTGCTGCCCTCTCACATTGCTTGCCCATCTTTAGGTCATCTGATATGACTACCCCCAGGTCCCTTTCCATTCTTGTTGTTGTTAGTATCTCACCCCCATTGTGTACTCTTCCCTGGGTTTTTGTTTCCCAGGTGCATTACCTTGCACTTCTTAGCATTGAATCTAAGCTGCCATACATTTGACCATTCCTCTAATGCCAAGTCCTTCTCATCCTTTCCACCCCACCCTGTGCATCAACTCTGTTGCAGATCTTAGTGTCATCTGCAAAGAGTCATATTTTCCTTCCAGTCCTTCTGCAATGTCGCTTAAAGACATTGAAGAGGACCGGTCCTACTGAACTCCCTGCGGTACCCCACCAGTAACCTCCTTTCTCTGAGTGGACTCCATTTACTATAACTCTGTGTCCTATTCTCCAGCCAATTTTTACCCAGGATGTCATCTTGGACCCACCCTAGGCTGGCTAACTTGTATATTAATCTTTGTGTGGGACTGTGTCAAATGCCTTGCTAAAGTCTAGGTAGGCCATGTCCACAGCCCTCCCTGATCTACTACTTTGGTCACCCAGTCAAAGAACTCTATCAGATTCTGTCTGGCATGACCTTCCGCTGTGAATCCATGCTGCCTAGGGTCCTGTGCCCCTCTGGCCTCTAGATACTCGACAATTCTTCCTTTAGAAGTGATTCCATCATTTTCCCTATCACTGAGGTTAAACTAACAGGTCTATAGTTTCCTGCTTCTGCCTTGCTCCCACTTTGTGAAGGGGAATCACATCTGCCCTCCTCCAGTCTCGGGTACCACCCCATCCTCCCATGATTTGTTAAAGGGTAGTCAGTGGTGTCACTAGTTCTACCCTTAGTTCTTTTAGAATTCTGGGATGAATCCATCAGGCCCCTTGCTTTGTCCACCTTCAGTTTTAAGAGTTCTTTCAGAACCCTTTCTTCTGTAAATGGGCGGTATCAACTTCTTATCAGAGTGTTACTACTGTTTGTTTTATGTATCTCCTCTTCCTTCGTAGAATACTGAGCAAAAATATTTGTTTAGTATCTCTGCCTTTCACAGTCTCCTCCTGCCCACCCTCCTCCCCTTTATTAAGCCTCACTATCCCTCCCTTGGTCTTCCTTCGCTCCTGATGTACCTATAAGGTTTTATCCCTTCTTAACTTGAGTTGGCTATCTTTTTCTCGGTTTGGGCCTTTGCTGTTCTGACTGCCTTCCCAGCCTCCTTTTGCTTTAACTGATACAGTTCTCTGTCCTGCTCCTTCGCAATTCCTTGACTTCCTGAATGCTTTCTTTTCTCTGAATCTTCACTGCCACTTCCTTTGAGAACCATAGTGGTTTCTTACATCGTCTTGTTTTGTTTATTTGCTTCACACAAAGGCTTGTTACCTCTGTGATGGCAGTTTTTATTATTCCCATTGTTCTTCCACCCTCCTTCCTGCCCATTTGCTAGTGCATTCCTTAGGCTCACCCATTATGGCAAAGTCAGCCTCCTAAAGTCCAGTACTTTTGTCTTTGTATGGCTTGACTCTATTACTGTGTTTATTGTGAACCATACTGTTCGATGGTCGCTAGTTCCCAGATGGCTACCCACTTACATCTGTGATCCTCTCTCCATCTCCATTTGAGAGTATCAAGTCTAATATTGCTCCCTCTCGAGTGGCTCCAGTACTAGTTGTTCAAGGCATGCCCCTGTAGGCATCTAGAATAACTGCACTTTCAAAGTGACAGCTGCAACTGCACTCCAGTTAACATCTGGCATATTCAGATCACCCATCAGCAGTATCTCCCCTTTTCTGCTATTCTAAGTATACTTATCATTTCTGTCCATTTCCTCCCTGAGAAGGGGTTCAGATACAACCCTGTGCGGATTGTGGTGCCATTGCCTGTCTCCAAATTTACCCACAGTGCTTCTTCTCCTCCCTGTTTACCCTTTTGTTCTGTTGCTTTTATTCCTTCCTTTATGTAAAGAAACCTCCTCCTCTCTTTTACCCTCCCTGTCCCTCCTGTAGTTAGTGTATCCTGGTATGTTTACGTCCCAGTCATGGTTTTGTGTGTACCATGTTTCTGTGACTGCCAATATCCAGATGTTCCTCCTCCATCAAGGCCACTAATTCAGGAAGCTTGTTACCTAGACTACGGGCATTGGTACTCATTGCTCTCCATTTTTTGATGGCTTTACCTTCTGTTGCAGCATCCCCCACTGACCGTTCTACCTTGGTCTTTTTCTCATTTAGTACCCTATTTTGTAGGGAGAGGCTGGGATTTTTCTGCTGCTTGTCAGTGGTCCCCCCTTTGACTAGTTTAAAAGCTTGCCAATGAAGCATTTAAACCGATTGCTCAAAAGACTTGTTCCCTTCCTGGACAGATGCAGACCATCCTGCCAGTATAGGCTGTTGTCCCTCCAGGTGGAACCCCAGTCCCCAATGAAGCCAAACCCCTGTGCTCCGCACCATTTTTTCAACCATTCATTAAACTGCATGGTGCCAATTACCCTCGCCTCACCCATGCCTTTGACAGGCAGCACCTCTGAGAAGGATACTGTGTGTGCTACTTGTCTTAGACCCCTCCCCAACTCTGCAATGTCCTCCTGCACTGCTCTAACCTCATGATGAGCCAAGTCATTTGTCCCTAGGTGGACAATTACGTCCAGCTCAGAATCCCTTGCAGCTGTTGTCGTGATCCTGAGGATGCGCTTCCTGTCCCTCCAAGCCATGGCACCAGGCAGGCACCTTACTTCAGTTTTCCCAGCTCCTCCCAGTTCTATCCCCCTAATAATTAAGTCCCCCACCAGGAGCTGCTTCCTTTCTTTGTGGTGTCCTCTGCCTCCTTCCTGTGGGCCTCCCTTGTGACAGCTTTATGGTGCAATATGCCATGGTACCTGTAATTTCAGGGCCTAAATAGTTTCATAAAAGACAAAAAAAAAAAACAATGACTCTATGAGAGGGTTATAAGGTTGTTTGGGTATTCAGGGGCTTTGGTTCCCTGGTTTCCTGTCTGCCTATGAATTCTGCTCTATTTTCTGTATATCTATATACTGTAGTCGCTGAGTGTGTATTTTGTTTGCATTAGTTTGTGTTGCTTGTATTTTTACTTGCATGTTTGTTTAATCTTTTAAATTAAAAAATATCCCCTATTTTTACAATTATCTACAGGAGCTAAAACTTCTGCCTGGACAACCACCAGCAAGGGGAACAAACTCTGCACATAGGGAAGAGAAACCCTGAGGCTGGGAGGGGAGTTGCTAGCAGTCACAAAAGAAGAAAGAGACTTGGGCATCATCATCACTGATGACCTGAAATCATCCAAGCAGACCTCTAAAGCAGTAGGTAAGGCTAGGGGGGTGTTAGGGTGTATTAGTAGGGGTATCACAAGTCATAAGAGGGAGGTAATAATCCCTCTTTACAAGACACTGGTTAGGCCCCATCTGGACTACCTGCAGTATTGGAGGCCACACCTTCACAAGGACATTAAGCAAATTGAAGCAGTCCAGAGAAGGGCAACCAAAATGGTGCAGGGACTGCATCAGAAGACATATGAGGACAGATTAACAGAGCTCAATATGTATACCCTTGAGCAAAGGAGGGAGAGAGGTGATATGATCGAGGCATTCAAACACCTTAAGGGCATTAACAAGGTGAAAGAGTCTAACATGTTTAAATATAAGAAAAATAGCAGGACAAGAGGACACAGCATGAGATTAGAGGGGCTGATTAAGGGGAATTGAGGAAATTTTTCACAGAAAGGGTGGTGGATGCATGGAATGGCTTACCACAAGAAGTGGTGGCTATGAATACAGTGCAGGGCTTCAAACAGGCATGGGATAGGCATAAGGGAGCAATACAAATGACTATGAATAGATAGGCCACTGACAGAGCAAAGGCCGATGGCACATTTATAAGGTAGAAAAGAAATGGGCAGACTGGATGGGCCTTGCAGTCCTAATCTGCCGTCAACTTCTATGTTTCTATGTTTCTATGGCCAGAGCTGATAAGGCTGCAGCCAAGGAATTTGGGGTAAAGTATTGAAAATTACCAAAATTACGAGCCTGCATTCGTAAAATGTAATGTAAGGCTGATAAATTTGTTGTTTTTTAATATTTTTACTCCAAATTTTCAACATAGCCTTGTTATGACCCTGCTTCATGAAGAAGGGCAGAGAAAATGTTCAGCTCCTGGCCTAAAGGTGATTTCACACCAGGACTGCGAAATCACCTTTCAGGACACAAAAACACATTTTGGGCAGCAGTTGAAAAATGACAGCTATCACATTCATGAGGTGCTGTAAAGAAATGGCTATGTTGAAACTTTGGGGTAAAAATATTGAATATTACCAAACTTACAAGCCTGTGCTTGCAAAGTTCAACATAGCCTCATAACTTTGTTTTTTTAAAAATATTTTTACACCAAACTTATAACATAGCGTTCTTATGACCCACCTCATAAACAAGGGCAGAGAAAATTTTCAATTCCTATCTAAAAGTGATTTTGTGCAAGGACCGCAAAATCCCCTTTCAGGATGTTAAAAAAAACATTTTGGCCAGGATATGAAAAATGACAGCTGTCACATTCGTGAGGTGCTGTAATGATATGGCTATGTTGTAAATCTGGGCCAAAAATATTGAAAATGACCGAAGTTATGAGCCTGTGTTTGCAAAATTCAACGTTGGCTCATAATTTTGTTGTTTTTTAATATGTTTATACTAAATTTTCAACATAGCCTTCTTATGACCTCACCTGATGAACAAGAGCAGAGAAATTTCTCAGCATCTGCCCAAAAGATGATTTCACACAGGGATCGCAAAACCACCTTTCGGGACAGATTGCCTAATATCAGTGCAATTATTCATGAGGCAGGGTCCCAAAAAAGAGCATGTTGAAAATGTGGGCCAAAAATATGCAGAAGTGGCCAAGTTGTGCCACTAAGTTGAAAACACCATTGAAATACTCTGAACCGTAAACCTGTTTCTTCAGTTCATGGTTTGGCTTTGACGAGTGAAGTCTTGTCTGCGGTCCAGAGAGGATTATAGTGTTGGACCCTCGATGGGTAAGTAAGGGCTTGGGGAGGGGTGCTGATTGGAAGGGTCAGATGGGGGAATAGTAACGGCCAGAGAAGACATTGATGGATGGTTTCTTTTTACAGGGTTAACAAAAAGAAAATGGAACAAGGATTCATGATCGTGACACTGGGGGATTGGGCACCCCCACTGTCACTGTTATATTTCTGGAGGGGGCGGTGGATGCTGAAAGGGAGGGGAAATATATATAAAAATACAAACAGTCTTCTCTGCAGTCTTGCTCACATAGGTCACAGCAGAACACGGCACAGTCCACCATGTCCAAGATGGCCAACAAACTCTACTGTGCATGCGCAAGTAGTCACGCATGTGCAATATCGTTTGGTGGCCATCTTAGACCCAGCGTGTATCCAATGATATGGGCAACTCAAACTGAGTGACTCAATTTGAGCACCTGTAACTAGCGTGAGTGGGGAAGCAGAGCAACTGTCGGAATAGCGAGGGAAGAAGGACTAAAACCGTGAATGCAGTACAGAGCGATGGTAGGAGGGACCTCTCTGGAACCAGGATATAGTAGGTAGTTTGGCAAGGCAGTGTTGAGCTGGCCGTGTGGTCTTATGAAGGCAGTGTATACCTCTGGTGTGGAAGGACCTGGGTTTGAACCTGGGTTGGAGCTCTTGTGTTTTTATTTGTTTTACTAATTGAGAGTTGTATTTTTTAATTTTATATTGTATATTTTTTAATGTTGTGTTCCCACTCCCCCACCATCCTGGTATTACCCCGTTTGTACTCCCCTTCGAATAGTCCCCTCCTGAGTTGCCTGCTTACCTCAGTGTCAGGCCCCCCTCTGAGTTGATTATATTAAGAAGGGGGTTGCAGGGGGTGCAGCCCCCTGCATAAAATGTAAGGTAGTGTGTGTTGGTATGGTTGCTTATTTTGGGATCGCCGTAGTGCATGATCACCATTTGTTTTTTCAGCATTGTGCACTTGCCCATGTGTATAGCACTGTTATTTCTTTGCCGTTATCACATGGAACTGACACAGCAGACTGTGCCATGTTCCGTCATGACCCACTGAACTGGCTGAAGAAAAACAGTGCTGTATGACTGCTAATGGAGAGAGTAGAGTTCTTCATGTATGCAGAGGTGACCGTGAGGCAACTCCACACTGTTGTTCAGTCAGCAAAGTCTCCTTCTTCAATTGCAGGAGGTCTGCAGGGCTCCACCCACTGCAGCCCTAAAAAGGGACCTTGGTTTAACATCTCACCCGAAAAGTAGCAGTTCAACAGTGCAGCACACCCTAGTGCCAGACTATAGTGTCAGTATTGCTGGGGGGACTTGAATCTGCTGGATGTGGATTGGAGCGTCCCAGCTGCAGCTTCAAGTAGGAGCAGGAACATCCTGGACTCCCTGCAGGGGGTGTTCCTCGAGCAACTAGTAAGACAGCCCACTCATGAGGGAACAATATTAGACCTTGTGCTCACCAATGGGAACAATGTTGCAGACGTCATGGTAGGTGGCCACCTGGGGACCAACAATCACATTACCATGTGGTTCAATATATGTACAGTGCTAGGACCAAACCACACAAAGGTGAGGGTCCTGGACATTAGGAGGGCTGACTTTAAGAAGATGGGAAAATGCCCCAGGGATGCCCTGGCAGGGGTGAGGACAAGGGTGGAGTGGAGGTACAGTGGGCAAAACTAAAAGGGGCCATAGGGAAGGCAACAAACCTCTGCATCAGGCAAGTACACAAAAAAAAGAGGAAAAAGATATCACTACTGTTCTCAAAAGAGGTGGCTGGGAAGGTAAGGGCACAAAAGTTAGCATTCAGGAGATATAAGAACACACAGAGGGAGGAAGATATGGAGGTGTATCATGAGAAGCAGAGAGAGGCAGGGAAAGCAGTCAGGAGTGCAAGGCACAAATGGAAGAGAAAATAGCCCAGGCAGTAAAGAAAGAGGATAAAACATTTTTCAGGTATAGTACTGTATGTATGCAAAAGGAGAAAAAACAGGGGAGGGATTGTAAGGTTAAGGAGGGAAGGAGAGGAGTGTGAGGAGGGGGACCAGAAAAAAGCTGACATCCTGAACAAATAATTTTGTTCAGTGTTCACGGAGGAAGGGGAAAGTGAGGGATCATAAATAAGTGACAGGAGTATCAAAGGAAAGGAGGTGGACACTAGTCCATTTACAGAGGAGAGAGTCCTGAAGAAACTCACAAATCTGAAAGTAGACAAGGCAATGGGGCCAGATGGGATACATCCAAGGATACTGAAGGAGCTCAGGGAGTTGCTGGCTGCAGCTCTGACAGTTCTGTTCAACCATTCACTGCAGATGGGAGTGGTCCTGGAGGACTGGAGGAGAGCAGATGTAGTCCCACTTCACAAAAGTACTAGCAGAGAGGAAGTTGGCAATTACAGGCTGATCAGCTTGGCTTCAATGGTGGGAAAATTAATGGAATCACCACTGAAGGAAAGGATTGTGGAATATCTTGAATCCAGTGGCTTATAGGATCCAAGCCAGCATGGATTCAGTGGGGGGAAGGTCATGTCAAATAAATCTGATATATTTCTTTGACTGGGTGACCAGGGAAGTAGATCAGAGTGGAGCGGTGGATGTGGCCTACCTAGATTTCGTTATGGCCTTCAACACAGTTCCACATAGGTGACTAGTAAACAAACTGGGCAGCCTGGTAGTGGGTCCAAAAGTGATAAACTGGGTAAGGAATTGGTTGGGGGATAGGCATCAGAGGGTGGTTATTAACAGAGTTCACTCTGAGGAAGGAAGGGTGACCAGTGGGGTGCAAATGGATCAGTACTGGAACTGGTCCTCTTTAATGTCTTAGTGGCATTGCAGAGGGGCTAGAAGGGAAGGTATGCCTTTTTGCAGATGACACTGAAATCTGCAATAGGACAGACATTCTGGGGAAGGGGGTAGAAAAAATTAATAGGGATCTAAGAAAGCTTGAGGAGTGATTAAGAGTGTGGCAACTAAGTTTCAATGTGAAGAAGTGCAAAATCATGCACTTAGAGCATGGAAACCCAGGGGTGGAGTATAGCATGGGGGGAGTGGTACTGACGACCACTAAACAAGAAAGACACCTGAGGATAATCATATCTGATGACCTGAAGGTGGCCAAACAGTGTGACAAGGCTATAGGGAGAGCCAGTTGGATGCTAGTGTGCAAAGGGAGGGGTATCACCAGCAGAAAGAGGGAGGTGATGATACCACTGTATAAATCATTGGTGAGACCTCACCTAGAATACTGTGTCCAGTTCTGGAGACCACATCTCCGGAAGGACATAAACAGAGTAGAGGTGGTCCAGAGGAGAGCAACTAAAATGGTGCAGGGTCTGCACCAGTGATCCTGAGAGGAGAGACTAAAGGACCTCAATATGTACAGTACACCCTGGAGGAAAGGGAAAGGGGAGATACGAAAGAGACTTTCAAATACCTCACGGGTATAAACAAGGTACAAGAGGGAAGTATTTTTCAGAAAATAAGATGCTCAAGAACAAGGGGATATGCTGTGAAGCTAGAGGGGGGGTAGACTCAGAGGAAACGTAAGGAAACTTCTTCTTCACAGAAAGAGTGGTGGATGCCTGGAACAGCCTTCCAGCAGAGGTGGTGGGGGCAAAAACTGTAGCAGGATTCAAGAATGCATGGGATAGACATAAGGGAACCTTAGTCATTAGGTAAGGGAGGGCTAAGCTGGAGATCAAGTAGGGTCTATGGTGTTACAGTAGGTAGGGAAAATGGGCTGACTAGGTTGGCCAAGCGGTCCTTATCTGCCATCAAATTCTATGTTTCTATTAGCCCGAGTTCCTGGTGTGGGACTGGAACCCATAGCCTTCCAATATTCCAGACCCAGAGGTGACTGAGCCTACCCACTAAGCAGCGGACATAGCCACAAACCAAATATCTGACCTTCAAGGGCTATTATGTAAATCTGAGCACAAAAAAGAAGGGGCAGGGATTGTTAATTCGGGTGTGGGGGTGGCGTGGGGAATATAAATTCTGGCAGGGGAATGTCACAGCACACCAACAACAGCTGCTACTGGTCTAAAAGTAAAAGCTGTCAGCAATCATTTTAATAATTTAAATGTTTGTGCAGAAAAAAACTTAAGTCTGTCATCCCAGCTGCATGGTACCCATTTTGCAGGCAGTTATCATTGTAGTTCTATTATAGATGTGTGTGGGTTTTAATATTGTTTTAATCTACAATATTATTACTTACTGTCTGGTACATTATACAAGTTAGGCCATTTCCACTTCTTAAGAGACACTGCCCTGTAGTCAGGACGAGGCATTTTTCCAGGGCATTGAAGTTTCAAAGCTATAACTGATGTGAGGCCTGTGTGCCCTGTCTTTCTTTTCCAGTCCGTTCAGCATTGTAAATGTACAAAATACAAGGTACTTATGATGTATACGGGGAACCTCAACAAACACATGTTTTAGTGGCCTGGTATTCACAAAGCATTTTCTCTGTTTCATGCATTTTCTTCACAATACTTTTGTGGGTTTGCTCAATTCCTGATTCAGCATTAAGGTTAACAACAAGAGCAAAATAAAGACTAGTAAAGAAACTATAATTCTGTAAATATTCATCAGGAATTGCAGGCAGATCTCTCTCAAGTGCAATACATTTCACACAGGAGTATGTATTTTATATTCAAATTTATCCTCACTCCACAAAGATTTACTGATGTTCCTCATAATGTTAGAACTTATTCTGGATACACTATTAAAAATTAAAATAACTGAATAGAAACATACCTTAACACTAAACATATGGAAGCCACTATTTTCTTAGACATATTATTATTTAAAATGTCTTTATTTATTTATTTAACATTTTGTAACTGGGAAAGACACTGTGAGCTGAGGCTCATTTCTAGGTGCAACCCGGGGAGGGTGAGATGGAGCAAAACAGCAGCAGACAATAGCAAAACAACATCTGAGCAGATAGCCGTGCAATGTGTTACAATAGTAGAATAAATAAAGATAATTTGCATGTACTGCAGTTAAAGTGCAATGAACTTTATCAGCGCATAGAATCACGACCAATGACTTCTATGGATTAAAATAAAGACTTCAGGGGTAACCAGAAGAAAGACAGGAGGAGCAGGTGGGGAGGCTGAAGTTTCAGCAGGTGTTTGAAGGAGGTAAAGGATGGAGAGAGAGGAAGGGATGGAGGAAGGGAGTTTGTTCCAGAGAGAGGGAACCCTATAGGAGAATGCAGCTTGTCCAGCAGAGGAGTGTGAGTGAGGAATGACAGAAGCACGATGGTCCCTACGGCGGAGGGAGCAGGAGGCAGGGGGGATTTGGGACAGAAGCAAGGAGAGGTAGGAGGGAAGGGTGTTGAACCAATATTTGGATAAGCATGATACACAATGGGCCTGCTGGTAAGAGGGCAGAGGGAGGATGGATATGGAGGAATATAGTGAGCAATGATGAGTGCGTGGAAGAGAGGTAGAAACAAAATGGCAGGAGGAGTTGAAGAGGGTATCCAGCCTGGCAAGGGAAGTGGAGAGGACAGAGCCATAGACTGCATCCACATAGTCGAAGACAGGGAGCACCATTTTAGTAATCAGCTCCCTGTGGATATGCAGAGATAGGCAGTCTTTGTAACAATAGAGGGCACCAAGGTTGGGATGGAGCTTGACATGGATGGCATCAATGTGGGCTGAGAAGTCAAGCTTACTGTCAAGCCACACTCCCAGGTTCTTAAAGGACTGAACCACTTCAAGTGAGGTGCCATCTAGAGTGGTGAAGACAGGGGGACAGTGAGTCTGGCTAGTTTCTGACTGGTACCAAAGGTCATGGAGACTGACTTTTTAGTGTTAACTCTAAGTTGAGTGGAGGACATTGCTGAAGTCCTGCTGGAGCAGGAGTTCCACAGCTGCAGAGGAAGGATCAGAGGTGAAGAAGACTGTGTCATCTGCATACATGTGTATGTGCGAGTTAACACAGGCAGAGGGGAGGTCACTGAGGAAGATTGAGAAAAAGAGGGGTCCAAGGATGGAGCCCTGTGGAACCCCAGACTGGACAGGAATGGGAGGTGACAGGGAACCACCAACCTGTACTGATTGTAGACAGCTGGTTAGGTAAGAGTGGAATCAAGAAGCAGTGGTGGCAGAGGCCAGCATTTCTCAGCTTGTCAAGCAGAAGTGAGTGGGACACAGAGTCAAAGGATTTGGCCAGATCAACAAAACTTGCTGTGGTAATGAGCTCCTGGTCCATCCAGAGAAGATGGCATCACTGACATGTAGCAGGGAGGAAACTGTGGAATAATGTTTCTGGAAGCCAGACTGGAAAGGTGATAGGATGTTAGTGGATGAGACGAAATCTAGGAATCTGGCATGAATCAGTTTCTCTTGCAGTTTAGAGAGGGAGGGAGGAGGCATATAGGACGATAGTTACCAGAAGAAGATGGGTCACCCCCTTTATGGAGAGGAATAACTTTGGGCATCTTCCAAAATAAGAAAGTACTACACATTTTGGAGGCTGGCATTATGCATTTTAATGCTGGCAGGTTGAGAGGTATTATTGCAGGGTAAAACAGACAAATGCATAAATAAATAATGATGAATGATTCATGAATACCAAAGGTTCATGGATATAGGCCATTGTTTCCTGCTTCAATACTTCCATTTTATAAGTAGAATGGTACACACAGGCAGCAACATGTACATTTTTATAGCTGGTCTTCAGCTACATTCAGAAATCTGGTTCTCATTGGAAATAATGGTGAGGCTAAAGGATCTTTTAAAATGACACATGGCTGGAGTTTTGCCATAAGAACCTCCCCACCTCTGAAATTAGCCATTTCTGAAGTGTGACCCAACTACACGAGTCAGCTACTGGTGAGTTTTTAGTGCTCCTCCACAGTGACATAGCAAGAGTCCCATACATTACGGAGCAATAAAAATGTATGTGTTTGTTTTTAGTAACTGGGATAGTCCACTGGAACTGAAAGTCCTGTTTTGAGGGATGACCAGGAATTAGTTACAAAAAGAGGTACATACAGTAGTCAAAATATTTTGTATACATAGTGCAAACACACTATCTCCCTCATCCCTGCCCTGGCTAAACTTCAGGAACAACTTGTCCTCTCGCAACCTTCCACTTTCCTTGACTCTCCCTACTTCTTCACTCCCTACCAGTCAAGTTTTAGGAAATCCCCCTCCAGCGCCCACCCACGGCTCACTAACTCCATTTTATCCAGCATGAAACAGGGCCTGGTAACTTCCATCATTTTTGTCAACTTAATCAAAGCCTTTGGCACTGTTGCACACGCTATCCTACAGAACAGGTTAAGGCACCAGGGGTTCTCAGCCTCTTCAGTTGAGTGGTTCTGCTCTTACCGTGAGGGCAGGTGTCAAGCTGTCCAAATTGGAGATGCCTCATCCCCTCCACACCCTATCTGCTCTGGCGTGTACCAAGGGTCCATCCTTGTCCTATTCTACTCTCCATATTCCTGAACAATCTTCTGTCTGCCTGCTCCTCTGTGTCCATTAACGTGTATGCAGAAGACACAGTACTCTACACCTCTGGTTCCTCTGTTTCCAACATTGTGGCCTGGTTTCAACTGGACTTCAATATCATCTGGCACTGGCTCCAGGCATATCACTGTCCCTCAGTGCCAAGAAAATGGTCTTCAGTACTTTTGGCACACAGCAATTACTTGCTAGACTCCCCCACCCCCACCCTGTCCTTTCATACACTTGATTGTGTTGCAATTGAGGATGTCTCTTTCTGTAAATATCTCGGGGTCTGGTTGGATTGTCGTCTCAATTTCTTGGTCCATGTGGCTGCCATCCACCAATAATTTCACCCCAAACTTGTTGTGCTTTACTGTTTGCTTCCCCAAACATTGCCCACCCCAACCCCCCACCACCACCACCACCACCACCATTTGTACTGCTCCTTCCTCCCACTCACTCAAATCTCTGTGTGGGGGCAGGAAATATAACTCAATCAATGGGGCTAAGGCAGCAATGTTGCTGGTAGCTGTTTTTCTCTTACAACCAATTTTGCACTGTAGTTGGTTTTATAGCAGGCTCATGCTGTGTTTTATTGCCACACCTCTGTTGCATATTCATTAAACCTGGCTGCAGAAAAAGTCATATAACAATTAGAAATACTGAGGGAACCAGTTTAGTTATTTTTCTGTTATGCATTTGGGTTAACAAAAGCAAGGGGTGCCCCTTTTGATAGTGCTGTCCCCAGGTTTTCATCAGTAATCTCAGATATTCTTGAACACCCATGGTTTTAGTGTTACTTCTCTTGCTTACTCTTTATTTGCTCTCTCTCTCTCTCTTTGAAGTTTTCCCTATTTAAGCCCACTGCTTTCCGCCTTTCCTTATAGCTTAACTCAGAACTTTGCATTGCTTTTTATCTTGTTGCTTTTCTTTTGCCACACTGTTTATATACCATAAAAAATAAATTGAAAATGTAAATGGAGGAAACATACCACTAATGCAACTTAAATATTTATCTTCTTTTTTGTGGGAGGGAGAACTCTACCCTCTGAAGACTTCAATCAACAATTAGTCCAAATGAAGGGGGCCAGTACAAACAAAACTGAGAGGTTTAAGAAGGGGGAAGGGGTTATCTGGCAAACTGAAGTGACCTGGTCTTTTTTTTTCTGTTTTCTTTTCAGTGCAAATGTGAATTGTGTATAGTACATATGAAAATATGTGTAACTCCCCTACCATCAAAGAGGGATTACCTGTACTGTTAAGCATTGCGCCTTTTTGTGCTGTGGACATTCTGATGCTCCTCACAATCTCTGGGGACCATGGGTGGAACTGTGGCTGAAAAGTTCAGGGGGGCATGGTTCTGTACCTGTTGCTGCTTAATAAAAGTGTATCGTGGTTTAACATTATCCAGTGGAACAGCGAGTGTCATTGCATAAAATCCAGACCATGAAGCCGAGCTAATTGTGAGTACTGTAACAGTTATAAAACACTCAAATTTTGGAGGAACTAGAAAATTTGACTACCAGATAAAACTGGAAGATGCCTGGAATTTTTTATAGACAAAAAAATTTAGCGTTGAATTTTTTTGGCCAATTTTGTTGCACTGCTTCTTTAAGTAACTGTAGGGACGAACTGTTATTACACTGTGTAAGAACTGAGAGGGCTGTGTCAGTGGAGATGACAGGGGCTTGGTACTGTTGCATAGGAGATAGTACTAATAGTTTGTGACCTAGCCCACTTAAAGGGGAACAGTCAGCATTAAGAGCCCCTTACCCAAGTGTGGGGCAGGTCCCAATTTGCACTATGGGTGCAAATACTTTTTTTTACTTACTGCAGTATAGTAGATTGTATAAGATTTATTCCGCTGACTTGTAAGATGGTATTTTTCTGTGACTACAAATCCCAGAATCCCCTGCAGGTGACACCAAAGGAGGGCTGCAGCAGAGGGAGAGTCAATAGCCTGTGGTGCATGTTAAACTTTTTATAACCTCTGATCATTTATTTACTGGTCCCACTGTCCTTCAGGGACTATGTAAAGTCAAAAAGGACTGTACTTAGCCCTAGAAGCATAACAAACTGGTAAACATCTGATCGGAGCTTATAAAAAGCTCTAACATGCACTGCAGGCTATTGAATCTCCCACTGCTACAGCCCTCCTCTGACGTCAGCTGCAGGGGATTCTGGGTTTTGTGGTTACAGAAAATATCAGTTTGCTAGTCAGCACAATCAGTCTGATACAATCTACTGGGCACAATATGCAGTAAGTAAAAAAAATGTTTTTGCACACAAAGTGAAAATTGGGAGAAACCTTTTGGGTGTGGATTTCTTAGTGTTGACTGTTCCCCTTTATTTTCCCTGGGTGGATGCCCCATGCAACATATTGTATTTCAACTCAGCATCTTTGCATAATGAATCCCTACTCTACCAGAGTTAATCACCCAAACTTTTCAACTTTTTTTGAGTCTTAGGACAGGGGTAGCACTCTGAACATCTGCAGTGACCCAGTGCGCCCACATATGTTAGTGTGAGTCTGTGCCTGTATAACAGAAACAATGGTATGTCTTGAAATCAGAGTTAAATATTTCTGCTGAAAACCCCATCTATACTTGAAATCAGAGACAAAACTCCCTATTGAAAACCTCAGCTATACTCGCTGGCCCTTCACTGGTGCAGTAGTAGCACTACCACTTGTGACACCAGTGACTTGGGTTTGGGAATGAGCATGGACCACTGGGGGTCAGCTGGGGGGAGGAAGACTGGAATAGCCCTGTTTGCTTAGAGTGGAGCTCCTTTGTGTAAGTCACAACATATTCTCCCACTGTATAGTAATGAGAGGCTTTGTTTTCTCCACAACATAGGCAGCTCCCAAGCTAGGCACTCGGGACAATCAAGCAACTGAAGCAACAAGCAGCTCACCTGAGTAGCTGAGGAAGCCAAATCTCCAGCCTGATAACTTTCGAGGTAAAGAGAGCCTCTTCTCTTCATCTGGACGCCTGCAGAGGGGTGCTAGCCCGACGGCACTTCGCGCCGTCTGCCCAGCTCACCCCAACCACCCTCCCACCCAGGGGCGGCTGTCAATTTAAGGATCCACCCCGTGACATCACATCCGGTGATATCACGTCCTGTTGCCCAGAACCTATCTCCCCACTTTCCCATTTGCAGGTTATACCTGCTGGCCACTAGAGGGACCTATGCTCCCTCACTACTTCCTACTCCTACCTGTACAGCACTACTTCCCTGGGATCTTGCTCACCACAATGTATTGGCCCTGCCTCATGCTCTGCCTGTGCCTATCCCCACTAGCAGTGCACTCTACCCACTTACCCATCTGCTAGTCCACACTGTGCCCTGGCACCCTCCCTCCCTTGCTCCTGAACCTCCTCTCCTGCCCCTTGGGACCTCTGTGTGTCCCCATCCCCTGCCCTCCCCAGCTTTCTTTTCACCTCAGGCACATCTGCGTGTCTTCTTATTCTTGCTTTCCCTCCTGTACCTCCCTGCCCACCCCTGCTCCCTTAGCCTCCCTCCCCTCCTCTCATGTCAATCGTAGGAAAACCTTCACCATCTCCCAGCCAGGTGTTAGTCATGCTACTACTCCTGTCAGGAACATTCATCCAAACCCTGGCCCGGTTCCCAGGAGCTCCCCAACTCGCACCACAGGCCTATGCATGGTCTCCATGAATATCTGTAGCCTCCTAAAAAAGTTTGACTCACTACAATGCCTGGTCACATCAATTAACCCTGATGTCATCACCCTGGTTGAGACTTGGCTGTCGAAATCCTCCCCTGACTCCCTAGTCTCCCTTCCTGGTTTCACCCTTTTCCGGTCCGACCGTGTTGGGAGACGGGGCGGCGGCTGCGCTATTTATGTCAAGGAATCTCTCCCCGTACTAGCCCTACCCACTCCCATCCTTGACTCCAGGGCCCAGGCGCTTACGCTGAAACTAACCCCTGACCCTTTAAAGGGACCCCTTTATCTGACTACTGCATACGTGCCCCCCAGGGACCAAACGCAGGCCATTGCCTCTCTTACAGAATACCTTACCTCTACCTCCTTCCGCTGATCAAATTCTGGTGGGTGACTTAAATGTCAACTGGCTCAGCCCCTCCTCCTCCTCTACCTGAGACTCCTTTTCTGCAATAGACCTAACGCAACTAGTTACCCACCCTACCAGGACTAACCCCAAGAGAGGCTCCAGTACCCTGCTTGATGTGGTACTCACCAACCGCCCTAATCGGATCCCCAATGTACAAGTCCTCCCAGACTCTCTCAGCGATCACTCCCCATTCTATTCCACTGGTCAACCTCAGTCCCCAAACCCATAGCACAGTCCACATGCCGGCGAAGCGCTAATACCTGGTGGACTGATAAAACTTAAGGAACTTCTGTCCCAAATTGACTGGTCTCCATACAGGCAACTCCTGACATTGACACAGCTCTCTCCTTCTTTACCCCAACTTTTAATAATGCCTGTGATATCTTTGCCCCAGTGTTGACCCGCCATTCTAAAAGGAAGAATGCCCCTGGGTTACCCCAGCTTTGATCCACCAGCTCAAACATAGGGACAACCCTATGGCACCGTGCCATTGAGACTGGCCGGCCCAATGACAGGCAGTTATATGCTGCGCTCAAACAAGTGCACTGGCCATCAGAAAGGCCAAGTCTGAGCACTATCGGTCCTCACTCACTGCTCATGGGGAATCCCAGAACCTTCTGGGATAACATTAAACAGTTAAATGGGAGTGCACATTCCCCCACCCACCCAGATCAACATTAATGGTGTGATCTCCTCAGACCCAGCCCTCATAGCCAACCACCTCAACACCTCATTCACTGACCTTAGCCTATCCTCCTACAAATTTTTGACCCTCCTCTCCCAGCACCTGTCAGTAAATCTTTCTCGCCCTTATTTTCTCCTCCGCATCTTCTTGCCCAAGAACTTAGGCTGCACCTTGTCACTGCCCTCAAGAGTAATAGTACAGGCAGTGACACCCTGGATCCGTATCCTATGGCTGGTCTTAGACACTCGTCCTTACCCGATCACATGCCTCATCAACCACTCTCTTTGCCTGGGAAGGTTCCAACTGCCTGGAAAGTCGCCACTGTCACCCCTATCTTTAAAGGTGGTGATAGGACTGTGGCTGGAAACTATCGACTGATCTCCATTCTCTCTCTCTCCAAGGCCTTGGAAAAGTGGTGGCCTCTCAAATCTCTGACTACCTCTCCACCTACAATGTCCTTTGTCCTGAGCAGCATGGCTTCCGAGCGGGCCACAGTACCAACACAGCCCTCCTAGAGTTCTCCAACTTTCTCCACTCCTCCTTAGACACTGGTTCTCTGGCTGGTGCTGTCTTCATTGACCTCTCGAAAGCTTTCGACACTGTCTCCCACCCCCTCCTTCTTGATGCCTTTAGTCTCTCTGGTTTTGCTGCTGGGCCTATCTCCTGGTGCACCAGTTATCTGTCTGACCGCTCACAGCGTGTAAAAATTAATGGGACCTACTCAGACATCTGTCCCATCTTTTCTGGGGTTCCCCAGGGCTCCATTCTGGGCCCCTTACTATTCTCCCTTTACCTTAACACCCTTCCACGCTCTTGCTCGGGGAACATTCTATTGTACGCTGATGATGCAGTCATCTTTGCCTCAAATTGTAACCCTACTGCCCTCCAGGACTCGCTGCAGAAGTCCTTCACAGAAGCCGAGGGCTGGTTCAAGGAACATAGATTGGTGATAAATCTTAAAAAAACAAAAACCATGTTCTTCACTCATCCCCAAAACAAGTCCTGCAACTTCAAACTCCTCATTCACTCTGGGTTCTCACTCCCACTCGAACAAGTTTGCTCCTATAAATACCTAGGGATCCATTTTGACCCCTCCCTCTCCTTCCATGGACACATCGCTGCCCTAGCCACTGCCACTAATATCCGATTGGGCATCTTACATCGGTATAAACACTGCCTCCCCCCGGAGGCTCTTCGACTCGCAGTCACCTCCTCTATCCTGTCCCTAGTGGACTATGGACTGCCGGGTATGGTGCTGCTGATCAGACCGCACCCATAAAATTCGCGACTACCTGAATAAGGCCTGCAGGTTAATTACTGGAGCACCTAGGATGACACACACCTGTCTACTGTATGCTAAAGCATTGGTACTTGATCTCGACGAGCGCCTCAAATATCTTTACCTGTACCCTTACAAAAGACCCTCTTGGGCTTTCCCACCAGGATTGACCACCACCATACGCCGCTCTGTCCCACTAGTTCATACTCGGACCTCTGGGAAAACCTCTCTTGTTATCCCTAGAGCTAGGACCTCTCACGGCCAAAGAGCCTTCAGCTTTAGGGCTCCCTCCTGGTTCAACACACTGCCCCCCTCCATCTCCGAAGCTCCAACTATATCGTGCTTCAAAACTTCCTTACATAACCACCTTATTAACACCCGATGCTGTAACTGCCACTAGTCAAAGCCGATTTAATACTTATGACAAAGTTTATTACTAAGCTGCTAAGGACGACATAACTCTGGTATTGTTTGCATCCATCCTACCTGTACCAGCTTGTTTGTATCTATGTCTTAATTTACTGTTATACTTATGTGTTGTACTGCTATACTGTGTATTTTGGTTTGTCTTACTGTGACAAGGTACCTTTGTAAATGAGCCTATGGCTCAAAGGTTTTCCAAACTGCTGTTTAAATAAAATAAAATAAATAAAATAAAGACTGAGTATCCAGAGGATGCCCTCCTCTGATGGGGTGGGAGAACAACAGCTATCCTGCTTTACTGCCACCTGAGTGACCATAGGTAGCAGTGCAATCAGCAGCACATGTGGGAGGAAAGACACCAGCTTGGATCTGCATGAGGAATGCTTGCATGCCTCTGACTAGACCTCCCAGAAATGCAGATATCCTGGGGCATGGGACTGAAAATGCCCACACAGAACACTGTGATCCTGGTATGCTAAGGCCTGACCATTGCTATTGGTCACTTGAGGAAACTTGGGAACTCCTGTCCCAATTCACAGGAGAAGGTGGAAGGTTGGACCCAGTGTTACTGGTCCCACCATGGGGGGGTTGAATCTGTGGGGTTTTACTCCTGCAAGGTAAGTGCCAGAGATGTGGTGATGTGGGGCTTGGTCCGACTATGTGAGGGGAAAAAATGCCAGTGTGTTAGAAACAATAAATAAAAAAACATACTTGAAATCAGGGTCAAGATTTCCCATTGAAAGAAAAGATCCTGCCACAGAGAGTCGGGGATACCAAGATGGCTGAAGATGTGTCAGGAAGAAGCTCAGCTGACAGATCAAGATACAGACACCAAAATCCTCTACACACTATTGCACTTGGCTTATTTTGAGTGCTGTGTTATTTATTGTGTTATCTACAGTCTGGAAAACTATGTTATGAGCTAAGTGGGGAAACATTAAAACTGCCATCACAATGGCAAAAAGCCTTTGTGTGAAGCAAATAAACAAATCAAAACGAAAGAAAAAACCACTATGGTTCTCAAAAGAAGTGGTGGGGAAGGTTAGGGAGAAAAAGATAGCATTCAGGAAGTATAAGGAAACACGGAAGGAGCAGGACAGAGAACTGTACCAGTTAAAACAGAAGGAAGTGGGGAAGGCAGTCAGAATAGCAAAGGCCCAAACCAAGGAAAAGATAGCCAACTCGGTTAAGAAGGGGGATAAAACCTTTTATAGGTACATTAGGGAGAAAAGAAAGACTAAGGCAGGGATACTGAGGCTGAATAAAGAGGAAGGTGGTTGGGCAGAGAGCGACAGTGAAAAAGCAGGGATACTGAATGAATACTTCTGCTCAGTATTCACAATGGAAGAGCAGGGGGAGATACCAAATCTAGTCAATAGTAGCACTCTGGATAAGGGGGTTGATATTAGTCCTTTCACAGAAGAAAGGGGTTCTGAAAGAACTCTTAAAACTGAAGGTGGATAAAGCAATGGGGCCTGATGGGATTCACCCCAGAATTCTAAAAGAACTAATGGAAGAACTAGTAACACCACTGACTACCCTTTTTAATAAATCATGGGAGAATGGTGTGGTACCTGAGGACTGGAGGAGGGTGGATGTGATTCCCCTTCACAAAAGTGGAAGCAAGACAGAGGCAGGAAACTACAGACCTGTCAATTTGACCTCAGTGGTAGGGAATATGATGGAATCACTTCTGAAGGAAAGAATTGTTGACTGCCTAGAGGCCAGTGGGGGCACAGGACCAAAGGCAGCATGGATTCACAGCAGGAAGGTCATGTCAGACAAATCTAATTTATTTCTTTGACTTGGTGACCAAAGTAGTAGACCAGGGAGGTACTGTGGACAGGGCCTACCTAGACTTTAGCAAGGCATTTGACACAGTCCCACACAAAAGAATAATAAACAAATTAGCCAGTCTGGCAGTGGGTCCCAGGGTGGTAGCCTGGGTAAAACACTGGCTGGACAACAGGACACAGAGGGTAATAGTAAATGGAGTTCACAGTGAAGAAAGGGGGGGTTACTAGTGGGGTACTGTAGGATTCAGTACTGGGGCCGGTCCTTTTTAATGTCTTTATAAGTGACATTGCAGAGGGACTGGAAAGAAAAGTATGTCTCTTTGCAGATGACACAAAGATCTGCAACAGGGTTGATAGCAAGGTGGGGTGGAAAGGATGAAAAGGGACTTGGCAAGGTTGGAGGAATAGTCAAATGTATGGCAGCTTAGATTCAACGCAAAGAAGTGCAAAGTAATGCACCAGGGAAACAAAAACCCAGGGGGAAGAGTACACAATGGGGGGTGAGATACTGACAACAACAAAAATGAAAAGGGACCGGGGGATAGTCATATCAGACGACCAAAAAGTGGGTCAGCAATGTGAGAAGGCAGTAAGGAGGGCTGGGGGAGGGATACTGGGACGCATAGAGAGAGGCATCACTAGTAGAAAACAGGAAGTTGTTGGCCCTCTGTACAGAGAATTGGTAAGACCACATCTGGAGTACTTTGTACAGTTCTGGAGACCCCATCTCCGCAAAGACATAGACAGGGTGGAGGCTGTTCAGAGGAGGGCAACCAAAATGGTGCAGGGTATGCACCAGAAGACATATGAAGAAAGACTAAAGGAGCTTAAGATGTATAGCCTTGAGGAAAGGAGGGAGAGGGGGGACATGATAGAAACTTTCAAATGCCTCAAGGAATCAACAAAGTCCAAGAGAGTAGCATCTTTCAGAAAAAGATATGTACAAGAACAAGGGGCACAATTTGAAGATAATGGGGATGGCTCAGAGGTAATGTGAGGAAGTATTTCTTCACAGAGAGGGTTTAGATGCATGGAACAGCGTTTCTGAAGAGGTCGTAGAGTCAAAAACAGTGGGGGAATTCAAGAATGCATTGGACAGACATAAGGCAATTCTAGTGGGGGGTAGGAGGAAGTAGGCTGTTGGTTAACTAGGATCTGTAGCTTATCCGTTAGGTAGGGACATGGGCAGACTAGGTGGATAAAGCGGTCCTTATCTGCCATCAGATTCTATGTTTCTGTTAGTATAACCATATCTGACGAAAGTAAACTGTCTTTCCTGTATACTTCTTCCTATTGTATACTCAGTGTCAGTTGGTACAAACATCTAATAGCTCACTGTTCGTAATGTGATGTTTGCCTAACATTCTTATTTTACTGTAATGTTACTTTTACAAAATTTCAGTGGTAGCAGTAATGCCAACATTTCATCGAATGCCTATTAGATCTCCCTACCTTAAGAGACAGAACAATATCTCCTTTCTGTGGTTGCCCCCCCACCTTCCTTTTCTGTGAAATTTTGCTATTGCCATACTTCTGAAAGCCATTTTCTTTCCAGCTGAGACAGCACTGATTTTGAAAGGATTCCATGCTATAACAGAGATTCAGGAACAGCATAGTGGAATCCGCACCCCTCACTCTGTACCTGCACCTGTATGTTGTGCTAAGCGAGCTTCCCAAGATCTGCTCTGTGTTCAGAAGAAGAAAAATACAAGGGTAAAATCGAGAGAAAAATTAAAGATTATGTATGCCCCCCCATTTCCATCTACAAGCAAGACTGCAAGTTGAGCTACTTGATCAAGAGAGAGGCTGCTGGTATTGAAGGTAGACAAATCCCCAGGCCTAGACAGAGTACATCCAAGGGTACTAAGAGAACTAGCTGAGCAACAGGTGGGCCTTTTTAATAATTCATTAGAGTCAGGCGTGGTAGCACAGGACTGGAGAACAGCACATGTGGTGCCCCTTCACAAAAGTGGTCCCAAGGATAACCCAGGGAATTATAGATCAGTCAATCTGACCTCAGTCATATGCAAGCTCATGGAGACCATATATAGCCCCCCCAAATGGTGGGCTTACCTGGGATTGTCTTCTTGGGCACTGCGGTGCTCCCTGCCTGAAAGGGTCCCAGCTGGTGCTCTGCCTTTGAGAGCCTGGCCCATATCCAGTGTTGTAAATAGTGCATTCCAAATGTAAAGTGTTGCTGTATCCATAGCCTCTGTATGAATGTGTGAAATAGTGCTGTTGCGCTATGACTTTAAGAGGTTTAGCCCTGTGTACATGGTGTACTGTATAGCCTGTGCTGGGTCTGGATAGAACGAGGCTCACGACCAGCCAGGCAGCACTCCTATAAGTCCCATTGTACAGTCGCTTACAAGTACAGATACAGCCCTATTGAATGATGTAAACATTTATTTCCAAAGCTGAACTGTTATGTTTAGAAATGAACTTTAAAGTTAAGACTGTTTACATTCTGGTCAGCCAGTGGCCATATTGATACTTTGACCCTGCTGGTGAGCCAATCGGAACTCAAGGGGTCCTAGTGGATCCTTTTACTATGGTGTCTGGGAGAAACTGTGAACTGTGTGCTTGGTGCCCATTTTAACCAATCAAAATGCTTAAACTGTGACTGACAGTCTGGGCAGCAAACTGGATTCTTAGATTCCATTTTTAGCCAGTCAAAAGAAATGGCTGACGACTCAGTCTGTCTCGAGCTTCTGGCCTGAGAGAAGGCTCTGTACTCAGCATGGAGAATTCAGGGAGAGGCCTGTTTACCTATCTTCAGCCTAAGATTCAGAGTGAATTGTGAGGGACTGCCAAGTGCTGCAGATATCATGTCAAGTTCCTAAGCAGAGGAAAGAAGTGTTTCCTCTGAACTGAAATTTCAACCTGAAAGGGATCAGAACACCTAAAAGCTGCTAAACTGTATCTCAGTGAGAAACTTGTTTGCCTCAGGAACTGCCATCTAAAACTAAAGCCTGGGGCTACCGGAATTTTCTCCAGCCCGCCTACCAAAGGGGGAGACCTGAATCTCAATTTTGCCAGCTTACATGCCAAAGACTGCATATTGCGAGCAGGTAAGCTGTGTGGCCTAACTGAGACTGTGCCAGAGTTTAAAACTGTGATGGCAAACAACTTTTCTAAAAGACTCTTGCTGCCTTGTAACTGTGAGCTGCTCAAGAGCCAGATCAGGAAGTCAGCTCCTTCGGAGAAGCTCATCACAGGTTGCGGCCACCTTTGGGGGAAAAGCCTTGACATGGGGTGAGTCGTGATAGCCCTGGTCCCCACATTGCAGTCCTGGCCAAGAAGGACAGCAACCTGCAGCCTGCAGCAGCCAGGAACCAGAGAGTCAAATCAAGTTTCGAAGGAAGTCAGCCTGACCACCATCCCAGATTCTGAGGTCCTGGTTCCATGAGTAACAACAGGGCTTGTCCCTGCAGCATAACATTAAACGTTTTGCCATCTGATTTGCCTTTAAAACTCAATTTGTGGTTTAGACAGTTTTGCAGGCCATCGGGCCTGAGGATTACAATTTTCTGGGTGTTCAAAAGTTTAATTTATGCCATTACACCCTCCTTCTCCTACCCCCAGCCCACAACCCCCTCCGTCCAACTGCCTACCATTCTACTTTAAGGAAGTCAGGGCGCATGTGGTCCGTAAATATGTCTCTAATGCAATCGTCAAATCCAGAACTAGTGGGGACTCACTTGACCTCAAGCTAGTGTCCCTCACTCTTGATGAGGTGCTATTTCCACTAACAAAAATTTTCAACCTCTCACTTGCCCTCAGCCAGTTCCCCGACAGATGGAAATCAGCCACAGTAACCCTGGTCCACAAAAGTGGGGACAAGGATCTGCATGTGAACTACCGGCCTATCTCCATACTTCCTCCCCTCTCTAAGGCCATTGAACGTATGGTATCTGACCAGCTAATGAAATACCTGGACAAACACAACATCCTCTGCCCCCAACAACATGGTTTCCGTACAGGCCACAGTACTACATCGGCCCTCCTTGAATTCACCGGTGCTATCCACAGTTCATTGGACAACAGCCTCCTAACCGGGTCAGTCTTCATTGACCTGACCAAGGCTTTTGACACTGTACATCATAATCTATTAATCACACAACTACATTCTGCTGGGCTCTCACCTGAGTCCACTACCTGGTTCAAGAGCTACTTGGAGAACGGCTCCCAAAGAGTGAAAATAGCTGATGTTCTCTCAGATGCACATCCTGTTCACTCAGGAATTCCTGAAGGCTCCATTCTTGGGCCACTTCTTTTTGGCCTCTTTCTAAATGATCTTCCACAACTGTGTCCAGCACAAATCCTCCTCTGTGCTGACGACGCCATCATCCTCTCCACTCACAAGGATCTGGGCCACCTTCAAAAGAATCTACAGCTTGCCTTCACCTTGACTGAAACTTGGTTTAGTACACATAATTTGGTTCTCAACTACAAAAAAAAACAAGTCCATGCTCTTCTGCAGCCCGCACAGCAAACACAGACTCAATCCCATCACGATCAAAAACTGCCTTGGTGCAACCCTCGAAAGGGTTCAGTCCTTTAAATATCTAGGTATTACCATTGATTGTAACCTATCATATGCTACACATATTGACAACATTGCCAAGGCTGCCAACACTAGCATTGGCCTACTCTTCAAGCACAGGCAATGCCTTACCTCAGATGCCTTAAGGACTGCAGTACAGAGCTCAGTAATCTCAATAATCAACTACGGCCTGATCATCTATGACTCTGCCTCTGCCACCGCCCTCAGGTGCATATCCATTGCACTAAACAAAGCTTGCTGTCTCATAACCGGCGCCCATCGCCTCCCCCACACATGTGATCTCTACGCATAGACTGGGTGGCTTCAACTTTCGAACAGGATCAAGTACCAAACCTGCCTGATGACAAAGAAAATAACACTAGGCCTTGCTCCCCCAGGTGTCCAAGCTCTCCTCTGCCCAGCGCTGACTACTCGCATCACCAGGGTCTTTGAATCCCAGCTTCTGCATATCCCGCGTTTCCGCACCACACAAGGGCAAAGATCATTTTCATCAAAGAGCTCCCAGCTGGTTTAATGGTCTCAGCATTGACATCACCTCAGTGCCAAAGATTGGTCTGTTCAAATCCAGTCTCCATCACATCCTGTCTGCATCTAGCTTCTGTGACTGTCTTTCCTAATTGTTCTCCCCTCTCCTTTTTTTTCTTTCTACCTAGCACTTAACCCTTCCCCCCTCAGCTCCCTCTCCCATACACCCATTCATCCTCTCCTCCTCCCACCCTCCTTCCCTACCGCCTGTAGCACTTTAATTGATATTTGACAAGTGCCTATGGCCACACCCCACTAGTGTGTCTCTCCTCCATACCATGTCAACCTGTTACCAGACCTCCTTCTGGCATTTTTGCCACTGTATTGAATGTATAAAACTGTATGTAACTGCCTGTAACCCACTGTAATACTGTTATTCAATGTCTTGTTTGAATTGTACCTCAACTAACATGGAACCTTTGTAAAAGAGCCTTGGCTCAAAGGTACTTGTAATCCTAGATTCAAATAAATAAATAAAATTTATTTACTTAAGGGCCTCAACTAGCGACAATGCTGACCACCCAGCTGCAAAGCTTCAGACCTGCACCTATCTATATCCTGGGTACCCAGGTAGCAGTAACTGGACTATCCAGGGGGTTAATTTGGTATCTAAATGTTCCTCTTGACACAAAAGAATCTAGTTAAAGTAAATCTTGATTTGCATCCTGATTTGCACCCTTCCCCCTTGTTCAAAATCCCCCAAATAAACCAGTTTTGTTGTTTGAATGTTATGCTGACTATGAGCATATTATTACTAAGTGCTGGATTATTGGGGAAAGACTAAAAGGTGCATTGTTATGGTTAATAACCGTTCGTTACAGGTGCGCAGGGTGTATTCAAGAGGTCCAGACCCTGTTGGTAAATGTGGTTGCCGTGAGCATATTATTAGCACTAACCAGTAATTATAACCTTGAATGCCAAGTACAGTGTTTTATATCAATCCATGTGTGAGACCACTGCTTGGGGCTGTAGGTAGGTACAGCCTCTCAGAGAGTTGTGCTAGTTTATTATTAAACCCACTTAAAAGTCACTCTGGGTGGAGGCACCCTGCAAATAGCATTCTTGTTGGTAAAGAGCCCCTTTGTCTATCCAACTCAGAACCCAGGCCCCTCTACTTGCATCTAGGGCAGCAGGCAGTGGTAGCAGCCCATTGGGAGGTGGCGTCTGGATTACACATACTCAAGGAAAGGTTGGTAGAATATCTAGAGGAACATGATTTCCAGGATGTGAGGCAGCACGGGTTCATGGGGGGTACATCATGTCAAATGTCTCTTATTGACTTCTTTGACTGGGTCACTAAGACAGTAGACAGGGGCCAAGTGGTAGACATCCTATATCTGGATTTCACCAAGGCAGCTGACTCTGTGTCCCACGAAAGGTTGATCAGGAAGTTGGCAGATCTCAGGGTTGGGGATAAGATGTCCAGATGGGTAGAAAACTGGCTGAGGGACAGAACCCAGAGAGTGATTGTTGGGGGAGAGTTATCTGGCACCAGAGAGGTCACCAGTGGGGTTCCGCAAGGCTCAGTGCTGGGATCAGTGTTGTTTAAGGTCTTCATCAGCGACATTGAGGATGGCATTAAGGGCAAAATGTGCCTATTCACAGATGACACCAAGCCCTGCAGGAGAGTGGACACAGCTGAAGGGATACAGGACCTACAGGATGATCTGGAAAAGCTGAGGAGGTGGTCCAGGATCTGGCAGCTTGGCTTCAATGACAAGAAATGCAAAGTTATGCATACTGGAGCCAAGAATCCCAGGACAGAGTACTACCTGGGTGGAGTCCAGATATCTGCATCAGAGGAGGAGAAGGACCTGGGAGTGAAGATCACTAGCAACCTGAAGCACTCCATGCAGTGCAAGAAAACAGCAGCAAGGGCAAACAAGATGCTGGGATGCATAGTTAGGGGATCAATAATAGGAGAGAGGAGGTTATACTACTCTTGTACAGGTCACTGGTGAGGCCACATCTACAGTATGGAGTTCAGTACTGGTGCCCACACCTCAAAAAGGACATTAACCTGCTGGAGAAGGTCCAGAGGATGGCTACAAAGATGATAGTGGGTCAGCAGGGTAAGGTATATGAGGAGAGGTTGAGGGTACTGAACATGTACTCCCTGGAGGAAAGGAGAGAGAGAGCGGGGACATGATTGGGACCTTCAAGTACTTGAAAGGGATAAATAAGATGGGTAAGGAGGATCTTGTTAATCTGAGTAGCAGCCATAACACCGGGGGCACAGTCTTAAGCTGGAGGAAGGGGAGGTTTAGGACGGAGATCAGGAAGCACTTCTTCACAGAGAGGGTGGAGGACACTTGGAATGCACTGCCAGAAGAGTTGGTCTCATTGAAGACAGTGGGCAGCATCATGAGAGGCTGGGATAGGCATAGGGGGAAGGTAAAGATCATGGGTATGGAGGATGGGAGGAGTGGGGAGGGGGGTAGGGACAGTAGCTCAAGCTGTGGGCCCTGCAATATCAGAAGAGTTGATAAACCAAATGGCCTTCTTCTGCTGGCTTCTTCGTATGTTCATGTGTAAGTGGAAGGGGCTGCCACACAAACAGATTCAGAACTGTTGGGGAATTTTACCAAATAAATTAGGAGGCAAAAACAGGAGGTCTAAAAAATCTCTTAAAAACGGCTGCAGAGGTAACAAACCCTGGTCAGAGCCAATATGACCGTGAAAAGCTTTTGGGATGCTTTTACCCATTATTTCTAATGAATTTGCATAATGCAGATCTGCTGAGAGGCAGTTTCAATGTGGTCTTCCTTTTATACATTTTTACAATGTGTTTTCCTAGAATATGCCTACTGATTACTATATGTTAGCCTGGATAGTTCACAGAAGACATGGCATCTTATTTTCAGTGAGGCTCTACATCTACATAATATTATGCTGCATTGTGTAAAATAAGAACACACTGAAAACAATATTTTACATCTGGACTAGGCTACCCTGAATAAATACATTATAAAAATGGTTACATCATGACCCCACTGAAAACAAGATATTGCATCTAATCTGGGACATCCTGAGTAAATACAGTGCAAAAATATGTAAAATGAAGACCACAATGACAATAAGATGTAGCATCTCCCCAATGCTAGCCAGGATACAAAATATAGGATAAGAAATATTTAAAGAGCTAATTGAGCCAAAACAGGTAGACAGGAAAATAATACACATTTTAAGTAGCAGTCAGTTGTTTCTGTCTTTCGGATGAGACGTTAAACCGAGGTCCTATCTGCCTAGATTGTTGGTAGTTCAGGTGGATGTTAAAGATCCAATGGCACAGGGTTGAGGCGCTGGACGCCACACCTCGCTCTGTGCCGGCGACCCGGGTTCGGAAACGGACTCGGGTGGCCGGGGTCGAGCGAGAGAGGAGGATTGAGCGTCCTACGGATGCTCTCCCTCCCTCAGGGTGGTTACCAAGAGCGCATTGCGCCTGCACTCTTCCATAGCCGGTGGAAGCACCAGCAGAGGGAAGGGGTGGAGGCGGCCGCCATCGGAGCCGGGAGGGGACGCTGCGAGCGCATGAGGGTCTGCGGCGTGAGGCACGCTACCACTGGGATGTACGCCCCAGCGCACAGCGCCCTGGGGGAGTGGGGGACGCTAGGGAGAAAACCGGAAAACACCCTCCGGTAGCCCTAGATGAAGTCCTACCAGACCACCTACAGGACAGACCCCAATGTGAGAGGAGAGGAGGATGGGCACTCTAGGGGAAGATCCCTAAGGTAGGTACCGGGGGACATGAGCGGACGGAAGGAGGGGGCACCAGAAGCAGTAAGGAGGGATAAAGACGAAAATAAAAAAAAAAAAAAAAAGATCCAATGGCACTTATCGAAGAGAGTAGGGGAATTTCCCCGGTGTCCTGGCCAAATTTCCCTCATTCACTAAAAATACCACCAACAGTTTCATCTGGTTCAAGGTCAGTTGGCATTCATCTGTATCCCCTTCCCCTGGGTCGTGCCTGAAAATAAGCAAGATTTGTCTAGTGCACTTACCCGGTCAACAAAAACTAAATAAAATAAATAAATAAATATTTTTTTATTTCTAAAGTATTTGTCTTTTTTCTTGCACATCAGAAAGTATTCTATGTGATAATATTGTGTTGGATGTGGAACAGCTCTTAGTCTGGCAGCTGACATATCTAACTCTACTGCCCCACACTACATCATCATCATTGTGATCTCACTGACTGTGACATCACAGGTGAATGACCTGGCAATCACTCACTTGCTGTTCCTAAGTAGCAGTGATGTCACAGTCATTGTGGTCACAGTGCTGATGATGTAGTGTGGGGCAGTACAGTAAGATATGTCAGCTGCCAGGCTAAGAGCTGTTCCACACATCACACCTACTAACATCAGGTAAACAATCTTATAATTAAACAAAGGGAAAAGAAAAGGTACCTCAGATATCAAATGTAATGGTTGGCTCCTTTTAAAATCTAATATTAGTTTTAGGCAGTAGACTAGCTCTTTAAAGGAAATCTACAGTAAACTTAACTTCATTATATTCACTGACATAAACAGTTTCTTTATTGTATTTTAGAAAATGGGCAGACTAGATTCACTATCCTGATTGGCTTAAACTACCTGCAACCTGGGCATTTATTTTTCGATAGATGCCCAGTAAAATATAAGTGCCAGTTCAAGTGGCACCTCACTGCGCAGCATTCCACAGTGGTGGCCAGGCAACTTTTTCATTGGCTGGATGCACCGAACAAATTTTAAAATGTCCACCATCTTTTTCTCTCACTTAGCGAGAAGTACTCATCTCCCCCAGCCCAAACCAAACAGTATTCACCTGCAGCCGCTCCCTGATTTAAAAAGCAAAACACACTTCAGTTACATCTTGCAGTTCGAACAGTGATACAACGGCACCACTCTCCCAACCACAGTGTCAAACTATCGTTCTAACCATCTCCCGATCGCAGTCTCGCACTACCGTGCTGACTGCAAACAGTACCATAGCGATCCCTCATCAAAAGACCCCAACAATCTGTCAGCATCCTGTACTAAAACAAACAAAAAACACTCAGTAGAAAGTGAACATAAATCTTTTTCTTTTCTCCTCATACCCCAGGGTCAAATGTAGCTTTGCCTTGATTCGCATATACATGATCAAAGGTATACGCAACATAGTTTCAACATCAGACGGAAAAAAAAAACAATCCTACACCAAAAAATAAAAATAAAATTGCCAGAGTCCTACAAATAATGTTCACAACACACTGCCTTTCTTCTTTATGAATCAGTGACTGTGTGACTCTATCTCATCCACCAGAATGATGCAGGGAGGAGCGACAGCACCAGGAACACCTTATGGACTACTTTATCAATACATTTGTTTCTAACACCTGTATTAATTTTTCACAATCATTTACTATATTTTTTTACAACTTCATGGAATTTTACGTAGTTAATCATTTTCTAAGAGCAATAATACCTGACAGAGTGGGCATTATTTTGAAATACTGGACCTTCCAGGGGCTATAAGGACCTCTGTCTGTGGTGTCGGGTCTCATTATGCCCCTGGGCAGTCTGGTATTTCCCAATAATGCCCACACTGCTGGGTATTATTGCTTGCATAATCTATTAGATTGCAGTGTTTATTTTGAATGTTGTGGCCATGAGGATTGTGTGTGTGTGTGTGTGTGTGTGTGTGTGTGTGTGTGTGTGTGTGTGTGTGTGTGTGTGTGTGTGTGTGTGTCTGCTGTAGCTCTATATATTTTTTCCTCAAAAAGCATAGTAAAAGCCTGGATAATTCACAGAAGACCTGGCATATGTCTGAGACAGTGCTTATCAGACAGTGTCTTAAGAGGTAAAAAAAACAGTGTAGATCTTTTTAGATTTATTCTGGGAAAGGGTGACATTTATGAGGTATGAATCTTTCTTGAAAGACAATACTTGCCCAACTGAAGCTAGTAGCAAGAAAATGTTTAAATGCTAAGTATTTAAATGTGCAAGTTGTTGCATTTGGAAGGGGGTAAACAAATCTCCAGTTTAATAGGCAACCGATATTTAACAAGCTGTTTCAGTTTCCTAATGGCCATCTGATAAGCAGCTTTAGTGCTGTCTCCATCATTCTAAGCATAAAGAAGGGAGTATTTTTCTAATTTGGCATAGTGATTTATAGTTGTGGAAGGATACATTGAAATGTCCAAAAATGTGTTCCACGTTCCTCCATTTTCCCAGTTACAGACAGCAAGACAGCTGCAGGCTCCACCCACAGCCATAAAAATGAAAACTTAATGCTAACACCAACCACATGTTCCTCCAGAATGAGAGCCCTAAACAGCCATCTGTCATTTTACCTCCTGGTTTCTCAGGACCTGGTAACTTTTTTTAAACAGGCTGATCCCTCTGAGCAAGTAGGTGAGTTTGTTTACTGTCCCTGAACTCTATTGCGGTTTGTTCTGCTCTACAAGTTCATGACTGTATTAATGTGCCATTGGCTGAAGGGTCAGAAACTACAATTTCAGTTGAAATATCCACTGCATTGATTCATGACTATATGAACCTAATTGATGGCAGCCATAGTGATTGTAGTGAGCTTTGTGAATCAGTGCCCTATGACAAAGTTATTTCTGAAGCTTCCTGCACAGATCCAGAAGGCATTACTCTTGGTGCAGCCAGTAGTGCTGCCAACAGTTCCAGATTATTAAAGGATCTAGACACAGATATAGATATAGATTCAGACACTGACTTTTGGTTACATCTTGAAGCCAAAGATAATTTTGACTTACTTTTGATGCAAAACTACCCAATTCTCTCATCTCTTAGCCCAAATAGACCCACTAACATGACAGGCACTAAACATAAATCAAAATCTGTACAGAATGAAGAGCAAAAGCAGAAAATGGATAAGGACCATTTCAATTCTTCATCTTCAAAAGACATTCCACAAGTGGGACCAATGTTTACTCTACCACCACAAGAAAATATAAAATATATATGACCTCCTGTCAAAAATGAGGGCTGGGTTTGCAAAAATTGATGAGTCCTTCACTTCTCTATATGAAGCACTTCGTAACCTAACAGAAAATAATTATTTTTTTAGCCTTATGGTTGAAGGAGTAGAAAATAGGGTTTGCGCCCAGGAAGACAACTTGGACTTATTTTTCCAGTTGTTGGCAACATACCAAAGAATTAGTGGATCTAAGAGCAAAGATCAAATAATTAGAGACACGTAATAGGAGAAGTAACTTGAAAATTGGAGACATACCAGAGGGTATGGAAGGCTCAGACCTACTAAGTTTCTTTTAAGAGTTGATCTCAGAAACCCTGGGACATATCAATCATGACTCAAAATGGATTGACGTGAGCCAAGCCCATAAGGATGTCCTCAATCCAAATTATCAAGACAAGCTTCCCAGATTTGTTGATATCAAACCACATCATTTTCAGGACCAGGACAAAAATACTAAATAAGGCTTGTTTGGAAAGGGTTTTAACATGTAAAAGGTCTTACTCTTCAAGTATATACAGATTTTGGCCCACAGGTACTAGAAAAGAGGAAGGCATTCAACCCAACAATATCACTCCTAAAGCAACACCAAACCAAATTTGCCTCAATTCCACCCACAACACTCAGAGTCAGTTTCCAAGCATCCACTTATTTGTTTTCTCCTCAAAGGAAGCTGAATGTACAGTGAAAAGACTACTGCAGGACACTTCTTATTCTACCTCATTTCCAAATTCCTCTTCAGCTTCACCATGAAATAGTGAAGATGGTAAAATGAAGAATCCAAACTCTTTCTCTAACATGCATACAGAAAATACACAAAAAATTAAAAGCCCAATTTGCCCACTGCTGAACAGTCAAGTACTTCACCACTTCTGCTCAACCCCCAAAGGATACAGAATCTTATGTAGGACACAGGCATGAAAATGAGGAGACAAGAGAACCATCTGCAACACTGGATAATACAAAACCACCTTAATCGAAGATGCTTCTTTAGTTATGAATGACAAGATTAAGAAAGACTGTCTATGTTTGGTATAACTAGAATTTAGATTATAATGAAACTTTTTCATATTTGAAGAAAGTATAGGAATTAAGGGAATAATGAAGTTCTGCATGTAATACAGTAATGAGGCAAAAGTGCAGAGAAAGGGAATATGAAAAACAAAATAAGTACATTAAGTGGGAAAGAAAGAATTTTAAGAAAAGTGTGGGAAAAAATGGAGGAAAGGGGTCAAGAGGGAGAGGGAGAGGGAGAGAGAAAGAATGGAAAATAGGGAAGGGAAAGGGAAATCAGAAAAGTAATAATAAAAAAGGAGAGAAGAAAGAGGTGACAAATAAGTAAGCAAAAAGAGAAGAAAAATAATAATAAGTAGGTGGAAGAAAGAGAGAACAGCGGGACAATAGATGTAATAGGGTAGAGGATTAACCAGGAATAGGAGAATGGGTATTACTGGACAGGGGTAAAGGGGAGGATTGCGGTAGGAAAAAAGGAAGATTTTTATTTGGGCTGTTTCTCCTCTGGCAGGCCTTTATAATCCTCTATAATATTTTACCCCCCCCCCGATATCTTTCGGTATGTATTTGGTCCTGCGCATTGCATGAGCTCTGATCAGCTGTCATGTACAGAAGCACTATTGTATGCTTAGCTGTCTTTGTAGGCTTACTTGGGAGGAGGGGGTAAGTCAGATCAAGTATCAGATTAATCGACTCTGTACTTTCTTTCTGGCAGTGGATTGATATTTTGGATGGATGGTTTGGGGTAGTTGTAATAAGGTTGTAGAAGGATTTAGCATGAATTGTCATTCTACATTTATTATTATTATTATTATTACTAGAACTATTAGGGATATTAGTGTTAGTAACTTTTATTCTGATTTTTTCTCTTAGCATAGTGTGGTTCAGGAGTAGTATATACATTGTGAAATTGTTTTTTATTACTTTCTTAATTATTAAATAAATTGTATGTGGATAATTAGAAAGAACATATACTAGCGATATGCTCTTTGTTTTGTTTTGATAGGCAGGGTCAGAGAGTACTGGCGGAGCAATTTTTACCCCTTTTCTTGATTAATCCCTTTAATCTTTTAGATCTCTCAGTTTAATTCACTTATCTGAAATGCTAAATGAGCACAAGAAAGGAAATAAATGAGAAAAAGAGTATATTTAGCCAAATATAAATAATGCAAATTGTTTAATACGACAGGAGACACATTTTAGCAATACTGATTTCAGATATGTTTCAAATTTATTTCGGAGACTGGTGTATATGCATCTTATTCAAGCTCTTCTAGGGGTGTTGCAATATTTAAGAGAACACTGGATTTTGTTACAGCAAATAAATTGATAGACACCAAGGACCGATATATAATTATCAATATTCATAATGCAAATTTTACATTTACTTTAATATTTACACGCTGAAGGAAGATGATCAAAATGTCTTCATGGATATCTTTTTAAAAGCCTCACAGTTTTTATCACCATAACTATTTGCCGGGGATTTCAGTACTACTTTAAACAGTTTAGACCGAACATCAGGTAAAGAACCAAAACCAAAAACAACAACTATCATTTCAAGATTCATAGATGAATTAGCATTAGTAGACCTATTCTGAAGTAAATATCAAAATTTTAAAGGGTTTTTTCTTTTTCTCTCCAGTATTTTCTTCATATTCAAGAACTGATTTTATCCTGCTCTCTGATTTAATTTTTCAATAATATAGAGTATGACTCTATTAAAATATTGGATCATACTCCATTAATTCTTAGTATAGAATTGTCATCAACCTTTATTGATTTTATTTGGAGACCAGACTCTTTCATTTTCAGAGGCACAGCCTTTGTGGACAGTTCATTTTGCCTAATCTGCTTGCTTAATAATGATTATGAGAGATTTGCAAAAATTTTGGCAAAAAGACTGGGCAAAATCATTCATCCAGTTATCAGTGATTATAAAACTGGCTTAATTCCCTGCAGTAGACTTTCTTGTAACATTATACAATCCCTTAACATTATTCATCAAGCATCACCTCACAATACTGTGTTCCTAGCTTTAGACATGGGAAATACATTTGGTAGGGTGAATTGGCATTTTCTAAGTAAGACACTGCTGAAACTTGGTTTTCCAGAGCAATTTCTAAATGTCATTAACAAAATTTATTCCATTGCAACTTCTGGGGTATGTAGAAATAAGAAATTAAGATATTAAATAATTCTGTCAAGGGACACAAGGCAGGTCTGTCCCCTATCACCTCCACTAATTGAAGTATACATCGAACTGTCGATCCTTGTCATTCAGACAGATCAGAGAATTAAGGAAATATATACCTTTACTTACAGGACATCCAAACCTCTATACCTACTCTTTTGGTCTTGATCAACGCATTTGGCAGTTTATTGGGTTATAAAGTTAACTGGCAAAATTGTGATGCTCTATCTCTCAGTCTTATACATTTTAGTCAAGATTATACCACTCCTGCTGTAGGATACTATAGCATGTAGTTTAGTATTTAGGTATTATATTACATGGTAATCTAGAAAAACTTCTGTAACTTAATTTTATACCCTGAATGCAACATATTTATGCAGATTTAGACAGATGGTCTTGTTTACCCTTATCCTTAGTGGGTAGGGTAAATACAGTACTATTAAGATGAATGTTCTCCAAGGGTACTTTTTCTTTTTCAAGTTCTTTCTATTAATATTTTATTAAACTGTTTTAAAACTCTAGAACAACAAATTAGGAAATTTCCCTAGGTAGGTAAAAGACTACATTTATCTTCAGAAAAGCTGTGTTACTCACTAGATCAAAGAGGTTTAGCCTTCCTAAACTCTTTCTGGTATTACCCAGCAGCTCATATTGAACCAGTTTATCTTTGGTTACAAGGTTCTACCTGACCCCCCATCATGGCATTCTATGGAAGAACATATTTTACCCTGTAAAAGACTTGTCTCCACTTTAGAATTAAATTTTAAAGATAAGGGCCTTCACCAAAATGCTTCTCTAGATATTAAAATTACAGCCTCAACTTAGCAAAGAACAAATAAATTACTAGGCGTTATTACCCTGTTTTCGAGTATGACCCCTATTTTTTCAATCCAAATATTCCTTTGACATCTATCCCCGCAACTGGCTAAGAGATAACTTTCTATTCTTCAAAGACCTATACTTCGATAATAAAGTTATTACTTTCCATCAGTTAAAAAAAATATTGCATTTACAGTCTAGGAGTTTTCTGGAATATTTCCACTTATGAGAAATTGTAAGCAAGTGTTTGGGAGACTGAAATCCCCCATCACAGGTTCCTTTGGAATATCTGTTTGCAAAAATTTCAAGCCCTACTAAACTTACTGGCAGAGTTCTGTACCATAACAGAATAGTCACATCACCCCCTCTTGCTTCTCTCAAATTCAACTGAAAGAAAAACACAGGTTACAGTGTTCAAGCCCACTGCAAGTGACATGTTTCTACCCTTCACTGCCTACCCATCCCGCCTGTCCCTCACAGGATACCATTACCTCAGACTGGGCACCCTGTTTTCTCCTCCCCTCTCCATACTCCCACACCATTTGTTTACTCTAGTCAGTAGCAAGTGGCCTGGAGCCAACAGTTATTAAATGTGTGCCCCCGATACCTGATCAGGAAAGGAGTGGTGGAATGGGGAAAGGTGCAAATGCCTGTCTAGTACACCAAGCTGTCGGGGTCTAGCATGTGCACAGATGTGCATGGCTGAGAGAAGCATAAGGCAGGACTGAGGAAAATTGATCCAGTCAGTGGTACAGGCACAAAGACTGGAGCAGCACAGTGCAGGCAGGAAGTGCCACAGTAGTATCAATCGGCAAAGAGGCAAAGCCCAGCCAGGAGCTGGACGAGACAGCAGAAGGGAAGATGCTGGCACCAAGCTGCAGAAGGAGAGTACAGACCACCCACAAGAGGAGTTGGAGAGTGAAACTGTAGGGTCCACATTTGAGAGCTGGATGCAAATAGGTGTGACACAGTGTATGTGTAGGGGGCAGTGGCACAGCTGGTAACAAAAGGGGGACAGTGACAGCTGGTAATGGGGACAGTGATATAGCTGTCAAGGGGAGGCAGTAACACAGCTAGTAGTGGGATGGAAATGATTAAACTGATAAGGGAGGAAGTGAGACAGCTTATAACTGGAGAAAGCAGTGATTCAGGTGGTAATGAGAGGGAGCAGTCACCCAACTGGCAATGAAGTGGGGCAGTAACAGAACTGGCAATGAGAGGGAAGTGACACAGCTGATGAGAGCCAGTGACACAGATGGCAATGGTGTAGTACCCCAGCTGGCAATGGTGTCAGTTGCAGCTGGCAATAAGGGGGGAGGCACAATTAGCAAAAAGGAGTACAGTGACCACTGGCAATGAGGGTAGGAGTGACACAGCTGACAACAAAGGGAAATATCACAACTGACAATGAGGGGGGAGTTGTTGACAACACTTATCAGGAGACAGTATAGCGCTGTGGTTTAGGGCACTGAGCTGTAAACCTGGAGACCTAGGTTTGAATCCTACAGCCCCCACTTGCATACTGTGTGACCCTGAGCAAGTCACTTAACTTCCTTGTGCTCCCAGGTCGCACCTGGAAGCAAGCTTCAGCTTAGTGTGCCATTCCTGGTTAAACAATTTCCCCCCCCTTCCCTTCCCCCTACATTGACAATGAGGGGTCAGTAACATGGTAGACAATGAAAGGTAAGTGACACAGATGGAAGTGGGGTACTGAAAGAGCTGGAAATGGGGCAATTGCAGCTGGTAATAGGGCAGTGACAGCTGGTGATGGGGGATCTGACACAGCTGGTAATACGGCAGTGACATAGCTGGCAACAAGGAGGGTGGTGACAACACTGGCAACGAGGTGTAAGCAACATGGCTGGAATGAGGTCACAGAGCCAGCGACAGCTGGTAATTGGTAGCAGAGATACAGCTGGTAGTTGGGCAGTGACACAGCTGTTAATGGGGAAAAGACACAGCCAGTAATGGGCACTGACACAGCCAGGAATGGGGCAGTGAGACAGATGATAGCCAGGGAGGCAGTGCCTAGTCTGGTAATGGAGGTGCAGTGACACCTGGGAATAGAGAGGGGCAAGCAATGGCAACAGGAAGGGGCTGTGTAGAAGCTGGCAGTGGCAAGGAAACAGCAACACAGTTGGCAACGGGGAAAATAAGTGACTTGGAGTGATTCACCCCCATTGTACTAGTACCAGATACTACTAACCAAATAACCACTTCACGATACCATTTTCTCAAACACAGGACCAGTTACAGTTGATACCAGCAAACTTAAGATGTTTTTTGAAATTTGTTCACCTAGTGCCTATGGTGCTTAGTCTGAAACCTGCATCTTTCTTAGTCATGATTCAAATTTCTGCAATATAAACAAGGTTTTTCCTTCTTTTGTCCTTCTATGTCACCGTGTGCGGTGTTAGGTTTCCTGTCGATCTGAGAGAAAAACCACTTTGTCAGCTTAAAGAATAAGGTCATAGCCAAAGCCACTGCTAGCCTCAGATCCTTTGTGAGGAACACTATCAGCAGTCAATATCAAAGCTCTTCAGTCAGACCTTTCCATACATACCAATTAGCATCTAGGTACATAAAGTACAAATGGTCCAAATGGTACAAACTTGCAGATACTCACATGTTTCTTGAGCTAAATCAAAGGCAAAATAATTGACTCATCTTTGAGCTGATTCTAATACAGCTATACCTTTTAGCAAAGGTTGTGTTGGGCACAGAGTAGCCTTTCAGGACTGCTATCAATTGTTGAAAAGGCTCTTCTCTGACCAGTCAAGTGGTGCAGTGTCACAGTGGCATGCTGCCATCTAGGAGACATGGTTTTGCAGAGATATATGTCACTTGGTTCCCACAGAGGGAGACCATAGTCCATCTGGCATTCACACACCTCTTGCCAGTCATTTAGGCCCTGTACAGACTGGGAAAATGTTTTTACAAATGTTTTTTAAAATGAATTGGAATTGAGCATGGTGTTCAGAGCTGTGTGCTCTGACACTGTGCTTTCCCAACCAAGTTCGCAGGCATATTGTGGCACTGATGCAAGGCACTGCAGGTGAAGCGTGTATGCCGTGATACTTGTGAATGAGGATTTTTTTTATTTATTTAGTTTTTGTTGACTGGGTAAGTGCACTAGACAAATTCTGCTTATTTTCAGGCACGACCCGGGGGAGGGAGATACAGATGAATGCCAACTGACCTTGAACAAGATTAAGCTGTTGGTGGTATTTTTGCAAATGGAGGGAAATTTGGCCAGGACACAAGGGAAATTCCCCTACTCTGAGGGTTGGGGAACCCTTCCCATGAGACATCTGGACTCGGTTCAGAATGTCTCAGTCACCGGCAGGAGTAGAGGTGGTGGACGATGGTCCTCAGATACCCAATACAACACTTGAGGAGGTTGCTCTTTCATCAGTAAAGGAGTTACAATATGATTCTGCAGTGGCAAATGAAGAGTTGCCCCAGTCTGACTCATTCACTGACACAGGTGAGACCAATGCCTTAATGCATATTGCTACTGAGGAGGATAAGAAACAGAAACGCTTAGAACTGGGACAGACAGTTTGCTCTAATATGGCAAAAAAAGTGTTAAAACAAACACTGCTGACCTGCAAGGTGATACTGTTGGTGTTCAAGAAATGGATGGGGATTCTTTCCCCTTTTCAGCCCATTTTGCTGCTTGGTCCCCTGAGAGAGCACTGCAGGCGGCAGGTTGGATACAGACCCCCGAGGCATGGATACCAGATCCGTCGATCCCTTTGCCAGGAACAGCTTCTTCGAGCCAGAAGGAACGTTCTTCAGGTACACTGTTGATGGAGGGACCAATTTTGGTGACGGACCGGAACGCCACGTCACTTCCGCCTTCCTCGGCTGAATTCAGGAGCCCCGATGTTTCCCAGATGAAAATGGACCTTTGCACCACAGAGAACGTCGATGGAGGACTCAAAACGCCAGATAACACAGACACAGAGATTCTGGACACTACAGCATCGGACCCTGTGCCACAAGACCGGAGTATCGATCGGGACTCTACAGCTGTTACAGGTACTGTTCTTCCTGACTCTCCTCCCCCCCCCACAACAAATCAGCCTTTAAACCAGTGAGTTGTGCCTCCCTCTTTAAAAAAGACATACCAGCCAGAAAACGTTTTGTTGCCGAATTCACTACAAGGAGGCTTAGAACTTCCCCCTGACCGTCATTATGTGGGCAAATCTCTACTAATTGACTCTCTAGGGATTCGCCCTGCTGATGTTTATGCCTTTATCCATACCTCAGGAGATCGTAACTTTGATATCTCATTCAGAACTGCTATATTATTAGATAAATTTTGGGCAGCTTATTATACTGCCCGGATGGACTCCGTTTGGAAACATTTTATTGTTATTCCTCTTACCAGACCAACGGCTAAAGTTGTAACTGTTCTCTTTCGAAATGAAGTAGTTAATGTACTAGATATTGTATACTGGTTGAAACAGCTGTACAGTGACTGGTGTTCCACATGCAGTCATAGATGACAATGGGTTTTGGACGGGAGGGTGGAAGTTTACTGTACAACTTAAAATCACTGAAGCAGGGGTACAACACCTCCCTAATTGTTTCTATCTAGGCAGGGACCAAGGTGTATTGTTTTATCCTGGTCAGCCACGTTCTTGTTATAGATGTGGTTCGTTATCCCATTTAAGTTCAGACTGTGAACAATTGAAATGTGCTTCTTGCGGTCTGTTAGGTCATTCAGTGCTATCTTGCACGGTACCACCTACTTGTAATTTATGTGGTGATCCTTCCCACATTTTCGAGACTTGTCCATGGGCGGCCCATAATACTATGGATTACACGGAGCACGATTCCTATATAGCCAAATCATCGGCTACTGCACAATGCCCCCCCCTCGTAGCTCTGTGCACACTATAGGGAACACAGTTATAGGCCTCTCCACTTCGGTACCTCAGTCTGTGAAGGTTTCTCCTCCTTCTGAGAGTTTACCAGATATGGTTGATCCTCCCAACCCCCCCCGAATCTATGGAGATTTCGGTGTGCAGTACGATGCCCACCACTTCTGTTGTTCCAGCCCAATTGTAGACCCACCTACTTCTCTTCCAGTTAGTGAAGATGTAAGGCTAGGGGATCATTCACCCCCGCCAACAACTCGCTGTCTTAGCTCTACCAAACAGGTAGACCCAATAACTATGCCTCCCATTCGGTTTCAAATCCCTATGACCTGTTACAAAGTTGAGGATGTCTATGGAAGAAGAGGACTTAGATGACTCTCTCTTTCCAACCTTCCACGGCTGCCTCAGTGCCATTAACCACTACTTCTGGGATTCCTGTGCGGAAAAATCAGTCAGAACACGGAAAAAGAAATGAAGTGTTTATTGCTATCTGTGGTTTACCTTTTTCTTTGCTTATGTCTTTTTCGACTAGCCAGTCTTAATGTTAATAGTATTCGGTCTCCATATAAGCGTACTGCAACCTTTTCAGCATTACAAAGCTTAAATTATGATATTTACTTGCTGCAAGACATTAGGTTGTATACAGCGGAGGAAGTCACAACTGCCTCCACGGAACTGGGGTTTAGGGCCCTCTTATTGGTCTGTAGGGCAGGATTTATGTTCTGGTGTGGGCTTTTGTTTCGTTCTTCAATTTTCCTTTTGCAAAATATGGTAGATTTAATTCCGGAAGAGTTTTGATATTGGATCTTTTGTGGTATGATTCCCCATATCGACTTATTAATATCTATGCACCACAACAAAAAGCTACCAGAGTTCAGCTTTTCCGTTTGATCAAACCATTTTTTACTTACTTGAACTATTTTATGGGGTGGTGATTTTAATACCAACTTGGACATCCCCTCAATAAGAAAACCTATTGTGAATCGTCTGTTTTAAATACCATTATTAAAGAGACACATCTACTTGATATATTGGCCCAATCCCGGTTACCTACCTTTTCAAAAGGAAAATTGACCTCCAGAATAGACTTTTGGTTTTGTTCTCAGTCTGTTAAGGTTGCGACTGGTATTACTACACCTATGGCTACCTCGGACCACCATTTAATAGGTCTACGAATACCGTTAGGTGAGACTATAGCACAGGGTCCGGGGATTTGGAGAGTAAACTCGTCCTTGCTATTTCTTCCTGAGTTTCTTAAAGGGTTTCAGGACCTAATTACAGACCGTATCTCTGTGGAGATTCTTTGCGATTCTATAATAGACTGGTGGACTGACACTAAAAACTATGTGATTCCTTACTTTAAATACTATGCTAGGTTTCTAGCTGACACAAGACACCGTACTGCAAGTTTTTTAAGGGCTGAACTGTTAGAATTGTTTTCTAAATCCCATATATATAATGTTGATTGTTCGGCCCGTATTAAGGAAGTTAAAATTGCTCTGGCTAAAGAACAATATGACAGACAACAAACTATTCTCTTCGAACAAAAATATCGCACCACTGGGACACAGTATCAATTTAACCCCTTTGAACTAGCTACAGACAAATTTCATAGTAAACAAATACACCAATTGCGTGATGATCAACACCGTGTACTTGCTGGACAAAACAATCTCATGAAATATGTAACATTTTTTATCAAAACAACTTTTGAGACCCCTGTTGTTGAATCACCTGATATGGAACTTCTGTTACAGACATTGGATGTACCGACTATAACAACACCTCAGAAGTCTGAACTTCTGGCACCTTTTACCTCTGAGGAAGTGAGACAGGCTATTTTTAGTTTTAAAGATAGGGTAGCTCCTGGGTCAGATGGTCTTTCAGCGGAAATCTATAAATCTTTATGGCAATATATGCCAAGCCAGTTACTAGCTATTTTTAATGCCTTTCTGCAGGAAGACCGACTGACTAACCAGATGTATGAGGGGTTAATGCTATTTCTCTATAAAAAAGGTGATAGATGTGACCTGACAAATTGGAGACCGATCACATTACTTAATACTGATTACAAGATTTTTTCTAAATTGTTAGGGAATCGACTGTCTAAACTTTTACCGTCAGTACTCTCCCCATCCCAATATTGTTCAGTCACTGGCAGATCTATTCATGATGCTTTGCTCTTACTTAGAGAATTATTTTCCCAAGGTCAACAGGGCGCTCTTAACGGTTATTTATTTAATTTTGACCTCTCCAAAGCTTTTGGCCGTATTTCTCAAGAATTTATTTGGTTAGCACTTAATGTTTATGGGTTTCCGAGTCCTTTTATTAATTGGCTTCGTTTATGCTATTCTCTAGCTTATGTAAGACCATATGTTAATGGTAGAATTGGTTCCCCTTGCTATATCCGCCGGGGGGTGCGGCAGGGTTGCCCTTTAAGCCCTCTGTTATTTGTTATCGCCCTAGACCGTATAATTCGACTTCTTTCCAAATCCCCAAGACTTCAAGGCCTTCATGATAAAACTATTCCAAAAGTAATCTGCTATGCAGATGACTTAAGTGTTCTTGTCCCTACGGTCCCGATAGGACAATTACTATGTACAGTATTACCCATTTTTTTATCAGTTATTGGCTCTCGGTTAAATTTGCAGAAAAGTGTATGCTTTAATCTAACTGTGTCTATCGCAACTGTAGGCTCGATTGCTGGTATTCAACTAGTGGATACTCCACATAAATTATTAGGACTTTATTTTGGTATTCCAGATATGGCCAAATATAATTGGGAGCTGTGTATAAACAAAGGCAGGGAAAGGATATGTAAATGGAATAAATGGTATCTAAGCAAAAAGAAACGTATTTTTTTGATTAAGACCTGTTTACTACCCATTTTTTTACATGTAGCACATGTTTTTCCGTTGCCCAAATGTTTTTTCGTCCCTCTCCTTAGTCTTTTCTTTTCTTGTTTTTGGGGTAGTCGTTTAAATCCCATTAAACGCAATGTTTTATTACAGTCCTATCGTCAGGGAGGTGTGACTATGATTCACTCAATAGTATTCTTTTTTTCTATTTTTTTTATTACCAATTTGAAACCTTTGGTTACGGAATCTCTAAAAATGTGGATCCCCTTTGTGCATCTGTCCCTTACTGGAATTTTTCAGGAATGGAATGTAGGTATTTTTCTACATAAAAACAAAAGACGTTATGTTTTATCTCCGGATTGGATGATAACGTTTGATATGTTAAAGACATGGCATATAACAGTACAGATGATCAAAACCCTCACTAGAAAACAGTTATATACACATATTCTTACATCCCACTTTACCGAAGAAATTTTTCCAGACTTTACGTTACCAGAATGGACACAAATTGGTACTCGCTTAACTGACCCACGGATCCCTATCACAATGTGGGATATTAGTTGGTTAGGAGTCCACGGTAGAATTAATGTACGCGGTAACTTGAAGCACAAGCAAATAGCTGACAGATATTGTTTCCGTGATTCTTGTCCAGATACGGTAGAGACAATGCCTCATTTATATTTTTCTTGCCCATTTATTCTTCGTTTCTGTTTTTTATGGCGTCGACATTTTTGGAACAAGGTATGGCGCCACTGGGATCAGAAAGCTCTTTTCTTTGGTCTTTTTCCAGATACTTGGGCATCTTGCAATCCTAGTACTTTAAACATAATGGCAGTAGTAATATTGTACTGGGTGTGGCAGATTAGATGTTGGTTTTTATTTCAGCAGCGTTACCTCGCCCCTGACGAATTGTTTACAAAAATATTGAATTACCTTGATTACTTTAAAGAGAAAGAAAGGAAATCTCTTACGACAGGCATATGGGAACGATATTGGAATTTCTTTTGATTCACTGTGTTATTTTCTTATGAAATGTTTTCTTTCTTGTATTTTTTCACATATTTGATGTTTTTCTGGTTTTGACATTTGTATTATTGCTGTATTTCTGTTTTGTTTCTGAAAGAGTTTGTACATATGTTTTGTTTTTAAATAAAAATACCCCTACTCTGCAGTAGGGGGACTTGCTGACTGTGAGCCATGGCCACTTCAGATGGAGCTCCAGAGGAGCAGGATGCCCGGTTGGAGGGGCAGACAACCCTTCTTGCAGAGGATCTATTAGAGGAATTGGAAATTTTTATGGATGTTACTTCAGACCCTAATGAATTTAAAGCTATGGAGAAACTGATTTCAAATGAGGATCACAGGCAAGGAACGCCAGAAGTAGATTCAGCTTCAGATATGGCTACGGATGATTTGTTGAAAAAATTGCTAACAGACTTGCTCACCAAAGAAAAAGAGAGGCATTTATTCAAAACAGAATGTCTGTTGGAACAACTCACCCGATTGCAGAACGAAACACCGGCTGTCAAAACTCCTGGCCCGCTTGTCATCGGGCCTACACCTCAGAGTGACGTGGCATTCCCACAGAGTGCAGCAGGGTTGGGTGAGTCAGACCTTATCTCTTTTTCACAGGCTTCTCCTGCTATTGACAATACCATAACATTCACGGCTGGCAGTAAAGGAGTGCATGATTGCTCGTGCCAAAAGTCGACAACAGTAAACCCTAATACTGTTCTGTTACCTAACATAACTTTGACAGAGTCTGAAAAAGTTACGATACCTCATAATATTGCAAAACCCAAGGAGCTGTTGGCACAGGAGTGTTTCGAAGGCAATGTAGCACCACAGTGTTCAAAACTCTCAAAAACAGCGGCTTTGTCTTTCACAACCTTAATCCCAAAACAAATCTAGCTCCTGAGGACAAAGAAGTAATCTACCAAACTAATGCCTCACATCAAAATGAGGCAACTGAATTTACCTTTGCTCAGAAAATTTCGTCCAGATCTGGGTTGCGGGAGGAAATTAAAGGGAAATGCACGGCTGTTATGACTGCAAACAGACGAATCTCATGCAGTCAAACACCTCCCTTAATTCAACAAGGAAACCAAATGAGTCAATGTTATTCCAGCTGCTACTGCTGAAAAGGCAAATGAAGAGACTCTACCATCAAACATTCCCTCAAGTGAACCATGGTCTCCCCAGAAAGCATTACGTGAAGCAGAATGGACTCAAAATACAAAAGGCATATGGATTCCCACTCCTGACTGGGATCCAACGTTGAACTTTACCCGGAATACACCTGAATGGCGCCCTACAGTTCCACAGCTTGCTATGACCCCAGGAACATTATCCATCGATCCTTCACAGGGAAAGGAGCCCTGTACCTAACTCAGAAACTCAGCAGCTGGATAAAATACCTTCAGCTATCATTTCAGACTCAGAACCCCCTTTCTCGAAAACAGAAATGTACAAGCTCCTGCTGATACCCAAAAACCACTACTGTCAGAACTACTTACCAAAATCAAAAAAGAAGCAGCTCCACAGTGAAATGCAGTTCGCATTAGATACAAGGGAGGGCAGGATGTTAGGCCAGACAGACATCATGTGGGCAAATTGTTATTAAAAGACTCATTGCACTTCTCCCCAAGAGAAGTTTTTGCCTTTATCAACATTTCAGGAGAAGACAACTTTGATGTTAGCTTTAGATCTGCCTCTGCTCTTGATTTATTCTGGGAGAGGTATAATTAAGTTAAATTTTCCCCCACATGGACCCCCTTTCTAGTTATTCCTTTGACAAAACCTCTTATTAAGTATGTCACCGTGATGTTCAGGAATGAGGGAGTCCATGTGGAGGACATAACTTATTGGCTAAGTCAAAAATGTGATGTAATGAGTCCTCCAGAGGCCATATTAGACACAGAAATGTTTTGGACTGGGGGTTGGCATTATAAAGTAAAGCTTCGACAAACAGAATCTGGTATTGAACATGTCCCTAACTCTTTCTTATTAGGTAGAGATAGAGGTGTCTGCTTTTATGCTGGTCAGCCACGGGCTTGCTACAAATGTGGATCAAGAACGTATCTTTCAAGCTCATGTGACAGGCTTAGATGTGATAATTGTGGAGAAATTGGACATATTGCTTTGAAATGTGCAAACTTTACAAAGAGTAACCTTTGTGAAGATACTGGACATGTATTTACTGAATGCCCGGGGCAGCTAAAAACAAAGCTACATGTTTAAGTCCAGATCTCCTTATTCAAGAAACGCAGGATTCAGTATCCCCATGGCATAAGATTTCCTTAATCCCTGACCAAACAACATTAGACCCCTTAGAAAAGCCAATACCCTCACCTTCTTCCTCCCAAACCAATCACTGTTGAGAAGCAAGAGGAACTGAACCCATACCCCCCGTTCCTACCTCCCCAGTACAATTACAGCCAGACACTTTACTCCCAGTTTGTTATACTGACCCTACAGAGGACATTTCCATCTCCTCCAGTCAGGTACCCTTTACGTCTGTACCAGTAAGGAGATCAGCCAGGAATCTGAAAGCAGACCCAGTCATGACCCCCATAGACACAGACTCCAAGAACCCCTTTACAGTCTTATTGGCCCAGTGGGAGGACACAGAGATGGATGTGGAAGATTCAGACTCCCAATCTATAAAAACAGAGGCAAGCATGGTAATACAGTGCCATTCAGACTATAAAGGGAAGAAAAAGAAAAGAAGGAAAAAAAGAGCCTTGAGCTTGCCCTTACTAACAAACCAACATGGCCCCTTTTAGAGTAGGATCACTGAATGTGCATAGCCTCATTAATCCCAGAAGGAGATCTGTGGTTTTCAATCAAATCCACAACACAGCTATTGACATCTGCTTTTTGCAAGAAACCTAGAAGTACAGTAGTGATCAGGCAAGGTTTTTTCAAACAGAGTGGGTTTGGGGACCATCTTATTGGTCCTTCGGGATAGCAACAGCTGATGGTATAGGGTTTCTATTTAATTCATTTAAATTTGCTCTTATTAAATTAATGGACTTGGTTCCAGGGAGAGTATTAATTCTAGATGGGTTATGGGATAATATGCATTGTAGATTAATAAATGTATATGGTTCACAGATTAAATCTGAAAGAGTAGCATTGTTTGATAATATACAATCTTTTTTGCTCACCTCAACCAATGTTTTTTTATGTGGAGACTTTAACTGTAGTATGCAATCTTCTCTTGGTGTAAGACACCCCAAGGGAAAAAAGTATATTGTGACTCGAATGCACTACGGAAGTTGATTGATGCAGCAGATCTTTTACATTGTAATACCTATCAGATTTCAAGACCTAAATTCACATTCCTCAGAAGCAGATTCACTTCTACTATAGATCATATGTTTATTTCTAAATATCTACCATCATTTCAATTCAAAACCATAGCTACTGATTGTTCAGACCATTTATTATTACTCTGTTCCTTTCTTAATACTCCAGACTACCCAGGTGTGAGGCCTAGGTGGAAGCTAAATTCCTCCATCCTGTCTGATCCCTGGATGCTACGTCAAATTACAAATATATTGCATGCTCGTTTATCTGTGAATTTTTTGTATGAAGATGTAGGAACTGGGTGGGCTGATTCCAAAACAGATTTAAAGACATTTCTTATGAAGTATGGAAAGAAAGAAGGAAATGAGAAATTTTTACGGTACATAAAACTGAGACAACTTCAGAACTTGTACTCTGCAGCTAACACCTCCAAATTTGACTACACAGAGCAAATTAATCTATTAAAAGCAGAAATGACCAAACTTCAATATGACAGAGCACAAACTATGAATGCTTTGTTACAAAATGGAACGAAAAAGTCTCCTCAAGGGGATCCGTATGAAGCTTTTAAAAGTTTTAAGGATGCCACTCTTTTAGAATCCCTGTCTAATAAGGAAGGTACTTTGGTAACTTCTATGGAGGCACTGAATGGAGTCATAAAAGAATTCACTTCTTCCCATGCTCCTCTGGACCCCCAGAGGATGTTATATGGCAATTCTTAAATAAGATATCAGTCTAAACTCCCCCAGATGATAACCAATTTAACAAAACCTATTGAAGCTTGGGAAATTGAACTTGCGATTAAATCTCTGAAAAATGGCACATCACCTAACAAATGAATTTTATAAATTCTTTTCAAAACCTTTGTCAGAATGTTTGGAGATAGTTTTGGGTTTTTTCTATCTACTTATAGCACTGCCAGGTGGTTTACAGAAGGCCTTTTAATTCTTCTTTTAAATCTGGACACAAAACCTCTATTAATAATTGGAGACCAATTACGCTTTTTAAATATTGATTATAAAATATTAGCAATTGTTATTAATAATAGACTAAAACAATTTGCTAATCTGGTTTTATCCCCTTGGCAGTTTTGTGGCCTACCTGATAGAAAGATTCAGCAGGCGTCCATAATAATAAGGGATCTGATCAATTATGTTTCACTAAATGGGAATACAGGGTGTATAATTTCTGTAGATCAGTACAAGGCCTTTGATAGGGTCTACCACCCATTTCTTTTTCTAACCCTTGAAAAATATGGAGTTCCAACACCAGTAACGCAATGGCTGAAATCATTATATAAGAATGCAATTGTTTACCCTGTAATCAGAAACCAGGTCACAGAAGGGTTCTCCACAGATACAGGAGTATGGCAAGGATGTCCCCTTAATCCTCTTCTTTATATTTTTTCTCTTGATCCCCTCATTTGCCTTTTAACAGATGATCCTAGATGGTTGGGGATATCTGGACTGGATAATTTGCAGAGATTTCATGCAGATGATATTTGTTTATTTTTTTCTGACTTTACACAAGAATCCCTCATTTTAGATGCAATGAGTCAATACTCATGTTTTTCTAATGCACGATTGAATAGAACAAAATGTAAAGGCCTATTCCTTGGCTCCAACCTTCCTGCTTCCATAATCATTGATGGAATATTTATTTCTTCAGATCCCTTAAAAATTCTGGGTATTTACTTTGGAGCACAGAATATCCCCTCTTTTAATTGGGAGTCTGCTTTGGCTCAGGTAGAACTAAAGGTCCAAAGATGGAGGCACTGGAGACTAACTAAAAATAAACAAATTCATATTATCAAACAGTTTATAATTCCCATGATTCTTTATACGGCTATGATTTTGCCACTTCCCACACAAATGGAAACCAAAATATATAGCCTTTTTTTTCAGATGCTATGGGGAAACAGACTGAACCCCATTAACCGGCAATATACCTATTTACCTAAAGAGACAGGAGGATTAGGCATGATTGACCCAGTGGTTTTTTTCCACACTTTATTTTTCACTCAGTCACTTAAAATTGGCCTAACTCCTGGTAATTCACTATTTTCTTATTGGATTAAAATCAATTTTTCTAGCTATTTTTCTAAATGGCAGACTATTCCTCCCAAGTTATCCAGTACTCTTCAAATTCCTCTTTGGTTTATGCCTGCAGCTCAAAAACTGTATAGATGGAATCTAACGGTACAACAAGTTATTAAAAGCTCAGGATCACAGTTATATAAAACAGTAATGGCTTTCATCCACCCAACTACACCAAGTTTTAAAAATCGCCCTTCCTCCCAAAATTCAGGTGTCTTATCTCAATTGACTAATAAGAGAATCCCCACTCAAATGTGGGAATTTTTATGGTTGGCTGTTTATGGCAGGATTAACATAAGAGGAAATGCAAAATAGAAAGCAAAAATAAAAAGGAATTGTCCTTTTGAAGAGTGCATTAATCTTGAAAAAACCATGGAACATTTTTTGTTCCAATGTTCTTATGCAAAATCTCTTTGGAAATACCTTGCCATTAAATGGAACATGGGGTGGTTAAAGTCCTTACACTATGAGAATTTGATATTAGGGCAGTTTGGTAATTTAGAAAATTACTATCATAGAGACACATTGGTTGTTTTTTGTTGTTGTTTAAAATTTTATCTCTGGCAAGTTAGATGCCAGTGGGCTCTTTATCAAAAACCGAGGCCTTACGAGACAGTAGAGATTCTTATACACTCAGCTATGGAAAAAGTGTATATCTCAGACCTTGGGGTTTATTCATCCAAACAGGTTTTTAATTGGTGGATAGGGTTTTCAATGTTTATTAAGTATAAATAGATGATATTGATGGCCTTCAAACTGCATTTAAGTTTGTAAAACAATATTAATGCCACCTACCTATTAGTACTGCTGTGTCATTTGGCATTGTTTTTCTTTTGATTTGCATGGATTTTTCTTTTCCTAATGTAATCTATATTACTGTGAATATATATATTTTTCCTTTGATATTGTTATAATAAAAAATTCCCCTACTCTTTTAGTAGGGGGGGAGGTTTATACATAGCTATTTTCACAATAATCTGATAATGTGTGGCAATACTTATTTGATTTTATTTACCTTATGATTTGTATATTATTTTGTGTGACTTAACACTGTTTGTAATTATTTTTTTTTATGTTATAATAATAAAAAATTCCCCTACTCTTTTTGATAAGTGCCATGGGATCTTTAACATCCACCTGAACTACCACCAGAACAGGCAGATGGGACCTCAGTTTAACGTCTCATCTGAAAGATGGCACCTCAGGAGTTCAGCACCTCCCTCATGCTGCACTACAGTGTCAGTATTGGGATATTAACCCAAGTGCCTGGTGTGGGGATAGAACCCACAGCTTTCTGATCTCCCGGCCTCAGAGGTGAGTGTGCTACCTGCTGAAAAGTAACATTGCATAAAAGGACTACACATTGATATAATAAGTTCACTTGAAGCATTGAAATACTTTGAAACATCTTTTACAGGTCTGTGTTAGCCCAAATTTGAAGATGGAATTTTGTCCATGCCTGCCTTAACCTGAGTTAAAGCATCGTCCCCCTACATGCTGCTGTTAACTGGGATTATAGCAACCATGTTGCTCTAAAAGTATGTTCTAGCCTACATTCTAGCAGGGGTTGAATGTGTTTTTGAACATTGATTGTAACATTGTTTTTAACAGGCTACAATCTGAACACAAACCTTTGAAACCATTTTAACAGACTTGAATTGTTTTAAAAGGCATCATGTATACAGGGCCTTACAGAACAGAATTGGTGTTCACTGTGAAGACAGGCACATTCCCATTTTTGTGGCCAGAGGACAGGTGCATTCAAAGAAGGCCTTTACCAGGTGCAAGGCAAAACAGGAGGAGGAAGAATGAAGGGGTACCAAGTAAGAACTTGGGAAACCAAGAGAGGAGTCAAGGATGCAAAAGTAGTCACAGGGCTGCATATTGCAGAGGGGGTCAAGGGCAGGGAAAAACTGTTCTTCAGATATATTAGGAAAAAAAGGAAAGATGTGGGGGATTAGATAGGCTAACAGATGGAGACAGTGTAATAGAGGACAATGAGCAAAAAGCAGTCATTCTTGATGACTACTTCTGCTCTGTATTCGTAAGGTAAGATAGAGGGCCTCTGTTGGACAGTGACATAAAGGCAGCTAAAAGAGGGATCTAAGTGATGAGGCAGCAGGTGTTTCACGTGAAAGGGTCTGAACAGACTTGACATCTCTAAAGATTGATAAGGCACCAGAGCCAGGTGCAATGCATCCAAGGGTTCTCAAGGAACTGGCATCTGAACTGGCTGGATCCCTGGTTGGGTTATTCAATAACTCAGTTCAGACAGGGGTTGTTCCAAGGGACGAGAGAATAGTGGACATAATTCTGCTCCATGGAGGGGGGGGACAAAGAGCAACCAGGTAAATACATACCTGTCTGTATTATCTCTGTTGTGAATAAACTGTCTAGTCAAAGACGACCTACCTTGAGAGAAACAGACTTCAGGATAGTAAACAGCAATGGTTTGTGGCAGAGAGGTCTTGTCAGACCAACCTATTGGTATTCTTTGACTGGGTAATGAGGAAAGTGTCTAAGGGCCATGCTGTGGATTTACTATACTTGATTTCAACAAGGTTTTCACCTCAGTGCCTCACAGAAGGTTGCTGAAAATGCTAAAGAATCTGGGTGCAGCAAAGGACAATTAGATGGGTGGAAAATTGGTTGGAAAGGAGACAACAGATGGTTGTGGTAAACAGATTCAAGTCTGAGGCAAGGAAGGTCACTAGTGGGGTGACTTATCGATCAGTCCTGGGTCCAGTTCTTTTCAATATGTTCACCAGCAACACAGGAGAAGGAATTCAGTGTAAGATGGTGTCTCTTCATGGATGACACCAAGCTCTGTGGTAAAATAGACAGTGAGGAGGGGATTATGGAAATGCAAAGGGACCTGCAAGGCTAGAGAGGTGATCCAAGATTTGGCAGTTGAAATTCAATGCCAAAAAGTGCAAGGTGATGCACATAGGGAACAAGTACCCCAGAACAGAGTACTGGATGGGAGGGGGCTAAAGGAAATAGAACATTATTTTTACATATTTAACTGCCCTTCCATCTTCCTTTCCATGCCAGTTAAGTATTCTGATATGCTTTGATGATTTTTTGACAAATAAATAATCTACAGTAGTTTTGGGGGTGCCCTCAGATCTACACAGAGTTCCACTCCTCACCAGTTACTGCTCTTTCATTTGATATCTCTAAGACGTTCCATGACATCAATAACACCATTTCATGCTATTCATCTGAATGGCCTAGAATGGTGTTATTGATGTCATAGAATGTTCAGGCAGTATGAAAAGAGAGAGCAGCAAATGCTGAGAAGAGGATTCAGGGTAGTTACAAAGGCAACAAAACTAGATAATTAATTTAACAAAAAACTTTTAAAAAAACATATCTGTATATCGGATAGACATTAAAAGGATAACAAGAGAGCATCTAGAGGTGTAAAAACAGTTTCCTATCACCTTTAAGAGGGGCACTACTTCTGAGGAAAGAGATCTGGGGTCATCATAAGTGACTGTCTTGAACAGTCCAGTCAATGCAAGAAGGCATACAGTAATGTTGGGGTGCATACTGTGCCCATTTCTGCATTCCTCACCTAAAGAATAAGGACAGGCTGGAGACACTGCAATGTAGGGTAACCAAAATGATTCAGGGCCAGCAGGGCAGATCTTACGAATATCAGCTTAGGGCACTGAACATCTACTCACTGGAGGTCAGACAGGAGAGAGAAGATATGAACGAGAACTTCAAATTCCTGAAAGGAATGAACAAGGTGAATTACAGGGAACTATACGGCATAGTGAATCTAGAACACGGGCACATGAGTGGAAGCTGGCATGGGGAGGTTCAGGAGGGATGTGAGAGTTTTATTTTATGGAGAGAGTGGTTGAGCCATGGAACAGTCTGCCAGCTGATGGGGCAGTCATCACAACCATTAATGGTTTCAAGTACGGCTGGGACAGAGTGAAGAACAAGTGGTTATTCAGGGCGGTGGCAGTAAAATGGGGAACATGGGGTGGACAGTGTGGGCTAAAACCCTGCATAGACTAAAGGTCTCAGGATATGATAGGGTGTTATGGGCAGACTGGATGGACCAATGATCTTTTTCTGCTGTCATTGTCTATGTTTCTGTGTGCCTCAAACTGTTAATGAGACACCTGCAACGGTCTCCTTTAATCAGCACTCCTTATCATCAACCTGTCCTGCTGTCCCTGCTCTTTCTACCTAGCACTAATATAATCCCCCCCATAACCTCCTACAACCCTCACCCCCTCACCCCCATACCACCTCCACCACCTGCACTTCTCTGTGTGATCTGACAATGCCTCTGACTGCTCTTACCTTTTTGCGTCCTTACCAAGTCTTGTAACACTGTGTACCCTGGCAATGCCCTGGCCTTAGTATCACCAAAATGTATGCATCCATGTTATGTTAACCTGTTATCCTGCCTTTGTTACTTAATTGTCCTGGTTTGTATTGTATTTCTTCTGGTGTGTAATCTTTATAAAAGCGCCTCCGCTCAAAGGTACTTGTAATCCTAGATCCAAATAAATAAATAAATAACACGAGGTAAAGGGGAAAATGGATAAAAAAGAATGACAAAAAAGGATAGCCTTTTTCCCCAAGTCTCTGTTAACAGTCACTCTGTATGGACCCAGTAAAGTTTGGCCAACCACAGTCAATAAAAGTTAAGAAACGTGTGGCTATATTTGATAGCCATACAAACAGAATGTGTCAGCAGAAAAGGACCAGTAGGCCCATCAAGCCTGCCATGTTTTCTTTACCTATTACTATATCCTGGACTCTATTCAGTCACAGGTAACCCCTCCCTCCTCCCTTTCCTCTACATATTATGCCCACATGCCTATCCCACAAATGCTTGAAGTGCCCCACTGTCTTCGCCCCCACCACCTACCCTGGTAGGCTGTTCCAGACATCCACCCCCCTTTCCATGAATAAGTATTTCCTTACATCTCTCCTGCTCCCCCCCTCCAGTTGTGTAGCATGCCCCCATGTTCAGGTGCTCCTCCTCTGAAAGAGGCTCCCCTACTACACCTCTTTTACCCCCATTAGGTACTTATAGATCTCAATCATATCCCCTCTTGCCCTCCTTTCCTCCAGCGAGTGCATGCTGAGCCCCTGCAGCCTATCCTCATATGGTTTCTGATGGAACCCCCTGCACTATTTTAGTGTCCGTCCTCTGGATCGCTTCCACCCTGTCAATGTCCTTGCAGAGATGCAGCCTCCAGAACTAGACACAATACTCCAAGTGGGTCTCACTAGTGAACAATACAGTTGTAACACCAGTTCCTTTTTCCTGCTAGAAATACCCTCCCTATGCACCCTAGCATCCAGCTAGCCTTGCCTACTGCCTTGTCGCACTGCTCTGTCACCTTGAGATTATCAGACATGACTACCTCAAGTTCCCTTTCGTGCTTGGTGACTGTAGGTACCCCCACCCCCCATTTTATACACAGCCCCGGGTTTCCCTACTCCAGGTGCATGACTGTAAATTTTGGAATTGAAACCCAGCTGCTACCCCCAAGAACACTCCTCTATTTTCTCCAGATCCCTTTGCATTCTCTCCACCCCTCCTGGGTGTCCACCTTGTTGCTGATTTTTCTGTCATCTGCAAAGAGACACACTTTCTCCTGCAGTTCCTCAGCAATGTCTCTTAAGAAGACATTGAAGAGGACAGGTCCCAGTACTAAACTCTGTGGTACTCCACTGAGCACTCTCCCATCCCTTGAGTGACTGCCATTTACCATCACCCTCTGCCTCCTATTTTCAACCAGTTAGATACCCAGTTCACCACCTTCTCCCACACCCCCAGGATGCTAAGTTTCTTAATCAGCCTCCTGTGTGGTACAGTGTCAAAGGCCTTACTGAAGTCCAGATAGGCCACATCCACTGCCTTCCCTGATCTACCTCCCTAGTTACCCAGTTAAAGAAATCTATTAGATTTGCTTGACATGACCTCCTCACTGTGAAGCCGTACTGCCAGTGGTCCTGCAGCCCATTTGCCTCCAGGTACTCCATCTGTCTCTCCTTGAGCAGGGTTTCCATTTATTTCCCTGCCCCGATGTGAGACTGACTGGTCTGTAATTGCTAGACTCCTCCCTGCTGCCACTCTTGTGCACTGGGACCACACTGGCTCTCCTCCAGTTCTCTGGAAATACCCTTGCCTCCAATGAGTTGCTGAATAATGTTGTCAAAAGGGCAGCTAGCGCTGTGCTCAGTTCTTTTAGTTACTGTTGTTGGATCCCATCTGGCCCCATTGCCTTGTTTACCTTCAGGCCTTCCAATCCCCGGCAGACTCTCTCTTCTGAAAATGAACTTGTGTCTACTCCCCACTCCCCCTGATGCCTGCTGATGCATGTCGGCCGATCCCCTCCTCTCTTCACTGTGAAGACTGAGTAGTAGTTGTTTAAAATTTCAGCTATTTCTTGATCTCCCTCTGCACAGACTCCCCCCCATCCTCACTATCCCTTCCCCCTGCCTTCCTCTTTTTGCTCATGTAGCTGAAGAAAGTCTTATCCCCATTTTTTGACCTCCTGGCTGATCCTCTCCTCTTTTTGAGCCTTTGCTGCCCTCATCCTCCTCCCCACCTCCCTTTGTTTATCTAGAGATACCACCCTGTTCTCCTCCATTTGGGTCTGCTTATTATAAAAACTGTTTTTCTTTCCCTTACTACTTTAGCCACCTCCTTTAAGAACCATAATTGCCTCTTCCTCCTCTTTCCCTTACTTATTACCTCAAATAGCTTATTGTTGCCTTCATTATTACCGCCCTTATCTTTTTCTGTTGTGCTTCCACTTCCTCCTGGCTATCCCCCCTTCAAGGTATTTACTAAGGCAGTCTCCCATTTCTTTTCTTTAAAATCTGCTCTGCTGAAGTCCAGGGCCCTCGTCCTAGTGCAGTTTTCGCCTGCTCAATCCATATGCCAAACCATACTGTATGATGGTCACTTGTACCCAGGGGGCTACACACTTTGATGTATGCAATGCTGTCCTTAAGCACCAGATCCAGCACTGCCCCATCTATAGTGGGTTCTGCAACCAGCTGCCGAAGAAATGACCCTTGCAGGATGACCCTGATTCTAGTTGTAGCTGTGGCTAGACTTCCCCAATCTACATCTGGCAGATTAAAGTCCCCCATGATCAATATCTCCCTCATCCTTGCCATTCTGTCAATGGACTCCCCCAATGCCCTTTCCTAAGAAGTATTGTGTGCACTCAGGGTACAGTACCTTTTAAAACTTTCCTCAGTCTCTTCCAAATGAAAAACTTGTACAGTACACTTGGAAGTGTGGCAATTTCCTGAATTTAGCACAGCTCTTCTTCCACACAATCCCACTGAGTTCTCTCTGTTTTTAATCCTCTGATTTCTACAGTATTTCATAATTAAACCCTAGCATACAACATGTACTTTGGCTTCAGTCAGTCCATATATGCAGCACAGTTATGAACTTCTACTGCAAAGATTAGATTCCAGTACAAAGAAAAAAATACATTAAGCTGTGCTTTTCCATCTTTATCAGAGCTCACACAATCATCTGCAAGTAGCAATCTCTTCTGCCAGGCTGTCACTCTCAACATACAGTATACTATGAGATAACTGGCATTTTTTCAAGTTCTTGGAGAATACATCTGCTCCCATACAGTCCATAAGCAAGGCCCTCGGAATTCTACAGCTGCAGAAATGGCTGTGGAACTGTACACCTGCAACAGAACATAAGGGGTTCTGCATAAATCACTATTTTGTGATGAATTTCAAAAATGCTAGATTTCTAGAACTCCAGGCTCATTTTCCTCTGCATCTGTCCTGAAGCTACTCCCCGTGCTCAATATATGATGTCATCTATGATATCACCTGCTATGTTAGCCAGTGGCTGAACAGAAAAATGCCATGGAAGTTAACAATCCTTGCCACAGAAGTGGAACAAAACCATCACAGACATTTAGGAGCCCTGACACAGAACTTAGGTCCTAAATGCTGCAGAGAACTGAGAACCCTGTAAATAAGTGACTAAGCAGGTCCAACTAAAAATCACAGCACCAGACAAAATGGAATACCATGGACACAAGCAATTAACATCTAACCTTTCCTAGTCACCAATAAAAGGGACCATAGAAACTCAAAGTAGGCTTACTTTTAAAACCATTGGTTCCATGGCAGCCCACCAGCTCTGCAGTAGCACTACTGCTTTCGATGCCGATTATGATCCAGGCTTGGAAGCAAACTTAATGGAATCAGAGGGCCAACAGGGGGTAGGAGGATTGTAAGTCCGAAGGACTGCTCTCCTCCGAGGTGGGGGAGGGTGGACAGAGCCCAGTGCTTGCCTGCCCCCTGACGGAAGATGAGGGAAAGGCACTGGGGCCCAAGCATCAGGGAGCATGGCAGACATTAACACACATTGTGTGGGAACATGTGGCATGCATCCTGATGTCACTGCATGCCAGGCCTCCTGGGGGTACTGAAAATGGGAACATGCCAGCGGCAGCATGGTGCCGAGTGCTTGCAAGCCCTTCACCTAACCAACTAGGCATGCTGGCCCAAACTGGATCTGAACCCCACCAGCCTCACCGGGGGGCAAGCCCTCAGGGAAGATGGCTGGCATAGGTCCCGGTGGATGTCGGGGTGATGCAGCTGGGGCACACAGCAGATCGAGGCCAAAGGGATGGGGGGAGATAAATAGAAAATAAACAAAAAAAATGACCCATGATTCTTTTAGTTAGAATTCATAATAGGCCAAATATTTTGTTGCTGGGGTTAGCAGAGTGTAGAGTCAGTTATCTTTTCCATTGCTATAAGTGTTAGAAATATTTCTTAACAGATAATTTTTCTACTATAGTGGTCAAAGACGTGTAAATTTAGCTACCATTAGAAAATAGTCTTGCTTAAAAGTCCCATAAGACATATTTTGACTATTACTTTCATGTACTGATGGTAAGAGACAAATCAAGTGACTGTGAACTGCCATGTGTGTAACAGGTTTTCATTTGCAGTAATTTAACAACAGTGACAAACCCCACATAGCAACAGTGTAGAATGTCAAAGCAGAATATCTATTTGACCAAACAGCCTGTCACTAGCCCAGCTGAACAAAGTCATAAAGTAGAGCTTTACCATGTCCAGCTCTTTAAAAAAATGCCTAGAGAAATTGCCACTGGGATCCTTAGGAAACAAAGAAATGATTTTAAAAAAGGACTTACATTGGCTTGTATTTCGCAGCCTTGTTTCTTTTATATTTTCTTATCTTCCCTATCAAAAACATTTCACTTCTTCAGCAATGTAAAATGGCCTTCTCATTTTGCTTGAGGTGTTTCTGTGTTGCTCTGCTTAGAAACGTACCCGATTCATGCCTTGTTTCTTTGCTCTCCTGCTTAACCACATTCTGCATGTGAAGACATATGTCCTGGGAAGAACAAATAAATCTGTCCAATCCCAGGCAGCTTCACAACATTATTAGTGGAGATTAATGTGATACTAATTGCTCCTGAACTAGATCCATTTAGTGTAGCATGTGCATGTTTGAGCTGCAGGTTTCAGGCTCCCTCCAATGCATTTCTGTTACCTATGCAAGACAACTTGCATTCTTCACATTTTCATATTCAGAATGATGGCCTGCGTCTAAATTAAAATCTACCTAGCTCTTAACATTAGATAAGAAGCCACTGAAATAGCGATGATTAGAACCTGATTCCCTCCCAACATGACGTGCCAGAAACATGGAAAGCTGAAATAGGTGAGACTTGTTTAGAATCAGAAAAATTAGACGTTATATTCAATAAACCTTTGATGGGTAGTTATTAGGAGTAATATGCACCATGTCATGAAAATACTGACAGTAGGCTCTGTTCAAGATTAAGCATTCCCATCAGCAAGCTCGTTGTTATGCATTAGTAGCGTGTGTGTTTTGTCCTAGTGTGACACCAATTTACATAATTTCTCTTCTGTAACAGTCTTTGTAAAAAGCATAATGGAATTCTGGATAAAATCTATTAATTCAAGCACAAATCAGGCTTCATCTTCACACAATGTCACAGAAAAAAAACACATCTAGCGTGAATGTTTGGATCTCTTTTAATATTAATATATATTTGCCAAGTACTAGTTTTGTGTTAGAGAAAGAACCTTACGATACATAAAATGGACTAGTGCAGGAACTATATGATTCCTCAGAAAAGTAACTCAAGTTGACTTAGAATTGTGACGGCTCAATAACTATCGAGAATGGCAGTGAAATGGAAAAACAATTAAAGTTTCATCTTACAGTCAGATAGCAGCTGGCTTTTGGCATTCCAGCTAAATTACCATACATGTGTGTTCTCAGTAACACCTTATCCAAAAGGGGAAAATACTATAAACAGCCTTGCCCCACTGAACAGAACCTATAAAAAAACATTAAGGATCTGCTCTGGCTTTGGGATATAGGACAGGCCTTTTTTCATCTGTACTGTAGGTGTAGACATGAGATAAAAAGGCAAATGATAACTGACAATAAAATGGTAGAAAAGGTATAAATAAGGTTAAATAATAATGTTTACACAGAAGATGATATACAATAATTTACTCACCTGCCCCGCTAGGCACTCTACATTTTAACTATCATAGTCTGTGCTACCCACTGCTAACTGAGATCCTTAAAATTAAATTCACAGATGAAATAAATGAGAATATACAACATTTATTTCCTTCTTGTTATTTAGTTTTATTTGTTATTCTGTTACATATTGTGTGTAACCACAATCATCTGCTTTTAGACATGTTGTTGTCCCTGATCATCTGTATGCCCGTTTGCATCAGAAATGTTTGTCCATGATGATGGCAGCCATCCACTCTTGGGCCACAACTGACACCTGCAGTGTTCAAATATGAGACCGGAGATTTTTTTTTTTTTGCAATTGTTTAACCAGGAGTGACACACTAAGCTGAAAGCTTGTTTACAGGTGCAACCTGGGAGCACAGGGAAGTTAAGTGACTTGCTCAGGGTCACACAGTATGGAAGTGGGGGCTGTGGGATTCAAACCCAGGTCTCCAGATTTGCAGCTCAGAGTCTTAAACCACTGCGCTATACTGCCTCCCTGAGGTATACTCACTATGGCCAGTACAATGAATTGAATTTGTAGGGCATGCTGTAAGTTATTGTAAAGACTTGAACAATTTTGCTCTATCATCATCAAACATTAGATTTCTTTCAAGCATGTTCCATCTGAAAAGCATAAAACTGACATATAAAGAATGCATAGGGTTTAGTCTGCACTAACCACCGGTGTGTTTACCACAGTCATTCTGGTGCAATACAGCAAGCAAAGTCTCAATAAAGCTGCTGTTGGATCGAAGAGTATAGTCCAAAGTCACCTTTTAAAAGCTACACACAGTGCACCACATTCCGAAACTAGTTAGCTTTTTTATACTACAGTACATGACTCATGCTACTGAATCACCGGAATCCACCAAAAGCCATCCAAGCAAACATCAGCATTTTCCCACACATATTTAAAATATATTAATTCTGCCATTTAGCTTTTTTCAATATTGCTTCCTTCAAGCATAAGCTCTTTGCTAATTTGTAAGCCTCCTCAGTTAATGTTAGAAAATTATACAGAATAGCAAAAAACTCCATACCTCAGTTGATATAGGCTGAGGAAGGTGGTTCATCAAGAGGATTCTTGCAGTTCAAATCAGCTTGAAACTTTTATTACCTTTGCTACTGATTCCTATGTCTTAGTGTATCTCTAGTAACAGGTGAACAGCGTTTATCTGCTGCACTAAATTATTTAGACTCTGTTGTAATCAGAAATCTGATCTACCGTAAAATATTCAAGCATCTAACTAATTTACTAAGGATAAAGCTGACCACGATAATAGAAATGAGAAACTCTCATCTCAACACAAGTAATTAGTGATTCTTTAGAGCTGCCACAGATCATTTGGTCATACAGAGCAATACTTAAGTTGCTGTAAATACTGATAAAATTGCTCTCCCCTGGACTAAGAAAGGCACTTATGACTCCGTTTGTAAACTACTGGCTGAATAGCATAATAGAAGGGAGTGTCATTAGCATTTGGTTTCACTTCCTATTTGCAAATTACTTCAACTAGATTATCACAGAATGTCCATTGGGGTCCAAAACTGCTGACTACAAAGTTGAAGCAGCTTTTCTCACCTTCTATTTCTCCACCATTTAGCTCCTTTCTCTGGTGCTGGTTCTGTACCCCCACCATGCCTCTCATCCCCAATCAATGCAACCCAATTTGGCATGGCACTCTGTGACTTGTCCTCACAGGGTCTGTCTACAAGGCAGCAGGAGGGATGGGAAAAAGAAGCTGTTAGGCAGGATCTGAAGTTTCGAATGAGGGGCCATCAAGGGCTGGGCTGATTGAAAGAGGAGCTCCATTTCTCATTTCTTGGTCCAATGTCCCCAGTGCACATGCATCTAGGGCATCCCCTCCCCCACACAAAATGTTCATGGCTGCAGCCCCCAAACACACACACAACAGCTTGAGACATAGAAATGTAGCATTTTTCAGCAGAAAAGGACTGCTTGGTCCACCCTGTCTGCTCAGATGATCCCTGTCCAGTCTGTCTCCACAGACCCAAGCTGGTCTCTGGTAACCCTCCCTCCTCCCTTCCCATTTCATAATATTTCCCCTATGTCTATCTCACACGTGCATGAAGCCCCTACTGTTTCTGCCTCAACTACTTCCTCTGCAGGCTATACCAATTATCCACCACCCTTTCAGTGAAGTAGTACTTCCTCACATCCCTCCTAACCCCCAGCCTTCCAGCTTCATCACATGGCCTCTGGTTTTGGAACATTCTTACATAATGTGCCTAAAAACTGCTGGTCTAGTGGCAGGGGCCGCTGTAAGCAAGGGACAACATGCTTCCTTCTCATGGGACTCATTATTAGCGATCTGGGAGTTATAATTAGTGATAGCTAGAAGGACTCTGTAGAATGCAACAAGGCATACAGCATGGTAAATGGGATGCTTGGATGCATAGGAAGGGCCTTCTTGAGCAGAAGAAAGGAAGGGATTCTGCCACTGTACCACTCACTGACCAGGCCTCACTTGCAGTACTGTGCTGAGTTCTGGAGTCCACATCTGAAGAGGGACAGGGACTGCCTGGAAGCCATTCAGAGAAGGGAGACTAAGATAATCCATGGCCAACAGGGACAATCCCTTGATGAAAGGTTGGAGGACCTCAACATGTACTCTCCAGAGATTAGAAGAGAGAGAGAGGGGACATGACCGAAACCTTCAAGTATCTAAAAGACATCAATAGAGTGGCCTGCCGGGGTTACTCAGGTTCAAGAAAGGAAACACTATGAGGGGGCACAATCAGAAGCTGGAGGGTAGCAAATTCAGAAGGGGCACTAGGAAGTATTTCTTTACAGAGAAGGTTGTGGACAAATGGATCCAACTGCCACAGGAGCCAGTTAGTGTTCACACAGGGAATGTGTTCAAGCATGGTTGGAACAGAGATAAAGGACTAGGAAGTGGGGGCAAAGGGGATAGTGGGAAAGGAATGCAATGGGGTTAAGGAATTGGAATGGAGGTAATTGTCTAATCAGATACAGTCTGACCAGAAATAAGCCAGCTAGGACTGAGGTAGGATTGGGCAGACTGGATGGACCAGTGGTTTTTATCTGCCAGTATTTTCTCTGTTTCTCCTTAGGTAATACTTCAGCCGTTAGCTGGAGCTCTAGGACTGTGGAGAGAACCTAGGAGGCAGTATTGCGCAGTGGTTTAGGACTCTGAGCTACAAATCTGGAGACCTGGGTTTGAATCCCACAGCCCCCACTTGCATACTGTGTGACCCTGGGCAAGGCACTTAACTTTCTTGTGCTCCCAGGTTGCACTAGAAACAAGCTTCAGCTTAGAGTGCCTATCCAGGTTAAACAATTTCCCATTTCCTGGTTAAACAATTTCCTCTTTCCCTGCGTTGTCTGTAAAGTTAAACAGTTTTGATGCCCAATTCAACAGCATAGAAACTTATCAATGTTTTACCGGAATAAAGGATTTAACAAAAAATGTAGAATAATGCACTTAGTAAACGCAGATGTAACTTACCCAAGCTGACCCGGTGGCACTGGAGGTTAAGGTACTGGTCACTACACCTCGTGCCACGCCGGCGACCCAGGTTCGGGAATGAGCCCTGACCACTGGGGGTCAGCAGGGGGGAGAGAGGATCGAGCATCCAGAGGACTGCTGTCCTCTCTCGGGGGGAGGGAGACTTGTTGTCCTGCTTGTTGACTGCCTTCTGGCAGTGGTTGGAGGGCAGTACAGGTTGGGAGGCACATACCAATGTTCTTACATTGGTAGGGGTGGGGGTGATGGGAGAAAGGGAGAAAAATGGCAGAAAAAGAGACTGGCATGCTCCATGATGGTCCACCACATCCCGAGAGCCATCCCTGGATTCTGGATTGGGTCTCTGGGGTGGAGAAACTGGTGACCTCCTCCCTGGCCCCACCATGGGGGTAAGTTGTGGGTGAATTTCCGGGGACCGGCAGAAGTGAGAGTGGGAACGGCAGGACCAGAGAAAGAGTCCCTCTGCCAGGAGGGCTGTAGCCACCTGCCAGGGTTCCAGGTAGAAAAATACAGTAATTAAATAAAAAAGATGCATCATACCCAAGAGGCAGTTTACCACTTCACTGTCTTACCTCCAACTGTACTAAATGCCCAATACCCTTGGGCCTGACTTGAAACTTGGCTGAGACAATAACTACACTGCACTAGAGAGTCCCAGCAGGATGAATCGCATCATTCTCAGCCTATACTGCATCAGATGTACAATCCTGTTTAAAAGGCTATATCTGTTCTGGCGAAGCCTTGTCAGCACACCATGCACAAGATTTGCATATTCATGAACATTGTACAGTAATAGAGACTTTATAGTAAGAGTGGGGTTTGGACTGATGCACAAAAAGCAAATAAATGTGTAGAACAGCTTAAAATCACTGAAATTAAACACAGACACAATACAGGTGAAAATAAATAATGAGGTACAGGCAGGCAGGCTGGAAGGTCTTTTCATGTGCCCGCCATTGGAGAACCTGAGGGTATCACCACCGGTGTAAGTACCAGAAAAGAACAGGGAATATTTACATTAACAGAAGACCTCTTATACCCATGGGGGTTACCATGCATTGACCAGTTAGACATGGAAAATAGTACCAAATAACATGCATCACTTGACAAGGCAACAGCTGATAAGGACCAAAGGCAAGAGAACGCAAGTAGCAAACTGTGTCAAGTCAGCATTTCTGCTCCTACCAGTTAGATACATAGATACATAGACAGTGTCAGCAAATAAGGGCCTATGGCCCACCCAGTCTGCCCATTTGAGCTTGTAAGTTCAGTTTATGTTTTCCTAGAAGTCTGTTGCCCCTTACCCCTGACCTCCAGAATTCCTTTATGTCTATCCCATGCATTCTTAAATCCCGTGATTCTTTCAGCCCCCACCACTTCCTCTGGCAGGGTGTTCCACTTCTCCACCACCCGTTCTGTGAAGAAATTCTTCCTCATGTTTCCTCTGAATCGTCCTCCCTCCAACTTCATCCCATGCCCTCTAGTCCTGGAACATCTTGTTCACTTAAAAATAGTGTATTCCTGCACCCTGTTCCTCCCTGTAAGATACTGGTATGTCTCTATCATATCCCCTCTCTCCCTCCTCTCCTCCAGGGACTACACATTCAGTTCCTTCAACCAGTCTTCATAGGACTTGTACAGTTCACCCAGGAGTGGGACCTGCTGGGTTTTAAGCTCTAGAACCAATAATATTTTGATAAGGTACTGTCCATGGGTTATACAACCACTAAGAAATTAAAACATTTTTATACTGAATGTCTAGGATGATGGTCAAGGCACAGATTACTACATTACTGTGTTGATTTTCTAATAGTAGGGGAAGCTCATTTTTGGGAATGTCAGCACAATTTAGGCAAATTATATAGTCTGAGCAAAACATTGGGGGTACCACTAACATACAAGAAGATGAAAGGTCCATGCATCACACTGACCTTTGCAGAGGTAGAGCTAGACTCAAATGAAGAAGAGCTTACCTACTCGAAAAGTAGAGAGGTGAAAGGATTGCTACAAGAGGAAATAGAGGCACCGGTATCTGTGAATAAGATACCATGCCTGTGGGGGTGCCTGGATTTTATGTGCAGGGCTATTACCCCTAGTGTGCCCCTTCACAAGGAGACTATAGCAAGCATAACAGCAGGGGTACAGAGGGAGCATCATTTGGTCATTGTTAGCTGTGGCATCAGACTCAGCCTAGAGGCGGCGGCTGGGTGAATATCAATGGTGGCATTCTGGGTAGAAAAAAATGGATGGCAGTAGTATGGTCAGAACTGTGGAAAGAGGCAGGATTGTGCAGGTACATCTCAATATTGGAGGGTTTCCCGGTTCTTGCACCAATAGGGGCATGGGCTGAGGCATGGAGGAACAAGCAGGTACTGTTCTGGTGTGACAACGTAGCAGTAGCGGAAATGTTCAGCAGGAAACTAGCAAGGTCCACATCAGTGATGAAGGTGCTGAGGATCTTAGCACTGCAGTGTTTATAGCTTATTATACAATGGACCTCAGACACTGACCAATTTGATAGGCAGGCTGGCACCTTACCTCCTTTGATTATCTACTGATAATCACTGCAAAAGGTGAGAGCCAGCTGCATCTCAATAACAAAAAAAAATTAAAAAATCATTCCAAGCCGCCATCTTCGTTTCCTCGATAAACATCAGTGTACTAACTAGCCCTCTACCTGTGCAACCTGTGTTATCCCATAATTCATTAAAAAAAAAAATGAAACAGCCAGAAAAAAATCCCTCTAATAAATTCCCCTCAACACCATTTTCATTGCATACCCGGAAACTCAACAAAAAAACATGATCTCTGACTCCCCAGTCTGCCCAGTCGCAGTGCTGAACACATCACGCTGTCGGTGTATTGCAACCCGACACCTGCTAGCAACATGTTCCGAAATCTGAGACACACAAACTGTAAAAAAAAAAAAAAACCTGAAACCTTGCCTCCTCTTTCTCTACGTGAGCAGCAACTAACATTTAATTTTCACACTGCTCTTTCTCTCTGTCCCTCAATGAACAAAAATGAAACTTCACAGTCTCTCTCTCAAACTCTAACCTGCACCAGCCCGACCTCTCCCTTGCTCTCCATTACAGCTTCTTCTTTCACAACCATCTACAAAGTCTATAAATGTTCACATTGTGCTACATTCACTCATAACCTAAAACAAAAAAAAGACTGCAGACTTAAAAATGAAATATATATCTTGCTGTGTCTCTCTCTGTTGTGAGATTACTAATGGATGACACCCATTGTGAGATTACTAACGGATGACACCCATTTTAGATTGCAATAATGGACTATTTAACTAACACAGGACAGTTACCACACTAAAGAGCCAAGAAAAACACATTTAAAAATAAATATAAACTATTTATTGTTCTTTTTTTTTAATCTTTTGCTTCCAATCCCTTCTATAATCACAATAAGCCACTCGGGGGATGTGGGTTATCGGGGAATTTACCATGGCTGGTGAGGATTTACCACGCCAGCCGTGGTAAATCCCCCAATAACTCACACCCCCTCGTGGCTTATTGCTTAAATATGACCTTCAGGGCAATGCATATTATTGATTATACTGTAAGAACAAGACTGCTGACTGTTTCTCTTGTTTACATTTGGAGAAATTAAGAGCGTGAGCTCCCTACTGTGAGAAAGAAAGAATGCCAGTACAGGCCCTAGTGTTGGAGATTGGGCTAAAAGAGCTAGGTTCCTTTTCAGGAATTTTTGGGTGCCTAGTTTGCTGAGGACATAAAAATACTCCCTGTGTGTTTTCAGTGAATTTCTGAAAATTGCCTTACCTATCGCCAAGGGGTTTAGTGGTGCACATCAGGAATCAAAAAAGAACTGTGTTTAACCTCCAAGACTGTGTTTTGTGTAGTGGCTGTTTTTTTTTGGTTTTTTTTTAAATGTGTTTAAAATCTATTATTGTTCCACCTTTACTAGCCTTGTAGTACATTCACTGGGTGTTTCTGAATGTCACTTTGGTGCCAAAGACCATTTTAGAACTGTATTATGTAGTTTATATCCCTGTGAAGCTCTTAAAATGTTGGTGGAAATCTCTGATTGTAAGGGACATACTGCAAACTACATGACAGACTTCTAAAATGGTGTTTGCCACCAGCGTGTAAATCTGAAACACTCCCTGAGTTTACAAAGAGGTCAGTAAAGATGGAACAGTAAATATTTAAAATTCACCTTCTACAGAAGAAATGTACTTGTTAGTTCAGTCCCATTCTCCTTTAAGCGTTATTGTACTTGTTCTCAGTTGCTTTATGATAGCGGTATTGCAATGGTGCTCATCCTCTGTTCTGCTGCAGTACACCATGATTTAGTGGTGTGGCATGGTGGCACCTCTAGGGGCATTAAGGGAAAGATAAGAGCACAGCATGCCATGTGGCAGACTAAGCAAAGGTGGCAAAATAATAGGAGGATTATTTTGCCCCTGTTGTGTGTTTTTGATCATCATTTGTTGGGTGTGCACACAAATGCCCACTGAAAAGGTTATTCTAGGGAGGTGTCATGTAGTGGAGGTGCATAATGTGATAGAAATGCCCATATATGGTGGTGGGTCAAGGAGCAGAAATTAATTCAGGAGGGGCAGGCTATATATGCAATCACACATTTAGTAAGCATACACAGTTTTATGCCTGGGAGGCAGTGTAGCCTAGTGGCTAGAAAATATGGTTTGGAACCAGTCAACCGAGTTGTGAAAATGGGTAACAACATAACTCCACTGAAAACAAGATGCTGCATCTACGCTGGGTTATCCTGAGAAAAAAAATGTTAAATAAAAAATAAATAAACCTCAGACAAGGATGCTAATGTTATGCTGAAGCTATTTCTACACATCGTTCTGAATCAGATGCTTAAATTCCAGAAAGAAACAAACTGATAAAAAAAAAAAAACATATTTGATCACAGAAGTTATTTTCTGAATTATGTACACAAACAAAAAGGGCTATAGTAACAGGATGGAACTGCTTCGATATCTAGATTTTCAGATGTTTCAATGTCTAGATTTTGGGAACTGGGATGGGAATTTGAACACTGGCACTTAGAATTTGTGAGCTGAATTGTCCAATGTGTATGTAACGTCTTATTGTGTTGTTAAAGTTAGAATGTTTAAAGTCTAGTATGTTATGATCTATTGTGTTATATATTATTAGAAGAATGCAACTTATACCCTTGCAGCACAGAACAAACTTGCAAACAGGGCCTCTGGGTCTTAAGTCGCATTATAGCCTGTATTAAAATAAAGACTTTTTCTACCACCACTACTACTACTATTATTTTTTATAGCACCTTTCCTGAAGTCCACAGTGCTTATACAACAGAGCTGTACAGTAAACTATTACAGAGTAGAGCAATAATACATCACAGAAAATGCAACAGCAAAACAATTAAATAGCAGCAAGAAAATGTCAATACAGAGAACAATCATGCAAAATTGTCCAATCAACCTTATTATTTGGGGATACTCAAAATGTCTTTGAAAAGAGGAAACTTCAAGAAAAATGTCAGGAAGACCTGCTTCACGGAATCAGTGGTGAACACCCTGAATAGACTTGCAGAACAGGTGATGTCAGTCAACACTGTTTCAGCCTTTAAGTTCAAACAAAAAGGGGTAATGGTGTATACCCTTTTCTAGTTGGAGGGGGGGAGAATTTGAAAGGCCAATGGACATTTCCCCCTAAATTCTTATATTCATATGTATTCTTTTACTTATAAAACATAAGAATTTGCAGCTGGCATTTAAAAGGAAATTCTTTGTGGCTTTTTTTTTACCCACAGTAGAACACATGACTGGAAATGCTAAAAAACTACTTAAAGCAGCAACATAGTCTCCCTTGGTACACAGTTGCAATTATACCCTCCATAAATGGCGTTATCTGGGATTATGGGCCATATTCGCATAGACCTTTTGGTCTGTTTCTGCACTATTTTCCCACAAATGGTCACAAAGTACTCACAGACATTGTAAATACTGTGTTTTAAAAATGAATGTGGCAGCATGCAGCAGGAAAGCAAGCTGCAGACATAAAAGCAATGTTGTTTGGGAGGATTTGGTGGTATTGTTACATTGAAAGGGCAATCCATGATCTGTAGCTTTCCACTACAGTACATTTTACGGCCAGTGCTGTTTCAGGTTGCACAGATGTGCTCCTATTGCTCTTTAACAACTGAGTCAGGACTGATGACCTGGGAATGAAAACAAGAGCAGAGAACACCTTAGAAGCAGTGTAGTGCAGTGTCAGTAGCTCAACAGTTTGTATACTCCTCTCTGGGGCAGAAAGATGGAAAGGTCGTGGGTTCTCATTTCACACCTGGAACTTGGACTAACACCCGGTGCTGACACTGTAATTCAGCTCTCGAGGACAGTGTAGAGTGGAGGTGCCATCCTTCAGATGAGACTTTTTTTTATTCTTTGGTAACTGAGTATGCCCACTAGGCACAGTGCCTGTTTTCACGGGTGACCCAAACACTGGAGAGGTTAAGTGACTTGTTCAGAGTCCTACAGTATGCAAGCGGAGGTTTGGGGATTCAAAAAGCTGAGCTCTTTTAGTCTAAGTATATTATGACATAATTCACCCACATGGTGTGGAAAACAATCACGATAGGCACAATTGCCTACTTTTGTCTTTCCTATCCTAGTAAACCTAATAAACCCAGGTCTGCTGGATGGACTAAGCTCATTCACAGCTCATTACTCTAACCTCTAGACTATACTGCCAGCCCCATCAGTAAACAGAGGTGCCTTCTGCCCATCTCTAGGGCCTGTCCAGGTGGAAGTTAAAGATATCGGGGCAGTTGTCCTAATAGTACAGTATGGAATTTTCCCAATGTCCTGGTCAACATCCCCCCTGCCAGTAATGCTGGTCCATAAACCCCCCCCCTCCCAGGACGCAGCTGGAAAATGAGGTATCCCAGCTTAGTATGCCTTTCCTGGTCAACAATTCTAAATAAATAAACCTAACCTTTCATATATCTGCCACATGGAACACTGTGTTAGCAATTTTTTTATTTGACTGATTCTATATATCACCAGTGGATTAGTAACAGTGTGTCTGTGGCGTACAGTAATTTTGAAACATGGAAGGATGACACTATTTTTATAAACTATATGTGCATAATGCAACATCATTCATGAATATTCACAATCAAAAATAAAATGGGAAAGTAATGCACGTATATAGTACAGTACTCTCTGTCAGGTATTACAGCCATACCAGAATATTGCAGTCATGCATGACAGGTAAGGTGGGAGTGAAATTCTGATTCTCCTGAATAACTGCTGCACCATGGAAGGGCCACATTCACTATCAGGAGGAAATGCCAGTCTTGTAAGTACTACCTGTCCTGAAGTCAGCAAACGGACACATACAGGAGAGGTAATTTAATATACAGTGCATCAGACAGTAACACAAAATGCAGCATCATCATTACCCATAGTGTTCTATGCTGAGTTATATATATATCCCTTGCCAACTAAACTCACCTCACTTTAAAAACATGTAATGATTCATTTCTTTGTTGTTGCTGGTGCGGCTGCTGCTGTGGAGTCTTGTTTTTAAGGCAGCAGTGCATGTTAAGGTGAAAATTGTATCTATTCCTTTTTATTCTGTTTTAGAATTGGCTTTTTTCTCCTATCTTGCAAAGTGCCCTCCCCCATTATGAATCTGCTGTAGCATCTGTTTAGATTTCAAATAATTAAAAGGAGTACACCTTTTATATATCTTTATAGACCTCACAAAAGCGTTTGACACTGTAAACCATCAACTCCTGCTAAACTACCTTCTATCCATTGGCCTGTCCCCTAACACCATAGCCTGGTTTGACAGCTACCTTTCACACAGATCACAATGCCTTTGCATAAGTAAAACACTCTCTGATCTAAGGGAAGTGAGCCTTGGAGTCCCCCAGGGATCAATACTCGGACCCTTGCTATTTAGCCTATTCATCAACTCCCTTCCTTCCGCCTGCCCAGCCCGCATGGTGCTATATGCCGATGATGCCATTATCTCAGTGCCTGGCAGAGATGTATCAGTAATTATGATGGAGCTATAAGCCAATTTTCAAACGCTAGAAACGTGGTTCACGCAGAATAGACTCCTGCTCAATTACAAAAAAACGAAAAGCATGCTATTAACTATGGCTCATAGCGAAAAAAAAAGTATGGTCTGCTACTAATCCAGAGCCACAAAGGGGACTTACTGGAGCAGGTTAGTACATTTAAGTATTTGGGTGTCCACCTGGATGACATCCTCACCACGCATATTGACCAAGTCGTAAAATCTGCCAATACCAAACTGGGGGTTCTTTACTGCCACAAACATGCAATGACTCCTGAAGCCTTGAAACTGGTCACGTGCAGCTCAGTGCTGTCTACCATCAGTTACGGGCTTGTGATCTATGGGACTGGCTCAGACGCCGCACTAAAAAGGGTCAAAACCCTCCTTAATAAGGCCTGTAGGCCGGTCCTTGGGGCGGACCACTTGACCTACACCTGTGCTCTCTATAAAGAGACTGGATGGCTCCCTCTCCACCTAAGAATAAAATACCAGGCCTGCCTACTGAGGAAAAAAATCACTTCTTGGACTGACACCAGTGTCCATCAATAATCTATTTAAGAACACCCAACCTACCAAAACCACAAGGAGTGTGATCAAGGGGGGAGGCTACTGGTTCCCTTTAAGCGCACTACACTTGGACAATGATCCCTACCATACTGGGGATCTAAATGCTAAATGACCTCCCTTCCCCCCTTTTTGAATGCAACAAGCTGGACCAATTCAAACCGATCCTACCTATCCCTCGAAAGTGACTGCTGCTGTCCCTTATAACTCGGACTACCCAGTATTACCCCTGAGTTCACTCCTTCCCTCCCATTTATAACCCTCTTTCTTCCCCCCCTTCTGATCACCCCTCCACCCTACACCGTCCCTCCTACTCCCATGCCGCTAAGCTATTCCCCTCTGCCATACCCTTGACAAAGCCGCCTCTGGCTGCGGATATCTCTACTCTCTCCAACATGGTACCTTCTCCCCCACTTCTTCTCTCCTTCTCCTACTCCTACTCTCCAAATTATTCCTTTCTGCTGCTCCCATGGCAAAGCCACCTCAGGCTGAGTACATTTTAACTCCATGTACCCATACAGCCTAGGAATTTGTCTCAGTAACTATTTGTATATCGATTTTGCTTGTACTGTGAACCGCACTCATGGAGTGCTGTTGTAATCTTTTTCACCTTGAATACTTCTGCAACTGGAACTGTGTAACCTCTTTGTTATTACTGTCTCGTCAACCTGTTTTTATACTGTAACCGTTGTATTGTCCTGTACTTCTTTCAGTCTTGGAACCTTTGTAAATTAGCCTTTTGGCTCAAAGGTATTAATCCGAAAATGAAATAAATAAAGAATAATAATCTTTATTTATTACACGCCTTTCACATTTTCAAGGTGCATTACATAAAATTCATAAAACAAAGAAATAAAACAGCTTTATATTGAATCTTCAGTTAAAATCCAGTAATCAACATTAATAATCCGGGTATGCTCGGTTCCATAAATAAGTCTTTAGCATCTGTTTAAAACCCCCCGTGGTCGCGCACTCCCGAAGCTGTCGGGGTAGAGAATTTCAAAGGGCTGGGGTCACGTACATAAATGCATGGGCCCCTGAAGATTTTAAAGATACCCTCGGAATCTCCAGCAATCCCTCATCAGCCAAGCAGAGCAAAATAAAAAATAAATATGGCTATTCCCAGGTTTTCATCAGTATTCTCTGTCCTCAGCTGTTTTTGAACACCTATTGTCCCAGGAGGTGAGAGAACAGTCTGTTTGACATACAGTACTAGTTCAACTTAGCATAAGAAAAATGATGCTAAACAAGACAGGCCCAATTTTCAAGGGAGCCTGACATGGCCCAGGAACAAATTCCCTCTGAGCAACTTGCTAGTGCGGGGAAAATCCTCATAACATGTGCACCCTGGAAGAGAGGAGAGTGAGAGGGAAGATAGAGACCTACAAATACCTCAAAGGGGTGAACAGGGTACAGGAGGGTAGTCTCTTTCAAATGAGAAACAACAGCAGGATCGGGGGCATGAAATGAAGCTTGGGGCGGGGGGGGTTAAGAAGGAAGTGAGGAAATACCACTTCACTGAAATGGTGGTAGACACCAGAAATAGACTGCCAGCGGAAGTGGTGGAGGTGAAAACAGTGGGGGGCTTCATGCATGCATGGGACAGACATAAGGGAATATTAGTAAATAGGAACATGGGAGGGAGGGTCACCGGAAACCAGCTAGGGTCTGTGGAGACAGATTAGGTAGGGAACATCTGGACAGACTGAGTGGGCCAAGCAGTCCTTTTCTGCTTACAAAGCTATCTTCAGCATTTAACGTGCATGGGCGGAATTTTCCTTTTTTGCACAGGTGTGCAAAAAACACTATGCCTGGAAATAACAGGCATCGCATTTTTGTGCACCTGCTCAAAGAAATCTGTTCAAGCTGCTACAAACTGTGGGAAAGGTCACAAAAATGCAACATTTTCCAAAACTGTGTGCATGTGGAAAAAAAACAGCAGTTATGCAAGAGTACCTTCCCTTGAGCAACATTTTTCACTTCACGTGTGCAGATTTTCTACATTTGAAAATCTGGCCCCAGGTGTTCAAAAACAGCTAAGAATAATGATGCAAACCTGGGGGCAGGCATATTAACAGGAGTGCGCCTTTTAATAATTTCACATCTAAAACAATTTACAATGGTCTGAACGATGATGGTCTGAATTTAAGTCAAGGTAGGCCAAGCTTTCTATTTTAATTATCTGGGATCTTGTATGTATTCCTGACTTATGCCCCCCTTTGGCAGTTTAACATCAGGACCCCTAGACACCGCTGGAGGTTGGGTTACAAATGTGAGCTCGTCTGGGATTTAAGTCACTTGGCTGGGCAGGTGCAACAAAAAAGAATGAAAATGAGAAGAAAATTGTATCTTGCAAGAAAGGAGAACAATTAAAATCTAAATTGTAATACTAAGGTATGGGTTTAAAATGTTCACTGTAGCATGCACTGCAGCGAAAGTATGAGTACTGTATTGGTCGGCCACAGAGATCCAGTATGAGCAAGAGTATAGTGATTGTGCTTCAGTGATATTATGGCCGGAGCACTTTGATGAGGTACTTCTGTGTAAAAAAAGTGCTATGTGGAAGTGGGGTTTTCAATGTTATATTTCGTTTTTGACTGGCTGTACATACTGCTTTTGTGCTCGTGAATGAACGAAGCAAGGGGGAATAAAATGGCTACCATTTCATTTTCAACATTCTGTCTAGGCACAGTGATATCGTCTGTAATTATCATTGTTAAATACTCTGAGTTTATTATTGTTTAGCACCCTCTGCTGGCTGTTCTTGATCTATTTTATTTAATTGGTTGTATTTGCTAGTATGCATGGGAATCTGTAAATGATTACTAGTTACTATGTTTTACAGGTTGAATCTGGGAAGGTATCATTGAGGGTTAGGGTGATATTTTAGGATTCTTTGGGTAGTTTTGTCTTATTTGTTTAATGGGATTTGGGGGTTAATAATTAGTTATTTTATTAAGTTTGGGGATCAGGGTAGGCAGGATATGTTGTGGCTTGTCTAGGCCGTGGACCACCTGTAGCAACTCTGCCCCTTTAGTAGAGTCCCATCAACTCTGTCATCAGTTGTCATCAGCCATCATGCAGGGCTGGGGATTCTGTGCAGATGACGCAGTAGGTGCAGGGGGATCCAGTGGGCAGGATCGACACTATGAGGGCACAGAGATGCCTGAGTGGAAGCAGAACCAGAATAGGGATTCACCCTGCCTTGTTCTCCTCCACAGGGCTCTGCTAAGTATTATCAGGCAGTCAGTAATCAGGCCAGATGACTCTACTCCTCCCCTTCCAGCTGTTCTCTGTAACAAAAGGTCACTGAGGAACAAAACAGTGGTGAGGGAGAGTTTCATCACTGATCCCCAGCTGATCTTGTTTGTATCATGGCGACCTGGCTGGATGATGACTCTAGCTCCGTGCTGCAGACATTAACACCAGCTAAGTACTTTACAGTTCATTGCCCAAGTCTAAATCTCGGGGGGTGGGGGGCTCAGGAGCTGTCTGTTTTAGATCTGTATTGCGACTCATGGCATGCCCCATGGGAACTTCCAGGTCTTTTGAGTGTATGGTGGTTTGCCAGACTACTTCTACTGGGGAATTTCAATGCCTGGGTCGACTATGAAACCTTGGCTTTTGACCAACAGTTCCTCCAGTTGATGTCATCACTAGGCCTCACACAGTCAGTTGCCTTGGTTATATAACTGCATGTCCACACACTGGACCTGGTCTTCTCATTGGGTCTTAATATTAGTGCAGTCAAGTCTGATCCAGTCATTTGGTCAGACCATGCCATGTTGTTCCTCTACAGAGCCCCTCGTATAAATACCCCTATATGGAGACAATCCATCACAGCCCAAAACATAATTTAGAGCCCCACAAACTCTAGGTGGTATTGGACGACTTGGACATGATGACAGCCTTTGCTCAGGGTGCTGAGATATCCATGGATCACTGTAACATGGTTCTCATGGCTGTCTCGGGCACCCTAGCACCCTACCATGTCCATCCTTTGACATACCACTGCAGCTCACCATGTCCAGAATTCGAAGGAGCTGATGGTAAGAGATCTGCCTGCTTTGGTGGTGCCGAAAGCAGGTAAGACACACAGCAGAGTGTTTTTGTCAGGCCAAAGTGTGACCAGGGATGTGTGTTGGAGAGCCCTGGTGCGAGTTAGTCCTTGGTGTGTTGCTGCCCTCTGCTTGAGCCTTTGGCTCATCCAGCTAAGTGGAGACCACTCTTTCTGGCCTGCTTAGGCCTATGTTTTGTGCCACAGCTTCGTCCTTCAGAAATTGCTGCAATTCATCCTTTGTGCCTGTCCTCCATTGTGCCCCCAGCCCCATGGAGCTGAATTTTATGTTTTATTGATTAACTCAATTAAACTTTTTTTGTAATCTTTTAAAATTTGGTGCTCCTGCCTATCTATGCTGCTTTCGTTCTAACCAATTTTCCTCCCAGTTTTAGCTCCAGTGCCTTGTCTGCCTGGGGTATTCAGCTGCTCCATCCATCTTGCTATGCTGTGTGGATCCATCTCCTCCTCCTTGATGGTATGAATTTAAGTCAAGGTAGGCCAAGCTTTCTATTTTATTTATCTGGGATCTCGTATGTGTTCCTGGCTTGTGCCCCGCCGCTTCAACAGTTTAACATCAGGACCCCTAGACACCGCTGGAGGGTGGGTTACCTATTCATTTATTTACTTTGCTTTGTATTTGTTTTGGAGGTAAATCTTTTATTTGCTATATTTATGTGTTTTTTCCATCATAAGGTGCCCTGCGCATTTTGGCAGGGTGCCACACAAATAAGTATGCCTTGCAAAAAGTCAGGCTGGCACATGAATGTGTTATTTGGTGGCTTCTGTTGCCTGATAAGATGACTTTGATAAGATGGCCAACAGAGTTAAGCTAGCCCTGCCAAAAAAGAAATACAGGTGAGGGGGTACAGGCAAAGTGGGCAAGCATTAAGGATGCAATACTTGAAGCAACATCCCATTGTGTTAGAGAGAAAAGGAAGTGCAAAAGAAGAAGGAAACCACTTTGGTTCTCAAAAACAGTAGCAGAAAAGGTCAGAGCCAAAAGACTGGCCTTCAGGAAATATAAGGGAACACAGCGGGGATGAAGACAGGGAGGCATACCAAACTTCCCTAAGGGAAGCAGGGAAGGCAGTAAGGCAGGCAAAGGCCCAAACCAAGGAAACACCAGCACAAACAGTAAAAGAAGGTGACAAGACTTTCTATAGATACATTAGTGAAAGGAGACAGTCCAGAGGGGGTATTGCTAAGATCAAAGGAGATAAGGGGGTGTGTGGGGAGGAGGACCATGTAAAAGCATCTATCCTAAGTATTTACTGAAGAGAAGGTAGGGCAGGGCCCACAGCTCAGCATCTTGGACACATGGGGGAGGGTGGTGTGCACTATTCCCGTCACAAAAGAAAGGGTCCTATAAGAGCTCGATAAGCTCAGGGTGGACAAGGCAATGGGACCTGATGGCATACATCCCAGGGTGCTAAAGGAGCTAAGGGTGGAACTAGCAAGAGCCATTAGAAGAACTGTTTAGTGAGTCTCTAAGCACAGGAGAGGTCCCAGAAGACTGGAGAAGGGCTCATGTGATCCCACTCCACAACAGTGGTAGCAGGGAGGAGGCAGGGAACTACAGACCAGTCAGTCTTACCTCAGTAGTGGGCAAGATTATGGAGGCACTCCTTAAGGAAAGAATAGTGCAACACCTGGAATCCATAGGAGCATAGGATCCAAGACAGCATGGGTTTACAACAGAAAGGTCCTGTCAAGCTGATCTCATAGATTTCTTTGACTGGGTAACCAGAGTGGTGGACCAAGGGGGAGCAGTTGATGTCACCTACCTTGACTTCAGCAAAGCTTTCGATACTGTTCCACATAGAAGATTGATTAATAAGCTGTGTAGGCTCGGGGTAGGTCAGAAGTTGGTCAACTGGGTGGCAGACTGGTTGACGGGCAGAAAACAGAGAGTGGTGGTAAACAGTATACAGTCAGAAAAGATGCAAGTCACATGTGGGGTACCTCAGGGATCAGTCCTGGGGCCAGTCCTCTTCAATATCTTCATCAGTGACATTGCAGATGGACTGGAGGGTAAGGTTTATCTATTTGCAGATGACACTAAGATCTGCAGGAAAGTAGATGATCCAGATGGGGTGGCAGAATGAGAAGAGATCTGGATAAACTGGCAAAATGGTCAGAAGAGTGGCAACTGGGATTTAATGCAAAGAAGTGCAAGATCATGCACATAGGGAAGAGAAACCCTGAAGCCACCTATAGGCTGGGAGGGAAGTTGCTGGCAGTCACAAGGGAAGAAAGAGACTTGGGCATCATCATCATCACAGATTACCTGAAATCATCCAAGCAGACCACTAAAGCAGTAGGTAAGGCTAGGGGGATGTTGGAGTGTATTAGTAGGAGTATCACAAGTCATAAGAGGGAGGTAATAATCCCTCTTTACAAGACACTGGTTAGGCCCCATCTGGAGTACTGCGTGCAGTACTGGAGGCCACACCTTCACAAAGACATTAACCAAATTGAGGCAGTCCAGAGAAGGGCAACCAAAATGGTGCAGGAACTGCATCAGAAAACATATGAGGATGGATTAACGGAGCTCAATATGTATACCCTAGAGCAAAGAAGGGAGAGAGGTGATATGATCGAAACATTCAAACACCTTAAGGGCATTAACAAGATGAAAGAGTCTAACATGTTTCAATATAAGAAAAATAGCAGGACAAGAGGACACAGCATGAAATCAGAGGGAGGCCAATTAAGGGGTAATGTGAGGAAGCTCTTTTTCACAGAAAGGGTGGTGGATGCATGAAACGGTCTACCTCAGGAAGTGGTGGATATGAACACAGTGCAGGGCTTCAAACAGGCATGGGATAGGCATAAGGGAGCAATATGGATGAGTATGACTAGATAGGCCATTGACGGAGCAAAGGCGGATGGCACATTCATAAGGTAGAAAAAGAAATGGGCAGACTGGATGGGTCTTGCAGTCCTTATCTGCCGTCAACTTCTATGTTTCTATGTGAATCTATGGTTGCTGGGAGCTGTCAGCCAATCAGCTGACAGGATTTTGTTAAACCATTTTCCATAATCTCATTACACACCCTTCCCCATATATTATGCTCTATGTCATGCAGCTTTAGTTGGAAATTTTTCCATAACTTTGAAATGTTATGTGAGTCCATATCTGTAGTTTTGAATGTTTCATGTTCTGTCAGACTGGGGAAAACGTTATCCACTCCAGGATGTACTGTAGTTCATTGTTTATGGAAAAGCTGTGCATGGGAAGCTGGATAAACTATGCACATGAAAGGAGCATGTTTCCTAAGCTTGAAGTGTAATAAGATCAGTTGGTGGTTTATAAAATATTCATGGCTATTTGTCATCAGTAAACAACATTGTTTCTAGAAGTTTTCTAGGGCAAAGTGTATGTAAATAAAAACTTCCTGGTACATTTTAAAATATTACTGTGCAAATTGACCACCTGCAACTGATGAATTGTATAATCCTCCCAATGCAGCCCTCATTTAATATGTGAATAGGTTTAAGCCATTGTGCAATTGTCTGTACCACTAAAATTGTATGTTAGCTTAGCTTATAGTACAAATGCAACTTGTCTGCTGTTTTTATCATTAATTCTCTTAATTGGGATGCTTCAGATGCAGTATGTATGTCAAATGCTTGGGGGATCTTTTCAGAAGAAAAGGAAAGTCTGCCCACCCAGTTCATTAAGTTTAATTTTAATTATTTTTCTATATCCATATCTCTTGCAGCACTACACAGCTCCTAAACATTCCTCTGGTATTTCCTTGAGGGACAAAATGAATAACCTCCCAAGTGATAAATGCTCCTATATTATCCATTTATTGACAAAAGCCTCCTTCTGCTGTTTCCAGACTGTACTTTTTCACCAAGGTCTTAGTGTCACACAAACAGTAAACTTTTATTTGACCACCACGCCTGTTCAACAGCTCTTTAAACAATAAGAGAGCAGTTTCAGATTTTGTGTATCACTCGCTGTCTGTATGTTAAATTGGCATTCTGGGGGTCTGCAGTGAGTTCCAAAGGGTTATATAAAAACATAGAATTTGTTGGCAGAAAAGGACCACTTGGCCCACACAGTCTGCCCAGATGTTTTCTGCCTAATCTGTCTATGCAGACCTTAACTGGTCTTGACTGACCTTCACCTCTCCCTGCCTATTCACTAATATTCCCCTCGTGTGCACCACTGCTCCTTCTACTCCTCTCCCTATCCATCCTCCCCCTACCGTCAGGTCGCCGTTCACACTGTATCTCCTTCATTTCCAAATACTGATTTGGTTCCTTTCCATCCGATTTCTTCTTACTCTTCTCCTCAGTCCCCTCTGCTCCATGATCCCTCCGCTCCAGGGACTAGCGACCCTTCTCCACTCCCCATCTCTGTTCCTCTGCCAGGCAGTCCACCATTTTCCAACACACAGGAACCTGCTCTCCTCTTTCTTCCACCATTCGACATCCTCTGGCTCTCTAAGGCACCATCTGAAATGCCTCCCACCTGCCCCCAGCTGCACCCTTTTCCTGTAAGAGGCCCTCCCTGGTGACTCTGGTAACATGGGGATTTGGTCCTCCTAGACCTAATTATGTCTGCAGTGCACTGCTACACTTGCCTTTGGACGAATTCTGGGGGTTTAGTCAGCATTCTGTTGCACATGTATACTGTATAGTTGTGACTAAGACCCTGTACACACTACAGAATGTTGTGCTGTAACATTTTCGAAAACATTACAGCCCTTACCATTACGATGTGTCCGCATTGCGGCTGTTACGTTTTCAAAAACATTTCAAGTTGGTGGTGTTGCGCCTGCATTGGTGTCATTCTCCACCCTTGCTGTACCGGTTTCAAGAATGGTGTTTCTCCCTCGAGTGGCAACATATCCCAGGACTTCACTAGACAAGCGTCTGCACTGATAAGCAAACTGTTACTAACTGTATAACGGTTCTCATTCCAATCTCAAGACTACCTCTGAACAGGTCTTGAGATTGGATCCAAAAACGGTAGTGGTAACATTACAGATGCAGATGCGAACCGTTTTACGCAAATTCTGTAATGGTTTGGTCTGCCTATAATGTTACCAGGAAGGTGGTGTGGACAGGGCCTTAATGTCTGGAATCTAGCAGCACTTTAATTCTGTACCAAGTTGTTATGCCTGCGAAGAATGTTATTTGTTTATTTTTATTTTGTATTGTACTGTGTTTTTACTTCACTCTGTACCTTGGGATGTACTGTGTATTGTTCACTGTACCTCCTGTAGCCCATTCCCCAGGTCATACCTAGAAATGAGCCTCGGCCCAGTGAACCTTTCACAGTCTCCAATTTTCAAATAAATAAGGTAAATAATGTCTTTCCCATGCATGCGTGAAGCCCCAATTTCCTAAAGCCTCTACCACTTCCATTAGCAGTCTGCTCCAGGCATCTACCACCCTTTCAGTGAATTAGTACTTCCTCACATCCCTCTTAAACCCCCTCCCCACAAGCAGTTGTATTGTATGCCCCCTGGTCCTGGTGCTCTTTCACATTTGAAAGAGACTCCTCTTCTGCACCCTGTTCACTCCTGTGAGGTATTTGTAGGTCTCTATCATGTCTTCTCTTGCTATCCTGTCTACCAGGGTGTACATGTTGTGATCACTTAGTCTCTCCCCATACAGCTTCTTGTGCAGCCCCTGCACCATTTTAGTTCCCCTTCTCTGGACTGCCTCCATCCTGTCTATGACCTTTCTGAGGTGTGGCCTCCAAAACTGGACATAGTACTTTAGGTGGGGTCTCACCATTAAGCAATACAGTGGCCACACCACCTCCCTCCTCCTGCTGGAGATACCCCTCCCTATGCACCCCAGCATTCCACTAGCCCTACCCACTGCTTTGTCACATGGTTCTGCCACTTTGAGGTTCACAGTTATAATAACTCTGAGGTCCCTTTCCTGCTTAGAGACTGTCAGTACATCTCCCATCCTATGCTCTGGTCCTAGGCTCCTTTGCCCTAGGTGCATGATTTTGCACTTTTTGGCACTGAACCCCAACTGCCATGATCTTGACCACTCCTCGAGCTTCCCAAGATCTCTGAACATTCTCTCTCTACCCACTATTGCCACAAGGGGCCACCCTATTACAGATTTTGGTATCATCAGCAAACGGGCATGCCTTCCCTTCCCTTCCAGCTCTTCTACAATGTCACTTACGAAGACATAGAAGAGGACTGGTCCCAGTGCTGAGCCCTATGGCATCTCTCTGGTTCCTCTATTATCATTAGAGTGAACATAGGAATTGCTGGTCTGGTGGCGCAGAGGACTGAGGTGCTAGATGCCACACCTCAAACCATGCCAGCGACCCGGGGTCGGGAGCAAGCTCGGGTTGCAGGGGGTCAGCCAAGGAGGAGAGGACAGCTCTCCTCTCCTGGGGAGGGTGGGGGACAAGAGCATCTGCAGCACTGGATCCTGGTGGTGGCCGGGGGTGAGGGTGTGGTAGCATAGAGCTTTGGGACAGCAGGGCAGATGTTGGACGTGCAGTGGATGGGTGCACCTACTGTGACATCCTAGACATCACTGCATGCTCTCACCAACAACGAGAAGGACAGAAAGAGAAAAAAGAGTGTGGAAAATAGAATCCTTTGGGGCAAGTGAGGCCTCAGCCCACTGGTGCTGCACCGGATGCACCAGGATTCTCCCTCCCCGCCCTGTTCACCAGGAACTCCCCAGTGTGTGGGGTACATACCCGCTGGGTAGAGACCTGGGTTGTGTGTAGGGGGAAGGAGGTCAAGAATGGGAGCTGTGGCCGGTGGAGCACCGGCGGTCAAAAGCTGATGAGGAACCATAGGTACACCCACAGCCGATGAGGTAAGAAGTACAAATAATAAGTAAAAAAAAAAAGACTGAACATAGGAACATAGGAAATATAGGCAAGAGGGGGGGTTGAGCCTATCGTGCTTGTCTGCCGTAATTAACAATATTGACCCCTGAAATCCCCCTCCAGTAAGTATTTGTCCAGTCTGCCCTTAAAGATGTTTATGGTGTCACTCTCAAACACAACATTTGAAAGGTTATTCCAGACCCCTACCACTCTCTGAGTAAACTATACCCTCCTTTTAGTGTTCTAAAATGATCACCTTTCAATTGTTTACTGTACCCCCTTGTTTCTTTTTCTTGGTTTTTACATTCCAAGTGAAGCATTACATTAATATCGTTACTAGATGTTGCTTTCTAAATTGCTATTAGGTCCCCTTTTACCCTTCTCATTTCCAAGCTGAATAACCCCAAACTACTTAATCTCTCCTCATATGTCATACTTTCAAGCCCTTTAATCATTTTGACCTATCTTCTCTGAACCCTATTTTTGCTACATCACCTATGTTTTGTGAGTGTCGTTACCCACCACCCTGTCACCTATCCATTAACCAACCACGGTGATACGGTCCACCTACTGTATTTCAGACCCAGGGTCCATGCAGCTGTTGGCAGACTCCCATGTGGCCTTGGGTCAGATGCATGCCAATATTTCTGGTGTACCACATCAGAAAGTTGTCTCCTCACAGCACTTAAAAAAAACATGATGAGACCACTCCTGAAGAAACCATCTTGGACCTGGAGGCACTGGCAAATTGCAGGCCCATCACAAACCTTCCATTTTTAGAGAAGTTTATTGAGAAAGTGGTGGCAACGCGGCTAGAGGCTCAGTTTGAGAGATTTGACACCTATGAACCTCTCCAGTCAGGTTTTAGGCCTTGTCACAGTACAGAGACTGCACTTGTCAAGGTGTTTAATGATCTGCTCCTAGTGAGGGATAGCCAGAAGCTCTCTATTGTTGTTCTCCATTATCTGTCATCATCATTTTACACTGTGGACCATAGGGTTTTGATAGAGCACCTCAGAGAATATAGGGGACTCACTGGTACAACTTTAATGTGGTTTGAGTCCTTCCATTCTGGCAGATCGCAGAGATTTGTCATGGAAACTCGCATCGCAGCCAGCAGCGGTTGACTGTGGAGTTCCCCAGTGGTTGATTCTATTCCCCATGTTGTTAGCCATGTATTTGCTGCTGCTGAGGCATGTCATCTGCTGGTATGGCACAAGTTTTCACTGCTATGCAGATGATATTCAGCTGTATCTGTCCTTAACATCAGATGGGCAGAAGGCGGTTGTTGTGCTGGAGCAATGTCTTAAAGAAATTGCTGACCGGATGGCCTCCAGCTGACTGAGTCTCAACTCAACCAATATGGAGTTGTTGTTCGTGAGCCCAGGTCCTCAAGGGTCAGCTGGAAGATCTGAGGCCATCAGGATATCATCATTGAATGGGACGTTTCTGACAGCCATGGATAGGGTAAAAAATATGGGAATGATTGTAGACTCAAAGCTGACACTAGAATAGCGGGTATAAAACACAATCTGAAGGACTTTTCCAGTTAAGGAATATCTCCCAGATTAGACCATATCTGGGGCAAGAGGATCTGCCAGCCCTGGTACATGCTTTTGTGACCTTGAGACTCGACTTCTGTAATGCCGTATACTTAGGGTTACCTGGAGGTTTGGTGCACTGCCTGCACCTGGTGCACAATGCCGCAGCTAGGTTGGTGTTGGGTGTGTCATACAGGGATTACATCATGCCCATGCTGTGGCAGCTGCACTGGCCTCAGATTAGATGGTGTACCACCTTCAGGATTGCTTCATTAACGTATAATGCCTTGCGTGGATCAGGCCATGACTATCTTAAAGACCTCTTGGCCTGGTATACTCCCAGCAACTCTCTCCAATTCACTAAGGAATTATTGCTGGTCGTTCCAAGATTGTATTTAAAACAATCTGGCAACAGAGTTTTCCCTTGTGGTGGCCTCCAGCAATATAGAACTCCTTGTCTTTTCATTTGGAATCCTCCTGGGTGGAGGCATTTAAACAAGGCCTAAAAAAGTATCTCTTTGGCCTAGCTCATGGCTTAAATTTTTGAGCTGTTTTGTTTGTACCTCTGACTGAATTCCCTGATGGCTGTTGTTGGATGATTTTATGAATTTTTACTGTATGTATGTGAAGTGCCATGAGCCTCTTAGATAGGACGCCCCAACAAATAAAATTGCCTTGCAGTGCCATGCCTTAAAGCACTTATATGATTTCAGCCAATCAGCACCCAGAATGCAGGATGTCTTGTTGTGCATACAGATGTTATCCTATGCAGCAATAAGAAGTGAAACAGCCCACTGTAATAGCACAGGGAGCAGTGTTGCATTTGATTATTAAAAATAGAAAACTTAGACCTTATAAATCACTCTAGAAAACTTGAATTATATCTATCAGAGTTTTTTTGAGACACCTGCTACTTCTTAAGATTCAGGGTGTTATCTCATGCAATTTGTGCTGATGATCACTCTGATTCACTTCACAGTCTTCTCACCTTGAAGATCCATCTGATACAGCTAATGCTACAAACTGCCACTTTTCCTTTTTTTGGTAACCAGGTAAGGCCCACTAGGCACAAGTGTCTGCTGGTCTCAGGGGCAACCTGGGAGCACTGGGGAGGTTAAGTGACTTGCTCAGAGTCACACAGTGTACAAGTGGAAGTTTTGGGAATCAAACCTAGGTCTGCTGGATGTACCAAGCTCATTCATCACTCATTACTCTAATCTATAGGCTATACTGCCAGCTATTCTGCTTAGTAATCTTCCCCAGCCTATCCTCCCTTCCACAACTACCAAACCACAACCACCAAACCACAGGATGAGGGCAACCATCTCATCCACCTACATCCCACGTAAGCATGCACCTCCAGCACATGATGCAGCAGAAGTGCTAAAGACCTTCCTCATCCTCGATGCCCATAACAGTGTGGGGCCAGAAAACCTAGAACCGAAACTCCTTAGGCTTGCTGCCCCAACCATTGCTCCAGCCATCATCACCCTCTTTAACCTTTCCATCTCTACAAGCTGCCTATTCTCAATCAGGAAGAAAGAAGATATACTTACCAGTATTTTTCCATCGTCTAGAGTATCTCCTCCATAGAAAAACAAACGTGTGCATTTTATACCACAATTAAAGTCTTACACAAGCAAAATATTAAGAAATGTATGACACCTCCTGCTTTGTGCAGGGTCAAAAGGGCCCTGTGGCAAGCAAGTTAGAACTCTTATCCTGTTTCTTGAAGCAAGTTATGACTATACTTTCTCAAAAAGTAAGGAATTTATATTTTATGCATACATTAGGGTTACAAAGCCACAAAACTCACAGACTCAGTAGACAGCACGGCCTTCTTCTTCAGGCATATTTCTATGTTTCAGAAGGAAGGAAACAGAGTGTTAGGGTTTTCAAACCAATGCCCAACACCCCCCTCATCCCCTGCCTTGATGACATAAAGCCAAGCTTCATTGGGGCCATGCCCCAAGGGTCTGCTGCTTCAAGCCATGGGTCTGGGTCTGTACCCCACAAGTCTTCTGCTTTGTGTGGAGTCCACTGGGCCTTGTGCAAAGCCAGCTATAGTCCTGAAGCCATGCTTCACAGGTCTGTTGCTTCACATAGGGTCAGCAGGGCTTTATGTGAAGCAATTTATAGGTTCTAGCCTGTACACCCATGTCTGCTGTTTTGTGTACAGTAGGGCTTGCAGGGCCCAGTGTAGAAAACGTTACCAGACTAGAGACATGCCCTACAGGCCTGTTGCTTTATGTAGTAAGTTGCAGGTCCATTGCTGTGCCCCATGTGTCTCCCTGTTTTGTGGGCCCTATATAAAACAAGTTATAGATCCTGCTTCATGCTCCACGGTTGTACTTATCTGACTCTTAAAAGCAACCAAAAGGTCTGAGGCAAGGACCTATGAGTCTACTTATTTGTGTATGACTGTACATTAAATAAATCACCTAGGGGGAACCAGCGGGGCATGGCCCCAGACCTACAGCTTGATGCAGCAGACCCGTGGGTCAGGGTTCAGACCTGTAGCTTGATGCAGCAGACCCATGGGTCAGGGCCCCAGGCCTACAGCTTGATGCAGCAGACCTGTGGGTCAGGCCCCAGACCTACAGCTTGATGCAGCAGACCCATTGGTCAGGGCCCCAGACCTACAGCTTGATGCAGCATATCCGTGGGTCAGGGCCCAGACCTACAGCTTGATGCAGCAGACCCGTGGGTCAGGGCCCAGACCTACAGCTTGATGCAGCAGACCCGTGGTTCAGGCCCCAGACCTACAGCTTGATGTAGCAGACCCATTGGTCAGGGCCCCAGGCCTACAGCATGATGCAGCAGACCCGTGGGTCAGGCCCCAGACCTACAGCTTGATGCAGCAGACCCATTGGTCAGGGCCCCAGATCTACAGCTTGATGCAGCAGACCCGTGGGTCAGGGCCCAGTCCTACAGCTTGATGCAGCAGACCCGTAGGCCAGGGCCCAGACCTACAGCTTGATGCAGTAGACCTGTGGGTCAGGCCCCAGACCTGTAGCTTGATACAGAAGACCCGTGGGTCAGGGCCCAGACCTGTAGCTTGATGCAGCAGACCTGTGGGTCAGGGCCCAGACCTGTAGCTTGGCCCTGGGTTATGAGAATAGGGGTTAGTGGGTGAACATTAAGGTTGAAACTCTAACACTGTATTTCTCTCCTTTCTGAGAACAATCAAATGACACAATTAAATTATGTCAAGCTTCTATTCTGAAGGACCTACAGTGAGACTATTTGCTTTGTCATCCACCTAGAATGAGGCACATCATGACATGCTCACTGTAGGTGCAAGACAAACAAAAATAACCTTGATATTTGTGACTTTTTATTTTATTTATTTATTTATTTAGGAAATCAGAATTACAACCTTTTGAATCATAGACTCATTTCCAAAGGCTCCACATCAAAATAAAACATAGACATTCATACAGTACATACATAGAATAAATGTGGGTGAGCAATCATACAGAGTATAAATACAATGAGCACGGGTTAATGCCTATACATTTAGTAGCTAAAACAGGGCAGAGCTATCAACATATTTACCTAAGCGGTTATGACCTATACATTTGGTAGCTAAAGCAATGCATGATATGAGCTGGTTTTATTAAAGAGTGTCTCCGTAAGTCTTACCTGTATATGTGCCTTGGGTAGATGATACCCACAATAGCCAAAACACATATGATTTGATGTTTTTAAATCCATGGTTAAATAAATAAACTTAGGTAAAAAGTTGGCAAACCAGTAAGTAACCACACTATGTATCAATCATGTCAGTGACTGCACAGTGCAGGATATGACGTATGCTCCTGATCGTGTATTGTGATGCCTGCACACAGTATCCCCTGGTATCCAGTGGCACCCCCACCCTCCAATCACTCACCGGTGTCAAGGTCCCTGGTGTCTAGTGGCCCCCAGTCCTCCAATAGCGATCAGAAGACACCAGGGAAGAATTAGCTTTATTAAGGGGATGGTGATCAGAGATGGGGAGGCCACTAGGCACCAGGGACTTTGATACGGTGTGCGATCGGAGGGTGGGTGCGTGCCACGAAACAGCAGGGAAAAATTACTTTATTACAGGGACAGTAATCAGAAGACCAGGGGGGCCACTACATACCAAGAACTTTGAATACTACACTGTATGTGACACTTGAATTTCCAACTAATGAATCGCAGAGAGCTGTCAGTGGGGGATTCAGGATGCAACGTCAGTTCTAGTCAGGTGGTTGAAATGGAGTGGTTGCAGTGGGGCAGAGCAACGCAGGCAGAAAATAATTGACTAACTACACAACTACAGCACTAACAATTGCGATTGTATCGTGAATCTGCTGGTTGAGATCCCTGTGTGTGGTAGGTAAATGCACTTCTTCATTGTTTAAGTACAAGAGTCCCTCTTTAACACTGCCTTTGGATACATATGTATGTATATATATAGATTATATATTTTTATATGACTGTAAGAATAAACTATGTCCAATATCTGCATTTGTTTTCGTGGCATACAGAGCAGGAGTGAGAAGAAATAATTTATTTTCACTCCAGCTTACACAACAATTAATATTTTCTTGATGGTGCCTTTACTCCATCAATCAGCATTCTTGCGGATTACTCCAATCAACTTATAGGCACCCAGAAATACCATACTGCACTCATAGCTGCCTGTGCCCAAAAGGCCATTGGCTAGACCAAGGTATACCATCTTACCATGAATGACATGCTGAACGCTTGCTTGCCTTATAGGCTGAGAAATCCATAGCCAGCATGCAGTGCATAATAGGCAGACAGGCTATGAAAGAAACTGAGGGAAATTATTTGTGCTTATGACCCTAGACAATACGATACCTGAAGAGCAGTTAGACGCACTGAATATATAATAAGTTAGCAGGGTGCCTAGTAGACATATAGTGGCCTATAGACATGCTACTATTCTCTCATTCAGCTCTATTGATTATGTATGTTATTACAGTTTGCTGACATGTTCTGAAGGATGTTGAATCTTACTGTACTTTGCAGGGGAGTTTTGGCTGTTTGTATGTTTTTATATGTTATGTCTGTCATTGTTTGGAAAATCAATAAAGTATACGTAATTAAAAAAAAAAGAATATTTTCCTTCAAGCTGTATCAGCTCCTTCTAAAGTTATCCAGAAAGCATGTTTCAACATTCCAAACTACCCTGCCATTCTAGCCAGGCAACATCATTGTATAAATGACATATGCCATGCATGGGAAGGCATTCTCCAAGCAAGTCACGGCTTACACATTGAGTGGAGAGGGGATTGCATTCTGGGCCCTGATCATTGAGTTTTGATACTCCTATTGTCTGATATCACCCCTACTGTTGATAATATGAATTTTGGAGCATAAAACTAAGTACTGCTTCATATTTTTGCTCTCATTGTGCAGTTCTTTTAGTACAATATGAGGTGTACAAGGGTCTGCGTTAACAAACGCATGCATTTCTACAGAGGGGGAGGGGTGGCAAACAGACACCAAAGGTTTCTGGCTTAAACATTTTATTTTCCTAGCCCTACCACTGATGCCACGGACTGCCGCAAAATAAATGATTTATTTTTTAGTTTCAGGGTTTGACCTCTATAGACCTCACTCATGGCTCTGCCACTCATGAGGTCAGGAGGTCAAAATCTGAAACTAAAAATAAATCATTTATTTTAAAGTAGCCTATGGCATATCCCAGTGACTGTGATGAAATATGTTCAATGAATGCATTTATTTTCATGGCACTCAGAGCTGCAGTGGAAATAAATCATTTATTTTCTCTCCAGCTTTCTCAGCAATGGATATTTTCACCTGAAGTTGTATCAGCTCCTCTTAAAATTATGCAGCATTTATCAAAATTCCTAACCACCTTACCACCTTAGCCAGGCAATGTCATTGTATAAATCACTTATGCCATGGGTTGCCTCAAAATAAATGATTTCTTTTCAGTTTGGGGATCTATGCCACTTAGAGGTCAGTAGATGTCAAAACCGGAAACTAAAAATAAATGCATGATTAGTACAGTACATATAATCTGTATATTGTTAAATGTGATAATAACTGTTACAACTTCCTCTGGACCTCACCTGTGGGGACTTAGCTAGCACCCCTAAGCGATCATCCTGCTTAGGATTATGACAAGGTCCCTCGGACTGCCTTTTTCTGCACCTATACCACGTCACAAGTCCTCACCCACCCCCACCCCCAAACACAAATGCTACAGTTCCCCACAGGGCCCACTGCCTGCATCCCTTTCTGCTGCTGTCATCTGGTGACACGTTATGTTTTGCCCAGTGTTGTCACAGCTCTACTGACCAGGGACCATAAAACTTTGTTCACTGCTTAACTGTTTGCTATTCATGTATCACTGAGGTGCTCCTGTATCGCCTGCTTCAGTCATGTAACTGTATGATACTCATGTATCACTGAGGCGTTGTCCTCCTGTAACACCTATGAATCCTTGTAATTATTGCTTGAAACCTATTACTTGAAGCCTGTAACCTGTAACTATTACTGTGTATTGAACTACGTAACACTGCCTGTCTTTGTACTCCATGACGAGGTGCCTTTGTAAACGAGTCCTTGACTCAAAGGTCTGTAAATCCAATATTTTAAATAAATAAAAAAATAAAAAACTTTTATTAATATAAGATGTCATTGAAAACAAGGTTCTTGGCACTCAAATGACTTGTAATTATCCTTGTTTGTCTCCGTTTGATAAACAATTGTGAATCCGAATTGAATAGAAATTTATTTTGAAGTAGCCCATGACATATCCTAGAGATAGATAGATAGATAGATAGATAGATAGATAGACAGATAGACAGATAGCTAGCTAGATAGATATATATTCTTAACGAAAAAACTGTGTTAATGCATAGTTGTGGTTCAACTTAATGCCACAAAAGTACGGAAAAGTGGCATTAGCATTTCCAACCCTAACTCCCACCCTCCATCCTGAAGCAGTAAAGCGAAAAAATCATTAGGGTTTTGGGTCTCTGGAGTCTTAGCGAATAAGTGGTGGGGTCTTCCTTGGGGTTGTCAATGCTAATGTTCGCCCTTCCCCAGCCGTAGACTCCTGTTCAAAGCATAAGGTACAACTGCGATCCACTGCCTCATAGAGGTAGAGAAGTATGTCTTGCCACACATTGCCTACAGAATATGTTGTAGCTGTCTTCACATAGGGCCCTGCAGCCCTTGCATGAAGAAAGCATCATGTCTGACCTCATTTGCTCAGGGAAGGGGGTGGGCATTAGGACTAACAACTCCAAGAAAGATCCCACCACTGATTCACCAAGACTAGAAAATTCAGAGATGAACTCAAATGTATACTTGCTGTCACTTTTTATCTCTAAAAAAACAATATTAAACTCCAATGGCCCCAAACCCTATTTTTTTTCCTTATGTTGCTTGGGGAGTGGAGAGGGGTAGGGTTGGAAACCCTAACGCCACATTTCCCTATTTTTGTGACATTAACTTGAACCCTAACTGTTGCAGTAACACAGTTTTTTGCTAAGAATTTCCTTTCTTTTTGAGATAGAGGGAGCATATCCTCATTCACACAGAGTCCTTTGGGACCTGCGTGAATAGATGAAAAATGCACGGGGCCCTTTGGGCCCTGCACCAAGGGGAGACTCCATCCACCTGCAGAAGCGCAACAACAGATGACAAGAATTCATGAGGCTGTCTGGTGAACTGCGGAAGTAGAGGGCCCTTTGGTCCTGCTCTTACATGTGGCTATAGACACAGATGCACAGGACAAAGAATTAATCTCTCAGCTGAATCACAGGGTCCTCTGGCACCCACAGGTGCAGAGGTGCAGGGCCCTATGCCAACGTATTTGGCCTGCACCTACCCTTCCCAGGCTGTTGGGTGGTGTCACATGACAGGCTCATCCCTCCAGCCTCGGCCCATCCGGCTGGGTCACTGAACTCACCACCAAACTCAGCTCACTGGCACAGGATCACAAAGCACTACCTGCAGGGGTAAAGGCTGGTACTACACACAACATTTCTTAATATATATTTTTTTTTTATTTTAACCCCAAATGTGCAAGATAGTCAGCACTTGCCTAAAGGGAAATCAGTAACAAAGAGAGCCACCCACATTTCTTGAGGCAGGTGGCATCCAAGACAGATGCATAGCACTGCCTCTGATGCCAGATTTGTGATAGCCAGCCTTAGGATCCAAGTGGTAAGCCACATTATCAGCCCTGTGGTAAATTTTGCAATGTAAATTGGAATTGCAGTGAAAACTGTGTCATTAGTGAAGCACTAAGAAGCATCATGGTAGTGCTTCTGTGAACACCACACTAGCATGAGTAAATAGCATAAATGCTGCTCACACTGCTCCTAGCGTTATGCAGTTGCACTGCTCCTAGCACTATTCCTCACCTCACAGCGAGAGATGTTCCTAATGAATATTTTATCAATACATATGAGGCAGACTGTTTTTTTAGGTTAAACCAACCCACTGTACATTAATCCAACACATTAGGGACTCCTGATTTTTCTCCATTCCCTACTCCAAATCTGCTGCTGGGAAATCCACTTTATGCTCCCATTTTCCCCTCCTTCTGGAACAGCCTTCCCCTACACTTCTTCTGTCCTCCTCCTCTCCTTCACTCAAGCATCAGCTTAAACTCCACTTCTCTCCCTCCTGCTCTTGCCCTGGCTACAGTAGTGTGTCCCAGGCCTTCTCTCTTTTCTTTTGAGTTATTTTTGTCCTCTGTGCACCTTCACCTAATTTATACTTGTGAACTGAAAGCCTATCATGGTTGGAGTAATTCCTAAATACCCTAATGTCTTAATTCTTTCCTGACTGCACCACAGTTATTGGATGTTTTGTTTTTATTGCCAGTATAACCTCACTGCATACCTTGTGAGTTAATCTCTCACTGTTTATATTGCCATGAATTGTCCATTTTGCCTGCACATTATTACTGTATATTTTGCCTATACCTGCCTACTGTTTGTTTGACTTTTGGTCATTCATTTTGCCAGGACACCATTTAAAATTAACAACACTTTTCCACTGAATGTATTTGATTCCCTATACCCTCCCCCTGGGTATGGAAACAACCCTTGGTTCCATGTGCCTTTCAGGGTTACCAACTTTTAATAAAGAAACAAACACAAATTACTCCTTTATAAAGCTGCCAAAAACAAGTATAATCCCCCAATGCAATTCTAACAATCAAGTTCAAAGATGTTACAACTACATGTCTTCGAAACTGGGTTAGGGTTTAGTTGGGGAAGAGATGAAATGTCCTGAATGCGGTTAAAGTATAACATGAAAGTACTGTATCTGAGGATGAAACTGTGCTGGACATTTTAAACAAGCTTAAAAAAATTGGATTTTTTTTTTAACTATTATGACTCTTAGAATCCTAAAGGAACAGTTTCCTGTGCCTCCTACTGACATTATGCTAGAAGGCAACACTATCTTTTCCATACATTCCCCAGCCTGCCTCTTCACCCCAAAGGGTCATGTATGCCAAATGGGTACCTCTTGCACCCAATTCATGACTCAGGGAAGGGGGGCAATAGTAGTCCAGTTGCAGGGTAGCCAGTCATTCCCCTCTCCTTATCCTGCAGCATGCTGTAAATTTGTCAAGTGACATCAACAACGCACATGCCTAGGTAGATACACCAAATGGTTAGTTAGCTTAACCTCATCAATGACGCAAGACCAATCCTCTCACCTCCTAGGCACGTGTGCTATTGCTGTTTTTATGTGACAATATCACTTGCGAGCAGCATGCTGATGCTACAGATTAGGGATGGAGATCCAGTGAGTTGTCCTGGAACTGACTTACAATTCTTTAATTCTCTCCTCCTCCGAAATCATGAAGCAGGGTCAGTGGACATGCAGTTCAGATAACTGGCCCTTTTGGGTTAGAAGGGGGAGTGGACAACAAAGGACACTTAGTGAAAAAGAATGTTGGCTTCTGGAACTATGCCAGATTTGGCATCTTTTTTGTCACAGAATTATTGGATATAAATATACAGTATATATATATATTTTTTTTAATTTTAGATTTTTTTGCCGAGAGAAGCACACAGCCAAAGCTTGTTACCCAGTGCATCCCAGGAGCAGAGGGAGGTTAAGTGACGTGCTTAGAGTCATACAGTATGTAAGTGGCATTTGTGGGATTCAAACTCAGGTCTGCTAGTTTTCAGATTCACAGCTTGTTGCTTTAACTCTGTAGGCTATACTGTCTAAATTATTTGGAGGAGTGAGGGTCAGAGGGTGGAAGATAACGTGATGAGAGTGTATTTCACATACTGTTAAGGACTATGTGTGTTTTCCAGGAAAGAAGAACCACTCCGTATTTCTAGTTTTATGAATGACCACAGTATAGGGTCTTTTCCATTAATAGTGTAAATAGCAGTTATCAGAGAAAAACATTTTTTTTCAGCTGGCACTCAATCTAAATAAAAAGTGATTAACTGGCTAAGAGATTAGTTGAGGGCTGATAATTAATAACAGACATCAACCATGCTGCAGAAGTTTCAGTTCTAATAAATATAAATAGTAGACTGTGAGACATCAGACAGAGCTGAGTAGAGCCGATTCCCAATGATAGATGGGATGTGAGCTGAGGATGGTGCTGACTGTGCTGGCTGATGATGCAATCAAATAATCGGACTTTATTTCTTCTCGTGCAGGCATGGGATTCTGCCTACTGTCATAACTGAAAGCTATAGGCATGTGAAGGATGCAGAGGACCAAAACAGAGTGAGAACTGCTACAGAAGCCATTTGCTCAAAGTCAAACACATATGTTTTTTGGTGGATTTGATGCTTTAGTGTTAATAACATATGCTGTCCACCAGGAAAGCTGTCCCTATTTCCGCATTCCTCTCTCTCAGAGACTGATGGCTTGAACATTGTTTAAAGTTAAAATCAATTTAGAAAAAGAAAGCAGTTGGGCTCAAATCCTTCACTGGGGCAAAAGGTTAGGTGCTAGATAACAGGGCAACTAAATAACAAAGTAGCGTCTATGTGTTAGACAAGTTTACTTGCACACTTTCTACAAACGGTTTGCTACCATGAGTTTTTTCGTTATAAAATGCTTACGTATATTCAGGCAGTACCATATTAAGTTTCATTTCATTTTGATCACCACTTTAATAGGATAAATACTTTTATTGTATATCCAGAAGTCTATGGCTTTCCATCACTGTACCAGATAAATATGCAGGTTCCTGTGGCCTTGCAAATCCTGTGTTATTCTCGGTTCAATTGCCTATTCCAATCTGTAAAATAAAAGATACAGGGTAGGATAGGGGTGGGGGACAAAGAGACACCCTGGGGTAAAATGGGTCCAGGAAGGGGATCTCCCTGTCTGGTTCCCATACCCAAAAGCTCCATGTTGAGTGGGCAAGTTGCTCAGTCTACCTCAGCTTCCTATCCCACTGAGGCAGTGTTGTGCAATACCAGGTCTATCAAAAACAAGACAGCAATTATTGCAGATGTTGGTTCAGCTGACCTGGCTTGCATCACCGAGACTTGGCTGGATGATAATGCTGGCCCAGTACTGGAATCAGCAGTTCTGGCTGGGTACTCAGTGATACACCACCCCAGAGAGGATCATAGGGGCAGGGGGGTAACCATTTGTTTTAAATAGGATCTGGGCCATGTAGACATCCCTGTGGGAACAACCAGACCCTTTGAGTGTACTGTGGGAGCAGGTGCAGGTTGCAGGATACTTCTCATCTATCATTCACCCGGTGATGAGAAAGAATTCCTGCAGGAAGTAGCAGACTTCATCATTGACCTGGTATTGGAATCCCCTAAACTAGATAATTCAGAGGGATTTCAATGCCTGGGTCGACGGCGAATTCTCAGCTTTTGGACAACACTTCCTACAACTGATTAATTAATTGGGCCTGACACAGGTAGTTACCTCTGCTACCCATAGCCATGGACACTCACTGGATCTGGTCTTCCTTCTAGGGATGGAGATCACTGACTTGGTGGTGGAACCAGTCAGGTGGTCGGACCATCATACTATAAGTTTCAGATTCGAGGCCCCCCCAACAGACCTGCTCCTATGGAGATGGTCCAGTACCGCCCTTTAAAGGGTACCTAAACAAGCAGGTTTTTTTTTAAACTGCAAACTCCAAAATCTGGCTTCATAGCAAGGTAAAGTAAAGGCTGCTGTTTATATTTATGCTAAAACTGCATTTATGTAAATAACATAAATGCAGTTTCATAGCTTTCAAAAAACAGTCTTGGTTTCTCCCTAAGATGTCTGCCAAGTGTGTTAAGTGATGAGTCATGATGACATCATCGGAGCCAGAGAACCACATATATTTCCATAGTGCTAACTAGTTCTTCTTTCACTCTTTGTTTTAAATTGTTGTATCAGAATGATCAACACCATGTATTAACTCATGGATTATTTTGATCAGTACACGTTAGGCTATGATTTTGTTCATTTTGTTTACTTTAACTTGCGGAAAATGTTTTGCAATCCAGCTGACTTTTTCTTTGGCAAACTGCATTACAGTACAACATTTCAAATATCTGATGATCTAGTGGTTATGTGATGCTCTGAATTTTGTTTTTTGTTAACCAGGAGAGACACACTAAGTTGAAAGTCTGTTTACAGGTGTGGCCTGGGAGCACAAGGAAGTTCAGTGACTTGCTCAGGGTCACACAGCAAAGTACCGTTCTGGTTCAGTTCTAAAGCTCATGCTCTCTTGTTAATCCACAAATAAGGCTTTCTTTTTCCATGTGAACCCCCTGCACCTAGCCTGCCTTCTGTTGAACATCCCACCATCCATACCCTGTCCTTAGTATTGCCTGGGGCTGCATATGTGCTTACGGTCTCATGAAGAGAATTATCACACCTCTGATTGTAATCTTGTCTCTCAGAGAGTTGTGCACACCAATACCAATATGCATCATTAGCTGGCACTGTTAAAAAATGCCTCCCGGCCCTGTGGCACTGAGGGTTGAGGCGCTGGATGTCACACCTTGCTCCATGCCGGCAACCCGGGTTCAGGAATGAGCCCAGGTCATTGAGGGTGGCAGGGAAGGACTAGGATTGAGCATTCAATGACAGCTCTCCTAGTCCTGGGGAAAGGGTGGGACTCTGGTGGTCCCTGGGGATGCCCAGAGGCACTGCTGGTGTGCAGTGTCTAGTAGTAGGGGGGAGCATGGCAGACGTCCGCATGTTGTGCATGGACGTCATTGCATGTCCGCACTCCCACTGGGTGAAAAGAAGTAAAAGGGCTGGACGCAACCGTGCAGCTTGATGTCTGCGCCCTGCCTCACTGGGAGGACTGTCGTGGAATCGCACTGGGGGGGGTTCGGTGCCGGTCTGGCTGTCAGGGATGGGGGAGCCCTCCAGCAGGTCAGCCACAGCTGTGCAGGACCCTCATCATGCAAGTGAGCCTGCTGCTTTCCCTGCAGACAGGGCCGGCTGCTGGATGCCCCAACCGGTAGGAGCCGCAGCAGGCGCAAGAAAATAAAGATGTGATAAAAAAAAAAATGCCTCCCAAATCACTCTCCAGTCTACATTCTCAATGTTTGACTTCTGCTCCCACAGTAAACATTGAGTGGATCACCACCTTTCTGCACAGTGAAGGTAGTATGTACAGTTCCCCTGTTGTGTTTCTTTCCCGCCTCATTAACCAACAACTAGGTCTTCCTGGAGGGCCAAGCAAGAAGCATCATGGCCCACCAGAAAAACTGTTGTTCATGCTCTCATAAGGTCTGCACTTATAATGGATAACAATATCATTAGCAGGAGAGGCATACTAATACCTTGAGTGAATCCACCTGCCTTCCAGTGTCTGTCTACTCCTTTACCTGTGATCTGCAGAACCCTGCAGGTCAGTTCCCAGCAATTCTTCTCCAGTACTTTTCTGTGCTCTACTCCAGAATGCGAGTTGGCTGGCTACCACCCATCCAAATCTTGAATGAGCTATACACAACTCCCTCAATACTGTCATAACAAATGTCAACATCCCCCCAACCCGGCGAGGGTAATCTCCCTACACTGAATTCAAGTAACAGATTAGGTGCAACCCTGCCACTCTGGTGTTGTCGCCAGCTGGTTACTCATCCACGTCAGGTAGTGATCACGATGCTGGCAGCCCCACATTTCAGATCTCACAGTGATCTACTCAACGTCTTCCTTCATGTCTTCAGCTAACCTGAATATAGCTGTACCCTGCTGGAATGGCCTCTTCAGTCCCTCTCTGGCTGGCATTCATTCTCACTTGCTCCCCACACCAAAAACTGGTGAGTTCACTACCCTTCCGCATCATGAATGTGGTTAGTGCAGTCTCCTGTGTTATTTTGACGTATTAATAATAAACATGATCTTCTGGTAAGCCCGGCTGATTGCTGCATGGCACAAGTGGAAAAATAGGCTTTCCTACCCATATAAGATCTAAGCCACCTATGATTAGGTACTATTAAATGACATGCATAATGATATGCACACCCATCATTTAATCAAAGGTAACCTAGATATTTTAAGGATAGGAAAGCCCATCATTCCCCTTGTTCCCTGCTGCTATCAGCCTGACTTACTGGAAAGATATGTTTATATTTGATATGTCAAAATAAAACAGGGACTGTACTACTTGCATTCATGATGCAGAAGTGATGAGCTACAGTTTTGATGTGAAGAGGAGTAGTGAAGAATCAATACCAGAGGGGGACTGAGAAGGCCACTCTTGCAAGGTACTGCTATATTCAGGGAAGGAGGAAGACAGAAGGAGAGAAATAGGAGCAGATTACTGTGAGAAATAAGATGTGGGCTGCCAGCACCTTGATCACTACCTGACCCCATTGTCCTGGCCACCATTCCACTTCCCATAAAACCAGTTCATGCAATTGTCCAAGGCTGTGTGTGGATATTAATGTATGAAATGGCTGCAACTACATGTTCAGTCACTTCACTACCAGACTAATATTGCTTGTAAAGAACTTTGGGATACAATGTGTATGGAAACCACTATATAAATGCTGATTCTTCTTGTTATTATTATTATTTCTCATGGAAAAAGAAGACAAGATAAGCATATATTTGAGTTTTGAGAAAGTATGAACTCTAACATTGGACTGCACAAGAACTTTGCTACAAAAAAGTGGTGGCTCTAGGGGGTGGTGAACAGTGTGGCTGCAACCCTACCCCCACACACATAGTAACATACTTGTTTGCTGCTGCTGCTGCTGCTGCTGCTGCATTTCACTTTGTTGAAGAAGTCTGATTTATTGATTGTACAAGTGTTTACATTCAAACTAAGGATTACATTTGTAGGTTCTGTCAAAAAGTACTAGAAAAGAATAATAGCAGAAAATATAAAGGTTTAATAAAAATGTTAAAAAGTGCATATTAAGCATGCACACCACCCCAGCACCCCAACTGTATCATCCTGGATCCACCATAACCACTAGACCACCAGGTTATTCAAGATTTGTACTGCGCTATGGTTTGCCACAGAGAAAGTTGGTTGGATTAAAACACAATTTCAGCATGTTAAAATAAACAAAATGAACAGAACCATAGCATAACACGTGTATTATACACAATAATGCACATGGTTTTGACCATTTGGATGAAACAATTCAATATAAAGGGAAAAAAAGAACTAGTTAGCACTGTAGAGAGCCATATATCTCTCTGACTTTGGCTCCAATGATGTCATCACATAACACATTTGGCAGCCATTTTAGGAAGCAGATAAGACTATTTTTTTGAAATTAGAAGGCTGATTTTACAATTTTCAAATGCTCCGGAACCACATTTAGGTAAATTATATAAATGAAGTTTTAGCAATAATGAATACAGCAGCCTTTCCTTTAGTCACCTACGGAGTCAGATTTTTGAATAGTTTGTTGTCAAAATGTTGTTTAGGTATCCTTTAAGGGGTCTGACCCCACATGGTCTTAGGGCTGTACTGGACATAGCAGGTTTGTCGAGTGTAAGCAGGGAGCCGGGGGAACTGGTACTAGCCTATAGTGAGGCAGTGACAGGTGCTCTCGACTCCCTGGCTTCTGTCTGTGTTCGACCCCTCACTCTTTGCCCGAAGTCCTCCTGGTTTGATGGGACTTTGAAGGAGCTGAGGCATAGGGGTCAAGGGTTGGAGCGGTGCTGGCGGAAATCTGACCTGGAGGTTGATAAACTTAAATTGATAGCTCATTATAAGTACTATCAATCAGCAATCTCTTGTAAGAAGGTAGAATTCCTGTCCAGAGAGATTGCTGCAGTGAGGAATCAACCTGCTCAGCTCTTCCATACTGTCAACAGGTTACGCAGTCCAGCCTGTCTTCAGCCACAGGGAGCATTCTCGCAAGCAAAGTACAATGAGTTTGCTCAATTCTTCACCAATAAGATTGTTATGATCAGCTCAGAAAACCACTTGGTACCCTCAAATGGGTATTGCAGCGATCAACATGAGATTGCAGGTTCTCAGCCTGCCTGGTCTGACTTTGACTGGCTGGCGATCGAGGACATTGTGTGGGTCGTCCAGGGTGTGCGCCCAACCTACTATAGTTTGGACCCAGGCCCAATGTGCCTCCTTGTGGGGTACGTTGAAGTCATCAGCCCGGTCCTTGCTGAAATAGTCTGGTTCTCGCTGGAGTCAGGGGTGTTTCTGGACTCCCTGAAGGAGGCAGTAGCAACACCACTCCTGAAGAAAGCTTCTCTCAACCCAGATTGCTTAGCTAACTACAGACCTGTCTCTAACCTGCCCTTTGTGGGCAAGGTTATTGAGAAGGTGGTTGCAATGCAGCTGGATGACCATTTAACATCTCTTGATGTCTATGATCCTCTCCATTCTTGTTTCAGGAAGAGGCATAGTACTGAGACTGCCCTGGTTTGGGTACTTAATGGTCTTCTGATAGCTGGGGATCGGGGAAGCCATTCCATATTGGTTCTCCTTGATCTCTCTGCAGTGTTTGACACTGTAGACCATGGGGTGCTGCTGAAGCACCTGCAGATACTCTGTGGACTGTGTGGTACTGTCCTCAGATGGTTTCAATTGTTCCTCACTGGCAGGACTCAGATAGTGGTGTCAGTAATTTATTTCTCGGCCTGTCTCTTCCTGTCATGTGGGGTTCTGCAGGGCTCCGTGCTGTCCCCCATGTTGTTTGCAGTGTATATGCTGCCATAGGGAGACATTATAAGGTGGTATAAGCTGAGTTTTCAATGCTACACAGATGATACTCAGCTCTACATGTCCATTGTGCCCAAACAGGGTGGTGCAGTCTCGATTTGTAACAGCTGCCTCTCCGAGATCTAGGGTTGGATGAGTGCCCACTGGCTAAGGTTGAAGCTGGGCAACACCAAGGTGCTGGTGGTTGACCCAGGTCACCAAGCTGGGGGGTTGTCAGCAGACCTTTCCTCTGGGCTTTGCTCAGGGGTGATCAACTGCATACCTCTGATCGGGTGTGAAATCTGGGCGTTGTGTTCGACAGTAAAATCTCAGGTGTCTGCTGTTGTTAAAACCTCTTTTTACCATCTGAGGGACATCACTCGGATCAAGCACCTTATCCCACTTAGTGACCTTCCAGTGTTGGTCCACGTCTTTGTAACCTCGTGCCTTGATTACTGCAATGCCCTATACTTGGGGCTACCAGGAGTTGATATCTGCCAATTGCAGCTAGTGCAGAATGCGGCAGCCAGGTTGCTGACTGGTTTATCTAGATCTAGCCATGTCCCTCCTGTGCTCCACGACTTGCACTGGCTGCCAGTACATAGGCAGATCACCTTCAAGGTCGGGTTACTGACATATAAGGCCCTACACAGGCTAGGACCATACTTCTTGCAAGAGCTCCTTTGTCCCTACTGCCCCCTCCACTCACTCCAATCAGCTGACGAGGGATTGTTAGAGGTTCCCAGGGTCCGACTGAAGACCTCTGGGGCCCGTTCTTTTGCTTTTGTGGCTCCGACCCTGTGGAACTCTCTACCTCGTCAGATTAGAAAGTGCCTGATTGTTGAGGGTTTGTTGAGGGTTTTAAATCTGCCCTGAAAATGTACCTGTTTTCTCTAGCATTTCCCAAGGTCAATATTGGTTATCCAGCCATCTTATCTTGCCAGATGATTAATGTTTTAAATTTTTGTATCTGCAAGTTTTTATGGATTTTATTGCTTTGATTGTGTGCAGTGCTGGGATCATTGGAATAGTGCTCAAGAAATAAAGACTTGATTGATTGATAGATTGATTGAAGACTTCTTGTAGTTCCCCTCTTTTTCCTTTTTGTCATGATGTCCTCTCATGTACCCGGTACAGTTTCAATGATAGGCACAACAAAAACATAGCTGACTTCACCTTGCAGACTTATTTCTACATGCATGGTGCATAGAGAACTTCTCGGTCCCCAAGCTAGGGGCACCCTCTGGTTCCACCACTGCTTCCAAAAATGTCCACCTTCACAGAGTCAGCCTATGTTACATTGTGCTGATGTTTCAGAGTAAAACTTTACTCCATCCTCAGAGCTGCCAATTGATGGAATTACATACTTTTTATATAATTTTTGTTGCCTTGGGAACTGGCATGTGACCTGAACATGCCTCTTTTTAAGGAGCTTGGCAATAGTAATTATTGAAAGTTATTAACTATTCCCTGCAAAAATATTGCAGCTTGCATCAGCAGGACTCAAATCTCATCCTATTCCCCACTGATTTGAATTTGAGGACATTCCTTTGTTATTACTAAACATAAAAACTTAGAACATAGAAACACAGAAACATAGAAAATGACAGCAGAAGGAGACCGAGGGTCCATCTAGTCTGCCCATGAGTTTCCGAGACCTTCTACTGGTCCCGGGACCAAGCCCCCTTTGTGGAATTTGTACATCCCTGTTACACTGCTTTCCCTTGCTCTGTCCCACCCCAGCTTGAATGCTGCTACTGTCCTAGCTCCCACTACCTCGGCAGGCAGGCTATTCCATGGATCCATAACTCTTTCAGAAAAGTAGTGTTTCCTAAGATCTCCCCTGAAGCTCCCTCTCCGCAACTTCCATTCGTGACCTCTAGTAGTTGAGCTGTTGACCATGATAAACAGTTCGGTGTAGAGCACTCTATTAATACCTCTCATGAATTTGAATGTCTCAATCATATCCCCTCTCTCCCTTCTCATCTTGAGTGAGTACATGTTTAGTGACTTTAGGTGCTCCTCGTACAAGAGCCCTTGGAGACCTTGAATCATCTTTGTCACCCTTCTCTGTACAGCCTCCAGCCTATCCTTGTCCTTCCTAAGGTGCGGGCTCCAAAACTGGATGCAATACTCCAGGTGAGGCCTCACCAGGGACCTATAGAGGGGAAGAATCGCCTCTTTCCTCCTGTTGTCGAATGCCTTTCCTATACACCCCAACATTCTATTTGCCTGGCTATATGCTTTGTTGCATTGGCTTGTTTGCTTGAGAGTGTCCCTATGATGATCCCCAGATCCCTCTCTTCTTGTGTGGTACTGAGTCTGACCCCACTGAGCCAATATTCTGTCTTAGGGTTACCTTTTCCTAGATGCATCACTTTGCACTTTTTCGCATTAAACCTCAGCTGCCAGGCATTAGACCATTTTTTCTAGTCTGTGTGAGTCTTTTTGCAGGTGCTTAACTGCTTCTGCACTGTCAAGCCTCCCACCGAGTTTTGTGTCATCCCCAAAGATGTTGAACTTGCCCTGTATTCCCTCACCGATGTCACTTCTGAACATGTTAAATAGGACTGGGCCCAAGATAGACGCCCGTGGTACTCCGCTTGTTACCTCTCCTTCAGTTGATCTTACCCTGTTGGCCACCACTTTCTGTCTTCTACCCTGAAGCCAGTTTTCTACCCACCTGATAATGCTCTTAGCAGTGCCTAAAGACATTTGCATGAAAGCAGGTTCTTTGCCCCCTTAGACTTCATCTGTTTCTGCTTCTTCTCCTTTCCTGAAATCATAATCCTCAGTTTCTCACAGTGTCCTTGGTTAACAGCTGGTTTAACAGGCTTTTCTCATCTCGTTGCACTGTAGGTCCCTACTCACACAGTATATGGCCTCCACACATATTGTAGCAATCCCAGTTCACTTTCTGGCACTCAAAGACATGTTCCTGTAGTAAGAACAGTCTTGCTTTAACTTGGTACGTGCTCTTGGAGATGGAAACACATAGTATACCAATAAAATTTATTGCCTGTACCTTTCCAAAACACAACACATATGTAGTAAATACAAAATCTTGAATATTTACATAATTTACAAGATATATAAACACTAAACTGGGAAATACATAACCCACTATGGAAATAAAAAAAAAAAAAAAGAATTTGTACAAAAGAAAAATGCAATACACAAGTTCATTGTAAGCCTGATTGCATTATTACTATATATATCATTACAGTACATATCCTTTTTTTTACTATACTGTCCAACTGGTTCTTTGCATATGCCCTTACCAGGTCAATTTGGCGCTTCAAGAATAGCACAGAATAAAAAGTGCTGTAGAAATGTTGGAAGGATTAACAGCGACAGGGATATAATAGTGTTAGGTAAGTACTGCTACCCCTGTCACTGTCTGTGGAGTGGAGGAAGGGCTGAAGAAAGTTAAGATGCTGTGCCTGGTCGAGCCACTCCTATGGTGGAGTGGCTAAGGCACAATCACCTGGAGTGGTGGAGACCTGGGGACCAGGGATTGGTTCCCCATCTCCCGACATTATTTTTTTTTTTTGAGCGGGGACTCAAAAACAAAGTTTCCCTCCTGCCAAGTTGCACCATATCCCCGATGTTCACACCCCCTCAGAGTTGATTATAATAATTCCGAGGTGTGTGGGGGGCAAACCCCCACATCAGGGGTGCAGGGGACTAACCCCCCCCCAAAAACAAATACTGTATATTTTTGCAGTTAGTTCCTATGGTGTGTGTGGAGTTTGTAATGGTCAGTGTTTTTACCAACCTTGTTTCAGGGGACAGCATTTTGCTTGCAGCGTTGTTTGTCATGCTGTTTTTGTTTGCGGGGTTTTGACCCGTGCCTGCCCTAAGTATATATCTGAGGTATTACTATTTCTTTTCACTGTATTGTTTCAGTTGTCCTTCTATATATGGCATGCAATATATGTATCTGATTTGTTTATTTTTTTTGCTTTCCTAAGCAGGACCTCCTTGAAAATGAGCATCACTCAATGGAGCCTTTTTCCTGGTAAAACAAACACATTACAAAAAGTATAAATCCTTTCCTCACAGGTCTTTCATTGAACATGGATGTTTCACTCACAGAGCTTCACTTCTCCAAAAGGATTTCACACAGACACTTGAGAGAAGGCTCCCTCTTGGTTGCAGACAGTGATGACGCAGCACTGTCCCTGGGTGCAGTTTAACCCCTTGTCTCACCAGTTATAGAGGCTATTAGTTCCCACTGGCAACTAGCTTGCCTACTGATGACATTGGACCAGCCCCCCCCCCTTACTAGCTGATCAACTAGTTCAGAAGCAGCCTCCCTCCTGCAGTACAGTAGACCAAACCATTATATTTGCATGTTTATTTATTGCACACAAGACCCTTTAGGCTGAGTTTATTTTCAAAGGGTCTAGGGTCATAAGGACAGAAAAAGTAATACAAAGGAGATTCCACATATTCAACATAATTGCAAATACAGGGTGGGATATTCAGAATGCGCTAGGCAAGGGCACAAGCCTGGGCGCAGCGCAACTGGGATGCACCAGGGCATGGTCTGGGTGATATTCAAAGGTGCTGCGCCATGGCTCAGCACCGTTGAATATAGCACTGGGGCCGCCCGCACTGCACACGGTGCAGTGGCACTGCACCAGCATAAGTGCAAGTGAGGAGCAGGGGGATGTGCCAGTGCAAGTGTAGGTGCGCTAGGCGCATGACCCATGATATTCAGCGCTGGACATGCAAATGAGGCCATTATGCATGTAAGGCGCAAATGGGGCCATTTGCATGTCATGATTGTCCCATTTGCATGCAGATGCACCGATCCCCGGTGACTTGCGCCTGGCTCTCTGCCAGGCAGCAGCCATCGGGGACTGACGCCCCCTGCCCCTCAGCAGGCAACACGCCCCAATGCCCGATCGTGGGCTGTAGTTAATGTAATATACCTAGTGGTCCAATGGACCCTACCTCACTGCCCGATCACGGACGCTAGATAAATGAAACCTCCTTGGTGGTCCAGTGGACCTGCACCCCTGCCCGATCGCAGGTGTTTATGAAATTAAATGTCTCTGGTGGTCCAGTGGACCTGCACTCCTGCCCGATCATGGGCTTAAGTAAAATAAATAATTCCCTGGTGGTCCAGTGGACCCACTTCCCAACCGATCGCGGGCTTTGTAAATATAACATCCCTGGTGGTCAGCGGTACCCCTCCCCCCGCCCATAGACCCGCCACCCGCTCCCCCTCGGTCGGTGGTGGGTGGCAGCTCCTACGCAAAGCCACCGGCCGCCCATCAACTGACATCGTACAATACAGCTGTATGCCCACTGGCCCACGTGCAGACTGTACTGTACTACACAGTCCCGAAATGTGAATCGGGCTGGGGTTCAGGTCCACTGGACCACCAGGTAACTATTTATTTTACTTAAGCCCGTGATCAGGCTGGGGAGCAGGTCCACTGGACCACCAAGGAATTATTTATTTTACTTAAGCCCGCGATCGGGCTGGGGAGCAGGTCCATTGGATCACCAGGGTTTATTTTTTTACTTATAAAGCCCGTGATTGGGCTGGGGAACAGGTCCACTGGACCACCAAGGAATTTATGTATTGATAATGGCCACGATCGGATGAGGGGGGGGCAATGACGCCCGGACATTGTCTCTGGAGGTCGGGTAGCCACCCACAGCTGGCGGCTGCTGTGTTGCACCCTCCAATATGGCAGCTCACCTGTGGGTGGCCAGGCCTTGCTCCTTCTTTTTACGGGCGGATCTTTGTGCCCCCCCTGAGCGACGCAAGGTGGGTATGTGCCTGAATATGCGCCGCATATCCCGGACTGAATATCAGGATGTGCCGAATATGCATGGGCACACCCCCCAAACTTGCGCCGCATATATTACTGGTGCGCCCCGGCACATCCGGATTTTCCACCTTTGAATATCATGCCAGGGCGCATCAGTGGGTTGCACATGGCGCAATCCCTTTGAATATCCCACCCACAAGGTATAAAGTTCACAGTACAAAAGGGAATTAGGTAAGTACAAATGAATAAGATATTTTTAATTTAAATAAGCTGTAATCACCAGGTCAGACATAAATAACTAGTGGGATATATTATAAACGCACATAAAGGGTTTAAATAAAAATCCCCAACTGTGTACATTTACTGAAGCATGATTTAAAAATGAGATGCATGCGCAATGGATACATAAAGGGAGACAGGGACACGTATCTTATGATCCTAGTCAAGATGTTGAAGCTATTAGTGAGGTATATCTGATTGTTGGATTTCCTTACTAAAACTGTATGTTTGTTCTGACTTGTGTGGAGGCCTTATACTGTGTGAGTAGGGATCTGATTGTAAACAAATATTGCATGTGGTTTCTTTGCACCTGTATAACATATTGTCTTATATGTGAAATCTATGTTGAAACTGTAATTTCATGAACCATGATCTTCTTGGAAATAGGTCCTCGTACCTAATGATGCAATAAGAACTTATCTTGTATAAAAATAAAGAATTTTACTTCTGCTAATGATGGGTAGAAACAGGGCCTAGTGGTGAAAGGTTCAGAGACCAGAGTGTCCTACAGAGACATGGGGGGGGTGTCAAGTGATCACAGATCGCTGAGCATGTACACAAAGTAATCTTTTCCTGGGCCAAGGCCCATTACTTAAAGTATTCTGTTTTGTGTGAACAGGTTAGAGGCACAGCAGGGAAGCTTTTCTCTATCCTCAGTATTCCAGACAAGCTGGCTTCCTTCATGACTTCTAATAGTAAATGGCCATCCATGATAGCTGGTTGTATTCTGATAAGCAGAGGATTATGACTTTATGGAAGGAATTAGTCCCATGAACAAATGAAGGCTAAGAGAAAAGATTCTGTATCCCCCCCCCCAAATTCAGGGGTTTACTTTAAGTATCCCCCCAGGCTCCACTGATGCCCACTGCCTGGTAGACGTCCAGCTAGGGAAGTTAAATCCAAATCCAGTGCTGCCATGCTGTGATCTGTGTGGGTGTGCCCTGGTATGCCACCGTGCTATCCCTTTAAGAGCCATGCAGTGTGCCTTAATGTAAACAGCCTGGGCTGGGTCCAAGTACAACGGGCCTCATGACCAGCCAGGCTTGACCCTAGTCTGCTCCACTCTGCTGTTGAGTATTGGACAGAGGGAGCCCTAGCATGTGCTGTGTATATTTACTTTAAACCTCCATTGTTATTAAAATAAATAAACTGTTTTGTGATGCCACTATTGTGTTCCCGATGGGAGCAGTATCTTTGGTCTTGGACTTCTACTTTCAACCAATTGGAAACAAAGGGGCCTTGAGGGGTCCTAATTATAATGCCTTATGGGTGAAACCATGAACTTTCCAGACTGGTGCCTAAATGGATGAATGGGAGCTCTAGAACCATGACTGATGGCTCCCACAGCCAATCAGAACACAGAAAAACCAGACAAGTCCAAAAAATGTTTTCTTATAGTGTGCATTGTAGCTTGAGCTTCTGAGGAAAGAGGAGTCTGTGTGGCTCAGTGTCTACTCAGAGAGAGAGAGAGAGGCCTGTGACACCTCCTGGGGGCCTCATCTGTCCAAGAAGGGGATCAAGTGCTCTTGGAACTGCATCTGAGCAGATTTCAGCCCAGTGGCACGTGCCCGGTAAAAAAATGCTGTGCCCCAGTTGGTGCCCCATATGGTGCAAAGCTTCCCCCATAGTAACAATATATCAGTGCCCTGGCTGCCATCGGTTGTGCCCCAGCTGTGCCCTGGTAACCATTTGTGGCTAGAGCCGCTACTGTTTCAGCCAGAAAGCTGAAGAAGAAACCAGCCATTTACCTGAGAGGAGAAAGTTTGATGTCCTTCAGCTGCCAAGATCATGGCCTACCGACTGTGAGGAGAAATTGCTCCAGGGACTCCTGTTTGAGTTGGGAGCCAGTCATTTTGAGAGAAGCAACTTGAGCAAACCTAGCTGGAGGGTTCACCAGCACCAATTCAATCTTTAAAAGAACCTTTTTCCAGTCTGGGCCTATGCCACCCCTGGCCCAATAAGACTGTTCCTGTACCACCAGCAGCACCATCATGGTGAGAGACCAGTTTCGGGGTGTCAACCACTGTGAAGCAGCTACGTGCAGGTTGCAGCCACCTACAGGGAAAGGCCATGAAGTGAAGGTGAGTCATGTCAGCCCTGGTCCCCACCAACCCAGTGGTGTAGATTGTGGGGGGGCAAGCTGCCCCCCACCCGAGCAAAGAGATAGGGACTTTTTCGTTCTGCTCACTTTCATTTTTTTGTTTTGTTTTGTTTTGTTTTGGGTTTTCTTTGCTCTTCTGGACCTGGCTAGCTGGGAGATGAGAAGAGGCGGGGGGGGTTGTATAATTAAAAAAAAATGTAAAGCCGACTCCTGTCCCGATGATTGTGCCAAATATCCCCATTTCTGATTGGCTGCAATGTGCATTTTGCAGCCGATCGGAGAGCGCTACAGCCATAGTCGCATGCATGCCTGCACAAGCTAACCATTTGGCGCCATTTCTTGCCAGTTGCCCAGAATGAATGCAATGTCTGAATGCCTGCATCGAGAAGAGAAGAGACACTGTGACACTAGCATAGCGAGTTGTGAGAGAAGACGCAGTGTAGAAATCATTGCATATTTGACGTCTCGTGTCATTGTCGCTTCGGGTTAGTGGTTGGACAGTCCATCACCCGACTCCACCATTGACTCACCGTTGCTGCCGTTCACCCGAGAAAAGAGAAATTCTTCTCAGTCACCGTCGCCAACTATCCAGCAGTTGCATAAGACATTCTGTCTTTCCCCAGCCCCTGCTGAGAGGCCCACCAGCCACCCTGAGCACACATCACTGTCAGGCCCTGGGGAAGAAACTGCTGCCAAGCCGAGGAGACAGGAGTCGGAGAGAGTCATGGTGTTAACTTGTGCTGCTGGGCTTGGTTTGTTGTCTGTCTGTCTCTCTGGGTTGCAGCAGCAGGCCAAAAGAAGATGAGAAAGAGAGATCCATCCCGCTGGCACTGGGTAGTAGTAGGAGGAGATAACTTTTAGACCACCACTGCTGAAAGTCTGGGACCCAACTTGGAAGGAGGGATAAAGCCAGAGCAGATGGGCCAACTGGCTGAGAGGTGACCGTGAGCTGCAAGAAAGCCCACATTTTTCTGCTGGAGTGCGGCCTGTGCCAAGAGTGCCTGCGTGATGTATGAAGGAAGGAGATGTGCGGGAGGTAAACAGGAGTACTTGGCTTACTTTTTGTTCCTTGGCTAAAATGTTGAATACAGATTTTACAAGTGTGGGGAAACATTGGGGAATTTCACTGGATCAGACTGGTGCAATCTGGACTGACTGGTTCAACATACAGGACCATGTAACTTACATGGTTATAGCTTCACCAAACTCTAGCTAGTCAGTCTGGCTACTACTTATCTGGTCCAGTACAGAAGACTGTCCATTATTTTCCTCACTCAGTCCTAGATATTGGAGAACTGTTTAATTGACAGATTGGATACATGTTTTTAGTCTTCCTCCCAACACCAGTGAACAGAGATGAATCCAATGGGTAACCTCCGTTTTTGGAGCCAGGGCATGGGGTAGCTATCAGGCTATGCACAGTGTACACACTCAGCTTCAGGCATCACTCTAAGACTGATGGACAGCTATTAGGTCAGAGGCTGTGTTTATCCTCAGAGTCCTCACCCCACTTGGATGGAGTCTGCAAACTCAGAAGCTGCTGAATCAAGGAGGGAGGCCAGGGTCAAAGGCAAGCCATCACCTGAACCTGCTTCTATGGGCCATCCCCATGAAAACTCTAAGGACTCAATTGTAGTCAATGTGTGATGCAGCTGGTCCCTATCCTAACTGGGCAGCCAGTACTCTACCGGGTAGCCCTGGGTGACCTGCAATGCTCTGGCCTCTGGGTGCACTTTGGGCCTGTAAGCTCTCTCCATTGCTCTCTGCATTTCCCCAGACAATGCCTTTGCCATCCAGATATTCCTATATGCTGGCAGGAATACAAGATGATGGATACATTTATTCAATTCCTGTGAATTGCACCTTGAGAGTAATGTGGTCTTCATGTTTAGAGATAAGCCAGGCCCCCCTGAGATTATTAGCTCATTTCTTTCACCATTATTGCAGAGGATGTTGTACAGTAGTTGTCTACAGTTAAAGGGTTTTGATTATAAAAGGTGTACAACATGTTCTAGGCAGGTTGTGGAGCATTGATGGGGGGGCTACTTATTCATATATTATTGCAAATCATTTTTGCAAGAAAGAGAGTAATCATAGTATTCCTTCATTCCCTCAAGGGGGATTTTGCTAGCAATTTTGTGGGCATGCTTTTGGGTTCAGCCTCATGCCAATCCACCTCTTACACTGCACACTTGTTTCGTGGCACAGCGGTTACTCTGGTTATATTATTCTAGATTACTTTTTTGTGAACAGATGCCATATTTGTCTGAGTGGACATTATGTACCTATAACCCGAGGTGCTGCCCAGCTATAACCCCTTCCACCCCACTCACTTCAGCTTGTGACATGGTTTTCATCCAGATCCAGAATAATCTGTATGTCTTGTCCGCCATGATGGCTGACATCTTAGATCACACATGGAATGTGGCAGGGCACAGGGATCAACTTTCTGATATAAAAAATATATATATATATATTGTTTTAAAGGTGTTAGACCTCAAACAGATTTTCTGAAAGTTAGACCTGCTATTGATGCATGACTCCCTGATCCTGTCCTGGATTTAGTCTGAGATAGCTGCATTTCTGTAACAGAATGTAACAGCAGAAATCTCTCTCTCTTTAAGCAGACACAGGCAGAGTGGAAGTAATTTGGGCAGACTGAAATAAGTAACTGGTCCAGGATGGAGCCCTGTGGGACCCCTGCTAGAATGGGGATGGAGGACAGCACCCACCTGAACTGTTTATGGCCCAATGAGCAGAACCTGTCCACAGCATGAGATGAAAGGCCAGAACAAAACGCAGCTTGCTCGTGTGCACCTGATGGGACAATGACTTGAACGCTTTATCTAGATTGGTGAACATGGCTGTGCTGACATGTCCCTGATCCATCCCAGAAAGGATAGAATCAGTTACAAACAGCAGATAAGAGATAATAAAGAGGTTCCTACTAAAGCCAGGCTGATAAGGTAAGAGGAAACTCGAGGAGCCAATAAAGTCAGGGATCTTAGAGTACACAAGGGACTCCTGGAGCTTAATGTTACTGTAGGTGGGAGGACTGAATTTGGCCTGTGGTTGCCTAATGAGGAGGGATCACCTCCACCCCAGCACCCCTGTACAGAGGCAGAACCTTAGCTTTTTACCAGGCCTGAAGGAAAGCACTGAGGGAGAAGGAGAGGTTCAGAAGGTGGGACTCGGAGAGGTCGAGGGCTAACTCAAGGAAAAATTTCAAGGAGTTCAGGATCCACCTATCAGGGCTGGACTTGGAAGGGTACGTAAGCAGCAAAGGAGGGGGTGAGAGACTAGTGAACTATCCACCTGGAGGTTGGGGTGGGAGCAAAATTAGGTCAAAAATTGAAGCTGAGGTGGGGCCCTGTCCTCCTGAGAAGGAAGTTAAGTAAGTTCATGAAGTATTTTCAACTTTTCAAGCAAGTCCCCACTCCCGAGGCTGAAGAACTGAATAATACAAAAATTTCATATCTCGGTCAGTTTTTTGACTCTGGGCTCAGGAGGAGTTGGTCCGAGAACAGGCTGTAGTAAAACCGGGGGTGGGGTCTGACTTGGCCTGGGCTGGTCCCTCCCAGGAGTTGTTCAGTTGTAGTCTTAATGTTTTTGGGGCATTATTTAATGCTGGTTGATTTGTTTGCATTACACAGGCCGCCTACCCTCTTCGCTGTAGTGATGTGTGAAAATCAGGACTTTTTTGTTACTTTGCCCCCCCTGTAAAAATAACAAACTACACCCCTGCACCAACTGTCTGAGAGAGCCAAAGGTCTTGATGTTACCAGCACCTTGTTTCATCCTTCTGGGTACAGTGAGTACAACCAGGGTAGCTCCCTGCAACCACACAGTCAATTATCTATGGTACCACCTGATTCTGTTTGTCAGTTTAAAGTGTTTAAAGTGACTGGGCCATCCAGCCAAGGATACAAATGGTTCTGTGTTTTTCAAGTGTAGTGCCTATGATTAATCACCTTTCTCTATCCAGGGCCCCAACCAGCTGTAACGCCCGCCACCCTGCAGCACCGTTCAGGCCTGCCTGTTTCCACTCTGGGTATCCAGTAGTTGCAAAGACTGAATTATTCAGGGACTAAAGTGCTTAAAAGTAAATCTAACCTGTTGCCTCACAGTAAAGTAATCTTTAAGCCAAATTCTCACCCCCTACTTGTTCACGCCCTTTCAATAAACCTGGTTTACTGTTTTACTGTTAATCTGGCTTGTGAGCATATCTTTACCTGGTCTAAAGTTACTGCAATATTAGCAAAGCATTCTGAAAGTGCGTGGTTGTGTTATTGAAACTGTCTTTCACAGGGGGAATACAGGGTGCAAGCCAGGGATTCAGACCCTGTTGCTAAGTGGGTTGAGTGTGAGCATATCATTAATGCTGGTATTTATTTGTATTCTAACTGTTAAGGACTGCATTTGTCAGCCGGCCCAGTGCCCTGAGGGTTGAGGCACTGGTCCCACACCTCGCACCATGCCGGCGACCTGTGTTTGACAGTGAACTCGTCTGCCAGGGGTTGGCAGGGGAGTGAAGGGATTGAGCGTCTGGAGGACTGCTCTCCCTTCCCATGGAGGGATCTGGTGAATGCACCGCTACTGGGAAGCCCCTGACAGTAGACAGTGGCAGTGCAAGGAACAGGCAGCACTGCAGAAGCGGGGGCGGAGCTGCAGCAAACGTCAGCACGTAGTGCCTTTGACTTCTTTGCACATCTGAGCTCCGAGCGGCAATGAAAAGAGAAAATCCCCACTCAGTCCAGGAAGGCAATGAGGGCTCCAGTGGCTGACACCCACATCCCCATTGCCAGGCTCTCTCCCCGAAGGCTGGCCAAGCCCCACACCGGATGGACCCTCTAAAGTCTGAAAGGCCGCCAGGTATCTGGGGGGCTGGAAAGTCTGATTGGGGGTGCTGGAAGGGAAGAGAGCTTCAGGCAAGGGAGTAGAGGTGCCTCGCTGAGAGAGCACCTCAGAGAATGCTCTGACCGAGAGGAGCATAAAGATAATTGGAAAAAAAAAGAGAACTGCATTTGCCCAGTTAAGCATACAAGACCACTAGGTAGGATTGTGGGTGGTATTAGCTTCCCAGAGAGCTGTACCTACTGTAATAATTGCCCACTTAAGCACTACTCTGGGTGAAGGCATCAAAATTGTAGCAACACTGCTGGCAGGGAGGCCACAATGATTGTTGATCTCGAACCCAGGCCCCTCAACCTGGATCCTAGGCAGCAGGCAGGGGTAGTAGCCCTTAATATAATGGCATCAGGGTTACAATCTTGTTTTAATAAAAACATTTTCAGAGGGTAGGTAGTTTACATCTGACCATCACTGGTAGTCCATCGTCTCCTCTCCTTTCTCACCTCATCTTTTTGGGTGATTCCCTACTCTGCCACCATCGTACCTAATTGTCTCTTCTCTTTTCCTAGTCCTACATTTTGGACCATTCGCCTTATACCTCCCTCTACTTCATGTCAACCTCCATTTGTTCTGGAACATCATCCTTTCTGCACTTTACCCACCCCTAATTTGGCTTTCAGTGGACCCTATTGGCATGCACTGCCGTGGTTACCAATCACGGGTAGCTTCCTCATGGCATAAGTCTGGTTCTCCTTCACTCAGTCCGATCTCAGGGTCTCTCACATCAATTAATTGAGCATATCTCTCATTGAGTCTTATGCTACCTCATCAAACTGCTGCACTCCTGTAGTTATTATCACCATCAGTCTCCTCATGACTGCATCTGGGTCTCCCTCGCTCATCCTATCTCTCTTCGGGCCTACTCCTTCACATTGACTACTTGAGCATAACCCTTTAGGGTCCATGCTACCTCGACTCAACCTGCTCTCCACTCAGTGACATGCCATCTGTGTCTGTTGCTCCTTGGCTCGAGGCTGACTGCATTGGCCTCTCATCAACGGTACCCCTTTAGCCACCCGAGCGGGTTCGAAGGCACCTTCTATGCCATTCTGTTTCAGACTGCCTCTGGTTCACCTGGTCTGTTTTGTAGACTCACATAGACCAGCTGAGTACCTCAGCAGTCATCTTTCTCTCTCTTCTCTTGCTTTTGAGCATCTAATTGCAGAAGCCTCTCTTACAACCCTCAATAGCTGTCCTTTTAAAAGGACAGCGTGAGAGCTTCCTCTAAATTTGAATATTTTCTCCTCCCTCGATCTCGACTCTAACTTGCAGTAGCTGAACCATCACTAATCAAAACATCCTTCAGCCTGAAGGGAAGGCAACCTAGGCCTTGGATCCCCAGAGGTTTCCTCCTCAAAGGGGGGTTTTCCTCTCCTCCGTGCCTATGGTCATAATATTAGATAGGGTTGGTGTTTTCTTAGGTTCCGTAGTTTAGTTCCACCATTGGATGGAGTCAGATGGTGTCTCCGGCTGTTCCCTCTCTCCTTAGGAAGTCCGCCCTTCTGGATCTTGTCTACTTTCATTTCATTCATCATCGTCATCATATCTAGTTCCTTTCCTGTCCTTCCCATCTACGTCTATCACCTTACTTTCCGGTCTCAATATATTCGGATTTCTCACCTCTTCAATGCTTGATCACCCTTTTGGATATTCTTTTTGGGCTTCTTCCTAAGCTACCTTTAACCAAGGGAATTATTCCAGCAGCACCTATAGGGGGCAACCCTCCTCTAGGGTTCCTTGCATCGTACCCCTACAGGGTGGTATATCCCACAGACAGAGAGTCAAACAGCCACAGTGTATTGAAGTCGCATAAGCATACATCTCATCCAGTTGCGCAAGCCCATTGAAACAGATGGCTGAGGGCTGGCCAGAGTTCAATGGGAGGAGCAACAAACCACTCTCCCAAACAGGCCTTAAAAGGCCCTCCTCCAGGCCAGTCTTCATTTGTTTCCTTCATTGCCCCACCATCAACCCCTTCTCCTCCTCCTCCTCCAACGGCTCATCTGCCTTTCCTGTGGGCTTCCTAAGCTACCTTTAGCCAAGAGACTTATTCCTGTGGCACCTATAGGGGGGGAACCATCCTCTAGGGTTCCTTGTGTCGAACCCCTACAGGATGGTATATCCCACAGATAGAGAGGTGAACAGCCATAATGTATCGAAGTCACACAAGCATACATCTCATTCAGTTGAGCAAGCCCATTAAAATGTTGCTTAATCCTGGCATTACGCCATAATCCTCTGTTTGTGACATCACCACTTGTTGCAAAGGTAATTATTCTGATATCACCAGAAGAGGATTATAACTTCAGGAGAGGAGAAGTAACAGGAACAAATGAAGTCTAAGGAGCGAAGAGCCTAGTTTCATGTGCATGTGTCTTTAGTACTAAAGAATGGAATATCCCAAAATGTAATTTTTGTGACTGTTATGACTTGAGTATTAGTGATGCCAGATGTAATATTTTTGCTGGAAACTGGAAAATCATGTTAACTGTTCTTAGGCAGGGTCTCTGGCAGCTTCTCCAGACACACACACACAGTGGTCAAGTCCCAGGTCCATGCCACATGGTTCTCTTGACCTCAAGCATTTTTAAGCCTTTGCAACATGGGTTACAGTCTTCATGGAGTCCAACTTATTTGTTGCATTTTGGCAAGCAAACTTTATGTGTAAGAATAAAGGTATGCAAATGGCCTATATAATTTGTTTATTGTCTTTATAAATTAAATTATTTATTTAGTGATTTGGAAAAGACCTTTGAGCGCAAGCTCTTTAACAAAGGTTCCACGTCATAGATTGTAAAACAAAGTACAATAGGAGAAAGCAAAGGTGCATTACAATGAACAATACAGCTTGGATACAAAACTTACAGAATAACTCAAAATATAGGTACAAGTTAAAATACCAAGAAAAAACACTTTATGAGGATGGGGAGAATAAGCAGCCACAAAATGCCTTGTCAGTAGTTCAGAGGGATGGGGATAGCTGGCAGCGGGGTGAAGAAAGGAGGTACGAGAGAGAGGTATGTACTGCGATGGACGTGAAGGGTGGGGGAAGAAGGGATATAAGGTATAGGGAGATATGATGGTGTGAGGGGAGGCTGAGTGGAGAAGACATGCTAGAGTAAATGGTGAGGTGTTAGGGGGCATGGTCAGGCAGCCTGCATTAGTAGTGGCTGTTAGGGAAACTCACAGGACTGTGAGTTGGGGGAGGGAGGAGGGTGGGGTGGCAGGTGCCGAAGGAACATGATGCAAATTGATTGCTGAGGCAAGTCATGAGATGGGACAAAGGGAGTGGGTACCTGAGACCTACCAAGTCCTTGCTGGGGGTAGAGATATCAGGTGTGGCTGGACTCAGGGGCAGGTGCACTTAGAGAGAGTTATTAGGTGCTGTTTGAGGTCAGTTTTGAATTCTGCCAGACAATTGGTGGCCAAGAGGTGCCTAGGGAGTTCATTCATCCACAGGGTAGGCAAATGCATGTTGCCCAAGTGAGGTGCAATGAAAGGGGATTGCAAAGGCCCCTCTAGTCCTCCCTCTGGTGACCTGTAACAAGTTGGCCGCCTTGATCAAATTGCCTACACAAGGTGGTGTTTTATCCAATAGAGACTTCTTCCCTAGGATACAAGTCTGTTTCTTAATGACAGCCAATTTGCACATTCATACAGAGTACAGGTGTGAGTGCCACGCTCAGCATCCAGGGTGAGTCTGCAGGTTTGTTGCGCGCAGTCTGAACCCTCTTGAGCACTGTATCCATTGCCGCCCCATAGACCACTAGTCCATAGTCAATAATAGATATAATTGAACTGTGGACTGAGAGGTGGAGGGCCCCAGAGAGAGGTATTGCCTGTGCCTGTATAGGACACCAATCTTGGTATTGACTGTCCTGACCATAGAGTCAATATGGTGTGCAAATGTGAGGGTATCATCTATTATGACCCCCAGATACTTGAAGAGGTGAACTTGTTCCAGGGGCTTACTGCACGAGTTGGAGATGATGAGGGGGTGGTGCTTATTTTTGTTGTGGAGGCTGGACATAAGCATGGCCTTGGTTTTCTTGTAGTTTAGTAGCAGCTTATGACTACAGAACCAGTCCTCAAGTTTGGAGAAGGAGTTCTGCAGCTCAGATTGTAGGGCAGCCTGAGACGTGCTTATGCTCCTACATGCAGCCAGTACCACATCTATCTTATATGACTGGCAACCTTCTAGCACCAACAACATCTTACCTGGGGTTTATTACCACGGCTTACCCTCCACCATGGGGCCTGTCCCTCTCTCCCTGCAGAAACCAAATCCAATTTTTGTCCCTAGGTGACTGCATGGGACCCAAAAGCGCTGCCAGGCCAGTAGTTTTCCTAGTTTCACCCATCCCCCACCACAGGACACCAATAGCAAGGGTTCCAGGATGTGCACGCACAAGGAACCAGTTGGTGTCCTCCCTCCTAAGCTGCTCCACCAGCTCTGCCACCTTTAAGTTTTTTCAAGTTCAAGTTTATTGCAGGAATAACTCCATTGAGCAAGTTAATTCACAAGGAGGTCCTGAAGACATATAACAGGAGCATGTACAAGCAAGTACAAGTAAAGGCAACTAGTATACATAAAACAGAATACATTAACATCATACATACATGGAAGTATGAGTATCTAACATTGTAGAATAAGGGATGTTTGGTAAACAATGCTCAATGCACACAACAAAGAATAGATAAGCAACACAAGAAATTCAAGAGGCATATTTCAGGAGCATATACATACAAGCAATTAGAACGTAGGCAAATAGTATACATTAAAAAATAACACGTAATAGTATAAAGATATAGAATTGTAATATAGTGGATGTTTGGCATATTGGCATACAGTGTTTGGTATATTGTAGTACAGTGCTCAACACAACAGTAATAAGTCAATACAAGATGGGTCATAGAGAGCCCAGGTAAGGAAAGGTCATAGAGTGTCTAGGTAGAGGTTAGTGACAGCTGCAGGTAGTTTTCAAATTAATAGTGGCAAAAGTTTTGAAGAAATTAATAGAGAATAGGCAGGAGAGTTTAAGTGCTGACTGAATCCGGTTCAAGGCAGCCGGAAGGGTGTAGGACATGGTCACCCAGGGTGATAGTAGTCAAGTGGAGTCAGTCACCCCCCTCAGTGGACAACAGCATCCTCTGAGATGCTCAGTCCTGTTCTCCTGTTCCTGCCAACCCTCAACGCTCCAGACATAGGGTGTGAACCTGGAACACGGGGGTCAGGAGAGACAATGCTGCCACTGGCCTGACAGGCTGGTCCAAACTGGCCTATGTTATTGAAATGTCTGATATATTTACTGTATAAACCACAGATACATTCAAGCCAAACATAAGCTTTAGTCTGGTAAATCTGAGTATACAATATAAAATAGGACATTTGCTAAATCTCAGACATGATCTCATGATTTATTAGTTAAAAATGTATAAATACCTCAGTTTCAAATTTTTATAACAAACAACGCATGTCTTTGGCAATTATTGTCTTTAACAATGTATAAATACTTCCTCAATCTCTAATTTCTGTAACAAACAACAGATGTCTTTGGCAATGATAGGTTTCTGATAAGGCCAACCTTGCCTTTGAGTATATTTGTGTTGTTTATTAAAACATACAGTGGTGGCCACAAAAAGAATTTCCCATTGTTGTGGAATGCTGCAGCAAGTGTGGTACTGCATCCTGCAGCCACCTATTGTTTTAACTAGGAAGTTAGTACAATTAGATGGTGAGACCTTAAAGCATGCTGCAGCAAGAAGGAACTTTGTTATGGCCAGCACTGAACCTAAATGCTCCTTAAAATCAATTGCAATAGCCAATATGTTCTCGGTACCTTCGGTATGCAATATATTGAAGTGCTTCCCAAGCAAGGCCTGGCAAACCTGTCTGCACATCAGCAGTGGTGCTGCACATTTTGCCAGTGCCTCAGGTTTGTGCCCTGAACCTGGAGAATCAAAAGATCAGCAAGAGTAGGAGGATTCCTAGAGGCACCTTCCTCCTCCTCCTTCTCCTCCTCTTCCTCAGGGAAGAGGAAGGTTGCTGGCTACATGATGATAGCGCCACCTCGGTGACCACAGGTAGCAGTGCAGCTAGAGTAGCATGTAGGAGGGAGGGCACTGACTGGCTCTGCAACTGCACACATCTGTGTGTGTGAGCCTTGGAGCCTTGGCTGTCATCACCCTATGAAGAGATGGCAGAAAATGGGAAAACACCATCCCCAGAAGAATAAAGGTGAGGGTACATTCAAGCTGTACTCTGCCACCTCAGATAGTCCAGCTGGACTCGGTCTTTAGAGGGAGGGGTGCCCAAAGGACACACCATAGCAGAAGAGCCATGGGGACAAGGACCTCCAGAAAAGGATGTACAGTATTGGGACTAGTGAACAGCCTGAAAAAGATTAAAGTGAGGCATGGGCTATCTAGGATACAGGCTAATAATTAAATGACAAACCGTTTCCTAAGCAGCTAAGTGTATAGTTTTGTTGAGTGTGTAACTAGATACAGTAACAGTCTGTTTCTCACTTCTGCAATTAAGTGTGACCAAGAGAGGATTCCTCCAGCTACTGTAGGTGTACAACATGAGGAAAGCAGGGGTATTCACTATAGTGCCGTGACTCTTAATACAAAAGAAACTGTGAAAGTCATTCTGGGAAAAGTTTTGCTACATTACCTTTGATTTACCACTTAGACCTGTAATCAGTAGCTTCAATATTTATTTATTATCTATTTCATTTTGGTTTTGTTAATACTTCTGCTTAGGTTGATACGTAGGTTTTAGAGACATAAGAAGACTGTGAGGTCTATCAGGAAATGCTCCCCTGCCTTTTAGCAGGTTCTACAATTGTAATTTGTGTCCATGTATTCATCTAACTTGTGTTTGACTCTATTTGTGGCAAGCTAGTCTTGCCCAGACTCAACCTTCCAGTGTTACCAGTGTTCCCGAGCCCTTCTGATGCCTGCAAGGGTCCTCAGTAGCTGCCACCATTCAACATAGACACTCTCAGGGTATCTCAAGATCTGAATCCATCTAGAGCCTCTGCTCACATAGTCCAGCGCTCCTTGCTCAAGGGCTCACAACCCACCCCTCTCTATTAGAGGTGTGCCGAACCTCCGGGGGTTAAACCGAGTCATCCCTAATACATACGGCTCAGTTTCCACGAGACCCAAGCTGAACCTTGCTGGCTCAGCTCGGATCTCTAATGCTTTCTTTTTACATCTTGTTGAGCTCCTGCCTGTCTTGTGACAGGTGAGAGCTTGTGAGTTGGCGGTTCAAGTGAAGATACTCTGGTTTGTGCATGCGCAAACCGGAGTATAGCAGGAAGAGCTCTCCTCCTCAGTGCCATTTGAGTTGAGCCACTGAGGAGAGAGGAGCTCTTTCAGTCCAGCAAGTGAGTAGTCAGGCGGGAATGGGAGGGTCTCCAACCAGAGTGTGTGGAGGAGTCAGACACTTTAGTAGCATGAAAAGAAAAAAGGAGCATAAAAATTTTTTTAAAAACAACAAAACAGTGAGAGAGTTGGGTGGGGACTTAGGACAGATGTGGGTCAGGGACTGGGGAGTGAGGGAACGAGGCTCCGAGTGGCCATGCAGGAAGGAAGGGAAGGAGCTTGCCTGGACCAGTTTCTACCCACATCACAATGAAACAGAGAGTCAGAAAACTTAATAAAAAAAAACTGACAGAGTTGGAACTTGGGCCAGGGACTGACTGTGTGTGGGGAGGGGCAGGAAGTGCTGCAGACTTGCAAGGATTGTGTGCTGTGAATAAGCTTGGTGGGACATGAAGCAGCAGACAATCCCAAATTTCCCAGTGCCTCCACTTGCATACTGTGTGACTCGGAGCAAGTCAGTTAACCTCCGCAGTGCTCCTGGGTCACCCCTGAAAATAGTCACCTGTGCCTAGTGGGCCTAAGCTGAGAGAGCATTGACTGAGCTTATTCAGCTCAGCAGGGATACTGGGCTGGCATACCGTGAGACACTGGCTGAGGAAGTCACAGTGTAACCACCCCAAACAGCAGTGTCACTAGCCATTTCCCACATAAGCAGGAGTTAGACAGGATGGACCATTTTTGTTTGTGTAGTCCTGCCAAAAAAAAGCTTGTGTGTTGCGTCACGTGTGAAACATTTTGGAGGGAGGGGGCAGCCCGGCAGGTGAGTAGCCTATGTCTGCTTAGTGTCACCAGCCATTTCCTACACAAGCAGCAGTCAGGACCAGAGGACCATATTTCTTTGTGTAGTCCTGTCAAATAAAGGCTTGTGTCACGTTTGAAACATTTTTAAGGGAGGAGGCAGCCCGGCAGTTGAGTAGCCTCTGTCTGCACAGCGTCACCAGACATTTCCCACACAAGCAGGAATCAGGACAGGAGGGCCATATTTCTTTGGTGTAGTCCTGTCAAAGAAAGGCTTGCATCACATGTGAAACATCTTGGAGGGAGGGCGGTGGCAGCCTGGCAGTTGAGTAGATTCTGTCTGCACAGTGTCACCATTTCCCACAAAAGCACCATTTCCCACAAAAGTAGAAGTTGAGACCGGAGGACCATATGGTGTGTGTGTGTGTGTGTGTGTGTGTGTGTGTGTGTTTTTCTTTGATAATGAGGTAAGTCCCACTAGGCAAAAGTGCCTGTTTTCAGGGGTGACCTGGGAGCACTGGGGTGGTTAAGTAGTGACTTGCTCAGAGTCACACAATATGCAAGTGCTCCCTGACTCAATAAGTGACCACTCCCCAGTGACCTGCCTGTGGTCCACTAAAATCCCCCCACCCCCACAAATGTCTCTGTACAAAGACGCCTCAAAAAAGGAACCCTCACACGGCTCAAGTCCCACCTTGCCTCCTGTTATTGGTACCCTATTCACACTGCCCAGTCCATGGATGCTGCACTTACCTACTTTATTGCCATCTTCAATAAGGCCTGTGACATATTCACACCCTTCTCCAAACAGATAGTAAAACAAAGAAACACCCCCTGGATCACCCAAGCTCTACTAGACCAAATGCACCAGATGTGCAACCTATGGCATAAGGCCATTGTCTCCCAGCTCCTGCAGGACAGGCAACAGTACAGAGAGGCTAGAAACAGATGCATATGGGCTACCCGACAAGCCAAAGCTGCATACTATAAGCAAACCCTCACTGCCTCCTGGGGCTCTAGAAAAAATTTCTGGAGCAATATTAAGGAACTCTGGGGGAAAACTGTATCCGCTACCCCTGTTCAGCTTATAGTAGACAGAGTTACTTCCCAGGACCCCAGTGTTATCTCCGATGCCCTCAGTACCTCTTTCTCTGATCTCTCTCATATTCTCCCACCTAACTTCTTTGACCCTACACCAACCCCCCGCCACAGACACCTCGGCCATCACCAACCCTACCCCCTTCAGGCTAAGAGTCATCTCCTGTAATGAGGCAAAATGCTATCTCACCAAAGTTCTGGTGAACTCTCGCTATAGTAGTGATTCCCTGGACCTCAAACTCATTCAGCTTATGCTGGATGTGACACTGCCTCATCTCACCAGAATCCTCAACCTGTCCTTATGCCTCAGCCAATTCCCCACTGCTTGGAAGAGAGCAATAATAACCCCATCTTGAAGAGTGGCGACCACCACCCCCACCGCCACAAGCAATTATAGACCAATATCAATCCTGCCACTCCTCTCTAAAGCCCTTGAAAAAATAGTGTTGGATCAACTAAGTGATTACCTATCCAAACACGACCTTCTCTGCCACGAATAACACGGATTCCAGAGGGGCCACAGTACCTCAACCGCCCTCATTGAACTTACTACATTTATACATGAGGCCCTAGAACAAGGCTCCGTGGCAGGGGTTCTCTATGTTGATCTGACCAAGGCATTTGATACTGTCAGTCACTAGCTACTACTGCATACCCTCCCATCCCTTAATTTTGCACCAGAGGTCACTGCCTGGTTCAAAGATTATCTCACAGGTCAGACACAACAAGTCAAAATCAATGCAACTATCTCCCCTAGCAAACCGGTCTTAACTGGTGTCCCATAAGGGACAATACTTGGCCTGCTACTCTTCACCCTCTTCCTAAACTCATTCCCTAAATCTTGCAGTGGTAAGATGCTGCTATATGCAGATGATGCGGTAGTCTTTTGGAAACACCCACATCCAAATTCTCTGCAAACTGCCCTGCAATGCTTCTTTAGGAAACTGGAAACCTGGTTCTCTGAACACTGACTTATAATCAACTACAAGAAAGCTAAGTCCATGATCTTTGCCCGCCGCCATAGCCTCCACTGTCATGCTCCACTAGTTGTAATGAATGCCCTTGGCTCTGCGCTTGAACAGGTCTCTTACTTCAAATACCTTGGTGTCACATTAGATACCTCCCTCTCCTACCACTCACACATACAGCAAGTCTCCTCCTCTATTAACACTAGACTGGGGATCCTTTACAGGCATAAGCGCTGCCTACCCTCTCAGGCCATACATCTCGCTGTATCCTCATCTATTCTATCTTTGGTGGACTACAGAATAGTGATTTATGGGTTGGCTGATCAAACTGCCCTACGCAGCATCAACCTCGCCCTCAACAAAGCTTGCCACCTGGTCATGGGATGTGACAGGTTAACGCACACATGTGAGCTATATAAACACACTGGCTGGCTAAACTTCCAAGACAGGCTTAAGTACCATACCTGCCTCCTTGCAAAAAAGATACAACTTAAGCAAGCCCCAATCAGCCTCCACCCACTTCTCCACACAGCCCCTCACAGGAGGGCACAAAGGCACTCAGCTAACCCCACCCTCCTAGTCCCCCACTGTAGAACATCTCTTGGACAAAGATCCTTCCGCTATCGTGCCCCTTTGTGGCTGAACAGCCTACTGTCCTACATCTCCCTCTCCCTAAGTCTCAACCCATTTAAATCAGGTCTGAAAACCCTACTCCTTGATTCAACAACCTGTGAGTGTAAATAAACCCTCACACCCATTATGATCTCCATCCTCCTCTCAGAACCTCATTCGGAGTCATACTGTATGCAGGTACCTACTCTATCTCAGTAAGTAACCTGTAGCTAAAGGATATTTTCTCGTTAGCCTCCCTCTTACATCTCTCCTAGGTTCCCAATCCCACTGTTTAGATATTATGACTCTGGTCCTTCAAGACCCTACGGAACTGTATTATGGCTTAATTCTGACCCGGGACCTTCTTTATGCTCCCTGTTGATGTAACCCTCAAATTATGTATATGCCAGGACTGTATGACCTTGTATTATTACATTATTATTGTATGTGTACTTTTTGTTTCCTCTGTACTTTTACTTTTATCTGACATGGAGCCTTTGCAATAGAGTCTATGACTCAAAGGATTGTAATTCTGATTCTATTCAATAAATAAATAAGATAAATAAATAAGTGAAGGTTGTGGGAATTCAAACCCAGGTCTGCTGGATCAAGCTCAGTCACAGCACGTTACTCTAACCTCTAGGATATACTGCCAGGCTATACTGCTATACTCAGCTGTTACACTGCCTCAGTCTATATCCCGGTATTCAGTGAGTCTTATCTCCTGTCATTTATTGCTAGGAATTTAGACTGCAAGCAAATGAAACTATGTGCTTATTCAACTTTAGCACTGGCTCAAAATAATACATAATTTCCTGTGAATTTACTAATAGGTGGGCCTTGCTGCTGTAGCTGCCATGCAATTAAACTGTTTTCTACATAATGTAACTTGTTTTCCTTTACATCATACTTTTAAAATAAAGATACAGGCCATGTTTTATGTTGAATAAATATCGGCTGTGAATCCAAAACCAGAACCAATGCCAGGGGTGATTTGGCAAAACAAAAAACCTCCCTGGTTTTGCATACCTCTGCTCTCTGCCACAGCTGAGAACACCTTATCTTACATACAGATTATGCCACAGAAAAACGTGTTGCCGTATTGGTCCTTGTAACACAAGATCCACACAGATGATCTGATACCTTTTATTGGACCAACAGAGTTGCTACAAAAGAACTCAGGTGCTTTTAGCTTTTGGATTACATGGAATCCTTCATCAGAAAACACTGGCAGTTGTTTTGGAAGAACATACTTTCTCAAAACCCAGATCATACATAAAAAACAGGCTAAAACTGCATTCAAAAAACATAACCATATAAAGACAGCAAATGTTCCATCAAAAGAAAGCTATTCCAAGGTCAAATGTCATTAAATTGAACGCTTACTCCCTGAGAAAAGCTATAAACCATTTGAAGCTTCATTTTAAAACCATCTGTGTGTGTCTGTGCTAGCATTAGTAAATGACGATGATTAAAAACCACAAGTAAAATAAGCTTAAGCAATACATAGTAAATAATGTCAAAAGTATTCTAAATATGAAAATATCTTTGTGTTAAGTAAAAAATAGGTTAGAAGACAACCTGCCCTAGTGTAAATTAAACATTCACATCCACTTCACACATTTACACAGTGTAAGTACTGTCCAGATACATTTGGCTTAAACTCTGTGTACAATAAGTCCATATCACTCATGAATATTCAAAATTATACTGTCTTAAAGGGAAAGGGGAAATATTTTAACCAGGAGACACACTAAGCCAAAGCTTGTTTCCAGGTGCGATCTGGGAGCACAAGCAAGTTACATGACTTGCTCTGGGTCACACAGTATGCAAGTGGGGGCTGTGGGATTCAAACCCCAGTCTCCAGGTGTGCAGCTCAGAGCCTAAAATCACTGTGCTATACTGTCTGTCTTAAACATGATATATCCGAGATTCTGTAACAAGTGACTATTGTATGTGTACATTCAAAACCCAAACCTAACACAGGCCCCCTTGTAATTGAGATACTGTTATCCTAATATGTCCATGTATTAACATGTATCCATATGTACCCAATCTGCTGTTGTGTTAAATAACAGTTCTATAAATCTAACCCAAAACTGAGGGAAACAACCCTGCCACTACATCCTACCCCCCCCGGGGAGTGAAATCAATATATAGGTAACCAGTAACAATGAATCCATAAAGCCGTTTTGTATGTAAACATTATAAAACACCACCATGTACCACAATAAGATGTCCATGTGTTGTCCCTGAAGCAGGTGAAAAAACAAGAGTTGTTTAAGCAATGTAATGTGACATAAAACCCAAATCTATATTCATCTTATCACCCACTATGTTCAAAAGTAAAATGAGTCTGACCTCAAAAGCCCACCTTTATTGTATATGTTTGAAATGTCCTTTCAAAACCAGTACTGACGTATCAGAGATGGAGTGATCTGACTGAGAGAAGTGTTGCCCCACTGGTTTATCAGTCACCTTCATTTTAATAGTTGTCTGTGTGATGTTATTCGGTTGTCCAGTCTCTCCAACATAACCTGTTTGTGGACATCTCTTGTATTGCATAAAATAAACAACATTACATGATGCACAAGTATAATTCCCCTGTATCTTGAATTGTTTTGTTTTGTGGGGTACTGATACAATCAGAAGTAGAAATGTGCTCACAAGTCTTACATCTAGTGTAATTGCAGGGTCTTGTGCCATTTCATGTTCTGTTATTCTGTTCAGGTACATGCTGGCTCCTAACAATCAGGTTGGTTAAATTAGGTGGTTGCTTAAAAGATAGTAGTGGTAATTCTTGAAAAATACACTTCAAGGTGTCATCCTCACTGAATACTGGTTGGAAGTCCTTAATGATTTTTCATAGAAGCTCGAGATCAGGATGATAAGTGACAACTAAGGGTATTTGGTTAGTGGTAGTCCTTTCCTTATGCTGTTTTAGTTGTTCCCTTGGTATCTGTGTTGCACATTCTACCACTCTTTAAAATTCCCTGGAGGAATGCCCCTGCTCAGTAAATGTTTTTTTCAATGTGGCCAAATGTTTATCTCTGTCCTCTTCATTTGAACAGATACAGTGGTAATGGAGCATTTGACTGTACATTACTGATTTTTTTCAGTGAATCTTGGGTGATTACTGTTCCTATGCAAGTATCTTTGTCTGTCAGTCAGTTTCTTTTAAATACATGCCTGCAAGGTTCAGTCTTTGATGGTAACTATGGTGTCCAGAAAATTAACACGGGTGCCAGAATATTCCAGAAAAAGTTTAATGGATGGGAGGAGGTTGTTAAGTCCCTGATGGAACCCTTTAAGTGTCTGGAATCTCTCTGTCCAAATTATAAATAAATCATCAGTGTAATGGAAATAAGCAAGTGGGTTGTGCATACAGTGCTTTAGGAACTCTTCCTCAAAATACAGCATGAAAAGGATGGCATACCTTGGAGCCATCCTGGTACCCATTGCTCTTCCCATAATTTGAACATAATGGCTCCCAAACCAAAATGTTTGTACATAAGAATAAATTCAATAAGTTCTCCCACCAATTCTGGGTCGATGTCTTCGTGCTGTCCTTTCTCATGTAGGTATTTAAGACAGGCTGAAATGCCATCTGTATATGGAATATTAGTGTAGATGGAGGTTACATCTATTGTAACTAATATGGTATTAAGTCCCTATAACCAGAAAGTTTATGCAAGAAGTGTGTAGTGTCCTTAATGTAGCTTTCCCTTTCCATACAAGTGGTTTTAAAATTGTTTCTATAAACCCTGAGATCCCTTCTGTCTGGGTACCATTGCCAGATACTATGGGTCTCCTTGGGTTCCCAGGTTTATGAATTTTAGGTAGCATGTAGAATGTCCCTTGCTTAGGTTCATCATCAGGGATGAGGTCACTTATTCCTCCTGGACATGCTCAGGAAAAGATCTAATTAAGTCCCATAGTTACCTGGTGTAATGAGAAGTGGATCACTATGCAGTTCCCTGTAGTAGGTGTGATCTGTTAGCTGTCTGTTAGCTTCATTAACCTAATCCTCACAGTTTAAGATAACTACTGCAGAACCGTTATCAGCTTTTTTAATAAAAAGTTTGTGGTTCGATTTCAGTGATTGTATCACTCTCCTATCTAATGGGAATAGGTTATGGTGGAGCTGCTTTTGCTTGTTAAGAATCTGGCAATTAACCGTCTTGCGAAAACATTGAATATAGTTGTCCAGTTTCATATTACGCCCACTTGGGAGGGGTAAAAATTGATGATTTCTTTCTCCTATCCACTGAATTGTTGCCGTCTGTGGTTTCTTCTCTGTTGTGAAAGAATTCTTTAAGTCTCAGTCTACAGAAGTATTCTTCAAGTTCCCCACAAAACTGTATCTGGTCAAGTGGTCTTGTTGGGCAGAATGTGAGATCCTTAGAAAGTGCAGGTAATTCTCTAGTAGTCAATGTGTGGCTGGACAAATTAACAACTAAAAGGTGTCTATCCACATGGCCTTGTTGTTCTATGTTCTTATTTTCTTCTTTATGGTTGTTAGGAATTGTGGCTTGTTGAAGGGTATGCAATGTCTTGTTCTAGTTGAGCATGGCCTTCCTTAAGGTCTTCTGGTAGGTCATGTTCCTCTACAGTATTTCATGAGATCTGGATTAGGCCTAATAGTCTTTCTCTCCAGTGTGACATCAATCCTCTCAACCTGTTTTTTTTTCTTCAAAAAAGCTTTCTTGGCATATGTCTTATGAATGAGGTGATTTCTCAATTTCTCAGAGGTCCTCCAGCAAAGTTGTTCAGCATACTTAGAATTATAAGTGGTTCTTAATGGATTCTTAATGGTTAGGCCCTAAGGAATAATTGTGGAAAATATTGTTATGGAGAATGCTACAAGTGTGTCAGTGGATGATATGCTTTCAAATATGCAACATATAAAAAAGGTATGGCTAAGAAGAACAATTGTGGAAGGAAATAAGGGAGTATAAACTACTATGGAATCTGCAGCTCTAGATGATTTGGGACTGATACCAGATTCACCTCCGAAAACTACTGAAAAAGGTGAGGCTGGGCCTGGCCTATTTGTTTCTAATTTAGAACTTGCTCAGACTGTTAAAGTTCAATCTCGATTAGAATTCTTGAGAGCTGAAAAAGAGAAACAGCTTAAACATTTGCAGGAGTTAGATCACTCACTAAAATCTGACACTTTCTCGGATAATGCTATCAAATTGCAACAGTGAGATTCAGAGGTAGTGCCTCCCCCAACAAGCATCTTAGGAAGAGCAGAAGGTGTGGTGGTAGACAGCGGGAAGATGCCTGTTAAGATTCAAGAGGCTGGCAGTCATGACGGAGGTTCCTCTGCATGCCGAAAGCCTCCCAGCAAGGTAATTAAAAAAAAAAACACGACCGCAGAGACAGCATTTAGAACCAGGAATGGCTTCTAAAGCTCAGACTGAGGCTACAAAGCCTCCAACAGTAGGGGCGGCAGCTCCTCCTTCGACAGAAGGTACTTTTTCATTCAAAGATAGACCATGTAGGAGAGACTGGGGAGACTTGATGGAAACTGAACTGGAGAATATAGACTGGCCCCCCAAAGTAGTATTAGATGATGCTGGATGGACACAGGAATCCTCTGGAAACTGGTCGCCTGATCCAACAGATCTTTCTTATCAAGTGCTATGAGAGAATTCAGCTGCTCCTGTGGCCACCAACAAGAATTCTCAAGAGAGTTCTTCTGTACCCTGTGATAACTTAAATAATGACTCAATCCCAATTGCAAATGTTGCTACTGTAAATGCTGCTAATGATGTGAATGTACAGGTGGTTGCTGCTGATTTAGTGGAAACTGTACCTCCCAGGCTTACTGAACCAGAAAGAGATGGGAGAGGAGAGGGAACTAGGCAGGTAGAAGGTGTTACTGCAGACCCTGTCTTTAAAATGTCTGACCTCTTTGCAACCAAGGGTGAGCTGGCCCTCGGCACAACGCAGTCAGACTACTGTACAAAGGGGGTGCTCGAAGAGCCTCCTAACAGAGTGTAATTTGCCAGGACTTTGTTGAAAACATCTATGCGTTATTTTTCTTCTGAAATTTTTGCTCTTATTAGTATTGGGAACAGGAACTATGATATCAGTTTCAAAAGTGTCTCTAACCTAGACCGATTTTGGGCACTGTACCAAGTACTTAAGAATATTCCGGTGTGGATCCCCTTTCATGCTGTTGCACTGACAAAACCATTAATAAAGACAATTACTGTCATGTTTAAAAACAAGGGAGTCCATGTGGAGGACATATTGTTCTGGTTGCGCCAACATTGTGAGATATTAGGGAAACCTTTGCCTACACTAGATAGTGATCAAATCTGGGATGGGGGATGGCGTTTGAAGATTAAATTGCATTCTACCAATGCTGAGTCTATGCACCTATCAAGTTCCTTCTTTCTAGGCAAAGACTGAGGATACATTTTTTACAGTGGACAACCAAGGTTCTGTTTTAAGTGTAGTTCCAAGGTGCACCTTAGCTCAGCCTGTGATTCCCCCCATTGTAGCCACTGTTCGGAGTTTGGACATGCTTCCTCAGCATGCCTCAATCTCTTCAAGTGTAATCTGTGTAAGCAAATGGGGCATGCCTACGGGAGGTGTTCCTGGGCGTTCCACAATAGGGAAGACTGTCCCTCACAAGAAGATCTGATTAATATCACCCAGCACCAGCAAGCAAAAAGGGTTGCAGCTCAAGATTTACAGGCTTCATTATACTGTAGGTAATTCCACCAATCCACTTCCCAGTAGTGATACCATCAGTAGAAGTGATGGAAGAATCAGACAAGAAGCCACAATATCACAGGTGGTAGGAGAACCTCCTGAGACCATTGCACAATCTCAGCAGGAAGATACTAGGCAGAACAAAGGGCAATGCACCCCCCCAGGAGATAAGAAAGAAGAATTTCAGGCAGTAACACAGAAAAAAAGGCCTAGATCTGGGAGGTCAGGGGCTCAGAGATCCCAATAAAACATGGCAAAATCTGGACAGGGCTCAGTGACTTGGAAAACAGGGAACAGATATGCCCCTCTTCCTAATGATAGTACAGATCAAGACTCAGAGGGGGAAGACTCTGACTCATCATCCATTACTTCTAACACAGACACAGATGGGGGGGATCTATAGCCAAATGCACCAGACAACATAGAACTTCCAGAACCCCATGAGTTCCCTTTCTGCTTCACCCCATTTTGTAAGCTATATACACCACAGCTCTCTAGATGCACCAACTCATTATTAGCACAATCAATATTAATAGTGTGAAAAATGAGAAAAAATGAATGTGAGCTATGGGGTATCTGCAGAATCTCCATAGTGACATCATTTGTGTGCTGGATACCCATTTGAAAACCAATTCAGAGTTACAAGAGGCATCTAGATTGCGGACTTTAGGTCCTTCCTTCTGGTCTTCTGGCACTGATGTCTGTGATGGGGTAGGCATACTATTTGCCAATTCTCAGTTGAAAGTATCCTGGTTGGTTGATATCCACCCAGGGAGAGTCCTTCTCTTAGATATTTCTCGTTATTCTAGTAGTTTACGGGTGGTTGCAGTATATGCCCCGCAGACTAAAGCTCAGAGGGTGGCTTTATTTAAAGAGGTGCAACCTTTTTTGCATACCTCTCAAACAGTATATTGGCTGGGAGATTTCAACTGTGGATTATCCAAAGCAGATAGAGGCCTACAAACAGAGAAAATGTTCTCTGATTCTATTGCCCTACAGAACATTTTGCTACTTGCAGGATTGGAAGATGCCTATAGAAGGCTACATAATAAAGGGGGGGTTACTAATCACAGGGACACACTAAAAATGAGAACTGATTTTATTTTTATATCCTCAGTACTGCAAGTACAGGAGGTATATCTTTCGACATGTGAGTTTTTGGACCATATGATGATTACATTAAGGACCCAATGTGGCTCCAGTTCACAATGCAAAAAATCTTACTGGAAATTAAATGAATCTGTCCTGGTTGACCCCCTCTTCAAAAAGCAAGGAGGAAGGAATGGACTGCAAGGTTATCTGTGGTAGAATGCTGCTTGGAACTTCTAGACTGCTGGGAGGACACTAAACTATCTTGGTGCTACTTTTTCAGCAACACACACATGCTAGAGCCACATCAGACTATTAAAATATATACAGCTTAGACATCAGTTGCAAAGGGTCATTTCCTTAGTGGAGACCACAGGACAGGATTTAGCTGCCCAGGTCAGTGCCTTAAAAACTCAGATGGCTTCCTTTCAGTACAATAGGGCCAGGACCTTACAGCAAGAACTTCAGTTTGGCACACAGATTAAGAAGGGGTCTTTAGACCCTTATAAAGAGAATAGAGATAGGACTGAGAAGAGAATAATTACAGGGTTAGCCTCCCCTGAGGGGACAGTAGTCAGTGGCCTGCAAGAATTATTAGAAGTAGTAGAGGATAAGGTAACACAGACATTTGGTCTTACCCCCGGAACCAGATGTACAAGAAATTCTGGACTCCCTAGGATTACCTAGAGTCTCAGAAGTAGATGCTCAGAATCTGGTGAAAGAAGTATCCCTAGAAGAAGTTAAAGAAGCTATTAGGCAGCTATCCACTAATATGATCCCTGGGTCAGATGGAATTAGTTCTGGCTTTTTTAAAACTTTCATAGATCTATCTCCCGCATTGGTAATTTTGTACAGTCACATGTTGGACACTTCTCAATACTCCTCTTCCATGAGGGATGCAGCCCTTGTCCTTATATATAAAAAAGGGGCCTGTGAGGAGATTAGGAATTAGAAACATAGAAACAGAATTTGGCGGCAGATAAGGACTGCTTGACCCACCTAGTTTGCCCATTAGAGGCCATTGTGTTTATTAAATTCAGACTTGAAAATCTTAAGCAAGATACTACAAGCCAGACTCTCTATTGTGGCTCAGTATTTGATTAGTCCATTCCAAACATGTGCCTTGCAGGGTAGAAGGCAACAGGATAACCTGATTACATTAAGAGAATTACTCTACAAGGGGAATGTAGAAGGGGCAATAGGTTATATTTTGAGCTTGGACCAGGAGAAAGCCTTCAACAGGCTTTCTCATCACTTCTTATTTTCTACATTGTTGGGATTTGGTATTCTGGAACCCTTTGCTTCTTGGATTACAGCAATGTATAGTGCATCCTTTTTAGTGCCTGACATTAATGGTTGGTTTGGGAGGAAGGTAAAGTTTGTAGGGGGATGAAGCAGGGCTGTCCTCTAAGCTCACTGCTCTATGCATTTTGTATAGATGTGTTAATTAGATTAGTATTGGCCCATGATGAGATAATGGGGATTACACTACTGGAGTCCCTTTAGGTAACAGCATTGGCCTATGTGGATGACCTGGTTTTAACCCTTTCAGCCAACTCATCTGAAGTGGCATTAGTGGCAGTGTTAGCACAGTTTTCATATTTGTCTGGATCTAAGATAAATTTTGAGAAAAGTAAGGGAGTTATTCTGAGGAACACAAAGTTGCCAAATGCAGGTTTATGGGCAGGCGTCACAGTTACAGCTGACCCTATAACTATCTTAGGAGTTAAATTTGGACCAGGAGATGTAGCTCATTTGAATTGGGAACTGAAGATACAACAAGCAAGCAGGATGGTTGCCAGTTGGAAGGGTCAACAGATATCCAAAAAAAAGGAGAATTTTATTGATTAAGTCTTTGTTGATCCCACAGTTTGTATACCTTAGTTACATCCCCCGTCTTTAAGTACTAGCCTACTGGGTTTTTTTCAGGCCTTCTGGGTCTCACGACTAAACCCCATTAAGAGGGAGCTTACGTATCGCTCAATTAATTGGGGAGTATGATAAATCCCATTGCCTTTTTCTTTAGTTTATTTCTCTCCTACAATATTAGTCCCTCTTAATGACCAGGTACCAAGTATTGGATACCTCTAATTCAGGAATGGCTGCTCATTTGTAAACCGGCATGGGATAGTAAAAAGATGAGCTCTCTCCCCATGAAAGTTCCAGAATATGGGAAAATTGTGTCAAAAATGCAATCAGATGGGGGATTACTGCCACGCAGTTGCTAACTATGGACAGGAAAGGTATTTATGCTGCCATTATAGCAGCAGAAAGTAGCTCAGAGGTGGAATTCCCAGGGTACATAAAAGGGCAGAAATTATCTAACAATTGTCGAATATTAGACTTCCAGCCTTTATTTGGGACATTACTTGGTTAAGTAACTATGGCAGACTTGGGGTGAAAGGGAACAGTAAACATAAGCAGATATCAGAACGGTACTGCCCACGGGTAACCTGTGTGCAGGTGGTGGAGACACAGCAGCATCTGTTTTTAGAATGCCCTTCTGCGAATTCCTTTTGGAGCTTTCTATCTCACTCCTGGGCAGAACCTCAGCTGGCTGACCCGACTACAATCTTATCATGAATGGACCGGATAATAATAGTTTGAGTAAGTACCACAAGGATACCATGTATATTGCCCTGGCAGTGATCAGGTATTTTCTATGGCAGTCACGCTGCATGTTAATTATGCAGCAGAAAGGAGTCACATTTCAAGAGATTCAGTGCAACATAGGATATACTCTGCAAGCATACAGACAGCAGATATGTAAAGATATCCAGGGGAGAAGGCTCAACACTTATAGTTAAATTGTGTACATTGGATTAGTTAAAAAAAGGGGGGAGGGGTGTCACATTATCTCAGTGGAATGCAAAGACTTGAGTTTTGGATTATGCAGTTTGAGAATCTGATGCTTGTTTTTCTCCATTTATGAAACTTGTGAAATATGTAGCTATATTGTTTAATTCTTTGTTTTCTTACTTTACTACTTCATGTATGTAATTTGTATGTGGTTTTTGAACTTTGTGTAATGAAGTCCACTTCTAATAAAAAATTCCCTTACTCTTTTTGAGAAGTGCCATGGGATCTTAAACATCCGCCTGAACTAGCACCAGAACATGTAGATGGGACCTCAGTTTAACATTTCATCTGAAAGACAGCACCTCAGGAGTGGGGCACCCCCCTCATGCTGCACTACAGTGTCAGTATTGGGATTTAACCCAAGTGCCTGGTGTGGGGATAGAACCCACAGCCTTCTGATCGTCCAGTCTCAGAGTCAAGTGTGCAACCTGTTGAGCCACTGACACTGCTCCCTCCACTATCCTTCCCCCCATCCAGCTCACACCAACTTTCTCTCCCTTCCCCCTTTTTGCTCATCCTTCCTCACCTCTCCTCTCTTTTTCACCCTGGTCTACTTTCCTGCTTTCCATAAATCTGAGCTCTCCACAGGCTCCACCTCTCCTCACATGCGCTCATTCCCAAACCTATTCACTTCGAAAGACCCATAGGACTATTTACTACCTCTTCATCTTGTTACTCCTTCTCCTCCTTGCAGGCAACATACAACCAAACCCTAACCCCTCCTCCCCCCCTCCCCTTCCCACCAAAAGATCTAAGACTGTGCTACCTAAATGCCAGGAGTCTACTTCCAAAGTTAGATGCTCTTAAAATCTGGGTCACCCAATACTCCCCCAACCTTTTCTGTGTTTCTAAAACCTGGCTCTCATCCAGAGTTCCTGATTTCCAATTATCCCTTCCTGATTTTCTCCTTTTTCATCAAGACCAAGGCAACTGAGGTGGCAACATAGCCATCTATGCCTGCCAGAGCCTTTTCTGCTCTGTCTCTTTACGTGACTCCATCCCCTCCTCGCATGAGCTCCTTCTAATTAATATAAAGTTCCTGTCCTCCTTCCCCACCTTTGCAGCTGTGCTATATGCCTCTCCAGAAATCTTTCCCTCCTCGCTTGTTGAAATAATCTCGTCTCTTGTCGCCATAACCTCCTCCAGTGAGCTTATTATTCTTGGTGACTTCAGTCTAATTTGGCCTTCCCCCACCCTTCAGCCCTTCACTGAAAAGATTGAATCCCTAAACCTCCACCAGTTAATCAGTAAGCCCACCGGACCAAATCCATTCTCCCAAAACCGCTCTCTCGACTGGGTGCTCTCCTCCCACCCCCATCGCATTGCTGCTGCAGGCACTCTACCAGATTCATTTAGTGATCGCTACATGACCTACTGTGTTTGTAAGCTACGCATGCCCCACACCCCTCCCAACGACCATTGGCTGAGGTCATTCAGAACACTAAACACCAAGGCCCTCCTCTATGACCTTTCCTCCTCTGACTGGTCCCTAGTATATTCTGATCCTGACATTGACTCTACTCTCTCCCTCTTCGGATACTTTCCAAACAAGGCAAGGAACACTCACGCCCTACCTAGAAGGTGCACAGCCAGATGCTTCCACCACCCCTGGATCTCTGCTGACATCATTCAGCTCTGTAAATCTCTTGATCTTGCATGGGCAGGATATAAATCCTCCTTCTACCCCTCTGACCACCACATCTATTGGACCCTCAGAAATGCCTGTACCAAGGCAATATGAACTGCAAAAGCCCAATGCTTTAAATTGACCCTACAACAGAACTTTAGCTCCCCCTCTAAATTCTGGCAGGCCCTTCATTCCCACTTCAGCCCCCTTCCCAAGCTCCCCCCCTGCCATGGTTGACAGCTCGCCTGTCTCTGACCCTTCCTCCATTGCCTTGTTTCTCAATTCCTTTTTCACCAGCTATGCCCTCCACTCTAGCCCAGTAAAAGTCCCTCTGGCCTCTGGCTCCCCCTGCCTCCTCCTCATCCGAAGGCTTTAGCTTCTCTACTGTTTCTGTGCCTAAAGTCATCCTTGCTCTTACCTCTCTCAACCCTCACAAATCCAGCCCAGATGGCCTAGACCCCTGCATTCTCTGGATCTCTGCCCTTGCTATAGCGCTTCCTCACTCCCATCTGCTGAACCTTTCCTTCACTCTTAGTACTGTATCCCAGGCCTGGAAAGCTGTCATGGTGTTACCCCTTCATAAAGGGGTGATCCTTCTACTCCTAGCAATTACAGGCCTATATCCCTTTTCTGCTCCCTGGCTAAACTGCAGAAGTCTCTTGTCTTCTCTAGACTCTCTGTCTTTTTCAACTCCTCTGGTTTCCTGTCTCTGTTTCAGTCATGTTTCAGAAAAAAAATCACTCCACTGTCACCTCCCTCCTTCGTGTAACTGACACAGTTCTCAACGCCATGGTCCGTGGCTACATCACTGCTGCTATATTCATCAACCTAGCAAAGGCTTTTGATTCTATGTCCCATCCTCTTCTTATATCCAAACTCCTCTGAGCCTGTCTCTCCTCCTATACTGTAAACTGGTTCAAGTTCTATCTTACGGGCCAAACACAGTGTGTCCACACAGGTGATGCCCTGTCCCACCCCTTCCCATTCGAGCGGGTGTCACTGAAGGCTCAATTCTGGGCCCAGTCCTTTTTTCAGTCTTCCTCAATGACCTCCCATCTGTCTGTGACTCTTCCCACATTCATATTTACACGGACGATACGGTAATCTTTCCTCTGGTCCCTCAACCACTGAAGTGGAGTCCCAGCTGCAGAGTGACTTCTTGAGGGTGTTATGCTGGTTCCAGACCAATCAGCTCAAAGTTAACGCAAAAAAAAAAGTATCCATGACTTTCGGTACCATTCAGAAATTAGCCAAGCTCTCTCCCCTACCCTCCTTTGCTACCCTTGATGGCAACCCCTTGATGTAGTCCCTGCGTTCAAGTATCTTGGCATCTGGCTGGACAGTCATCTCAACTTCTCTTCACACATCAACTTCAACTATATCCATGCTAAACTCTACCCTAAGCTAGGAGCTATGTTTAGAAATAAAGAATCCCTCTCTCCTCTGGTTCGCCATGAGTTCCTTACCAAAATGATCCTTCTTGTTTCTGATTTTCCTGACGTGGTCTTTAGGTCTGCCCCACCTCATCCCTCTCCAGACTAGACACTCTTTTAATGCCTTTTGCCCCTTTACCACCAGTGCTCCTGCCCCATGCACCACTGCTCCCTCTACTCTTCCCTCTCGCTTTTCTCCATTCACTTACGCTGCCAGCACCACGCCACCACCCTCATTTCCATATTCTGGTTTCGGTCTCTCCCTTCCTACCTCTCCTTTCTCCTCTCCCCATCATTCCCTTCCTCTTAACAGATATGCTGCAGAGACCCCCATACCTTCTCTCTCTCTTATGTCCCCATTCCTATTTGGGACAGGTAGCCTTCTGTTATCAACTCCCCTGCATTTGGAACTCTCGTCCAAGCTCCCTACACCTATCTCCTTCTCTGCACTCTCTAAAATGTACCCTTTCCCAATCCCCCCCACTCTTGCTTCTGTCCTTCCTCATTCCCAGCAACCAGGCTGAGGCTCTTTCTCTCTCCACACATTCTTAACTTGCCTCCTTCTGTGACCCACTTTCCCTAACCCATCTGACTCCTAATGCAAACAGTAATCATCATCTCATCCCATGATCATTCCCTCTTTTCCCACCTCCTTTAGCTTCTCCCTTTACAGCTGGCCTCCTATGCTAACTTTGTGCTACTAATGTCTAGCAATATTTGCCAATATATTATTGTTTTTTCATTACCTTTTATTTCAATAATTGTACACCTATTTACATTGTAACCTGACTGTTCACTTGCTTCAACCCCATTTCCCTTTCCCATGGGTCAATCCTGCAAATGAGCTTCAATTCAGTGTGCCTCTCCCGATTACCAACATTTTAAATCAATAAATAAATAAATAAATTTACACATGTAATATGGGATACTACACAAAGGTTATGGGGAACAATAATTCTACAGAAATGAAAAAGAAAATGGTTTGCACAAGATGTTACACACAGAAAAAATCTCTCTCTCTCTCAGTGAGGTAGAATAGCTCACTACATAAGACACTTTGGTGAATCAGGGCAGACTTGAACCCTTAGATGATGGCTGTTCATAGTCCCAAAACTGACTAACTCTATTGGACTCTGCCACAGCATAAGACCCTCCAGCTGCCCCCCATGACACATCATCCAGTATATTACTCCAACACCATAGATTCAATATTCTTTGTGTCTTGAAGGCTGGGTTGGAAAACCAGTCTGATTTGGACTTTAGAAAAATACATCTGTTTTTGTTCAAAGCCCTGCCTAGCTCACATAAATGTTTGGTTTAGCTAACAGCTTCCTTATATGAAAAGACACTTTCTAAGCTCTCCCATAAATAGTCCAGGATCCTACCATGAAAATGGACAGCACAGATAGTAAATTGCCCTCAAAGCCCATGGGTCTGTCTCTGACAAGAATCTTGATTTTTTTTTCCAGGAATGTCAGCTTTATTCCTGTAGTTGCTAAATTCTAACTGATACCCATGCAGAAAGAATTGAATAAAGATAAAAAAAAAAGTACATACAGTGACAGGTGAACACAGCAAATTGTTACCCCCCCCAAGAAAAATGAAGAGCAAATCTTTCTAGCAGCACTAAATTATTTTTTAGTGTAAGTAGGCTGGCCCTACCTGCTATGCCCTCAGTTCACTCTTTGCGTGAACCACACATTAGTTTCTCCTAGTGTCTCTCCTACTCAAAGAGAAAAAAAACACAAGGGTGCTAACTGTCATCTGGGCAGCCCATCCACATTGCCATGCTGTGACCCACTGCACTGCCCAATGTCCATGTTATAGGACTGGATCACCAGGCTCCACCTTTGCAACTTTGAATTCTGTTCACTAGTCCTATGCAACCATGTAAGGGGGCTGTGATCAGTAACCAGGGTGAACTACCCTCCCAATCAGATAAGGTTGCAGCTTCTGTAAAGCCCAGATAATCATTAGACACTCCTTCTTGATCATGGCATAGGCCTCCTCTCTAGGCAACAGCTTTCTGCTCAGGTACCTGACTGAGTGTTCCTCTCCCGAGTGCATAACCTGACTAAGAACCACACCTAGCCCATGATCAGATGTATCATAGTCTGAGCTGGCAAGAACAGGAGCCCGACACAATGTCTCCTTCAGCTGGTAGAATATGGTATCACAGATTTCCTCCACTGAACCTTTTCCAGCATTTTCTTCCTGGTGGGATCAGACAGGGGTTTGGCCATGCTGCTGAGATTTGAAATTTGGGTCTGCTTCTGCTCCCTCCTCTGGATAGCTGCACACAGCCAGGGCCATCTTGTCCCTGTCATGGTAGCATTTCATCATGTTTATGTAGTAAACTCACTGTTTACACCTCCTCTCTGGTAGCTCCACCATGCAATTAACATTATTCACCCTCCTGACCACTGACTAAGGCCCCTCCCATGCTACTTGTAATTTGTTCTGCCAGATGGGGATGAGCACCATCACCTGTTGCCTGACATCATACTCCCAGTCTCTGGCTCCATGGTTATACCATATCTTCTGCCTCTGTTCTGTAGTGACTAGGTGCTCCTGGACAAACCCCATTAGCCCCTTGAGCCATGACATGAAATTCAGGACATACTCCACAAAAGATTCCCCTTGGGGAGCAAGCTCACCCTCCCATGCATCCCTAACCAAATCAATAAGGTCTATTGCCCTATGGCTAAATAGGAGCTTGATGGATGAGAACCCTGTGGACTCCTGGGGGACTTCCCTATATGCAAAAAAGAGATGGGGTAGTTACTTGTCTCACTCTCTTACATTCTGGTCAGCAAATGCCCTTAACATGATCTTAAGGGATCCATAGAATGGGTTGACCAGACTGTTAGTCTGGGGGTGGTGTGGTGAGGCCCTGAGCTGCCTTACCCAACACTTCTTCTGGAGATTAACCATCAGAGATTAAGTTGGTGCCCTGCTCTGACAGAATCTACACCCAGCTAAATATCCTCAGCAGTTTATTGGCCACTTTCTCAGCTTCAATGGAGGACAAGGGTACTACCTCTGGGTACCTTGTGGCATAATGTACAACCACCAAAATGCACCATTTGCCATTGCAATGTGGGTGCTAAAAGGCCCCACATGTCCACAGCAACTGGCCGGAATGGCTCTTCAAAAACAGGCAGGGGAATCAGATCTGCCTTAGCCTTGCCCCCAACCTTCCCCATCCTCTGTCACTATGGACAAGTTCAATAGTAGTGTGCCATGTCTTTAAAAATACTGGGCTAGAAAAAATTGTTAGTCAGCCGCCTTTTTGTACAGCTGATCACTAGGTGTCCTGAAAAGGGTATGTCATGGGCTGAGGCCAGAAGCTGGTTCATATACTCCCTAGAAACCATTATCTGACAGAGCACTCCTGCCTCCAGTCCTCCCTTGGAAACCCATTCATAGTACTGAAGCCCATTCTCCCAGTACACCTCCCTTTTCCCAGAACTTGGAGAGTCACCTACAGTACCACAGTGGTGACTAACTCCCTTAACTTTTGCAGGGCTGAGTCAGCTTGCTGAGTTCTTCCTAGCTCTGCACACCCAACCTTACTCAAAACACACTCTGCTGTGGGACAGCCACCCCCAGCTAGGCTCTCCTCAGTCTGTAGCTGTGGTTCAGAACTGATGCTCCCAGCTCATTCTTCAGCTGCAGCTTCTCCCGCTACTGAAATAGAGGTTGCGTCTTCATGCACTGCGCCTTCTGTGTCCTCAGGAGCTAATTCCCTCACCTTACTACAACTAATGACACACCCAATATTAGTCCTACTATCGAAGTCATTACCCATGATTATATCAACAGGAAGGTCTGGTACAACACCCACCTCCCATATGCCCTGGCCACTTTTCCAACTTAGAAAGATCTGGGCCATTGGCACTGAGACTGCAGGACTCCTCACTCCTCTAATTCAAGAAAACTGGCCAGATAGGATCTGTTTCTTCCTCTTGAATTAAATCCTGCTTCACCATAGAAATAGAGAAACCTGTGTCCCTCAATCCCTGGGTTACCAATCCATCTACCATGACTGGGTGCATACATGCAGTGGTATTAAAGGGCACTGCATTTAGTGTGCAGGACACTACATGCTTTGAGCTCCCTGAGCTAACCCCTTTTTTCAAATTTTTCAGGCAATCATAAGACAAATACCATAGTTTCTGACAGATACAGCACCTGCATTCATCCATCTCGGTGCTTTTGAGACCAGGTGGCTTCCCTTTTTGTTCAAGCAGAGGGTAGCTTCCTTTATGCTGCCCCCCTGTTCCCCTAAAACCACCTGATGTCCCTCCCCCATTACTGTTGTGATGAGGGGACGGTCAACTGAATATGAACTAATCAGCCCTCTTTCTAGCCAATAACCATATTCTCAGATCCTCAAGTACTGTTTTTAGAAACTGTTCCAGAAGAAATAAATCTTTTATTTCCTATACAGAGTGAGCTTTTGCACTCTCTACTGAGCCTTCTCACAAGTTGCTTAGCTACACACACATTTCAGCATAAATGTCCATCGGTGTCTTTCTCAACCCTCTAAATGTTTGCCTATAGGCCTCGGGAGTTAGCTCAAAATGCTTTTGCAAGGCATTTTTCACTTTATCATTATTCAAGCAGTGGCAGTAGGTGAGTTGCCCAAGCAGCCTTGCCCAATTCAAACTGCCCACAGATTCTCTTAAAAGATCTTAAAAACAAATCAAGATCATCCCAATATCTGGAAAACATTTTAGAAATAAATGTTGGCTTCCTGGGTCAAACCCCTTATGCCATTACTCAGTGTGTGGTGATGTTCTGTGGCTCAGCCTCCATCTGGATCTCTTGCCGGCACTGCCTTCTCTCTCACTGGATTTTGTGCTGCACTCTGTTTCTCACTCTTCAGCCTTTTGTCTCTCCTCCTCTGCCTCCAGTTTCATCTTTTGCAGCTCCACCTCTGGCTTTTGCCTCTCAGTTTCTGCCTTCACCTTAACCAGTGCAAGCTTCATCTCCAGCATTTATACTGAGTCTGTTTGTACAGCTACCCTAGTCAAAGGCTCTGGCTCATCTGTATTCTCCCTAACCTTCATCTCACAACATTGCCTAGCAGTGACCCCTTCCACATGGCTTTCCTGGTCACTTTTTTTGAGGATGGCTATGAGTTTCACTCATGTTTGCCCATCCTCATAGTCCAATTATCAGCACAGCTCCTTCAGGTTTAGCACTGAGCACTTCTTATATGGCCCAGACATAATGTCTTCTATCTGTCTACTGTACTCTTGCTTAATAAAAAAAAACTGGTAGAATATGTAGTCCCCTTTTATATGTCCTGTTCTGTGACTGGAAAGATAACCTTAATACTAACAAAACAGTTTCAGAGCCCACCACTTCCACCAGTATGTGACAAACTAGTCTCTCCCAGATTTAGCCTACCAGTATTACCAGCTTTCTCGAACCCTTCAGACCCCTGCAACAGTTCTCAGTAGTTGCCACCACCTGGTATACACACTATCTCAGGATATCTCAAGGTCTGAATCCATCCAAAGCTGCTGCTGAAATAGTGCAGGGTTCCTTGTTCAATGGCACATGATCCACCCCTCTCTCTCACAGCTAAGAACACCTTACTTTAGAATCAGATGAGGGTAACTGTAGCATTCTCTTCAGAAATGGAAATACCGTTTTTGTAAGTTAAAAATCAGTCAGCTGTACCTCAAAGGACTCAGTCATGGAAACACAAAGTTTATAAAAAAAATTGTAATACTCCAATAGAAACATAGAAGCATAGAATTTGACAGCAGATAAGAACTGCTTGGCCCATTCAATCTGCCCATTTTTCCCTACCTACACTATTACATCAGACCATGGCTGATCTACAGCTCTTTCTCCCCTCCCCCTTCCTTTCCACTATGTTTCCTTTGTGCTTATCCCATGCATTCTTGAACCCCACCACAGTTTTTGCCACCACCACCTCTGCTGAAAGGCTGTTCCAGAAATCCACCACTCTTTCTGTGAAGAAGTACTTCCTCACATCTCTCCTGGATTTACCTCCTCCAATTTCATAGCATGCCCCCTTGCTCTTGATCACCTTTTCTTCTGAAAAATACTCCCCTCCTGTACCTTATTTACCCATGTAAGGTATTTAAAGGTCTGTATGATATCCCCCTCTCCCTCCTTGGCTCCAGGGTGTACATATTGAGATCCTTTAGTCTGTCCTTATACGGCTTTTGATGCAGACCCTGCACCATTTTAGTTACCCTCCTGTGGACCACCTCCACTCTGTCTATGTCCTTCCAGAGATGTGGTCTCCAGAACTAGACACAATACTTTGGGGGGGAGGTATTACCAATGATCTATAAAGAGGCAACACCACCTCCCTCTTTCTGCTGGTGATACCCCACCCTATGCACCCCAGCATCTCACATGCCCTCCCTACTGCCTTGTTGCACTGTCTGGCCAACTTTAGGTCATCCAATATGATTACCCCAGGTCTCTTTCCTGCTTGGTGATTATCAATACCATGCCATCCATTTTGTACTCCACCCCTGGGTTTCTGTGCCCTAAATGCAATATTTTACACTATTACACATTGAAACCCAGCTGCCACACCCTTGACCACTCATCTCAGGTCTCTGCTCATCCTTTCCACTCTCTCTGGAGTGTCTACCCTATTGCAGATTTTTGTGCCATCCGCAAGAGGTAGACCTTCCTTCCAGCTCCTCTGCAATGTCACTTATAAAGACATTAAAGAGGACTGGTCCAAAAACTGATCCCTGAGTCACCCCACTGATCACCCTCACTTCCTTGGAGTAAACTCTGTTTACCACCACCCTCTGTCTCCTTCCCCTAACTAATTTCACATCCAGTTTACCACCTTTGAACCCACCTCTAAGCTACCCAGCTTGCTTATTAGTCTCCTATATGGAATGGTGTTGAACACCTTACTGAAATCTTGGTAGGCCATGTCCACCACTCCATCCTGATCTAATTCCTTGGTCAGCCAGTCAAAGAAATCTATCAGATTAATTTGACACGACTTCCTCCTTGTGAAACCACACTGCCTTGGGTCTTGTAACCCACTGGATTCAAGATATTCCACAGTCCTTTCTTTCAGCAGTGATTCCATTAACTTTCCCACCACCGATGTCAGGCTGACTGGCCTATAATTTCCAGCCTCCTGCCTGCTACCACTTTTGTGTAGTGGGACTACATCTGCCCTCCTCCAGTCCTCTGGAACCACTCCTCTTTCTGGTGAGCTGTTAAATAGAACTGTAAGAGATGCAGTCAGTGTTTCCCTGAGCTCCCTTAACACCATTGGATGCACCCCATCTGGCCTCATTGCTTGTCCAACATATACTGTATTTATTTGTTTATTTATTTAGTTTATTTTCAAAGTTTCACCAAGAAAGACATACTGAGCTGCTAACAGCTAATTTCCAGATGCAGTCTTGGGGTGGGGGATATATGGAAAAATCATATACAGTAAATACCATATATCAAGGAGCATAATCAAAAATTAAAGATAAATCATTATAACAGATTTGTGTGATATAGGAAAAAGGAAACAGATTGCCAGGGCAAAACTACTGGTGGGGGGTGGGAAAGAGTCATGGTCAGTTGCAGGGGAGAGAAGAATAATCATGAAGGAGAAACTGTAAGGAGTAAGCATAAGAGGCAAAGCAAATTGACAAGGGAAGGGAGGACCAGAGTTTAGGAAAACAGTATGAGAAAACAGATTGATCAACAGTAGACTTTCTAGAAGGAATAGTGAGAGAAGTGGAAGTATCATTACACAGAGGGTAGGAGGAAGCTGAGGGTGAGGATAAGAGGGATGTAAGATAAGAGGGAAAGGAACCAAACCAGAATTTAAATATAAAGGCAGTACAATGGGAATGGTGCCTGGCATCAAGAGAGGGGAGTAAAAGGGAAGAGCAGAGTGAGAAATGGTGTGTACGAGGGGTACATTCTAAAGCAAAATGACAAAAAGAGTTGAAAAAGGGGTCCAGTCTGGCAAGGGAGGATTTGGGAGCTCCACTATAGACTATGTCACCATAATCAAAAGTAGGGATACTCATCTTAAAAACAATCTCTTCATGAACAGGAAGCAGGATACTCGCTCTTTTTCTGCACAATGCACCAAGCTTGGGGTAGACGTTTTGGTGAATGGCATCAATATGCACCAAGAAATAAAGATGATGGTCACACCAGATCCTGAGGTACTTAAAAAAATACATCATCAATACAGTAATAGCACCATCAAGGGTGTGAAATGAAGGGAGAGAGGTGAGTCTGGAAAGCCTCCGATGGGTGACAAAAGTCATGGAGACTGTTTTTTTTTTTTTAGTATTAAGGGACAGGAGTTAGTCTGGAACCAGCACTGAATATTGCCAAAATCTAGCTGAAGCTATGAGGTAAGATCATGGGAAGAGGAGATAGATGCAAAAATTACTGTATCATCAGCATTCACATGAATGGACACAAAGGAATAGAAAAAGGGAGGGTCATTCAAGGATATGGAAAGAAGAATAGAACCCAGGACAGGTCCTTGAGGGACACCTGTGCAGATAGGGAGCAGTGATGAAATGAAGCTTCCTATCCAGATAGCTTGAGATCTTCCCTCAAGGTAAGAATGAAACCAGCTGACTGCAGAGTCAGAAAGTCCCACTGCTTTAAGTTTGTCCAGAAGGAGGGGATGTGCCACTGTGTGAAAAGCTATAACATGATCAATAGAAATGGCAGATGTGATCAGACTCTGATTTTTACCTGAGAGGATGGAGTCAGTGAGCTGAATGAGGGAAGTAGAAGTGGAGTAGGATTTCCTAAAACCAGACTGAAAGGGTGTGAAGAAGGGGGAGTCAAGGAATGGAGAAAGTTAGAATAGTACAAGGTGTTTCTGTAATTTAGCTAAGATAGGAAAGAGTGAGATAGGACAGTAGTTACCAGGAGAAGAGGGATCACCACCTTTAGGGATAAGAATGACAGTAGCCTGCTTTCTAGCATCAGGAGCAGTAGCAAACGAATAAGAAAGGCTGAGAAGTGAAGTGGGGTCAAGGGTGCTGGAAGATGGTAAAAGCTGAGGGGGCTGAGAATCAAAAGGGCACTAATGAGGGTACAAAGGGCACTTTTTCTATACTAGTTTTTGCCATAAAGAAATAAAAAGTGGAGTGGTTACCGCTCCTTTCACCTCCCACCCCGGTTCCGACAACTATGAGTGGGGTAGTAGGCAGTGAAATGGCAGAGTCTGAGAGATGTAGAAGTTTGAGGTCAGTGCCATCAGAGCTACCACATTTTTAATTTTTTTTTTATTTAGTTGTTTAACCAGGTATAGCACACTAAGCTGAAAGCTTTTTTACAGGAGCGACCTGGGAACACAAGGAGGTTAAGTGACTTGCTCAGGGTCACACAGTATGCAAGTGGAAGCTGTGGGATTCAAACCCAGGCCTGGTCTGCTGGACGTCACCAGATGTGCAGCTTAGAGCCTTAGACCACTGTGCTATACTGCCTCATTTGTGAGGATTAAGAGCAAGCAAGGACTTAAGGGAAGCAGAGCTAGTGGCAGAAGAGAAGGCAAAAGAGAGATTTAAAGGAGGAGAAGGTAGAGAGAGGGCAGAAAGTGAGGAGGATAAGGAAGGGATGAGACAGAGGGCACAGGCAGTAAAGTGGGAGTTAAGGAGAAAGGCAATAATAGAAGGGTCTGAGATGAGGGAGTCATCAACCATGAGAACAGAAGAGGGAGACTGAGTTGGTAGGGAGAACAAAGAATGGACAACCTTCCAGAACTTAGAGGGATGATTAATGTGGTTCTGGAGTGTGGATGTTAAATTCTCAGACTTTGCAAGTCTTACGGCTTTGGTACAGGTGTTAGGAAGGTGATGATAGTTTTCCAAAGCAGTTGGGGAGCCAGTGAGCTTAAAAGAACACCAGGTGTGGTCTCTAGTATGGAGGCAAGTCACAACCTCAGCTGTAATCCAATGTAGTTGATAGCCCCTTGCTCTACTTTTTTTTGGGGGGGAGCACTGACGATCCCATACAGCCATAAATTTGGATTGAAAGCATTGCAGGGAAAAATTTATATTATTAGCTGTTGAGATCAGGGACCAATCAGTTGCCCATAGGTCAGCTGGGAGAGAGAACAAGTCCACAGACCTAAAGGACCTGAGATGAATAAATTTAGGGGAATACAGGATACTACACAAAGGCTATGGGGAATAATTATTCTACAGAAATGAAAAAGAAAATGTCTTAAACAATCAGCTACACACAGAAAAAAACTTTCTCTCTCTCTCTCTCTCTCTCTCTCTCTCTCCAGGTAGAATAGCTTACCACATAAGACACTTTGGTGAATCAGGGCACACTCGAGCCCTAAGATAGTAGGAAAAAGAAAATGGCTTAAACAGTAGGTTACACACAGAAAAAAACCCTCTTCTTCCTCCCTCTCTGTCTCACTCTCTCTCTCAAGGTGGAATAGCTTTCCACACTAGACACTTTGGTGAATCAGGGCAGACTCAAACCCTTAGATGGTAGCGGTTTGTAGGCCCAAACCTGACTAACTCTTTCAGGATCTACCAGATCTTAAGACCCTCCACCTGCCCATCCATGACATGGTATTCAGTATGTCACTCTGGCATCATACAGTCAGTATTCTTTGTGTCTTGAGAGCTAGGTTGAAAAAACTGCCTGATCTGGACTTTGGACAAAAACATCTCTTTTATGTCCCAAGTCCAGTCTCACCCACAGGAACGTTTGGCTTAGCTAGCAGCTTCCTGATATGAAAAGACATTTTCTAACCTCTCCCATAAATTGTCCAGGGGTTCTGCCATGATAATGGACAGCACAGATAGTAAAATGATTCAGAACCAGTGGGGTCTGTCTCTGATAAGAATTTTGACTTTTTCCCAGGAATGTCAACTTTGTCCCTGTAGCTGCTAAATTCTAACTGATACCCATGCAGAAATAATTAAAGGTATACATAGCAAATTGTCACACTATAATTTTTTTTATTTTACAATTTTTGGCCAGGAAAGACACACAAAGTTGAGAATTGTTTCCAGGTGTGTACTCGGAGCACAGAGAAGTTAAGTGAGTTGTTCACTGTCACACAATATGCGAGCGGTAGCTGTGGGGTTCAAACCCAGTTCTCCAGGTTTGCAGTTCAGTGCTCTTAACCACTATGCTATGCTGCCTCCAAGTATCTAGTAAAAGTCCTTGCTTCCACTTCTGCTGGCAAACTATTTCAATGTTTTACAACTGTAATAGTAAAATATGACCCTCTTAAAAATTTATTAAAGCCTTTAGTTTCAAGTTGACACATACCCCCCCCCCAGTATTATGAGGTTTAGTCTTAAAAGCAAGTCCAAGCTCCTTCATTAACATCTTGTCATCAACAATATAAAACACAAGCAGCAGGTCCCCTCTGACTCTTCTTCTTTCCAAACTATGCATTTTCAGTTGTGTTACCTTTTCCTCATATGTAAGATTTTGGATAGATTTGATTAGCTTTGTGACTTTTACCCTGTACTCTTTCCAATGCCCAAATGTCCTTCCTTAGGTAGGGATACCAGAACTGTGTGGAACAGTCCAAATAAGGGCATACATATGAATTATATAACTGCATTATCACCTCCCTCGAGCAACTGGTAAATGCTTTTCTGATACAGGCCAGTGTTTGACTTCTTTTCCCTACTGTCACATACAGTAATTGTTGACTGGGAAGTGGGGCAAGGAAATATTTCTTATTATCAGCTTCATCCCTGTGGTTGATACAGATCCAAACCAATTGCTTTTTTTGTTCGTGAGTTAGTGAATCAGGAAATTCAACCAAGACACCAGGGAAATTCCCCTACTCTTTTCAAGAAGAGTTAATAGATCTTTAACAGCTACATAAGTAACTGCCAGGATAGGCAGACAGACCACAGTTCAATGTTTCATCTGAAAAATGGTACATATGTTTTTCATTATTTTACAACCACTGCCATGCCTAAGTTTTCCCTCTTTGTGTGTTTGCTTGGCAAAAGCAAAGTAAACATACTGGTATCAGCTGAACAGAAATGGGGGCTTGGCTAAGCCAGCCTTTCAGGGAGCTGCATTTTGCGACTTGATTATTCTCTGCCAGTTAGCTTGGGGATAGTAAAGTGTGCCATATTATCACTACTAGTCAACTTGCACTGCATAACAGAATAAGTAATTCCTTGTGCGTTTCATGTGAGGTGGAAGCGATATAGGCCATGGCATGTCAATAAATAGCCATTGCAAACAGTTATGTGTGTGCTTCAAGTGGAAAATAGGCGTTGCTGACAACTGCTAATGTACACATACATCTCAATTTTATGGCCTGTGCACATTAGCAGCTGGTCAATGTGCAGGAAAATTAAAATTTGACTTTCTGCTGCTTCAAGCCTATGAGAGGACTTGCTGCTCATGCTGCAGCATACTCACTGATTTGTCAGGCTGTCAATCACTGTGATGGCAGAGCCCAACACATTCAGCACTTTCACCACCTTTCCCCTTTCAATGACAGCACCACTGTATTAACTTAAAGGGTCACTACCAGTTTATTTTGTGCATCTCATCACATATTGTGAATGGACACTGTAGCGGTGCAACTCAAGCTTGGGCCCAATTTGACTGGAAACACTGAAGGACCATTAGAAAGGTTTTAGAGTTCCAAACAAAACTGACTTTATTCAGCAAATAATAATTTTTGATGGCATTTTAAATGTATGGCAAACAAAAGAAACTTGTTTCACTGAAAATAAACAACCAACTTGATTTTGAACATCTTTTCCACGTCAAGGCTTAGCTCACCACTCTAGAGGATTTCTCACCTTTCCCAGCCTTTCTGAACTGCAGTTTCCACATTCACACTGCAGCTCTCCCTCTGCAAAATTCCTTTTGTAGCAGGCCCCTTATTAAATAGGCTAAGGCTGCACAGGTGGGTTGCAGCAGGCTTAATTAGCAACAGTCTGTATGGACATTCAGCATCCAGTACAGGTCCTGTAAGTAAAGGGATTGATATCTGAATATTTGGGACTTATCACAGTCAGGACAACTTGTAGGGTTTGAGGGGGTGACAGGTGTAGGAATAATACACTCCATGACTGACACTGTCAGACTTTCTGCCCCTAAAATTTTACATAGTTTTCTGAAGCCTAGAGAATTTGTTTGTTGGCTGTAGAATGCCTCATACCTTTATTTTCAATTTCCATCACTTGTATTACCAATTTCTTTGTTTCCTCAGTTTTGAAATGGGTCACCTGCTTTGATTTCATCTCTTGAGGACGTTGACATGCTTGTACACTGTGAGCAGTGTCACTTGTGTCCCTTACTGTTCAAGCATTTGTCTGTTGTGTGTTTCCCTCAGTGCTTCATTTGTGTACTTGCCCACCGAGCAACCACAGACTCAGTGCTTTAATGCCGAAGTTACAAACAGAATACTTTCAGACTGCTAAAAAAAAAACAGCCTATCAGAAGTCATGCTAAGCAACCCATTTGCAGCTCCCACTTTAATGCCATACTGCTCAAGTACTCCTTGAAACAGTAACTATTTTGCATTGTGCCATTATATTTACTGTATCTTGAACCACAGTAACTGTCCCAATTGAAGAAGTGCTAATGTAAAGCTGGCCATGTGGTGTACAAGGATAATCAATTTACAGTTACCAAGAACAAAGCCGGCACTCACCCCTCTGATATATGCATGACCTTGCATGACCCGCCAGCACTTCTGTCTTTGCACTGTTACCATTGGGAAATGAGCACTGAATGTTTCAAGAGCCAGCCTGAAAGTTCTTCCTTTTTTGCTGAAGACTAAGCACAAGGTGAAAGGCAACAAGAGATATACGGACCAGATACTGTAGGGGTGAGTGCCAATTTTGTTCTTCATAACCATGTATGTTTTTTTTTTTAATTGAATAAACTTTATTGAAAACACCAATGGAAGAAACAATATAACACAATGGCAAATCTAAGGCACAATAACAAGAGCAGATATTACAGAAATAAGACCAGATGGTATGCGATTTTAAATTAAATACCCACACCCCACCCTCCCTGCCCTCCACTCTATCCCTCTCCCCTCTCACCACCAGGGGAAACCCAGGGGAACTCCCAGTAAGATAAAAGGAAAAAGACATGTGGTGCCTGAAAAATATTGCACCTATACTAAACCAGAAACAAAAAAAAAAAAAAAACCCAATCTGAGAAAAGAATGGCTAGGTTCAATTTGTTAATAAAACCTGTAAAAGTTCCCAAACCCGACTGTATTGGGATATTCAGTCAGCCATACTGGCAATGAGGTGCTCAGCTTGTAGGGCAGATAAAATCTCTCTATGCCATTCAAGGAATTGGGGTATACATTTTATTTATTTATTTGGTTTTTGTTGACAGAGTAAGTGCACTAGACAAATTCTGCCTATTTTCAGGCACAACCCGGGGGAGGAGGATACAGATGAATACCAACTGACCTTGAACCAGATTAAGCTGTTGGTGGTATTTTTAGTGAATGGGGGGAAACTTGGCCCGGGCACAGGGGAAATTCTCCTACTCTTTTCAAGAAGTGCCATGGGATCTTTAACATCCACCTGAACTACCACCAGAACAGGCAGATGGGACCATGGTTTAATGTCTAATTCGAAAGACAGCAGCTCAGGAGTGCAGCACCCCCCCAATGCTACACTACAGTGTCAGTATTGGGATTTAACCCAAGTGCCTGGTGTGGGGATAGAACCCACTGCCTTCAGATCTCCCGGCCTCAGAGGCAAGTGTGCTACCTGCTGAGCCACTGACACTGATGCATTGATCCATCCAGTGCTAAAGAATAACCTTCTTGGTGCATGCGGAGATCTGGGCCATATGTGGCCTTTGATTCCCAACCAAGACAGTGGTATAATCCCCCAAAACACATATTTCAGGGAAAAAGGCTTCAGATAGCCCTAACAGGGGATCTAGGTGGGTTTGAATGGAATCCCAGAAGAGGGTCACCCTCTCGCAGGATCACAAGATATGAAGTAGAGTGCCCAGTTCCTTGCCACATCTGGAGTAGAGTTTACCAGGGAGTCTACCCATTTTGTGTAGTTTAGCAGGGGTATAATAGAGATTATGAATAATATTAAACTGCATAAGATGGTATCTATCCCATTTCATAAATTTGTAAAGATGTTTCCAAATAGTAGTCCAATTCCTGGTAGCATTAGATGGCAGGAGGGATTGGTCCCAACAGTAAAACCCTGGACTTGCCGAAGTAACCAGAAAGTTGTGTAATGCCCGATAGTACATGAAATGTAGTGAGATGTAGGGGTGTGTTGCACTAAAGGGAAAACCAAATCACCAAATGAACAAGACCAAGGGCCACTACCAAAGTGTTGGAGAAGCATACTGTATGTGATAACTGAAAGTATCAAAAACACGAGGAGGTAGGCCAGTGATATTGGGCTTGGGCCTCCCGAAAAGAGAGTAGTTTTTGATTCAAAACAAGATCACTAGCTATTTGTGCCTCCAGCTCAAGCCAAAACTTCTGAGAAAGAATCCAACCAGCTATAAAGAGATTAGGATTCCCAAACAAGGGCTGGGATATATCTTTATATGGGCAGGTTTTAAAGAAAGAGCAAAATTGCATGTGAATTTGCAGGGAAGCATCCAGGGGGGAGTCCCATAGCACGGGAGGGAGCTTTTTCCACAGGAAATAAGGAAGCAATTGGATATACAAACTGTTATCTGAACAAAGAGAATGTTCAATGTCCACCCACTGCGGTACACAAGGGTGAGATGGGTCACCTCCTGGTGGTCTCAACCAGTGAGAAAGCCAAGTGAAATGAAGGGACAAATAGTATAGAAAGAAATTAGGCAATTGTAGCCCCCCATCCAGTTTAGCATGTATTAGTTTAACAAAAGCTCTATGGGCTGCTTTACGTCACCACAAAAAGGAAGAAAGAAGATGATGAACTTGATTAAACCATGATTGAGGAAGGGGATAATTGTGCATCTGGAGAGGATACAATAACCTAGGCAGGATGCTCATTTTAAAAATGTTTAGATGGCCCTAGAGTGTGAGGGGTAACAGTGGCCAATTATCTAAGTCAACTTTGAGGCGTGTCACCAGGGTGTCTAAATTATATTTTCATTTCTTTAAGGGAGAGACACTAAGACAGATCCCTAGATATTTTCAGTTTATCCAGTTTCCAGTTTAAGCCGAGGTGGACAATGTCAGCCTTAAGTTAAGCCTCAGTTTTTGAGAGGTTTAGTTTGTAATTAGAGATATCACCAAACTGGGAGATAAGCTGTAAGGCAGCAGGCAGGGAAGTGGCGGGTGAAAAGGTATGCAATAAAATGTCATCCGCATATACTGATAATTTATAAGCAGTATGTCTGATTGAAATGCCCAATACCTGAGGGTAAAGATTAAGTTTACAGATAAGGGGTTCCAGAAAAAGATTAAATAAATAAGGAGAAAGTGGACAACTCTGCCTGGTGCCTTGGCACAGGGTGAAGGGTGATGATAAAACCCCATTACAAGAAATCCAGGCTGATGGAGAAGAATAAAGCACCTTAATTCATTGAATAAATACTTGGGGAATCTGGTATTTAGGAAGGAGGGTAAACAAGTAGTCCTATGAGACCTAATCAAAGGCTTTCTTGGCATCCAGGGATACCAGGGCTGTAGGGGTGGAGGAATCCCTGGATGCCGAGAAGAGGTAGGACAACTTCCTAAGGTGGTCAGCTGAGAGGCACCCTTCAACAAAGCCTACCTGTTTCCTACTAATAAGGGACCCCCATACATGCCCCAGCCTACAATCCAATACTTAAGCAAGAATTTTCATATCAACGTTAATAAGGGATATAGGCCTATAGTTGGAGACAAGTGTGGGGTCCATATCCAGTTTAGGGAGAACCACAATCGTTGCAGCATTAAGAGATCAATCAGAAAGACCAGCCTTAGAGATATAATTATAAGTGTACAGGAGGATGGGAGCTAGTTGGTCTTTACATGACTTATAAAAATTAGTAGTAAAGCCATCCGGACCAGGGGGCTTGTCCGGAGCTATGGAGTCAATAGCTTGTAAAATCTCCAGTAATGTAAGCAGGACTTGCAAAATGGCAACTTGTGGGTCAGTTAATTTGGGGAGTAGCATGTCCTGTAAAAAGACTTCTAATTGCACAGAGCAAAATAGGGATGAAGGAGAATCATATAAGGATTGGTAGAATATCTGGAAGGAGTCAACAATATCTCGTGGTGAAGTGAAAAGAGATCCAGAATCAGTACAAAAAGAAAGTACTATCCTATCCATAGCCTGGGAGTATAGCCGAAGGGCTAGTAATTTTCCATCCTTCTTCCCCTGATCAAAGTAGAGAATTATATTGAAAGTGGAAGTTTTCTAATTGTACCCACTCAGATTGGGGGGAGGTCTGTGAAAGGAGTCCCTCTAAATCCCATATCTGGGTTAATAAGGAGGATAAAGTAGCCCAACTTTCTTTCTTCCACTTTTTCTTGAGCCAGATTAGTTCCCCCCTAAGGGCACACTTCAGGGCTCCCCATAGAATATCTAGGGTCGGCATAGAAAGAGAGTTAATCTCCATAAACGAGGAGATGAAGGATTGGAGGCATTTCAACCGGTCACTTAATTTGAGTAGTTGATTGTTCAAAGTCCATATTTTATCTTTGGGTAATGAGGGAGTAAGATTTAACTGGAGAAAGGCAGGATGGTGATCAGATATAACTCTGGCAGAATAATGACATAACAAGACTCCAGGGAGGTGTTCTGCTCCAAGCAAAAAGTAATCTATTCAGGAGAAGGAGTGATTTGGGGGAGAATAAAAGAAAAATTCTAGAGTAGTAATGTTTAATATTCTCCACGGGTCTATCAAACCCACAGAGTCCATCATCTCCCAAAGTGCCAATTGAATTTGGGAGAGAGCAGACCGGTGCCTGCCAGATCGGTCAAGATCATTGGACTGGACCAAATTCCAATCCCCCGCTAATATAATGGGATGGGAGGTCCAAGGGGCCAAAAGGGCCATTAGAGAGGTAAAGAAGGAGGGGTCTTCAGTGGTAGGGCCATATATCGCTCCTAATATTGATTCCACATGGCCTAGCAAGGCACGGAGAATTATATATCGGCCCTGAGAATCTATAAATTCCTGGAGAAGATGAAAGGGAACTCTCCAAGCTATTAAAAGAGCAACCCCCTTCTTCCAGTAACCAGATCCAGATCCAAACACCTGTCCCAACCAGGACTACCTAAATAGGAGGACCTGGGATGTGAGCAGGTGAGTCTGTTGCAGGAATACTATATCAACTTGCAATCTTTGTAAGTGGAGGAGAACCTTAGCCCGCTTATTAGGGGACTGAGCGCCTTTAATATTCCAAGTACAAAACTTGTAGTTAGCCATTGAAAAGCAAATAATCGGATCTAGGATTCATAGTTAGGTGCAAAAGGACAAACCAAAAATAGAAGATTAGCCATCTTAACTGGGATGAACTCTCGGGATAACCCTCCCCCACCATCCCATCACCCGGTGGTGCCCACCCCACCCCACCCCATAATATCTAATGTCAATATAAAAGAACAATATACTTTGTCATCAGGCAAAACTAGTAAGGTAAAACTCAAGATTATACTTATATACTGTAGAATACCACAACCTGACAGCAAAATAAACCCTCCCTCCTCCCCTTACCTAAGTATCCATCCTCCTCCCTACAAAATCCGTTCCCCTGCATGAACAGAACCAGCCAGTAAAAAACAACTCACACTGGAATCGGGGGAAGGAACCATCCCACATCTCCAGCTCATGCCCTCTCCTTCATCAGCGGCATCAACCGTTCACCCCTATCCCCACCCACCACCCCAAACCACTATAACCTGAGAATGTCCCAGGTTAACAACAATACCCCAAAACAGAGGAGGACACTGCCATAAGGGCAGGGTCAACCCATCCCATCACCTGGAGCATTAAGAAGCAAATCTAAACTTGACAAAGATACAGAAACATATTAACAATGCATGTGGCAGATGAACCATCAATTAAAAAACAATAAGGAAAGTGACCAATTTTATATACTGTACATTAATAACAGAGCTTCCCCCAAATGAAAATAAGAGCCTATCAATTGACATGGAAACAACCCCTCCTCCCCCAAACAATAAAAATTAATGACAGGTCCACAAAATAAACCAGGATTAATCTTTCCCCAGGGAATAATGAGAAGCTGCAGTCTCAAACAATATTCTCCATAAATCATAATTTGAGTAGCGATATTAACAGTGTCAAAGAACCAGAGCCAAAATCCACTGCTCAAATGAGGAAAGAAAAAAGAAAAACTCCACATATAGCAATAATCCAACAGTCTTATATGGGAAGGGCCAGTTCGAGGCAAAATAAAGTCAGGGAAGTGTTCCCAACACAGAGCGAGAGACAAAGAAGTTTGTAGATCACTCTGAGGGAATTAAAAACTCGAAATGTGCAGCAGACATTCCATTAGGAGAAACATTTACCTGCATTAAGCTGACATCACCCATATCTAGGGAGAGTGGAGTAAGTTGAAACATTTCTGGTGTAAAGGAGAAGGTTGAGCCATTGTGCTGACCAGCTCAATATCCAGGGAGACCACACACCCCAGATAGACGCCGCTGATACAGGGAAACCAGTGGAACAGTCACCAAAACCAGAAACTCGCCGTGGCCCACACATCAGATGTCAAAACGTTTAGGGAGGCATTAGGGAGGCAGCACCAACCTCAAATGAAATATCCCAGATGTAATTTGCTACTAACTCAGTGAATTCTCAAAAGGATCCTGTTCCATTAGGGTACTGAGTAGATGTTATGACAGTTCTCCATCACTGTTATATAGCAGGACCCATAACTGGTGCCTGAGGATGATGGAACCAATAAGGATCTCAGACGCTAAGTATGGAAAAAAACATGAAAAATACGCAGCTTGGCAACATCTTTAAACAGGCTGAGCAGGAACATTAGATCAGGTATTAGAAAATAAATCAGACAGGAGCCGTTTCAATTCCGTATTCGCTTGCTCCACCAACTCAGATGAGTGCCAGGAATCTTTACAGTGAATCTGGAACTTGGCGGGGTACAACATTCTGAATCACATGGTGGCAGCAAGCAATTTACCACAGATGGGATGAAAGGCGACTCTCTTTTGCCAGGTCATAGCTGGTAAATCTTGCAACTCTCTAATCTGGTGTCCCTCCCATGTAATTGGTTGAATTTCCTAGATTTTTTGCAATATATGTTGCCTGTCTAAATAATTGAGCAGTTTCATGATGAATGGCTTGGGGGAGAGTCAGTGGGCAGCCGAGGCCACAAGGATCGATGTGCCCTTTCAACAATATAACATGTATTGTTTGGGGAGGGATCAGCAATACATTCCAGGAGCTGTTGTTCAAACTTAACTGGTGTATTGGCCTCTGCTTCCTCTGGTAGACCGAAGATGACTATGTTATTTCTCGTGCTCCGTCCTTCAAGGTCTTCAAGTTTATTTTTGACCTTAGACTATTTCTGTTGGAGTAGGATTAATATCGGGGTCCACATGGTCTTTCCAGCCTTCCAAAGATGTGGTTAGTGCGTCAAGGTCTCCAACTCTCCTCATGATAGTGGATACATCCAGCTAATGTGATTTGATCTCCTCAGTAAGTGATTTTAAACAGTCTTTTAGTGGCTGTATTTCAGCTAAAAGTTTCTCCTCGGTTAGCAGAGAGGTGAGCAATGTAGTGGTAGAGGAGCACCCAGAAGAGGTACTTAGGGCCTTGGATTTTTTTAGAGCTCTTTTCCAGGGTCAGAGGCAATGTGTGGTGCAGCAGGGCCTGCCACATTTCAGATTCCATCACAGCACTCAAACTTTAGCAAATTTAACAAAATATAATCCATGTAAGTTCTGATGAGGGAAGCTTTTCGAGTACTGAACTTGATATCTCTGCCAAAAAGTAGTGAAATTAGGATTAAGTAGATGGGAGCTGTGGAGAAGTGCAGCCACTAGTTCAGAGGCATCACATGACTCACCATGTATGTTGTTTTAACTGTGCATCCCCACACTGGTGTGGCCCTTTCTTGTGTTTGTTCGATAACCAATTTACATTTAAACCTAATATCCTATTCACAGCATCTCCAATTTTACCCACTTGCCTTTTATGCACCTACCTTCCCTGGGATACTCCTTGTAAACCACAGTTAACCCCAATCTATCTCCATGCTTCAGGCTCAGTGGGGACTGACTGTGTTTTGTGGTGGTAGCATGGATTAAGAGCAAAAAGCCCTTCCGTGCTCTGACTACGAGCTGCTCAACAGCATTTTCTCTACAGCCCTCCACTTCACACACACCAGCCATGCCTTAATTAACTGAAGCTGCTCAGAGGCACTATAGCCATGTTTATATAGCAGCAGCGCAACTCATTTTGGACCGCAGCAGTGTGGTCCTGACCAGCAGCAAGTGGCAAACCACCTGTTCACACAGCCCCTCTATGCACCACTACATTCTGAGCTGGTGAGGGGCCATGCCTCAGGGGACTGAACTGTTGCTCACCACCGCAAAGACAGCAAGGATGTGTTGCGATGGCACAGACAGTCCACACAGCAGTTTAATCCACTGCAAGTCACTCACTCCCGTCAGCATCCCTAGCTTGAGAGGGAATGTGGGACCAGCTTAATGAGCGACTTGCCGTGATCAGGTACATGTCCACACAGTCGCATAAACACTGGAGTAACCCGAGCAATCGGATTGCTCCAGTGCAAATGTGACCACGTAAACAGGGCTTATATCTCAACCCCCCATTCCCCTTTCACACACACTGGCTGCACAGGAATTAACTAAACCACTTTGCGGTACTTTCTTTGCACTGCACCTCCCCCATTTCACACATACTGACAGTGCCAGAATTAATTGAGGCTGCTAGGTGGCACTTTCTCTCGAACATCATCATCCTTTACACATACCCGGAAGATCCTCCACTGCCAGTGCTGTTAATGAGCAAGGCCTTTCAGTGCCAGGACCCACTACTGTCTCAATAGTAAAGAAAATGCCCTCTGGGACTAAGACCCCGCACTGCCAGTGATGTTAAAAAGCAACATACTGAAGCCAGGACCACTACTGCTGAAGACTGGTCCATGCTTTGGAGACACTCTGAAGGACTCCACTGCCATTTTCTTTTATTTATTTATTAAGAGTTTCACCAGGAAAAACACATTGAGCAGAAAAGCTCATTTCCAGATGTGTCCTGGGGGGGGAAGGGGTGATGGATAAGCCTAAACACTTCTAGAATCGATATATACATTTGTACAATTGTTAAATACAGGGAGTAAATAAGCAATAGGTTGATGCAATACAAGGATTACAACAGTAAGTTAGGTAGATACAAAATGGATAATACACTGTTAGAGAAGTGTGGAAACCAGGGTGATTACAGTGTATAAAACAGGTAAATATAACAGGCAGCAGCAATATACAAAAGTGAACTAAAAACAGTGGCAGTAGTTGGGTACCTGGGTACTACTAGTACAGGTAGGTATATACAGGAAGTGCAATATACTGTACAGTGGCAGCAGTTTGGTACCCAGGGAAACAGTAGGTCAGAATATGCCTTAAAGAGGGACGGGATAAGAGGAAGAATAAAGATGAAAATATCATGGAGCACTAGGGAAAGTGGCAGGAAGGAGAGGTGTGGGAACGGAGAGAAGAGAGGAGGGAGGATTTCAAAGAGGCAGAGCACATGTTTAAGGAGAGAGAATTTCAGTGTTTAGGGAAGTGGAAAGAGAAGGCTGATTGTACAGCAAGAGTTTTACAAGAAGGGAGCTTGAGGGAGCGGTACCCATAGTTTCAGAGGGAATAGGAGGAAGGGGTGGAGGAAGTGAGAAGGCAGTCAAGATAGGGGTTTAGAGAGGATAGCCAGAGTTTGGAAGTGAAGGAGGCACAGTGGGACAGTCGATGAAACTTCAGAGAGGGGAGGGGAGGGAAAGAGAAGTATAGAGAGTGCAGTGGTGGGTGCAAGAAAGGCAGTTAAGTGGTAGAGGGGGTCTAGTCTGGCCAGGGTGGATTTAGGGGCTGCACCATAGACTATAGCGTTGTAATCAAAGATGGGGAGGATCATCTTGGTGAGGATGTCCTGGCGGGCAGGGAGGGGGATGCAGCTTTTGTGCTTATAGAGGGCACCCAGTTTAGGTTGAAGCTTTTTAAGAAGGGCATCTACGTGCTAGGAGAAATGACGGGACAGTCAAGCCAGACACCAAGATACTTGAAAGCAGGCACATCGTCTATAGGGATGCCATCAAGGGTGTGGAAAGAAGGGAAGGGCCAGGAATTTAGTGAGCCTTGGTCTAGTGCCAAAGCACACAGAGACTGTCTTTTTGGCGTTTAGTGATAACTGATTTGACTGAAGCCATTGTTGGACTGAGTCAAAATCAAGTTGGAGTTTGGACATCAGCTCGTCTGGTGAAGAACCAGAGACAAACAGGGCTTTGTCATCTGTGTACATGCATATAGATGTAGATGAGCAAGCAGAAGGGAGGTCATTTAGAAATATGGAAAATAAGAGTGGCCCAAGGACTGAGCCTTGGGGGACACCGGTGGTAATGGGGAGGAGAGGGGATAAAGCTCCTTTGAGTCTCACAGATTGAGATCTGCCTATGAGGTATGAGCCAAATCATTTAGTGGCGGAGGCCAAAAGACCAGCTAGCTTGAGACAAACATCCCAGAATTTCTGGATGCCTTCATAGAAACATAGATATGTCTATGTTTCTCTGAAGGCATCCAGAAACACAGACACATCTACGTCTATGTTTCTATGAAAGCATCCAGAAATTCTGTGATGTTTGTCTCTGTGGCAGTGGAGTCCTGCAGAGTGGCTCCAAAGCATGGACCAGTCCTCAGCAGTAGTGGTCCTGGCCCCAGGAAGAGAAGCAGTGGTAATGAGGTAAGACAGTATGGAGAATGACAGCAAGAAAGGAGAAGCAGTAGGAGTATCCCCTCTCCAAATCCTTCCATCAGTTGACAGTCCTGTAAAGGCCAAAATGGGGCACAGAATACATACCTGTAGCATGCAATTATAGCAAGACGTAAAACGAAAATGGCTGTTTTTTCTGTACTTTATTTTTGTGTCTGTGGTTAAAAATGTAAGTCATATCCAAGGGCTGGGTGCAGGCAGACATTGTTCAAGTGTAATTATGTACTTAACTCATTTTAAGTAGTGTAAAGACAGGGATGTTAAGTAACAGAACGGAGTCAAAGTGGCTACAATCAGCCAACACACAATGGAGACCGCCACTGTGTTTGCTCCCAGTCTCACGAATGGCTGGTAATTAAAGTAATTGATCTGTTTGTCCAGACTGACTCCTAATTATCAGGGCCCCTAGTAAAGCTAATCTTGTCTACCCTGGTTCTTGGCTTGTAGAAAAAATTGGAAACCTTCCAGGGGGCTGGCCCTGCAAGGTATACTGCAGGACTGTTACTTTGCCATAGCTCTTAGATCCATTTTGGGAGGCCATATACTAAATAGAGGCCCACCATGAAGAAGACAGTACTAAATCTGTTGGTATCAAGGCTGGTGTAGCACCTAGGGCCTCATTCTTGAAAAACCCACGGGGTAAGGATGCAGATTCTTAAGTAATAGATTTAGAGGTTTTCCTCTTTGTAATTCTTTCTGTTAAAATAATTTTGTTTGTTAAATTTCCTTGTGATGTTATAGGCCCTTTAGTTGGCTGTATAACTTGCACATTTCATGAAAATATTAAATATTTATAGTTGATACAAATCTGTGACTGCTGCATTTTAATAAGCACAGGTAATCCATTTTTATTGGGTCTGCTTCTGAAGAGTACTTTACCAAACTTCTTATCTGATATAGAGAGCTGAGGAAGAGGTTACCTGGAGTGAATTAAAGGGTTTCTATGTCCAAAGGGCCTTGTGCTGTGTGAGCAGGGTCCTATGGTGGACTCAAAAGGAACAGCCTTGAGAAAGCTGTAAGCTGACTGGCAGCAGCGGCAGGTTTAAGTAAGGAAACCAGACTGCCCTTGTCACACCTCCCAGGGATCTTGGAAGTGTGTTGAGTGTGTGACGATGCCCCTCAAATTTAACTGCTAAAATCCCACCCAGCACTGAAGAAACCACAAATTCTGCCATAGCCTCTGCTTATTGTCTAAACAAAGATCCTACATCCACAGCAAACTGCTAGCAGTCACACCCAGTATCCTCACCTCACTCCATAAGGTAATATGATGAAATGGGTGCAGTATAGGAGAATGGGGTGAACTCTGGGGCCAAAGAGTCCAAGGCACACCTCTATGCCTGTCACTGGCTGCACGGTGGGGGTGGGGTGGAATGACGTAAGCATTACTGTTGACAATCTCAAGTCACACCCCTGACGCCTGTCAGTCCCTACAGGGTAGGGCGTTATGGTCGGAAACCATAACACCCTGGGCATTTCTTGGTATTTTTACTCCAGGTTATCAACATGGGCTTTTTGTGACCCCACCGCATGAACAGTGACACTATCAGTTCATTAGCCGAAGGGTGATTTTGCGCAGTGACTGTGCCATTTGTCGCCACAGGTGCAAAAATACATTTCGAACAGGATGTGAAAAAAAGACAGCTGTACTGTTCATGAGGAGGTGTAAAATATGATAATGTTGAAAATCTGGAGTAAAAATATAACAAAACTGGTGAAGTCACGAGGGTGCATAGAAACTGCGCAACACATATCCATAATTATTTGGGGAATTTTTTACACCAGATTTTCAATATAGGCATTTTGGGACCTCCGCTCATGAACAATCTCACTGTGATTTTCTTAATCTGTCCCGAACACTGATGTCCCACAGCAACCGCGCTATTCTGCACGGGAAGTGCGAAAACACATTTTGGCCAGGATGTGAAAAATGACAGCTGTACTGTTCATAAGGAGGTGTGGAAAAATGCCAATGTTGAAAATCTGAAGTGAAAATATTACGAATTTGTGAAGTTACGTGGGTGCGTGGAAACTGCACAATGCACGCTCATAACACAGTCATTTTATGGACTTTTGTCACCAAATTTCAACATAGGCATTTCAAGACCTCTGTTCATGAATGGTGTCACTGTGATTTTCTTAATCTGTGCCAAACATTGATTTCACACACTGACAGCGCCATTGTGCGCTACATGTGCGAAAACACATTTTGGGTGAGATGTGAAAAATGACAGCTATACTGTTCATAAGGAGGTGTGGTAAAATGGCAATGTTAAAAATCTGGAGTGAAAACATTAAAATACTCAAAGTTACGAGAGTGCATAGGAACTGCGTAATGCACGCTTGTAAAACAGTCATTTCAGGGAATTTTTTCACCATATTTTCATCGTAGGGTTTTGGGGGCCTATCTCATGAACTGTGACACTGTCATTTTGTTAATCAGTCGCGAAAGGTGGTTCTGCACAGTGACCGCGAAATCACCTTTCGGTACCGAATAACAACATGACAATGACTGGGTTCATGAGGTGGGGTCCCAAGAACCCCATGTTGAAAATTTGGTGAAAAGAATTCTTAAAAATGGCCGAGTGATCCACTTAAGTTGAAAAAACCCTATTTATGCCATTATACAGCTTACCGGCATTTCTTCCATTCACGGTCGGCTTTGAAGAGTGCAGACATGTTCCCAGTCCACCGAAGATCATCGTGCCGGGCTCCGGAGGTAAGTATGGGGTGAGGTCGGTGTGGGGAGGTGGGTGCACAGAGGGTGGGTGCGGGTTGAGCGGGGGTACCACAGACAGCGGAGGACCATTTTCTTTATTTTTACAAGAAATAAAAAAAAAGGACACCGGGACTATTGGCACGCTGGGGATGGGCTCCCAGCATGCCACCTGGATGTTTGTTGGGGAAGGGGGAGTGGAGCTGATGGGGATTGGGCACCCCAGCGGCCATACAGTGTGTTGGGGGGGACAACGCATGAGCCGAGGGGGGATTGGGCACCCCCTTGGCACACAAGAAATGGGGGGGAATCATGCCAACAGGGATTGGGCTACCCCATCGGCTAATGAACTGGGAAGGGGATCATGCCAAAAGGGGGCTTGGGCACCCCCCTTCGGCTTTTATTTAATTTATTTATTGAAATGTTTCACCAGGAAGTCACACTGAAGAGCGGGCAGTGGCTTTCCCTCGGCTTCATGGGGACTGTGAGAGGCCGACAGAGAAGCTGCTGCCATGGGGACACCACACAATGCAGCTTGTAATTGGCTGCTGCAGTCAGGGATGCCCCACAGCCAAAACAGCTGATTGTGTAATGACAGGGCGCACCCTGATTGCAGCAGCCTGTCTCTTTGAGTATAGTGGGATGCTCATTAACTGCCGTCATCAACAGCATGTTCCTCTATTTGCCGAGGCAGAAACCAGCCCTAGAACAGACTGCTGCCATTCAGCACAACACTAACACGCCTCCACAACCTGCTCTTGAAGGAAGCTGACGCAATGTGTTTCTTGCACATGCATGCAAACAACACAAAAATTACTTACAGTTTCAGTGCAGTTCACCTTTAATGCTGAACTATTCATTATCTCTGTCTCATGTCAGAGGCTTAAATAGGTTACAAATAAAATAAAAAAAACACTTTGCAACTTCTTGTACTATGTCAAAGTACAAAGGTTAACTCCCATATGGCATTTCTCAAAGGAAGATTTTCTACTTCCTTCTCAAGGGTGGAAGGCAAGTTAACAGAGCATGAAGAGTTGATTTTCATATCTATGATAGTTAAGCTACTGGGATACTAGGGTGTCACCTCAGGAGGAAGACGTGCATCTAGTTAAATAATACCTAATATTCAGCGCATCATATGAGACAATATATACTGATGACACAGGACTCCACTAAGAGTTTCCATACTACAGCAGAACACTTTAAGGAATGCTTCAAACAAGAAGGAAAAAAACAAAACAAAAAGAAAAACACATTTCCCAGAACTGATGCCTTCTTTTTCAATTCTGGGTCCTGAAAAATGTTTTCCTGCTATTTCAACTTCCAGTATGAACTACTGTAACACTCCCATGCATTTAGTCTTACATCTCAGCGGGACTCTCTCTCTCTCTCTCTCTCTCTCTCTCTCTCTCTCTCTCTCTCTCTCTCTCTCTCTCTCTCTCTCTCTCTCCCCTACCCTCATCCTCCTCCCTTCCTCTCTTTCATCTCCTTTATCCTCATTCCCACCCTCCCTTTCTTCCCTTGCCCTACTTCTTCCCTCTCCCTTTTTCTTGTCCCCACTCTTCCTTTCCCCTCTCCACTTGCTCTCATCCCTCCCTCGCCTTCCTACTGACCACCATCCACCACCTACCCTGGCTTCCTCTCCTCCCATCTCTAAACCTTGAGTTTCTCCACCAAGCCTTCCCTTACTACCCCCTCCCTCTTCCCCCGTTCAAGGAGGCACAAGTCCCACTCCATCCTTCCACTCCTCATCCTGCTCCTCCTCCTAGCTGGTGACATAGAATCTAACCCTGGTAAGAGTGTAGGCAGGTATACTCACTGTACATATTTGTGTATAGTTTTTTTAGTACCTGTCCCAAACCATATGCCTTTTTCTACCATTGCCATTCTTATCTGGAGTACTTGAGTTAGTGTAGACCACTGAGTAGTTTCTGTATCTGATTAAACTTCTGTTGTTTAGGGCATAGGCATGTACACAACCTGTTTAGAGATTAGATAAGACATATGACAACAATCTGTTTTGTTTTGTACGGGGGGGGGCAGCAGTTCAAAAGAGTGTGTACATTTGTTAAATAGGGGAAGCAGATAGATGGAGTGTGCACAAAACTGAAATTTCTGGCCACACCACTGAACCCTGGCCACCCTTGTCTTGTCTTGTCTCCTCCTCCTTCTCAGCTCCTAAAGGCCTTGGCATCTTCCATCTCAGTGCAAGGAGCCTCCTCCCTAAACTCAACCTTCTCAATGTCTGGATCTCTCAACACTCCGCTAACCTCCTGCGTAGCTCAGAATCCTGGCTCTCTGCTAGAATACCTGATTTAGTTTGGTTTTCCCTGACTACCGCCTCCTCAGGCAGAACCATGGTAAACAGGGTGGTGGTGGTGTTGCCCTTTATGTCCATCAAAACCTATCCTGTTTCATCAGTCTCTGAAAGTCTGTGCCCTCCTTTCATGCGCTCCTTGTAGCCAAGCTCTCCTCTCCCTCTACCCTTCCAGTCTTGGTTGCTGTTTTCTATGCCGTCCTTAAAATCTCCCCTTCCTGCTCTTGCCTCCCATTCTTCCTCTGGCAAACTTCTCCTCCTTGGAGAGTTCAATATTAGTTGGCTCTCCACAGGACTGAGTCCCTAAACCTTACTCAACTAATTACTGAACCCACTCAGCTCAGCTCAGTTGTTACTTCCCCAACCACACCCTTCTGGACTGGGTGCTCTGCTCACACACTCAACATATAGTTGCAGCAGGTAATCTTCTGGATGCCTTTAGTGACTACTGCATGACCTTCTGCATCAGGAAAGTCAGGCCTCCTCCATCTTCCCCAAAGTACATTTGATCTAGGTCCCTCAGGCCTCTCAACATTAGTACCCTTTACTGCAATTGATTGGTCCCCCATCTACTCTGCCCAAAACACTGACATGGCCCTCTCCCTATTCCATTCTAAATTTACTTTAATCTGGGACAAGCACTCCACCTTAGGAAATCCAGGGTAAAAAAGGTCATACCAGCCCTGGATTACAGCTTACCTTATTGAACAGTGAAAGTCTTGAGACCAAGCAAGCACTTAATTCAAATTCTCCTACTTTCTGCTTGACCTCTTGTCCTACTGTACAGGCCACTCCGAAACTCTTGTACGAAGGCTGTCCACACCACGAAGGCCTGCTACTTCAAATCAAACCTCCCCAGTCCTCCTGGTGGATGGTTCACCAGTCTCCGACCCTCCCTCTGTTGCCACTCACTTTAATGAGCTTTTTACCACTTGTGCCCTCCCTTCCTCCTCTCCTCCTGGTCCCTCTCTTTTCCCTTTCTCTCCCGTCTAATCTCTGCCCCACTCAGCCAAGGGCTTTCACTTTCCTCCCATCACTTCTCAGGAAACAATGCTTGTCCTCTTCTCACATAAACAAACAAACAGGAACCGCTCCAGATACAGTAGCAGCACACAGAAAACTGAACCAGAACCAAAACAATGCACCAGGCTGAGAACAGCCTTACCAGAAGAAAAAAAGTCATACAATGACCACAAAGTAAAGTATACAGATTACATGAATAAGTAAAAGCGGTGTGCAAGACTGGGGACTAGCCTCCCAATGTGTCACACCTAATCCAGGTGCTTAAACAAAGGAATGCTGCCTCTAAATGGTGAAGAACATTTATGTGGTTAGCTTAAAGTGATATACACCTCTTAAAGTGGTATACTTTGAGCATAGAACATTCTGGTAAAAGTGCAGAAAATGGTTAAAACACCAAAAGGAAGCAGTGCTACAAATGAGTATATACTAAGAAGCAGAACCATTTATAAAAACAATGAAAAATACATCTTTTGATGCATGGTAGCCATGTTGGCTACTAGTTACTCAGAACTGGCTACCTAGTTTTCAGTTAAGATATTAACCAGGTTACCTGTCAATAAGCACAAGGTATCAATTATTGACAATATAGGTGTGTATAAAACAATAAGAAGCAACACATCTGTGCAAAAGACACCAGAGAGGGCTAAGCGCAGGAACTAGCTCTATTAACAGTCTATACTCTCTAAAAGTAATTCATGCAGATTCATGACAAGGTCTTATCAACACAGAAAGGGAGTTCCTTCCATCCTTTCATTCAGACCAGGTTCCTTCCAGGGACACTAAAGGTGAAAGTCTCACAGATAGAGGGTCAGTGTACACAGGTGCCACACCTGTGTGTGCCTACTGGTGGGGCTGGTAATCATGCCTCCTCCCTGGTATTGGGTTGTACACTGTTAACAAGCCTGTCTCTTAGATTGTGCACCCTCCTATAGACTATCTTAAGTTGGTCACTAGTGTGTTTGAATAGGGGGGAACACTCTGTAGGACAAACCAATTCTGTTTTATAATTTCTGCAACCCTATGTGATTGAGCACAGTAAGCCGTAACAAAATTGAGTCTCTCATTCTGTTGTCTTGCCTTCTCTGCCTCTGTAGGGGAAGGCTGTCTCTCTCTCAGATATTGGTACGCTGAGAAGTTGTGAGGGTCCCTGGAGTAAAGGGAGTAAGAGGAAGAGGGGATGAGAAAGAGGAGTGAGGATAGGTATGAAGGGAGGGACCCAAACCAGTATTTGGAGATGAATGAAGTGCTGTGGGACTGACAACGTGAAGGGAGAAGAAGGATGCATAGATACATAGACAGTGTCGGCAGATAAGGGTCTGTGGCCCACCCAGTCTGCCCATTTGAGCTTGTAAATTCAGTTTATGTTTTCCTAGAAGTCTGTTGCCCCTTACCCCTGACCTCCAGAATTCCTTTATGTCTATTCCATGCATTCTTAAATCCCGTGATTGTTTCAGCCCCCACCACTTCCTCTGGTATGGTGTTCCACTTGTCCACCACCCATTCTGTGAAGAAATTCTTCCTCATGTTTCCTCTGAATCGCCCTCCCTCCAACTTCACCCCATGCCCTCTAGTCCTGGAACATCTTTTCCGCTTAAAAAAAGTGTAATCCTGCACCCTGTTCCTCCCTGTAAGATACTTGTATGTCTCTATCATAGCATCATCAGTGCAATGTAATGGCTGTGGGGCAGCAGTCTTCCGGGAGTCTTTCTGGAGGCTGAGATGCTGCCCTATTTGCAGACAACTGTCTGCCCTGAGGGAGGAAGTTGCCCGTCTTCAGGCCACACTGGACAGTAGTACGGGGACCTTCCCCCAGGCCACAATGGACAGTAGGAAGGGAACCTCCCCCATCCAGGGAGCACCAGAACCACCACCACTACCTCAGAGGTTGCAAAGAAAGCACAGCAGTTGGACCACAGTGGGCTCAGGGAGGATGAGGATGGTGAAACAGAGGCACACCCAGTCACATGTTACACACCACAATCCCATCGCCATTCTGGGGAGCATAGCTCCCTATAGATACCCGCAGAGGAGACTAAGGAGGCTGAGGACAACTGTCACAAGGAGGCCCACAGGAAGGAGGCAGAGGACACCACAAGGAAAGGAAGCAGCTCCTGGTGGGGACTCAATTATTAGGGGATAGAACTGGGAGGAGCTGGGAAATCTGAGTAAGGTGCCTGCCTGGTGCCATGGCTGGAGGGACAGGAAGCGCATCCTCAGGATCACAACAACAGCTGCAAGGATTCTGAGCTGGGCGTAATTGTCCACCTAGGGACAAATGACTTGGCTCATCAAGAGGTTAGAGCAGTGCAGGAGGACATTGCAGAGTTGGGGAGGGACCTAAGACAAGTAGCAAACACAGTATCCTTCTCAGAGGTGCTGCCTGTCAAAGGCATGGGGGAGGCGAGGGTAATTGACACCATGCAGTTTAATGAATGGTTGAAAAAATGGTGCGGAGCACAGGGGTTTGGCTTCATTGCGGACTGGGGTTCCACCTGGAGGGACACCAGCCTATACTGGCAGGATGGTCTGCATCTGTCCAGGAAGGAACAAGTCTTTAGAGCAATCGGTTTAAATGCTTCATTGGCAAGCTTTTAAACTAGTCAATGGGGAGGCACTGACAAGCAGCAGAAAAATCCCAGCCTCTCCCTACAAAACAGGGTACTAAATGAGAAAAAGACCAAGGTAGAGCGGTCAGTGGAGGATGCTGCAACAGAAGGTAAGGCCATCAAAAATGGAGAGCAATTACCAATGCCCGTAGTCTAGGTAACAAGCTTCCTGAATTAGTGGCCTTGATGGAGGAGGAACATCTGGATATCGTGGCAGTCACAGAAACATGGTACACACAAAACCATGACTGGGACGTAAACATACCAGGATACACTATCTACAGGAGGGACAGGGAGGGTAAAGAGGGAGGAGTAGTTCTTTACATAAGGGAAGGAATAAAAGCAACAGAACAAAAGGGTAAACAGGGAGGAGAAGAAGCACTGTGGGTAAATTTGGAGACAGGCAATGGCACCACAATCCGCTGGGGTTAGTACTGAACCCCTTCTCAGGGGAGGAAATGGACAAGGAAATGATAGAAAGTATACTTAGAATGGCAGAAAAGGGAGATATTGCTGATGGGTGATCTGAATATGCCAGATGTTAACTGGAGCGCAGTTGCAGCTGCCACTTGAAGGTGCAGTTTTTCTAGATGCCCTACAGGGGGCATGCCTTGAACAACTAGTACTGGGCACTTTCGAGAGAGCAATATTAGACTTGATACTCTCGAATGGAGATGGAGAGAGGATCACAGATGTGAAGTGGGTAGCCATCTGGGAACTAGCGACCATCGAACAGTATGGTTCACAATAAACACAGCAATAGAGTCAAGCCATACAAAGACAAAAGTACTGGACTTTAGGAGGGCTGACTTGATAAAATGGGTGAGTGCCTAAGAATGCACTAGCAAATGGGCAGGAAGGAGGTGGAAGAACAATGGGGAATAATAAAACTGCCATCACAGAGGTAACGAGCCTTTGTGTGAAGCAAATAAACAAAACAAGACGATGTAAGAAACCACTATGGTTCTCAAAGGAAGTGGCAGTGAAGGTTCAAGAGAAAAAGAAAGCATTCAGGAAGTACAAGGAATCGCAGAAGGAGCAGGACAGAGAACTGTATCAGTTAAAGCAAAAGGAGGCTGGGAAGGCAATCAGAACAGCAAAGGCCCAAACTGAGGAAAAGATAGCCAACTCAGTTAAGAAGGGAATAAAACCTTTATAGGTACATCAGGAGCAAAGGAAGACCAAGGAGGGATAGTGAGGCTTAATAAAGGGAGGGAGGGTGGGCAGAGGGAGAATGTGAAAAGGCAGAGATACTAAACAAATATTTTTGCTCAGTATTTACAAAGGAAGAGGGAGGTACATAAAACAAACAGTAGTAACACTCTGGATACAGAAGTTGATACCAGCCCATGTACAGAAGAAAGGGTTCTGAAAGAACTCTTAAAACTGAAGGTGGACAAAGCAATGGGGCCTGATGGGATTCATCCCAGAATTCTAAAAGAACTAAGGGTAGAACTAGTGACACCACTGACTACCCTCTTTAACAAATCATGGGAGGATGGGGTGGTACCCGAGGACTGGAGGAGGGCAGATGTGATTCCCTTCACAAAGGTGGAGCAAGGCAGAAGCAGGAAACTATAGACCTGTTAGTTTAACCTCAGTGATAGGGAAATGATGGAATCACTTCTAAAGGAAAGAATTGTAGAGTATCTAGAGGCCAGAGGGCACAAGACCCTAGGCAGCATGGATTCACAGCGGAAGGTCATGCCAGACGAATCTGATAGATTTCTTTGACTGGGTGACCAAAGTAGTAGATCAGGGAGGGGCTGTGGACATGGTCTACCTAGACTTTAGCAAGGCATTTGACACAGTCCCACACAAAAGATTAATATATAAGTTAGCCAGCCTGGGAGTGGGTCCCAAGATGACAGCCTGGGTAAAGAATTGGCTGGAGAATAGGACACAGAGAGTGATAGTAAATGGAGTCCACTCAGAAGAAAGGAGGGTTACTAGCGGGGTACCGCGGGGTTCAGTATTAGGACCAGTCCTCTTCAATGTCTTTATAAGCGACATTGCAGAAGGACTGGAAGGAAAAGTATGTCTCTTTGCAGATGACACTAAGATCTGCAACAGAGTTGATGCACAGGATGGGGTGGAAAGGATGAGAAGGGACTTGGCAAGGTTAGAGGAATGGTCAAATGTATGGCAGCTTAGATTCAATGCTAAGAAGTGCAAGGTAATGCACCTGGGAAACAAAAACCCAGGGGAAGAGTACACAATGGGGGGTGAGATACTAACAACAACAAAAATGGAAAGGGACCTGGGGGTAGTCATATCAGATGACCTAAAGGTGGGCAAGCAATGTGAGAAGGCAGCAAGGAGGGCTGGGGGATACTGGGATGCATAGGGAGAGGCATCACCAGTAGAAAACAGGAAGTTATTATCCCTCTGTACAGACAGCTGGTGAGACCCCATCTGGAGTACTGTGTGCAGTTCTGGAGACCCAATCTCCACGAAGACATAGACAGGATGGAAGCTGTCCAGAGGAGGGCAACTAAATGGTGCAGGGTCTGCACCGGAGGACATATGAAGAGAGACTTAAGGAGCTTAATATGTATAGCCTCGAGGAAAGGAGGAGAGGGGACATGATAGAAACTTTCAAGTACCTCAGGGAATCAACAAAATCCAAGAGGGTAGCATCTTTCAAAAAAGAGGTGTGCAAGAACAAGAGGGCACAATTTGAAGATAGAGGGCGGCTCAGAGGTAATTTAAGGAAGTATTTTTCACAGAGAGGGTTGTGGATGCATGGAATGGCCTTCCAGAGGAGGTTGTGGAGTCAAAATCAGTGGTGGAATTCAAGCATGCATGGGATAGTCATAAGGCAATTCTGGGGGTGGGGTAGAAAAGAAGTAGGCTGCTGGTTAACTAGGATCTGCAGCTTATCCAGTGGTAGGGAAATGGGCAGACTGGGTGGGCAAGCGGTCCTTATCTGCCGTCAAATTCTATGTTTCTATGTTTCTATGTACCCTCTCTCCTCCTCTCCTCCAGGGAGTACATATTCAGTTCCTGCAACCTGTCCTCATAGGACTTGTGATGCAATCCATGTACCATCTTTGTTGCCTCCTCTGAACCTTCTCTACCCTGTCTATGTCCTTACGTAGGTAAGGTCTCCAGAACTGTACACTGTACTCCAGGTGGGGCCTCACTAGTGTCTTGTATAGTGGAATTATGACCTCCCTTTTCCTGCTGGTGTTGCCCTGTCTGCATCCCAGCATCCTATTTGCTTTACCTGCTGCCTTGTCACACTGTTTCCTACCTTGAGGTCATCAGAGATGACAACCCCAAGATCCCTTTCCTGCTTGGTGCATGCTATATCCTCACCCCCAACTGATATATTGTGCCAGGGTTTTGTTGCCCATATGCATTATCTTACACTTCTTTGCATTGAATTTCAACTGCCAAACCCCTGACCATTCTTCAAGTTTCTGCAGGTCCTTCTCATTCTGTCTACACCTCTGGTGTGTCTACTCTGTTACAGAGCTTTGTGTCATCAGCGAACAGTGAAATTCTGCCTTCTAGGTCCTGCGCAATGTCACTGATGAAGATGTTGAATAGGACCGGTCCCAGCACTGATCCCTGTGGTACCCCACTGGTCACTCTTCCTTCTGTGGAGTGACAGCCATTTACCACCACCCTCTGTGTCCTGCCGCCCAGCCAGTTACCTACCCACCATACTACTGTCCTGCCCATACCCATATTCCCCAGTTTGTGTAATAGTCTTCTATGTGGCACAGTGTCAAAGGCCTTGCTGAAGTCCAGATAGGCCATGTCCACTGCCCTTTCCTGGTCCACCTCCCTAGTCTCCCAGTCAAAAAATTCAATGAGGTTGGTCTGACATGACCACCTCCTGGTGAAACCATGCTGCCTTGGGTCCTGTAGTCCATTGACAACCAGATGTTCCACCAGTCTCTCCTTCAGTAGTGCTTCCATGATCTTCCCCACTACCGAGATGAGGCTGACTGGTCTGTAGTTTCCCGCTTCCTCTTTGTTCCCACTTTTGTGTAAGGGGACTACATCTGCTGTCCTCCAGTCTTTGGGTACCTCCCCTGTTTCCAGTCATCGGCTAAACAAACTAGCCAGAGGTTCAGCCACCACCTCTCTTAGCTCTTTAAGGACCCTGGGGTGCACCCCATCTGGCCCCATTGCTTTATCAACTCTTATTACTTCCAGTTCCTTCAGGACCCTTTCTCGAGTAAAGGGACTTGTGTCCATTTCTGCACCATTTTCACCCCTTGTACTCCCTTCAGACCCATTACCCTCCTCTTCCTCAGTAAAGACTGAGCAGAAATACCTGTTCAATATGTCAGCTTTACTGTTGTCATCCTCCACGCGGCCCCCATCCTCCCCCTTCAGTCTCACTACCCCTCCCTTTGCTTTTCTTTTTTCACTTATGAACCTGCAAAAGGTTTTGTCCCCTCTACCCACTGATTTTGCAATGTGTTCTTCTGTCTGAGTTTTGGCTTCCCTTGCTGACCTCCCTGCCTCCCTTTGCTTCTCCTGGTACTTCTCCCTATCCCCTTCTGCCTGTGTCTTTTTGTATTGCCTGAATGCAATCTTTTTGGCTTTCACTTTCTTTGCTACCTCTTTGGAAAACCATAATGGTATCCTCTTCCTTTTCCTCTACTAACCTGCTTAATGCATAATTCTGTTGCTCTTGTAATCCCCATTTTAAATACTGCCCACTGTTCCTCAACCTCTGATTCCTGCCCCATTCCCCTTAATGCCTCTTTCAAGTATTTCCCCATTTTCCAAAAGTCTGCCCCTCTAAAATCCAGGATACGTGTTTTTGTGTGGTTTGGTTCTGCTTTTTCTGTGATTTCAAACCACAATGACTGGTGATCACTGTTCCCAGGTGCTCCCCACTGTTACCCCATCACACTGTCCCTGTTTGTGAGCACAAGGTCCAAGTGCTTCTGCTGAGTTGGTTCCATGACCAGTTGCTTGAGGAAGGCACCCTGAAGGAGTCCAGGATAAATCTGCTCCTAGTTGATGCTGCTGCTGCTGGGATGCTCCAGTCCACATCTGGAATATTGAAGTCTCCAACCAGTACTACCTCACCCTTGTCTGCCATCCTTTGGATGGCTAGCATCAACTCTATCTGTTTCTTCCTCCTGGGCTGGTGGTCTATAGACCACACCTGTGCAGATGGCTGCCCCATTTTCCTTGCCAGCTTAACCCACAGTATCTCTCCCCCATTTTGTTCCTCCTGTATCTCTGTGGCCCTTATGTCATTTTTCACATACAGTGCCACTCCTCCTCCCTTTCTACCTGCCCTGTCTATTCTGAATATGTTGTAGCCAGGTATAGCCATCTCCCAGTCATGGTTATCATTACACCAGGTTTCAGTGATGGCCACAATGTCCAGGTCTGACTGCACCATGACAGCCTCCAGGTCTTCCATCTTGTTGCTAAGGCTCCTGGCATTGGCGCACATGGCTTTCCATGATTTGACCTCCCTAGACTGTTTCGCTGTTCTACTCCAGCCCCTTCCTTGGTTGTCCTTTATCCCTGGTTCTCCTTGCTGTCTGCCCTTCTGCTGAATTTTGCCCCTTTTCTGCCGGTCCACCTCTTGGGCGCTAATCTCCATCTTTTGCACACTGCTTTGTAGAGATAGCCACTCCTCCGGTTCACTGTTTCCACTGCTAGCTGTGGGGGGTGAGCAAGTAGGTACCCTCCTTGCCGGCCTGCCACCCCCCTTTGCTAGTTTAAATGCTTGTCAATGTAGCATTTAAACTTATCATTGAGTGCTTGGATTCCTCTCCAGGATGGAAGCAGACCATCAGGCTTGAACAAACCTTCATCCCTCCAGGTGGGTCCCAGTCACCAATGAATCCAAACCCTTCCTCGCAGCACCAGTTCTTCAACTATGAGTTAAAGTTCATGGTGCATGCACCCCTATGCTCTCCCTTGCCTCTCGCAGGTAGTACTTCTGAGAAAGTGACAGAAGTAGCTACTTGCTTGAGACCCCTCCCAATTTCCTAAACTCTTCCTGAACTTCCTTTGGCTCCCCATTTGCCAGGTCATTAGCACCTAGGTGGATAATGACATCTAGCTCACCCTCCCATCTTGCCTTCCCGGTGATCCCCAGGATCTTCCTTCCATCCCTTCATGCTGTGGCACCTGGTAGGCACCTCACCTCCCTGTCCTCCCCCTCCTGTGTTCCTAGCTGGACCCCTCTTATGATGGAGTCCCCCACCAGGATTCACTTCCTCCTCCTCCTCCTCTGGGGTCCACTGCTGTCCCTGCTGAGGTCACCTCCTTGGCTAACCTCTACATCCTTTCCTTCCCCTTCTCTGAGTACCTCTATTTGGTTGTCCCCATTTGCCAGTATGGCATATGAGTTCTTGAGCGGAATAGGATCTGGGATGTGCCTCTGCCCGACCGCTCTAACCCTCCCTGAGCCCACTGTCATCCAAGTGCTCCTCGTTCTCAGTATCCTTTGAGGCAGTTGCATTGGACTGGGTGGTCTCTGGATAGGGGTGATGGTACTCCTGACCCAGTTTACTTCCGCTCTGAGTCTGGCTACCTCATCCCGCAGTCCAGAGAGATGCATGCAGATAGGGCAGCACCTCAGTGTCCAGAAGGTCTGCCTGAATATGGCTGCCCCACAGCCACTGCATTGCACCACTCCCCACATTATACTGCATTTCCACTACTTGTCTGTTACTGAAGCTATCCTAGTACCCTTTTTATTAATTTACTGTCCTAAAAATCCTGCCACTGATCCTCAGATACTTTTCTTTAAAAAAAAAGAAAATAAACCAATAAGTAAATAAATGAGTCAAAACATTTGTCATGCTGAGGGTGGGTTTCTTCCCCCTTATGCCCCTCCTACTCCACACCTCTTACTATCCCCTGTGTTTAGCTCCTGTCAATTAGATTTAACAGGGCATATAATTAAGAGTTGGGGGAAGGCGGGGGGGCAAAAATTTGCAGCAATTAAAGACAGCAAAGAAATACACCACCACTATGTTTTAAATTTTCAACAGCCCAAAAACAATTCTAAGTAAAGACAGCAAATAAATTACAGTGTCACTAAAAGCCCACAATCTAAGTTTAAAAGAAAAATAGCAATTAACAGTTACTGTAAAGCACTGAATTGAATGTTTCCTTCCCCTTCTGGCTTCTTCTGAGAAAAGAAAACTCACTTGTTACCTCAACTCTGACTAAGCCCCACCTCCAGTTATCACGTAGCTGAGGTCAGAGGCCAGACAATTAACACCCCTCACCCAAACTACAGGGCAAGTCAGACAAGCCAAGACTAAATTTGCAGCAATTAAAGACAGCAAAGAAATACACCACCACTACGTTTTAAATTTTCAACAGCCCAAAAACAATTCTAAGTAAAGACAGCAAATAAATTACAGTGTCACTAAAAGCTCACAATCTAAGTTTAAAAGAAAATAGCAATTACCAGTTACTGTAAAGCACTGAATTGAATATGTTTCCTTCCCCTTCTGGCTTCTTCTGGATAAGGAAAAGTAAAAGAAACAGTGGTGGGTACAAAAGGGTGAGTTTTCCTCAATGACCTACCATCTGCCTTTGTCAACTCACATATTCATATGCATGCAGATGACACAGTCATTTACACTTGCAGCCTCTTGGCGACCACTGTGGAAGGCATGCTCCAGCAAGGCTTTCACAATGTCCTGCAATGGCTCCACACCAACCAACTCATGGTCTACACTAAAGAAACAGTGTCCACAACCTTTTGCACCAGCCAGAAACTGGCCAGGCTCTCCCGCATCCCCATCTTCTCCATGCAGGATGGTAACTCTCTTGAAGTAGTCCTCTCCTTGAAGTACCTCAGTGTGTGACTAGATAGCAGGCTAGAATTTTCTGCCCACATTGATACCATCCACGCTAAGCTGTGCCCCAAACTCCGTGCCCTATACTGCAAAAAGGACTGCCTTTCTCCCCAGGTCTGCTGGGAGCTGGTCACAAGTTTGCCCCCTCCTCTTCCCTTGCAGACCTGACACCCTCTGCAATGCTTTCTGCCACTTCGCTACCAACTCACCCTTTCGTACCCACCACTGTTTCTTTTACTCTTCCCTATCCATCCTCCCTCTCCCTTCATGTCATCAGTCCCACAGTGCTTCATTCATCTCCAAATACTGGTTTGGGTCCCTCCTTTCATACCTATCCTTACTCCTCTTCCTCCCCCCGCTTCCTCCTACTCCCTTTGCTCCAGAGACCCTCATACCTTCTCCCTTCCCCACACGCACTCCTCAGCTAGGCAGCCTGCCTTCTCCTCCTTCTGGAATCTTCCTCCTTTCATTTCTCCCCCTTACTTCCCTCCATTAAACATTAGCTAAAACTTCTTTCTGCACCCTTTCCTGCCAGCCCTCTACTTGACTCCTTACCTGACCCTCACCCGCTTGACTTCCCCCACCTTATGATTCTGGCTCATCTGTATGTAATATAGCTTCTTGTTTTTGACTCTTCCTCACAGCACAAGCACAATCTCCTGTTCCTACAGGCACCAAGCACTTTATTTTGTTGTTGTCTAAAATAATAGCTGATTTGTAAGCTAATTTATGGCTTCTCCATTTTGATATGATTTTGATCACCCGATGGTGCTATACTCTGTTATTGCACTTTTTTACACTATCATTGTAACTGTATTCTATGACTTGCTGTAATGTTGTTCTCTACCTCCCCTCTCCCCTGGGTCACACCTGGAAACAAGCCTCAGCTCAGTGTGCTTTTCCTGGGTACTAATTTCAAATAAATAAATTAATTAATTGTGTGCATGACTGAAGCTGTGGCTGGGAGACACAGTAGGTAGCTTATTAGTCATGCAAGTTTCAACATATATCAATATACATGCATTGCATTTCCATTTTTACAAATAAAGTCAATAACTGAATCCAAAACTCTAGATATCATCACAAATCAACTGGACAAGTACATGACTAAAGGTTTCTTAAAGGGATACAGCCACTTATATGGGGGTGACAGACACAATGGGTAATTGTCTCCTTCCATCCTCCTAACATCAAGTATAGTACCAAAGTACGAGTAAACAAAAGGGGAAAAATATACCTTTCAGAAACTCAAACTTTTTCTACAAATTATGTTAGGAACTGTCTTTTTTTAATATGCATACTGGTCAAATTATATCTATCAGTCAATCAAAATCTTTATTTAACCAGGCAGACACCATTGAGCAGAACTAATTTTCGAGGTGGACCTGGGGCGTACAGTACAGTACAGAAAGAAAAGTACACACAAAGGGAACAACAGATACAATGCCGGGACATAACAGCAAGACATAATCAAGATACAGATAGAATCTGATGGCAGATAAGGACTGCTTGGCCCACCTAGTCTGCCCATTTCCCTACCTAACAGATAAGCTGCAGATCCTAGTTAACCAACAGCCTACTTCCTCCTACCCCCCACTAGAATTGCCTTATGTCTTTCCCATGCATTCTTGAATTCCCCCACTGTTTTTGACTCTACGACCTGCTCAGGAAGGCTGTTCCATGTATCCACAACCCTCTCTGTGAAGAATACTTCCTCACATTACCTCTGAGCCATCCCCTCTATCTTCAAATTGTGGGCCTTGTTTTTGCACATCTCTTTTCTGAAAGATGCAACCCTCTTGGATTTTGTTGATTCTCTTGAGGTATTTGAAAGTTTCTATCATGTCCCCCCCCCCCCATCCTTTCCTCGAGGCTATACATCTTTAGTTCCTTTAGTCTTTCTTCATATGTCTTCTGATGTAGACCCTGCATCATTTTAGTTGCCCTCCTCTGGACAGCCTCCACGCTGTCTATGTCTTTGCGGAGATGGGGGTCTCCAGAACTATACACATTACTCCAGATGTGGTCTTACCAACTGTCTGTACAGAGGGCCAACAACTTCCTGTTTTTTTACTGGTGATGCCTCTCCCTATACACCCCAGTATCCCCCCAGCCCTCCTTACTGCCTTCTCACATTGCTGGCCCACCTTTAGGTCATTTGATATGACTACCCCCAGGTCCCTTTCCATTTTTGTTATTGTCAGTATCTGACCCCCCATTGTGTACTCTTCCCCTGGGTTTTTGTTTCCCAGGTGCATTACTTTGCACTTCTTTGCATTGAATCTAAGCTGCCATACATTTGACCATTCCTCCAACCTTGCCAAGTCCCTTTTCATCCTTTCCATCCCACCTTATGTATCAACCTTGTTGCAGATCTTTGTGTCATCTGCAAGGAGACATACTTTCCCTTCCAGTCCCTCTGCAATGTCACTTATAAAGACATTAAAAAGGGCTGTCCCCAGTGCTGAACCCTGCGGTACCCCTCTAGTAACCCTCCTTTCTTCACTGTGGACTCCATTTACTATTACCCACTGTGTCCAGTTGTCTAACCAGTGTTTTACCCAGGCTACCACCCTAGGACCCACTCCCAGGCTGGCTAATTTGTTTATCAATCTTTTGTGTGGGACTGTGTCAAATGCCTTGCTAAAGTCTAGGTAGACCATGACCACAGCCCCTCCCTGGTCTACTGCTTTGGTCACCCAGTCAAAGAAATCAATTAGATTTCTCTGACATGACCTTCCCACTGTGAATCCATGCTGCCTTAGGTCCTGTGCCCCACTGGCCTCTAGGTACTCAACAGTTCTTTCCTTCAGAAGTGATTCCATCATTTTCCCTACCACTGAGGTCAAACTGACAGGTCTGTAGTTTTCTGCCTCTGTCTTGCTCCCACTTTTGTGAAGGGGAATCACATCCGCCCTCCTCCAGTCCTCAAGTACCACCCCATCCTCCCATGATTTATTAAAAAGGGTAGTCGTTGATGTTACTAGTTCTTCCCTTAGTTCTTTTAGAATTCTGGGGTGAATCCCATCAGGCCCCATTGCTTATCCACCTTCAGTTTTAAGACTTCTTTTGGAACCCTTTCTTCTGTGAAAGGACTAATATCAACCCCCCTATCCAGAGTGCTTCTATTGACTGGATTAGGTATTTCCCCCTGCTTTTCCATTGTGAATACTGAGCAGAAGTATTTGTTCAGTATCCCTGCTTTTTCACTGTCGCTCTCTGCCCAACCACCGTCCTCTTTGTTCAGCCTCAGTATCCCTGCCTTAGACTTTCTTTGCTCCCTAATGTACCTATAAAAGGTTTTATCCCCTTTCTTAACCAAGTTGGCTATCTTTTCCTCAGTTTGGGGCTTTGCTATTCTGACTGCCTTACCCGCTTCCTTCTGCTTTAACTGATACAGTTCTTTGTCCTGCTCCTTCTGTGTTTTCTTATACTTTCTGAATGCTATCTTTTTTTCCCTTACCTTCCCCACCACTTCTTTTGAGAACCATAGTGTTTTTTTCTTTCATTTTGATTTGTTTATTTGCTTCTCACAAAGGCTTGTTGCCTCTCTGATGGCGGTTTTGATGTTTCCCCATTGTTGCTCCACCCCACCTTCTTGCCTGTTTGCTACTGCTTTTCTGAGGTGCTCTCCCATTTTGACAACATCAGCCCTCCTGAAGTCCAGTACCTTCACTTTTGTGTGACTTGACTCTACAGCTAAGTTTATCATGAACCACACTGTTTGGTGGTCACTTGTTCCCAGATGGCTACCCACTTCAAGATCAGAGATACCAGGTCTAAGATTGCTCTCTCCTGAGTGGGTTCCAAAACTAGCTGTCTGAGGCATGACCCCTGTAGGGCATTGAGAATGGTCTTGCTCTTGGATGTGGCTGCAGCAAAGGTGCTCCAGTCAACATCTGGCATATTCAGGTCCCCCATCAGCAATATCTCCCCTTTCTCTGCCATCCCAAGGATACCTTCTATCATATCCTTGTCCATTTCCTCCCCCTGAGACGGGGGTCTGTACACAACCCCTGTGCGGATTGTGGAGCCATTTCCAGTCTCCAGGGTGATCCACAGTGCCTCCCCTCCTCCCTGTTTACCCTTTAGTTCTGTTGCTTTTATCCCTTCCCTTACGTAGAGAGCTACTCCTCCTCCTCCTCTTCTTCCTTCCCTCCTTGTCCCTCCTGTAGATTGTGTACCCCAGTGTGTTGACATCCCAGTCATGGTTCTCTGTGTACCATGTTTCCGTGACTGCCACAATATCTAGGCATCCCTCTTCCATCAAGGCCACCATTTCAGGGAGCTTTTTATCTAGACTACGGGCATTGGTACTCATTACTCTCCATTTTTTATGCCTTTATTTCTTTTTTCCCCATCTCTGTCCCTACTGCCTTTGTCTTTTTCTCCATTTACCCCTGCCCTTCTCCCTATCGACTGCTCTGTTTTGCTATAAGTGCAGGATGAAGTACAACAAACATTATACAGTCAATCAATATGTACAAAACAATCTGTGTTGAAACTAGGTACAAACAGTTGCCAGAGATGTCCAATTTCAGATAATTCCAACCGATATGTCCAAAAAAAGAACAACTGCACTGCAGATAATAAATGATAATGATATAATAAATAATAAATGATGAGGACCTGAAAAATTTGTGGACAACACAAAACTGTGAAACAAATGTTATATTATAAAAATGTGATGTTGTTGAATGGAGTACTACATAAAACCATATTGTTTGGTGTAAATTATGCAAATGTATGTTGTATAAATGAATGGATTATACTTTTATGTATTTTTCTTTTTAAAATAACTTTTTAAAGTAAACAGGTACATCTTGAAAAGGGTCTGTGACCCAATGATGAAACAAACCATCTTTACCTGTATAAAAATAAACTTTACTACTACTACTACTAGATATATACAAGCAAACAGTGTTGCTGGAAAAGGCCAGGCCCGAAGAGATATATCAGGCTGCATAAGGATGAGCAACCGGGTATAATTTGAAAAATTCAGTTTTCACCCACCATCCCACACCACCACCACCACCACCAGACCAACCATGATAAGCCCACAGCTGGAAAATGCTATAAAACATCTGCCAAACCTCTCTCATTTAAAGTGGCACTCTCTCTAACAGCGCATGAAAAAGTACCTAATGCACTTTCACAGGAACTTTTCGAATCCCATTATTCTACTGTATTTACATGCTACTTATTAGAATGATCTGACGTTGACACAGTGCAAAATAAGTTCCTTACCCAATGATGTCGGATTTAGGACTCCCCATTTTTCCATAGATTCTGTACCAAAACAAACAGGAAGAATTTTCAAGCAACTCTTGACAAGCTTTAAAATACACCACTGCAGCTCAGTCTGGCAAACAGAGCAGATGACGTGCTGACAGCATCCACAAGACCTGAGACAATATGAAGTAAAAATAAATAAAATTCACAAACTCATTCCAGCCTTTGCTCTTGTTTAGAACATAGTCTCTACCGTGTAGTGTCTATCCTCCAAGCAATAAACCTGCTAGGACTTAATTATTAACCAGAACTTGAGGAGCACTTAGGTGCAGGCTGAATGACATGAAGACACTCGAAACAGACTTGTTGTATATCTGACTGTTTCAGGTATCACAAAGGGGGAAATCAGGAAATTAGTCTTCCTGAGTCAGTAGCACTGACTGACCTAGAATAAAGTAAACTCTAATGGTGGAGAGCAGCTCATGATTCCTACAAATACTTAAATTTCTGCAGATGCAGCATGATCTGAAGTATGTGAAATAAAACCCTATAATCCCACTCAGGACAATGATGTAACAGGTGCATAGGTTGCAGATTAAGTTTTATTGCATATAGTCCATGGATTGCAAGTTTTCATTCTTGCAGTCCTTTCTCCATAGTACGGTGTTGTCAATAATTACTGTATTGCTTACTTTCATATTTAAACATGAAAAGATATGTCTAACAATTAGTGGACCCATTGAATATAAAAGCTCTCTGCTACAAGGATATATGCATGCAATTCCTCTTTACAATTTAGGAAATTTCAGCTATATATTTATATTAAGGGCTGCATTTTCAAAGGCCCCGTCCAGTGACGCAATTTGCGTCTTAGCGCAAATTGCGTCAAAGAAATAATCACAACATTGTCGATGTGCCCTATTCAGGAAGATTCCTGAAATGTGTAGATCTTTCCAGAAATTATGCAAAATGCAGCCTGCACCATATAAAAGGGCACAACCTGCTGAAACAATGCAAATCGCAATCGCAGATCATGGTGCAGGAGATGGCTACAGAGAGCGGGGAACGCATCGCTACAACACCTGTCGACTGTCACTGTACCTATGCACAGCCATCACTCCCACTACAGCAGGGTATATTTAAGGCACATTTCACCCTGGTGACACAGTCTCTGCACTGTGGTCACTGAAGACCATACCCTGATGTCTCACCACAGGCACCCACCACACACTTTGGGCCAATGGCTGGACTTGTGTGTCCATGCTGCACATATTACTACTTCCGTACAGTGGACCTTTGACCATTTATGGCCACATGCTACACTACTTTTAACACTTCCCTTACCCTGTGCAATGCCATGTCACTACCTATCCTCTGCAGCTCTCACTCCATGGTGTTGTCCTGGCCATGCAGTGTCCTTCCATCGAAAGGCCATGCTGCTGGGTCCAGGACAGGGTGCCATTTCACCCTTTGGCCAGCATGTGTCATCTGGAGAAACTGCAGTCCTGGACCTGGTGGGGCCCCACTCCAGTGTCAACTATGCCCTGTTACCATCTTCACCTGCCTGTAGTTGCCCTTCACTGTCGTACTATGCCCTACTCTTCCATACTACTGTACATGCGTGGGGCTCAGACACTGTGTGTGGCCACCAGAGGGGCACCAATAATAGCGTCTGCAATGCACACCTGCCCCTGGAGCCATCCGTCCTACACGTACACCTTGGTGCATCACCTGGATGATGCACTGGTTGCTGCAGTTTCTTGTGCGCACATGTCTGAAATGGACCCTGCGGTACACATCATGTCATGATCAGCACTATTGTGTACTCACATGTAAGTCACATTGTGGATGCACATGCCTCCAGATATGTGTGGCCCATCATGACCAGGGAGATTCCCTTGTGTCATTCAAGCACCACAACATCATGCGCTACCCACCAATGCTGCAGGCATGGCATCTCTCCAGTAGGCTTCCCTATCTTTGGCAGGCATGTGTGGCACCATAACTCTGCCTTCAATGACAACTATGGGTATCTGCCGCTTCCCACAACCCAACCTGTCCATTTGTATCAATCCCCACACATCTCATGTAGTGTATAGTCAGTGCCTACCTTTGGGGGCTCCCCTGCAGGCTGCTATGTCCACCAAGTGCAACTCACCAGTAATGGCCACAGGTTTTGACACAGCGCTACCATATCCTGCAAGCTGCACCAAGCAGACAGTCATGTTCATTGCCATCACATGGTCATGCTTCAGCTCCTATCATCGTGGGCCTGTCACTGCTGTTCCTCATGAGTGTTATGCACTTCTGCCAGTACCACCCTAGGGTGATGATGTCCCTCAGGTGAAATGGTTTCTGATAAGGTCCGCTCTCACTTGATGTCTGACAGCCCCGGCTCCTGCTGCTCTGTGCGGCTGGACCACGTCTGCCTCCAGGATCTGTACTTCTCCATCCCTTTCTGCAATGATGACATCCACATCTGGCAGTGGCACTAACTCTGCCAGAACTATGTTATGGAAGATGCAGCAGGCCATTAAGATCCTGCAGGCCATCTCCAGGGTGTATTGCAATGAGCTTCCAGACTGGTCCAAGCATCTGAAATGTGACTTCAACAGTCCAAATGTCCTCTCTAGGAAGGACCTTGTTGATGAGCAGGCATCATTATATCGCTCCTCTGCCTCACTCTGGGGATGTTGCACTGGTGTCATCAGCCAGAGCAGTTGTGTGTATCCACTGTCACCTGTGGGTTGGGGGGGAATGTTAATGTTTCCATGCCCTGTATACAATGTCCCCCCAACACCTCCACAGTAATGTTCCATCCACAATACAATGACACTCGTACTACCTTCATAGGCCAGTGCGGCCTGCACAATGAACTCACAATGGGACATGCCACCTAATCTTTCACTTGTCTGCCTCATGTCACAGCTTGCCCGAGGCCTCCTTGCCACCCTCTCATGCATTGTCCTCCCACACATATGCTGCATTCACAATCTGCCATCCACAATTTCAAGCTGTATCACAAGCCCATCTTGGGGGTACTGTTCACCCATGTGAACCCATCCCTGGACAGTCTGGATGTGTGTGTCCCTTCCCACAGGCAGAAGCCCACCTTTACTGCACTTGTGACTCCCATTACCACCTCCCTAGAGCCATCCTCCTTCAGTATCTCCACTTTCAAATGCCTTGTGCAGGCTACTGTGGCAGAAGATGTATGCATTATGGCAGGATCCAGGGTACTTGGTTACCACATCCAGTATTTGACAATGGCTATCACACACCACATGGATGTTCATCGAGTGGAAGCCCTTGCAGTTCACACAGGTCCCCCTCAGCAGGTGGTGCTTTGATGGCCACATGTGTGCAATCAATGGCACCTGGTACGTGGGGGAACCATGCCAGTGTGTAGAAGGCCTGCTTCACGGCCTGCTGCTGCTGCTGTTCCTCCCATGGGAAGTATATGTACTTGTGTGACCATCGAAGCAGGGTGTCCACAAACTGCCTCAGGCACCTGGATACAGCTGACTGAGATGTGCCCACTGTATCATCAGTCAGAGTCTGGAAGGTCCCCATAGCAAGGTAACAGAGCAAGGCACTCATTTTGACATCCACAGGTACAGCATACCCCCTCCTGGTTGCACTCGGCAGGTCCTCCTATAACTTCTGGCACAGCTTCATGATGGCAGCCTTGGTTAGGTAATAATGTGGTATGCACTGCTCCTCTGTGAGATCCTCATATGATGTTCTTACATGGACCACACATGGTGCATATCTCCTAACAGTTCGCCACCGCTCATGTGGCATGCCATTCCCCTGCACCCTGCCATCCTGATGCCTTGCGCACCTCTACCACCTTCCCATTGCCATCATGATGCCCAGTAGGTCTAATGGTCCAGGCATTCTTCTCTGTCGCTTTCAGGCTGCTTGCTTGAGAAATGCTAGCTCCCAAGTGACTCTGCTCTGTCTGTCTGCTTGGGCTTCTTTATATACAGTACTGTAGTGTGGTTAGAACAGCTCCACCTTGGTCTAAGGGCTGGAACTTACATCAGCGCAATTTCAAGGTCTCCGACTTCTAGAATCCCAAAAAAGGGGATACTGCGGCTTTTTTATGATGCAAGTTGCATTGCACCATGGCAACCAAAATTTCTGATGCATCCTTGATGCAGGGCAGTTTGACACAGCACCACAGAACATTGACGCAGGCTGCGTTTCTGATTAGCAATTGACACAAGTATTGACACAAGTCACCATTTGCATCAATTTCATTAGTTTCATATGACACAAACCCCCTTGCATCAATGCTGGCACTTTGAAAATCCGGCACTATATATTTAAAGAGTAGCTTTCATGCCCTTTCATAAATTGCACCCCTACACCAAACTCCACAAGGACCCTTACCTTTCCTGAAGTTGCAAGCTGATACAATATTAATTTTCCTTGCCCTGGATTTTGGGAGGAAAAGAATCATATTTAGGCTCCATGGAGCTGAAAGCTCAACCCCTTCCAGTCCACTTCCCTGTACTGAGCTCTATCCCTGTGCTTGCATGGTTTGTGATGTAATAGTCTGCAGAGCACAGAGGCACACTCCACAGACTTATAAGAGAAGTTTATTTTTTTAACTATGATTTGTTTATCATTTAGAAGGCTGATTTGAATAAATCAAAGATAACACTCAACTAAGAAGGTCCTTATTAATTGAGCGCAGGCCTTGATTTGTTCAAATCGGCTCTATAAATTATATAAAAACATAGTTTAAAAACCATCCCTATAGGCTGGCCCAGTGGCACTGAGAGTTGAGGCGCTGGATGCCACATCTCGCATCATGCCGGTGACCCGCATTCAGGAATGAGCCTGGGCTGCTGGGGTCAGCAGGGGGGGAGAGAGGATTTAGTATCTCGAAGACTGTTCTCCTCTCTCCGGGGAAGGAGACTAGTCATCCCACCTGCTGACTGCCCTCTAGCAGTGGCTGGAGGGCAGTACAGGTCAGGAGGCTCAGAAGCTGATGTGCTTACGTCAGAGGGGAGGGAGAAAACAGAAAAAGGCTGGGGCTCCATTGACCTATGATAGCCTGACCACTCCTGCAAAGTCTGCCCCCGCCACCAGATTTGCCATACGGGGTGGCGGGGGACTGCCGGTGCCAATCCACCTGACCCTGTTCCTCAGGGGGAATCCATGGGGGAACCTTGAAAGGCAGACGAGCTGGGGTTCGGGATGGAGGGTGTACCCCTTTGGGGGTCATAGCCCTGTAGAGCCCGCAGAAGGCACTACAAAAGATTAAAAAAAATCCCTATACAAGTCTAAGGAGCGTGCCCCACACACTCTAGACTATTACATCACAAAATGTGTGAAGGTGGGGAAGGGGAAGTAGCAGTGATCTGGCTCTTGACTCCACAGAACCTAAATATGATCCTTTCCCTCCCAAAGTCCAGGGCAAAGAAAATTATTATTATTACGGCAGCCTAGAGAAGCTAAGGGTCCTGATGGTGTTCTTTTGTGAGGACAAGGAAAGGTGATATTTAAGGGGTCAAATAAAGGATGTTTTTTTCCTGAAGTGTTTGTTTCCTAAAAAGTCTCTGAAATGAGCAGCACCATTGCAGAGCGTGTGTTCTGTGCCTGAGTGCTAGCTAAAACAGCAGTCTATTCTAGCATAGTAAGACTTAGCAATAATTTAAACATGCTCTGTATGTACAGTAATAGCTTGTGATTTTCAGAAGCAATAAAATACATCTGTGTGCTTCGGCTCATTGTAGATGCTCAGTCCACTACCCTTGCCTTATGGGATCAAATAAGGTTAAGACATCTAGATCATTAACTCCTGTAGATAGTAATTACCCAGAGATGTTATATTACAGATATGTTGCATGGTGCTTCCTCCCAGGGAAAGATAAGTGGGTTAGGTCACAAACTAGTAGTATCCTCTGGGAAACAGTACTAACCCTATGTGGTCACCACTGGTACAACCCTCCCTGTTCCCATACAGGGCTATAACAGTGTAACCATTATGTAGTAACTTAACACTTCTACTAATAATATACTCGGGAGTCAGAAATGTAAACAATTATCAATAGGGATTTATTGGGGAATCAGGAACAAGGTCCGAGGGGAAGAAAAATGTAAATGCAAATGAATATTCACAACTATTCCCACACTGTGACTACCTAACTTTAGTGTAGCCTCCCCAATTACCATCACAGTACCCCTGCCCAACTGTACTGTTTGGCACTACCCACTGGTACCAGTGCTGTTACCCCTAGTTTTAAGGGAGCCCCCAGGGAAGCCTGTGTACAAAACAGACATTTCTACAGCTACCTCCCATTCTCTACAGTTGTAGCTGGATTTAGTCACTAGCTCTTCACATACAGAATCACACCCACAGCACCTTGGTTCTCCTCAGCTGTCACGCCCCAGCACCTTTGCTGCTCATCTGGGCTCTGCCACATTTGGTCTTGCTCCCTTGGGCTGGTCAGGTGCTCCTCCCTTGGGAGCTTCAAGAAAGAATTAAAGACCATATGACTGGAGTGTAATCAATGTACCTGCCTTCTCTGATATGGTTTGTCCCCTTAAGCATGGTCTACTCTTGCAAATGTATCACTTTTTACCAACTACTACTCTTTGTACCTGACCTACTCAGTCAGCTGCTTGCATGATTTGCCAGACCATTGTTGAACTTAGCTACTCAACACTGAATGGGCCCCATATTCAAAAGTCCCAGGCTGCATCACGTAAGTGCCTGCGCTGTGCAACTGAGATGCACCGGCACAAAATAATGGTATATTCAGAAGATGTGCCATGAGATGTGATTGTGCATGTCTGTCTGAATATCCCGAACATGTGCGATCATGCAGTGGGAGATGCATGATGTGACAGATGACCTGAGCCCTATGGGGAACATAGGAAAATTCACAATAGGTGGCCACATGCACAGTGTACAAAAGTACAATATTCAGCCGGGCTATGCGAATGACCTCATTGCACATTTTAAGCCCATTCCCCACATGCACAGCTCATTACTGGAATGTAGTCAAGCTATTTGCATTCCCCAGGCAGGCGCAGTTCCAGCTTTGCAGGGCTGCCCCACCACCCCACAAAGGTGAACAGGAGGTACTGCAGCCTAGCAGGCAGATGTGATAGAATGTTTCTGTGTGCGTGAGTGGCTGGACTGCATTGGCCTGGGTACATTGCTATTACCTATAGCCATGTACAGGGTTGGAGTGGGGTACAGGGGGCCCACCTGGACAGTGGCCACAGGGGGCCCACCTGGACAAGCAACAGGGGAGGGTACAGGGTGACACAGTCTGATCAGTATACCACATACATGTGACATGCCAGCTCTGTATGCACCATACAGTCACCTGCAGTGCCCCACACACACCCATATGAGAGAAACATGATGATAACTGCAAGGGATGGCAGTGTGCAAAGGGTGAATAGGTATCTGAGTGGGTGGGTCCCACCTGTGTGCACCTGTGGTGTACCACTGTGGCTGTGTGCCACAGGTCAGTCCCTGGCCCATGCCAGGTTGCCACTCGTACCACCAGGCTACCTGGGCACCGTTGCTCCGACGTCAGCCTGGGTGCATGCCACCACCAGGTGGGCCCTGCAGGTCATATGGGTGCAGGCCATGGCCCCTGGTACATAGAAACATAGACTTTGACAGCAGATAAGGACCGCTTGGCAGACCCAGTCTGCCCATTTTGCTATCTATTGGATAAACTGCAGATCCTAGTTAACCAGCAGCCTACTGCCTCCTACCCCCACTAGAATTGTCTTACATTTGTCCCATGCATTTTTGAATTCCCCCCACTGTTTTTCACCCAACGACCTCCTCAGGAAGGCCTTCCATGCATCCACCACCCTCTTCGTGAAAAAATGCTTCCTCACATTGTCCCTGAGCCGTCCCCACTCTATCTTCAAATTGTGCCCTCTTGTTCTTGCACATCTCTTTTTCTGAAAGATGCTTCCCTCTTGAACTTTGTTGATTCCCTTGAGGCACTTGAAAGTTTCTGTCATATCCACCATCTCACTCTTTTCCTCGAGGGTATACATATTAAGCTCCTTTAGTCTCTCTTCATGTGGCTTCTGGTGCAGACCCTACACCATTTTAGTTGCCCTCCTCTAGACTGCCTCTATCCTATGTCTTTGCAGAGATGAGGTCCCCAGAACTGGACACAGTACTCCAGATGGGGTCTCACCAACTATCTGTACAGAGGGATAACAACTTCTTGTTTTCTACTGGTGATACCTCTCCCTATGCATCCCAGAACCTCCCCAGCCCTTCTTACTGCCTTCTCACATTGCTTACCTACCTTTAGGTCATCTGATATGACTACCCCAGGTCCCTTTCCATTTTTGTTGTTGTTAGTACCTCCCAAACAAATTTTGTACTCTTCCCCTGGGTTTTTGTTTCCCAGGTGCTGGCCCTAACACTTGACGAGGTACTTAGGCCCCTCACCAAGATCTTTAATCTCTCTCTTTCCTGTAGCCAATTCCCAGACAAATGGAAAATGGCCACTGTTAGCCCAATTCACAAAAGTGGTGATAAGGCTGACCATGCGAACTTCCACCCTATCTCCATTCTGCCTCCCCTATCGAAGGCACTGGAACGTATATTAGCAGACCAACTTACTGAGCATCTGGACAATTATACTATTCTCTGTAAACAGCAACATGGCTTTAGAAAAGGTCATAGTACATCCTCTGCCTTACTCGAATTCACCAGCTCCATTCACAGCTTCTTTGACAATGGAGAACTAACTGGTGCTATTTTCATCGACCTGACCAAAGCCTTCGATACTGTCCACCACTCCCTCCTGCTGATCCAACTAAAAAATGCTGGTCTCTCCAATGATTCAATCTCTTGGTTCAAAAGCTATCTTGAAAACCGCACCCAGCATGTAAAAATTGGAGATGTGCACTCTGATTCCAGACCTGTCCTCTCTGGAGTCCCCCAGGGTTCAATACTGGGCCCCCTACTCTTCAGCCTGTTCCTTAACACCCTATCGGACTCCTGCACTGAACATATCACCCTGTATGCCGATGATGCAGTAATTCTTGCCACACACCAGGACCCAAAGAAATTGCAAGAAAATCTCCAACTCAGCTTCTCCTCGGTTGAGAATTGGCTCACAAAGCACAAACTCATCCTTAATCAAAAAAAAAAAAGGCCATGATCTTCAGCAGCTCCCATAATAAACATAAGCACTTCCAACTCTCCATTATCACCAGACAAGGTGCCGCACTGGAACAGGTCAAAAACTTTAAATACCTCGGGATCACCCTTGACCCTCACCTCTCCTACACTGCCCACATTGACCATATCGCCAAAGCCGCTAACTCCCAGCTAGGCCTGCTATTCCGTCATAGGAAACACCTGACACCTGAAGCCCTCACTGTCGCTGTCCAGAGCTCCATCATATCCATCATTGATTATGGCATCATCATTTATGGCTCTGCTACAACCACCGCACTCAAACGTGTATCCACCGCCCTCAACAAGGCCTGTCGACTTGTCACTGGCTCCCAACACCTAACTCACACCTGTGACCTCTGTTCTCAAACTGGATGGTTGAATCTTGCCAATCGAATAAAACACCAATCTTGTATTACTACTAAGAAAATCTTGCTGGGCCTTGCCCCTCCTGGAGTCTGTGCCCTCATACAACCAAGAATCCACACCCGACATACCAGGGGATTGAAACCTCAGCTTCTGCAAGTCCCGCATTGCCGCACAACACAAGGCCAAAGATCCTTTGCTTACCAGGCCACTAGTTGGTACAACGGTCTTCCCAGCAACATCTCATCTTCACTATCACTCAGCACTTTTAAGACTCGTCTCCGCCTAACACTGACTGTCTCCAACCTCTGCGACTGTTGTGGCTAAACATATCTTTTGGTTCCATAGCTGAAGATGCCCTTTTGGACCCACATCTACTCCTGCACTTAGCCAGCACCCCCCTTCCTATCTTCACCTCCCCTGCTGGCCCATGACAAATGCCACCCGGCTGCACTACCTTTATTCTTACCTGCCTTCCACCTCTCCTCTCTCTGTCCCCCCCAACCTACCTCCCCTTCTCTCCCATCCACTTAGTCTCCCTGATTTCACCCTCCTCCTTTCCCTTTCCCTTCCCCAAAGTTTCACCTTATTGTTCTTTTTTCATCTACAAGACTATGTGTTGTTTTTTTTTTTAATTTTATAAACTGTTATCTTTGCTTATGATTGTCTCAATTGTACCAATGACGTGGAACTTTTGTAAAAGAGCCTTGGCTCAAAGGTATTTGTAATCCTAGAACAAATAAATAAAATAAAATAAATTAAAAGGTGCACTACTCTGCACTTCTTTGCATTGACTCTAAGCTGACATACTTTTGACCATTCCTCCCATCTTGCCAAGTCTCTTCTCATCCTTTCCACCCCCGTTGTGTGTCAACCCTGTTGCAGATCTTCAGACAGAGAACAGCATGAGGAAGAAGGTGCTGTAAGAACTATACTTCTCTACTGGGACTAAAGAACTGGAACTGTACTACTGGGACCTTCAATTTAGGGTAAAAACAAACAAACAAAAAAAGAGAGTTGATGAGCTTGTCTGAGCTGGCTGAAGTGAACTGTTATCTGTGCGGTTATCAAGGCATTTGTCTGAGTTGGTTGAAGTGAATTGTTATCTAGGTGTAGAAGGAGCTGTAAATTAGGGGGAGTGGCTTAGCTAGAAGGAAGCCAGGTGTTTTGGATTTAAAAACTGCCCTAGATAGCTTCTGGCAGAGAACAGCAAGAGGAAGGAGGTGTTGTTAGAAATATACTTTTGTACTGGGACTAAATTGCCCTCCTTCCTTCCCCTCCACCCATAATCAGTTCTACTTTTATAGGCACAGGATTTGATTGACAACAGGAACTTCCTGTTTGGGAGCAGGAAAGGAGTGATCACAGAGCCACAAAAGACTCACCGTCCTAGAAGGAAAAGAGTAGCTGTCCATCCCCCCCTAGCAGCTGGAGGTCTGACTCTGAGCAAGTAAGGAGACTACTAAGAAATATAGGAACTTCCTGTCTCAGAACAGGAAGATCAGGAGCTTTAAGTGCAGAGAGGCAGTAGGTTAGTAGGGAGAAAAATGAAAAAATAAACAAACAGAGGGAAGAATAAGTATTCAAAAAAACAGTTAAGGGACCAGAAATAAGACATGATGGGAGTGGTGCAGTGTAGTGGCTGTGCAGCAGCATTCTGGGAGACATTCTGGAGGATGCAGTGTTGTCCCATCTGCAGGCACCTCTCTGGGATGAGGGAGGAGGGAGGAGGTTGCTCATCTCCAGGCTGAGTTGGCCAGGATTTGGAGGACCTCCTTTCCCATCCAGAGACCACCAGGGCCACCGCCATTGCCTCAGAGGTTGCCAAGAAGGAGGAGCAGTTGGACCACAGTGGGCTCAGGGAGGGTGAGAGTGGTGGAACAGAGGCACATCCTTCCAGTTGTACCTCTCCACAATTAATATGCCATTCTGGCATGCTGTGGTTCCTCTATGGAGGCACCCACAGTGGAGACCAAGGAGGATGCTGGGAACCTCCACAAAGGAGACCCACAGGAGGGTGGCATGGGACCCCACAGGGGAAGGAAACAATTCCTGCTGGGGACTCCATTGTTAGGAGGGTAGAACTGGGGGAGGAAGGGGAGAGGGAGGTAAGGTGCCTACAAGGCACCATGGCTTGGAGGGACAGGGAGCGAATCCTCAGGCTCATAGAAGCAGCTGCACGGGGAAGGGAGCTGGATGTCATTCTCCACCTAAGGACAAATGATCTGGCTGGGAAGCATTTAAACTAGCCAAGGGGGAGAGGCACTGGAAAGAAGCAGGAAATTCCTAGCCCCCCCCCAAAAAAAATCAGGGTAGTTAGTGACATAAACACCAAGATAGAGAAGTCAATAGGGAGAAGGGCAGGGGTAAATGGAGAAAACGACAAAGGCAGTAAGGACAGGGATTTTGCAAAAAGGGGTAAGGCCATCAAGAAATTGAGGGTAATGCGTACCAATGCCCATAGTCTGGGCAACAAGCTCCCTGAACTTGTGGCCTTGATGGAAGAGGGATGCCTGGATATCGTGGCAGTCACAGAAACATGATACACAGAAACTGACAGGTCTGTAGTTTCCTGCCTCTGTCTTGCTCCCACTTTTGTGAAGGGGAATCACATCTGCCCTCCTCCAGCTCTCAAGAACCACACCATCCTCCCATGATTTGTTAAAAAGGGTAGTCAGTGGTGTCACTAGTTCTCCCCTTAATTCTTTCAGAATTCTGAGGTGAATCCCGTCAGACCCCATTGCTTTGTCCACCTTCAGTTTTAGTAGTTCTTTCAGAAACCTTTCTTCTGTGAAAGGACTGGGATTGACCCCCCCATCCAGAGTGCTTCTGTTAATTGGATTAGGTACCTTACCCTCCTCCTCTTTTGTGAATAGTGAGCAGAAGTATTTGTTCAGTATCCCTGCTTTTTCACTGTCCCTCTCTACCCACCCACCATCCATTCTATTCAGCCTCACTATCCCTCCCTTTGTCTTTCTACACTCCCTAATGTACCTATAAAAGGTTGTATCCCCCTTCTAAACCAAGTTGGCTATCTTTTCCTCAGTTTGGGTCTTTGCTATTCTGACTGCCTTCCCTGCTTCCTTCTGCTTAACTGGTGCAGTTCTCTGTTGTGCTCCTTCTGTGTTTCCTTATACTTCCTAAATGCTATCTTTTTTCTCCCTAACCTTCCCTGCCACCTCTTTTGAGAACCATCGTGGCTTTTTCTTTCATTTTGATTTGTCTATTTGCTTCACACAAAGGCTTGTTGCCTCTGTGATGGCAGTTTTGATGTTTCCCCATTGTTCCTCCACCCCCCCTTCTTGCCCGTTTGCTAGTGCTTTTCTAAGGTACTCTCCCATTTCGACAAAGTCAGCCCTCCTGAAGTCCAGTTCCTTCACTTTTGTATGACTTGACTCTGCAGCTAAGTTTATCATGAACCACACTATTTGGTGGTCACTTGTTCCCAGATGGCTACCCATTTCTAGATCTGAGATCCTCTCACTGTCCTCATTTAAGAGTATGAGGTCTAAGATTGCTCCTTCCCGAGTGGGTTCCAACACAAGCTGTCTGAGGCATACCCCCTGTAGGGCATTGAGAATGGCCCTCCTCTTGGATGTGGCTGCAGCAAAAGTGCTCCAGTTAACATTTGGCATATTCAGGTCCCCCATCAAAAATATCTCCCTTTCTCTGCCATCCTAGGATGCCTTCTATCATATCCTTGTCCATTCCTCCCCTGAAATGGGGTCTGTATACAACCCTGTGCAGATTGTGGTGCCATTTCCAGTCTCTAAGGTGACCCACAGTGCCTCCTCTCCTCCCTGCTTACTCTTTTGTTCCATTGTTTTTATCCCTTCCCTTGCATAGAGAGCTACTCCTCCTTCTCTTCTACCCTCTCTGTCTCTCCTGTAGGTTGTGTACCCTGGTATGTTGACATCCCAGTCATGGTTCTCTGTGTACCATGTTTCTGTGACTGCCACAATATCCAGGCATCCCTCTTCCATCAAGGACACTAGTTCAGGGGGCTTGTTACCCAGACTACGAATGTTGGTACTCATCACCCTACATTTTTTGATGGCCTTACCCCTTTTAGCCCCATCATTGTCTTAACTGCCTTTGCCTTTTTCTCCATTTACCCCTGTTCTGCTCCCTATTGACTTCTCTGCCTTGGTGTTTACCTTGCTAACTACCATGTTTTGTGGGGGGGGACTGAGATTTCCCTGCTCCTTTTCAGTGTCTCCCTCCTTGGCTAGTTTAAATGCTTGCCAGTGAAATATTTAAACCTATCACCTAGGATCCTGGTTCCCCTCCTGGACAGATGCAGGCCATTGCACCAGTATAGGCCTGTATCTCTCCAGGAGGACACCCATTCCCCAATGGAGCCAAAACCTTGAGCTCTGCACCAGTTTTACAACCATTCATTGAATCCCATGGTGTGGAGTACCCTAGCCTCACCCATGCCATAGACAGGCAGCACCTCCGAGAAGGTTACCATACGTGCTACTTGTCTAAGACCCCTCCCCAACTCCACACACTCCTCCTGCACTGCTCTGATCTCATTCCCGAGCCAGGTCATTTGCCCTAAGTGGATAATGATGTTCAGCTCTCTGTCCTGTGCAGCTGCTCCTGTGATCCTGAGGATTCACTTCCTGTCCTTCCAGGCCATGGTGTCAGACAGGCACCTTACCTCCTTCTCCCCTCCCTCCCCCATTTCTACCCCCTAATGATTGAATCCCCCACCAGGAGTTGTTTCCTTCCCCTGTGGGGTCCCATGCCACCCTCCTGTAGTTCTCCTTTGTGGAGGTTCCCACTATTCTTCTTGGTTTCCACTGTGATTGCCTCCATAGAGGAACCATGCTCCACCAGAATGGTGTATACACTGTGGAGAGGTACAACTAGAGGGATGCATCTCTGTTCCACCAGCCTCACCCTCCATGAGCCCACCATGGTCCAAATGCTCCTCTTTCTTGGCAACCTCTGAGGCAGCGGCAGTGGCCATGGTGGTTCCTGGGTGAGGGAGGAGGTTTCCCAAATCCTCACCAGGTTGGCCTGGAGACGGGGCAACCTCATCTCTCAGACCAGAGAGGTGCCTACAAATAGGGCAGCATTGCAGCCTCCAGAACATCTTCTGGAAGACTGTCACCCCATAGCTAGTGCATTGCACCACTCCCCACATGTCTTTCTCCATGAGCTTCAGTATGGCTATCTGCTCCACTGGTGTGCTAGGGGAGGCACCCGATAGCACTGGCATGTGGCAGCTGGGTGTCTACATCCTGAGTGCAGTGTGAGGGATGGCTCTCTGAGTGGTTCCCGTGGCGTGCTGGCACCTGTGACTTTGGGTACTTCCATTCTGGCATGACTGCTGTATATGGGTGCCTGGAGCACATCCTGGTGTACCTCCAAGGGCTGTCTCAGGATGGCCTGTCTGCATTTCTATGGCCTTCCTGTGGGTGGCTGGCCAATTTAGGCCATCCTTTTGTCTGCCTAACTTGTGAGGCACACTTCTGGGATGTGCAGCAGATGCGCCGCACATTTTGGCTGAATATACAGATGCGTGACATATTCATGTATCCACCCCCCTTGTTTTGAGCAGCATACGTTATTTCTGTGTGATTGTGTATTCAGAAATGTGCAATGCATCTCTTCCTTTTGAATGTCGCTCTTCCACGCATTTTCTAAGATGGGCCGCACATCTCAATTTTGAGCAGCACATCTCATTTGAATATGTGGGCCAATGTATGTATCTTGCTTTTAAGTTGTGAATGTATATAACCTATTATAATTTCAATGCTGTATAAAGTCTGTTCTGATATGCCTCTGTGTAGTCAAACACAGGTCACCCCTAAAAAGGGACACTTAGTCTCAGAGGGACTACCCAGTCAACTAAATTCAAGATAGAAAGAAAGAAAGAAAGAGAGAGAGAGAGAGAGAGAGAGAGAGAGAGAGAGAGAAAGAAAGAAAGAAAGAAAGAAAGAAAGAAAGAAAGAAAGAAAGAAAGAAAGAAAGAAAGAAAGAAAGAAAGACACTGGTGAGCTTATCTTCTGCAGTTTGATTCCTGGCAACATCCGCTATAAGTTGCCACTAGGCTAACATAACTGATACAGTGGCTCCCAGGCCTTGTTGGCTTAGTTGCTGTGCAGACCTATCAGCCCTGGGTGAAATAAAGTTTATTTTCCCCTTATCCTCCTCCTCTGACAGTCTCAGGTGTGCAATGGCTTCCTTACAAACTGAGTGTGTGAAAGTCAGCAGGGTAATCACATATATTCTGCATAAAGCAGCCTCCTCCTCAGCAGGTACAGTATCACACATCTCCCTTCTCTGGCATCTGTGAGGTGAAGACGCACATTTACAGATCATTGGTCTGCCTCATCAGACAGACTGGAATAGACTGACCAGGTTAAGAGGGTTCTACAGAGAAAAAACAAGCAAACAGCCTCCGCATTTGATGTTGGTCAAAGGGGTTGCCCTCTTTGGCAGAATTTTCCTTGAACGCACTGGCTGCCCTAGTAGCAGTTATCTCCCAATCTCTGTTCCCATCCTAGTTCAGGTTAGATCCAAAGTCTGATCACATCCCAAATGTCCAATGTCATCATGCAGGGCACACATGACTTGGTTTTGAACTTAGCTGGCAGCAACAGATGTTGAAAAATCCACTGGGCCTCTGAAGCTCTCAGAAGAGAAGCTTCCTTTGAGCCAGAGTTTTTTCCATTCTCACAAAAGCAACTGAATATCACTGTGATTAGCTGATACACTGCTGGCATCTCATCCTTTATCCAGTGCATGAACCATGTCTTTGAAACTGAGCCCATTCCTTTATGTTCTGTGCAGATCTGCTTGACTCAGTCTAGGCAAGGAAGTCGTGCCAGGGCAATAAGACTTCAAAATATTTGAGGAAGTAATCTGCAGAGGCTCCCACAGTGTTAACTAGCTGGTTGCGATTGGCAACAAAGATCCTTTCACTCATATCATACTGCTTACATAACACTTTCACAGCAACCTCTGGAATTTGAATCTATTTGGTTGCCTTACTGGAGTCTCTGGGGGGGTTAGTGAGACAAGGTGTCTGCATCTCCATGATTCAGACTTGGTTGGCACTCTACACTATAGTCATGAGTGGATAGGGCTCACAGCCAGAGGTGGCCAGCTGCATCCAGCTTAGCAGTTGTTTTTGCATAAGTCAATATGTTAGTGTCTGTTTTGACAGTGGTTCTGGTGTCATACAGATAGTCAGGAAATTGATCGCTAATAGCCCACTTCAGTGCAGTTCTTCTGGGCCAATTCTTTTTCAGCTGGAGCAGCTCCACTTTTAAACATTGAAAGCCTCCCTCCATTGACATCAGTCACCCACCCCCTCATGTCTCAGTAGCTCCCCTCTGTTACTGGACTCAGCTGAGAGAAAGCAGGCAGGTGCTGGTGGCAAGTGCAGTAGGATGGCACTGTGGGTGGAAGTCCTGCAAGACGTTGCTGGTGTCAGTTCTTGTGAGCGGATGGGTAGACTTATCCTCTCTACAGTAATGCCGCAGCAACAGGGATCAGAGGCAGATCTAGCCCTAGAATGCTTGTTTTGGTGACGGTACAATAAGGAAGCTATTTTTGACTTCTCCACCTCTGGTTCACTTGAATGCAAATGAGTGGCCTCCTGAAGACAAGGCCAGTGGGATTCCCCAGGGTGCATGCTAACATAGACAGCTGAGCTTTTTCCATTTTTTTAGAAAACTTTCTAAAACTTTCCTGCATTATCTCCCTGTGGCCTGGTTAAAGCCCTGACCAATGGTGCATTCCTCATGTCATACAACAGGCAAAGACAGTTCACACAGTGAGAGTGAGCATCATCTGAAAAGATCTTCAGGCCACACCAACATGGATGAAAAAGAGGTTGAGACTTCTTCCTGCAGCTCAATGACAGCATACTAAAACATTCAATAAGTAATCACACAAACAAGAAATGATTTTGACCTAAGTTGACTTAGGCATTTTCTTTATAATCCAATGAGCAGTTGATGGTGGAAGAATGACATGGTCAGTGTCAGTGGCTCAGTAGGTAGCACACTCGCCTCTGCAGCAGGGAGATCAGAGTGCTGTGGGTTCAGTTCCCACATCTGGCACGTGAATTAATATCCCAATACTGACACTGTAGTGCAGCATGAGGGGTGTATTGCACTTCTGAGGTGCCGTCTTTCAGATGAGACATTAAACCGAGATTCCATCTGCCTGGATTGGTGGTAGTCCAGGTGGATGTTAAAGATCCCATGGCATTTATCGAAAAAGAGTAGGGGAATTTCCCTGGTGTCCTGGCCAAATTTCCCTCATTCACTAAAAATACCACCAACAGTTTAATCTGGTGCAAGGTCAGCTGGCATTCATCTGTATCCTTCTCCCCTGGGTCGTGCCTGAAAATAGGCAGAATTTGTCTAGTGCACTTACCCAGTCAACAAAAACTAAATAAATACTGAGGAGGGATGGTGATGCCCATGTATATAGCTGGCATTGATGTGTATCAATGTGGGTTGGCCAAGCTAGAAAAAATTTTCAAAATGTTACTGACACTGGTGGTTTACAGTTCCAAAGGTGTGGTTTTATGGAGGGAGATGTCCTCAAAGAAGATTGACCATTTCTGAACTTGCATCTGTTTCTGCAAGGTCCCACTGGGTTCTGTACTGAGACGATCCTAGGAGAAATGGTACAGCCACAGGTACAGAAAAATAAATAATCTGAAATTGTGAAGTAGACCCCTTCTATGCAGATCAACCAGTACTGATCCAGAGACATAGGAAAAATGGCCTACTTATCCAGATTAATATATTTTCAAATTGAGTTTTTATTTGTACATATAGGTGAATACAGAGAGTACAACACCTGCTGCACCACCTACCTTTCAAGCAGTGAAGCCCCTTCCTCAGGGAGGACAGGTGAATCTATAAAACAACATACTTATTTTTGTTATTCATTACCATCATACTATAGTTTTAGCAGAAAGACAAACCCACTATAAAAACGGCCAGTAATACCCATGTGTATACAGTATGCTACGGTAATGCAACATACATAAATTCCTATGCATTTCCTCTGATTTGTATGTCAGTAAAGGAAGTCAGTCATGGCGGGGGAGGGAAGAGTTTAATGGGAGGGAGGCGGCTGCAGTCTAATGGGCTGAAGTGCTGCACACTCGAGCAGACTAGATAGACTATATGGCCTGTATCTGCTGGCAATTTCATATGTTCGTATATAGGTGGAACCAAGGTGCATTAGCTTGGGTGGCCCAAGCTAGGTAAAAATTTTCAAGTGGTTCTGATGTTGATGGCTTACAGTTGCAAAGGCATAGATCTATGGAGAGAGCGCGAGAGAGAGAGAGAGAGAGAGAGAGAGAGAGAGATGTTCCTAAAGGAGATTGACTGTTTCTGAATTTGCATCTACTGAGGCAAAGTCCCACTGGGTTCAGTACTGACACCCCTGCTCTTCTTAATCTTTGTCAGTAACCTGCCCAGTGTTCATAAAGAATGAACATAAAACATACTGTAATATATGGTTAGCCTCTGTTCTGTATAAATATGAGCCTGCTCAGGCCGGCCCGTCGGCACAGTGGTTGAATTTACGCTTGCGACGCCAGCAACCCAGGTTCGGGAATGAGCTCAGGTAGCTGGAGGGCCGGCCAGGGGGAGGCAGCTTGAGCATCCCACATCTGCTCTCTGTCTCCAGAGAGGGAAGGGATCGTGACCCGTTGCCAAAGCGACCACTGGTGGAGGCCAGTGGTAGTGCAGCTTGTCAGGGCCATTGGGGGTGGTGCGTGACAGACGTCGGCTCTTGCCTTGATGTCCGGATGTCATGCACCTTAAAAAAGCCAGGAAAATAGCTCGCTGGCCTTCGGATGACAGCTCTCTGCTCCTCAGGGGCCTCCAGTGCCTTCCCAGTGCCTTCTGTTCCCCAGCTGCATCCCCAGGCCCTAGAAAGTATGCACTGGGGCTATCCCTTCCCCCGGTGATTTCCCCCTCGGAGGAGAGGGACCCGTCCGGTAAAAGGGATATACCAGGATATCCCAGGGGTCGGCTGCAATCTGGGAATCCAAGGAGGGCCAAGATAGGTCAGAAGGGGTCAGAGGGAGCTTGACAGGACCTGAAGGAGTGATGGACCAGTGAGCACGGGGCAGAAAAACAGATTACTCAAAAAAAAAAAATGAACCTGGTCAAAATCCTTATTGTGCATATTCTAAACTGTTGTGTGCATTTCAAAGTGTTGTGTGCATTCCTTTTTATACAGTTGTTCAGCACATTTCAAAGGAAATAACATTTTTTTTATTCACCCACACCCAGCTGCTTGCTAACCACCCAGTGCCCAAAGTTCTATCTTTTCACTTGTAGAAGTCTATACATTTAATTTCAACCATAGAGCAGAACAAGGACATGGTACATTTTTTGTTTATTTGTTTTTACTTTGAGGTGGATGCTTCTGTAACTCCGACACAAAAAAAAATATTTACTATATAAAATAAAATATAGGCAACCACACACAACTCAGCGTGTGTTTCCATCAGTGGGTTGAGATAACCGCATGAACCTCTCAAGCTTTGCTCCCAAAATCCAGATGCTGTCATCTCAGCCCCTCAATGGAAACACAGCTTTGTTGTGTATGGTTGCCCATACATTATTCTTTATATTTTACATAGTACCTGTGGTTCTCTAAAACAGATGCAGAGACAACACAAGAGTAGCTACCCCACATTGGAAAGGTGATTCATTCTTGAGTTTAAATGATAAAAAGACCAAGGTAACGGTACTGAGTACAGAACAGCAGCTTTCAAGAACATTATTGCCATTTAGTTTTAAATGTGTCAACAATCCCCTAAGAAACAGTGGAATAATCAAATCCTTAGGGGTTCATTTGGATGAGCATTTAAACTTGGATATACATTTAAACTCATATTTATGTATCTGTTAAAGGAAAACTATACCCAAAACTTGAAAAAATATATGTTGTGCAGAGTGTTTTAATTTGTATGTGAAGTTCTAGTGTTTCCTTCTGCTAGCTTTATGCTAGTTTTTCGACCCCTGGAGATCTCCATATCAAATAGCTTAAGTGTATTTCCTTGTCCTACAGTGCACCTTGTTTCATGTGATGGTGATGTAGCAGAGCCCATAAATCCAACAGAAAGCACTGCATTACAATCAGTTCACAACAATAGAGATGGTTATATTTTAAAATCTGTATAATTCAGCTTGGTGACCACCCTCATCCTAAAGGTTTTACTGTCCTGAAAAACTTTGCTGCTGGTAACTTTTGTGCAGCTTGTAAAGCGTCCAAGATATTTAGTTTGTTTGGCATGTGTGTGCTGAATGTTGGGTCTCTCTTACATCACAGTCACGTGAGACAAGATGCACTGTGGGAGCAAGAAATACAGTTAAGCTATCAGGGATGAAGATCCCCAGGGGTCATAAAACTAGTATAAAGCTAGCAGGCTAATTTTGGAAAAACTCCTAATACCAGTCAGAGGGAAGAAAACACTAGAACTTCACATACAAATTAAAATACTCTGCACAACATATATTTTTTCAAGTTTTGGGTGTAGTTTTCCTTTAATAAAATAAGCAGAAATATGCTTCTTCATATAGAAACAAGTCATAGTTAAGTAGAGAGACAAGGAAGATTATTAATGATACTAATTCTTAAATATGGATCCCAACTACTAACCAACACTTCTTGAGACAATGCTCCCAATTTTCAAAGGTTGATGCAGGGCTGCATCAAGCCATGCATCAACCCAGATGTTTTCCACAACTGTGTCAAACTCCTCTGACACAACTCTGCCCAATTTTTGTACATTGGGCACAGTTGTGACTCTTTCCACAATTTATGGCAGCTTACACCAAATGCTTTGCACAAGCCCCATAAAAAGGGTCCCTGAATGGCGTAAAGATAGACCGAGGGGAGCTGGTCTAACTGGCAGCATTTCACGTACCCAACAGTAAATCACAATCTGCGTCAAAGGAATGCTGCAAGCCACCCTGTGCCATATGTTCGGCGCACCAGGGACTTGCGGGACCCACAAGTACTTTTGAAATTGGGCCCAATATTTCTAACTGTAAGACAGGTATCTCTTGTCAGCCAATCAGAATACCGTAAAACTGTCATTTAATACCCTACAAACTACTACAGACGCATTTCAAACATGTCTGCAGTAGTTTATCCATTCAATCCACAGAAAAAAGAAGGGAAAGGGCATTTTCAACTTTAACTACTACAAAACTTTTAAAATCTTGGGTTTAAAATTACTAATCACATAATAGTAATAGCAATCAGCTAGTCAGAGTATACTCAAAATAATTAGCTTTTATGGTTGATTAAACACCTTGGCCTTTGACCTCAGTATTAATCACACATATCAGCCAGTTATTCCTTCATATAATAAACAAAGGACCTCCTGCGCTCACCAGTCTAAACTCAGAGCAGCTGCACCAGAGGCAACAAGTGCAGGAGACAGACAAAAAAATGCAGCGCTACATGATAGGCTCACTGAAAAAGGGATTCATTGCAGCATCCACAAAAGATTCCCCTGCAGCATCCACAAAAGATTCCTCCTGGGGAATCTTTTGTGGATGCTACAATAATTCACTTTTTCAATGGGGAATATTTTGTGGATGCTACAATAAATCACTATCTCAATGGGGAATCTTTTGTAAATGCTGCAATAAATCACATTTTCAATGGGGAATTTTGTGGATGCTGCAATAAATCACTTTTTCAATGGGGAATTTTGTGGATGCTGCAATAAATCACTTTTTCACTGGGGAATCTTTTGTAGATGCTGCAATAAATCACATTTTCCATGGGGAATCTTTTGTGGATGCTACAATAAATCACTTTTTCAATGGGAAATCTTTTGTGGATGCTGCAATAAATCACTGTTTCAGTGGGAAATCTTTTGTGGATGCTACAATAAATCACTTTTTCAGTGGGAAATCTTTTGTGGATGCTACAATAAATCACTTTTCCAATGGGGAATCTTTTGTGGATGCTACAATAAATCACTTTTTCAGTGGGGAATCTTTTGTGGATGCTACAATAAATCACTTTTTCAATAGGAAATCTCTTGTGGTTGCTACAATAAATCACTTTTTTAATGGGAAATCTCTTGTGGATGCTAAAATAAATCACTTTTTCAATGGGAAATCTCTTGTGGATGCTACAATAAATCACTTTTTCACTGGGGAATCTTGTGGATGCTACAATAAATCACTTTTTCAATGGGAAATATTTTGTGGATGCTGCAATAAATCACTGTTTCAGTGGGAAATCTTTTGTAGATGCTACAATAAATCACTTTTTCAGTGGGAAATCTTTTGTGGATGCTACAATAAATCACTTTTTCAATGGGGAATCTTTTGTGGATGCTACAATAAATCACTTTTTCAGTGGGGAATCTTTTGTGGATGCTACAATAAATCACTTTTTCAATAGGAAATCTCTTGTGGTTGCTACAATAAATCACTTTTTCAATGGGAAATCTCTTGTGGATGCTAAAATAAATAACTTTTTCAATGGGAGATCTCTTGGGGATGCTACAATAAATCACTTTTTCACTGGGGAATCTTGTAGATGCTACAATAAATCACTTTTTCAATGAGGAATTTTGTGGATGCTACAATAAATCACTTTTTCAATGGGGAATCTTTTGTGGATGCTACAATAATTCACTTTTTCAATGGGGAATCTTTTGTGGATGCTGCAATAAATCACTTTTTCACTGGGGAATCTTGTGGATGCTACAATAAATCACTTTTTCAATGGGGGAATCTTTTGTGGAATCTACAATAAATCACTTTTTCAGTGGGGAATCTTTTGTGGATGCTGCAATTAATCACTTTTTCAGTGGGAAATATTTTGTGGATGCTACAATTAATCACTTTTTCAGTGGGGAATCTTTTGTGGATGCTGCAATGAATCACTTTTTCAATGGAGAATCTTTTGTGGATACTACAATAAATCACTTTTTCAGTGAGCCATTCATGTGGTGCTGCATTTTTTGTCTGTCTCCTATTCCTTCATATACTCTGGCTAACTGAATGTCATCACTTAAATATACAACTACTGTACTTACAAATAATATATGTCATTTTGTTCTACATTCCTCTCCAAGGATGCACCATCACAGACTGTATAATGGTCTTGAAATCTTCCAACGGATTACAGAATAAAAATGAAAAACTAGCAATGGATTTATAAGATATTGGCAGAAAAACAGCCAAAAGACACGTACAATAAACTACTTGAGCAAGAAAAGTCCTATTCTTTTATAGATTCAACAGAGAACTGTTATCAGTTTAAATACTGCAGAACAAAGACTAGAGAATTATCATTTTCTTGTTATACACCAATGTTGATAAATAATACACTTTCAGCTATAAAAATGACAGATATCCCTCATTGGTTTAGGCTTAAACTGTAGAAACATATCCTCTACATGAGATTATGATTCTATACCCCTACTGCCCCCTTTGACTACTCCGTTCCGCTAACTAGGGATTGCTAGAGATTCCCAGGGCCCACTTGAAGACTTCAGGGGCTTGAGCATTTGCTTTTTCAGCCCCCACCCTGTAGAATCTCTACGTCATTGAGTATGGAAGTGCCTGACTGGGGAGAGCTTTAAGTCAGCACTATAAACTTACTTACTTCAGCTTTCTTTCTCAGAGTATCACTATTGAATGTTGTTGCCTAGTTACTGTATTTTTACTATTTATGGATTTTAATATGCTCCTGTACTGTACAAGCACTTTGATACATGTGAATTGCACTGTTTATAAATAAAGTTTATTATTATTATTATGATCTGCAAGTGTGTTACGTGATTGTGTCAACTTAATTGGATGTGCATTATTGTACTGTCATATGAGTCCTGTTGTAGCCAATTCCCTTTCTCCATGCATGAATGAAAATGGGTCAGTTTAGATCCAGGTCATTTTAAAGGTAAAATAAATGAATGTCAGTCTGAAGAAAAGGAGAGGGCTGGGGAGGTGTGGACTCATCTAAAATCAATAATAGAAAAGGCTGTGAGGGAATCTGTCACCTGAGGGAATGTGTCCCCAGAGAAACAAACTGAGACCAACTTGAATGTGGCAGGCAATGAGGACAAAACACATGCAAAAGGAAAGCCTTTGAAGTAATAAGAGGGAAGTTATCAGGCAACACCAGGGCAGAGTAAAAAATCACATGTTTAATTTTATATAATACATTTGGATGGTTCCCGTTAGTTTGACTGCCATTGCATAAACAGGGAAAGAATATATAGTGAAATAACTGCTAACCACTTTTGTGGCGAAAAGTGTCCTATTCATGTAATATATAAGCTAATATGTTTCATGTGAGATGTCTGTTATGGTGTAAGAGAGTCATCTTGTGCAATCTAGACATCAGGACCACAATGCAAAGCTGAGCAATTCAGTCTGCCCAAACTGCACAAAACATACAGAATAATAATTGGGGTGGCATGTGTAACAAGAATTTTAAAGACACCTGAGGTGCTGGATGCTACATAAACACCAAGAGTGAAGCTCGAGGGGGTTATCTAAGTATCCAACATCAAGGGTGTGTGTAAAATTTGACTTTTACACACCACCCTATGTTTTATGTTATATAATTGTTGGGTATCATTTTTTTTGCCACAGCAATTATATAAAATAAGAAGACATCTCTATGCAGTCACAGTCCGACCAGGTTTCAGTAGGGTGCACGGTCGGATGTGGCTGTTGAAGGAAACCTTTACTTTATGTTTTTCCAATTTTTATTGAAAAACGTATCTCAGTTTGTTCATTTTTTATCCAGCATGTTTTTGTTTTAATTGACTTATCGCCAAGTCTGAGTGGTGGTATAGTCTCCAGTGGTAAACCATAGCATCCGGTGGTGAGCAAGGGAAGAGTGGTAGCTGGCACATGCACAGGATGTGGGAAACCCAGCGCGTGTTTGCTGTTATAAACTCTCCTTTTTGCCGGCTAATTACAAACTGGGTTTCCCTATGGAAAAAGATGATACCCATTTATTATTATGTTCTTATACCATAAGAGACATCTCTCATATCACATGCAGTATATATAGACTAATACTGTACATAGGCAGAGAATAATGCATAGGTGACTGTGTGTTATGAAGTTTTTTTTACACAGATAAGCTGTGTGATGGCCACATAAACCTCAGGAGCAAAGCTCTAAAGGTTTATGTGGTCACTGCACACTAAGGGTGTCTAAGGAAAACTTCATAAACACGCAGTCACTTATTTTTTATACTAACTGTTGCAAAGTTGTAAGCAGAAAAAAAGAAGACAACCAGGAAGAGCCACGTGAGTCAAGTTTCCTGCTGTTTAACTGTAGAAAGGGAAAGTGCCATAATGACTGGGTATAACTTTATACCCGGTTATTACAGCATTTAATCACACCGATAATCAGTGTGATAAAGGAGATCTCCAGCTACTACAAACTTTTTATATATTAATCAAGTTGGTAAAAGTAATTTATTGTAAGTTTTGTGTTTTTATTTTGTTTGTTAATTTAAAACAGTGAGCAGATGAAATGCTCCCTTCTCTGTCTCTAAAGTAAATTGCTCCACTTTGTACTTTGCTGCATGAGATGGCAGCCATCCACAGGAAAAGAGATCCAGTGGTTCTGAGTGCTAATTGGTTGAAATTAGATAAACGATTCATATATATATATATATATATATATATATATATATACTGTATATATGTGTGTATTCTTAATACTTCTAATTTTGTATTTCACTCACAATTCTTACTTTTATCACTGTATTTGCTTGTATTTTATTTTTATCCCATACCTGTTACTTGACATTGCATTATTCCAGTATTGTTGATTTGTCCACCTTCTGTAACCCCATCTCAGTCCCTGTTGATGCATCTAGATATAAGCCCTTGCTCAGTCACCTTTCCTGCACAGTATGTGTAAATAAATAAAATCTATTTTTCATGTTACTGAAGAAAAGTACTTGTAAGTTTACTACACTTCAGGAGACTGCTTGACTTTTGGGTAAGTACAGATATGATAAAGGGCTATCCATATGAGGGTCCAGGTTCACTTATCCTCCCAAGAACATTTTGAAAAATTCTAATATGTTTGTAATTTCCTGCATTGCAAGGCACCATTGTCAGTGACTGCAAGCAAAACAATCCACTATGTTCTGTTTTTAATGATTCTCTCTATTGGCAAAAGCCCCTATGTCTCTTCAGCTTTTGTGAAACACAGTATACAGCCAGCATGTCTTCCCACTGCAACATACTGTATATGGTATCACTAGGTGTCGGGTTAGAAAAAAACAGAGCTGCTATATCAAGGCCTTTACCTTTAGAGATTGAATCATGATGTTTGTGACTAGCCCACATCCTACCTACTCAGTAGTGCTTGGAACTGTGGATCTTGAAGTCCCATGACTATTTAAACTGCTTCATGCGCTGTAGTGCTTGTTATTGAAACTTATTTTCTGCTGGTTTTTTTTTGCTTTTTTTTTTGTTTTTTTCCCATTGCAGATAGTTCAGCTTCTCCTAAAGCTGTGTCAGTATGCTGTAAGACAGCATAATAGCTCAAGTGAAGCTCTGTCTCCAGGAAGTATGATGTTGCATTAATTTGAACCATTTTACAACTAAATAATACAATCAGACCATTTCTGATGAAATATCTGAGATCTAATTCTTTAGATATACTGTACAAGATTTTGACAGCAGTAAGTTTTATTTTATTGAGTTTGCTTCCTGGAGGGGCCCACATGGCCTGAAAGCTTACAGATCTATTACTTAACTCATTACCTCCAATAGCTCCATATGAAGTCCGAACTATCAGTTGTTTACCTAACACAAAATGACTGCCAAGGAGGTAATGAGTTTTAATACATCAGTCAGCTGTCTAAAGATATCATCTTTTTTTACAGTTAGTTTCTTTCTTCTTTTTTCCAGGTGGCTCTCCACTCTACCCAACCCCCAGCCCTGTCTCCCACTCTCAGTTTACCTTCCGTTTATCTCTATGGCTTGCCCCCCGTGGTTGGGCAATGGAGATCCCTCAACCCATCATAACGGATCTAGTGTGGAGGTAACTGCCTGTTCATGACAGCGGGGTCTGCAGGGATTGGGATTCATCCTGCTGCACCTGGAATGCTTTTTCCTCCATTTTCTCCCCTTAGGAGAGGAGGCGTGCAGTGACGCCCTATGGAGAGAGCACACACGTGTCCGCACGCACTCCTCCAAGTGTCTGCTTCCTCTCCTCCCCCTTCTGGAATGTTGGTATGCTGTCCCCCAGCTACCTCTAGGGGCCAGTTGTACACCAACTGGTGATGACCCCCCTTCCCCCCAGAAGGAGAGCAGTCCCTTGGATGCTCAATCCTTTTCCTCCCCTGCTGACCCCCAGTGGCCCATGCCCATTCCCAAACATGGGTCGCCGGCATAGCACGAGGTAAGGTGTCCAGCACCTCAGCTCTCAGTGCCACCGGGCTGGCTAAAAGATATCAACTTTGCTAAGAAATCTTTTTTTCATAGCTATTAATTTGTATTTTGTTGGTAACATGGAATCTTTTGGTAAAGAATAACAAGAGTGCAAAGATACAGTAGTTCATGACAAACATAATTAAAATTAAAATACTGTAGTTCTAAACAGTAGTTCTCTGCAGTAGTGATACATTGATATAATGATATATTGTGAATTGTGATATGTTATATAAGATCATCATTTTCTGCCACTAAGCTAGTGTTACAGTATTCCTAGTTTAAAGCTATCAAGATATGATATTCCTCAGTAACATTACTCAGAAGAATACAGGAAATAGTGATTAACCCTTATCTGCTGCCACTGGGCATCTGTGTTTGCATCCCTGTTCTTTGCTTAGATTCAATTAATTACAAAAAACAAGAGCTGAAGCACAAAGTCCCATAAGTAATTAAATGAGACATTAGGGTAAAAAGTCCCCTGATCCTTTGTGATTGTGTGGTAAGCTGTTCCTTGGGATTTTAACTGCTTAAAGCAGCATTGACATTACCCTAAATTGAAATATACACATTGTATCCCAAAGTAAAACATGGAAACACAAAAAAAAAGTCATCAAAGAAGTTGAGGCCTTCAGGGCTGTTACACTTGGCTGGGTTGAGCAACAGCAATGCAGAGAGAGAGAGAGAGAGAAAGAGAGATGGTGGGTGAGAAAGAGATGAAAACAGAGGGTGGGGAAAGGGGTTGGTGGAGAAAGACAGCTGGATGGTGGATGGGGCAGGAAAAAGTGAGAAAGCAGAGATGAAGAAAGACTCAGATGAGAAGGCAATATTTAAGAGGTAAGAGATGGTTGAACTGGCTAGCTGACAGCTGGGGACTGGAATGGAGTGGGAAAGGATCACATTATTCTGGAAGGTGGAAACTAAGTTTTCTGCCTTAGCTGGTTTGACTATGGCAAGCCTTGGTGCAGGCGTTACAGAGCTACTTGTATCTTCATAGGTCCTCCTGAGAACCAAAGACTTCATGAAGGTTCCAAGCAGTTTCTTAAGCTTAGAGGCTAGCAAGAAGGTCAGCTGAGACACAGGGGAGATGTGAACATTTTGCATGTGTCCTCTGAAGAGGTGTGTGTGATTATCCCAGATGACACTGAATTTGGAGTGAAAATAGACAAGGGCATCGTCTGTGGATGTTGACATGGGGAGTTAGTCAGTATTGTTATGATCAGCAAACAGACAGGACATCAAACAATCTGAACAACCAGAGCTTAATAACTGGAGGTAGGGGAAGGTTTGGCTCACTGGATTTTGCACACTCAGTAGACCATTCTGTCGTTAAAGGAAAGAACCTAGTAATGTCATTTCACCATAATCATAGGGTTGTAAAGCCTTATTTCAGCAGAACTATGTGGCTTGCAAAGCCCCACAATGCCGAATTCCATATAATCAAACTCTAAATAAACCTTGTTTTAGGGGTTTCTAGGTGTAGCAATGGACCTCATAGGGGTTGCAAAGAAATTAGGGGTCTTAACTGCAGCCTCTGGCTAATCATAAATTACGCCCCTTAGAGGACCCAGTTAATAAGAGAGTGGTTGTTGAACATGGACTGGTTAAGCTGTGTTGGCTCCAAGATATTTTACATGAGGTAATGTCACCGGGTGTGGGTATTCAGGATAACAAATACCAGGCAGACTCAGATCACAGTGCATAAAAAATGCCCAGAGGCATTTGTCATTTTATTTTATCATAAAAATGAAAGAATATATGTACAGAAATCAAATGAAAAATGTAAAAATGAAGATTAGTTGCATTCAGAAAAGACCACTGCTTTGCTTTAGCAGATTCTAGGCTTCAGTCAGAATGACCAGTGTGAGCCCACACCACTGGGAGGTCTTTTTCCTAACTCCGTCAGTCTCCTACTGACTCCCTATCTCCTATCAAGCCCTACTGGAAGGTTTAAATAAATTCTGGGTGGGGTCACCGGACTAGACCCTTTACTAAAAATACAAAAGAAAACTAGCTAGGTTAGTCTATAAACACAAGGTGACCTATTATACATTATAATACAGCACTACACATTGATATAATCAAATAACCAAGGATCAAGTGTAATACTAGGCTAGTAAAGCTTCATAAACGCTTAATTGCCTGGCAACTAACATAGGGTCCCTTCTTAGTTACCTTTGAGTGACAGGTAAGGATGTATAAAGAGGGTACTGCACAGGGCACTGCTCCCCTATAGAAATCCTCAGATGCAGTCCTGCAGTCAGTTAAGATATTGAACTGTTTAGTTTTCTTCCTGTGTTTACATGATAACTGCAAAACATTAAAACTCCCTCAGGAAACCTCAGAACTGTAGTAACCCCTTTTTATCATTTAACTAATTTCAGGTCTTTTAATGTGCCTTTTCATTTCTTTTTAAATGGAGGGTGGGGTTAACAAACAGGCCTTCTATGGAATAAACACAGCCTGGGGCTAAATTACAGACTGGCCCCATTTTAGAGCTAAGGCACTCTTGCTTGTTTTTTTCTTGGTGTTAGCACATTGTAAATATATAAAATTTAGCTATATTTGCACTTCACCTTGCCACACATTTTATTAACCTGTATATTTAGGCACCTTGTAATGTCTTAAAGCATTTTCTGTTTCAAGCATACATTTAGCACTGCATGCACTTTGAAGTCCTACAGGTGAGCATATACAAACACATTTATATTCCTAAAGTCCATGAGCACATTATTCATCCTCCAGCAAACAGGTTGGTTAAAGCATTCTGCACTTCAAATCTAGTAGCTCTTTAGCTTTTGTGAAGGCAATACAAGCCCCTTATAAAGCATGTTATAAACAATCTGTATTTTTATTTTACACAAGCACCTTGCACTTTTATGCATTTAGCACCTTCAATAGTATTTCAGGAATCTGAGGCACTTAATTCATGTTTATTTCCTTTCTAGCAAGTTGCACTTTATATAGCAGGCAGCATTTACTGTTGGGATAATTATTTTAAACCATTACTTTTCTTATATATGTGGCTGCACCGAAGTACTCTATTCTTCATTCTATGCACTAAATGCATTTTCTCATGCATTTTACATCTTTAAATGCACTAATACACTTTACTCCTACAGTTAGCACTAAATGGGGTTGGGGTAAGGGAAGACCTACATCTCCTTACTGGGGCACCCACCCATGACAGGGGTCACCCTGTCACAGGTAAAATGCCAGAATGTGCTGTACAAGTTTTTGGAAGGGGATGTCCAGGTACTAGTTAGTGTTAAAATAGCCCAAGACAAGTAGATTTCCCGAGGAGGCTAGGGAGGAGGTAGAGGAAAGAATATCAAAGAAGGTGTTTGGATTGGAACTAGGAGGTCAATGAGTTATTACTACAATTTTTTTCTGTATTGTATTCATGCTCCCACCATTTGTCTGCCAGCTTGCCAGCAATCTTCCAGCTTCAGAGTGGATATCCTACCTCCATAAGCCCCCCCTCCCAGTTTATCCCCTGTTGTGATGTCATGGGTTGGGGTGTTTCTGCCCTCCAAGGTGCAGGATCTAGTTGCAGTGAAGAAACTGCATGATGTGGAACCTGACAGTGCTGGGCCATCACTGGGATGGCAACGGGGAAGGATTTTGTTCTCTTCTGTAATTCCCATCACCACCAGATCAGCTACTCATTCTTGGTGGCCCTTAAACCCACATTCCTCCCTAACAGCATGCATAGCCTTCAGATGGCCGCATACACCAAGGAAGCATGCCCCCCAGCCCTCTGCAAGGCATAGCCACCGAGTTGAGTGAAGGTGCCTTCCAAGCCCAAGCTGGATGCACTTGCACTTGGTAGCAGTCCGCCCAGCCAGACAGCCTGATGCCAGCATTTTGAGTATTTTCTTCCATATTGACTTTTATTTTCCATGAGCAAGCATGCTTCCCATCCCTTCCCCTGTGATTTTGCAGCCCTGTCATCCACCTGCCTTCACCTAGTGCCATGTTGATTCAGTGGAGGTATGGGACCAAATAGCACTGGCAGCATTATCCAGGTGATGGATATTTATCCTCCTGTGTGTTTCCTTCCCCACTGGTTGCCCTCTGACCCCACCACTTCCCATGCAGGGTTGAGCGATGCTTCTATCAGCCACATGCATCCACTGTAAACTCTCACAGAGGAGCGGGCTCTCTGTCCCACCAAAGGGATCACGTTTGCGGTGGAACTTGGCACCAGCTCACACCGAGTGGAAATGCACCAACAATGGCACAAGGTTCATTGGCATGGCAGACAAATGTATTGCTGTTTGAACATTGGGATGTCCCTCATATTTGTGTGTTTTTAATTATTCATTTGACATAACAAAAGCCTAAAGACAGTAATAATTTCAACTAAAATCAGACTTGTGAGAACAACCCATATTCAGAATGGGTTGCTCTGGGCCTCCAGTCATATGCAACTTGTGTTGCTTATGCTACATGAATGGGGTAGATACCTAATTTGCCAGTGCCAGAAGATGATGTTCCACAGCAGAGCGTGCTATGTAATGTATACTGTGGGCACTGGGGGTACTGGGTGTCTGGGTATATGGTAGAAATCTCCTCCTCCCCCTCACAACTGCTAAATCACCAGAGAATTATAGAATTTCTTAAGAAACCATACATTAAGCTATAAAGTATGAATAATGTATGTGGGGGTTGGTGATAGGCGTGATTGGGAAACCTCTGGGCACAACAGCACCAGCCCACTGAAGGTACAGAAGTTCACCTTTTTTTTTTTTTTTTGTAATTCCCTGTTTGAGAGCCTAGGAGCCCAAAAAGGACTTGTATTCAGTGCTGGGGAGCAACTAGTTACTTGCACAAGGTTACTGTAATATTATTATTCATTTAGTAACTAGAAATTGTTATAGATTAATAAATAACTATATTACTTTCCCCCAAAGTAACTAATTACTGTTAAGTAAGTTTTCAGTTAGTATTAAGTGGGATCAGCTGGCATATCCTCACATGCTTTACCAGCACCTGGTCAAAATGCCTCAGATTCAGGGTTTAGCTTCATCTGGTAGTTCAACATTGCTCTCACAGAATTTGTTTCCAGAAGAATACTGGAACATGCAGTAATAACTGGTGACCCCTTTATCCTATTTATTATCAGTGTGATTAAACACCATAATAACTGGGCATGGCTGTAATACCCAGGCATGACATCATAGCCAGTTATTATGGTATTTGGAGCACTTGCCCTTCACTTTAATGTACAGTACAGCAGTGGGAAACACACCGCTCTGTAAGTCCCTGCACTAGTTATTATAGAAAATAAACAACCAATCATCTTTATTTAGCCAGGTGGAACACCATTAAGGAAAAACTCATTTACAAAGTGGGCCTGGAACAGCAGAAAAATACAGAGCATACAGCATAGCTAAAACAAAATTGATAAGAAACAGAATACATTAAATACAATACAATACAAAGGACCTACTAATATGGCTACTACTAAGAAGAAGGGGATATTTACAGGTTGGATGCGGTGTAAAAAAACAATAATAAATTTATAAAAATAGCTTGGACTATGACTCAAGAATTTTATACAGTGAAGGGTGAATAGCAATGGTATGCCCCCTGCATGGTGACACTATTACTGCGAAAACGTCAATGCCGACAACATCGACATTTTCACTGTAATAGTCTACCCGAGACCCTGGCACTCTGTCTCTCGGTCCTGCACCCCATCCCTGATCCAACTCTGACTCGGAGTTAGAATCCTAGAGATCGGGGGTGCAGGGGGCAGAGCTCCCTGCATGAGGGGTTTGGGGACACAAAGTCCCCCAATGGAAAAACACCTGGGGTCTCCAGTTGGAGTCATGTCGACCGCAAGTTGCAGTCAACATAAATCCGTCGCTGTGATGGCGGTCGACAACTTAGTTGTCGAACCGGCATCATAGATCCAATAACAACAAACAATCTTACAAGGTCTATAACTAAGGGTGTTGTAGTGCTATAAAACAGTTTTATAGACTGACATGGGCATAAAGATGAAGTGAGGGAGGGCTTGCTCTTGAGGGGGAAAGGATACCTGGGAAAAAGGAAGGATGGGGAGGGAACCTTGAATGGGAGAAAGGAGAATTTAGGGACTATGGGATGAGGGTAATTTAAGGGATTGAGAATTGGATTGTGGGGAGTCAGAGGGAAAGAACATGCTCAACAGGACACTTAGGAGGGGCCTAGCGCTGAGGTCTAGTTGCTGAGAAAAGGCAAGGGTTATGAATAGCAATTGCAAGGTTCAGTGAAGTGCTGCCTTAACAGTGTTTTGAACGAGGGCAGTTTAATCAGAGATGAGAGCTTCAGTGATTTCTGTGAGTGACAAGAGATAGGCAGGAGTAGCACCTAAGTGAGTAGGTTCCAGTGGAGTAAGAAAATAGGCTAGAAATATAAGATGGCCGCTTACCGATAAGGGCTCTATAGGTCCAGGTAGCCATACTTATAAATCTTCTAGTCTTTAGGGACTGCCAGCCCAACATGGCATATAGTGCACAGTGGTGAGTCCTAAGGGGAGCACTGGTAATACATCTCACAGCCCTATTGTACGGTATGTCAAGCTTAGCCAGTGCTTAATTGGGGCTGTGAGTGTACAAAATGTCTGGATAATCCAACAAGGGTAAAAATGTAGACTGTACAAGTCTTAGCTTGGCTTCCTGTCCTAATAGGTGTCTAATCCTGAAGAACGGGTCTAAGTGTTGTTTCAGCTTCTTACTCAATTCCTCAATGCGGACCAAGTAGGAAAGTTTATGGTCTATCCACATACCGAGGTATTTGAATTTGTCCACAAATTCGATAGGCTCCCACAAGAGGGACGTTTTTTATGGTGGCATTTCTGGGGACAGGGGATAGTCTGAACTGGGTTTTGAAGTAAGAATCATGGCTTTTGTTTTCTTCATGTTAAAACATAAATGATTGTGTGCTTATGAAGGTTTTTTTTTGCATATTGTGTTTATTCTCATCGCCTACGCTGCCCTTTTCCGACCGACCCCCACAGTCCCGTCACCCGGCTCCTCCAGGGCTTACCTTGCTGCTGTCATTCTCTGCCACTGGTGTGCGGCCTGCGAGGGGTCAGTCTTCATGATACTATGACAGTCAGTTGACAATTTCATTGTCGACCGACATTACAGCGACTCCTTTATGTCACCTGCATTTGCGGTTGGCATAAACTGAGTCACATCAAACTTTATTTTCTTTGGGGGCCTCTGCCCCCCCACACACACCCCTGCTACTTAAATAATCAACTCTGAGTTGGAGTTGCTTTGGGGAGGGGGTGCAATACCCCCAGAAAGCAGTGCTGGGGTCCTGCACCGACACTACAGCAACCTGGCATTGTTGTCGCTGTAGTGTCGGTCACGGTAAAGTTGCTGAGGTTGCGTCAGTATACCAGTCTTCATCCTGCCACAGAGGTTTTTTTTCCCTCCTGGTTCCTCCCTTAACTTCCCGGGGTCACAGTAGCACAGTCGCGCATGTGCAAGAAGGCGCACATGTGCTCTGTGGCCTGAATAGCCTGGATCCACCCACCAGCCTAGTGTCAACCCCCCACCTGCCTGCAATACCATTGAGCCCCCACTCAGTTGAAGCCAAAGGCTGGGAAGGCTTACCTCCTCAATCCAGGAGAGGAGAGCTGCCTGGTAGCCATTCAATACTCTCCCAGCCCTCCCCCCTTCCGCTGACCCCTGATGGCCTGAGCTTACTTCCGAACTTTGGTCACCAGGGTGGGAGATGTGAGGCACTGGTCACTTCATCTATATATCTATATAGCTCTATATATATATATATATATATATAGAGAGAGAGAGAGAGAGAGATACATACATATACATATATACACATATATATCTATATACACACACACACATATATACACATATACAGTATATATATATACACATATACACACACACACACACACACATATATATATATAAAAAAATGGGTAAGTAAAATCACTGAAAATCAGGTCTCCTGATTGGATGAAACATGTCACATGACCATGCATTATTCTACAACATCCACACACCTCCCACTACGACCACACACCTGCACTACTTTCTAACCATCAGAACCTTCTCAAAACCAGTGAGATCACTCCACCCCTGGCACACACTGACTGGCACACACCCAGGGCACACACACACCTGGCAGACAGAGCCTGCCTCAGCCATAATCAATTAAATTTATATACCTGTCCCACTTTCAAAACAATTATCTGGTTGATCCTACCATCATGTTCATACATAGAAAGTTATAAAAAGAACTTATCTTATTAATCCAGCCACATTTACAATGTTCATCCTGTAATCACTTTCACTTTCTATCGTGACTGTAGTGTGATCGAGCGGTGTTCACTGCAGTAAAGAATATGATCCCAAAGTGATAAAATGAGAAGCGTTCTTTTGAAAACCATGATAGTTGTTAAGTATAAGGTCAGTATTGTGCTTTTTTTGTTCAAGAAGCCGCCGAGTGTAGAGCGAAAAAGTGAGGGAGCAAGGAGGCTTCAGGCGAGGAGAGATGCAAGTGTGGGCCAGTGTTGCCATAGTAACACTCGCTCATACTTGTGTTTGCTCATCTGAAGCCACCCGTTCTCTCGCTCTGCACTTGGCGGCTTCTTGAACAAAAAAAGGCACACAACTAACCTCATACCCAACAGCTATCATGGTTTTCAAGAGAATACTTCTCTTTTTATTACTTTGGGACCATATTTTTTACCACAGTAAACACTGCTCAGTCACGCTACAGTCACGCTAGAAAGTGAAAGTGATTACACAAACATTATAAACATGGCAGGATCAACCAGATCAGATTTGTGATCATATTTTTTTACCAACTAAATCATGGCAGGATCAACAAGATAATCTAAGTAAAATGTATTTTCTGCCATTCAACCACTACCATAATAAACCACATTACCTAAATAAAAGTATAATTTTGGATGAACAAGGATTACTTTTTGCTAGCATATTAACAGAAGGACAAGGATCAACCAGATCACCAAGATAAAAATAAAATTTCTGATAGAGAAGAACTATTTTTTGCAACCCCCCGAGGGAAAAAAAGCATTTGTAACTATTTTATAAGATAGATAATCCACTCTAGGGTGTGCAGTCGCGCTCTGATACATGCACGCCTTGGGTGGCTGAACGCACACCAAGGAGTGCATATATCAGAGCATGACCACACACCCTAGAGTGGGTTATCTATTACATATATACACACCTTGGTGTGGGATGACTACAAAAATCTCTTAAGCTTTGCTCTCAACTTTTATGGGTCATCACGCGCCTCGGATGTTTGAAAAAATGTCTTAAGACACAGTTGCCTATGCATTATTCGTTAATGTCTGCAGAAAACATATAATGAAAAATAACAAAGTAATATATCGTACATTGCTATTATAATTACTTATTACTTTTTATACAAAAAAAGCAACTATAACCTTTTAAAAATAACTTTCACAACACTGCTTGTACTTGCCAAAATACATGGTCCCACGTGGTTCAAGTCCTGATTGGGTTACCTTCTATGGCCCCCAGATAGGTATTACAGGTACTGCTCATTTACTTGAAAAGACCTGCACACAGGGTGGTTGCATTCTGCACTTTGTGCTGGAACAAAGCTGGAATGGTTACCTCCATGTTCCCATGGGTGATGAAGGACTCTTCCTCTGTCACTTACCCATGCAAGAAGAGCTACAGTAAACACTACATGTGCCAAAGCCCTCTGCATGTCAGAGTTGAACAAGCAGCTCAGTTGCTTGCACAACAGGCTACCTGACTTCATACTGCTTATGCCGTAGTAGAAAGTGTAAACTTGTCACAAAACATGTACAGTATCTTCCTACTATTTTCTATGTCTGTGGTTAACCAGATAAGTAACTAATGGCTCTAGTTCTAAACACCAGGATAGTATCCCTGGACCTGGATTTGTCTCCCAGTTAGGTGTCGAGTCACATGTTTTCCTTTTTTTAATAATTTTTTCTCCATCTCCCCTCCCCCACACACATTCTTTTTGGTTTCCTGTGTCCTCTAACTCAGTTATTGGGGTTGTGAGGTTCCTCTGCCAGGAGAGCAGGCAAGCAGCAGTCTTTCTCACAATAATTTGTGTTTTGAATGCCTACTGGTAGCTAGTGCCATACAAACAATACTATCCTTCCATCTGATATGCTTATCGTGGGCATCACATAAACAAGAAACTCTCTTATCCCCAGAAAATAGCACAGTGAAGTAACTCGCACTGTAGCACTGCTGAGAAAGGCACTAGACAAATCTGTTGTGAAAATAACCCTTAAAGTTTTTGTATGAACTAGTTTCACATTAAAATTCCAGTGAAAATAAGGTCACTGATTCTTTTCCTTCTCCATACTGTCTGGGAAATCACACTAATTAGTTATGATGTGATGATAATAGGCCTTTTTATGTTCACTGTAATGGAAAGTTTTTCATTATAAAGGGAGCTTCAATCTGTTTTACTCTACTGCTCAAATATATTTCTGAATGCTTGGCCTCTGGGTGTTTGCAGCAAAGATTTCCTGGCAAGACAATGACAGAGCCACCATCTAGCTACAGGAGCAAAGGTTATACTTCACAATAGAGGTGTGACTCACAGAACTGGATGGACGTCACTGAACATGTTTTTAAAGGAGCCAAAATGTCTAGGGCTGCTTAGTTTCTATCACACACTACTATTTTCCAATATAGTTAATATTCGGTTGACAATACCATTACAGAGTTTATTTTTTAATTTTTATTTGGTGGCAACATGTTGCTAAATACTGTCTTTTTTTTGAGGAGTTTACCTTGTAACTTACAGATCTACTGTTTTGAGAAAACTGTTATTTAAAGGACATATACTTTTTGTCAATCTTTTCAAAGACTAAAACAAAGCAAAGTCTTCGATAAATATTTATTTTTATTAAATAGATGTAAGGCCTGATTCATCCAAAATATTCAATGTAGGCTCAAAACAGGAACCCTCCTTTGTGAATTGGGACCATAGGAGGTGTTGTCCACCACTCCAGATCAAATACAATCTGGGTCATAAGCAGTCCAGTCCACAGAAAATAGCAAGCTTTGGCTTACGCTAATCACATTTGTTTGGTTGCATTTGCTGTGTAGTTTCTGGGCATAGACAGTGTAGCAGTAAAAAGTGAAAAATTAAAAACATGGCTTTTGTTAGTGAAATTGTCATGAGTGGGAAATAAAGAGGATTACACATAATGTTTTTCTTTTCCTATACCGTTAGCCAGAATTTTCAAGATATTTTTTTTATTACCCCAGCGTACAAATATGAGAGGTGTCATTGATCAACTCCCACTTGAAATATGATTCTGCAGAAGGACAGAGAAAACAGGTCTCAGAGGGTGAATTGAAAAAGACATCTGCCATGTTCAAAAGGTGGGGTAAAAAAATACTCTGTTGAAAATGTGGGTTCAAAATGTAACAAAATTGTAACGTTATTAGTAAATGCTGAAAAATGGGATTGTTTCTTCCTAATTTTGTTGTTTTTTGAAATTTTGTCCCCAAATTTTCAACATATTCTTTTTATTTCCCCACCTTAAGAACATGATAGTTGTCATTTATGCAATTCTGCTGCAAACATTATATTCTGTCATGACAGTGAAGCACACATTTTTGGTCGGGATTTGAAAAATGATACCTATCATGTTCATGAGGTGGGGTAAAAAAATGACTACATTGAATATTTGAGTCAGAATCTATAAAAAAGTAGGAAAGTTATGAGTAAAAATTAAAAAAAATGTTGTGACCTATTGGAAATGTTGTTAGCTGACAGTTTATTGGTGGGATGTTGTTTGGTGGCAACAGGGGTTGGGCACCATGGTGTCACAGACTATGGGGGGAGTTGATGGCTGGCACCAGGGTTGGGCACCCCAGTGTTGGAGTGCATGTTTGGGGGGAGTTGTTGGCACTGGGGGCTGTACACCCCAGTGTCAGAGTGTGTGTGTGGGGGAAGTTGCAGCTGGGCACTTGAAGGCCTTTCCCCCGATGCCACTAACATTTTGTTGTGGTGTCGGATGGTGGCTCAGAGAAAGAACATTGAACTGCCATGTTCTGCTCCTAGGCAGAAAAAAAAACTAAGGATTGTGCTTTTTTCCCCAGTACACTGAGGGCGGTGAGTGAGAGAGCAGTAGAAATGCATCTGATACTCAGTGGCAATATTAGAGAACCAGCACTGCCAGTGTGTGTGTGTGTGTGTGTGTGTGTGTGTGTGTGTGTGTGTGTGTAAGTGTGTGTGTGAGGAGGCAGCAGACACAATATGTGCCAGCAAGCGGCAGAGGTGACATGGCAGCCACAGACAGGAAGAAGCTGTAGCCATTGTGCAACATCTCTACCACTCACAGGATGGAGAGAAAACAACCTCTGAACAGCACAAGTTAAACAGAATAAAGTGCACAGGAAATATTGACTGTGGAAAGTAGAAAGTGCACAAGAAAACTGATTTTCACCTTACATTTTCCAGCATTGTGATTGGCCAACAGGTTCAAAGGGAAAAGCAGCAGAAAGGTTGAGAGTGAGCAGAACTGGGTAAGAAATTAGGAAATCTGAAGCTGTGATAGGTGGAGGATGGCCAAACCCCAAAATGTCCTCTCAGAGCTCAGACCAATAGTAATATGTTTACTAGCCTTTGGCAAGCAAACATAAAAAGGGACAAATGGTTATGTCCAGTGATTTAGTGGGAGAAAGAACTTTATGGAACAATGTTCTTCTTTCTTTCCTATTTTTGTACGTTCATCAAACGGAGGGGTAAGGGGGCTATTGGGCAGGAGGACCTCCAGACAAGAAATAACAGACAGTAATAAAGGAAGCAGAAAAGGACAATGCAGGGAAGTGAGGTAGGATAGAGTAGGAGAGTGTGGGGGGGGTCTGATAGGCTGCGACACCTGTGGTGCAGTCATCTCCAGGGTAGTCCTCTAAAGAAGATGATATTGTCAAGTGTGCAGCATATTTGTGACACTCACTGAAGAGCTGGCTGTGGTGAAAGCAGAACTTAACCATCTGTGCAGCAGATCCCACTGGTTGCTGCTGCAGGCAGCCACTACTCCTCTTCCCCACTGACAACTTCAAATACAAATGGAGTGGACTGTAGTCAGCATGAAGGAGAGGGAGAAAGGCCCAGGTGGGTGGGAACTCTGAGGTGGCAACAGTGAACAGATTCACATCCCATGTGTGAGACAGCCACTCCAGTCTCCATAGTGCAGAGGCGAGAGCCTGTAGCCTTCCAGGAAACCAGGTCTATTGAGAAGAACACACCTGAAATACGATATAAGTCAAAAGGAAAAGAGAGGATAAGGAAGGTACTTGTGATAGAGGGCTCCCTCATACAAGGATAGATAAATTAGTAGGGTCAAAGGAGCAAACATATAGAATGGTAAGGTGCCTGCAGACAGCCTCATTTGGGAGCAATACAGGCAAGGTAAAGAGGATAGTCAAGGAAGAGTGTTTATTTATTTATTTTATTTTTTGTATACAGCCTTTGAGCTCAGAGTTCATTTATGAAGGTTCCACATTAAGGAGAGCAATACAATTGCAGACAAGCATATTAGGTATACAGCATCAAGTATGAATTTACAGCGCACATAACATCAGCAGTCGAACCAAGTACAAGTAACGCTATACAATAAGCTAAAAATAGGACACATAGACAAACAATAAAAAACAAGGAAGGGTATGGATATCCATAGGCCAGCACCCAGAGATGTGGGATTGTCACAACTGTATCCATAAAGTGAGGATGGGAGGCCAGAAAGTGATAGATAGGTACAAGTGGTTAGGGAAGGGGGGGAGGTTCCATGGGAGGGTACAGGGTTAAAGGTGTGCAGCTGAGGTTGAGAAGGCAGGGGGGAAGAGGAAGCAGAAAGAGGAGACTGGTGGTAGGGAGATGAGGGGGATGTAAACGGGTCAATTAGAGGTCTCAGGGATAAGGACAGGGTGAGGTCAGTTTCGCTAAAGCAGAGGGAAAAAAGCAGTCCGAGAGCTAAGAATTTGGGTGTGATCCTGTTGACATTATCCACCTGGGAACCATTGACCTGGCTTGCAAACTTCTGGGGGAGGCTATAGGTACAGTATTTTGAGAAAGTTTGAAGGGAGTCCCAAACAGGCAGCAGCCTCAGTGACCTTTTCAGAGGCCCTGTCAGTTTTAGACAGAAGAGAAAGGAGAAATACACTAATCCCACACTTTAACATATTGCTGAAGGAGTGGTGATGGAAGGAGGGATGGAGATACCTGGAGGCATGGAGCCACTCTTGTAGGGATAGAAGCTATTTAAGTGGAATGGCCTTCACCCCTCTGAGGAGGACACCAGAAGGCTAGAGAGCAGGTTTAAAGAGAGCACATTGAGAGTCCTTTACACTAGCCAGAGGGGGATAAGAAGTGGATAGGTGTACTAACATAATTGTGAGAGGTCTAGCTGACTTCCCCCACTGTTAGAGAACAAGGAAGGATACACATGAAACTGGCACATGCATGTTACTGGTTGTGCATACACATTGTATAGGGCAGCTATAAAGATACAGTTATTGTTAGACTATACATTGTAAACCTACTGTTATAGTTCTTGTAAATTTATAGTGTTTTCCACTTATATTACTCAGACGTTCTTTTTGTTCAGTTAAATGCATTTTTCTCAGTACCTTACTGTTGTATCTACAAGGCATTTTCCCCCAGCTAGGTTGATAGTGATTTCTGCTATACTAGTCTGTATTGTTGAAAAATTAATAAAACTTACTGTGTAAAAGAAAGAGAAACAGAAAACCGAGGCAGGGGAAATAGTGGAAGCTAGAAAAAGTTATGGAAAAGAAGTCACATGGAAACCAAATAGGAGGTTATGGAAAGGAGACAGTAACTAGAATGGATAGGAGGTTGGGGGGAAGGAGAATGGGCTGGGACAAATAAGGGATGAAACAGATGGTATGTAGTGCCATGTGCATGAATACCAGGAGCTCAGGAAAAAAGAATAAGTGGTCTGGGGGCAGGCAGTGGTACATGAGGCAAGCCTGGATCAGTTGGCAATCATGAAAACATGGACTATTCAGTACCACGACTGGGACAAGACAATGCCAGGGTAGGTTGTGTTCAAGAGGGATAGAAAGAAAAAAAAAAAAGAGGATGGGGCATATATATACATATATATATATAGACACACACACACACACACACACACACACACACACACAGATGTGACAGTCAGGATGCAATGCAGAAATGCTGCACAATATCACAGAATGCTGCAGTTTACTGCAAGGGCCACTGTAAGTCAATGGCAATTAAACCCTTTTGTCATGCAGGATTTTATGACACGTCATTACTGTAAGCTATTGTGCTTCATCATGGTTGACTACACTGTGTACAGTGTGTGTATATATTCAGAGGAAAGGTGCAGGTAGTAATTGAAAGGGAAATAAATATCAGAATAGGGGTGGTTTATAGAACACAATCTCAAAAGGATGAATTGGATTGAGAATTCGAGAAGGAGATCAAATGGACATCAGGGCTTGAAGAGGTGTTGCTATTGGGGGACTTCAACATGCCTGAGATGGACTGGAGGTCTTAGTATTAGCAAGTGCAAGAAACCTACAGCTGATAGAAGTCTCTCAAGATTATCCTAGAATAAAGAGTGGAGCAGCCTGCTAGTGAGCAGCCGTACTAGACATAGTGCTTAGTAACAGGGACATTGTGGAGAAGGTGATGGCGCTGGACTCACTAGTAACCAGCGATTATCAGACTGTTTGGTTCTGTATCAAATTTGAGGCAGGGAGAAATCAGTCACAGACTAAAGTGCAAGTTGCTGCAGGGGAAACTAGAGGGGGTAAGAGCAACACGGGGTGTGGAAGAGTCATAGCAACTGATAATAAATGGAATAATAGAGGTCAATAATCTCTGTGTAAAGGTAATCTGCAAGACTGAGAGGGTTACAAAACCACTGTGGTTCACAATGGAAGTAGGGGAGTCTGTGAAGGCCAAGAAAAGGGCATTTAAAATACAGAACCAGGAAGTAATAGGTTGAAGCAAGGAGAGGAGTGGAAAGAAGAAGATAAAAGTACAGCAGACATCTTGAACAGATATTTCTGTTCAGTGTTCACTGTAGAGGACAAGGGGCCAGTGCCTGACTGCCATCAGGACAGAGAGGGGAAGCAAGGAGTAAATGTGGATCCCATTCCAGTTAAAAGGGTACAAGAGGGCTTAAGCTATCAAAGTGAATAAGTCCATGAGCCCAGATGGGCAACATCCCATTGTGCTTAAGAAGATGGGGCAGGTCCTAGCTGAACCACTATATGAGCTCTTCATTAGCTCCCTGGAGACAGGGATAGTACCCAGTGACTGTAGAATGGCAAAAGTAGTTCCCCTGCACAACATCAAAAGCAGGGATGATCTTGGGAACTACAGACCTGTCAGCCTAATGTCTATTGTGGCTAAGCTGCTGGAGACCTTTATAAGGGAAAGGATAGTAAGTTTCATTGAGGCAAATGGACAGCAGGACAAAAGACAACATGGATTCATGGGGGGCTGGGAGGTCTTGTCAGACAAACCTGATCAGTTTTTGCAATTGGGCAATGAAGGTAGTGGGCAAGGGACAGGATGGACATACTGTACCTGGACTTCAGTAAAGCATGGGTAGTTGAATAAGAAAATGCAGGACCTCAGAGCAGGGGACAAAAATATTAGGTGAGTGGGAAATTAATTAAGCGACAGGACTCAGAAGGTCATAATAAATGGGGAATTCTTGTGGTCAGGAATTCACTAGCAAGTTGCTACATGAATCAGTAATGGGGTTGGGCCCCTTCAACTTCTTTATGACAGAGGTAGGGATTCAGGGCAAGATATGCTGTTTCACAGATGATATGAAGATCTGTGGCTGAGTGGTTAGTAAAGGGGGGAGGGTGGCAAAATTACGAATGAGAACCTGGGTAGATTGGAAAGGTGGCCACAAGTATGGTGCTTACAATGTAATGCCAATAAGTGCAAGATTATTAGATTTTTGGATATCTTTATCAATTTTAATGAATGTCTCCACAGGTGCTGATTGTCACTTTTGGGGATTGGAGGTGTAAGTAACTTTCAAGGCTTTCCTTAAGCCTGATTTTTTTTTGTCACTTTCGGTCTTTACTTCATCTGTGAATTGGACCTCTAATCTCAATATCGTGTAGAATTTTTCCAAGTAAATACACAGGTGGAAAACATTCATCTTATCAGTAGGAGCTTATTACAGCCCTTTACTTAATTCCACCATTTCTGTTTCCAGTAGCGGTCTGTTACTAAGGTTATAAATAAATAACCATCTCCCTCTCCTCCCACTGCTGTCCTAATCCCTGTGTCACCCCCCACACACACACACACACACACATATATTTATGTTTTTATTTTATTTTGTATTAAATGGGTAGGCACACTGGGCAAAGTCCTTTTTCAGGTCCGACCCAAGATAAATACAAACATAACAACTACAGCACATGATAAACACACTAGACAAATTACAGGAAACATGTACAAGCATCCAATGTCTGTAGATAATTCTTAAAATTGTTTTTAAAATTTTGCATTGAAGAAAAAGAGCGTAAATTGTCTGGTAAGGCATTCCCCAACAGGGGCACAGAAAGCAAAAAAGAACGAGATTCAGATTTGGAGTTACACAGGATAGTTTGCAAGAGAACACCCTTAAAAGGTTGTAAATTTAGCATAGTGGACTGAATCATAACTAAATCCTTTAAGGGAAACTCAGTTTTTGAAAAAATAGACTTAAATATTTGATATCCAAAAAAATAAAGAAGACTTTGATTTTGGAGACAACCGGCCTAACTCAGAATATAAAGAACAATTATGAAAACAAGCAAGAGACTCCAAAACAAAATGACAAACATTATTATAAGTGATAACAAGAATATTACTTTCTTTGTTAGCTAACTTAAAATATAAGCTGACAACACGGTCAAGATGAGGCAACAATGTCCCATTTGCAATAGACCTATGAGTTTCGAGGTAGACACATCTTTTAAATTTATGCAGCAAACCTAACTTTTGGTTAACCTTTCTACTCACTGCTTTTACCTGCGGGGAAAAAGTCAGTCCTGGGTCTAACAAAATTCCAAGGTACTTGAATTCATAAACTTGTTCAATTTCTGCCCCCCCCTGTTATCGTGAATCAAAAGAATCAATTTGTCTTTTAATAGATAAGATGAACCAAACTACATTGTTTTCGTTTTTTAACATTCAAATAGAATATAAAAATCAAATCATCTGCATACAGTAGACATTCACAAGATTTACAGAGTGAAAGTAACTGATTAATAAATAATGAAAATAGTAAGGGGCCCAAAAAGGACCCTTGAGAAACCCCAAGTTCCATAGATCTAACTAATGATACAACAGGTCCTAAGCTGACAAATTGAGACCTATCTTTTAGATAATCACTGCACCATTCAACCACATTCCCTGAAAACCCAAGTTAACCCAACTTTAAGCAAAGCACTGCGTGATTAATAAGGTCAACTGCCTTGGTCAGGTCCACGAAAACCACCCCCGTTAAAAGGCTATTTTCAAACTCCCTGAGGATGCTATTATGAACCTGACCAAGGCAGTCTCTGTTCCATGATTTTTGCGAACACCATGTTGTCGAGGACACATCACATTATATGCATCAAGATATCCAGTAATTTGACTTGCAACAATTTTTTCAAGTAATTTACTCAATGGATTTAGTACTGAAATCAGCCTAAAATCATCTGGACATTCTGCTTTGATTTTCCTAGGGATCGGGACCACCCTGGCGCATTTCCAAGCTGAAGGAAACTGGCTAAAGATAAGACACAAATTGAAAACAAAACGGGGGGGGCAGCAATATAAGGAGCCACTAGCATTAAAAAAAAAAAGTCCATCTAACCCCTCACCACAGTCACTAAACCTGTTCAGAATGGTAGATAATAATTTCAACATTCAGCTTTTGTAACCTATGAAAATAGAAACATAGAAAGATTGAAATTGTTGGGAGATAAGGGCCACCAGGCCCATCTAGTCTGCCCTAGCCCTACACTAGTTTGTAGCCTTTAACTCTAACTGGTCAATGGCTACTCCCCCCCCACCCCACCTCTAATGTTCCCCTATGCCTTTCCCAGGCATGTTTAAAACCCTGTAAGCACAATTACTATTGATCAATTTAACTCTGTGGCTGTCTTAATTAAAGGTGTACAGTAAATTGTGTCTATTTGTTTTTGTGATAAATTTCTGAGACAACAGATTTTACTTGGACATGTAGTACAATTAAAAGCTATTTATTTCAACACACTGTTAACATTTACCGTATTTCTAACACTTAAACAGTACAAGACATTTCTAGAAACCCTTATTCAGACTGTTGTCTTAATTTGTGCACTTTAAGTCATTACACAATCTTTACTACATACGTATAAGACCTAGTACTCCCTAGCTGGAGGCACGTTAAGGCAGTATTATTTTCTACTGTAGCCTGTACAAATCAGCACACCATTCCTTGGTACTAATAATCTTGGCTAGCATTCAAACAATATTTCCACTGCAGTATATTTATTTGTGTATATTATGGAACCAGAATTATTCAAAGACACATTTTAGGCACCTTAAATAAAAGTTTTATACTCAACTAGTCCTTTGGCAAAGAGTCTCTGTGCCTCCCAGGACATCTGGAGATTTGAGGTATCTTGGAGAGTTGTATGAAGAAAATTTCTTCCTGGTTCTTTGGATTCTTTTCTCCTCAAGGCTTTGCAAATGAAATAACAAAGTTAGTTTAATTTCACTGTTTCTTCTGGCAGAAACCGAAAGTCTTCAGAGTTTTAGCAGAGTGGTAGTTTTAAAGTCAGTAGCATAGCTGTGAGATCTCTTCCAGCGATGAAACACAGATTTAGGTCAAGTTAATAGGTAATACAAATTGTTGGTTTTTGGAGCAGTCTTTTATAGCAGACTAGTTCCTCAGAAATATCCTGAAGTTCTGTTCTACCTCAAGAGTAGCATGAGATTTGGGGATGGTATAGCCATATTTGGTCAGAAGCTTGTCTTGGGTCAGAAATCCTACAGCATACATGCAGAGATGTTCTGACTCATTAGGGCTCTGTGATTGACCTGCCTATTTGTCTTTCTAACTTTGTCCATAAGGTGACAAACAATAGATTTATAACTACAAGACCTTCCAGTGCTCATGTTTAAGATGAGGTGATTGAAGGTTATCTCATTGCAGTCTTTTAGTGCTAGGGTAGCTGGTAGCAGGTAGTTCCCTGTTTCGAGGACCCAGTTCCCCGGCTATATGGTTTCAGAGGCGAGGCCTCTTCTTATTATATGACTCAGTGCCCTGAAGAAATGCTGGGTCCTGAATTCAAAATACTTTTTGGAGCTGTTAGCTTCCCTGCACAATGTCTGACTCTAATAAATTTATTTGGTTAGCATGTTGAATGTCCTTGAAACCAGCAAGCTTGCAACATATTGTTCAACACATATTGTGCCATGCTTCCTGAGTGTTGAGATGAGTTTCATATACCAGGGTTAAGCATTTGCAGGTCTGCTTGGTTGAAAAGAAAATGTTTTTATGACCAGTTCTTTTATTCTTTTTAAACTTCAAGCTTTTTTTGAATATTAAAGCATATGACAAAACTTCATACAAGGTAGTCAAGTCCTCTCATATGAGGGAGATAAGATAGAAGATAAGTACAGTCAGCTGAATTGATTGATTGAATAATAAAATTCTCTCTTCTTTTCCAGGTAGAGTTAATTGGAGTCCTTGACCTGATAATTTGCTGTGGATACTATACTCTGTCTCCTACCTTTTGTACTTCATGTAATTTCCACATTGTGATCATATAACGCATATTAGTAACGTATGTACAAAAATTAAAAAAAAAGTTAATAAAAATTCAACAGTAAAACCCTGATTCATGGCTGACAAATTCATTTGATTTGTTACTTCAAATAAGTTGGGGGGGCTGTTAATGAAAAGCCAGACTTCTTTGTGTCCACATTAACCAAATAGTAGGGGGGGAAGGGGGAGGGAGGAGAGCTCGGGTCACAAGTTTACTGGTCCTCAGTCAACTTTTCAGAGCCCCTTCTAAGTTGGGAATTCTGACATTTCAGTACCCCATAGCTTGTTGCTCCAGGACAGGGATCCCCTGCAGCTCTTCTATCAGGAGCATAAAGGGGCAGCCAGGTTTGGAAGTACTTGTCCTTTTGCAAACATAGTTCTGCTATAATTCTCTCTACCCTTGAGATATACTTTACAACATTAATCCAATCCTCCACTGTTGGCACTAGCTGAGCGAATGACCAGTTCTTTTAAGGTGCATTGAGGCAGCTGAGATTCAAGACGAATCATCCTTTTCACACTTTGGCAGGGTCTAGTGGCTTATGGCCACTATTGTGCCTACAACCATCTACTGTGCTTGCTCCCACAGCCTTCTGTGGCAGTCTGTTCCATGGGTTCACCACCCTCTCTGTGAAGAAAAACTTCCTCACATTTCGTCTCAACCTGCCTCCTTCCAGTTTCATGTCATGCCTCCTTGACAGTTTACAACTCTTGTATTGGAAGATGTCTCCCCCGCAACTTGTTTATACCCTTAAGGTACTTGAATGTTTCTATCAGGTCCCCCCTGATCCATTCTCTCCTCCAGCGAGTGCATATTGAAGTCCCTGAGTCTCTCCTGATATGTTTTATGTTGCAATCCCTGCACCATCTTAGTCACTCTCCTCTGGATCACCGCCAGCCTGCCAATGTCCTTACAAAGGTGTGGCCTCCAGAACTGAACACAGTACTCTAGGTGAGGCCTGACCAGCATTCTATGCAAAGGCATCACCACCTCCCCACCTTCTGCTAGTGATACCTCTGCCTATACACCCCAGCATGCCCTGGCACTCCCTGTGGCTTTTGTACTCTGCTTTGACATCTTTAGGTCATCAGAAATTATGACTCCCAGGTCCCTCTCCTCTTTGGTGATCGTCAGCAACCCCCCCCCCCCATTTTGTAGCTTACCTCAGGCTCAGGGTTTCCTCTTCCCAGGTACATTATTTTGCACTTCTTGGAACTGAATCTCAGCTGCCACACCTCAGACATCTTTCAAGTTTTTCCAGGTCCTTCGTCATCCTCTCCAATCCATCTGGAGTATCCACCCTGTTGCAGATCTTAGTGTCATCTGCAAATAGGCACACCTTTCCTCTCTAGCTCCACTGCAATGTCACCAATGAAGATATTAAACAGGACTGGTCCCAGGACTGATCCCTGAGGTACCCCACTGGTCACCCCTCTCTCACCTGACTGGATCCAATTTACCACCGCCCTCTGTGTCCTGCCCATTAGCCAGCTTCTGACCCAGTTTACCACCTTGTTCCCCATTCACAGGCTACCCATCTTGTTAATCAACCTCTTGTGTAGGATGGTGTCAAAGGCTTTGCTAAAATCTAGATATGTGATGTCTACTGCACCCCTGATAGATTTCTCTTGTCACCCTGCCAACTCGAGATTCAATGACTCCATTATCACCAGATCTAACTGAGTCACTGAGCTGGTTTTATAACTTGTCAAGTCTAAAAATGTAGCATTAAGCAAGCTGCTATTACAACAGGGTCAGATGCTATGCCCACTGGGATTTTTAACTTCTCAATATTAAACTTTTCCTTGGGTGATAATAAATGATTAATGGAATCCCAAAATTTCTTTGGATCAGGCCAATTGTCACTAAACTGTTTTTTATAAAATTCTCTCTTTGCACTTCTCATTAAGTCACTCACTTTATTCCTCAAACACCGATATCTATCCAACAAGAAAGCTGAGGGAGATTGCTTATAGGCCATCCATGCAAGATTTCTCAAATTAATCCATTCCTTTAGATTATTGGAGAACCATTTGTTATAAGTACCCCAAGCCCTAACCTTATGCAAGGGAAAAAATATATTCTGAATAGAGAGTAGTTAATTACAAAGATAGTCAACTGCACAGTCGGGATATAGAATAAAATCAGTTAATGACCAATCAATTAATGAGAGTTGTTGCTGCAGCATCCCATAATCAACTTTCTTAAAATTACAAAAATGAATAAACCATGGGCAGACCTTGGCTACCACTTAACTGCACATACTCTATCTTTTTGCCTGATTATTTTGGACAAATAATTGCTGATGTATCTTCATATCCACATACTCCTGAAATTCCATTTGCAGTGTTCATATCCCCTCACACAACCCTAGTAAATGTATATATGTGTATATGTATATATATATATATATATATATATATATATATTTATTTTTTTTTTTGCATAAAAAGTGAACAAAATGATGTGACTCCATACTACTGCTGTAAGGGCTTCCAGAATAGAATGGGCTCTGCTAGGTTTTCTTTGTTATGTTTTCAAATATCCTTTTTGCTCCCTTTGCCTGTGTTGGTTTGACAGATATAGCCTCTTTTCAGGTCCCCCTTTGGTTGGGGGCTGTCATGCTGCTGCAGAGCTGGGGGATTTACCCCTTAGCTTCCCCTACCCCCATCCTCCTGAGGGTGCCGGCACAAGGACATATTTCCAGCTGGTGCTGTGCAGAAGCAAGCCTCAGACAAGTGCCTAATGGTGTCCTTCCCCTCCCTACACCTCTAATCCTGTATTTCCCCCCATGAATCTGCAGGTGACAGTATCAGAGCAGTGTGATGGCTTTTCCTCACGGAAAGAGGAGAGCATCCCCTGGGATGCTCAATCCTCTCTCCCATAGCCAGCATCTGATGACCCAGGCTGATCTCCAAACCTGGGTCACCAGTGTTGCAAGTGGTACTGCTACTGCTGTACTGATGGGCGGCTCTGGATAGTTCTGTGTTATCAATGAACTCTATGCATTGCACAATCTGGCAATATGATATTAAAGTGTGATTTTCAATATATGTATCTTTTTTGTAATTAATTGTAATGTCCAAAATTATTTGAGCAATAAAGATTCACTAAAAATAAAGATTTACTACTGCCTTGCTCATATGGCAGGGTGCTGGCACCTACTCTGAAATTTATCCAATCATTCTACTTTAAAGGGAAAGGGAAGCACTGCAGCACATTCCTGATTCATATCTTACACCTGTTCTTTTTCAGTACCCATCTCTCTTTTTTTGGCTTCTGTCTCCCTAGTCTTTGAAACCAGATGTATATATAGTAATTTGTGGTTATTAAATTTCACTGGAAACACCATTGGGCTGAAGCTGTAAATTATGACAAATGTTACCTCCATGGCACCATTATAGGTGCTCCAACCAATGACATCACTGGTCATAACCAGTATGTGGCTCCATCCAAGTTCTCAATAAATATAAAATTCACAGGGGAGGGAAAGCAGCATACAATAGATGAGGCCGTGTTCTTACATACTTTCATCAGTTAAAGAGATTTTCCAGGGTTTGCAAAACATGACTGTCAGCATTTGGAAGGACTCCAATCTCATAAGACCATCTAAAACGTGGATTTCTGGACATTATGTTCTTTATTACAGCAGAAAGTTGCATGACAACAGGTTCTTTGTCCTCTAAACGTCATCTGTCCCATTTACTTTACTTACTTCGAAGTCACAATCCTTTGCGACATCAGAATTCTATCCATGATAACAGGTTGTGAGGTCACAAGCAGAATATTACAATTTTACAGTAGATATAAGCTATGAGAACAGATGGCATCCAAAGGAAAATGATTCTGTTTTAATTAAAATATCTTCCATAATAAAGAATGGAAGGTTCTGAAATTCAAATGTTAAGGGAATGCTGCATAACTGACTTCTGCTAATTCCAACTGTGAATTTATTGCTGGAAATTAGTAAATCTCTTTAACTAAAACCAGTAAAAAAAAGCAGCACACACTAGACAAATAAATATAATATCTGGTGGTCCCCTTTATCACCAATTGATGTGAAACGTGATAATAACTGGGTGTGACATCACACCCAGTTATTACGGTGTTTCACTAGAAGATTTAAGCACTAAGCTGGAATGTTTGTAATCAGCTGGCATCTGACAGCATGAGCTACAGAGGTGCTGTAAGGCGTGAGGCATTCTGCGGGAAAGTGTACACCATCAGTCTCAGTCGACCTGTTTAAAACTAATGATCAGTTTTGTTTGCTATTTTTGAGCTCAGTATTTTATGAACAGAGTTATAGTTATTATCACTAGTTTAGCAGCCCAAACTTCAGCATGACTGCTACCTAACAGTGAGACAGTTTGCAGAACATCCTGGGATTTCTTACCAGTGTAACCCCCTTGTTACCCGAGGTTACTAGAATCCCAGTAAGACCTAATGGTAGGAAGGGAAGGCAGCTTGTGAAACTCCAGTTAAATGGGTTTCACACTGTCTCACTCTGTTCTCAGTCTCAACTGAGACTGAGGGATGACATCACCAATAGAACTATCGCAGCTGCATGAGCCACATTGGAATCTGCAGCAAAGGGAGTTAGTTAGAACGTTGGGAGTTTTGAAGTCAGTCTTCAGTTCAGTCTTCAGTGAGTGGAGTGAGAAGTTGGGAGCTTGCTGGTAAAGCAGCTCAGTGAAGGCTCTAGGAGCCTCAGCCCTGACAGAGGGCTACTTTTAAGTAGAAGGGTGTGTGTGTCTCCACCTTAAAGAGAGACACGAAAGATAACTGAAGTGGTGGTGACCACTGTTTTCGGGTCTCAGTGCCCCCTTCCTCTGGGGAGGACAGGAAAGGATTCCCTGCAGATTCCTGGGGCAATCCCCTAGTTCTGCTTGTGGAGGAAAAGCTGCCTATGTGTTCCAGTGTTTATTTGGGAGAATAAGAAGATTTGTGAGTCACCTGTGGGGCACCTGCACCGTGAGGGTGAGTGTCTGCTCTTGCTAAAAGGGCCTATGTTTTTCACCCTGGGACTTGTGTGACAATGTGGGGATTGAACTACTACAATATTGGGAAGCCTAGAGTAATGGGCTAAGCAAGTTAAAAGTAGGTTCAAGTCCAGAGTTTGTTGGGATGCAAATAATATGTAGAGGAGATGTGACGGACGTCTACCCATAATCTACATTTGAAAGTTCAGTCAAGGAATTGTTCAGTTTCCAGAGAAATGGCTTGGTATGGGCTGTGGGAGGCTGGAGTGAGTGGCCCCATCTTTAGTGACCAGAGTCGCCTCTATGGATTTCTTCTGTGGATTTCTACTTTGCCTCAGGCACTTGCAGTAGGCAGATGTGGGATTGTAAGGAAAATTTCTCTAGAGTCAAGACCTAGTGTGGTTTGGGGAGCCACAACAGGATAATTGGTTCATTCCTCCAATTGACCGCCGAATGGGATAATTGGTTCATTCTTCCAATGGACCTCGGATCAAGTGACCAGCGGGGGAGCCGGGCCAGTGGGGAAAACCCAAGTGTGTACAAGTCGGGCTGTGTACCCAAAGCTGCATGCAAGTCTGGGCTGTGTGCCTGGTGGGTTTAGAGCCTGAGGGCTGGAAATAGTGATAAAGTGTTCTGTTGTCTCTAATCTGCATTACCAGGAAATGTAGCCCCATGGGGGTCCATCTATGCTTTGTTTGTTCAGCTTGGATGTGAATAAAAGCCACACTGAAGAATCCCATTCCTGGTTCTGGACATTACAGTTATTGCTTCCTGTGTTCGGATTTACTTGGGTGCCCCTGTGCAGAGTAGCCAAACCTAGGTCCCCTGTGCCGAGTAGCCTCATCCTCCCCGAACCCAGTCCCCACCAGGTACTGCTGTCAGCTTCAACAGCATGCCACCTGTCATTTGGCTAGAAAGGCAGGGGTGAGGGGGTTACAAAAATGGAGGCACCGCTGGGATTTTGTTCTGGAAGGAAGGTGCTCGGGCAAGGGGGCTAGTGTTTTGGCTATCTGGCAGTGGGTAGCCCAAAAAGCTGAAGCAATTTCCCTAGTGTGTTGCTGTGTGCTGTGGATCTTGTGCTGCTGTTTAAAATTGCCAACTGTTTACCAAGGAGCAATAAAACCAAAGAGTGTGCCCTTGTCCTGCATCAAATTGTTTACAGAATTTTTGCCTGCTTTAAAAATTAACTGTGGTAAATAAAAGTGTGGAAGACTAGGGGTAGCAACAGGAAAATTGTGCCCTGGACATTTGAAATGCTTTTAAAATGAACTGTGGTAAAGAAAAGTGTGGAAGACTAGGGGTAGCAACAGGAAAATTGTGCCCTGGACATTGGAAATGCTTTCTGAATGAATTGAGAGACTGCAGTGTAAATGGCTATGTTAAATGGCTGAAATGGCTCCCTTGCAGTGGAGTCAGTTGGTGAAGAAAAAAGTTGCATTCTGCAGTTTAAATTTGCCTGCTCGTCGACGATCGCTCAGAGAAGAAGAGCCATCATGAGGAAGAAGAGGCTCATTTGCATGGTGTCATGTGATTGGTCAGGCTGAGATCGTCCCGCCCCTCAGCCAGCTGTACAGAGACTGCCCCAGCATTCGAGAGGGAGTGTGAGTGGAGTGCGTGTACTGGCAGTGGAGGAGCGTCGCGCAGTGTTAAAATCGCTGTAAACATTTTAAAAATAGACTATCTAGTTTAAAATCGGGCTCAACCCACTAATCGATTGTTGAAATTGCAAGTTTGGTGGTCAAAAAGACGATCGGCAGGACTGCCCGCCCGTTTCTGTTCTGAGGCCTCCAAGAACTGGCTGCAGGCCGTTTTTCCCCATTGCAGCAAACTGCTACTGATAACAGTAAGTAACAACATAAAAACTGCTCAAACAGTGATTTTCTGCCCTATGCCATATAAATGTGTGTGCAGCAGTGTAGTCACTTTGCAAGTAACGACTGTGTCAAGTCCTGCCAGCAAGTCCAAGTCTGTTAAGCCATTGACTGTGTGCATAGTAATGAATTCAGCCTCAGTTTAAAGTTTGAAGCCGGAGAGAGACTGTGGGTTGCAGCCAATGTGCAGCACTAGTTATACAGGCAATCCTGTGCTAAAAACCTGAAGCTTTAAGGGACTGTGAATCAAATAAATGTTACCAGCATGTAAAAAGTCTGTGGAAAATCCAGTAAATGTGTTTAAAGCAAGAACAGAGCAAGTTGTGCAGTTTGAGTAAAAGTTATCAGTAGTTTGTGTAAATCGGGTGCGCAGTGGCTTGACCCAGATTTTGAATGTTGATGCACAGGAGTGCTGCCGCCACCATTACAGGGTGGGGTAGTAAAATAAACACAGCAGCAGAGGAGCCATTTTACAATTAAAGAGTGTGTTTAGTAAAGTTGAGACTTTCAGTTACAGTGAACTTTTTTTTTTTTCTGCAGTTATGGCCTCAGGACCAGCTCGTTACCCGGATCATGCCCGGGTTGCAGTAAGAGCAGCAGTAAATAGACTGAGGAATGTTGAAAAGTGGTGCAATGGAAGGCAACTGCCCAGGGGCAGATCAAGCCTTAGGGGGGCCTGGGACACTCACGACTTGGGTGGCCATGTAAAACGCCCAACTTTTCATACCAAAATGTTTAATTTTGCGCAACATTTACTGAGCACATTGTTTATTAACCATAACAACCACCGTATGGGGAGACTACCCCCATTATTCACAGGAGAAACAAGTAACTTGAAGCACAACACCCTGTCATGTTGTCATAGTCTATAATGTTATATTTATTGTACTGCTACAAGACATGAAGGCGCTGGGGAGTCTAGATGCTCTGGGTGAGTTTTGGGGCTTTTATTGAAGTCGCTCTCCTCTAGGCCCGTTCAGAAAAGCAAAGTAATCTTTAAGTAACCTCTTTAATCACAAGTTTATTTTAAGGAAATAAATTAAACAAAATTAAACAGTGCTTTACTAAGAGGTATGCATCCTACTCCAAACGACAGTAAGTTACTGTATGTACCCATTGTACAGAAGTGTGCAGTTCAATGTACAAATGCTATGACTCCAAATAAACAGACTGATGTCATACCTTTATCTGCTCATAGGATATCAAAGGAATGATTAATTCCATTTATTTCAGAGTTAGAGGATCCATGCATGTATACACACACACGCACGTCCCTTTATCTCTTCTTTGAACAAGCTCAGATCAATTATCTCAAGCATAAAAATAAAATACAGATATCAACTTTCAAGCCACTTACTGAACTCAAGCTGTCTGCTGTGGCTGCTCACCTCTCGAAACTCCTTGGTTGAAGCAGCAGCAGGCAGTTTGAGAACAGTGCACCGATTAATCATGCTGCTAGCGATAGAGTGGCCGTGGCGCATAGATAGCGAGTAGGTGCTGCCGCTGGCAAAGTGCATGCTGAGCCTCAAAACCGCCAAGAAAGAGTGGTTTAAAAAATGCTGCCCAGATGGATTGTACGCAAAGCCCTGGTCCTGGCGCCGCCCTCAGATTATGCAGCGGCAGCCCAGGTCTGGTCGTGCAACTTGCACCGTCCAGGTCCAGTCCCAGACTCAACAAATGGAAAACCTGCCAGTATCCTAGAGGAGGTAGATCACGGTGCTTGCATAGTTAGCCTTCTTCACTTCTTGTGCCACACAGTGCCAGTTTGTTTTTCTAGCAAGTCACCCAACTCTAGCTGCAGGCTGCAAATAATTGAGGAGGAAGGTGGGGGGACAAGAGAATCTTCTGCAATGTTGGCTTGCCTGGGGCCTATCTGTAGCAGGAGGGTCCGAGGGGCTTGTGTTTTGTTTCTTTTAATTAAAAAGCCTCCCAAAGTCATTTTTGTTTGTTTTGTTTTATGGAGCAAGCTCTTGGGGGGTTGATTCACGCTTGACTCATGCGGGGCATGATTTATTACAAATCCTTACCAGTACTGTTACACCTGAGGGGAAGGGAGCGAGAGAAATGCAATGTAGGCTTGCCGGGGGCCTATCTGGCAGGCAGGGGGCTTATTTTTTTTTAAATTTTATTTAACAAATGTGCTTCTTCAGTCACGCTGCTTTCACAGCATTTTTAAGAGCAAGCCGGGGCCTATGGGGAGGTTGACTCGCGCTTAACTCAGCAGGCCAAGGCGAGGGGAGGTGGCATGATTTACAAACCACCAGTCCACTTACTAAAAGTGTCTCTCGCTTCCGACTACTGGGGGGCCAGTCTATGGAGGGGGGCCTGGGGCATTTGCCCCATTTGTCCCCCCCTTAATCCGGCCCTGCAACTGCCTCCTTATGTGACGGTTCCTGGTTTTCCAGTGCATGTATGTCAAATATGCTTGAGAGCCGGAAGGGACGTCTTCATGATTCCTCACTGTGCTGGATGCCCAGAAAAATATGGCTTGCATAAAGCGCCTCAAATCCGATTGGCTCCCACATGGACAAAGGTTCAGGAATCTGCAGTAGGCAGCACACAGCACCAGGCGGAGCCTGTGGAGGAAGGCCCCTCGGGGGAATGTGGCACAAAGCTAGAGAGTGCAGAGTTAGAGACAGAACCAGAAGTTGAAGTTTTGGATGCTGGATCCCAGAAGGAAAGTTTGGATAAAGCAACAATAGACCCCTGGAGGGGGTGGCCTAGCCCAAGTCTCTTACACGAAGACGAGATCACGGGAGGCCTTTGAGTGGGAGGTGTCGACCTCCATGCCTAGTGATGAGTGGATAGTCTCAGGAGTGAGAACGACTGCTCACTCCTGGGCTCAGATCCTCAGTGAAGAGGAAGATGAGGGGGAACCTATGTGGCCTTGTGAAAAAGGAACGGGTACACAGCCTCAAGATCTTGCCTCGGAGGAATGTATGGAAGAAAGTGGTGATGCCACTGCCCTGGCTTTGCAACAGGAAGAAGTCAGGGATCCATTTCTAATTTCTTTAAGGATGCGAAGCTGGCAGAACCAGGACTGGCCACCCCCAAGCCAGGCCAGCGGTCTCAGATTGACCAAAGCAAGTAAAGAGGAGAGACTGGTTCATAGGAAGGCAAATGAGATCTATGGTATGACCTTTCCTACCTTTCCTCAAAAAGTCTGGGAGGAGATTGAGAAGTGCAGGAAATCCTGGATCTGGGATGAAGCAATGAAAAGTGTGCATCCTGGGGCCAACAAGCATGTGAAAATAAGACTGTTTCACGAGAAGTATACCCAGTGGAAGAGAGGCAGGACACTGTTTATAGACAGAGTGAGAGTGGTGGACGGAGAGGGATGTGAAATCTCCCACAGTGTGAATTAAGTGTGCCCAGATGGGATAATAATTCAAGTTCCTGACTCCCAGTACTATTGGCCTCAGTGCAAGGACCTCTCAGCAAATGTGCCCATCCCTACTAAATGGAGAGCTGAACAGTGGTAGTCAATACTGCCACACCAGACTGTGAAGTGCCTTTATTGATCCGTCAATATGAACATCCAGTACTCAGGTGCCCCATATTCATCAGTCTACAGTGTACTGGCCTTTCCAGAAACCATCACTGGCCCACCAGATGACTCTGCAGATCCAGAGAGGACACAGTTTCCAGATGTATCCTGTTCATCGCCTGGTAGTCGGATGACATCGGACCAGCTGTCTTTTTGTTCCTGTTCTAAGGCTCCATCTCCAGAGATGACATCAGCTCAGCAGTTCCCAGATATGCCCTCCTGTGGTTCCGGAAGATGTCCGTCCAGCTGTATCGGAAGAAATGCTGCAAGGAGAGTCTTAAATCAGAGGTGCAGTCGGTCCCAAATTTCCATTCTACAAGTGGCTGGTAAGTCGAACTTTTCTATCTTTATGACATTACAGTACACACCCCACACTAGTAGATCAAAATGTGAATTGATGGCAGACTCCTCTCTTCGACTTTTGCTCGTTAGAACTGTGCTTCACCAGGCTCCTCCGCCTAGAGAGACTTTTATTGGACTAGCCTTCAGGCATTATGGTCACTAGTTGGGACTTTTAGGGCACTCCATCCCCCCCAAATGTGTATTGTAAATAATGTTGTTGTTTTCTAATGTAAATACTGTTTTCTACCTTTTTCTAGAAAAAATCTTTTTGGGATTTTTCAGTGTTTTGATGGTAGGGATCTAGGTGGACCGTGTATGCAGATTGGGAGTGTGTGTTGTCTTTCTTTTTCTTACAGGTGTTCCTGGGAAGACAGAAGAGAAGATAAGAAGAGGAGGAGGGGCTCATTGGAGTTCCTCATTAGTACTTTAGTGTGTAGAAATTTAAAGTACTGTGGTGTTATGGTTGTTATTACTGTATTAACCCTTTCCTTCCACAGGTGTGGTTGTGAAGGTAGGGAGGAGACAGTAACATGGTATAAAATGTGGTATTTTAATGGTGTGTGGTTGCAGGTTGCCCAAGGTCGGGGAGGTCCCCGGGTTGTTTTTGTTTTGTGGGTATTAGGTTAAAGGCAGATAGGTTTTCCCTAGAGGGTTAGGGGGATAGACAGGCTGTGGCCCTGACCTGCAGTAGGGACCGCAGTCCTGATCTATCAGGGTTATGCTCTGGATGGTTCTACCAGAGCCACTGGGTGTCCATAGTAAGTGGATAGAGTAGAGGCTGATATGTCAGCTAAAGGCCTCTAGGCCCTTAGTGTTGCCCGCTTGTGCTTGCACATGGTAGAAGGGGGCCTGATAACCCCTCTCTGCAGGTAGCACATAGGGTGGGATGGCCTAAGGCCGGGGTAAATAATGACTGCGACAGTCATTTTCCTGGTCAAGGGTGGTATAACCCCTTGTTACCGGGGTTACTAGAATCCCAGTAAGATCTAGTGGTAGGCAGGGAAGGCAGCTTGTGAAACTCCAATTAAATGGGTTTCACACTGTCTCACTCTATTCTCAGTCTCAGGTGAGACTGAGGGATGACATCACCAATAGAACTATCACAGCTGCATGAGCCACATTGGAATCTGCAGCAAAGGGAGTTAGTTAGAACGTTGGGAGTTTTGAAGTCAGTCTTCAGTTCAGTCTTCAGTGAGTGGATTGAGAAGTTGGGATCTTGCTGGTAAAGCAGCTCAGTGAAGGCTCCAGGAGCCTCAGCCCTGACAGAGGGCTACTTTTAAGTAGAAGGGTGTGTGTCTCCACCTTAAAGAGAGACACAAAAGATAACTGAAGTGGTGGAGACTGCTGTTTATGGGTCTCAGTGCCCCCTCCCTTCGGGGGGGAACAGGAAAGGATTCCCTGCAGATTCCTGGGGTAATCCCTTAGTTCTGCTTGTGTGCTCCAGTGTTTATTTGGGAGAATAAGAAGATTTGTGAGTCGCCTGTGGGGCACCTGCAACGTGAGGGTGAGTGTCTGCTCTTGCTAAAAGGGCCTATGTTTTTCACCCTGGGACTTGTTTGACAATGTGGGGATTGAACTACTACAATATTGGGAAGCCTAGAGTAATGGGCTAAGCAAGTTAAAAGTAGGTTCAAGTCCAGAGTTTGTTGGGATGCAAACAATATGTAGAGGAGATGTGTCAGATGTCTACCCATAATCTACATTTGGAAGTTCGGTCAAGGAATTGTGCAGTTTCCAGAGAAATGGCTGGGTATGGGCTGTGGGAGCTGGAGGTAGGTGGCCCCCCATCTTTAGTGACCAGGTCCGCCTCTACGGATTTCTTCTGTGGATTTCTACTTTGTTCAGGCACTTGGCCAGTGATGAGGGAAGTACCCAGATGTGGGATTGTAAGGAAAATTCTCTCTAGGAGTCGAAGACTCTAGTGTGGTTTGGGGAGCCACAACAGGATAATTGGTTCATTCCTCCAATTGACCGTGAATGAGATAATTGGTTCATTCTTCCAATGGACCACGGATCAAGTGACCGGCGGGGGAGCCAGGCCAGTGGGGAAAACCCAAGTGTGTACAAGTCAGGCTGTGTACCCAAAGCTGCATGCAAGACTGAGCTGTGTGCCTGGTGGGTTTAGAGCCTGAGGGCTGGAAATAGTGATAAAGTGTTCTGTTGTCTCTAATCTGCATTATCATGAAATGTAGCCCCATGGGGGTCCATCTATGCTTTGTTTGTTCAGCTTGGATGTGAATAAAAGCCACACTGAAGAATCCCATTCCTGATTCTGGACATTACAGTTATTGCTTCTGTTCCTGTATTACTTAGGAATGCCCTATTGCAGAGTAGCCAAACCTAGGTCTCCCTGTGCCGAGTAGCATCATCCTCCCTGAACCCAGTCCCCACCAGGTACTGCTGTCAGCTTCAACAGCATGCCACCTGTCATTTGGCTAGAAAGACAGGGGTGAGGTGGTTACAAAAATGGAGGCACCACTGGGATTTTGTTCTGGAAGGAAGGTGCTCGGGCAAGGAGGCTAGTGTTTTGGCTATCTGGCAGTGGGTAGCCCAAAAAGCTGAAGCAATTTCCCTAGTGTGTTGCTGTGTGCTGTGGATCTTGTGCTGCTGTTTAAAATTGCCAACTGTTTACCAAGGAGCAATAAAACCAAAGAGTGTGCCCTTGTCCTGCATCAAATTGTTTACAGCATTTTTGCCTGCTTTAAAAATTAACTGTGGTAAATAAAAGTGTGGAAGACTAGGGGTAGCAACAGGAAAATTGTGCCTGGACATTTGAAATGCTTTTAAAATGAACTGTGGTAAAGAAAAGTGTGGAAGACTAGGGGTAGCAACAGGAAAATTGTGCCCTGGACATTGGAAATGCTTTCTGAATGAATTGAGAGACTGCAGTGTAAATGGCTATATTAAATGGCTGAAATGGGCTCCCGCCGTGGAGTCAGTTGGTGAAGAAAAAAAAAAGTTGCATTCTGCAGTTTAAATTTGCCTGCTCGACGATCGCCGTGAGAAGAAGAGCCCTCACGAGGAAGAAGAGGCTCATTTGCATGGTGTCATGTGATTGGTCAGGCTGAGATCAGTCCCGCCCCTCAGCCAGCTGTACAGAGACTGCCCCAGCATTCGAGAGGGAGTGTGAGTGGAGTGCGTGTACTGGCAGTGAAGGAGCGTCGCGCAGTGTTAAAATCACTGTAAACATTTTAAAAATAGATCATCTGGTTTAAAATCAGGCTCCACCCGCTAATCGATTGTTGAAATAGCAAGTGTGGTGGTCAAAAAGACGATCGGCAGGACTGCCCGCCCGTTTCTGTTCTGAGGCCTCCAAGAACTGGCTGCAGGCCATTTTTCCCCATCGCAGCAAACTGCTACTGATAACAGTAAGTAACAACATAAAAACTGCTCAAACAGTGATTTTCTGCCCTATGCCATATAAATGTGTGTGCAGCAGTGTAGTCGCTTTGCAAGTAACGACTGTGTCAAGTCCTGCCAGCAAGTCCAAGTCTGTTAAGCCATTGACTGTGTGCATAGTAATGAATTCAGCCTCAGTTTAAAGTTTGAAGCCGGAGAGAGACTGTGGTTGCAGCCAATGCGCAGCACTAGTTATACAGGCAATCCTGTGCTAAAAACCTGAAGCTTTAAGGGACTGTGAATCAAATAAATGTTACCAGCATGTAAAAAGTCCGTGGAAAATCCAGTAAATGTGTTTAAAGCAAGAACAGAGCAAGTTGTGCAGTTTGAACAAAAGTTATCAGTAGTTTGTGTAAATCGGGTGCGCAGTGGCTTGACCCAGATTTTGAATGTTGATGCACAGGAGTGCTGCCGCCACCATTACAGGGTGGGGTAGTAAAGTAGACACAGCAGCAGAGGAGCTATTTTTACAATTAAAGAGTGTGTTCAGTAAAGTTGAGACTTTCAGTTACAGTGAACTTTTGTTTTTTTTTCTGCAGTTATGGCCTCAGGACCAGCTCGTTACCCGGATCATGCCCGGGTTGCAGTAAAAGCAGCAGTAAATAGACTGAGGACTATTGAAAAGTGGTGCTATGGAGGGCAACTGCCTCCTCATGTGACCAGTTCCTGGTTTTCCAGTGCATGTATGTCAAATATGCTTGAGAGCGGAAGGGCGTCTTCATGATTCTCACTGTGCTGGATGCCCGAAAAATATGAAGCTTATAAGCGCCTCAAATCGATTGGCTCCCACATGGACAAAGGTTCAGGAATCTGCAGTTGGCAGCACACAGCACCAGGTGGAGCCTGTGGAGGAAGGCCCCTCGGGGGAATGTGGCACAAAGCTAGAGAGTGCAGAGTTAGAGACAGAACCAGAAGTTGAAGTTTCGGATGCTGGATCCCAGAAGGAAAGTTCGGATAAAGCAACAATAGACCCCTGGAGGGGGCGGCCTAGCCCAAGTCTCTTACATGAAGACGAGATGCGGGAGGCCTTTGAGTGGGAGGTGTTGACCTCCATGCCTAGTGATGAGTGGATAGTCTCAGGAGTGAGAACAACTGCTCACTCCTGGGCTCAGATCCTCAGTGAAGAGGAAGATGAGGGGGAACCTATGTGGCCTTGTGAAAAAGGAACGGGTACACAGCCTCAAGATCTTGCCTCAGAGGAATGTATGGAAGAAAGTGGTGATGCCACTGCCCTGGCTTTGCAACAGGAAGAAGTCAGGGATCCATTTCTAATTTCTTTAAGGATGCGAAGCTGGCAGAACCAGGACTGGCCACCCCCAAGCCAGGCCAGCGGTCTCAGATTGACCAAAGCAAGTAAAGAGGAGAGACTGGTTCATAGGAAGGCAAATGAGATCTATGGTATGACCTTTCCTACCTTTCCTCGAAAAGTCTGGGAGGAGATTGAGAAGTGCAGGAAATCCTGGATCTGGGATGAAGCAATGAAAAGTGTGCATCCTGGGGCCAACAAGCATGTGAAAAAAAGACTGTTTCACGAGAAGTATACCCAGTGGAAGAGAGGCAGGACACTGTTTATAGACAGAGTGAGAGTGGTGGACTGAGAGGGATGTGAAATCTCCCACAGTGTGAATTATGTGCGCCCAGACGGGATAATAATTCAAGTTCCTGACCCCCAGTACTATTGGCCTCAATGCAAGGACCTCTCAGCAAATGTGCCCGTGCCTACTAAATGGAGAGCTGAGCAGTGGTAGTCAATACTGCCACACCAGACTGTGAAGCGCCTTTATTGATCCGCCAATATGAACATCCAGTACTCAGGTGCCCCACATTCATCAGTCTACAGTGTACTGGCCTTTCCAGAAACCATCGACTGGCCCACCAGATGACTTCAGATCCAGAGAGGACACAAGCCCAGATGTATCCTGTTCGTCGCCTGGTAATCGGATGATGTCGGACCAGCTGTTTTCTTTTTGTTCCTGTTCTAAGGCTCCATCTCCAGAGATGACATCAGCTCAGCAGTTCCCAGATATGCCCTCCTGTGGTTCCCGGAAGATGTCCGCCCAGCTGTATCGGAAGAAATGCTGCCAGGGAGAGTCTTCGTCAGAGGTGCAGGTCAGTCCCAAAATTTCCATTCTACAAGTGGCTGGTAAGTCCGAGCTTTTCTATCTTTATGACATTGCAGTACACACCCTACACTAGTAGACTTCAAAATGTGTGAACTGATGGCAAAGACACTCCCCTTCGGGACTTTTGCCTGTTAGAACTGTGCTTCACCAGGCTCCGGCCCAGGAGAGACTCTTTATTGGACTAGCCTTCAGGCATTATGGTCACTAGTTGGGACTTTTAGGGCACTCCATCCTCCCCAAATGTGTATTGTAAATAATGTTGTTGTTTTCTAATGTAAATACTGTTTTCTACCTTTTTCTAAAAAAATCTTTTTGGGATTTTTCAGTGTTTTGATGGTAGGGATCTAGGTGGACCGTGTATGCAGATTGGGAGTGTGTGTTGTCTTTCTTTTTCTTACAGGTGTTCCTGGAAAGACAGAAGAGAAGACAAGAAGAGGAGGAGGGGCTCATTGGAGTTCCTCATTAGTACTTTAGTGTGTAGAAATTTAAAGTACTGTGGTGTTATGGTTGTTATTACTGTATTAACCCTTTCCTTCCACAGGTGTGGTTGTGGGGGTAGGGAGGAGACAGTAACATGGTATAAAATGTGGTATTTTAATGGTGTGTGGTTGCAGGTTGCCCAAGGTAGTGGAGGTCCCCGGGTTGTTTTTGTTTTGGGGGTATTAGGTTAAAGGTAGATAGGTTTTCCCTAGAGGGTTAAGGGGGATAGACAGGCTGTGGCCCTGACCTGCAGTAGGGACCGCAGTGCTGATCTATCAGGGTTATGCTCTGGATGGTTCTACCAGAGCCACTGGGTGTCCATAGTAAGTGGATAGAGTAGAGGCTGATATGTCAGCTAAAGGCCTCTAGGCCCTTAGTGTTGCCCGCTTGTGCTTGCACATGGTAGGAGGGGGCCTGATCACCCCCCTCCGCAGGTAGCACATAGGGTGGGATGGCCTAAGGCCGGGTAAATAATGACTGCGGGCAGTCATTTTCCTGGTCAAGGGCGAGTGTAACCCCCTTGTTACCCGGGGTTACTAGAATCCCAGTAAGATCTAGTGGTAGGCAGGGAAGGCAGCTTGTGAAACTCCAATTAAATGGGTTTCACACTGTCTCACTCTATTCTCAGTCTCAGGTGAGACTGAGGGATGACATCACCAATAGAACTATCGCAGCTGCATGAGCCACATTGGAATCTGCAGCAAAGGGAGTTAGTTAGAACGTTGGGAGTTTTGAAGTCAGTCTTCAGGTCAGTCTTCAGTGAGTGGAGTGAGAAGTTTGGAGCTTGCTGGTAAAGCAGCTCAGTGAAGGCACCAGGAGCCTCAGCCCTGACAGAGGGCTACTTTTAAGTAGAAGGGTGTGTGTGTCTCCACCTTAAAGAGAGACACAAAAGATAACTGAAGTGGTGGAGACTGCTGTTTTTGGGTCTCAGTGCCCCCTCCCTTCTGGGGGAACAGGAAAGGATTCCCTGCAGATTCCTGGGGCAATCCCTTAGTTCTGCTTGTGGAGGAAAAGCTGCCTATGTGCTCCAGTGTTTATTTGGGAGAATAAGAAGATTTATGAGTCGCCTGTGGGGCACCTGCAACGTGAGGGTGAGTGTCTGCTCTTGCTAAAAGGGCCTATGTTTTTCACCCTGGGACTTGTGTAACAATGTGGGGATTGAACTACTACAATATTGGGAAGCCTAGAGTAATGGGCTAAGCAAGTTAAAAGTAGGTTCAAGTCCAGAGTTTGTTGGGATGCAAATAATATGTAGAGGAGATGTGACAGACGTCTACCCATAATCTACATTTGAAAGTTCAGTCAAGGAATTGTTCAGTTTCCAGAGAAATGGCCAGGTATGGGCTGTGGGAGCTGGAGGTGGGTGGCCCCCCATCTTTAGTGACCAAGTCCACCTCTACGGATTTCTTCTGTGGATTTCTACTTTGCCTCAGGCACTTGGCCAGTGATGAGGGAAGTACCCAGATGTGGGATTGTAAGGAAAATTCTCTCAAGGAGTCAAAGACTCTAGTGTGGTTTGGGGAGCCACAACAGGATAATTGGTTCATTTCTCCAATGGACCCAATGGACCGTGAATGGGATAATTTGTTAATTCTTCCAATGGACCATGGATCAAGTGGCCGGCGGGGTAGCCGGGCCAGTGGGGAAAACCCAGGTGCGTACAAGTTGGGCTGTGTACCCAAAGCTGCGTGCAAGTCCGGGCTGTGTGTCTGGTGGGTTTAGAGCCTGAGGGCTGGAAATAGTGATAAAGTGTTCTGTTGTCTCTAATCTGCATTACCAGGAAATGTAGCCCCATGAGGGTCCGTCTATGCTTTGTTTGTTCAGCTTGGATGTGAATAAAAGCCACATGAAGAATCCCATTCCTGGTTCTGGACATTACAGTTATTGCTTCCTGTGTTCAGATTTACTTGGGTGCCCAGCATGAGTAGCCAAACCTAGGTCCCCCTGTGCCGAGTAGCCTCATCCTCCCCGAACCCAGTCCCCACCAGGTACTGCTGTCAGCTTCAACAGCATGCCACCTGTCATTTGGCTAGAAAGGCAGGGGTGAGGGGTTACACCAGCACAACTCATTAGACAGCACCTGGACTGTTTCAAATATACGAACTGCAGTAAGCCACAACATAGCATCTATTTTACTGTTACTCTAACCTGTTAAGTGAAAATGATTGTGTAATTTATGTATTTAAATACAGTGACATTTCTTCTAATTACTGTAAAAATAATTATTTTAACTGAAAATGATGCAAAATATTGAACTTAAACTGGGACGAGTTATTATTATAAAAAATAACACTCAGGGCATGTGTGTATTTATGAGGTTTTTTTTACACATTCTCAGTGTGTGATGATCTCATAAACCTCTTGAGCTTTGCTCTTGATGTTTATCGGTCATCACACACCTTGGGTGTGTAAAACAAATCCTCATAGCATACACATATCTGAGCATTATTCTTGCTGCTCTTTTGTCAGGGAGGTAAGGTGCTAGAGAAAACAACCAGGTTTTTACACCATTTTCAATATGTATAATGTTAGCCATCACTGATAAGCTGACATTTAGACTAAAGACATGTCCCAAAATGTGGTCAGTCTCCCAATTATCAGTTTAGATCAGTTCAAGTACAGTGTAACCTTGATTAGCTGAACCCTGATTATCCAGATCTCCTGATAATGCAAATTCTGACATTGTCCTTTGACTATTATTTCTCAGATACAATGGATACTCCATTATCCAAACTCTCAATTATCTGAAAAAAAATCTGATGTATCTATTGAATAAGTTAACGTGGGCTAAAACTGTCCTTTTGAGATTCAATACCAAATATGTTGGACACTCTGTGATTTTTATTTTAAAAGCAGTAGAAATGAAGTTGAACTCTGTCGCTCTTTACGCTGCAGGGGTATGGCATGATAACATTTTTGATTAACTTGAAAAACCATTTACACAACTATATAGAATCCATTTTACTGGTGCCTAAACTGTTGTTTTTAGTTGGGACACCTGACAGGAAATAGGAACTGGGTAGTAAACAGCACCTGTAGTCCTGACAGTGGCAGATGAACTAGTCTCTTGGGCACATTTATTTTCTAATTTCTGGGCACTAAAATGAAGTTCTGCAGTATTTGAAACTTGGAGAAACACTAAAAAAATAAAATTATCATTGATTGGCAGAGTTTGTAACCGAGGGTACTGGGAAACATCACTTCCGGTCCGTGGTAGTTAAATCTCTGAGCTCCGAGCGACTGTCTTGCGTGTCCTGCATGAACTAATATACTAGGGCATGACAAATATACTCAAAATAGCATAGCCATCCAGCTAAGAGGAAGGTAAGAGAAACGTCCTAGTGCCGCTCTATCTTGTCACCAGCAGTAATTGCATAATAAGCATTAGGCATGGCACATCATAGTATAGACCAGTTCTGCAGTCCTTATGTCATGAAGGGGCCATTATGAGATGTGGGCAATACAACATGTTTATAAAAAAAACCTACAGAACTATCCTCAAATATACTTTGTATGTGATAACTGTAAAGTCAGGGAACAGCTGGAGACGGAGCTTAAAAAACTGAAAGAAGCAATGAATAGTGAGCAAGTAGGGAAGGGGACTGTTATCCCCCAGCCCACAGGCACTGGTATTACTAAACATGAGGAAGGAAATAAGAAAGGAAAAGTATGGCCCACCAGGGATTGAACCCAGACCCCTGGTAATACCGTTCCAGTGCTCTAACCATTAAGCTATTGGCTTACATGGTCAGCAGGCTTTAGGCTTTCCTTAACTCCACATAAATTCCTTTCTCAAGTGTTGCACAATCCTGCAACTTAGGAACACATCAGAAATACAAACAGACCACTTCTCAGTGCAGCTAAGCCCCTGCCAGACATATTTTAAATCAAGGATGGAAATGAGAAAGGAAAAGTGTGGCCCAACGGGAATTCAACCCAGACCCCTGGTAACATTGTTCTAGTGCTCTAACCATGACGTGCAGGGGAAAAGCTGGACCTCACCCCACAACTAAGGCACCACAATCGAGCCAATGGAAAATCATGTACACAAATGCCTGCAGTCTGGGAAACAAGATCCCAAACGTGGAGGCAACAATGACAGAGTCCAAACTAGACACAGTAGCCATTAGCAAGACATGGTTCACCAGTAACCACTCTTGGGAGACTTCAGTACCCAACTATGTACTGTTCAGAAGAGACCGAGGTGCAAAAAGAGGGGGGAGTGGCCCTTTATGTCAATGAAAATATCAAAGCTACAGAAATTCAGAATACACATAAGGAGCCAGAAGAACTGTGGGTCACCCAGGAAACAGGAAAGAGGACAGCCATACAAACTGGGGTTGTCTACAGGCCTCCAAACCAGAGGGAGGACATAGACACATTACTGTTAGAAGATAAACAAAACATGACAGCTAGGGGAGGTTCTAATAATGGGAGACTTCAACATGCCAGATACAGATTGGTCAATCCAAATCAAGAAAGTAAGGAGCAGGCAAACAAAATCTGCCACAATTTCTGAAGTCCAGTCAAATAACCTTTTTATTTTCCCCTACGTTTCACTCGAATAGATCTTGTTCACGGGGTTCATTCTATTTAAAAAAAAATTAAAAATCTTTTAGTTTAATATATTATACAAAAGTTCCATGTAATCACAAAATTCATAACAGTATAGCACTTGGCTGTCCACACATCTAGCATCACTACTTACTCTCAGGTACCATCAACATACATTATATTTCTCTCCAGGTTTCTAATCCTATTATTCAATGCTCAATAATTGTACCTAAAAAACAAAGAACATTTTATTGATCTGTCCAATATGTCACAGGGTATTGAGTGTTAAATTTATTCTATACATAATACTTCTCCTCTGCCCTTATTTTCAATTACATCAAACAAATCTTATACACTGATGTTAAATGTGTCCTAGTGCCCCACATATGCATGTTTAGAAGTGTCAGCTGCCATTTAGCCTGAACCCACATACCTGTTGGGCATTCAAATCAACCAAACATCTTGTCTTTAAAAGTTTTCATTTCTTGCAGTTTCCTAGTACCTCAAATTTAGGACGCCAAAAAGCCCAAAACAAACGGCTCCCAAATCAATCTGTAAATTTTTCTAAAAAGAAAAAGACACCACGGTCTAAATTAATCTTCAAGCAATTTAGATAATACCTGTATCCATATGCCAAGTGTTTCCCACAGTAAAAAACTTATTTTACCTTATATTTAGTTCAATCAGAATGATGGCATTACAACAAGTGCTTGAAAGCTACAAGGTTACCTCTCGGGCCTGTTTGGGAAATACCGGAGCCATGACATCCCAGCTCTTGTGCTCCTGTGAGGGCAGTTGGTTGCTATGCAACCCACAAGTCCAGTAAAAACTGGAACCAGATTTTCACAAACTAGCCCATTCATGCTGTGGGGCAAAGTGTATACAGAAGTAGTAATGTTTCTCCAGTGATCCATATGTGCCGTAATTCCATTTCACATTACCATGCCCAACAAGTAATTTGGATTCTTACATCGCTTTTATTCCTAGTATATAGTTCCTGATAAACATTATACAAACAGTCCAAATATTTTAGATGGCTCTTACTCTACGAGTATAAGAAGAATGGGAATCATAGTAGGAGAGAAAATAGGGCATTCGGGTAAGGGAGAGATAGGAAGGGGAGAAGAGAAAACTTCAACTATGATGACAACGGTGAACAGTAAATACCAGACCACTTCATAGCCATTATAACATTTGTAGGCACACTCTCCAATCCATGAAACACAATTTCACGCAGCTTCCCTAATGCTAAACTTTCTTCTATAGTAGTAACATGATACTCTTCATCATCATCATCATCATCATTCTTTATTTATATAAGGCACCTTTCTTAAACCAAGGCGCCTTTACAAATTACATAAAACAATAAATATTTAAAACAAGATTAAAATTATCCTATATACATGCTTGCCAATTAGTATCCTGGTTCATTCCGATCCCCCTTTGTAATGTTTTTAATTGAAAAATCCAGCGCATCTCCTCTTTTTCTAATAGTTTTTTGTAGTCTCCATCTCTATTTGGTGGGGAAACTGCTTCTAGTCCCCAAAATCTTAAGGCAGAGCCATTATGTCCCACACTATTAAAATGCTGTGCTACAGGGGATCTTATGTAATTTCTCCTGATGTCCCCTTTGTGTTTAAGTATACGGACCTTCAGAGCCCTTTGGTCTGCCCAACATATAACTGATCACACGGACACTGAATCACATAATGACCCTTTCCATGGTACAGTCAATATGTTGTTTTATTTCAAAGGTTTTATCGAAATGGGGGTGTCTGCAATTCCTTTTCTTACTTGTATCGTTGCATACTGAGCAACGTCCACAAGGGGTCATACCTGGTTGCAATGGTCCCAGAAGTAACTGACTTTCTTCTTTACCTTTTGGTGTAAATTACGCATGTACCAAAGTGTCTTTTAGATTTTTAGTCCGTTTAGCCACTATAATAGGAGGATTTTGAAGTGTCTTAATATTAATATTATCCTGTTTAACCAGATACCGATTACGGTTGACAATTTTCCTTATTTCTGCTATCTAATGGTTGTATTTAACTGCCAATACAACCCTGTCAAGGGACTGATTTTTATTTCTATTCTGTAGTAGTGTAGCCCTATCTACTTGCTCTATTCTATAGTCAGCTTTTCTGAGTACATTTTTTGGATACTTTCTATTCTGAAATTTCCTTAACATTTCTTTTTTCTGGTGTTGATAAGAAACCTGATCACTGCAGTTTCTCTTTACCCTAGTAAGCTGAGAAAAAAGGTATATTGTTTTTTAATTTATCATCATGAAAACTGAAGCTATGTAAAATCGTATTTCGGTCTGTATTCTTACAATACAAGGAGGTTTGAAAAGCTGTATCTATGATGCTAATCATCAAATCCAAGTACGGTAACTGTTCCCTACTACAATTCATTTAAAAACATAAATTTATATCCCATCTGTTCAGGCAGTCTACAAAACTTAAAAGCTGTTCCTCACTTCCAGTCCAAAGACATATAACATTGTCTATATATCTATACCAAAAGGCAATTTTATCAAAATATTCATTTTGCTGTACATTTAATACTGTGGTAGTCTCAAAATTGTACATGTACGCATTAGTGTATGCAGGGGCTATAGTACTCCCCATTGCTGTGCCACGATCCTGTTGGTAGAAACTCCCATCAAATTCAAAATAGTTATGGGTCAAAATGTACATAGCTAACTCCTGTAACATTATGGTCCTTGGTTTATCACCTGCTGGTCTATTATTTAGAATTTTTCCCATATTATTAACCCTTCTCCATGTGGGATAGAGGTATACAAACTTGACACATCAAATGCTACTAGCCATGAATCTGTCAGTGTATTTTTGTCCTCATATTCTCTTAATTTATTCATAATAACCGTGGAGTCCTTCACATATGCCTTTGTAAGTTTTACTATAGGTTTCAGATAATAATTAATGTATCGGGATATAGGCTCAAAAATAGAGCCTATCCCAATACAATAGGTCTTCCTGGTGGTTAACACAAGTCCTTAAGAACTTTTGGTAAACAATAAAATGTTGGGATTCTCAGATATTTGTTAATAAGCAATTCCCCTTCCCAATTTTCAAGCCACCCTATATCAATGTATTCTTCCACCATGTTTTGTATTTCAATCAAAATATCTGAAGTGGGGTCCCTAGAGAGGATCTGATAGTTGTTTCTGTCCTGAAGAAGTCTTAAGCACATATCTTTATATTGTGCTCTGTCCTGTACAACAATACCGCCCCCTTATCTGCCGGTTTGATTACGATCTCTTGATTTGCACTTAATCCATGCAATATTTGTTTTTGATATAAAGTTAAGTTTTGATGTCTAGGGTAAATTTTTTTGTTTAAAAAGCTCCATAATTTGTTGTTCTGTAACCTTACAAAAACTTTCTATCCCAATATTCTTCCCCATTATTGGTGTAAAGGTAGATTTAATTTGTAACGCTTGTTTCAATTTATTTTTTTCCTCATTCTGATTATCTACTTCCCCAAACATATTCTTTAGCCTCAAGATTCTGAAGAATCGATGTAGATTGACTTCTAGTTCAAATAAATCAATGGGTTACATTGGGGGCAAAAGATAGATCAAGACTTAATATTTTCAATTCCTCCATACTAAGTTCTTTTTTACTCAAATTGAATATTGGGAATTTAATCCCTACTGGGCCCTATTGTATATGAGAATCCCTTGTTTCTCTTCCATCGTTCTCTCCTCGTCCCCCTCCAGCCCTCCCCCCAGCCCCCAAAAACCCCGCTGGAATCCTCGCTGTCCCTGCATGTTGCCTCGATAGTTACCAGTATTCCTTAACTCATATCTAGGTATTCCCATTTGTGCATGTGAGCATTCAGCCACTTGTGACATTCCTGTAGATGTACTATCTTCCCTGGGCAGTTGTGCATCCCGAGTTTAGCTAGTATCACTATCTGTTCCACTATCAGTGTTGTATGCATAACATGGACCTTGCCTTTTCTTAAATTGTTTGTAGGTGTATACCCTATTCTCGTTATAGTCATTCCTATCCCTTACAAACTTTTTTAGTTTTTGTTGTTTTAATCTGTTCTCATATTCTTGCAGTTTCTTCTTATTATCATCTAAATTCATTCGCCTGAATATTTAATTTTAGCTGTTTCTCAATTTGTTTAGTTTCCACCTCCAATTTCTGTCTTTCTTCAATTATCGCCTCAATAAGCACATACATGAAGTCACAACTAGCTCTTTTGTGACTTCCATCCCATTTCATGGATAGTTTATTCGTGTGAATACCTAGATTCGGTTCCACAGTAAATCTTAGCCCACGAGGTACCATGTGATGCTCTAAATATTGTGTCAACGTCAGACCACGCCATTCCAGTCTAGTATTTTTAAATCTTAAACTTTCTATTTTTTTGTGTTATGTTTTTCGAGGTATCACCCATCTGTGCAGTGAGATCCCTTCCCCCCATTGTCTTAAAAAGCTGATGTTTTTCCTCATCTGAAAAAGTGAAAAAGTGTAGTGTGTTCTGAACACTATTCCCAATATCTTGAAAAGCTTTTAAACCTGCACTACACATCATATACAGAAAAGTAAGAACAGTGAAACAGCTGAAAATACAATGTGTACTAGTAACTTAATTGTTCCTAATGAACAGTTATTACAAATAAATTTATTAGCCAACAACCACTCTAATCCACCTGCAGAATAAGGGATGCTAGCTGCACATTCGAGCAGACTTGATAGACCTCTAGGCCTTTATCTGCCAGCAAATTTTGTATGTTCGTAATTCAATCGAACTACAGTGTATTAAGTGGGTAATGGACAAAATCACAACATCTTTTGAAGATCATAGACTCATATTGGGTACAAATTGCAAATCCAAATCCAGAAACTAAGGAGCCGGCAAACAAAATCAGCCACAATTTCTGAAGTCCAGTCAAATAACCTTTTTATTTTCCACTACGTTTCACTCGAATAGAGCTTGTTCATGGGATTCATTCTATTTAAAAGAAATCAAAAAATCTTTTAGTTTAATATATTATACAAAAGTTCCAAGTAATCAGAAAATTCATTACAGTATAAAACTTGGCTGTCCACACATCTAGCATCACTACTTACCCTAAGGTACCATCAACATACATTATATTTCTCTCTAGGTTTATAATCCTATTATTCAATGCTCAATAATTGTACCTAAAAAAACAGAGAACATTTTATTGATCTGTCCAATATTTCACAGGGTATTAAGTGTTAAATGTATTCTATACATAATTCCTCTCCTCTGCCCTTATTTTCGGTTACATCAAACAAATCTTATACACTGATGTTAAATGTGCCCTAGTGCCCCACATATGCATATTTAAAAGTGTCAACTGCCATTTAGCCTGAACCCACATACCTGTTGGGCATTCAAATCAACCAAACATCTTGTCTTTAAAAGCTTTAATTTCTTGCGGTTTCCTAGTACCTCAAATTTAGGATGCCAAAAAGCTCAAAACAAACGGGCTCCCAAATCAATCTGTAAATTTTTCTAAAAAGAAAAAGACACCACAGTCTAAATTAATCATCGAGCAATTTAGATGATACCCGTATCCATATGCCAAGTGTTTCCCACAGTAAAAAACTTATTTTACCTTATATTTAGTTCAGTCAGAATGATGGCATTCCAACAAGTGCTTGAAAGCTACAACATTACCTCTCAGGCTTGTTTGTGAAATACTGGAGCCATGACATCACAGCTCTTGTGCTCCCATGAGGGCAACTGGTTGCTATGCAACCCAAAAGTCAGTAAAAACTGGAACCAGATTTTCACAAACAGATCCATTCATGCTGTTGGGCAAAGTGTATACAGAAGTAGTGATGTTTCTCCAGTGATCCGTATGTGCCGTTATTCCATGTCACATGTTACCATGCCCAACAAGTAATTGGGATTCTTGCATCGCTTTTGTTCCTAGTATATAGTTCCCGATAAACATTATATAAATAGTCCAGATATTTTAGATGGCTCATACTCTACAAGTATAAGAAGAATGGGAATCATAGGAGGAGAGAAAACGGGGCATTCGGGTAAGGGAGAGATAGGAAGGGGGGGAGTGAGAACTTCAACTATAATGACAACGGTGAACAGTAAATACCAGACCACTTCATAGCCATTATAACATTTGTAGGCACACTCTCCAATCCATGAAACACAATTTTACACAGCTTCCTAATGTTAAACTTTCTTCTATAGTAGTAACATGATACTCTTATATACATGCTTGCCAGTTAGTATCCTGGTTCATTCCGATCCCCCTCTGTAATGTTTTTAATTGAAAAATCCAGCACATCTCCACTTTTTCTAATAGTTTTTTGTAGTCCTAAATTTGAGGTACTAGGAAGCTACAAGAAATGAAAGCTTTTAAAGACAAGATGTTTGGTTGACTTGAATGCCCAACAGGTATGTGGGTTCAGGCTAAATGGCAGTTGACACTTTTAAACATGCATATGTGGGGCACTAGGGCACATTTAACATCAACGTACAAGATGTGTTTGATGTAATTGAAAATAAGGGCAGAGGAGAAGTATTATGTATAGAATAAATTTAACACTTAATACCCTGTGACATATTGGACAGATCAATAAAATGTTCTCTGTTTTTTTTAGGTACAATTATTGAGCATTGAATAATAAGATTAGAAACCTAGAGGGAAATATAATGTACGTTGATGGTACCTTAGAGTAAGTAGTGATGCTAGATGTGTGAACAGCCAAGTTTTATACTGTTATAAATGTTGTGATTACTTGGAACTTTTGTATAATATATTCAACTAAAAGACTTTTTTTTTGCAAATAGAATGAACCCTGTGAACAAATTCTATTTGAGTGAAATGTAGAGGAAAATAAAAAGGTTATTTGACTGGACTTCTGAAATTGTGGCAGATTTTGTTTGCCAGCTCCTTACTTTCTGGATTTAGATTTGCAATTTGTACTCCATATGAGTCTATGATCTTCAAAAGACATTGTTCTGATTTTGTCCATTACCCACTTAATACACTGTAGTTCGATTGAACAGATTGGTCAATGCCAGCAGGAACATCTACCAGAACTAGACACATAGTGGATTCCCTGCAGGGGGAGGGCCTCAAACAATTGGTACAACAACCCACAAGAGACAGGGCTATCCTGGATCTAGTACTGACTAATGGCGAATGGATCACAGATCTCCAGGTAGGTCACCTGGGAGCCAGTGACCATAACATGGTATGGTTCAGTTTGGCCACTAGAACTAAATCATCCCATTCCAAGGCAAAAATATGGGATTTCAGAGGAGCTAACTTTGATAAGATGGCCAACAGAGTTAAGCTAGCCCTGGCAAGAAGAAATACAGGTGAGGGTGTACAGGCAAAGTGGGCAAGCATTAAGGATGCAATACCTGAAGCAAGAGCAAAAGATGGAGGAAAATACTTTGGTTCTCAAAAACAGTAGCAGAAAAGGTTAGAGCCAAAAGGCTGGGCTTCAGGAAATATAAGGGAATGCAGTGGGACAAAGATAGGGAGGCATACCAAACTTCCCTAAGGAGAGCAGGGAAGGCAGTAAGGCAGGCAAAGGCCCAAACCTAGGAAACACTAGCAAGAACAGTAAAAGAAGGGGACAAGACTTTCTATAGATACATTAGCAAAAGGAGAAAGTCCAGAGGGGATATTGCTAAGATGAAAGTGGATAAGGGGAAGTGTATGGAGAAGGGCCAAGGAAGAGCATCTATCCTAAATGGATACTTTGGCTCAGTATTTACTGAGGGGAAGGCAGGACAGGGCCCACAGCTCAGCACCATGGACATGGGGGGAGGGAGGTGTGCACAAGTCCCTTCACAAAAGAAAGGTCCTACAAGAGCTCACTAAGCTCAGAGTGGACAAGGCAATGGGACCTGATGGCATACATCCCAGGGTACTAAAGGAGCTAAGGGTGGAACTAGCAGAGCCATTCGCAGAACTGTTTAGTTAGTCTCTGAGCACAGGACAGGTGCCAGAAGACTGGAGAAGGGTTCATGTGATCCCGCTCCACAAGAGTGGCAGCAGGGAGGAGGTAGGGAACTACAGACCAGTCAGTCTTACCTCAGTAGTGGACAAGATTATGGAGGCACTCCTTAAGGAAAGGATAGTGCAACACCTGTAATCCATAGGTGCACAGGATCCAAGACAGCATGAGTTTACAACAGGAAGGTCTTGTCAAACTAATCTCATAGTTGACTAATCTGTTGCTAGCCTTGCTTGTAGAGCAGAAAGCAGCTAACTAAAAGAAGCTACATTTTCTTATTAATTTAACACTTATATCTCAGCAGGAGTCAGTGTCTGTTGAGATTAAGCAGACAGATACTTTTTTAGAAGTAGAAAGGGCCTTATTTAGGGTTAAAAAAGAAAGAAAAGAAAGAAAGTTAGAGTGTTCTATGCTGGGAAGGGTACTGTATCAACTTACTTTACTAAACCAGTAGGAGGAGAGAGAGAGCATAATTGGGGTTGTGGCTTAGACACTATAAAAGCAGGTGACTCAAATTATAACTTCCTGTTGCTGGCCTTGCTTGTAGAGCAGTAAGCATGCTAACTAAAAGAAACTACATTTTCTTATTAATTTAACACTTATATCTCAGCAGGAGTCAGTGTCTGCTGAGATTAAGCAGTCAGATACTTTATTAGAAGTAGAAGGGGTCTTATTTAGGGTTAAAAAAAGAAAGAAAGTCAGTGTGTGTTCTGTGCTGGGAAGGGTACTGTATCAACTTACTTTGCTAAACCAGTAGGAGGAGAGAGAGCTCAATTGGGGGTGTGGCTTAGACACTATGAAAGCAGGTGACTCAAATTACAACTTCCTGTTAATAGCCTTTTTTCTTACTAATTGCCCTCCATCACCCCCTCCACCCACCCACCCTAAGCCAGTTCTACTTTTATAGCCACTGGATTTGACTGTCAACAGGAACTTTCTGTTTGGCAGTAGGAAGGGAAGGATCATAGAGAAACATTGGTTTTGTCAACCCTAAAGGAAAAAAGTAGCTCCCCCCAGCTGGTGGTGGTCTGACAGTGAGCAAGGAAGAAGGAGGCTACTGAAGAATATAGGAAGTTGCTCTCCCAGAACAGGAAGGGTGAGAGTTGTAAGAAGAGGAGAGAGTGAGCATACAGAGAAACAGGAGAGGGGACACAAAATAAGACATGATAGGAGTAGTGCAGTGCAATGGCTGTGGGGCGGCAGTGTTCTGGGAGACATTCTGGAGGCTGCGATGTTGCCCCATTTGCAGGCACCTCTCTTGTCTGAGGGAGGAGACTGCCCATCTCCAGGCTGACCTGGCTAGGATTCATGAAAACTCCTCCCCCACCCAGGGACCACCAGTGCCAATGCCACTACCTCAGAGGTTGCCAAGAAAGAGGAGAGGCTGGACCAGGGTGGGCTCAGGGAGAGAGAGAGGGTGGTGGAACAGAGTTGCATCCCTCCAGTTGTACCTCTCCACAATTCATTCACTCTTCTGGTGGATAGTGATTCCTCTATGGAAGCACCTGCAGTGGAGACCAAGGAGGATGCGGGAACCTTCACAAAGAAGACCCACAAGAGGGTGGGCATGGGACCCCACAGGGGAAGGAAGCAACTCCTGGTGGGGGACTCAATCATTGGGGGGTAGAAATGGGGAAGGGAGGGGAGAGGGAGGTAAGGTGCCTGCCTGGCATCACAGCTTGGAGGGACAGGAAGTGAATCCTCAGGATCATGGGAGCAGCTGCACGAGGAAGGGAGCTGGATGTCATTGTCCACCTAGGGATACACGACCTGGCTAGGAATGGGATCAGAGCAGAGCAGTGCAAGAGGAGTTTGTAGAGTTGGGGAGGGGCCTTAGACAAGTAGCGCATATGGTAACCTTCTCGGAGGTGCTGCCTGTCTATGGCTAGGGTGATGCTAGGGTACTCCTCACCAGGGAATTCAATGAATGGTTGAAAAACTGGTGTGGAGCTCAGGGTTTTGGCTTCATTGGGGGCTGGGGAGGTTTAGATGTTTCATTGGCAAGCATTTAAACTAGCCAAGGGGAGGGGTACTGAAAAGGAACAGGGAAATCCCAGCCTCTGCCCACAAAACACGGTAATTAGTGAGGTAAACACCAAGTTAGAGAAGTCATTAGGGAGAAGAACAGAGGTAAATGTAAAAGAAGGCAAAGGCAGTAAGGAAAGGAATGGGGCTAAAAGGAGTAAGGCCATCAAAAAGTGGAGGGTGATGAGTACCAATGCCCGTAGTCTGTGTAACAAGCTCCCTGAACTAGTGGCCTTGATGGAAGAGGGTTGCCTGGATATTGTGGCAGTCACAGAAACATGATACACAGAGAACCATGACTGGGATGTCAACATACCAGGATACACAATCAACAGGAGGGACAGGGAGGGTAAAAGAGGAGGAGGAGTAGCTCTCTATGTAAAGGAAGCGATCAAAGCAACAGAACTAAAGAGTAAACAGGGAGCAGATGAGGCACTCTGGGTCACCCTGGAGACAGGAAATGGCACCACAATCCGCATGGGGGTTGTATACAGACCCCCATCTCAGGGGAAGGGAATGGACAAGAAAATGATAGAAGGCTTCCTTAGAATAGCATAAAAAAGGGAGATACTGTTGATGGGGGACCTGAATATACCAGATGTTAACTGGAGCACCTTTGCTGCAGGCACATCCAAGAGCAGGATCATTCTTGATGCCCTACAGGGGGCATGCCTCAGACAGCTAGTATTGGAACCCACTCGGGAGGGAGCAATCTTAGACCTGGTACTCTCAAATAGGGACAGAGAAAGAATCTCAGATTTAGAAGTGGGTAGCCATCTGGGAACAAGCGACCACTAAACAGTGTGGTTCATGATAAACACAGCCATACAATCAAGCCACACAAAAGCAAGCGTATTGGACTTTAGGAGGGCTGACTTTGGGAAAATGAGAGAGTGCCTCAGAAAAGCACTAGCAAACAGGCAAGAAGGAGGGGTGGAGGAACAATGGGGAGTAATCAAAACAGCCATCACAGAGGCAGCAAGCCTTTGTGTAAACCAAATCAACAAAACACAACGAAGGAAAAAAATGCTATGGTTCTCAAAAGTGGTGGCAGAGAAGGTTAAGGAGAAAAGGATAGCATTCAGGAAATATAAGGAAACACAGAAGGAGCAGGACAGAGAACATTATCAGTTAAGGCAGAAAGAGGCTGGGAAGGCAGTCAGAATAGCAAAGGCCCAAACCGAGGAAAGGATAGCCAACTCTGTTAAGAAGGGGGATAAGATCTTTTATAGGTACATTAGGGAGTGACGAAAGACCAAAGGAGGGGTACTGAGGCTTAATAAAGGGGAGGGAATGTGGTTAGAGGGTGACAGTGAAAAAGCAGGGATACTGAATGAATATTTCTGCTCAGTATTCACAAAGGAAGAGGAGGGGGAGGTACCTAAACCAAACAAGACAAACACTCTGAAGACGGGGGTCGATACATTCACCCAATAATTCTAAAGGAACTAAGGGTAGAACTAGTGACACCGCTGACTACTCTCTTTAACAAATCATGGGAGGATGGGGTGGTACCTGAGGACTGGAGGAGGGCGGATGTGATTCCTCTTCACAAAAGTGGGAGCAGGACAGAGGCAGGAAATTACAGACCAGTTAGTTTGATCTCAGTGGTAGGGAAAATGATGGAATCACTTCTGAAGGAAAGAATTGTTGAGTACCTAGAGGCCAGTGGGGCACAGAACCCAAGGCAGCATAGATTCACAATGGGAAGGTCATGTCAGACTAATCTAATAGACTTCTTTGACTGGGTGACCAAAGCAGTAGACCAGGGAGGGGCTGTGGACATGGCCTACCTAGATTTTAGCAAGGCATTTGATACAGTCCCACACAAAAGATTAATACACAAGTTAGCCAGCCTTGGAGTGAGTCCCAAGGTAGTAGCCTGGATAAAAAAATTGGCTAGACAACAGGACGCAAAGGGTAGTAGTAAATGGAGTCCACAGTGAAGAAAGGAGGTTACTAGTGGGGTACACGCATTGTTCCAGTACTAGCCGGTCCTTTTTCGTTAAACTGCGCACATGCATGAGAGCGTTTAAATCGCACACTTTGGAGGTGTGCCTCTCCCATCCAATGCACTGCTCCCTTGAGCAGGCATGGCTGATCCTGCACCAATAGGTGCAGGAGGTCTGTATGACAGCGTGTTCCTCTGCTTCAAAGCAAAACACCGCGCCATACTGAACACCACCGCTATCGCCCCTTGCGTCCGCGCTCTCCCCCAGCGTCCACACCACCCCAAAGCTTTGGTGCCACGCTGGCAGCCCCCAACATGGCAAATGTTGTTTTATGACAGGGTGCCCAATCTCCGTCGGCTCCATTGCACCCAACCATCCTGCTGCCACGCTGGCTCCCACTAACGTGGCAAACATTCGTGCGTGTTTGTTGCCGGACGAGGTGCCCAATCCCCGTCGGCCTCGGCCCCCCAGCCATCTTCTGCCATGCTGGGAGCACCCTAGCGTGGCAAACATTCCACTTCGTCGTCTTTTTAACCTGTAAAATAAAAGCGGTCCCAGAGCGTCTCCGCCCCCCACAACCCGCACCCACCCACTGCGCATCCAGCCTCCACATCCCCCACCCCATACCTCTCGGACTCCAGCGTAGCGATCTTCGGTGGACCGGGAACACGTCTGCACTCTTCAAAGGCGACCGCGAACTGAGGAAATGCCGGTAAGCTGTATAATGGGCTAGATAGGGGGGGTTTCGACTTTATTGCATTTCTCAGTCATTTTTTGGAATTTTTTCACCAAATTTTCAACATGGGGTTTATGGGAACCCTTCTCATGAATGATGTCACTGTCATGGCGTTATTCAGGCCCGAAAGGTGATTTCACGGGCACTGCGCGGTCATTGCGTGAAATCACCCTTCAAACAGACCGCCATGACCGTGACATCATTCATGGAAAGCCCAAAACCATGAAGAATCTGGTGAAAAATTCCAAAAGCTGTTCTGGCGTGCGTTGCGCGGTTCCTCGCGGCTCGTAAGTTCACTAATTTTCAATATTTTCTCTCCAGATTTTCAACATTGCCATTTTATCACACCTTCTTGTAGGTTGTACAGCTGTCATTTTTACATCTTACCCAAAACGTGTTTCCGCCCATGTAGCGCACAATGGCGCAGTCAGTGTCACGAAATCAATGTGGGACACATTTAGAAAATCACAGTGACACCGTTCATGAGCAGAGGTCTTAAAATGGCTATGTTGGTGGTGAAAATCCTACAAATAACTGTTTTACGGCGTGTATGTTGTGCAGTTCTCTCTGCGCTCGTAAGTTTCTGTTCAATATTTTCACTCCAGATTTTCAACATTGCCATTTTACCACACCTCCTTATAAGCAGTACAGCTGTCATTTTTCACATCCTGCCCAAAACGTGTTTCCGCCCATGTAGTGCACAATGGTGCAGTCGTGTATGTGAAATCAATGTATGGGACACATTAAGAAAATCACAGTAACACTGTTCATTAGCAGAGGTTTTAAAATGGCAATGTTGAAAATTTGGTGAAAAATTCCTAAAATGACTGTTTTGACGTGCGTTGCACAGTTCCCATGTGCTTTCGTGAAGCTTATGAATTTTCAATGTTTCCACTCCAGATTTTCAACATTGGCATTTTACCACACCTCCTCATGAGCAGTACAGCTGTCATTTTTCACATCCTGCCTAAAATGTGTTCCATACATGGCGCTGTCAAGCGAGTCGATTGTATGAAATCAATGTATGGACACATTAAGAAAATCACAGTGACACTGATCATGAGCAGAGGTCTTAAAATGGCTGTGTTGAAAATTTGGTGAAAAATTCCTAAAATTACTGTTTTATGAGTGTGCGTTGCGCGAGTTCCTCCACGCTTCGTAAGTTCTTAATTTTCAATATTTTCACTCCAGATTTTCAACATTGCTATTTTAACACACCTCCTCATGAGCAGTACAGCTGTCATTTTTCACATCCTGCCCAAAACGTGTTTCCCCCCATGTAGCGCACAATGGCGCAGTCTGTGTGCGAACTCAATGTATGGGACACATTAAGAAAATCACAGTGACACTGTTCATGAGCAGAGGTCTTAAAATGCCAATGTTGACAATTTGGTGAAAATATCCCTAACAATGACTGCTTTACGAGGGTGCATTGCACAGTTCCCACGCACGCTCCTAGGTTTGCGAATTTTCAATATTTCCTCTCCAGATTTTCAACATTGCCATTTTACCACACTTCCTTATGAGCAGTACAGCTGTCATTTTTCACATCCTGCCCAAGACGTGTTTCCACCTATGTAGCGCACAATGGGGGTAACAAAAAGGTCATGCTGACACTTTATTGTCGAAATACCAGCAATCGCACAGGGCATTAGGGTAAAGCACCATACATGCCAAACACCACTGCAAATACCTGCAAGCGAACGTTCGGCATTGACAAATGCCTGTTAATGTCTTTATAAGTGACATTGCAGAGGAACTGGAAGATAAAGTATGTCTCTTTGCAGATGACACAAAGATCTGCAACAGGGTTGATATACAAGATGGAGTGGAAAGGATGAGAAGGGACTTGGCAAGGTTGGAGGAATGGTCAGATGTATGGCAGTTCAGATTCAATGCAAAGAAGTGCAAGGTAATGCACTTGGGAAACAAAAACCCAGGGGAAGAGTACACAATGGGGGGTGAGATACTGACAACAGTAAAAATGGAAAGAGACTTGGGGGTAATTATATCAGATGACCTAAAGGTGGGCAAGCAATGTGAGAACGCAGTAAGGAAGGCTGGGGGGATACTGGGATGCATAGGGAGAGGCATCAATAGTAGAAGACAGGAAGTTGTTATCCCTCTGTACAGACAGTTGGTGAGACCCCATCTGGAGTACTGTGTGCAGTTCTGGAGACCCAATCTCTGCAAAGACATAGACAGAGTGGAGGCTGTCCAGGGAGGGCGACCAAAATGGTGCAGGGTCTGCACCAGAAGTCATATGAAGAAAGACTAAAGGAGCTTAATATGTATACCCTTGAGGAAAGGAGGGAGAGGGGACATGATAGAAACTTTCAAGTACCTCAAGGGAATCAACAAAGTCCAAGAGGGTAGCATCTTTCAGAAAAGAGATGTGCAAGAACAAGGGGCACAATTTGAAGATAGAGAAGGAATGGCTCAGAGGTAATGTATGAAGTATTTTTCACAGAGAGGGTTGTGGATTCATGGAACAGCCTCCCTGAGGAGGTCATGGAGTCAAGAACAGTGGGGGAATTCAAGAATGCATGGGACAGACATAAGGCAGTCCTAGTGGGGGGTAGGAGGAAGTAAGCTGTTGGTTAACTAGGATCTGCAGCTTATCTGTTAGGTAGGAAAATGGGCAGACTAGGTGGGCCAAGCGGTCCTTATCTGCCGTCACATTCTATGTTTCTATGTTTCTATAGATTTCTTTGACTGGGTAACCAGAGTGGTGGACCAAGGAGGTGCAGTTGATGTTGCCTACCTTGACTTCGGCAAACTTTCGATACTGTTCCACATAGAAGACTGATTAATAAGCTGGGTAGGCTCGGGTGAGTCAGAAGTTGGTCAACTGGGTGGCAAACTGGTTGGTGAGCAGAAAACAAAGAGTGGTGGTAAACGGTATACAGTCAGAAGAGATGCAGGTCACAAGTGGCGTACCATAGGGATCAGTCCTGGGGCCAGTCCTCTTCAATATCTTCATCTGTGACATTGCAGATGGACTGGAGGGTAAGGTTTGCCTGTTTGCAGATGACACCAAGATCTGCAGCAGAGTAGATGATCTAGATGGGGTGGGCAGATTGAGAACAGATCTGGAAAAACTGGCAAAATGGTCTGAAGAGTGGCAACTGGGGTTTAATACAAAGAAGTGCAAGATCATGCACATAGGGAAGAGAAACCCTGAAGCTACCTATAGACTGGCAGAGAAGTTGCTGGCAATTACAAGAGAAGAAAGAGACTTGGGCATCATCATCACAGATGATCTGAAATCATCCAAGCAGACCTCTAAAGCAGTAGGTAAGGCTAGAGGGATGTTGGGGGTATTAGTAGGGTATCCTAAGTTGTAAGAAGGAGGTAATAATCCCTCTTTACAAAACACTGGTTAAGCCCCATCTGGAGTACTGCGTGGAGTACTGGAGGCTGCACCTGCGCAAGGACATTAACCAAATTGAGGCAGTCCAGAGAAGGGCAACCAAAATGGTGTAGGGACGGTATCAGAAAACATATGAGGACAGATTAACGGAGCTCAATATGTATACCCTAGAGCAAAGGAGGGAGAGAGGTGATATAATTGAAACATTTAAACAACTTAAGGGCATTAACAAGGTGAAAGAGTCTAACATGTTTCAATATAAGAAAAATAGCAGGACAAGAGGACACAGCATGAGATCAGAGGGAGGCCGATTAAGGGGTAATGTGAGGAAGTTCTTTTTCACAGAAAGGGTGGTGGATGCATAGAATGGCCTACCTCAGGAAGTGGTGGATATGAATACAGTGCAGGGCTTCAAACAGGCATGGGATAGGCATAAGGGAGCAATATAGATGAGTATGAATAAATAGGCCATTGACAGAGTAAAGGCCTATGGCACATTTATAAGGTAGAAAAAATGGGCAGACTGAATGGGCACTATGGTCCTTATCTGCCATCAGCTTCTATGTTTCTATGTTCCTGGACACATGTCTTAAGCATGCAAAAGGTCCTGCCTATGTACATTTTTTTTTACAGGGGTAGACAATTGAATTGACCACAAAATCAGTTGAGCACTTTATAAACTGTTTCATTTCCATACTCACTGTAGGTTCCCTGTCACAGCGGCGAATGAAAAAAAAAGTGCCACGCATCTCCATGAGTGCAAGTCAGCGAAACAAGATATGGAGACTGTGCACTACGCTGGAAACACCATAGTCGATGACCCAATATGCTGCATACAGTTTTTTATGCAGGAGGCTGTGCCCCCTGTAACCCCCTTCAAAAATATAATCAACTCTGAGGGAAGCCCTTACACTGGGTTACAGGAGACACCCTGGGAGGGGGCTATTCGGGGGGGGACTCAAGAAACCAAAATGACAGGGCAGGGGACCATGGAGGAAAAATCTAGGGGATCGGCTCACAAAAAAAGATTAACAGCAAAACAGACAAAAATATAAAAAGTCTCTACCCACCCCAACTCAGCACAGAACCCAGTACCTGCTGTACCACAGACATCTACCACCTCCACAGCACCAGATGGCCAGCTCAAAACCACCTGGTCAAACTTTCTCCCATATGTAATTTTCAAAGTCAGCTCCCTCCTACCATCACTATATTCGTTCCTCTCAGTTATTGTTCTATAACACTCATAGTAGCAACGTTCGCTGCCCCTACATCCTCGCTGTCTTCATAGGTGGTCAAATTGAGTTCGCTCAAATAGAGTCACTCAATTTGACTCACCCATATCACTGGATATCCTCACAGTATGATCTAGATGTTGAAATGTCTTTTATGGGCTCCCAAACTTGCAAGTAGAACAATGTCCACAGACAAAAAAGCCCATTGGTGGTGGATGTAACCAGTGTGCTGTGGTGGCACCTTTTGGGTGAATAGGTGACTGTGCACATTTTGAATCTTTCAGATTTCTCAGGCTCCTAAAAGATAAACATGATGTATCATAAAACAATCCTGGAACAATACAATGTTTTAAAATGCCCCAGTTCCTTTTAACATTGTTTTGTACTTGTGGTGTCAGACTGTTGTATTCAAAGACCAAAGTTATAGGTTGGGACTCTGAATTGTTTTGCTCTGATATCAACAATGCATCACTCTCCACTGAATTTGCTTTGTCAAATGCCTTTGACAACTCCTCTGAGTAACCTCTTTGCTGTAGCCTTTCATGCAATTTCCTGGATTGCTTAAAGGATACTTGTTATATGTGACGTGGGTGTGCACAGCATGCATGCAGGAAAGTATTTCCCATAGTCAGCTCACAAACACCTGCTGACTCTGTCTTGTTACCCACTACAAACAGTTGTAAATCCAGACGTTTCATGAGTTGCCATCAAGAAAGGCAAGTTGAGATCATTGTTGTTAATCCATTCTCTGTTCTACAAACTGCAAAACAGATTTCTCATCCCCCCTCCAGATGAAAAGTATATCATCTACCTACATAAATGGTGCACTACCTTCTCCAGAAGATCATTTACTATGGCAACAAAAATAAAATGAAACTCCCAGCAACCTAAATGTAGATTGGTTATGAGTGGGCCATATTGGCCCCCATCGCTGTGCTATATTACTGCAAATAAAATTCCAATTAAAGGTAAAAAGACTGTGTGTTAAGATAAAATTAAAAGCAAAAAGAATAAATTCTGGAGGTGGTGTACTGGTACAGGTATAGAGGATAATGGATGGTCTTCAGGTAATAACCATGCTATAATCACTGAAAGATTGTCATGACATTGTAAACCTCGAGATCGAAGCTTGAAATGTTTACTGTTGTCATGGCAACCTCAAGAAGTGATTACAGCATGGTTGTTACCCGAAGACTATCCATTACCTTTTATAGTGTATGGGCACCAGTTTGTGTTGAATTCATAGTACAGAATGTTACACAGAGTAAACGTTCCATTTTGTTATACCATTGTTATGACATAGTGAAGAGGGTATAACAATCTGATGTCATATCAGTGGTATAACAACATTGTAAAATGTGTGAATTTAGTTAATAATAAGCCTCTCCCATACATTATATAATGATTTAAGAAAGACAATGCTTCCAAATTCTTTATATGTGGGATTGACGTGTAATGGGACTGATGCATAAAGCAAATCAATGTCAGTACTTACCCACCTAAAAATCATGTCACCAACTTACTTCTCTCATCAACCCAGTCTCTATTTATACAACTCCAAGTCAGAGTTGTCTCGGGGAGTGGGCAAAACACCAGAAGATGTACCGCCGGTGTCTGTGGGGACCATCACAGTGACCCAACGCTTTTCATCAGATTCTGTCACTGTGATGGTCTTCACGGTGGCGGTGTCAATGTACGGTTGGCATACCTTCCAAAAATTGTGACAGATGTTCAGGTAAGAATTGTACACTCAAGACTGTTGGCCTATCATGCGGTTTCATTTGGTTCCTGTGTATTTTTGTATATGATAGAAAGTGGGTGAAATGGGATCATGTGTTTTCAAAAAATATACTTCCTGCTCCTGTATTGTTTATAACGCAATGCTTGATCAATGAGCTGATTTTTGTATTTTGGGGTTGCATCTGATTTTGTAAATAAGCTTGCTTATCACCCAGCAACCTATTTGTTTCTATAATACAGTCTGCTCAACTGAAAGCAACTACTGTATGTTCCCCCCTTTATCTGAGTCCCTGAATATCACATTGTCCATTTTTCTATGGGACTAATATTGCTTAAACTATCAAACCCAATGTCATTTTCCCATTTGACTAACTGGTGAACTTTATGCTATACCTTCTGCTGGAAACATTGCCTAGTAGGGTCCAAAGTACCTGGACAAAAAAACAGATTTGGGTAGGAATGATCTCTGATAAATCTCTTTAAGCAGCCACAAATTAGAAAAAAAGCTGAACACCACAGGCAGGGTTTGCTCCAGCATCGTGATTAATAATAATAATATCATAGGAATCTGGGTACATTTATGACCAATAGACACAAACTACATCTGTCACATAGAATTGACAATATACCTATACAAGAATCAGAGAATCACATACAAGAACAGAGTGCAAGGACTTACTTGGGGCAGGAGGATCTGCAGGCAAATTTTCATGTGCAACTGCTGAACTGGTAAGAATAATGACTATTCTAGAATGTCTTACCCCCCCCCCCCGATGTCCACCAGACCTGCATCTACCCCCAGATGTTCAAGCATATAGGTCTCCTGATTATAATGTAATGGATTAATCTAAAACTACTCTCTCTCCCACCAAAGAAAATAATTATTTAGGTTTGTATCACCTATTATCCTGTTATTTCACCAAATGTGCTAACAAACATCCTTAATAATAGCCTCCCCACCACCACCAATTTACCTACAACTGAGGTTGAACTAACTGATCTACAGTTCCCTGGGTCCCCCAAGATAGATTTTGAATAAGGGATCCCATGTGATTATTTCTAATCCCCCAGAACTTCCAGTTTCAAAATATTTTCTAAAAACATCCACCAGATGCTGTGCTTATTCCTCCGTCAGTTCATTCATAGGTACCACTGTGAAAACGTACGCAAAATACTAAATGTTCAGCTCTTCAATTTTTTTGTCCAATTACAAGATACAGAGGCAGCAAACAGGGATTTAAAGTACAAACTTTTGCTGCTTTGATGGTGCCTAGGGTTAGACACAAATTTGGAAAAATGACTTTCAAATATAAGTCGTCGATTACTTGGAATAGTTTACCTAATCAGTTGAGGGCTTTAGATTTGTCTGTAGACTCATTTAGGCATAAATTAAAACAGTATTCTGCACGTGTCTGTGATTGTTACTAGGAAATTATCTCTCCTTGTTCTATAAATGTTAGTAGAGTTTGTTGTATGACTGTTCAAAGTTTTTGTGTATTATTTGCTCCTACTTGTCATGGTTATTGTTTCTAAGTATGTATTTTATTATTTGATGCAACAGCTACAGGACCACCTTGCAAACAGGACTTTTTTGGCCCTAATGGTGTATTTGCTTGTCAAATTTATGCCTGTATAAATAAAGTTGTTTTACTACTTACTACCACTACTATGTCTAATAGTCTTTTTGCACACATTCCTAAGCATTCTGTAATTGGCCCAGTTAACAACAGTCTTGGAGGTTTTATAGGTGGGCTAGCTGGCATCTCTCTGTTTACTGAGGGCCAGCTAGGGGCGATCAAGCCATTTGTTGGCAGGGCCACATACCCGTCTTGAGGTAGGGGGAGCAAGTTTATTTTCAATCCCTGCGATTACTTCATAGAACACATACAGGGCATGGTTTAGATCATTTGTGGTCCACAGTTATGACCACTCCGCTCTTCCAATTTCCTGTTTAAGTACAGTAGAGTCTTGAAGAAGTAACAGAAGTGAATAATTCTGGGGGGTGCTTTAGGAGCCTTAGCCCTCCAGACACAACAGAGAGGGAGTGGTCAATTATGAAGTCGGATGGTACATCTGAATAGATATATCCATCAGGACGAGGTGTAAGTATCCAGTCTAATAAGGTAGAGGACAGGCCAGTACTCACACTTCTAGTAGACTCAGAGATGAGTTGATGTAAATGCAGCTTGTTTAGAGTGAGTTCCGTTTTTTTTATGTGATTAGAGAGCCAGTCTATACTGAAGTCACCAAGTAGGAGACATTAATTATTTTGCACTAGTGAGCCAACAGAGTTCATTTGGAGGGGGAGGGTATGTTGGCTTCCAGCAGGATGGATGTAGACACAGAAGATGTGCAGTTTTTTCATGTTACCTAGGAAGAGAGTTGCATGGCAAATTTCTAGGTGGTAGTTGGAGGGGGGTAATTGGTTTGATACACTAACATCCAGATGATCCTTGTAGTAGATTTCTGTCACCCCAGCCCTATTGGCCTTGGTTGAGTCAGCCCTAATGAGGTCATATCCAGAAAGGGCACATAAATTATCAGGGATATGTGCTGTAAGCCAGGTCTCGGTGATACCCAAAATATCAGGTTTAAAATGGCTGACCCACACAGTTTTTATTTTATTTATCTATTTATTTAGAAGTTTGGTAACTGGGAGGGGCACACTGAGTTGAGACTCATTTCCAGGTGTGACCCGGGGAGGAGTGAAACAGAGCAAAAAGAAACATACAAGGAGTACAGGCAGGTTACAATGGTGCCTGCGTATGGAGGCAAATATGTAAGTGCAAGATCACAAGCAGGTTACAACATTGCCTGGGCAGTAGTACAATACAAAGAGAATAGGCAGGTCACAGTGGTTTCTAGTTATGGAGGCAAAATATATGATTGCATAAGTGCAGGCAGGTTACAATGATGCCTGGGCAGTAACAGGGAAAGGCTACATGGAAGCAAAAAGTCCTAAACACAGTATAAAAACAATCAATACAGGTAGCAGGTTGTTAGTGACTTAGCCAAGTTGGTGGCAAATGCAAGGGAGGGGGAGCAGTAGAGGGTACTCTTAAAAATATTTAGCGAAGGAAGCATACAGAGCGAGCTGGGAAGGGAGTTCCATGTATGGAGGCAATGGATGGAGAAAGTGACCTTGACAGAGTTAGAGTGAGGGCAGGGAAGGGCGAAGGAGCGGGGTTTCATGTGCGTAGGCAGTAGGATATGTGGGGGGAGGGAGATAGGAGAGAAGCGAGGTGGGGGGGAGAGAGCTGAACCAGTATTTGGCAGAGATGATGGAGGGGTGGTGGTTTTGGTGGGAGGAAAGGGAGGGGAGAGATAGGGATGAGTAGAGGGTGCAGTGATGGGTCCTGAAGGTGGCGTTTAGGATGAAACAATAGAAGGCATTGAAAAAAAAAGTCCAGCCTGGAGAGACTGAATGCTGAGGTGGACCCATAGACAATGTCAGCATAGTCAAAGAGTGGAAAGATAGTTTTCGTAAGGAGAATACAGCGAACTGGGAGGAAGAGGACATCTTTGTTTCTATAAAGAGCACCACGTTTGAGACAGAGCTTGGAATGCTTGTTGTTGGCATGAGTTGAGAAATCAAGATGACTGTCTAACCAGACTCCTAGATACTTATAAGTCAGGACTGTAACCAGAGGGGTGCAATCGAGGATGGAGAAGGAAGGGGGTATGGTGAGCTTAGCTAGTTTCTGGTGGGTGCCAAAAACCATGGAGACTGTTTTAGTAGTGTTTACCTTGACTTGGTTGGTGTGGAACCAATTTAGGACATGAGTGAAGTCTTCTTGGAGCTGGGCAGTAACCTCAGGGGCAGAGTGGCTGGATGTGAAGAGGATTGTGTCATTAGCATAGAGGTGTATTAGTGAGGGAGACCAAATGTGCAGGAGATCATTGAGAAATAAGGAGAAGAGGACGGGGCCAAGAATAGAGCCTTGTGGCATGCCAACTAGAATAGTGAGGGGGGGAGTATATCACCCACCTGGACATATTGGGAATGGCTAGAGAGGTAGGACGTGAACCATTTGACTGATAGGGGGGAAAGTCTGGTGAGTTCTAGTTTAGCAAGTAGGAGAGAGTTGGAGACAGAGTCAGAGGCCTTGGCTAGGTCAATGAATATGGATGCGGTAAGGTGGCCTTTACCCATATCTGGAAGGATTTCATCTGTGACCCAGAGAAGGGAGAAGATGGTTAAATGTATTTTTTTAAAAACCGGCCTGGTAGGGAGAGAGGAAATGAGGAAGTGGGTGAGTCTGGTAAGGACAAGAGACTCCTGGAATTTAGCTTGGACAGGGAGGAGAGAGACTGGCCGTTAGTTGCCTGGGGAAAAGTGATCACCACCTTTGTGGAGGGGGATCACTTTGGCAGATTTCCAGGTCTGGGGTACTGTGCCAAGGTTGAAAGACAGGTTAAGTAGATGGGTCAGTGGGTAGGCAATGGCAGGGGCTGCGATCTGGAGTAGGAGAGGGTCAAGGACATCAGGGCTTAATTTGCGAGGTTTCAGTGAATTAAGTGTGTGATGCACCTCATGGGCAGTGACAGGGAGAAATGAAATCTATTTCGAGTGGGGGGAGGTTGCAGGGCAGAGGGAGAGTTTGCAGGGACAGTAGGACTAGAATGGATGTGCAGTGGTTGGGGGGGTTACTAGGGAATGGCAGTCAAGGCACAAGTAGTAAAAACTTATTTAGAGTGGAAGCAACAATGAGATAGTCAGAGACTAGTTTGTTGTTGATGGGGGGGACTGGATGGGGGTTAAAAAGGAGGAGAGCATTTGCCAAAATTTATAAGAGGAGTTAATGTTTTCTTGTAATATGTTCTTGAAGTAGTGGGATTTAGCTGTCCTGATTGCTTTGGTGCATGCATTTCTTGGTGCATGGTAGGTGGAGAAATCATGGAGGGAGGATGACACTTTGTTGTGTACCCAAGCCCAGTCACGGGAGTTACAGAGCTTGATTATGTCAGCTGATAGCCAAGGATGATGTAAGTGTCTTATCCTGTGGTGAAGCGGGGGTGTGGGTGTTCCAGGTTTTGTTAAATATGTGGAAGAAGAGGAAGAGTACTGTGTCAACATAATCTGTGGAGTAGAAAAGGGACCAATCGGAGGAAGCAAGATCATGCAGAAGATTTGAGGTGTTTAGGGAGCGTAGGGAGCAGATCCAGCAGTAGTTGGGGAAGGGAAGCATGGTAACTATAACTAGTGTGTACCGTAAGTCATTATGTGGTCACTGAAAAGGTCGGGGAGTGTACCAGCAGAGAAGATCCAGTGAGGGTGTGAGGATAAGATCCAGTCAAAGAGGGTGTGGTTGTGGGAATGTGGGTTGGGTCTGGTGGGTCCAGTGATGAGCAGTTAGATCATTAATATTTTTCGTGAGGTTTCTTACACTCATATGAGCAATCTTGAGCCCCTTGACACAATTCCTTGGTGGAGTGGAGAAAGCAGTGGGTGTTGATACCACGGTTCCAGTAGGAGTTGCTCTTGAGAGCCAGGGTTGGGTTCAGTGTCCCCTGCAATCAGGAGGAGATATGTGATTAGTAGCAAAAGGGAACATCATCTGCCTGGCAGTGACAGGCAGCCCCTCCACCTCAATTTGAGGAGATATACATGAAGATATAGAGATGACAGAAGCCAATTAAACTTATCTGGCTGGAAACAAGCATGCTAGAGATTTGGAAGTTGCTAATCTTTAAGGGGGGAGGGTATTGTTGAGGTGTGAGCAGTAGAGTGTCAGATAGAATATTTAGGCAGATAAGCACTCCAATGGAGACAAGCACCTGACTAAGAGGCCTCATGATTATGAGTGGCTAAAATAGGTAGCTGGTTGCAAGTTAGTAGTGCAAGCTACTAGAGACAAGCTACCTGGCTGACAATGTAGAAGAATCAGCATTTATATAGCGCTTTTCATACATCCAAAGCACTTTACAAGCAATGCTAGACTGGTAGTGAAGTGACTGAATGTGTGGTGGCGGCCATATCCCACATCATCACCCACACACAGCCTGGATAATTGCATGAATCAGTTTATGGAAAGAGAAATGTTGGCCAGGACACCAGGAACATTCCCTACTCTTTGCGAAGAGTGCCCTGGGTTCTTTTACTTCCACCTGGACACCCACCAGGACAACACCAGGATGGGCAGAAGGGACCTTGGTTTAACGTCTCATCCGAAGGGCGGCACACTCCAGCAGTACAGCACCCCCCAATACTGCATTCGGATGCCAGCAATTTTTAGGTGTAAGTCCAATCCTGGTGTGGGACAAGAACCCATGACCTTCTGGTTCAGATGCAGATGTGCTACCAACTGAGCCACGCTATAGTGGAGGAAGTGAGCTTCCTAAAAGCAACTGACAATAGAAATATACCCAGGTATAAGTGTAGGCAGTTTAAGCAAGTGAGAATTTGCATATAACATTAAGCTGGCAGCTGCCTAGGCAAGCAGAGAGGGGAAGCAAGGTTCCTGAATGGCTAATGACAATAGCACATGCCTCCAAATAGAATCATTAAATCTGTCCCAGCTGATCAATGAGCCCACCGTCCCAACCCTCACTCCCAGTCTAACTCTTGCTTGACTGGGTGCTATCTACCCACCCTCACCAAATCAGCTCTGCAGGCATACTCCCCGATGCACTAAGTGATCATTGTCCTACCTACTGTGTCAGGAAGACACGCCCTCCACCCAACCCCCTCAAATATATTCAACATTAATCCCTCAAATCACTTGATTCTCTTAAACTACTGCATGACTTGGCCACAGCAAATTGGACACCAGTGCTCTCCTCTCCCTCTGTTGATGTGGCCATCTCCCATTTCACATCTATCTTCTTAAAGATTTGGGATGCACCCCCCCCCCCAAGTCAATTAGGGTTAAATGATACCAGAATCCCTGGATCTCCACTAACATCCTGTCCCTGTGCAAAACCCATGACCTCATGTGGCATCGCTTTAAAACATCAAACAACCCTGCTGACTTGCATAAATACTGAGCCCTCGGTAATGACTGCACAAAGATTAGGCAGTCAAAATCTGACTACTTCAGATCACGTTTGCACACATCTAACACCTCTCCATCCTCCCTCTGGAAGGACATCCGATCGCTCCTGCTTCCCACCTCTGAACCCCTTACACCAACCCTTTCTGCATCAGGTTCCCTAGTATCTGACCCCTTCTTGGTTGCTGAAACCCTAAATAATTTCTTTATGACATGTGCCCTCCCCAAGACCCCCCCCATTTCTTCTCCTGCCTCCCCCCCAACAAGTCCTCTGGTTATCAGCTGCCTCCAATTTCCCCTTCTGAAGTACTTAGTGCCTTATTATCCTTAAACCCAGCTAAATCCAGTCCCGATGGCCTACATCCTAGACTCTTCAGAATTTCTACTCCATCTATTTTGACTCCTCTCACGTACTTTCTCAATCTCTCTCTCTTTCCTCCTCCACTGTCCCCTTAGCCTGAAAGTCTGCTACAGTGCTCCCCTACATAAGGGTGGGGATCCTACTGTTCCAGTGAATTACTGCTCTATATCACTCCTCCCTGCACTTGCAAAGGTACAAGAATCCCTAGTCCTCTCATGTCTAAACAACTTCCTCTCTGCTTCATGTACTCTCTCCCCGGTACAATCAGGATTCAGGAAACTTCACTCAACCACCACCTCCCTACTCTGATTCACCAACTCCATATACACTGCGATGAATTAAGGACAGATCACATTGGCTATTTTTATTGATCTGGCCAAGGCCTTTGACTCAGTGTCACATCCTTTGCTACTAAATAAACTTAATGACATGGGCCTTTCCACAGCTGCTGTCTCCTGGTTTGGTTCCTACCTATCCAGTCGGTCCCAGTCAGTGAAAATCTTATCTTCCTCCCTCCCTCCCTATCCTTGCAGGTGTCCCTCAGGGATCAATCCTGAGTCCTGTTCTTTTCTTCTTGTTTGTTAATGACCTCCCCTTCATCTGTTCCCATACTAAGTTCCATATGTACACAGACGACACCATCCTCTTCCTGTCAAGTCCATCCATCCTAGCCATCCAAACCTCTTTCAACAAGATTTCACTGCTGTAATCAACTGGTTCAAAGACAACTGCTTAAACTTGAACACCAAAAAAAACAGTAGCCATGACGTTTGGCTCCAAGTAGAAACTGGCTAGGCTCCCCTTCCTTCCTAGTTTTTCAACCTCATCCTACACTCCTCTTGATAAAATCCTGACCTACAAATACCTCGGTGTGTGGCTCGATCCCTCACTTGACTTCACTTCTCATATATACGAACATACGAAGAAGCCAAAGGCCTTTTGGTCTATCAAGTCTGCTCGTATTGCAGGGTCCAAAGCTTGAGCTAATGTTCCTACCCTCCCTCCCCACTCCTCCCATCCTCCCTACCCATGATCCTTCCCTTCCCCCATACCTATCCAAGCCTCTCTTAAAGCTGCCCACTGTATTCAATGAGATGAACTCTTCTGGCAGCTCATTCCTAGTGTCCACCACCCCCTCTGTGAAGAAGTGCTCCCCGATCTCCCTCCTAAACCTCCCACCCTCCAGCTTAAGACTGTACCCCCTTGTGTTATGGTTGCCACTCAGCTTAAAGAGACTCTCCTTATCAACCTTTTTTATGCCTATCAAGTTCTTGAAGGTCCCAAGCATGTCCCCTCTCTCTCTTCTGTCTTTCAGGGAGTACATGTTCAGTGCCCTGAACCTCTCCTCATATGCCTTACCCTGCTGACCCACTATCATCTTTGTAGCCCTCCTCTGGACCTTCTCCAGCAGGTTAATGTCCTTTTTGAGGTGTGGGCACCAGTACTAAACTCCATACTCTAGATGCGGCCTTACCAGTGACCTGCACAAGGGCAGTATAACCTCCTCTCTCCTACTACTGATCCCCCTAGATATGCATCCAAGCACCTTGTTTGCCTTTGCTACTGCTTTCTTGCACTGCATGGAGTGCTTCAGGTCACTAGTGATCATCACTCCCAGGTCCTTCTCCTCCTTCTCCTCTGATGCAGATACTCAGACTCTACCTGGGTAGTACTCTGTCCTGGGATTCATGGCTCCAATATGCATAACTTGCATTTCCTGGCATTGAAGCCAAGCTGCCAGATCCTGGACCACCTCCCCAGCTTTTCCAGATCTTTCTGTAGGTCCTGTATTCCTTCAGCTGTGTCCACTCTCCCGCAGAGCTTGGTGTCATCTACGAATAGGCACATTTTGCCCTTAATGCCATCACCAATGTCACTGATGAAGACATTGAACAACACCGGGCCCATCACCGAGCCCTCCGGGATCCCACTGGTTACCTCTCGGGTGCCAGATAACGCCCCCCCCCCCACAACCACCCTCTGAGTTCTGTCCCTCAGCCACTTTTCCACCCATCTGGCCATCTTTTCCCCAACCCTGAGATCCACCAACTTCCTGATTAATCTTTCATGGGGCACAGAGTCAAAGTCCTTGCTGAAATCAAGACAAAGAATGTCTACTGCTTGGCCCCTGTCTACTGTCTTAGTGTGAAAATAAAAATGTGGTTCCACAGCGCTCACAGTTAACAACGGGGTGCAAAGGACAAGGCATGGCACACCTTCATTAATCACAAACATAGAAAGTCCAGCACTCCAGAGGTGTAATGAATCCTTAATTTAAACTTCAGACCACAGCGTTAGACTCAAATAAAAATTACTTTATTTGCTTACAGACATCCAAGTAAGGTACACTGTCTTAGTGACACAGTCAAAGAAGTCAATCAGATTCATTTGGCATGATCCCCCCCCCAAGAAATACATGAATATATACAGTATATCTCTGTCATTCACTCCAAACTACAGTATGCCCTAAACTGGAGCTACTTTATTGTCACAAGGCTTGTTTCTCCCTCCCTGTCAGATGTGACCTGGTGATAAAATGGACTCCCTACCTTTGATTATGCTGATGGTGTCTTCAGTACAGCCCCTGTCTCCTCCCTCTCCAAACTTGATGTCCTTTTCAACACTTTGTCGTTTTGCCTCAAATCTCCCACACCTAACACACCACTGAGACCTCTATTCTGCCCTATCCCTCCAGTCCCTCTCACAAAGATGCTTTTCCCACTGCTTCCCCCTCATCTCTAATTACTGGTTCGGGACTCTTTCCTCTTATCTCTACTCTCTCCTTAATCTGGCCACTCCCTCCCCCTATAAGTCGCATAGAAATTGCACCTGATCCTTCACCCTCCCAAGAGTGCGTTCATCATTGGGGAAATGTGCCTTCTCTTACAGACTTCCTTCCCTTTGGAACAACCTCCCCTCCCATACCCATCTCACCCCTTCTTGTCCATCACTAAAATGCTTTCTTAGGCCCTCCCCTTTAATATCCTGTGACTGCTCCCTGCTCTAATTCTTCCTTTTTTTTCTCTTTCACATCTCTACTCCTCTATTCCTCATTCTCTTTCCACCCCTGTATAGTTTTGTGCCCTCATGTTCGTCCTTTGCTGGCCCTCTCAACTAAAAAATGTCTACCTGAGCACCTTATTATACTTATACTATAGTTATACTTAAATTACTTCCTGTCTTTGTCACCTATTTTAAATGTATATATTTACTTGCATTGTACATTGCCTTATTTTGTATTCTGTATGCATCATCCTTTTATTATATTTGTACCTTTTGTCCCCAGTTTACACCTGGAAACGAGCTCTGCTCTGTGTGCCTTTCCCGGTTACCAAAATCTTAAATAAATAAATATGCCCCGAGATAAATGTATGCAGTGTAAATCAATGAGGACTGACTTACAATTGTAAGGCTAGCAGCAGCAGCAGCAGCCTAGGCTGACAGCATAGGAGGAGAATAGAGGTTCCTAGATAGTAAGTGACAGTATCAATAAACCTTGTGATAAGTATAGACAGTTTAAACCAACTGAGAACTTACTTATAACAGTAAAGCTAACAGTAACCTAGACTAACAAAATGGGAGGGGAAGTAACTAATAACAGAAATGACAATTACAATATACACTGTGGTAAGTGTAGGCAGTTTAGACAAGAGTGAGAACTTGCTTATAACAGTAACGTTATCATCAGGAAGCATAAAACAACAATACGTTCAGTACTAGAGATTGGTACAGAAACCCCAGTATAGTATTGATAAGGGAATGCTTTTTAAATAAAATGGTAGGGTGAGCCAGCCAAAACAGCAGCAGGACTGCGCAGGCTAGACTTCAATTCAGTGAAGCTAGGGGCAGAAAGAGTATTGAATGAAGGCACTATTTATCTGTTTAGTTGCAGAAACTTACTTTGAAACATCTAAAAACACCAGGAGTGCAACCAAGGGAGGGCTACTGGTGCCCTTTAAAAGCACTTAATTCACCCAGAGATCCCTATCGTACGGGGGCCGTAAGTGGGTCAATGACCTCCTTCCCTGCTTCCCTTTTTGAATGCAGCTAGCTTGGCCCGTTTAAATTAGGGCTCCGCTCCTACCTAACCCTTCAAACTGACTGCTGTTGCCCTATTTAGACTCAAGCCCTTTTAAACATTTAATTACAGCTCATCGTATTTCCCCCGTTTTGTCACTTCACACTCCTCTCCTCTCCTCAGTCTTCCAGCTCCCTGTCTCCCATTCCCCCTTACTCCCCCTTCTTCATGTAGCCTCTCTCTCCTTAACCCTTGACAAAGCCTCCTTTGTTGGCTGAAAATAGTTTCCAATGACCTATAATTTGGCAACCCTAAAATATGTATGTTGCACATGTTTAAGCACTGTAAATGCGCTCCTGTTTTGTACTAAGGTTTATCCTCTGTAGCACTTCTGTTATCTGTAATCTCCATGATTGCCTTATATGTAATTACTGTTTCTTGTACGCTGTTGCTCTTTGTAACCAATGTATTGTCCTCTATCTGACGACTTGGAATCTTTGTAAATGAGCCCTTCAGTGCAAATTATTAATCCGAAACTGAAATAAATAAATTACCCCTTAGAACAAACCATTTTCCTTAGGAGCACAGTAATACCACTAGCTACAGGCAATGTACTTACGAACACCTATTCAGATGCAGGGAGTTTGAGAAATGTACCTAAAAACACCTATTAAGGAGCAGGGAGTTTGGGCAGTCTCCTGGCATCCTGGTGTCTCCCCTCTAGTGATTCCCCTCAAGGACTCCAACTTGTGCTGTGAGACTCACACTGGGACTGTTCACACAGGACCACAAAGAGGCACAGGCATTATGGCAAGTGCTATGGCTGCAAATTGAGCAAACACAGCCCGAAATGTAAAAGCAGCTCCTGCTACTAGCTGGAACAGCTTGCTGGTGATTGTGCTGGATGCTGGGGGAGTCACTTCTAAGGATGACTCATGACCCCTAGATGGCTGGCAATGGCATCCTCCTTATGATGACTGATTCACAGCTAGGGGCAGGCAGCACAGGTAACAACCAAGTCCCTCCTCCAGATGAGTGCTACGGCTGCTAATTGGGCAAACACAGTCCAAAATGTAAATGCAGCTCCTGCTGCTAGCTGGAATGGCTTGCTGGTGATCATGCTGAATGCTGGGGGAGTCACTTCTTAGGATGACTCATGACCCCCAGATGGCTGGCAATGGCATCCTCCTTGTGGTGACTGATGTTCAGGTGTTGAGCCCATTGGACATGTAATATTCACTGAGGAATCCTCATATGCAAAGAGAAAGTAGGACTGTCAGGATCAAGGTCAATTAGCCATAGCAGGCACCTGGCTGAGACATAATTGTTGGATGATACTAAGTGAGCCTGAGCAATCAACCATATTGCATGATCCATTGGAAAAAATTCCCTGCCCACTCCCATGTCTGCGTTAGCTCCTATATACTGGAGGCATTGGCATGGAGTCAAAACTAGTTTCTGTTCATTCACCAGGATGCCCAACTGCTCAAAGAGCTGGTGGGTCTGGAACAAGGTGTATGTGATTATGAACCTGTGTCTGAGCTGTTCACAGCCAATCTTTGAAGTACAGGAATACACACAGGCCTTCCTGGTGGAGACACCTGGTGCAGACAATAAACCAACATGACAATACACAAAATTGATAGTGACAGCCTTAAAGCATAACGCAAAGGTATTTTCTGTGGCTCTTGAGGACCTTGGTATGAAGGTAAGAATTCTTATCATCATGATGCACAGCCAATCCCTTTTTACTAGTAGGGAAAGTAGCAACTGCAGGGATACTATCCAGAACCTTTTGTATCCTAAGAACAGATTGTGGCCCCAAAGGTCTGGGACTAGATGTAAACCCCTGGTACACTTTCAAACTAGGAAGTATTGAGAATAATATCCCTGACTAAGTTGTGCAATTGGGACTAGCACTATCACCCTTTTGCAGAGGAGGGTCTAAATCTCCTCCTGTAAGAGGTCAAAATGTCCTGGAGGGTATCAGATTGTTAAAGGAGGATGTACCTGACGGGGTGGAGAGGAGCAAGCAAAGCAAAGCAGCAAAGCACAGCAAACTTTATTTATACAATGCCCATTCCTGTGGGCTCTGAGCGCTGTACAATATACAATACAGTACCACAGAACTACATACAAGCCACAGAGTATAGAAGAAATAGCCACACAGCAAATCAATAAAAATCAATATCAAAACTAGGTCAAAATAATTTTAAAACTAAAATAACTAGAATAAATACAATTAAAACTGCAAATAAAATACAGTAAAATACAATCAAATAAATACATTAAACAGTCATTGCACTAAGATCAAGCCAAAAGCTGATGTTAAAAGATACAACTTCAGGACCCTTCTGAAGGCTTGGAGTGAGGGGGCCTCCCTCAGAGATCTGGGAAGTGAGTTTCACAGGGTTGGGCCAGCAACATTAAAGGCCTTCTCACCCGAAGATTTTACCAGAACCCTGAGGACCACTAGGAGGCCTGCCTCAGAGGAATGGTAGGGAGAGTTCTGGTGAGGAAACAGGAGGTCCTGCAGGTAGCTAGAGCCCAGTCCACTTTGGGCTTTACAGGTCAGCAAGCCGAGATCCACCACCTCACCAGCAGATAGTGCAGCTTGTATAGGACTGGGGTTATATGACAGGACCTAGGCTGGCCTGTCAACAGCCTAGAAGCAGCATTCTGCACCAGCTGCAGACAATGTAGGGTCCTTCCATTTAGCCCATGATAGAGGGCATTGCAGTAATCGAGTCTGAATGTTACAAAAAGCATGTACTAGTGAGGGTAGGTTGCTGGGTGGGATAAAAGGCTTATATTCAGGTGATATTCCTGAGATAGTAAAAAACCATTTTGGACAACAGATGACACATGAGCCTCCAGTGTCAATTTGCTGTCCTGAATAACACCCAGATTCTTCACCTTTCCTGAAGCGGCTAGAGAAGAAGAGCCAACTCTAGTCTCCTCCCCCCCCCCACCTCAGTGCCTCACTGGCAACCAGGCTTGATCACCAATACTTCTGTTTTATCTGGATTAAGCTTCAGCCAGTTGGAGGACATCCAGTCCTGAATCTCAGACAGACAAGAATTCAGAACAAAGACTGCACCCTATGACCCTGGTGCAAACGACATATACAGTTGGGTATCATCTACATAGCAGTGAAAACCCACCCTGTAACATATAATGATATCCCCTAGGGGTAGCATGTACACTACAAATAACATAGGTGAAAGGATCGAATCCTGGGGAACTTCACAGGATAGGGGCATTGGGCAAGAGGAATAATTTCCCATCACCATCCTTTGCATCCTACCTGTGAGAAAGGACTCAAACCAGTTGACGATAGTACTGGCAAGTCCACAGAGCTCCCTCAGGCAATCCAGCAATGCCCCATGATCCATGGTGTCAAATGCTGAGGAGAGATCAAATGGAATGAGAACTGACTGTCCGTCTCTATCTCTGTCCCTGAGGAGATCATTCTGCACTCTGACTAGTGCCATCTCCGTACTGTGCTTGAACCGGAAACCAGACTAGATTGGCTCATAGATGTCAAAGGCAGTGAAATATGCCTCAAGCTGAACAGCCACTACTTTCTCAATAACCTTCCCCAAAAAGGGGAGGTTAGAGACAGGTCTATAATTCACAAGACAATCCAGGTCCAAAGATGATTTCTTCAAAAGGGGTTTCACCAATGCCTCTTTAAGACCATGGGGAATACCCCTTTTGAGAGGGAACACTAGATTATCTCAGCCAATACTGGACCTAGGGACTCCACACATCCCATTAAGAGATGTGCCCAGTCCAGTTCACAACATGCAGACTGCAGTTTCAAGATTATCTCCCTAACCTCTTCTACCCCAACAAAGCTATACTTGCACCAGACATGAGGATTGCTTTTATTTACCCCAGATCCAACGCCATATGCCCAATGAAACCCCACTGTGGAGAGACCCGCCCTGATGGAAGACACCTTGCTAGCGAAGAAAAGAGCAAACTTGTCACATTTAGCAGCAGACATTGCTCTTACCGGCTGGAGCCAGGATGGATGGCTAATCATGTCTACTATCTGGAAGAGCTGAGCCGGTCTGTTCTTGGCTGCAGCAATCTCCATGGACAGGAACTCTGCCTACATACAGGAGATGATCATCATCATCATCATCCATCATCCTCATCATCATCATCAAGTTTATTGTTCAACATCAAGTCATTAAAAAACAATATATTAAGTATGAAATGAGGAAAACTACTATACAATTATATATTTATATTTCAAGCTCACTTCTCCTTAATAAAACTTTTACATTCACATTTAAACATTTGAGTCAAGGAATAACAAGCTTGAGGAGTATTAACAAATTAGGGAGAGTTTAGGAGCAAAAGGTCCTTAGCAAATCATGCATAATAACAGAATGAAACAGGACTCATCTGGGTTCGGGTCTGGTTATCTATACCCCAGTCCAAGTTATTATGGCTCATAATCCCAAAAGTTCCAAAAATATAAAAAGAAAAAAAAAGAAAATGGGATAACTAATAATAATAATAATAAAAAAAGAAAAATAATTTTAAAACCAGAAGCCAAGTAAGGCAAAAAAAGGAAATTTCTCTCCTATATTCTTCCTAGCAGATTATAATGACCTAATACGGTCAGAGAACCTTAGTTGATTCAATGTACATACAATAAAATGATTTGTGTTTGGCATCATTAAAAATCTTATAAATTGAGACTATGCAAAAATTTGGAGAGATGATACAATATTGTCATATCAAAGGAACTGAACAACATATTTGCTATTTGGTCAAGGGGGAGACACGCCAGCCAGAATTGGCCCGATCCAGAACTCTCTTCTACTGTGATATAAGGGACATATAAACACAACATGCTTTAGATCGTCATGTACTCCCATCCTGCATTTGCAAAACTCTGAAGTTACCCCTGGTATTTTTGTTTAAAATGTACATAATTTGCTTTATATAATTCCATCCTAAATCTAGTTATTATATTACGGTCATGTGGGTTTGAGAGATGTGATAAATAACATTTCAAACCATTTATATAATTCAAAGTGTCAATTTTAAACAAATGTTGGTTAACAGCAATATCCCTACTTGTAGCCTTAACTTCTCTAGATATGGGAGATTGTTGTTTGATACTCAGTATAATGAGTTTTTTAAGCCAATCTGTCTTCCTCAGCATGAGTTCTCCGACAGCAACGTTCCAACCTCTGACCTATGGTCTTCAGCTCCCTGAGTTCCCCATCAAACTATGTGAGCTTTAAGTATGAAGGCCTAGGTCTTACATGGACTGATGCTATAGAATCAAGAGTCATGGTGACAGCCCTATTATAGGCCTCCACCATCTCCCCTGGTCCAGTCTCACAAGCATCCAGCATACTTGATAGGTCCAGCTCCACCATCAGTCCTTCTGGGGTCACTCCCTTTAAAGGACAGGCACAGACCACCTCCACAGGGGAAGGAGTTCTAGTGCATCACCTAAGTGAACCACCAGTACCCAAGCATGCAGTTGTAATCTCTCTCTCCACTTTAAAGGAAGGAGAGAGATGCACCCCCACAAGTATCCCCTGGTCTGCAGGGACTGAGGGAGTTGGAAGAGAGGCAGAAGGGTCTGGGGCGGCTGGCCTGCCACCAACACACCCGCACCTTAGGTGACCCTGGCATGGGCACCAGGAGGAAAGGGACCTGAGAGGCAGCAGGGGCCTGCTGGGACCAATGGCCCGGACCTCTGGAGTAGCCTCTACTGGTGGGGGGTAGAGGTTACAAAAGGAACCCCTGCCTCGACCACAAGGCTTTAGATTCCAAGTGTGCGGGGAATGGAGAGTCATGTTTGAAGTCTGCAGCCCCCACAAAGTATTTACCACATCAGGCTCAAAAGCCATTTACCCTGAAAGGGAGCATTAAGGACCAACTGCATGTACATCTACTGCAAGGCCAGCAACTCACAGCAAAGAATGGCTGTGAAAGCAAATACCAGAGGCTGCAGCACAAAGATGAAGCATCAGAGACATCATAAACTGACCTCAGAAGATGCTTACCAACCTTTTGGCTATGGGTACAATTTGCTGGACCTCTGTTTTGGCTGGTCCATCTCACAGCTTGTCAGTCCCAGCCACCATGGATTTTGATAGGCTGTTCTGATATTTAATAATATATAATGGTGGTGTCACTTGATGCAGGGGATTCCATGGCAGCTGTGTTTGTGGACCACTCAAAAGCTTTTTATCTAGTGGATCAAAATATTATTTTAAGTAAAATGGAAGAGATAGGCATGTCAAAGGTGACAAATACAGTACTTGTTTTGAGACCTAGTTTTAAAGGACTCAAGTAATTTGCTGTGGAAGTCAGTTAGTCAGAAAGAGGACCTCTTATTAGGGGTGTTCCCCAAGGTTCAATTTTAGGACACCTGCTTTTTCTATTTTATGTTAGCAATTTACCAAATAGCATAAGATTTTCTGAGATTAAACTGCACGCAGATGGTACAGTTCTTGTAACTAAGGCAAAAATCAGTTCGAAATTAAACTTAATCTGCAGTATGATTTTAATTATTTTCAAAAATGGGGCCCGATTTTTAAGTCCTGGTTAGATTGGCGCAAGCTGTGGAAAACAGCAGCTTGCACCAGTCAGTGGTACACCAGGGACCCTGGACCCAATTCATGAACGAGCAGGGTCCCAGTGCCAAATTCCTGCAGCTTGCAGCAAAGACTCACATGCATCAAAAGCACAGTGCATGAAAGGGGAATGCCACAAGCTGCGGGACTGTTCTATGGCAATGCCAGTACCTGTGGCCATGATGCCCCTGCACAGGGCTGACATCTGCTGTGTTATTCTGGTGCCACCACTGGTGCCCATGTAGTCAGCCAGTGCTCACACCCCTGGCAGGCATACCGGAGGATGTCCCTTCCCCCCCCAGCAGCATAGCAACCAGTGCATGACGCCCACCCCTCAGGGGCCCCTGGCAGGACAGATGGCACACCTCTCACAGTCCATTGCCATGCTGCCAGCATTGCAGGTGGACATCCCTGCTAGCAGCAAGCCCAGGTGCCTGGGGGCCATCCAGAACCACCTGCGCTGCACTGGTACAGTGCCCATGTCATTACACCATGGGTTCCTGTGCATTGTCAGCCCACAGTCAGTGCCCCAGTATGGAGGGGGGTGCTTCCACAGCTGCTGGCAGTCTCTTGGGGGTCTGTGGGTGGTACTCCCTTTTAGCACACAGGGTATTAGACCAGGTCTGCACTGGTATAACCCTGGACCAGCGCTGTGGACATCAGCTACCTTGTAGAATCCCATGTAAGAGGAAATGGTAGCCAAAGTCCGGAGCAAGGCCCAGTGTGCTATAATGCTCCCTGGTCTTTGGAACTGGCCTGGAGCAGGGCCTGTGCGGTGCAAGGGCACCTGACTTCAATGCAGTGTGCGTTCAAGAACAGGGTTTGGTGCAAGTTTTGATTCAAGGTGCCCCTTGCATCAATCCTTTTTGATGCAAACACCTTGCATCATTTTCTGATGTTTGTAAATTGAGCACACGGTTTTTGTCAGTCAATATGGCCTTTTGTGCAAAAAGACCAAAGCAATGTCTTTTGGACAACACAAAAAGGGTGATTAATGTGTTGGCCAATTAAACATCAAATTATTGCCGGCCCAGTGGCGCTGAGGGTTAAGGCACTAGATGCCTCACCTCGCGCCATTCAGACAACCTGGGTTCGGGAATGAGTCCGGGAAGTGGGAGTCGGCAGGGGGCAGGTAGGGATGAAGCATCTGTGAGACAGCTTTCCCTTCCTGGGGGGAAGTAGGGTTGGTTGTCACTACCGTGCGACCCCTGGCAATGGGCAGGAGTAGCCAGGAACAAGCAACGCAGCCGAAGGCAATGGGGCGGAGCTCGGCAGATGCTGGACGTCATTGCACGTCCGAGCACCGCAGGGGGGAACAGAAAAAGGAGAAAAGCCCTTCCAGCCCTCCGGTGAGATGACGGAAGCCCCAGAGGAATGCCACACATCCTACAGTCAGCCCAGACGCAACCGGATCTCCTCTCCGGGGCCTGTACAGGATCCAGGCAGGCACTTCACACTTAGGAGAATACTGCCAGGGGGTAGGGCGGAACCAGCCTCGGAGGTGATCCGAGGGTCGAGCCTGCCATGGATCCATGCAGGGGAGTGTTTCCGGGAGATGTGGGGGTTCAGACCAGGAGTAGTGGTCTATCCGAGTGGACACTCCCAAAGGATGCCCAGTGGTTGGGAAGCGTAAAAAAAAAAAAAAAATCAAATTATTAAATGATTCAAAGCTTGAAACGGTGAAAGAGTACAAATATTTGGGGGTACTAGTTGACAGCATCCTTAAGTTTGAAAATCATAAATAACAGATAGTAAAAAAGGCAAATTCTAGAACTGGAGTGCTTAGAGAGAAGGCTTATGCAGTCCCTACAAAGATTAGAGGGACTATCACAGCTCAAATGATCCACCCATTCTTAGAATACAGAAGCATGGGGTATCAGCAAGCTACAGGGTCTTCATTAGACACACTAAATGCTGCCTATAATAACTTGGCTAGATTTGTACTTAGATGCTCCTGTACCCATCACTGCTTAATGCTTGGATGCTTAAAACTGGACTCCATTGAAACAAGGAGACAAAAACAGAGAGCAATAATAACTTTGAAGAGACATTCCTGGGATAGAAGGGGACACTTTTGATAACCCTGACCATACGTATAAACTACAAGAAATTAAAAATGGGTTTAACAGTCCCAAGGGTAGATAACCACTACTCAAAAATGGTAACAAATGACTATATTCCCAAAATATGGAATGCTCTTAAGCAAAATTGAAAAATGTATCCAGTCCATATGTCTTTCAAAATGCCATAAGCCACAAATTTATAGACAACTGTAATTGCCATAGTGTAGTCATTTACGTTAGATGAATACTGTATATATACTAATGTAATTTCTGTGTAATTTAGGAAGCTGAGTATGTTGTTTATCTAACTATGTTTGTATTTATTTGAGGTAATTGGATTTATATTAATTATGTACATTTTATTTTGTAACCTATTTTTACTTAGTAAACAGAAACCAGTGACAAGATGACTTTGTAAATAGGATGTTTGTCCTAACAGTCTTTATCCTGTATAAAAATAAAGATGCTTGTCCATCTGTCTGTCTAGCTACCAACCTATCTCTCTGTCTAATCATATAAGCATGATAGCTGGCATTTTGGAGACCAATGAAAGCCAAAGCATATGTCCTATTGCCCATCATATCCAATTTCCTGGATTCTCTGTCCGGGGGAAGAGAGCTCATATGACAAAGTGCTTTAGACCTGAGCCATCCTACCAGTGCAGTGGTAGTGCTACTGCTTGCAGCGCTGACGACCCGAGTTCGGGAGCAACCCCGGGAGTCAGAGGGTTAGCGAAGGGGAGGAGGATTGAGCATCTCAGGGACTGCTCTCCTCCTCTGGAGAGGGGTGAGACCAGTGGCTGGCATTTGCCTGGCCCCTAGCGAAAGCTGGGGGGTTGACACATTGACACTGTATGATGGGGGGTGGATGTGGGGCAGATACCCAGTATGCTGTGCACGGGAGTGTCCCGGATGAGGCAAGTCCCAGAGGATGCCACAGTGATGGGACTGGGGGGACCGGTGGATGGGGCCCAGTTGGCATAGGAGAAAAAGAAAAAAGGGAAAGAAAGTGCTTTAGACCCGTCATAGGCAGCCATAATGAAAACTGAGTCTACCTCTAGTTGTGACGCATTAAAGGACATGGTAGAGTGCGCTGGATATTTTTTATCCACATTCTGAGGCACAACAGGGATAGCACTAGGTCTATGCCAAACAGCTAAAGTGGCATCCTTCAGAGCAGAGTGGAGAAATCATCACAGTAGACAAGGAAGGGACCTCCAGAAATTCATATAGATGTTTCTTGGAGGAGTCCTGTTCCTCAACAGTGAAGCCCAGCTTGTCCTGCAGATTGCAGAGAAAAGCCTCCACAGAAGCTTACTCGGGGGACAGCAAATATTACATTTCATACTGTCCTTACTACAGGATGATAGGGTAGTCTGAAGCCCACCACATTAAGTGGGTGCAGGTCATGCTCTTCCTCTTCATACTCCTCCATGAGGTCTGGATTATACACCAGTTCATCCTCCTCCTCATCGACATCTGGCATTGGGTCTACAGGAGAAGAAGGTTCCCAATAAGGAGCCAATAGGGACAGCAAAGGCAGTGCTGGAGAAGGCCTGATGCTGGTCTGTGTCAACAGAACCAGAGCAATAGGTGGTATTAATAATGACGTTGATGGGCCACCAGGCAAGGGGGATGGGATCAGCACTGATGGTTGAGCCTGTGGTAGCAGATAAGAGAATAGGGCAGAAAATGTCAGCAAAAGCAGCTAGAGGGGTCAGCAATTATGGAACCATTGACGGTGCAGTGCCCAACAGTGGTATTGGCTGAGAATCGCCAGTCAGGAGAGCTGAGCCATACCCAGACCTGACCTTGATGTCTCAGAGATGATCGGGGGGGGGACAGGACCTGAGATTTTAACCTGGGCCCTGTCTTTTGACTACTTCATTCTTTTGTTTCAAAGAAGACCTGGAATAGACTGGAGAAGTGTCCATCCTGGAGTCCTTGTGATTTTTTTTTTAATTTAGTGTGCTTTCTTCTCCTTCTGAGGCCAGCCAGCCCCCATCGGTCCAACCCACACACACCCATACCCCTCATCCACCTTCTCTAGGACTAACCTCACCTCCTAGGCTCCCTGACTTACTCCCCAGGGTAGGATCATTTGGAGGAGACACTACTTCTCAATGGAAACAGGGTATGAGCTTCAGATGAGACAGTGCCACTGTCAGTGGGGGGAGGGGGCTGTGGTGAAGTGTGAATGTTCTCTTGTAGCACCTGGTCCTGTTTTCTGGTTTTCTTAACCTCAACCCCGGCCCCCCCATAGATTGCTAAGAGCTTTCTCAACATGCAAAGAAGATCAGAGCACATCGGCATTCTCCCTGCATCTGCTGCTCTGCTTGCACTGCTACCATGGTGGAAGTAGCATGGTGAAATCCATCCATCATCCCTCCCTCCCTGATTTCTGAGATAGACTGGTCAGTGGGGGATGCTGCAACAGAAGGTAAAACCATCAAAAAATGGAGAGCAATGAGTACCAATGCCCGTAGTCTGGGTAACAAGCTTCCTGAATTAGTGGCCTTGATGGAGGAGGAAGATCTGGATATCGTGGCAGTCACAGAAACATGGTACACACAAAACCATGACTGGGACGTAAACATACCAGGATACACTATCTACAGGAGGGACAGGGAGGTAAAGAGGAGGAGGAGTAGCTCTTACATAAGGGAAGGAATAAAAGCAACAGAACAAAAGGGTAAACAGGAGGAGAAGAAGCACTGTGGGTAAATTTGGAGACAGGCAATGGCACCACAATTGCACAGGGTTAGATACAGACCCTCTTCTCAGGGGAGGAAATGGACAAGGAAATGATAGAAAGTATACTTAGAATGGCAGAAAAAGGAGATATTGCTGATGGGTGATCTGAATATGCCAGATGTTAACTGGAGTGCAGTTGCAGCAGCCACTCAAGAGTGGGTTATTCTACATGCCCTACAAGGGCATGCCTAGACAACTAGTATTGGAGCCCACTCGAGAGGGAGCAATCTCAGACCTGGTTCTCTCAAATGGAGATGGAGAGGATCACAGATGTAGAAGTGGGTAGCCAACTGGGAACTAGCGACCATCGAACAGTATGGTTCACAATAAACACAGCAATAGAGTCAAGCTTTACAAAGGCAAAAGTACTGGACTTTAGGAGAGCTGACTTTCTAAAATGGGTGAGTGCCTAAGGAATGCAATTAGCAAATGGGCAGGAAGGAGGGGTGGAAGAACAATGGGGAATAATAAAAACTGCCATCACAGAGGTAACAAGCCTTTGTGTGAAGCAAATAAACAAAACAAAGCGATGTAAGAAACCACTATGGTTCTCAAAGGAAGTGGCAGTGAAGGTTCAAGAGAAAAAGAAAGCATTCAGGAAGTACAAGGAATTGCAGAAGGAGCAGGACAGTAAACTGTATCAGTTAAAGCAAAAGGAAGCTGGGAAGGCAGTCAGAACAGCAAAGGCCCAAACCGAGGAAAAGATAGCCAACTCAGTTAAGAAGGGGGATAAAAACCTTTTATAGGTACATCAGGGAGCGAAGGAAGACCAAGGGAAGGATAGTGAGGCTTAATAAAGGGAGGGAGGGTGGGCAGAGGGAGACTGTGAAAAGGCAGAGATACTAAACAAATATTTTTGCTCATTATTTACAAATGAAGAGGGGGAGGTACCTAAAACAAACAGTAGAAACACTCTGGATACAGAAGTTGATACCAGCCCATTTACAGAAGAAAGGGTTATGAAAGAACTTCTAAAACTGAAGGTGGACAAAGCAATGGGGCCTGATGGGATTCATCCCAGAATTCTAAAAGAACTAAGGGTAGAACTAGTGACACCACTGACTACCCTCTTTAACAAATCATGGGAGGATGGGATGGTACCCGAGGACTGGAGGAGGGCAGTTGGGATTCCCCTTCACTAAAGTGGGAGCAAGGCAGAAGCAGGAAACTACAGACCTGTTAGTTTAACCTCAGTGATAGGGAAAATGATGGAATCACTTCTGAAGGAAAGAATTGTCGATTATCTAGAGGCCAGAGGGGCACAAGACCCTAGGTCATGCCAGATGAATCTGATAGATTTCTTTGACTGGGTGACCAAAGTAGTAGATCAGGGAGGGGCTGTGGACATGGCCTACCTAGACTTTAGCAAGGCATTTGACACAGTCCCACACAAAAGATTAATATACAAGTTAGCCAGCCTGGGAGTGGGTCCCAAGATGACAGCCTGGATAAAGAATTGGCTGGAGAATAGGACACAGAGAGTAATAGTAAATGGAGTCCACTCAGAAGAAAGGGGTTACTAGTGGGGTACCGGAGGGTTCAGTATTAGATCTGTCCTCTCTCAATGTCTTTATAAGTGACATTGCAGAGGGACTGGAAGGAAAAGAATGTTTTTTTGTAGATGACACAAAGATCTGCAACAGAGTTGATGCACAAGGTGGGGTGGAAAGGATGAGAAGGGACTTGGCAACGTTAGAGGAATGGTCAAATGTATGGCAGCTTAGAGTCAATGCTAAGAAGTGCAAGGTAATGCACCTGGGAAACAAAAACCCAGGGGAAGAGTACACAATGGGGGGGTGAGATACTAACAACAACAAAAATGGAAAGGGACCTGGGGGTAGTCATATCAGATGACCTAAAGGTGGGCAAGCAATGTGAGAGGGCAGCAAGGAGGGCTGGGGGGATACTGGGATGCATAGGGAGAGGCATCACCAGTAGAAAACAGGAAGTTATTATCCCTCTGTACAGACAGCTGGTCAGACCCCATCTGGAGTACTGCGTGCAGTTCTGGAGACCCAATCTCCGCAAAGACATAGACAGGATGGAAGCTGTCCAGAGGAGGGCAACTAAAATGGTGCAGGGTCTGCACTGGAAGACATATGAAGAGAGACTAAAGGAGCTTAATATGTATAGCCTCGAGGAAAGGAGGAGAGGGGGACATGATAGAAACGCTCCAGTACCTCAAGGAATCAACAAAGTCCAAGAGGGGCATCTTTCAAAAAAGAGGTGTGCAAGAACAAGGGACAATTTGAAGATAGAGGGGGCAGCTCAGAGGTAATTTAAGGAAGTATTTTTCACAGAGAGGGTTGTGGATGCATGGAACGGCTTTCCGGAGGAGGTTGCGGAGTCAAAAACAGTGGTGGAATTCAAGCATGCATGGGACAGTCATAAGGCCATTCTGGGGGGTGGGGGTAGGAAGAAGTAGGCTGCTGATTAACTAGGATCTGCAGCTTATCCAGTAGGTAGGGAAATGGGAAGACTGGGTGGGCCAAGCGGTCCTTATCTGCCGTCAAATTCTATGTTTCTATGTTTCTATGTGGACAGCATTTTCTGGGATGCTCAACAAATCTCCGCCTGGCCGGCCCTCTAAAGACTCAGGCTAATTCCTGAACCCGAGTTATCAGCTTCACGAGTGGAAGCACTACCACTGCACTGGCAGGCCAGCCCCATCCCTGTGACATTTTTCAGAGTGATAGTGTTTTTCCATTGATTTAGTGGCTTTATCCTTTGATCTTTCCTTCAGTTTCACCGATGGCTCAGACACCAGCACCGCAGTCTTCAGGGAATAATGGGATGACGGTGAACCAGGATCAGGAGCAGAGGAAGCTGCCATCACACCCTGTGATGCACGCTGCATATCCTCCATTGCTTTTGCCTTAACTCATTGTCTCCTAGCAGATGCCTGTAGTCATCAGTAAAATACACTGGTGTGTCCGGAGGATGCCTACAGAAGTCAGCTACTGACTTCCTGTGTGCTCTCTGGAGACATTACTTATATATTTTAATGTAATATATATTTGACTGCATAGCACTGTTGGAAAGGTAATTTTGTGCTGTATAACTTTGCCTCTGATATTTTGTGCATATCATGTATACTTTAGGAGTTATTCACATTTGTTTATGGTATGATGAGTATGGCTTATGTTGCCTATTTTAGTGAAAAAAAATTTTTTTTTGCTGTTTCAACCAGCCAGAAAACAAATGAAATTACATATTATTATTTGCATACCACCATTGGAAAGGTAATTTTGTGCTAAACAACTTTGCCATTGATATTTTGTGTATATCATATATACTTTAGGAGTTATTCGCATTTGTTTAAGATATGGTTTGTATGGCTTATGTTGCCCATTGTAGTGAAAAAAAATATTTTTTTGCTGTTTCAACCAGCACAGAAAAACAACAAAATGACATATTATTATTTGCATACTACCATTAGAAATGTGATTTTGTGCTGAATAAATTTGCTACTCATACTTTGTGTCTAGCACATATGGTTCTTGAGCTATTAGGATTTGTTTGTGGCATGCTGACTATAACCTGATTTTGCTTAGAAAGGCCCAGGATTCACTGTTAACAGTATACAGGAGACAAGTGGTGCAACTTCAGAGAGCTCCTGTGGAGGCAATGAGTTAAGGAAAGTCTCTAGAGCCTTCCTGGGACATCTCACGAATGTATAGTGTGTGTGTGTCATCCTTGTAGGTTTTGGCTGTTCCCCAATGGCAGAAACAAAACAGCAGTTCCTTTTCTTTAGGCAGCAGTATAAAAGATAGTTTTTTGGGTTTTTTTTTTTGTCTGCTCCAGCGCCAGTTCTCAGCCCAGTCACGGCCCCTGCCATCTCCACTCTCATATTAGCTGTCCTCCCTGCCCCCTGGCTTGCCCCCCAGGGCAGGGCCATGCCACCGGCCAAGGTGTCATGGACATAGGTCTGGAATGGGAGTCAGCCTGAGAGCTATGAGGGATGGCGAGGCGGCTTCATGTAGGCGCTGTGGCAGGGATTTTTCTGCTAAGCTCCCTTTGGAGCCAGATGCGTGCAATGACATCAGCCAAGGTGGCCCACGCATGCTCCCATGCGCTCTCCCCTTGAGACGTCTGCACTGACTCCCCCCATGTACGCACCCCTACACCTTGCTCCCCAGCCTCCGCTAGGGGGCACACAGGTGCCGGTGCCGTGATCACCCCTTCCCTAGGGAAGGAAAGAAGTCCTCCAGATGCTCCATCCTTCCATGCCCTGCCGACCCCTGGCAGACCACGTCCATTCCCGAACACAGGTTGTCAGCGTGGCATGAGGTGTGGCGTCCAGCGCCTCAACCCTCAGCACCACCGGGCCGACCATAAAAGATAGTTTTTAGTTAGAAAACCAAAAAAGACAAATGAAGTAGTAGGTATTTACAATTAAATTTGATAGCATTCTTCTTTGCAGGGATCCAACAAGTGGTTGATGGCAGGAGAAAGAACTGAAACATGATAGTGCGGCCCACATTATATAGGTGGCAATAACGCACTTTGATGTGGACGGTTCCAGCTAGCAAAAGTTTCAAGGTTGTTCTGACACTGATGGCTTACATTTCCATAATGTGGCTTAGTGGGGGAAGATGTCCTCAAAGAAGATCGGGGGACCTGATAACTTTTAACACAATATCCCACAAACCAAATGCAATAATAACAATGGACAGAGTAAATGCGGTACAAATAAATATGGGTTTTATTACTTGGGAACAGGAACACAGGGAGAGGGATCTGGAAGAGCAAGATGCAAAGGTATGAAATGCCAAATATCATAAATAGTAATCACAGGGTTAACACGATACACTGTCCACAGTCCCAAACAACATCCTTCCATTGGAGCACAAGACTGAAATATCTTACAGTCTAGGTGTGCACACTTGAAGTTAAAGGTTGTAGACCTTTTGGTGGAACAGTATAGTACTGATGGTATGAAAATGGATGATTCAGATCTCAGTGGCTATTTTAAAACTGGTAGGAACATATTTAAGCAGTCGGTCTCTTACGAAGAGCTAAATTCCTCTGGGCATTAAATAGTCTCCCAATCCATGCCCAGTACTCTCCAACTGCAGGGCAGGGCTCAGATCAGTACTCATAGCAACAAGGATGTAGCTGCGCAACAAACACTGGGGGTGTCCACCACTCAGATTCTGTAGGCAGGCTTGGTTAAATGTGTGGAATGAGCCTAATGTAATTCCAGATGGTGAAAGGTATAGGTTGTGATGAAATTCTGAAGAGCCTAATCAATCCTCTTCATCTGAGGCAGTGCACTTTGAAGGCCTGAATGAGGGTGGGATATCGCTGATATCAGTGCACTATCACAAATTGCACGCATACCCATGACATCCTCACTAGTGATCTACCAAGAGATAGGGGAGAAAAGAAGGAAACAACCCAGTGCCAGCAAGATGATTGGCCTGATATGCTTGAGCCCAGTACATCCTGCCCATCACGCCCCACCAGCCATAGTCTCAAGAAGTTCCCTGTAACCTTCTGATCCCTTTGGGGGGGATCAGAGGGACTTGCTGGGGAAAAGGTGATGGTAGGAGGTGATGGGATTGGGTGGTCACACGAAAACAGAAATGGGGTGTTTGGAGGACAAATAGAAAGTAAAAAAATGTTGGAATCTATGCAACAGAGTATGTTTTTTATTTTTTAAATGTATGCACTGTCCCTCATTGCCGAGTTTAGCCATTTCCAAATACCACTGGCACCAACAAGCCACAATATGGCTAGTTCATGTGCACCCGACCCTCTTTGCTGTCAATCAGGGTTGGACAAGAAAGAGGAGAAAATATTTGCAAGTTCTCCATGTGCTCCACTCTGACACGGGAGGCTCTTCCTCCTTACACACACAGCTGTGGTCATTCCTGGCCCCCTCTGCAGTCCCATAGGGCAGGGAAAGAAAAATGTCTGTATGGTTTGCCAGACTCTGGCAGGGAGACAGAATCCATGTGGCTCCCATCAACAAACAGAGAATCAAGTTGCCTTCGGCCATGAAGAGATACATTCAGTGCAAAATCAATTAAGATTTACCAACTTCAGTTAAGTCATTAACTTAATGAATTCAAAATTCATCGGCCCAAAGTTCTCCCCAAATTCATCCAGTGCCATTCATTCTATTCACTGTACTTGTCCTGCCTTCATGCTGATCTGGTAACCACTGACTGGTCCCCTATTTTTATAGCTGACAATGTGGATAATACCCTCCAATTCTTCATCTCTAAATTTATGTCTGTCTGGGATCATCACGCCACCCGTTAGAAGAACCAGGGTCCAAGATTTACACTTCCTGTGGATCTCAGCTGAGTTACTGACTTGTCACCATGTGCATGACCTTGCCTGGAGGTCTCAAAAATCCTCTGGCTCCACTTCTAGCCTTACTAATAACCAGTTCTTTCAAAATTCTTATCCCAAAGCTACTAGGCTTGCAAAGTCAGAACACTTCGCATCCACACTCCAAAGTAACCTTAATCACCCCACTAAGTTCTGGAAGGTTAGTCATGCACATTTACCCCCGACCCAGTCCCCTCTCCCTGTTCTCAAGATGGGCAATACTCCTACCTCTGATCTTGCTGCTGTTGTTTCATCTTTCATTTCCTTTTTCACCTCCTGTGCCAGTTCACTCCTCTCCTCCTCCTCATCATCCTCCTCCTCCTCTCCCTCTCCCTCTTTTTCCCTTCCTTCTTACTCTACTCTACCTGTCCTACTGCCCCCTCCTCCCATTTTTCTTTTTCACCCATTATCCCAGCTGTTGCTGTAAAGGCCCTCTTGTCTCTAAATCCTCACAAGGGTGGGAGTCCTGATTGTCTTGATCCTAGACTCCTGTTTCTCTCTGATCATGCCATTGCCCTTCCTATTACGTAAATCCTCAACCTCTCTTTCTCCTTATCCTGTGTCCCTAACTCTTAGAAGTTGACTACTTCCATTCCCCTTCCCAAAGGGGTCGATTTCTCTTTCCCGGTAACTTTCAACCTATCTCTCTCCTTCCCACTCTGGCTAAACTCCAGGAACACCTTGTTCTAGCCCAGCCGTCCACTTTTCTAGACTCACCCTTCTTCTTCACTCCTTTCCAGTCTGGGTTTAGAAAGTCACATTCCACTTCAACCTCTCTCCTCAGACTCACTAATACTATCCTCTCTGGCATGGATCAGGGCCTCGTCACCATTTTCCTTGATTTGGCCAAAGCCTTTGACACTGAGCCCTTCTCAATCTCCTTGACAACCTTAAGGCAGCTGGACTCTCAGCTTCCTCAGTTGAGTGATTCCACTCCTACCTTGAGGGCAGATCACAAGCTGTCCATATTGGAGACTCCCTATATACTCAGGCTTTCCCCAAGCATCTATTCTGAGTCCAGTTCTTTTCTCCATTTTTCTAAATGACCTCCCCAATGCCTGCTTCCCTGTTTCAGTTCATATGTATGCAGATGATATGGTTCTCTTTACCTCTGGCTCCTCTGCTCCTGACCTCACAATCCAGTGCCAACTGGACTTTAACAACATCCAGCTATGGTTCCAAGATAGTCAGTTATCCCTCAGTGCTAAGAAAACAGTCTCTATGACTTCTGGTACCAAGCAGAGGCTTACTAGTGTCTTACCCCTTCCCTCCTTCATACACTCAGTGCAGCTCTTGAAGATGTCTCCTCCTTCAAGTACCTTGGGGTCTGGCTAGATCACCACCTAGATTTTTCTGTTCATCTAAATGCCATCCACAAGAAGCTCCACCCCAAGCTTGGGGCACTACACAGAAATAAAAGTATTCTGCTTCCTTCATGCAGAGAAATCCTCACTAAGATGATTCTCTTCATTTTCAGCTACGGAGACATTGTTTATAGTACTGCTCCAAATTCCACTTTAGTGAGACTGAACCTTCTCTTTCACTCCTTCTGTAGCATTGCCCTTGATAAACCCCTGCATACACATCATTGTACCTTGCATTTTTCCCTCCCCCCCAGATGCAAGGCGCCTTACAGTTCTATGTTAAAATCACGAAAAAAAAATGCGATTGGTAAAATAGCGGGTATATAATAGCGAGATAATAAATAGCAAGGGAAAACAAAGGCGAATTTCAAAATATCAGGTTGTCTAGTATAGCGAACATAGCGATGAACTGGAGAACAGTTTTAAAACAATGCGTCTCACTGTAATGAAGCTTCTAGCTATTGGGGATGCTGACACGGTCAAAATAGTGATGAACCGGAGAGCAGTCTCACAGTTATGAAGTCAAAATAGCGATGGAACAGTTGTAAAACACAGCACTGATCATAGTATGCTTTCAGCAGCGAACATAATATTTTGATGGCTATTACCATGATCCGTCAGTTAATTGCTCAACATAACATAGTGAGACACTCAATTAATTATTGTAGCTTCATCTTAGGGAAACCTTAATTACAGTGAGACTGCTCTCCGGTTCATTGCTATTTTTTACTGTGACACCATTCCCAGTAGCCATAACAGGTGCCTGTGGACTTGTGCTTCATCTCCTGAAGCTGTCCCATGGTTTTGCCAGGAGTCCTGAACAGGCTGCTTTCTTATGGGAAGATCTGTGGTGGAGTATGGCATTACTGAGTGAGTGGCGACTGCAGCCTTCTATGCTTTACCAGGATGCCTCTGTCTGCCAGGTCTTGGATTGCTTCTGCCACTGAGTCATCCCCACTGAATAACCGAATTTGGCTCGGTACACTGTGTTTTAACTGTGACAACATTCCCAATGGCGGTAACAGTGAGAGGCATTGTTTTAAAACTGCCCTCTGGTTCATCGCTATTTTGACGGCGACAACACTTGCTATTTGCTGACATAGCGATTTAGGTACGGTCGCTATTACTGTCGTTTTAAAATCACGATTTTACACTCGCTGTTATTTATTTCGCTGTTTTGACGTGATACCGCGCCTTACCCACTGTGCTTCCTTTATCTCCAAATTTTGGGTTGACTCCTTTCCCCATCTATCTTTCCTCTCTCCCCTCCCCCTCCCTTCATCTTCTTACTCCCTTTGCAATGCTTCCTCTCACTCTTTTGCTTTCCCTCAAATAAAACCTACTTTTGGCCAATCTGCCTTCTTGTTCCATTTCCCTAAACCATGGAGTTCTCTTTCCCTTTCTATTTGCTCTGCTCCTTCTTTTCCTGTTCTTAAATCTCTCCTCCGTGAGTTCTCTATTCCCTCCTGCAGTTGCTTGCTTCTGATATTGGGTTGGATTTCTTTCACCTGTAACTCACCCCATCACTGATACCAGCACTGCTCCACTCCCCTAATATCAGTCATTCCCTCTGTTCCTTATTTTGTTGTGTTGATTGCTGTTTAATGTTCTTTTGCCTGTGCCACAATTTACTGAATGGTAATTTACTGTTTGTGAATTTATTCTTTAAGCATGCTTGTATTGTTTATTTTGACATACTTATTTCCATTCTATATTGTATTTTTATACACTGTATTTTGCATCTGTTGTCTTCTCTGTTCCCCTTCCCCCAGGATGTATCTGGAAATGAGTTGATATCAGCTCAGTATGTCTTTCCTGGAAAAACTTTTGAAATAAATAAACCTATTTAGCTAAGAGTATGATGTTTAAGGTTATTTTGAAACACAGCTTTTGACAGTGCTGCCCTAATGAATAATTTTTGGGTGTTCCTGCAGACTGAACCAGAGACACTACAAGACAATCGCTTGATAACTTCAGACATGCCACGTCTGGAACAAATAAATCCAGCCCAGTGGGGAACAGAGAACATGGTTCATGCAGTGTGAGTAATACAGTCTTACATTGCTGTGCCTGTCAGAAGCCTGGAAGCTTGTTATAAGCCAACAGGCTGACAACTGGCTTAAACCCAATTCACCACTGCTGCCGCCAGTTTATTGCAAACTCACCACTAGGTTATTCGTCTCTAACCCCATGTATACATTTGCCTAAACAGTACTATGCACATACATAGGAATCCCTTTTCCCTTCAAACAGTGTAGGCAATATAACACATAGTGCCAATAAAATAAATAACCTGTACTGTTTAAAAGTGCAACCCGCCTCTCACCCCCTGACTAAGCCAGAGTCCAGTTACTAAACAGTAAACATAGTTCTGAGCAGTGGTGGAAATGGAGGGAACACAGGAGAACTCATTTCCAGGAGTGAAATTGCAAGTCTGATTCAGTTCGAGGAGTAAAACAGGGAAGGACTATTCCTGTGTAAAACAATATGCCCCTAATTGAATAAAACTAATTAAATAAGGTGTAAAAATGCAACATGTAATGAAGAAGTGCACTCCCAGGCTCCTATCAGGTACTGTATTTTGGACCATGCATCAAAGGTGATAGGATCCCCCAGTGAATTGATTTCCATTTCCAATATTGGTTCTGAGAAATAAAAATACAGAATCTGAGACATCTCAGGTTTCAGCATGTCTAGCATCAGACTGCTGAGTCACCTGATTGATAGCTGAGAGCCAGGCAGCAGGAGTGAGAGAGAGTTGTTGTTCTGGAAGCAGCTAAGTGAGAATAGCAGAAAGAGACAGGGCAAGACTCCCAAGGTCTCCCTACCCTTCAAGGGTAAGAAGGGATGCTGCCTCCCCTATGCCAACAGGGGAGAACAGTAAGCTGTAAAGATGGGAACAATGGAGAGAGAGAGAGAGAGAGAGAGAAGCACAGAGATGTAGAGATTGAAAATAACTGAGAGAAAGAGAGGAGTCCCCTTCTTTCTCTCCTGACAAAACCAAAGATAAATCACTTCATCCCTCTCAGCATCATCATGAGTGTGCATATTTTTTTCTCTTTTCAAGACCAGATGACCCCTCCATAAACGTAGCTGAGCCACGCAACTTCTTTACTTCCTTAATATCACTCTCCGTTGATTTCCACACCCTGTATTTGGCAACCAGCATGACAGCTCGCTCCCCATTTTCTAAATGCTCCAGGATTCTTAGCTTCTGTTCTAGGGTGAGTACAGTCTGTTTATGTTTGATGGTCCTCCCTGCAATCACAAACAATGCAAAGCTCCAAAGTAGCAGGTATAATCACTGCAGAAAACTCCACTGACTGAAATCGTACACGGAACTGAAACGGACTAATGCACACTTACTAAACATCTGATTGAGCAACAAAACAGAAGTTTGTTAAACAGGGAGTTTCACTACTGCAGGGTTCAGTTAAGTGGGACTGCACTGTACAACTAAACAAAATTAAGCTGTTGGTGTTACATCATTGTATTTCTTCAGTGAATGGAGTAAATTTGTCTTGGACAGCGGGGAAATTCCCTGTTTTCAAGAAGTGCCATGGGATCTTGAACCCATCTGAACAACAACTAGAAAAGGCAGACAGAACCCCAATTTAATGCCTCATCTGAAGGATGGCACACCCCAAGAGTACAGCATCCCATTAGTTCAGCAATCAGGTGCCAGTATTTATGGTATAATCCCAATAAATTTGCCTGCTTTGTCTTGCTATGTTCTTATAACACTCACCATTGACCGATGTTTAGAAGACTAAGTTGGGATTCCCTGATTTACAAAGACAAAAATAAACAGTGATTATGACTTGCAAGACACTTAAAGGGAAACCTGAGGGCCCAAAAATGGTGTCATAGAGACATGATTTGACAGAAATCAAAAATACAGGATGTAACTTCCAAAAATTTCAAAACACCTATGAAACGAGAACCTCAAATTACTGTCTTACTCAGCTGTGGAACTCCATTCCCTCCAGACATTAGGAAAACCCCAAACTAGGTGCATTCAAAAAATGCCATAAACAGGAAACTGTCTGAAACATGCAATGATTTTTGAAACGAGGCATGATTTATTGTTCCATAAACTAGAAATACGGTACTCACAAATATATGTACACTTTTCAACTTATCATTTTACTTTGATATCTTGTCTTGACATTGTTTAGATCTATGTACCTCGTACTTCTATATGTTTACTGTATAAGACCATGTAACTATTTCTTGGTAACAGGACAAGATTGTAAACAGGCCTGGCATAAAGTGACTTGCGCCCAAAAAAGTGGTGCAAGTAGCACTTTAAACCATGAATTGCAATAACTGGAATTCTGCAAAGCAGTCCGCAACATGTTGCAGGCTGCTTGCACCAAAGTGGACTCACACCACCAGTTACACCATGAACCCTCTGTGACATGGTAAAAAGGGGTTTGCAGCAGTTCTGCCCTATTCTGGAAGGGCAGCTGGCAGACCCCAAGATTTGCTATTCTGGAACAACCCCCAGAGGACATCCATCAAAGTACATTTACACCAGCTAATAGCTGGTGTAAGTGTACTTTGCATCCACCGGGGGTTGCGCCAGTGTATCGAGTAGAATAAGTCCTGCAGGGATATGGAACCCCCCATGCCCCCCAATCCCAAAAAAATGTGTGATAAAAGCCTTGCAGGGCCAGAGGACCCCATGCCCCAATCCCCGATATATGTAACACAAGCCCCATGGGGCTAGAGGACCCCCAAGCCCTGATCCCCAATTGTGCATGTTATAAAGGCACTTTGTGGGCTACCGCCCCCAAGCCCCGATCCCCATAACATTGTTGCCCCCTCAGCCCCAATCCCCTGTAAAATTAATAAAACAAAACCTCCCAGTCCCAATCTGGATCCCATACACACGCAGGGGTGGTATGACAGGGTGAATTGCTAAAATAAATAAAATGAAAACAAACCCCATTGTCTAGTACTCCCTAGTAGTAAAGTACTCTACCTCATCAGTGCCAGACCCTCGGCACTTCACCCATACCAGCTGGAGATCGGTTATTGGCACCACCATAGCCAGCTTACTGACCGGAGCTCTGTATGAGTGTATACTACTGTAAATAGTATGTGCTCAATGAATGACAGCTCATTCATTGAGCACATACTATGTACAGTACTATGCGCTCATACAGAGCTCAGTTGGCGGCTGGCCATGGTGGTGAGAGGTGGGCTGTGCCAGTCACCGGCTGGGTATGATTCGGGGGTGGGGTGGTCTGGCACTGCTAGGTGGGGGGGCCACTAGACTACTAGGGATAATGGGGCTGTGTTTTATTTCATATTTTACCATTTTGCATTACCACCCTCACTTGCAGTTCGTGGATCAGTGCTTGGGGGGGGGAGGTTGGGTTCCACTAGCCCTGCAGGGCAAGTTCTGTGAATTTACCAGGTGCAGGACTGGGGGGGTTTGATAGCCCTGTGGGGCAAATATCTCATTTTACCAGGAGTAGGACTGGGAGGAGTCAATACCCTGTGGGTCAATTTCTGTACATTTACTGGGAGCAGGACTGAGAGGGAGGGTGCTAGCCCTGTGGTGCCAACTGTAGACATTTTTTGGGGATGGGGGTTACATGTACTGGGGGATGGGTTGCATTTGATGAGCGCCTGCTGGACACATGTTTGCCACCCAGCTAATAGCTGGTGAAAGTGTACTTTGATGGATGTCCTCCGGGGTTGTTCTAGAATACAAACGTCAGGATCTTGGCAGCTGCTCTTGCAGAATAAGACACATATGCTTGTGTAAACCCCCTTGTGCCATGTCGCAGGGGGATTTTGGCGCAACTGGTGGTGTAACCCCAGTTTGGTGCAAGCAGACTGAGACATGTCACAGGCTGCAATGCAGAATCCCAAATGTTGGAATGCATGGTGTAAAGTGCTTCTTGCACAATTCTTGTTGGTGCAAGTCATTTTGCGACATGCATAACCTTTCAAGAATTGGCCCCATTATTTATATCCTGCAATAAACAAAAATGTCATCACCTTGGTTCATCAAACTAAACTACAACATGGCAATTACATTTTTAAATTTATTTTTTTCTCCACTGAGTCTTAATTTGATTTATTTAAAATCTGGTAAGTCCATGAGCCGTGGCCCATTGTCCTGGACAACCAGAAAATAAGAAAGCATACAAGCATACATACAGAAACAAAGTAAAATATTGAGACGCATAATACAATATATAAATAATCTCTAACTTTCAAGACATTTACAGTGGCTATCTGCTCAAAGCTTTTTTCTAAAGAAATTTAAAGCTGACAACAGTAGTGATAATGTTTGTGAACAAGTTAACCAGCTATCTGATTACCTGGACAAATACAGTACAACATCCTGTGTACCCAACAACACGGATTTAGAAAAGGTCACAGCACTACATCTGCCCTCCTCAAGTTCACGGGTGCCATCCACAACTCCCTGGATAACAGTCTCCTCACTGGGGCGGTTTTCATATACCTTACCAAGGCCTTTGACACCATCCATCATCGTCAATTAATCACTCAGTTGCTTTCTGCTGGACTCTCCCTTGAATCCTCTGCTTGGTTCCGGTGCTACCTTCAAAACCGCTCTCAGAAAGTGAAAATAGCTGATGTCCTTTCCACTGAAAGACTAATTCGCTCAGGAATCCCCCAAGGTTCCATCCTTGGGCCACTCCTGTTTAGCCTCTTCCTAAACAGTCTCCCGCAATCTTCCACTGAACAAGTCATTCTCTATGCAGACAATGCCGTCATTTTCTCCACCCACAAGGACCCTTACCTCCTTCAACACAATCTTCAGCTTGGTTTCTCTGCAATTGAAAACTGGTTTGGTATGCAAAAATTAGTCCTCAACTACAAGAAAACCAAGGCCATGCTTTTCTGCAGTTCCCACAACAAGCACAGACACCAGCCCCTCTTGATCACTAATGGCCTTGGTGCAGCCCTCGAACAGGTTTATTCATTCAAATACCTTGGAGTCACTATTGACAGTAATCTATCATATTGAATCCACATTGAAAATGTCTCGAAAGCAGCAAACTCTCACATCGACCTTCTTTACAGGCATAGGCAATGCCTTACCACTGATGCCTTAAGGATTGCAGTACAGTGCTCGGCGGTTTCCCTAATTGACTATGACCTCATCATCTATGGTTCGGCCATAGCCTCCACTCTCAGGCGTGTATCCCTGACCCTTAACAAAGCATGCAGACTCATCACTAGCTCCCGCCACATCCACACCTGTGATCTATACTCTCAGACTGGGTGGCTCCAATTGTCTAATCGTATCAAGTAGCAGACCTGCTTAATGGCAAAAAAAATAACTATGGGCTTAGCCCCCCCCCCCAGGTATCCAAGCACTCCTCCGCAGGGCACAGAATCCTTGCCCCACCAGGGGCTCTGAATCACAGCTTCTGCACATTCCACGACGCCATACCATGCAAGGGAAAACAGCCTTCACTTACAGAGCTCCCAGCTGGTTCAATGGCCTCGTCAATGACATCTCCTTCCTGCCTAATCTAGGCCCCTTCAAAAATAACCTCCGCCTCCTCCTCTCTGCCACCAGCTCCTGTGATTGTCTGGCTTAACCTGCTCCATCTAATAATGCTTTAACTTACCTCTGTTCACCTCTTCTACCACACCCCTCCCTCCTAAACCTCTCCCCCTTCCCCTTTTGCACTTTCTTGTTCCTGACAATTGCCACTGGCTGCACCTTGTACCACAGTACTGTATGTATGTAACTGCTTGGAATTGACTGTAATCTATTTTGCACTCCGCCTCTCAAATTGCATTGCTCTTTCCAGTTGTCCTGTTTCTAACTGTCTTGTCTACTATTCATAACTCATCCGATATGGAACCTTTGTAAAAGAGCCTCTGGCTCAAAGGTACTTGTAATCCTAGATTCAAAAAATAAAAAATAAATAAAATAACAACAGCAGTACTAGTGTTTATGAACAAAGTGGAAAATGAATTGAAAAACTGAGGCAGCCTATAATGCAAGATTTTTTGACCAAGTGTGGTTCTCATTCTAGGTACATGAAAACAACTGTGGGGTGCTGATCTTGTTGACAGTGGGTTATTTTGTTTTTGAAAAATTAAGTGAAAAAGAGATGAGACTTGATTCAAAATAATTTTCTTTGCTAGAATCCCAAGTTTGAGAAGACATCTCTGGTCCAACAGTAGCCGGTTGATATTATTAAATAAAACAGAGTGGTGTGTACAAGAAAGTAATTGTGTAGCAAAGCATGCAACTGAACCATAAGGGGTTCTCACCCTGGACAGCAAACCCTCTCCTGCAGAAAAATAAAAAAACAATATCATAATCAATAATTGTGAGCAAGAAACTCTATGCTAACAATTTCCTAGTGAAAGGTAACAATAATGAATGTATCCTGTACAGGACACCCAGTCTTTGATGTACCAATTTAGTCATCAACGTTATGTGTGGTTCATAATGGAGCTGTCCACAATGAGGCCAAGATATTTGAATGTTCTCACCTGCTTAGTATTACTCACAGGATCATGCCAGATCCTCAGTTTAGGACCATGAAAAATCATCGTCCTGCCTTTTTTCATGTTTGCTCTCAATTAATTCTTTAAAAAACAATCCAGTATGCTCACAGAATCAGCTTGAGTACACTCAGATAACTCAGTTAAACAGGACCCATTTGTAAAAAAAAAAAAAAAAAATTACTGCGTTATCGGCATAAAGTAATATTTTTGTGTTTTTGCAAACTAAGGGAAGTGAATTTAAAAATGAACTAAATAAAAGGGGACCAAATACTGACCATCCAGGAACACCCATAACAACTGAAAAAGAAAAACAAAAATGGCCAGATACTTGGTCTTCTGTGACCTTCTATACAAATAACTTCTACACCAGCCCAGCACATCCTCCAACAAACCAAGATCATGTAAAGAAATCAGTAATAAGTGATGGTTTACAAAGCAGAAGGCCTTGGTGAGGTCATGAAGATGGCCACAGAGTAATTACCTTATCAAGGGCATCATGACCTGCCTGCATGAACCCCACCAAGGCCATCACCGTACTGTGTCTGAGGCAAAAGCCGTACTGGGCTGGGACCAGGGCATAATATTCAGTTAGATAATCAAGAAATTGGTTGAAAACAATGTGCTCCAAAATCTTTGCCAAAGGAGCTAGAAAAGAAATGGAGCAAATGATTGGACATTAGCCTGATCTCCTGCTTCATAAAGATGGGCAACAACTGCACTCTTCCAAATGGAGGCAAATTGCCCTCAACACAAGCACCAGTTAAATACTTTTGTTATGGGAAAGCAAGCAAATATCAGCAGAAATTTTATATTCAATGACTGATGGTCAGGTGTGAGATTTCACTAAATAAGACAACACATCACTGGGGGACAAAAACCTAAAATAAAACCTAGGATTATAACACTTAGAAGGTGAAGTTTCATTTGTGAGGCCATTCCAATACTCCAGGCCTGTCTTTGGGTACATATTTTGACAAATCTTTGAAAAAAGTTATTAAACTCTCAAGCAAATGCTTGGGGTTCCATAATTAATCCAGAGTAGGTGGTTAATATGGGCATCTCTTGGCCACCAATTGTCTGGCACAATTCAAAACTAACCTCAAACAGCACCCAATAACTCTCTCAGTGCACCTGCCCCTGAGTCCAGCCACACCTGCTCTCTCTGCCCTCCAAGCGCTAGGCAGGTCTCAGGTACCCCCCCTCCCTCTGTCCCTTCTCATGACATGCCTCAGCAATCAGTCTGCGCCATGCTCCTTCAGCACCCGCCACCCCACCCTCCCCTCCCAACAAACAGTCTTGTAATTTCCCTAACAGTCACTACTAATGCAGGCTGCCCGACCATGCCCCCTCGCACCCCACCATTTACACTAACATGTCTTCTCCACTCTGCCTCCCCTCACCCCACCATTTCTCCCTATACTTTATCGCCCTTCTTCCCCCACCCTTCACTTCCACCACAGTACATACCTCTCTCTTGTATCTCCTTTCTTCACCCCACTGCCAGCTATCCCCATCCCTCTGAACTACTAACAAGGCACTTTGTGGCTGCTTATTCCCCTCCACCCTCATAAAGTGTTTTTCTTGTTATTTTAACTTGTACCTATGTTTTGAGTTATTCTGTAAGTTCTGAATCCAAGCTGTATCATTCATTGTACTATACCTTTGCTTTCTCCTATTGTTCTTTGTTTTGCAATCTATGATATGGAACCTTTGTAAAAGAGCTTGCACTCAAAGGTCTTTTCCGAATCACTAAATAAAATAAATTAAAGAAAATAAAATAAAATATCTATGGTCTTGCTTTATTCATTTTTCCTAACATCTCATTGTGATTGGTTGGCATCCATGGCACTCCAGACATTACCTCATGGGTTGTAGCCCACCTGATAGGCTAGTAATGCACATGACCCAGATCAAATTTCTAGCATATCCAGGTCCCAGGAACCCCTGCTCTCCAGTTTCGAATCGTGCATCTGATCAGGCAGGAAGCACACCAGGTATCCCTGTCTGCTCCTATAAGGTAAGATCCTGTATGGAATATATATATATATATCTATATATATCTATATAGATATATATATATATATATATATATATATATATATACCTCTTATCACACAATCAAGAGCACATGTATGCAGTTACAGTTTTTAAAAAACCTTGCAGGAAATGTAACTAAAAGAAATATCTTAAGCTAGCTCTCAGCCTCAGTGTTAGCTAGCTTTGTGCCTTAATGCACTCGTGAATTACTTTGTGCTGGCAGCATACATAGGTAGATTAGGTCAGCGGTATGCGTGCATACAGCAGAAGATAAACTCGCATTTGCTTGTTTGGTGCTAGGGGGGCAACAAGTTCTGGTGTCTGCCTCCGTATAGTGCTATGCCTCCGAGTAGGCACCATAGGTTCGGGGGCCGTTGCTGGGGCAGGCCGCCGTAGCACCGCATGGCGCCTTTTGCTACCCTCGCCTCCCTCCTCCCTTCTTTCAGCCTTGTTGGCCCTCGGCCACCCTCCCCCACTTCCCGAGAATCCTCGGCCCTCTCAGGCCGCCGGCTGGTCGGCGGCCTGTCCGACCTCACGACGACGCGTGGCCTCCTGAAAGTAAAGGTTCCTTCCTTCCTTCTCTCTCTCCTGAGGGTAAGGGGGGAGAGCCGTGGCCGCTCGGTCACCCGGAGAGTCATCGGCCCTCTCAGGCCGCCGGCTGGTCGGCGGCCTGTCCGACCACGCGACGACCGCGTGGCCTCCTGAAAGTAAGGTTCCCTTCCCCTTCCACTCTCTCCAATGAGGGGGGTAAGGGGGGAGAGTCATGGCCGCCAGTCGCTACGCGAGCCAGTCGCGAGCACCTCCACCTCTCGCGCTCGGGCGCCGCCTTCCAGTAGGCTGGTCGGCCTTCTGCGGCCCTAGGCGCTTCTCTTCCTCAGCTCGGGGATCCTGCTTCCCCGCCTCTGCATCTTCTCCCTCCTGCTAGGCCGCCCCTTTGAGCGAACGCCAGTGCGCTCTTCGCCCATGCGGCCTGGCTGGAGTGGGGGGGGGAGTGCCTACCGTCGCACAGAAGGGGAAGGCAGCACCTCACAATCTAGAGGAGGCTCTAAATGGATGGTGGGGGGGCAACAATTCCTCCAGGAACCGCTTCCGTCCTCAGTCTTCACTAGACAGTCCTCCCACAGCCTAGTCTTGTAGGGTGGGGAGACCACCGAAATTGCGTTTTTTTTTCTGGCCCACTCATTCCCAGGAGAGGGAATGGGAAATAACTCAAGGCCAGGGGGCACTTTTGTTTTACCCCCTCTAATGAATGGGGGTGAGAGGGGGCACCCCTTAGATGGCGGGGGAGGACAGCAGTTAAAAAAAATGCTTTTCCTGTGGTGCAGAGAACATGTACAGGGAATTATTCGCCAGTGGATAAAGCATAGTACAGAGATGTTTAAAGGTTGTGGGTTCAAACCCAGCAGAAAAAAAAAAAAAAAGAAATGAAAAGGGCCAGCAGTATAGCCTACAGGGTAGAGGAACAGGGTGTGAACGAGCTTGATACATCAAGTACACCAGCCCTGAGTTGAGGCTCACAACCCCCACTTGCATACTGTTGTCTCTGAGCAAGCCACTTAACCACCAAGTCCTCCCAGGTCGCCCCTGGAAACAGCTCTTGTGCCTAGTGGGCCTTACCTGGTTATTAAATTTTTATATGCAAAGCGGGGGTAGTTAGCTGGGCCAACAGCTGATGATTGGGGGTTCCTCCCCAGAAGGGTCCCTCCCACAGCGACCCTCCGCCGGCATTTCCCCCCACGACAGAGTCTATCCATCTTTCCTTCTGGAACCCCTCCCTCCCTCTTGCCTTCTGCCACTCTGGTCCCTCCCACAGCGACCCGAGAAGGTAGTCTCCCACCCGGTCGTTCCATGGCTCCCTCCCATAGCGAGCCCTGGTTTCGGACCTCTGAACTCAAACCATCCCTCATCTTGGCCCTCGTTGCGGAGGGTCCTCACATAGCACCCCCACAACCTGCATTCAGTTTCAGTTTTAAAAAAAAAAAAAAAAGGAACGGGGGGGCAAAGGAATCGCCTGGGCAAATTGCCTGTTCAGTCCGTCCTCCCTGGAGCAACACCACCCATGGGCCCCCACAACCCGGGGCCCAGCAACTCTACGGGATGGTCCCCGCCCCCCACCGCCTCCTATTCCGAAACAGCAGGCCACAATACCATGAGGCAGGGCCAGCAGGCCTTACGCTGGGCAAGACCACCGAGCCCGGAACCAGACAGGTCGGGGGGGGCAGCCAGAGGAGTCTCCAACCCCTGAGGACACCGCTCTAGGCATCCCACGTGACAACGCGTACGAGGACAGGGAGAAGAAGTCATGCCCCTTCGCCTCGACCCCAGGGCCCATGAAGAGGCTAAGACCACTATGGGAGTCGACATCAAGGAGTCAGGCACAAGTCTACGCTCGACCCCTTGATCTAATCGAGATAGTCTATCACAGAGAAGCCTTCCCAGTGCGTCCCGCGGTCTAGGATATTCTCAGTAAGGGATGGCATCCCCCGATTCGGGCAGAATGTCAAACCGCAAGAAACCGGACAGGACGTCCGGGTCCAGGAGAGAATCAGACGCCTGGTGCAAGGCACCCACCATTGAACCCCAGGTGGCGGCCCCTAGCAAGGACGGTGCTACCATGCGGTACAATAGCACCCAGGGACCCGACGAACAGGAAGGCCAAAGATTTGCTCAGGAGGGTTCTTGTCTTCAAATCGAGGACACCGCCACTAGGCAGCCACCAGCCGATCTTATGGCTCCAGCGGATCCGCTAGCCCTAGGACCCTCAGGAGCTAGCCCCCTGAATCCAGGGAGGCAGAACTGTGGGAATGTGCTTTGATGCAGCCAAATTCTTGGCCGACTTGGTGGTAGTCACCCTGTGCCCGCATGCCAGGGCTACTGCCACCCCCAACCGTGCTCGAACGGCACTGCGGCCAAAACTATGGGATGCGCCTCACATCAGCAGACCACTGCTCTCGAGTCAGAGGCCCCGATCCCGACGTCCATGAACCGTACCCTCAGGGCTTTCAGTCCTCCTCCCTCGGAGCCTGGGGGCAAGTAAACCAGAGGACGAGGTAGAAGCTACAGGGGGAAGCAACAGTGACTACCCTCTCGCAATGTCACTAAAGTCAACCCGGACGCCGAGTAGTTGAGGCGTAGGACTTGATGTCCAAGGGATGAAGATCCACCTGGGTTCGAACTCCGCTTCCCCGGACCCTTACCACCTGTGGGACAAGGACCAACCCGCTCGCTCACCGCTTACTCCTCACAGCTCGGATAAGTGGGTTCAAGTCACAGTACCAAGGGATACTCCATTGAGCTATCCCGCACCCATTTTTCCCAAGGGTTAACCCCCCCACCACCACAGCCAGGAGAAGGGCATCGCCACCCCAACCCAACAGATCTGTTGGACCTGGTTCAGAACAGGGCTTCTCCACCCGTACCGTTTTGCGGAACAGAATCATGGGGCGCACTCTATCTTCATCCTGATACCAAGAAGTCGGGGGGGTCCCGACCTATCTTGGGCCTGAAACAACCTAAGCCACTATGTGGCATCGCACCCTGTCAAATGGAGACCGCCCGGTCCACCATCCGATGCATTCGGGTAGGCGATTCCTGACGTCGATAGACCCCAAGGACGCTCACCCCCATATTCTCATCGTACGGTAACACAGACAATCCCTCTGACTTCAACGGCTTCCGCCCTACAGGCACTCGAAGACCACGGCTGGATGGTAAACCGAGAGAAGAGCATCCACACTCACACTCAACAGGTCAAGCAAGGGGAGCACTCACAACTCTACTCAGGAGGGGACAAAAAAAAAACACTCCCCGAGAGTCCACAGCCTGATTACCTGGCCCATTGAATGAAGGCCCACCCTGGGCCAGGTGGCGCATGCGCCCTCTCCAAACCTACGTGCAGATTCGGGGGGGCACCGAGCGAACTCAACCTCCAGGCCATGGTACCGCACCCCCTCGCAGTGAGGATAGCCTGGGCATGATGGACGTGGAGACGAATCTTGACAAGGGGAGTCCTCAGGAGGCACCCGCCCAACCGCCCATCGAAACGGACGCCAGTCTTCCGCAGAGGAGCTTGCCTGAGACACGATGGCACAGGGCCAGTGGCCACCAGCGGAGTCAGGCTCCATCACATACTGAGACGAAACCGTGTTGCATGCCCTAAAACCTTCAAACACCAGGTACACGATCAATCGGTCCTAACCCGGTTCTAACATCGAGCTACGGCCCACACAGCAAGCTAGGTGGGACCGAGCAGGGAAATGCGAAGGGAGGCAACGCGTCCTCAACTGGGCCCAAGCCAACCTCAGCCGCCTGGGCACCGCTCACCTGGCAGGAAGGCTGAATGTCCACGCAGACTGGCTCAGCAGGCAACAACTGCACCAGGGATAATGGCAATTACACCGGACCTATTCCAGATGATCCAAGAGACATGGGGAATCATGACTTACACCTCAGGGCAGTATGGGAGAAGGCTCAGGTCAGAGGTTACTATTCACGGTTCAGTCACAGCCTCTCCCAGGGAACTGAGGCCGTGTCACAACCTTGGGAGCCGAGACACGCTTGCCCCCACCGCCCCACTGACCTCGGTCCCAACCAAGGTAATGGAGTCACGGCACACAGTCATCCTGGTGACACCCTACTGGCCACGAGGTCGTGGCCTCGCAGCTGCCAGACGGAGGTCACTTGCCAGCTTCAGGATTCCCACCCCATCAGACATGCCTCCCAGGGGGCAGGGCTTCACCAACCCCACGGACCCTGAAGCTCACGGCCTGGTTCCTGAGAGGAGGAGACTGGGGGCAGCAGGTTTCATGATCCCGTCATCAGCACCCCACCCCAGTCAGACGGTCTTCTCTCACTCCCACGTACGGGAGACATGGTACAATTCCCTCGGTGGTGCCTGGAACAGGGCAAGGCCCCCGAGCAGACCGACAGGGCTAACATCCTACTGTCCCGCCAACTGGGAGTAGACGAGAGACTAGCACACTCCGCCCTCAGGGTGCAGCTATCAGTCGTAGGGGCAGCTATGAGCCTCATCGGGGGACACACCCCGGGAGCTCATCCAGAGGCCACACGCTCTCTAAGAGCAGTAGAGACCTCGGACCGAGGACGCGACCGACCACGGTCCCGTGACCTTCCACTAGTGCTAGAGTCCTCAACTTGGCTCCTCGCGGACCCCTACGCGAGGCGGATCTGATCTGGGTCTCCCTCAAGACATGCTTCTTGGTGGCAATCTGCTCAGCTAGAAGAGTCAGAGGACTTGGGGCCCTATCCTGCGCGGAACCTGATACGGTGCTCACCCCGTTAGGGGTCCGTCTGAGATCGGTCCCAGTCTACCAGCCAGGGTATTCACCAGTTTTCACAGAGGGCAACCCATCGAGCTAACTATCTTCGCTGAAGGGCCCAGCAGGGCCCCAGTGCTGTCCCATCGCTATTCTGACGCTGGATCCGCCTCCTGGGTACCTGGCCAGAACCCGTCCCACCCGCAAGACAGAGAGACTGTTTTGTCATCTCGAAGGGACAGAGGCAGAGCAGAACTGCCCCCAAGGCCACCGTTGCTGGATGGCTAAGGAGAGTCGTCCAGAATGCCATCTCCGCTAACCGGATGACTCCCCCCCCAGGGGATCAAGGCTCACCCCACCAGAGCGATCGCCACTTCTTGGATAGAGAGAGCTAATGCATCCTCGGAGGACCTAGGTAGGGCAGTCATGCGGAGTTCCCTCCACACGTTCACCGGGCACTTCATGCTGGACCAGTCACGGGCCAGATGGCCCACTTGCCACCCAGGTCCCGCAGCAACATCCTCAACCCCTCACTCTAGACCACCGGGTTCCCACCCTTGGGTACTACACTGTTTATCTACCCATGAGGTATTGAATGAGTGATGGGATGCCAACCAATCACAATGGGTGTTTACTCACCTGGTAAAGGTGATTGTGTTGGTTGGCATCCATGGCACCCAAGCCCTCCTTCCAAGTGCTCAGAGTGACCGGGACTGATCTAAGGGGATCTCCTCCATGGTAGACCCAATAGGGACACACCACATGATGTTTTCTTAAAGACTATCTACCTGTCGGACCTTCCGGACCGAGACTAGTCCGTAAATAGTAGAAGAATAAGGGCTCAGCTCCGTCCTCGATACCTCTTCGCAGCCTGCATTCTTCCTTGTCTTTGATCATCTCTCTTATTACCATCACTTGATTGTGCCTGCACAGTATGTTTCTTTCTCTTGCACTAACTAGCCTTAATTTCAGCTATGGAAGATTCGAACTGGAGAGCAGGGGTTCCTGGGACCTGGATATGCTAGAAATTTGATCTGGGTCATGTGCATCACTAGCCTATCAGGTGGGCTACAACCCATGAGGTAATGTCTGGAGTGCCATGGATGCCAACCAACATAATCACCTTTACCAGGTGAGTAAACACCCATTTATGATATCTCATGTGGCAGCTGCACTCTTTCCATGAAAACATTTTTGTTTCTGAACATAGAACTGAAGGACATAATCACAGCCTTGCATTTACTGCTAGCTTGCTTATAGGCCATGAGAGTAGAAGAATACTAAGATCTTCTATAGGCCTTCCATTTAGAATCCCTGTCCCTCATCAGTTGCAAAAGTTCAGGAGTATCCCATTCCTGTTTATTTCTCCTAACCTTTACCTTTTTTATGGGAATATGTCTACTACAGACTGAGTTAAAACTAGTGCAAAAAGCACCTGGTGCTTCATCTGTGATAGTTAATGAACCAAGAAAAGTCCAATCAATACAGGCTAAGGTCTTCTGAAATTTATGAATATACAATTTTAAAAATGTTTTTGAATAGATGAGGACAGGAAGCACGGCCTTCTTTTTTGCAGTCCAGCAACAATATACTGGATAGTGATCACTGACACCATCAGGTAAAATCCCCAACTATAATCTTTTTGAGGTATCAGAAACCAAAATCCAGTCTATGGTCACTGTGGTACAAGTTTCATAGTTAGGCCTTGTTGGTCCCACTATTATTTGAAAAAGTCTATGATTAATCAAATCATCCCTGTGTTTAAACATTATTTTTCCCTGACCAGTTAATATTTGTGTCACCCAGAATAATTACCTCAAGATTTACCAGTAAAGCATCTCTAATCTTATCAGTTAGGTCTGGACCATCATCCTGGTACCCTGGATGAACACAGACTATGGCCAGAGATATGATCTTATGAAGACCCAAAGTCAGCATTAAAGAGAGCAATTCAGAGGAAGAACAATTATTGAACTTAACCTGCATTACAGAATGAATTTTTTTAACATAAAACATACAACCCACCTCCGCTGAGACCTTTCCTATCACAACAAAAAAAGTAGTAAGCATCATTGTTTGTCAAGGAATCTGAAATATTTTCAGTTAGGCACATTTCCATGAGGGCAATATAATCAAATTGAAATTGGTGGTTCCAGGCAACAAAGCCTTCCCATTTGGTGAGCAGGCTCTGTATATTCAAATGCATCAAATTAATTGACTGTTTTAGTAGCTCTACTATCAAATCAGGGGCATCAGCAGGGTTCTGGTTAGGTCAGAGGTAAGAAGTAACAAGAGAATCAACATTCTCCTAAGTGCAGAAGGTCGAATATAACATTTTCTATTTGCTACATCAGATACCCTATAGTAGTTTTTTGAGACCAGGAAATTTTTGAGAAACATCCCAGACAATCAGCTTCCCAATGTGCAAGACAATTAAAAAGTTGTGAAGCACAACAAGGACCTGTTCACTCTGGGAACAGTTTTTGCCTCTGAGAATGAAGCAGTAATGAAGACTTAGCGCTCTTAGAAAATGTGGAAACCAGATCTGGGGGTACCCAATTCTAATGAGGAGTGCTAAAAAGTATAGGGATAAAACTGTCCAAAAATAATAAAAAAAATATATATAACTCAATCAATAAAAAATAAAATCCCTAGCTTATACATTTTAACTGTAGAATATCAAACCTTTGAAGACACTGCCACGTCTTGTTAGTGTGCTTTAAATGCCCACACAGCCTGCCCCCAGTGGCCCTGACACAGAAGCTGATTGGTGGCTCTGAGCAACTGGTTGGAACTTGAAGGCAAACTGGCAATACCAAAGGTGGCTGATAGAAGAACTTAGTCTCTGGCAATGAGCAAAAAAACAAACAGTCTCAATGTGCAAAGTCTTTAGCAGTTCCTTGAAACAGCATCCTGTTCAGGAAATCAGCAGAGATAGAGGAGAGCAGATAAAAACATATGCAGCTTACAGTCCAGCGCATACACTTCAGTGGCTCAGACAGTTAGGGACCCACAAGGAATCCAGGCACCTTCAATATGGCCAGCAGTTCTTAATGCCTTTGGCCATCTGGGTGAACAAAGTACACTGCACCTCCTCTGCACTGTAAAAGGTTGTGGTTGGAGCACAGCAGGTCTTTACAGTTTTTTTGTTATTGTTTTTATACTTTGGTAACCGGGTAGGGCCCATTAGGTGCAATACCTGTTTTCAGGGGTGACCTGGGAGCACTGGAGAGATTAAAGGGACACTTTCAACCCCCTTAGGCCTCGTAACATCCCTAATTTAAAAAACTCATATTAATGATTAACATTCTGTAGAGACTGCTGATGTAGCTGGTTGGTTGAGTCAGATTCTTTTTTTTCTTCTAAAAAGTGAAAAACAAACTGCTCACCACACTGGTGTTACCACACAAAAACATGTTTGTTTAGATTCCTTTATCAGTACCCACTGCATCCTTCCTGGACTAAGGAACACCCTCAACACAGTCTAGGCACTCATTATGCAGTGGGAGTAGAAGAGACTATTGCATCATGAGTGACCGCACGGCTAGGGGGTGTTTCTAATATTCATGAAGTATGCAATAAGAATAAATCCAGGATCTGAAACACAATTAGGTTTGTTCTAACTATACATTATAATGCATTTCGGTTCTACTAAGCAAGGAGGCAGAGAACAACCAGCAACATCAATGAATTTTAGAGAAGGTAAGCAATCGTAAAATGTGGGTGTTTAACTAGAAATAATATGTTGCAAAAAAGGTTGGCAGTGTACATTTAAAGAAAAACTGTCATAATTCTGAATACCCCACTCCCCAGCCTTACCCCCCAATTAGGCTTTTCACAAGCCAAAATTTTTTTTTTAAGTGTTTTAACTTTTTTGTTGTAAAGTCTGGGATTCCGCAACATGGCGGGCCCTGCACAATTCCATTTCATGTAAAAGTGTGGTGCTGCACCGCTCCCTTCAATACACTTGTATTGAAGTGAGTGTTGCGGCACCACACTTTCACATGGAATGGAACTGCGCAGTGTCTGCCATATTGCCAAATCCAGGACTTTACTACTAAAGAAAGTTAAGTAAGTTAAAACACTTAAAAAAGTTTTGGCTTGCGAAAAGCCTAATTGGAGGAGGGTAAGACTTAGGGAGGGAATTCAGATCAATTTGCATTCTTGAACCCCACTACGATTTTCACCCTCATCATGTCTGCTGGAAGGCTGTTCCAGGAATCCACCATTATTTCTGTGAAGAAGTACTTCCTCACATCTCTCCTGAATCGGCCCCCCTCCAGCTTCATAGCATGTCCTCTTGTTCTTCAGCACCTTTTATTCTGAAAAATAATTCCCTCCTGTACCTTATTTACCCCTGTGAGGTATTTAAAGGTCTCCATCATATCCATTCTCTGTTCCAGGATGTACATATTGAGGTTCTTTACTCTTTCCTCATAGGGCTTTTGATGCACACCCTGCACCATTTTAGCTGCCCTTTTCTCAACCACCTCCACTCTGTCTATGTCCTTCCAGAGATGTGGTCCCCAGAACTGGACACAGTACTCTAGGTGGGGTCTTACCAGTGATCTATACAGAGACAACACCACCTCCATCTTTCTGTTGGTGATACCCCTCCCTATGCACCCCAGCACCCCACTAGCCCTTCCTTACTGCCTTGTTGCACTGTCTGGCTACTTTTTAGGTCATCCAATATGATTACCCCCAGGTCTTGTTCCTGCTTGGTGGTCATCAATACTACTCCACCCATTTTGTACTCCACCCCTGGGTTTCTGTGCCCTAAGTGCATTATTCTGCACTATTTCACATTGAAATTCAGCTTCCATACCATTGTTCACTCCTCTAGTTCTCAAGTTTCTGCTCATTCTTTTCGGCTCTACGATGCTGGTTCGATAACACTTTCGTCAACCGGTATCACAGCGACAGGATTTATGTCAACCGCAAGTTGTGGCTGACATAAATCCCAACTGTCTCCCAGTCCATGTTTTCAACAGGGGGCTTCACTCCCAGAACCCCCCGTACTACAGATTTTCAACTTCGAGTTGGAGGTGATTCGGGGAGGGGGTGCAGGACCGGGAGACAGTGTGCCCCTGTGTCAGGTGCACCAACACAGTGGCCTGTCAGTGAACTGTCGATTTTGTTGACAGGTGTGTAGGTCACCGTGTTGGTGCTGCGAATCGGGGCACATACCATTCTTTTCACACACACCCCAGAGTAGCCACCGTATTGCAGATTTTGGTGTCATCCACAAAGACCTTCCCATCCACCTCCACTGCAAACGTCAGTTAAAGACATTAAAGAGGACTGGTCCCAATATGTGACAAAATGTTTTAACTCATTCCATTAAGGTGGATTTCGGATGAGTACACAGTCTCTATGAAGACTTCAGTACTGTGGATATAAACATAACACAGCTACCAGAGCTACTGGTAGCATGCCACTAACTGTTACTTTCTGGTTAGTTTTTTTCCAAAATGAGAGTGCAATGGGATGCAGAGCTCAAGAACCAACCTAAAGTAAAAAGAAAAAAGGTTCTGGCACACGCTCACTCATAAGAGGGATGCAGAAAGGTTATTGTAAATCTATTTTTATTTCACCACAATACATCGTCCAGCCTGACATGTTTTGTACTGTCTGCAATCCTTCTTTAAAGGCTAAGGACAAGCAAAAAACACTCCTCTTAAATACAAGCAATAACCAGGTGAATCACATATAAAAAAATCATCACATTGTCATTGGTGATTATTAAAGTGCATAACAATCAGGATGTCAGTGCCACAGAAACCAATTAGAAACCCTGATACATAAAAAACAGAAGACTCTTATAGCAAAAGGACTAATGACAATAAACATTACATCACTATCTAATAGATAAACTAGTAGTAAAAATTACCACAGTTTGTAAATATCAAAAAATACATTATACAATTTAAAAAAAGGATAATATACTGATGTATAACTTCTAATGAGTTCATATCAGTTAATAACCACATAAGTGACAAGGGTCATAATGTGACCTAGAGCAGAGAGAAATACGACTAAAACTCAGAGGGGCAATTATACTGTTTCAAGGCAAAAAGCGGATGAGGCATGCAGTGAAAATCTCAGTTTAGCATTTTTTAAGGTAGGGATGGATTTCTAATGGAGCATTCAATCCTGGGCTTATATTAGCCCTCAGCGTTAGAATCCAGAAATTCTCTCTACACAGAACTAGATTGTCATAATTCCCACCCCTAGGTTTACGACATACTTTGTCAATGGTCATAAAATTGAAGGCATGGGGTACATTGTCCTTAGCTGCAGCAATATGAGCTGGTGTGGCATAAGTAACATCATTTCTTTGGATGGCTCTAATATGTTCCCCCACTCTCACCTTGAAACTTCTGGTGGTTTTACCCACATAGAAAGCCTGACATTCACAAGTTGCTGGATAGATAACCCTCTCAGTGCTACATGTTATACACTGTCTAACTTCAAACATCTTATCATTATTGCAACTAGAGAAATACTTCCCCTGAACAATGTAGTCACAATACACACATTTTCTATATTTAAAATTACCCCTTTGTTTTATTAAGCCACATTTCTGGCTGGTTATTTTTAAAGTGGCTTGGCGTAAGAACATCTCTAGGTGTAGGTGCTCTCTTGTAACACATTCTGACTGGTTTTTGGGCTAGTTCTTTCAGACCTGGTTCTACTCCCAGCACATGCCAATGTTTCCTAATTTTATTCTCAGATTCTCTTGATTGTGCTGAATATTCTGTCACATAGTTGAACATATCTTTTACACTCATTGCTACAGTTTGGTCATTTAAAAGTATTTCTCTATCTGTACTTCTAGCCCTCTCATAAGCTATCTGAATACAGGCACTGCCACACCCCTTCTGTACTAGTTTTTCAGTTAAATTGGCTGCACCTCTCTCAAAATCCTCTGGAACAGAGCAATTACATTTGGTTCTTAAAAACTGCCCATAAGGTATATTTATTGCAACACGTGGTGGGTGGCAACTATTTGCCAACAAAATAGTATTGTCATCCACCTCTTTATGATATATGCTTGTTTTTAAAATACCAGAGTCAGTTTCTTCAATTTTTAAATCCAAGTAAGTAATGGAATCCTTACAGCTGGTGGAGGTGAATTTTAAATGGGAACTAGTACTATGTAAAAATTCAATAAAGGCATTGAGGCTAGTGACATCCTCCTGCTATAAAATTAAGATGTCATCAATGTAACGTTTCCATAGCAACAGTTTGTCTGTAAAAAGATTCACACCTCTACAAAAAATGACTTCCTCCTCCTATTTGCCAATATACAAATTAGCTACAGAGGGGGCACAAGTCACCCCCATAGCACTCCCCTTAACTTGGAGAAACATTTCTTGATTAAACAGAAAGGTATTAAACTTTAAAACACATTCTAATAATTTAATCAAAAATTCCGTGGGTGGAGGTTGTCCATGTTTAAACATATTACTTGTAGCTCTGTTCAAGAAAAAAGCCATTGCATCCAGTGCCCCTTCTTGTGGGACATTGGTATACAATGATTTAATGTCCAGCATCACTAACAAAGTATCTTCTTGGACACTCAAATTCTTAATTAGATTTAAAACCTCTTTCATGTCCCTAACATATGATGGCAATCATTGAACAAGGGGTTTCAGGAAAGAGTCACAAAATCTGGATAAAGGTTCTGTAAGTGAGCTGATCCCACTAACTATAGGTTGGCCAGGTGGATTGTCCAATGTTTCATGGACCTTGGGAAGTATATACAGAGTGGTTCTGGTGGGATTTGAAACCATTAAATAATCTTTTGCATATTTATTAATGTCTCCTTTTTGGAAAGTGCTTGTCACCAGTTCATCAATACTAAACTTGAACTCAGCCATGGGGTCATCTCTTAATTTAATATAGAACTCAGAATTATTCAATTGCCTTTGATATACATGTCTTTGCTCAACAAAACCACCACACCCCCTTTATCGGCCTGTTTAATAACTAGCTCTTGATCTCGTTGCAAGGTCCGAATTGCTTCTCTCTATTTCATGTTAAGATTATTAAAAAAGCCAGTATGGGGGGGGGGTGGTACAGAGATTGTCCAGTTCATTTTCAACTAACTCCTAGAAAATCATCACTGCTGCGCATGGAGGGGGACACCAAACAGAGGGGTTTTTGAATTTCTCAGTATAGACATTCACATTATTACTACTATCAGAAACCACTCCTTTCTTGGCAAAAAACGCATTGCAATTAAGTTTGCGACAGTTTAAATTCAGATCAATCACAGTCTGCATGCGGTTAAGCGAATTTGTAGGTGAAAAGCCAAGTCCCTTTTTAAGCAGTTCCATTTCTCCTTCTGTTAACATTTGTGAAGATAAATTGATAATTTGGCTAACATTGTTGTTAGAAAACATGTCCTTACCTCCTCTGTCGGTTCCTCTCCCTCACTCCATATGATTTCCTCCATTGGTTTCTCCCCTGTAGCATCCTCGGAATTGTCTGCCTCCATAATGCCACCCTGTTTCTTCTTCTTCCCCGTCTCATTCTTCTCTGTCTATTGGGTATTCTTAGTCTCGGGCTTCTGTGTAAAGGAGGTGGAGCATAAGGCGTGTGATGAGACTGGTGTTCAGTTAGTGGTTGTGGGTCCAAATTATACCTATCCCTGGGAAAAAAACTTTCTCTGTGGATGTTCTCACCCTCAATATCACTGTTGTCCATACTGAAATCCGTGCTATACTCAAAGGAGTCATTCTTGTTCTGACTGGTTTTTAAAATGCTTTTAAGTTGATTCCTCTTCCATTTGAAAATTGTGCCTCTTTCAAAATCCCAATTCAATCCCAATCCCAATTCAACTGTATAATAATAACCTAAAACACAAAAATAATATCATGCAGCACACAGAGCATGCATTCTGCTTCAGTACACTCCTTATTTAGCAATGCTAAAGAATTCGATGTTCTGGACTATTGCATTGGCATAAAGCTATTTGGTTACAAATTGCCATCTCAATACATCTTATGAGGGTATGTGACAAGTGTATGAATGAGGGTAACATTACTAATAATACTGAGATGAAATGGTCAACTGGCATGTATGACATGATGGCTGGCTTGGAAGTATACAGTATAATTGTGAATATGTTGGTTGTATGTGTACTGTGGTATGGGAACTGCAGTAAGGCATGGGGAACTGTACTATGGGGTGTGTGTATTGAAGTAAAGTGCCGTACTGATTATTAGATAATGTGATTGTTGACATTGGTGGGGTGTACTGCAGAAGGGTGCTGATGGGACAAGGTTGCTTGACCAACAGTGATAGTGTTGTGGATGCTTGCTCTTTGTATTTGGACCATATGACAATGATAATAGATAAGGATGGTGGTAGATGGGTGGTTGAGATGGACTATCATGTGTGTTCTATACAGGAGTATGCAGAGTACTTTTCAGATATTCATTTATATACAAATCAAAATATACCAGATAGAAGAAAAAAGGTGTACAGGACAAACAGAAAGTGGTGTGGGGGCATAACACATGGTGTGGAGGAAGTGGTGAATTATATGTGGGAATTTCAGTGTGCCGTACATGGTATGAGGTTCACTAACACTGATGTTGTTTTCATAGTGCAACAGACCGTGTGAGTGTCTGCACCAGTTGGAGGAGGACTTGAGAAGGATGTGGGGGGGGGGGTTAAAATTGTCTGGTGTGCATGACAGGCTTGGAGAGTGAGTATCCCATAGTACTGCACACTTGTGCGGTGGATCTCACTGTAACAGACAGTAAATGTTGGAAAGGGAATGCAGTGTGCAATATACTGTGTAGACAGAGGTGAGACTGAATTACAGGACAACAGTAGGAAGGGGGTGATGTGTGGATGATGAAATCAGGATAGTAAGTGGCATTTTTGTTTGCATTATATAGTGGTCAATATGAGGTTTTTGTTTTGGAAAATGAATACACGTTGCAGTGGGAATTAAAGTGTGGCATATAATTGAACATGTGAGGGTGAACGGGAAAGGCATGACATAGAATAATCTACTGCACCATGGCTAGGCAGTTATCTGGGGTGTACATTAATTACTGGGTTGTAACAGTTCAATAAACCAAAAATTACTTTGTATCTTAATAGCTGATGACATTCAGAATTTGATTCCAATATTGAACAAGAAGCATTGGTTGAAGTTGTCGATATGGGGTCAATGTTTGATACATTGACTTCAGTCAGCATCTATGGTAAAAAAAATAACTTTTTAGAATTTGAATGTTACAAGAACTTTAAAAATATAATTATTACATTTATAAAAATAATTCTATAAAGGGTATGACAAATAGAGCTTCCCCCCCCCCCGACTGTTTTACTCTGTGGTCAGTTAACAGGCTGTCAGACATGGTAAAGCTCACCAATACAGCCAGCCTGGTGGCACTGAGGGTTGAGGTGCTGGGCACCACACCTCACACCACACTGGTGATCCAAGTACAGGAAAAAGCCTGGGTTGGCAGGGGTCAGCGAGAGGAAGGGCCATGAGCTGGACTGTGCCGCCATAAGGCGTCTCTCCTCTCCTGGGGAGGGATGTGGGGTTTCCCGGCTCTTGGCAGCCTGCCAATGTAGGACGGGTGGTAGCACCAAGCCATATGGGAGCCCCGGCAATTGCCGGGGGGGGGGAGGGGCCGGTACTGGTACCACAGGGTGCATGCATGCCTCCATATGCATGCACTGCTGTGTGCTGGGGTCCCGGGATCGGTGAGAAAAGTACGCAAAAACCGATTAAAAGAATATAGAAAAGAAAAGCTCACCAATACTGATTATAGCATTCCTCAGTCCTGGTTTGCTTAAGTCTCACATTAATTTAGCCACACCCACCAAGGGGGACAGAGGAGACCAGTGGCACCAAACAATATCATGAAAATAACCATGGTATGCCCAGACTAAAGAAGGAAGACATTAAAAATAGATTGCTTGGCTTGAATCCTGGTAAATCCATGGGACCAGATGGAATCCATCCTAAAGTAGTTATTGAATTGGCTGAAGTACTGGCTGAACCTCTAACCTACCTAGTCCAGGTATCTTTGGATCAGGGAGAAGTGGTAGATGCATGGGGAGAGGTGAACGTAATCCCCATATTCAAGAAGGGTTCCAGGCAGGATGTTGGTAACCATTGACCAATAAGCCTGACTTCGATACTTGGAAAGGCATTAGAAGGGGTTATCAAGGATCATATAGAACTGGTTATGCAGCAGAGAGGTGATATTGATGATGTGCAACATGGATTTAAACATGGTAGATCATGTCACACGAATCTCTTAGGATTGTATGAGAATGTTAGTAAGGCCTTGGATGAGGGTAGTCCAGTGGATGTTATTTTTCTGGACTTCTCCAAGGCCTTTGATAAGGGGCCACATGGGGAACTAGTGGATGCCAACATAACATGTTGGATTAGCTCCTGGCTGCATGACAGGAAGCAGAAAGTGACAATCAGGGGATGTAGCTCGGGTTGGTTGGAGGTGATGAGTTGTGCCCCGCAGGGGTCTGTTTTAGGTCCATGCCTCTTTAACGTATTTATCCATTCAATGATGGCTGGAAGGGGAGAATAGGAAGCAAAGTTTGCCGATGATAATAGAATTGGCTCCACAGTAAACAGTAACCTGGAAATTGCCAGACTACAGGAAACCCTGACTAAGTTGCAGGGCTGGGCACAGGATTCTAGTTTAACCTTTAATGTGGATAAGTGCATGGTCATGCACTTTGGTAGAAATACCGTAGAGGCTACTTATAACCTGAACGGGCATCTATTACGAGAAGTTAGCAATGAAAGGGACCTGGGAATTAGGGTCTCTAATGACCTTAAAATTTAGTCAGCATTGCAGCTAGGTGGTCAAAAAGGCAGGTAATATACTGAGCTGCATAAACAGACATATTAGGAGTAGGAGGAGGGAGGTTTTGCTGCCCTTGTACAGGTCGCTGGTGCAACCGCATGTGGAGTACTGCACTCAGTTTTGGTCTCTGGGTTATAGAAATGAAACTGTGTCACTGGAGAGGATACAGAGAAGGGCTACATGGATGATTGAGGAGGTACAGGGTTTGGACTATCAGGATAGATTAACTGAATTGGGGATGTACACTTTGGAATACTGCAGACTGCGTGGAGACATGTGCTTGGTCTATAGGGCCCTTATGGATACAAATTTAAGGGAAAGGTTATGACTAAGGCTATGAGATCAGCTTTATCAGACAAGAGTACACCCATTACAGTTAATAAGGGAAAGATATAAAACTACTAAAAGGAAACACTGGTTAAGTGTAAGAGTGGTGCCAATCTGGGACAGTCTGCCACTGGAGGCGGTAACCAGTAGTAGTATGCAGGTCTTTAAAGCTAATCTGGATAGATTCCTGATTGGAAACAACATTCTGCAAGACCAGTAGTTACTTAGTGGCAAGCGGTATGGACAGAAAAAGTCTTCTGCACTCTGTATAAACCTAGAAACCTATGAAACCTGTCTAACTGCCCCCCCCAACCAGCCCCCTCAACATGGTGCACAATGCAGAAGTGTCACGGTGAAAGATTTCCAGTGTCCACCAAGACTGAGCAGTTGTGAGTGCATCATTTGAACTGTTTCTCAATATATCCTGAATGTGGTGTCATGCAACTGCATGCACATGTAGGCTGAGACATCTTAGTCAGTCCTCCATGGGAGAGGAGAGCAGTCCCTGTGATGCACAATCATTGCTCAAACTCCCAGTCCATCACACAGCAAAGAAAAGGATATTCACACACCTGAGCCTGTGTCATGTCGTGAGGTGCGGCACAACCGCCTCAGTCCACCATGCCACTGGTACTCACTGAAATATAGCTGTATGCCTGCCTGCAAACATAAAATAAGCCATATATTAATCTTTCATTAACATACATGTAGATCAAAATCATATACTGTGCAATGTTTTAAAATATTAAAAAAATACATATTTTTATTATAATAACAACAATGCCTTTCAAGAGGTTATGGTAATGGTCAGTTAATCACCCTGTATTGTCATGTAGCACTTGGATATGCCTCATGCCACACTGCACCCCTAGATGGTGATCTACTGACCATTAAATTAGCATAATTGGAAAGTGAACTGGTGTTGGAAAACATGGAGACAGGTTTGCTGCATTCTAAAATGGAGAAGTCAGGCACTGCAGATGGAGCACTGTGAGATGTAATGAACCATGGTTGCAAAACAAACACCCAGTACCAACCACACAGCAGCATCAGTGGTCATGATCACGATGCTTGCCACATCAAACCCTTCCACCTCCCAAACCCAATATGAGGAGGAGGAGTACATGGGAGCACTGGAAGACTGCCCCGGTTCACTCAAGAACAGGGGTAGTCAGCTGTGCAAGGGTTAGCAGTAACGCTACACCTTTGGGCAGGCTAACTAACACAGTATTTATTTTTTATTTGCAGTCAATGGAGGGAGTGTTAATATTAAGTTGGGCTGCCATGAAAAGGACCTCTCCCCATTACCCAGGTTTTTATTTTGTTTTTTATTTAGAATTTTGGTAAATGGGTAAGCCCACTGAGATGGACTGTCCCTTTTTCAGGGGTGACCCTGGGAAGGGTACAATGAGAGGTACAGGTATGATACAAAATAGGAATACAGCAGCAGTGGAGGAATGTATAAAGGCAAGTAAACAGTGGTTACAATTATTTGCATAAACAATTATAAATAGTATAATTTACAAATCACTCAGACAACAACCTAAGCTAAAATCAATAGCAACAGATTATATACAATGTTCATAAGGGCAAAAGGGCTATATGAGGGGGACCTTGAAGTGATATAAAGAGGGGCAGGTTAGGGCCACAGGTGAGAGGGAGTTCCAGAGAGAGGGTTCTGAGAAGGAAAATGCTGTCTGATCAACTGCTAACCGGGGTTTAGGGATTGCTAGCAGTGGGAGGCCAGCCGACCTAAGGGACCTTGTCGCAATTTTGCATTAGATAAGGGTTTTAAGACAGGGAGGGGTGGACAAGTGAACCAGTTTAAAGATCAGACACAAGGTGTAGTATTGCAGTCTAGCTTCAAAGGAAAGCCAACCAAGAGATACAAGGACAGAGCAGTGGTACTCACTGGAATTAGTGCCAAGAGTGTAGCATCCAATCCTGTGGTATGCTTGTTTTAGCCTGGCAAGGGTGGAGATCTGGGCAGTATGGAGAAGAGGAGCTCCATAAGAGATAAGAGGAAGAAGAAGAGAGGAGGATGCTATGGCCAGGCAAGAACAGAGGTTGAAGGAATAAAAACAACAAAAACAATCATTCGTTAATGCCAGATGTTCGCCATTGGTATAGAAGCCCGGGGGTAGAAGATGCATTTTGGTGAACTGTGTGGGTTATGTATTGCCAAAGTTAGGAGCCTACATTTGTAAATTTGAACACAGGCTCATAAGTTTGTAATAGTTTTATATTTTTGTCCCAAATTATCAACATTGGCTTCTTATGACCCCACATGATGAAGAAGTGCGGAGAAAGTTTTCAACTCCTGTCTGAAAGGTGATTTCACGCAGGGATTGCAAAAACACTTTTCGGGATGCAAAAACACATATTGGGCAGGATTTGGGAAATGACAGCTGTCACGTTCTTGAGGTGCTGTAAAGAAATGGCTATGTTGTAAATTTAGGGTGCCAGGATTACGGTTCGCCAATTGCCAGGTGGCTGTGCCCCTCACTTCTAACTAAGGATTCCAACTTCAGGAGGGGCAGACCTTGGGGACGGGGTGGTGAACTTCATATTTTGGTGCCCTAGTGAAGAGCACACTAACGCCAGCACCTTGAATGGGTGCAGTGAAAAAGAGTTTAGTAAAACTCTGGTATTGTGACACTAGAAAATCTCAAGTACTATGGAGCCTGAAGTATATCAGTGAGTAAATATAGATTTATTTCATTTTCAAAAGATCTATACTCTTCTTTTAATAACACACTGCACCTTTAACATGTTTGTAACATTAAAACTAACAAAAAGAGCCATTACAGGACCATGGCGATGCTTCAAGTACAAGTGAAAACTACAAAAAGTAAAAACCTCAGGCACTCATCAGCCAGACTGTAAAGTAAGGATGCTGCACTTTCAACTTCAGGATAAAAGAACATGGCTAGGAATTTCAAAGGGGAGGGTGAGACGCAACTCCCAATTCTGAGTTGTGCCTATGTCCTCCAAGATGTGCCAATACATCCCGGCATTAGTTTCAAAATGTTTGCCATATTTTCAACAGTTGCCATAATTTGCTGTAGCTTATGTCAAGAAAATGATGTATGCATCACTTTGTTAGTGCATACAGGACCCGAAATGCCACAAATCATGCCATCTGCACCCATATCTTGTGAGCAAAGATTACCAAAATGAGACAGACACCTGACACATCTGTGCAATTTAATTCTAAAAATTCCAGCCCAGATCTTGAGTCAGCATACATAACTTTCAAGCAACAGTGCTCCACAATGTGGGCAAAAAATGAACCAATAAAATGCTGACCACAGTCCATAATCACCTTACTCCATAGAGGGGACATGGTTCAAAGGGAACTGATTTTTATAACAGTCTATAATAAATGTGTGTGATGACTCCCCAACTTGAACCCCTTACCTGCCACCACCTTGCCTCAGACAGGGGAGGGCTAAAGCCTGGGGGCAGCTCCTGTGTCTAGGGGTATATGGATGGTAACATCTAGCTAGGAGTTACCCCATTGTAAACAGTTCTGGAAATGGCTGCGCACTCCTCCTATGCCTAACCACTGGGGCACCACCTGTAAAAGTCCCTGTGCCACCTTGGTGGAGCCATTCAGCCTGCACTACACTGTGCCCCCATGGGGAGACCACCTGCTGTCCTCTTCTTCTTCCTTGTGCTCTCCATCATGTTTCCTCCTTTACATTCCCTACCCCTTGAAGACACCAGGGGACTCTGGTAAAAACATCTCTCTCTAAAGCCCCCTTTGGTCAAAAAATAGATTTATTTAGACAAACTATTTACAAATCCTGGCAAAACAACTTGGGAATACTGTATACTGTATCAGTTGAGAACTTAGCAGCAAACTCATTTTAGGCATAAGAAACAGATACACAGGCGGAGGTGCTCTTTACCCTGTGCTAGGGAATACAGGCTGGTGCTCACTGGTTTCAGAGTCAAAGTTATTTGCAGTGACTCCATAGTGTCAAAATACCTGGAACAGATCACAGTGAAATATGCACACAAATTATTAGAAAGCCTACCAGTCTCTGTAAAGTTTGTTTTATTTTTTAAATGTGCAAACTTCCAAGGTGCTAAACAGTGTTGGAGTTAATCAGGAACAGATAGGTGAAAACATACAGTCTTCATTGGGGACATCATGGCAACTGCTCACATGAATAGAAATTGGACGATGGCTGGCAGAACAGCATGAGTACCTATGTGGTTCACAAATCAGATGACGCTTCGGCTACACCTTCATCAGAGTCCATTCGTGTGAGCAGTTTGTCTATGTGCATTATTTTAGGCATACTTCAGTTCTGTTTACTAGAGTGTGTGCTGGCTGCTGAGAAAATGGCTGCTTGATCCCATTACTCTGCATACCCCTAGTCAAACCCTTCAGGAGGGTGTAAACAGATGCTGGCCATTTCCTGAAACCAGTAACCTTGGGCATAATTCAAATCCACCTCAGGATTCTATTTTGCCCATAGCAACTCACAACGAAAGCAAGAGTAACCCATACATTCCCAGTTGGTTTCCAGAGTCATTTCCCTAAGAAATAAAACCATCACGTCTTCTAATTTATTTATTTATTTATTTGAAACTTGATGACTGGGAAAAACACACCGAACCGAGCCTTGTTACCAGGCATGACCTGGTGGGGGAGTGGAACTAGGAATAACAAAATTACGGCAAGTTGACATTATCCTCCTCACAGCACTGCGAAAATAATGCTTTTCCACAAAAGTGGCACAAAGTGATGAGGCAAACCAAATGCCCTCAAAATATTAAAGAGGAACTAAAGTCAAAATGTATAAATAAATATGTTGTGCAGAGTGTTTTGATTTGTAGGAGTAGCCCTAGTATGTCCTTCCCTTTGCTTACTATGAGGAGTTTTTTTTATTTGCCTACCAGTTTTATGGCCCTTGGGGGTCTCCATGTTTGCATTTTTATGGCTCCTCTCTTTCTTACAATGCTTCCTGTCCCAAGTGACAGTGATGCATCCAGGATCATGCATTCAAGAAGAGCTTTTTTTTGCCAAGTTTTTACAGCAGTACAGCTGTGGTTTTAAGTAACTGTGTCCAGGGAGCTCTCATGAAGGCTAAATTTACAGATGCCAAACACCTGAGGGATAACTGAATCAGCTTTTCTGTAAGGAAAGAGCTACAGTCTTCACTAATTATAGCACTGGTGGCCTAGGGCGATTTATGTGCCTTTTTATGTTTGTGTGTAGTTTATTAAAATTAAAAGCGTTAAAAACAAAACTTTCACGTCTGCTGGCTAGATCTAGACACATACTTAGAAAACAGTTTGGACTAGAAAGAGTTATTTAGTTGAAGCCAGAATATCAGGATCCTAAAGAGATTGCTACTACAGCAGTTATTACTCTCTGAATCAATGATCCTGGATGCATCACGGTCACATGGGATAAGAGGCACTGTAAGAAGTAGATGTTCTATAAAAAAAATGCAAATATGGAGATCCTCATGGGTCACAAAACTAGCAAGTAAATTAAAAAAAAACTCCTTTGAACAAACAAAGGGAAGGGCATACTAGGACTTCACCTACAAAGCACAACATATTTTTTTTTGCAAATTTTGACTTCAGTTCCCCTTTAATAACAACGTCCGCCCTTTCCCCTCATCACACTCCTTAGGCCATAAAAGTAGAAATCTCAGTGAAAGCAAAAGTTCCTCATACTCAGATGACCTTTTGCCAGACATAAAATCTCTGCAGCCAAATACACATGACCAAATAAACCGACATTTTTTCACCTATGGTTGTGGTATTCCCTACTTATGTTGCAACCCCAGCTGGTTTTATATGAATAATTTGTAAGTGATTTTTTTTTTCAATTTTGCATGGAACCCTATATTAAAAAACAGGTTCCCTTTCCACTGGAATCAAGCGGTGTTTAAATATTTAGATATTAGGGTCACATGGCAGTGGGCCCATCTTTAACTGCTCAAATTTGAACCATTAACCTAACAAAATTGACCTTAACAATTGGTTACAATTACATCTAAGATTCTTTTCCCATCTAGAGGTCATCAGACAAAATACACTGTGCAGGATATAGAGAATAATGCATGGGCAACCACACACAGTAAGGCTGTGTTTCCACTGAGGGTTGAGATGACATCATATGGACCTTGAGAGGAAAGCTCGGGAGGTCCATGATGTCATCTCAGCCCCAAGATAAAAACACAAGTAGAGTTGGGAATGGTTCCTCATGTTTTGTTTCTATAGTACAGTATATGGTTTTACTGTTTGTCAAAACTGGAACTTTCAGTTTATATACAGTAGTAAACGGGACCCATCCACACCCCTCCCACTTACCTTTTATCGCTCATTGTCAGTAACTATATTAAAGATACATTATTTTGTTGATGGTAGGGCTTAACAGGAGGTAATCGGGCACAGCAGCTTTGTGTGGCCTTTGATCTGTGCTCAACTTTTGCCCATGAACAACAATGATTCTGAGTGTATGTAATCCACACACAACCATATAGTGTAGTGCATTACTTGCAAACTCTCCCAATAGTTCTAGACCCCATATATTTTCACTCATGGTATAAAATTATTACCAGATTTATATGGAACCTCGATTAAGGTTTACAATATTACAACTTCTGAAAAACAAAAATCTTGGCACACAGAAATGTTGCAACAAGACACTTGCTTTGATGCTTCAGAGTGTTGGATTTATTAAAGTGCAGAAAATGGTGGGTGAGCTGGTGGCACAGAGACACAGTCCGAGACAGTGCCTGTGTGCTCACAGCTCACCCACCATTTGCTACACATAATCTGATAAATACAGCACTTTGAAGCATTGAAGTATATGATTGGGCTCTCTGTTAAAGCATTGGCATGTGCTAAGTTTTTGGTTTTTCATGTACTGCCTGCATTGATAGCACCGCTGTCACCGTGAGCAGCCTTTTTTGTTTCTAATACTACAACTTCTCCATGACAAGAGGGTGTGAACCTACCAAATGTAAAACTTTATGTGTAGGTCACCCAGTTAAAACTAATCTGTCAGTATGGATCAACAACATATACAGTGCACTGGAAGCATATTGAGTTTGCTATGAACAATCTCTTTGATCTAGGTAAGTACTGGTTTACAAACCCCCCAGGGTGTACACTACTTTTCAGATTTTTACAGTATATGGCCGTCACTTTAAAACAGTGGTTGATTATTTGTAAACAAGCACAGTTACAAGATACAGTACAGTGACCTGCTGCCATGCATTGGCCTATGATTTATTTTCCCCACCTAATACTATAGACCAGACAATGAGATGCTGGAGTCACATGGAGTTCAGTTACATCTTCCAGCTTTTAGACTCTAAGGGGTTTTATCATTCAGGAATCTCCAAATTGCATATCATTTGCCACATTTGGACCATTTCAATTATTTTCTGGTGTGGTCCTACTTACTGGGGTTGGGTACAGAAATGGTTGAATTGTCAGAGAAACAGAGATTGCTACCCACAATATTGATTTGGTCATCCTCTGGGAGAGGTCTGGTCACATTTGGTGGGTGACACTTTCAACAGAGTTCACTGCTTCTATAATTTACAACTGGAATAAGGAGCTAGGAACAGAGCATTCTGAAGAAGTGCAGCTAAAATGCACCATACCGACATACAGGGTCACATCAGTGACAAGTTGGAGGGATCTCTTGTGGGAATGCTGCTCAAGATATTTTACAACCCTAGCTGTACTGGCTACATTTATGGAACCTGAGATGGAATGCTGATGGTGGGGTTGTGGGGCTCCTTCAGTGGCCCAGGCACTTGTTCTTTTGGGCTTGTGCAGTAATTTAAGAGCTATTGGCAAAATGTCATTGAGGAGCTGGAAGATATGCTTCAGCTGTGGCAGGAGATAACTCCGTCATCCCCAAGATAGTAATATACAAGGATGCACCCTGAAGTTACTCCTAGATCTTCCTCTGTCTGTACACAAATGGAAGGTGAGCAGCGGGTATAGAAATAGTGCTATCCAGTGCAAATTCAAATCCTATAGTTGGTATAAATAGTACAAGTTCAGCACATAACAGTCAACAGATAAAAGACCTACCCCTAAACCCATTGACCAGTCAGCCACCACTAACCGCTTTTAGCACTTTGGCACTCGCCTTCCTCAGGGGATGTGGTATCAAAAAACATCTTAGTTACTTATATACTGTAAAGTGCACATGAAAACAAATGTTTTATAAATTGAATAATTAGTTAAACAGTTTCCATAATGGTTCTATATGATAACGGCAATCACCAAAGGGTGATTGCCATTATGGCAAACATACATCACCGAAAATAAGAACGGCGATGTACATTCACAGCAACAAAGCTACCGTTAAGTGTTTATGCAGGGGGCTTTGCCCCCTGCACCCACCCTTACTAAAATAAAGAACTCCGGGGGTGCATGTCAGGAAGGGGTGATAACCAGGACAAAAAAAAAACAGAAACACCAGTGCAAAAAAGCACAAAATATTGTACTCCACCCCAGCCCTGAACCCTGCACCCTCCCCACCAGAGCCAGCCACCCTAACCACCATGCCAGCTCAGCAGTTTCCCCTCTCACCATCCCCACATATCTTATGGATACCTTACGGTACCCTGTTGCCCTTCCTCTCACCCTGCACTTTCTAATCGCTACCCTTTCAGGGTCGCTCTCTTCACAGGTGCTGAGATTGAGTCACTCAAATCTGAGTCTCTCAATCTTAGTCGCCCTTTTAATGGTATAACCCCCAGAATTAAATGCCTTAGTCTTAGGAGACTAGTTCAATAGAATAATTTAGTTACATCTGTAATTCATTCAGTGACTTGAAATAAGTTAAATTATGCCCTACAGCATTGAAAAAATGTATCTTGTTAACTGCAGATACAAAAAGCTACATTTCAATAATAGTAAATATTATATTCAAGTTTTTCAAGTATATTAATCAAGTTTGTTTCATTCTTTTCCAAAAATCTAGTCTGGATTCTAATATAATCCATAGTGTTCTTAATTTCACTGTTGTCCTCATCTTGAGTGATGATCAATTCATGCTGTGGTACATCCACATGGTCCCCTTTTCTGGCTCATCAGGTTTCATTCAGAGGTTAACTTTTGTCATTCAACATTCAGACTTTTTATAACTACTGTACAAAAAATAATAACAAATGAAACTTTTAAAAATTAATTGCCAACAACTCGTCTCTGTAAATCTTTAAAATATCTAAAAATCAACAGTTAGCTTCATTTTACATAACCCCACTCTTTCATTTACAGATAAGGTTTGAAATCTGCTACATTGTTCAGACCTTTCGGTTTTGAACTTGCTAACCTCCATATCTTGCAACCAACAGTTAACTTTATTTGATAACATAACCCCACTATTACATTTATAAATGGGGTCTATCTTCATAGACCTCACTAAAGCATTCGATACGGTGAATCACCAGATCTTACTATCCAACCTTGTATCACTAGGACCGTCCAATGACACTGTGTCATGGTTTCATAGCTACTTGGCTGACAGATCGCAATGTGTAAAAATTAGTGAGGTAACCTCTGATCCAAGGAATGTAAATTTAGGGGTCTCCCAAGGATCTATTTTAGGACCACTACTTTGCATCCTCTTTATAAACTCACTATCTAATGCTTGTACAGCTAAGATGTTGCTTTATGCAGATGACACAGTGATCTCTGTACCAGGCACTCACCCAACTGAAATTGTAGCTACCCTACAATACAGCCTCAAAGAGCTTGAGTCCTGATTCTCTCAAAACTGACTGCTCTTAAACTACAAAAAAAAAATATGCACTTCACTCTGCCTAACTCAAAGAAGACTGCCATCCCTCTGACCATCCTTGGTCAAAAGGGAGATACCATTGAACAGGCAAGCTTCAAATATCTTGGCATTCACATTGACAACACCCTCTCCTTCACCTCTCACATAGACCATATTATCTAATCAGCTAATATTAAACTTGGAATCCCATATCGCCACAGGCAAGCGATGACACCTGATGCCCTAAATCTAGAAACACAAAGCTCAGTTTTGTCTGCCATAGACTATGGGCTAGTAATGTACAGTACTGCCTCTGAAACTGCGCTGAAAAGGGTCAGGTTACTATTTAACAAAGCTTGTCATCTGGTCTTAGGGGCCAAACACCTTACACAGACTTGCAGCCTCTACTCCTCAACTGTTTGGCTTCCTCTGCACCTAAGAGCCAGGTATCAGGCCTGCCTGATTGGGAGAAAAAAACCCTCCTAGGTCTAATACCAGAATCTATGGCAGCGTTGTTCCAACACAATACAACTACAAAAATGACCAGAAGATCAGCTAAAGGTGTTCTACATGTCTCCTTCAAGTGTACCTCCTTTGCCCAGTGCTCACTTGCCTACCGGGGGCCACAGTGGCTCAATGACCTCCCTTCTCCCCTTCTAGAGCATGAAAAGAGTGGCCCTTTCAAAAAAGACCTCCATCTCCTCCTTAACCAAGCTAACCACTGTGACTGCTCATCCTAATCACACGATATTCTGCCCCACTCCTTGATTACTCCCCCCAACACCCACCTACCTACCTACCTCCTTCCCCACTAACCCCTCCTCTACCTCCTCCCTAGACAAAGCCCTCTCTGGCTACTACTACCTTACTACTTCACACTTAGTGGCCAAACTATGTTAACAAAGTTGTTTTTTTTTACTGCACAATCTTGTAACAGTGATTTTCAAATCATTTGCACTTACGTAACCAACAATCCTTGTCTAGTATACATTTTTGATACTGTAATATGTGTCATTATTGTCTACCCTATGTATTGTTATGGTCTGTCTTTCCTCTTTTGACTTGGAACCTTTGTAAAAGAGCCATCTTGGCTCAAAGGTATTAATCCAAATCTGAAATAAATAAATAAATAAAAATAACAAAATAAAAAGTTCTGTGATCCAGTACATCATTCAGACCTTTAGGCTTCAAACTTGCTAACCTCCATATCAAGGCAGTCTCCAGCTATGGTAACTTAATGTCCAGGGGCACAGGACCCAAGGCAGCATGGATTCACGATGGGAAAGTCATGTCAGATGAATCTAATAGATTTCTTTGACTGGGTGACCAAAGTAGTAGACCAGGAAGGGGCTGTGGACATGGCTTACCTAGATTTTAGCAAGGCATTTGATACAGTTCCACACAAAAGATTAATACACAAGTTAGCCAGCCTTGGAGTAGGTCCCAAGGTGGTAGCCTGGATAAAAAATTGGCTAGACAACAGGATGCAAAGGGTAGTAGTAAATGGAGTCCACAGTGAAGAAAGGAGAGTTACTAGCGGGGTACCGCAGGGTTCAGTACTGGGACCGGTCCTTTTAATGTCTTTATAAGTGACATTGCAGAGGAACTGGAAGGAAAAGTATGTCTCTTTGCAGACGACACAAAGATCTGCAACAGGGTTGATACACAAGATGGAGTGGAAAGGATGAGAAGGGACTTGGCAAGGTTGGAGGAATGGTCAAATGTACGGCAGCTCAGATTCAATGCAAAGAAGTGCAAGGTAATGCACCTGGGAAACAAAAACCCAGGGGAAGAGTACACAGTGGTGGGTGAGATACTGACAACAGTAAAAATGGAAAGGGACCTGGGGTAATTATATCAGATGACCTAAAAGTGAGCAAGCAATGTGAGAAGGCAGTAAGGAAGGCTGGGGGGATACTGGGATGCATAGGGAGAGGCATCAATAGTAGAAAACAGGAAGTTGTTATCCCTCTGTACAGACAGTTGGTGAGACCCCATCTGGAGTACTGTGTGTAGTTCTGAAGACCCCATCTCACAAAGACATAGACAGAATGGAGGCTGTCCAGAGGAGGGCAACCAAAATGGTGCAGGGTATGCACCAGAAGACATACAAAGAAAGACTAAAGGAGCTTAATATGTATACCCTTGAGGAAAGGAGGTAGAGGGGACATGATAGAAACTTTCAAGTACCTCAAGGAATCAACAAAGTCCAAGAGTGGCATCTTTCAGAAAAAGAGATGTGCAAGAACAAGGGCACAATTTGAAGAAAAGAGGAGACGACTCCAGAGGTAATGTGAGGAAGTATTTTTTCACAGAGAGGATTGTGGATGCATGGAACAGCCTCCCTGAGGAGGTCGTGGAGTCAAGAACAGTGAGGGAATTCAAGACTGCATGGGACAGACATAAGGCAGTCCTAGTGGGGGGTAGGAGGAAGTAAGCTGTTGGTTAATTAGGATCTGCAGCTTATCTGTTTGGTAGGAAAATGGGCAGACTAGGTGGGCCAAGCGGTCCTTATCTGCTGTCAAATTCTATGTTAGGGGAACTGTAGTTTTTTTTTGCCATTCCTGGCATATTCTAAACCAACAAACCTAAGACCTTTGGGATCTGCATTGTGTGTATCCCGCCGTTATGTGTATCCCGCCGTTGTGTGTATCCCAAAAATTAACACCCACTGGGCTATTCATATTGACATTAATTATATTCCTGACATGTTCTTGGATACGTTTTTCCAAAAAATGCTTTGTCATACCAATATACAACATATCACAAGGGTATACCAGTGATTTGAGGTTATTTTGTAATACCAGTGCATATACTACCTATGTTGTCCTATTATACACTCATTTATTCTATATTGTTTCAAAGTTACTGGATGTGTAAATATGTTCTTTTCATTTGCATACTGACATACATTACAATTTCTACACTTTTGAAGCCCCGGGTAACCACATGGTAACAACTATTTCATTTTCTTTGTTAAACTTATTATGTACAACAAAGTATTTTACATTTCTTGCCCTTCTAATAGATATGCATGTTTTTCTCCAAAAAATTCCAAGCATTTTACATCATTGGTCAGAATGGGCTAGTACTTATGAACAATTGACCCCACCTTGACAGATATGGAATTATGTTCAGTACGTAAAGTTATTGGTTCCTGCTGATTACTAGACTTGTCTTTTGTTAATAATAAAGCTTTCCTTTCCCTTAACCTCGCTTTTTCCTTTGTGTTTTGTACGGTTCCACCCTCGGAACACCCTAGCATTCCGGTGCCAGGCAATTAGGGTGCCAATTGGCAATGTCGCCAATCACTGTTTTTGAAGGGGGCTGTGCCCCCACACACCCGTAACTATAGATTCCTACTCCCAGGGGGCAGACCTCAAGGAGGAGGTGGCAAATCCTTGATTTGGCACCCTACTTATCCAGCGCCATAATGCCAGCCCTCTGAACACCTGCAGTGGTTTTGTACCAACTTCAAGTTATAACCCCTTTCTAAAAAAATGTTCCATCATTTCCTCAGACTGTACTACAAAATCTTCTATGGTGCTACAATTCCCTCTTAAGCATAGGATTTAGCTAAAAGGAATGGACTTTTTTCAAATTCTTTGGGTGTTAACCTTTATAATGCAGGTACAAATTACACGCTGTCTCTTTCCTAAAACTCTTTGAAATTACACACTGACCAATTTTCCCTTCTAATAAAACATCAAGAAATGGTATAGTAGTTTCCTCAATCCTATGTGTTACTTTAAGTCCCAATCTGTTCTAATTTAACCAACCAATGAATTCAGGCATATTTGCTTTATCACCTCCCCATAGGCAGATGACATCATCAATAAAGTGATGCCACATAATGACATCATCTGCATGTGGGAAGCTGTCTGAGAACATGCGTATCATATTCCCAAAGCCTCAATTTAAGGTTGACATAAGATGGTGCCATACAGGTCCCCATCACAGTGCCTAGTATCTGATAATAGTGTTCACCATTGAATTCAAAAGAATTATGCATCAAAATGAAGTTAATGCTTTCTATTAAAAACCTATTGGGTTTTGCGTTGGACTTTTTTCCAGAAAGTACCTGCATGCTGTTATACCATCATGGTGTTGTATTGAGGAATATAACTGTTCAATATCCACTGATAGTGATACATAATTCCTTTGCTAGACAGGACGCGCTCATTCATAGCTCAGTCAGTGGCCAGACATGGAAGTGAGAGGGGGGCTGTGTTGATCGCCAGCCGGGACTTAGAATGGTGAGAAGCAGGATGGTGAGTGATTACTTAACAGGGTGGGAGGGTCCACTAGACAACCACAGATGGGGGTGAGTTTTAACGGGATGGGGATTGGGAATAACAGAGTTTTTTTTGCAACTAATATTGTTTGAAAGACAAGTTATTCACGTAGACATGATGCAGATGTGTGCTGTACCAACTGGATTATGATTCAGACTTTATTCCCTGCTTATTGATTACCCTCTACCTGTCATGAGCGGGATGGGGACATGTCACCAGCTGCTGGTCAGCACTCATGGAAGCACAGAGGCAAGTATGGTTAATAAGTATAGAGCTTGATTGCTGAGTTGTTTTTCTTCTTACCAGGGAGCTCCAGACTGTCAACCTTGTTTATTGCTTTTATCTTAATACACCATAATTTTATGGTTCCTATGTCTATGTATTATGGATTTACTCTGTGACATTGCTATGCCAAATATTGTGAAATATCTGACCTGTACTTTTATTATGTACTGTACATGTCTCCTTTTTAATTTATGGAAAATCAATAAACTTTTAACTGCAAAAAAGGAGGGGTTCAATCTGGGCTCCCAAGCTTGTTTGGTTCTACAAGAATAATTTGAAAACCTTTTTAATTTTTTTTATTTTTTTAAATCTGGCCTCTAACTATACTACATATATGCAGGCTGCCTGTCTGAATTTTTTTCTCACCTGCTTGATCAAACTGCTATTTCCTCATAAGGGACTGGACTCCTGATCTGAATCAGTCATCAGATGCACAGACCCTGATAGTGTTAATAATCTTAACATACTGACCCTCTAACTGGGACCACACTGTCATCAAAAATGTGCACAGCATCTTCATTTCAAGCTTGACTGACTGGTGCAAAATGTGACTGGAGGAGGGATTTGATGGGCAGTCTTGACTCAAGTCAGTTTAATGAATACTCATTAAGCCCAGATGCAAAACCTGTTAGATTATAGTACACAGTGCAAGCCCATTGGTCAACAGTGTCAACCAATGAGCTTGTTGGGAGTACTGTAAGCTGTCATTCATTGACAGTTCAGTCAGTGGGCAGCCATGGAGGTGAGAGCAGTGCTGTACTGCTCACTGACCCAGAGAGCTTAGTGGGACCAGTGGAGCGGGGTAGGATGTGGTTACCGCAGTGGGTGGGGGGTTGAGGACCACTCACTCATGGAAACAGGGTTAAATCAGTGACCGGAGGGGGGAATGTTCACTTACACTATGGAAAAGGGGACCTCATTTATTTTTATTATAAGGGGATCAGGAACTGGGAGGGGGGAGGGCCACTTACACTATGGCAAAGGGGAAGTCATTTATTTTTCTTATAACAAGGATTGGGACCAAGGAGGGGGGAGCATACAAATTGTAAAAAAACAAAGACAAGGCGCTGCGTCAGCATGTGGTCTAAAAGCAAAACAAAATGGTTATATTAAATGCACGCTGAAAATAGAAAATAGAGTTGAAAATCTACGTTTCGACCTTAGGTCTTCTTCAGGAAATATCTAAAAGAGAAAAAAAAACAAGTTAGAGTAGAGGAGAGGTAAAATGAGAGAGATATATATGTGAGAAAGAAGAAGGGGGAGGCTAAGGGAGAAGAAGTGATAAATGATAAGATTAAGAGAGAATCTGTGAAACAAAAAGGTGATGATGGGAAAGATAAAACATAATGGGAGAGAAAGAGCTGGGGAAGATCCCAGGTAGAGACTGATTAACAGGGCCTTGTAAGAAGGCTGAAAGGTGACAAATGTGTGAGAAGGAGACAGAAATGGAGACACATGGTGAAAATGAAAAATAAATCAGTACAAAAACAAATTGACTTTAGGGAAAAAAAGGGGAGGCTGAAAGATGTTAGTGAAAAATAAGTCTATCATTTAAACCAGAGGGCTGCTGGGAGCAAAGGCGGATGATCAGCTTGGCTTCCATGTTTTTTCTTTGGTTAGGATCCCGGAAGCCCTGCTGAAGGACACAAACAGAAAGGTCATTGACAATGTGGTCCCTGGAGATAAAGTGGGATACAATGGGTTTAGCAGTTTCACCACTCCTGACCGCTCTGTAATGTTGAGTCAAGACTTGAGTCAAGACTGCCCATCAATGTGGAGGGGGGAGGGCCACTTACTCTATGGCAAAGGGGAGATATATTTTTCTTATACCAGGATCGGGACCGGGAAGGGGGGAGGGACAACTACACTATGGGGACTGCGGCTGCATGGGTCTTGGGCTGGTGGGGGGGACATACCATACACTACTGCCATGCAAATGGGCCCATAATGGTCATGCTAATGACCTCTAGTGCCTTGCATGCCCAATGGGCTCATTTGCATAGCTATCTTCGTGAATGGCAGTTTTGTGACGGAGCGCTATCAGCTTCGGGGCTATTTACTGGCTGGCTGTTGGGGCAGCGCTGCTATGTCTTCCACTGCTTTTCCTGGGATAGCACTGACCCCACTGGCCTCCTAGTCACAATCAGATAGCCCACCAGGCTATCTGACTGTGGATAGCACAGTTACCCACCAGCGCAACCAGGGAGCGCAGCACAAACATTTGCACCCACTTTGCGCAATCTTTGTGAATCTTGCCCACTTATATTTATGTAAAACTGGCAGGAGTTAATTGGTTAAATATTGCCTCTTATATGTAAAAGGTTTGAGATCCCCAATTAAGAGTAAAAAGTTCTAGCCCACTAAGGACATTTGCATACAGACATTGCATTAATATAAGAAACTCATCTCATTCTCTCTGAATCTGACAAACTTAAAAGAAATGGGTGTTGGAACAGTTTTTCATAATTCCTTTAGCAGTAGAAGACATAGAAGTGCTATTCTCATTAGAAAATGCATTAATTTTAAATTACTAAATCACAGAACTGTTATTCAGGGTGGGCAGTGGATCATTTTAGGACAGATAGGTGAGCTAGATATAATATTATGTAATATATATGATCCTATTGGGAATTCCACTAAATTCTTAATAGCTGTCTTTGATAAGACAAACTTAACTGTGAAAGAGTCATATGGGGTGAGACCGTAAGTTTGTTCTATACCATTTCTTAGCTAAGAGTAATTCTCAAATTTGGAAAACTAACAGTAAGACAAGAAAGATGATAGAGGATAGAATGTGTGATCTGGACTTGGTTGATGCATGGCTTTTTATTCAGGTTTGCAAGGGTCCTACAGTAGGATTGATGTTATACTCCTACAGTATCTAAGGAACTCAGTAATATTATTTTCAACTCATTGATTGGTTCATGCATAATATTAGACTGTACCACTGTGAATGTAAATCTTGCATTTTTACCAGATGCTTGGAGCCCCTCTAGGTGAAGGTTCAACTGTTCTCTCCTGAAAAATGACAAATTTAAGAACTGGATACAAGAAAAGGCAACAATATATTTTAAAATAAATGATAATAGGGGGACATTGCAGGCTTGGATATGTGAGGCATATTCAGGCATTTATCAGGGGTAAGATTACAAGGTTTTCCACTGCACAACAAAAAGAGAGAAGAAAATGTCTCTCAGATAAGGAACACAAACTTAAATACATGGAAAACATACATAAAGCAAATGTCTCACACAATTCTAAAATTCTAAAAAAAAGAATCCTTCTAAAATATGAAATGAATAAATTATATACAAACATAGCCAAAGATGCATTATTTAGGACCAGGCACAGCTTCCAGGAATCAAGAGAAAAATCTAGTAAGCTTCTTGAGTTTCAACAGCTATACAATCAAAATATAATTCATAGTATTATAGGCAAAAATAAAACTTTGCACATCAGACCTAAGGAACTAAGAAGAGTTTTTTTTTCCTTCTAATTCTATAAAGGAAGGGAAAGGGGGAATTGTTTAACCAGGAAAGGCACACTAAGCCGAAGCTTGTTTCCAGGTGCGACCTGGAAGCACAAGGAAGTTAAGTGACTTGCTCAGGGCCACATAGTATGCAAGTGGTGGCTGTAAGATTCAAACCCAGGTCTCCAGGTCTGCGGCTCAGGGCCTTAAACCTCTGCACTATACTGCCTCCCATATAAACACCTATATAATGCAAACCGCATGACTGGTTGATCAGAAATCAACAATTTATTGGAAAACACTTTCCTCCCTGCCCTTTCAGATGGGGAAAACCAGATATTAGATTCAGTAATCACAATAGATGAGGATACAAAGGCCATTAAGTCCCACCCACCTTCCAAAACACCCAGAACAATTTGTGGGGTTGGGGGGATTTACACTCTACTTAATGACACTCTTAATGGACAGCTACAAAAAGTATCAAAGGAGAAAGGAGACATCACTCATGTCCCCAGTCGGGTTGCTGTATACAAATTGTACACACTCAGCACTTCTAGTGATTGTGAAATTCCTCCATTTATTGTTGAGAAAAGTGCAAATAGGCAAATATACATCATACTCCCAAGCACTCCATATTAGGTGGGTGGCTACGAAGGTGGACAAAACCACCACTGGGCCCACTAGTCAAATGTTTCATGACCATCCAGCAGGTACTTTGTTAAAAGTTTGGTAACCCACATAGGGAGGCGAGTGCAGTCTCCTTTCTTGTCTAATACTGTAACGTCTGTGGAGCAAGGCACCACCATGCCTTAGAGCATGTTTTTCTTGTTTGAGGTGCAAAAAGTGTTTGAGAAACCAAATCAGATAGGGAAATTACTGTTAGCATTCACAGAGGCTATAATTACTGTTATTTCTTAAAGAAAGGTAAAGACACACTGGAGCCAATAAATTACTGACCAATACCTCTTACGAATGTGGATTACAAAATACTAAGCAAGAGGCTACAAGGGATACATTTAGCAAAATAGACATGACTATGAGAATATTAGGTTATTTTATTAGTGACATGGGATGGCAAAAGTTCAACAAACCCGCATTTTATAATTTGTTGCCCATACAGCATTTGAGCTAATCAAATGGAAGTATTTGAAACAGACAACTACTAAATTTAATTTCAGACAAAGTGTATTAGGTGGATTAGTATATTATACAATGCTGCATCTGCTAAGGTAGTAATAAATAAATATTTTTCAGAAAAAAATTCCCTTGGAAGGAGGTACAAGGCAGGGGTGCCCACTTGCCCCTTTTCTTATTACCTTAGCTCTAGAATTGCAAATATGCTCCATAAGACAGCCAGCCCAGAGGTGTGGAGGGCTGAGGCTGTGATGCCTTATCTCCTGCCATGCCAGTGACCCATGTTCGTCGTGCGAGTGGGCCACCAGGGGTCGGCCAGGGAGGGAGGGGATAGAGCATCTGAAGGACAGCCCTCCTCTCCCAGGGAGAGGTTGGACTGGAGATCAGCATATACCTGGCCCCTAGCAGTGGCTGGAGGCTGGCACACCGATTCCACAGATGGGGTGGAGACAAAGCAGACGCCCATCGTGCCACATGCAGAAGCATGCGCGGCTCGGCCATTGGCATCATTGCATGTTTGTCCCATACTCAGGGTCAGGGAAGAAAAACTGGAGGACAAAAATACAGCAGACCGGCAGGATGATTTCGACCCTCCACAGGCACCGCACCCAGCTGGCTGGCACCTCAAGCAAGGGGTGAGTACCAGTGGATGCTGGGGTGATGGGGCTGGGAGGGCCAGAGGAAGGGGGCCAGTCTGGGAAGGAGATAAAGAAATAAACAAAAAAAAATAATTATGTTCCATAAGATAATCTCCAAATATCTCAAGAAGTTAAGTAAAGTAAACAAGAAGATGAGGAAGGTGCTGGCATATGCTGATGGTGTTCTGTTAACATTATCTTATCAGTATAGATCTATTTAGATGGTTAGAAATGTATTTAATGAGTTATGGGTTCTTTCAGGCCTAACAGTTAATTGGGACAAATCAGAAATTATGATACTTAATGATCATTATAACAGCATAAATCTGTCATGCTGTAGAGTTGATCCGAAGTGGGTTAATTCCTCAGTCACATATCTAGGCATTGACACATCTCCTGATCTTTTTTAATTGAACAGCATACATTAAAACCTGATAGTAAATAAAGTGCAGTGGAAAGTAGAGGAATGGACATAAGTCAATGTATCATTATGGGGAAAAGATGAATGCCTTCAAAATGTTAACTCCAAGGATACTATACATCCTAGAATATTTACATCTCTAAAGACAGATACAATTTGGTTCTTCAAGTTAAACAAGCTATTCAAAATTTTTTAGGAACAGAAACACTCAAGCATAAGTATTGATAAAATGAGAGCACCATGGAAATTAGGTGTATTCAGTCTCCCACACTTCGAAAGTACCTTACAACTTTCCTTTTTAAATAAGCCAGTCCCTGGTTTATTAATCTTGAAAAAAGAAAATTGGTCCTTGCCTTGGAAATGTGGTGAATGTGTGTCTCAAAATCAGTAAAGCAATGGGATACCCAGCATTTCCAGTTGAATGTACTCCATTATGAGAAAAGCACAGATAAAATATAGTCACAGGACCATGGTAAATAACTTATGTAAACTTATGTAGAGAGGGATTAAGATTGTTAAAGGCATAACTGACCTAAACACAGATATTTTATACTCCTTTATAGAGATTAAGAGTACATTTATACAACCAGTCACAATATTTCATACTTATCTATAACTGCATTCAGGCTTGGCAGCAGTTTGAGTCATAACTTTGATCTGTCAGTACACACGGAATGAGAATACATACTTATCATCGTAAGTAATAAAGCAGGAGTCAGTTATAAAAGATGTTGTTAGACAGTTACTCTGACCTTACTGAAAAAACACAGGGAAAATAGGAAAAAGACACGGGCCCCAATTTGCAAAAGGGTTGTGCGGCGCATCACCAGATGCGACCGTGCATCCCTGACTTGCGAGGACCATCAGGGGTGTTGCAATATTCAGAAGCCCTCAATGCACCTCGCATACCCGACTGTGCCACCTCACAGATTGTTGCAGTGTGGGGATGGAAATGAGGGGTCCCTCATACATAAACCCTGCACCACAATATTCAGCCCTGCCCTGGTGAAGACACCACCACATGTGCCAGCACAAAGTTAGGGTTGCAAAACCCAGCCTTAACTTTATGACAGGTAAGGTGGTGGCTCACGCAATGGCCAAGGCAGAGCACATGCTCTCCCCCAGCCCCATACCCCGATCGCAGTAACCCATGATAAATGCCCCTTTGCCATAGTGTAGTGGACCTCCCACACCTGCCCCAACCCCATTCACTCTATTGCCATACAGTATGTACATTTCCTGGTGGTATAGTGGCACCCCCACCCGTTCCCCGAATCCTGATCACTTCTGTGTAGTACTATAATTAATAACCCTGGTGGTCTAGTGGAGCCACCATCACCAACCCCCAAACCCTGCACATCTGACCCCCCACCCATACCCCTGGTACTCTAGTGGACCCCCCCATCCGGTAATCAGTAACCCACCACCGGACCCCATCCGACGACTGGCACAGCCCTCTGCACCCATCCACAGCCCACTGCCAACTGAATAGCACAGGAGAGCATACTGTAAATAGTACATCATGTACTATTTACAGTACACGTTGCCCATAACCATGTAAAGGGCCTAGTCAAAATCTAATCTACATGTCACCAGCCTGTAAGCAGTGGGAACCACAGTAGCAGCACAATAAACATATTGTCAAATGTATTTACAGCTTGCACCTGTCCCCTCAAAGCCATGATGAAACCAGGGTTTACCATGGAATTTTTCTATACCCCATTAGCACACTCATGTACAGTAAGCAGCCCCTCTTAAGTACTGGGTGAAGGATATACAGTTTAATCTGGTTCAAGGTCAGTTGGCATTCATCTGTATTCCCTTCCCCCCGGGTCGTGCCTGAAAATAGGCAGGATTTGTCTAGTGCACTTACCTGGTCAACAAAAACGAAACAAATAAATAAATACCCTCCTAGCTAGCATGCTACAGCACTTGGGCATGGGCACATAATTTATTGAAGTAGGTATAATGGTTCATCTCATCTTACCCCTTCACTAGGTCTTAATTTAACAGCTCTATTGTGGTCACAGCAATAAGGATTACCTGTCTCACCACATCTTACCCTTTCTCTTGAGTCTCGGTGTCATGGTGCAACCTCTTCATAATTCTCTTTCATTTGGATTGTGCACCTCCACCTGGCAGCCAAAGTGACAGGAAAACTGCAAGTAAATCTTCTAACGCACGGGACATATGGGTGCAAAAACCATCAGGCTGTCCTCCTTGAGAGTGGACCACCAACAGGACCTTGTTGTCCCTGACCCAGATGGAACTGGAGCCTCTGAAGACTCAACCAGCAAGAGCCAGTATTATGCTGGACTCAGGACCCTGCCACCATTCTAAGGCTACAAGCTGCCATCAAGCAATCACAGCCAAGGTACACAACCATGGATGCCAGAGCACCATGGATTCTGAAACTGGAGCTAGATGTAGAACTGTAGATCATCTTTGGCAGGACAAGGGCCCCTTTTATATACCCTTGGCAGGCAGACAGAAAAACCTGGGAAAGTGCTTAACTAATGAGTACAGTCTGTACTCAGCGCAGGGACGATGCTCTCTTGCTGGAGCAGAAAGGAGCAACAATGGGAAACAACATTTACACTTCAGAATTGGCTAAACAGTTAAACAGAAACAGCTATGAACAGTGTTAATCATAGTCTGAAAGCCCACAAAAATATCTTTTAAATGAAGTATTGGAATCTTCTGTATCTGGCAGCAGTCCAGAGATAGTAATGATTAAGTTTGCCCTATATTATACTACATTGTCGCCATTTTTAGAACATTGCGATGTCACTAACCACCAAGATGTGCTTAAAGGGATACATTCATGTACCATGGCTGACACAGTTTGAATGTTCATGAAAAGCTCTTTCAAATGAGGTATTAGGCTAATCTGTAACTGGGAGCACTCCAGAGATATAGGCTGAGTCTCTTGAATATTATTACTAGATTGCAGCCATTTGTAGAATATTGTGATGTCATTGAGGAACAAGCTGTGCTTGACTCAATGTAGTTAGACACAGATTGTTCCTAGATGACATCACAATGTTCTAAAATTATTGCAATATACTATTAATGTTGTACAGACTCAGTCATCTATATTTCTAGAGTGCATCTAGCTATAAATGAGTCCAATACTCCATTTGAAAGAGCTGTTCATGGACTGTCAAACTATGATGTCCACACTGGGCATTAACTTGTTCCTCTCACTACAATGTGATTAGCCACAGCTTTATCGTCAGTGACATCACAAGGTTCTAAAAATGGCAGCACTGTAGTATCAGTAGGGGGCAGACATAGCAATTGATATCTCTGGACTACTGCTAGCTACAGGCATACCCAGTATGTTTTTTAAAATAGGTTTTGGAGGACTTTTAAACTATGATAGGCATGATACATGGATGTTACCCTTTAACCCTTTTAATGTAAATTTGTAAAAAAAATAAAAAGCCACTTAGTAACCCCTATCTCTGTAGGGGGTTAAATTATTTGGAGCCTAAATGCTTCCAGCCAAGTACCATCACAATTAAGTTAACATAAAGAGTGAGTAGGAACACAGACAGAGCAATAATAGTTTTTCACTTTCTGAAATATGATCCAAGAATTTATTTATTTATTTGAATTTTGATGAACGGGTAAACCCACTGGGACAAACATATCCCATTTTCAGGGGCAACCCGGTGAAGTAAATTTCCAACAAGAGCTATTCAGGATACTGGTTACAGAAAGGTTGGTAGTGTATCAATTTACATAAACAGTCATACATAATAAGTGGAATTAAACAGATCCAGGTAATTGACGGTAGGGACTACAAAACTAGAGATTATTACAAATCAAAAATACAAAGACAGCCTAAGTTGTGAAGTAGGCCAAGGAGACACAATAAACATTCTATGCAAGTCAGCTTATAGAGAGACATTATAATTACAGATATATATATATATAATGATTTATAGAAATATACAACGGTGAAATACTGTAGGTTGAGGGAGGGAGGGGCGGAGGGAGAGAGGGGGAGAGAGAGAGAGAGAGAGTAGTAATGAGATTAGGCAGGGGAGAAGGCATTTGATTGTGTTATCAGGTGGGTTTATTTACAGGTGCAGATCAGGGGAGGGAAGAAAATTTATTTGAAATATGTCTTGAATTGGGGTAAAGAGGAACAGGATAGTAATCATTTAGGGAGGTTGTTCCATTTGTGTGGTGCTAAAAAGGAGAAAGATTTATTGCCTATGGCTAATTGAGTTTTGGGAGGGGCTAACAACGGGAGGTGGGATGAGTGTAGGGTCCTTGAGAATGGTTTTAAAACAAGCAAGTCAAGCTTTGCCTCAAAGGACAGCCAGCATGGGGCTTAGAGTGCATCTCAGTGATGCATGCAAGACGAACATCAGCTGCAAAACAGGCAACCCTATGATAGACCTGTCTTAATTTGGACAGGATAGACTGCTTAGCTGAGAGAAGTAGAGGGGCTCCATAGAATAGACCTGGGAGTAGAGTGGCTGATGCAATTGTTCTTCTGGCTTGCGGGGTCAGGTACTGGACAGTTTGGTACAGTAGACCCAACATTTGGTGGATAGCCTTGATTACCCTATCAGAATGTGCTTCAAATGAGAGATATTCATCCAACCTTGTGCCAAGGTATTTAAAGGAGGATACTCCCTCAAGTGCTTCACCTACTAAGGAGTTGACTACTAGGGGTTCTTGGTTAGTCAGATTGAAAGACTTGTAATGGAACAACATTGACTTCATTTTCTTGGTGTTGAGCACCAGTAAGTTTTCATGGAACCAGGTTTCCAGCGACTGAAAATCATGCTCAAGGTTAGTCCTGATGGAGAAGATGGAGAGGTCAGATCTATAGAGGATGGCATTATCGGCATAGAGTTGTACCGATGTGCCATCACAGTTGCAGGGAAGTTAATTAATTCATATAGAAAACAAGAGAGGGCCCAGGATGGACCCCTGGGGGACCCTGTCACTGATAAGTGATAAGGAGGAAGTGACCCCAGCCCACTTCACACATTGTATCTGGTTAGTCAGACAGTTAGAGAACCAGGCAAGGGAACTGATGTCAAGGCCGAGCTTATTCCGATTGCCAGAAGAAGTTGGTGACTGACAAGGTCAAATGCCTTTGTGAGATCCACAAAGACTGCTCCAGTAGCATGACCCTGGTCCATTGCATGGAATATGTCAGCGGTGACCCTTACAAGCACTGTATCGGTCCCGTGCATTTTCCAGAAACCATGTTGATGGGTGGTAAGGGCATCGGATGATTCTAGAAAGTTGTATAACTGATTATGAATAATTTTTTCTTGAATTTTAGCCAGGGGACAAAAAAGGGAGACTGGCCTGTAATTTTCAGTGAGGTTGGTTGGGCTGTTCTTGTGTACTGGGACCACTATTGCTGTTTTCTATTTGTCTGGTAAGGTCTGTGAGAGGAAGGATCTATTGATTAAGAGGGCAATAGGATATGCCACAGCCGCCGTACTCATCCTGAGGAATTTGGGCGGAAGGGTATCGAATTCCGGTGAGCTGCTAAGATTAAGCCCGTTTAACTGCTGGAGAACCTCCTTACGTGAGGTGAGCTTCAGACGGAAGTAATGGGGGGGGACTCAGAACTGACAATGACCGGATGGAGTGGAGCGACAGGTAGTCCAGTTTTGTGGGTGTCTACGTCCGTGAATAAGTGATTTATCTTGGTGGCCATCTCAAATGGTGTGGTTAGAGTTCTACCTTTGTTGATCATTTCATGGGGGATGGAACGTTCCCTACCCTTAAGTAGGACATTGGCTCATGACCAGAATTGTTTGGGGTTTGCTAGACGATTGACTTGAAGAGATTGGAAGTAGTCCCTCTTGGACCTGGTGGTTTTAGATTTGCATACATTCCACAAGTGACGATAGGTTTGCCAGTCTGAGTTAAGGCCTGATTGTATTAAAGGTTTTCCATGCCTTGTGGCAATGCGGAGCATTGGGCACCTTAGGTCCTTAGTAAGCCAGAGGGAGTGGTTCCCTTTAGTTCTTTGAGTTTTGAAAGGGGCATGGGAGTCAAGGATGGCAGAGAAGGTTGTGACGAAATAGTCCAGGGCTAGATTTATATCAGGAAGGGAGGTGATAGGGGACCAGTCGACGGAGTTCAGATTATCCACAAACGCAACAGGATTAAAACTTGTTAGGCCACGAGACTTTTTTTTTTTTTGCTTAAAACTTTTATTAAGATTTTGCATATAAAGACAGTTACAGACATTGTTAAAACAGACATACTACATACAGTTAAAACTCTATCAACTATTTACAAAGGTCCACATATACCACATAATTCATTTTCTCTATTCTATTACTCTTCTTCTTTCCACCAATTCATAGATTTATATGCTGCTTGATAGCCTTCCCCCTTTTTGCTATTGATCCCTCTACCTGGGCCTTAACTCCCAGCCTGTAAAATCAATGCTTCCTCCATGGTTAGTGTTGCTAAAAAGGGGCTCCATATGGAGAGAAGGGTTTCTATTTTATTTCTTATCTGATAAGATCTCTTTTCCATTACCAAAGCCCCTATAATCAAAGATTGCCACTGCTCAATGGAAGGATTCGCTACCAATACCCAAGTGTTCAAAATGGCCTGCCTGGCCTGTGAAAGCAGCACTCTGAGCCATTTTCTATGTTGGGACCACTCCTCTCCCTCTCCCGCATCCATGCCAAACAGTAGGCCAATTGGAGTGAAAGGTACCTCTGAACCCAGCATACCACTCAGGCTCTGTGCTATCATTTTCCAAAATACCTGTAATCTGGGGCATGCCCAGAAACAGTGGAAATATGTACCTCTATGTTCCTTGCACCTACTACAAGTCTCAGTCACTTCCGGCTGGTATCTGTGCAGAACCACCGGGGGGCAGTAGAGCCTATGTACAAATTTATAAGCTGATTCCTTACATTTATTTGAAAGGAGTAGGCCCATGTGTATTTCTAATATAAGCTCCCAATTGTAATTAGAGATTGGTAACCCCAAATCCTTTTCCCATAATCTCCTAGTATTGTGTGTCATATCTCGGATATTATCTCGTATTATATGCACCATAGCCCCCGCCATACCCTTAGATTCCTTCCTAGCCTTGCAAATCAAGGCCTCTGCCTTTTCCAGTGATACTGCCTGGGGCCCCTGTTTCCTTATCTGTTTACAGTAGTCCCTGGCCTGAAAGAACCAAAACAAGTGGTTACTTGGCACCCTTCTAGCCTCCCTAAGCTCCTGAAAAGAGCATATATCCTTCCCCTGAGCAGGTCTCCATACATTTGCACACCCTAGTATCCGCTCCTCCAAATCCTGGGCCTCCAATCCCGGCCTAAAGAAGGGTTCCGAGGCCGGTAGGTATAAGTCTCCTACCTCTGTCCCCAAGTGCCTTCTTACTCTGTATCCAGCTCTCAGTACCATCAGCACCAGTGGGTTGAACCGGTCCTGGGAAACGTATGCCCTCCTCTCTCCTTTAGCCAGGTATGCTGAGAGCCTGTCCTGGGCCTCCATTTCTTCCAAATTTATCCAACTAGCAGCCTCAGGTCTAGCAATCCAATCCTTTATGATTCTCATTTGTGCAGCCAGGTAATAGGTCTTCATGTCAAGGAAATTTAGCCCTCCGCCCCTTGAACTTGCCTTTAACCTACCCAAGCTGATTCTGGCCCTTTTCCCCTGCCATAAAAATTCAGTGAAACTCCTCTCCAACTTCTTGGTATCCCTCTTGTTAAGGCCCATTGGGAGCATCTGGAGTAGGTAGAGGATCCTTGGTAGAATATTAATTTTGATTAAATTCATCCATCCTATCCAAGACAGTGGTAATGCTCTCCACCTTCTCATTTCAGCCACAACGTTGTTAACCAAGGGGGTATAGTTCAGACAGTAAAGTTCTGGTATATTCTTCCCAATATTTAACCCCAAGTATCTAAAGGAGGAACAAACCTCTTTTAGATCCCACATAGCCTTCCCCATTTGTTTATTTATTTATTTATTTAGTTAGTTAGTTTTTGTTGACCGGGTAAGTGCACTAGACAAATCCTGCCTATTTTCAGGCACGACCCAGGGGAGGGGGATTACCACCCCCTTCCCTAGATACATTACCTCCAACTTATCTAGGTTTATCTTGTACCCGAGAAGGTGGTGAACCCCTTGATAAGTTCCAGTAAGGGAGGCATGGAGTGTTCTGGTTCTCTTAAATACAGGATCATGTCATCCGCATATAGTGACATTTTGTGTTGTTTGTCTCCCTTGCCTCAAACTCCCTTGATATGCGGATTCTGCTTAATGGCCATGGCCAAGGGCTCAATTGCCAAATCAAAGAGTAGTGGGGAAGTGGACATCCCTGTCTCATACCCCTAAACAAGGAAAACCGCTCTGACAGCACCCCATTGGTCAGCACTGCAGCCTGTGGAGAGCTGTACAATGCCCTTACCATACCAATGAATCTCTCTCCTAAGTCGAATCTGTCCAATACCTCGAATAGGTATCCCCATTCAATTCAATCAAAAGCCTTCTTGTCGTCCAGAGACAAAACTGCTGTCATGCCTGGGTGCCGAGAAGAACAATTCACTATATTCAGAGCCTTCCTCACATTATGGTAAGAGTGCCTTCCCTGAATAAAGTCTGTTTGGTCTAGGTGTATTAGCTACAGGAGCAACACATCCAGTCGGGCAGCCAGGACCTTAGCATAGATCTTAGCATCCACATTCAGCAGGGATCTAGGCCTATAAGAGGCACATTCCTGGGGGTTCCTTCCAGATTTCGGAATGACACATATCGTTGCTACCTCCATAGTGGGCGGAAGTGGGTTCCCCTCCCCAGGTTCCCGAAATAATTCCCACAGCAAATCCACCACCCCCTGTCCCATTCCTTTATAAAACTCAGCTGGGAGACCGTCTGGCCCAGATGCCTTACCAGACTTTATGCACTGTATGGCCACTCTGATTTCCTCTTTGGAGATTTCCCTATTTAGTTCCACCTGCTGCTTCTCAGTGATTCCCGGAATTTTGACCTTGTCCAAAAATACCCTTGCCCATTCCATTGTACCTTCACATTCAGCCTTATATAGGGCCTGATAAAACCTCTTAAACCTATCCCCAGTAGCTTGGGGTTCTCTGATCAGAGCTCCCCCTTCCCCTCATATCTCCTGAATTCTCGCGCTCCCCCTCCTGCCCCTGATAAGATTCACCAGCATGGGTCCTGGTTTATTGCCCCATTCGTAGAATTTATGTTTTAGAAACAATATCTGGGTTCTTGCTTGCTCTGCCAGCATATTATTTAGGGTCCCCTTGCATCGCTAACATCTGCAGCACCTCCTCTCCCCTCCCTGGCTGCCCTACACTCCAGTTCCCTAACCTTCAGGTGTAGCTCCTCCTGACGCTTTAGCTGCTCGCTTTTGTGCCTTGCCACGTACCCTATGATGGGCCCTCTTAAGTACGCCTTCCCCACATTCCAAAACACCTGTTTGGATGGCACTGTGTCTTTATTAAGCTCCACATATCTCCATAGCTGCTCCTTCAGAAAGGTCCTAAACTCCTCTTTCCCTATCAGGTACAATGGGAATCTCCATGAAGCAGGTCTCAGCCCTTTGGCATCAAAATCTAATGCCATAACCACCATGGCATGATCTGAGATGTGTATGGGCCCGTGCTTGATCTCTGCCAGCTTGTGATACCACCCCCTTCAATATAAATGTGATTCAGCCTGGGCTACGTCTTATGAGGGTTGGAGTAAAAGGTATACTCCCTGAGCATGGGGTTGGCCGTTCTCCATGCATCCAGCATATCTAAGTCCACTAAGCCTTCCCTCCACTGCTTCATGCAGCTGCCTCCCCGGCCCCTGCCCTCAGAATGATCCAACTATGTATCCGGGGTACAGCTGAAATCTCCACCTATTATCAGCTCCTGAAATTGTTCCCTTACAAGCAGGTCCAAAATGGAGCGATAATACGAAGGTTCAAAAATGGCAGGTGCATATACACTCCCAAATGTAACCCGTGACCCATGCAGCATTCCTTCTACAAACACATATCTCCCTTCGCTCTTATCTTGCACCACTCTCATTACCTTGAAGGGGAGGTGCCTATGTATTAATACTGCCACCCCCCTCTTGTGTGAGGAGAAGGAAGCAGCATAGCATGTCCCTACCCAATTCCTCACCAGATTTTGATGCTCCACAGGTGTCAAGTGTGTTTCCTGTAGTAAGGCAATTTGGGCATGCACCCTCCTAAGAGACGTCAAGAGGCTGGCACATTTAACCGGAGAGGAAAAGCCCCTTATTTTCCATGAGACAATATTCACCTTCTCCTTCTGAGCCATCATGGTATAGGTATATTCATCTCCCGCAGCAAAGCTCCAAACTGCGTCCGTCAAGGTGGGCACCATTTTGTCTCCTACTTTATAATGCGATGTGGACCTAACAATCAAATCTAACTCTAAACACATAACATATAACATTTGAACTATACATCTCCCCTACAAACTATGTACAATACAACCTCCCCCTCTCCCCCAGAAATATACAACATTTCCAAATCAAGTATGTTCTCTCCCCTACCAGTATTCTAAAGGGTTTGATTAAAAAAAAATTGATCAACCTTTTCTCCCCCCCCCCCGGGTTAATTTAATTTACTGTCTTTCCACCAATCTCTCTCCCCTCCAGCTCGTTTAGATACAGACTTATTCTCAAACCCATTGAATTCCCCTTCCTCTGCATTCAAGACAGGACATTTATCAGTCCCACATCCCTTCAAACCACCAGCCCCCCCTTCCGTTACACTTTGCCTTTCTTTTCCCCTTTCACCCCGCCCTCTATACATAAACATGCAGGCTCATCTATCCCCCCCTCACCCAAATGAGCTGTGTACCTCTTTTTTTTTTCCCCACGAGTCTAGGCCGCATGAGTCAGTCTCAACGCGCAGGCCCCCCTCGCAAGTCGGGTCTCAGCACTCTTCCCATTTTGACGGTGCAGGGGTTGGCAGGGTGTAGACCACACATGGTAATCATCCATCAGGGCCTTAGTCAGCCACCTCATTGGTGATAGGGTCAGGACAATCACCCCTCGGTAGCCCCATCCAGATGCTGCAACAGGTTTTTAGCTCTTAGTACTTTAAACATTTGTAACAGAACTGGACGCCCTTCTTGTCCCCTTTTACCCTGCCCTCTATACGTAAACATGCAGACTCCTTTATCCCCCCCTTACCCAAATGAACTGCGTACCTTTTTCTCCACGAGGCTAGGCTGCATGAGTCAGTTTCAACGCGCAGGCCCCCCTCACGAGTCGGGTCTCAGCACTCTTCCCATTTCAATGGTGCAGGGGTTGGCAGGGTGTGGATCACACATGGCAATTGTCCATCAGGGCCTTAATCAGCCACCTCAAGCTCGATACTCTCTCCAGGACTCTCTCTCCCCAATCAGTTCTCAGTCCAGCATTTCACACTAGCAGTACCGGAGAGGTATATACATGCTAGTCTCTTTCAAAGAGGAGTTAACTAAAATCAGTTCTCAAGGATATTAGTGATAAGGTCAGGGCAAGTGCCCCTCGGTAGCCCCATCCTGATGCTGCAACAGGTTTTAACTCTCAACACTTTAAATATTTACAACAGAACTGCAAGCCTTCTCCCTCCAGCTAAAGTGAACTCTCTCCCCTCTGGTACAGTCATTCTATCTTTTTCTTTAGCTCCGATACAAACTTAGCTGCTTTGTCTATGTCCCAGAAACTATACGTAGCTCCTTCATGATGGATTTTCATAGTGGCCGGGAAAATCATGTACCATTCTATTTTTAGACACTGGCATTCAGCGATCACTTCATTAAACTCCCGCCTCTTTTTCCCGATTCTCATAGAGTGATCTTGGGATATAAACAGGCGCACTCCTTCATACCTTAGCTCAGCAACACTCTTATAAGCCTTCCACATCTCTTGCCTATCTTGGAAATTATGAAAACGGAATATTATCTGCCTCGGCGGTTGCCCCTCCTGGGGCCGCGGCTGTACCGCCCGATGCGCTTGCTCTATCTTGTAACGGCCCCCTTTCGGGTTCAGTCCCAGTAAAGCTGGCAGTTTCCTTCCACAAAATTCTAACATGTCAGAGATTTCCTTACCTTCAGGAAGGCCCCGGAGCCGCAAATTGGACCTTCGATGATAATTTTCCTGATAGTCCAAGGCCTCCCTGAGGTCTTGTACTTGTTTCTCCAAGTCCTCCAGGCACTTTGGGATTGGGCTCAGAGTACCCTCTGCTGCCGATATGCCGCCCTCCACTTCCTTCAGCTGCTCCTGCTGCTGTTCTAGCTACGAATCTACCATGGCCAGCCTGCAATCGATTTTCCCTTCCAGACTTTTGAGCTGGGGGATAGCGCATCCAGCAGCTGCTCCTTCAGTTCCCGGCCTATCACCACCATTTCAGCAGCCGAGATAGAGATAGGGCCCACAGTACTCGTCTGTCCCATGGCTGGTGGCTTCTTACTGTTTTTCATTCCTGCCCGCTGTGATTTGCATCCCGTCGGCACCACATATTCATCCATGTTATAAAATATTACTTTTAAACTCCTTTATTGCTGTCTCAAACAAAAGATTATGGTGGATTATATAGTTCTATCAACCCGGGGAGTGGAGCTCAACAAAGGCACGTCCTCACACCATAAAGCGGTCACGTGACCCCGACTTTATTGTTTTTGAGGGTGGATGTGGCAGGTTGTTTTTCCAAACATAGTAGATGGGAGAGTGGTCACTTAGGGTATCAGGGAAGATCCATGAAGCTTTGATGTGGTGTTTGTTGTTCGTTAGCATCCAGTCAAGTAGGCTGTGGTTACCTGTTTTCATGTTTAATCTTGTAGGTTGGTCAATTATTTACTCTAAATCAGCGTCTGAGAGAGCAGCCTGATACTGATTCGTGTTTGTACCTAGCCAATTAAGACTGAAATCACCACAGATGATAATATCCCTGTGAGGGAGAGTGTCTAACTTTGTGAAAAAATTCAGAGGAAGAGGAAGAGGCAATGTTGGGAGGAAGATATACGCAACCTATGGTTAGCTTTTTGACTTGCCCAAGGATGACTGTGAGGAGTAGATGCTCTATGGCAGAGCTAAATTCAAAACCAGGTAGCGCATAGGCAGTCAACTCTACCTTAGTGTAGATAAGTACCCCCCTTCACCTTCTGGAGAGTCAGTCTCTCCTGAAAGAGGAGTATCCAAGTAGGGCTATTTCATGGGACAGAATCGAGGGTTTGAGCCAAGATTCAGTGATGCATAGGACATCTGGCTTATAGTGCATGACCCATGCTTTGAGTTCAGCAATTTTATTTCTGAGACTTTGTAGATTTATATGGGCTAATGTGAGTCCTTTTTAACATGTCCATGCAGGATTTGATATTAGAGAGGGGAGAGAATAATGTCCATAATAAGTCCCTTCACTTCCCACAGGAAGCACAGTCTATAGCATTGGGGCATAAAGTTCCAGGCACCCACAAGAGCTCTCTAGACACAGTGCATGTTGCAGAAAATACTTGGGCAGTAGAGTCTGACAGCAGTAACCATTCCCAATGGCTGTTTGGAAATGGTCCCACTACACAACCACTTACTCACTAAGCTTAAACCTGCAATAAGAATGTTAGCATCATATAGGCAAGGCAAGGCAATTTTATTCGTAGGGCACCCAATCCCAGAGGCTCTGGGTGCCTAACAGAGTTTAAAACAAGAACACAGATATAACAGTCATAAATAACTATAACAATAATAAATTGATAAAAACTAAATACAGCAGTTAAATATTAAAGGGCTTTTTAAGGGACTGGAATAGGATGGGATCGGCATATAAAACCAGATCAGGATTGGCAGGTACTCAAGTGTCTTTCTTGGATCAGTAAACACAAAGTAGTGACTCCCCTTCTGGGATACAGAACATAGCCACTAGAGGCCATGCCATCGCACCCTCGGGAGGGTCCAAACTCCTAATCCAATTTGATTACCATTTTGACTTCAACTGAAGGCAGATAGTAATTTTTCAGCAAAGCTGCAAATCAACCAAAAGTCAGAACCAACAATAAATGTCGTGCCTTGTGGGGCTCCAGTCCAACCCTTCACCGAGACCTTAAAGAACCTAGGCAGGACCCTCCTTTGAAAATTTGTCCCAGATGCCAAAATACAAGTCTAGCAGTGCAGGCAGCTTGACACCACAGTTTCACCTTGATAATAGCATGGAAACATTCCAGGCACACAAGCATCTGTGGGTTACGTGCACATGCTGAGAAGTTGTCACTGACTAGACCCTGGGCCCAAAAGGTTCAGCAAAGGGGGCCCAAAAGGTTCAGCAAGGAGGTGACAGCAGGATAGGTTGGGAATCTCATGGATCTACCCTAGCTTTCTTTACTTTCAATAGGTAGGACAAAAAATCAGAAGGGTCCATTCCCCCACAAATGTTGTCCACATGGAGTAGCCCAACATGATTGCCAGTTTCTCCATGGAGAAACAAGTTGTTTGAGTCAAACCCTTATGGAACCAAGGCATGTTCCATTTCTTTAACTAACGTCCCCAACCAACAATCCAGGGGCCCCAATGCAGAATGGTCAAAGACTTGTATGCCCACCATGTGCCTAAACATCCCAGAATCCTTCAAGGTCACAAATGCAATGTGCCAGTCTTTTTGGAGATCAATACTCCTTTGCACCTACAGGTCACATGCACTTCACGTGGCCACAATGTTGCAGATCTTTCAACAGCCAATCACAGTGCCAAATCCCAAAAAAAGCCCCTACACTGTGACACCCCCCCCCGGCTGCCCTTACGTGCCACTACTATGCCTTGGAAGGGGGGCAGGCCAATGCCTGGGGTAACTCCCATCTCTAGGGGTGTCTGGGAGGTAATGTCTCACTAGTATCCACCAGTTGCAAACAGTTACGGATCTAACTGAAACACTCCCCTTATGCCTGACCACCGGGTTGCTCCCTATTAAAACCCCTGCACCACCCCAGCAGAGCCAGTTGGTCAAAGTTACACTGTGCCCACATGGCGAGACTACCCACTGTCTTTTCTTCTTCCTCTCCACCTCTATTGTGTTGCCTCATTTACCTTTAGAGGAACGCTTCTCCATAACATTCTCCATCCTTCAAGGTGCTATGCCTACAGGCACAGTCTTTAGTCACTCAAAAAATAGATTTGATTTAAACACACTATTTTCAGACCTTAGCAAGGTAATTCTGAAATGTCAGTTTTGAACTTAGCAGCAAATTTATTTCAAGCATATTTCAATTCTGTTTAACACTGCTACTTTTTTCCATATGCACAGCATCGACACAGGACACCACACAAGAGGTAAAAACCTGCTTGCAAAAATACCAACATTTTATTACATGACAATATGCACAACACCAGTCAAGTGACAAGGAATTACATGACTGGAGCCTCGACTGCAACCCCATCAAGGACCCAGTCAAAATCTGTATGTACGTGTCCCAAGAGTGTAAGTAGTGGGAACCACAGTAGCAGCACACAAAACGTATTGTCAAATGTGTTTTCAGTTCACACACATCCCTTCTCAGCCAAGAGGGATGCAGGGGTTAACTGGGGATTGCCATGGAATTTACCCATGCCCCTTTAGCACAGTTATATATAGTGAACAGCCTGTCTTAAGCACAGGGTGAGGGATATACCCTTCTAGCTAGCATGCTACAGCACACATACATGGGCATCTAATTTAATGAGGAAGCCATAAATGCTTAGTACATCTTACCCCATCACTAGGTCTCGCTGTCACAGCACCAATAGGGTCACAGCAATGAGGTTTACCCAGGTCACCACATCTTATCCCTTCTCTTGGGTCTTGATATTACAGGGCCACCTCTTCTGGTCTTCTGCAAATTCTTTTTAGTTGGATTTTGCCACTCTGCCTAGAAGCCAGGGTGACAGGAAAACTGTAGGTTACCTTCTGATACATGGGACATGGGTGCCAAAACCATCAGGCAGCTTTCCTTAAGGGTGGATCACCAACAGGCTTTCGCTGTCTCTGACCCCGGATGGGATCCAAGCCTTTGGAGACATAACCAGAGGGTGCCAGTGTCATGCTGGACTCAGGATCCTGCCACTTTCCTAAGCCTGCAAGCCCCCACTGGATGGTCACTGCAGGAGAATGCGCCTATGGATACCAGAGCCCCACAGACTCTGAAACTGGAGCAACCTTTAGAAACTGTAGAACTTCTGCTATTTGCTGGGACCAGGACCCTTTTTACAATAATAATAATAATTTTATTTAGTATAGCGCCTTTCAAATCATCAAGGCGCTTCACAGATGAAAACAAACACAAGTAAACAATAAATAAGAATAAAATCATTGAAAATCAGGAAATGCTTTGTCCCAAAGAAAGGTCTTCAGTGCCTGCTTAAAACTCCCCACCATCCTGCACTCCCGTAGCTGACGAGGTAGAGAATTCCAGAGGGATGGGGCAGCGAACATAAAAGCCCGAGCCCCAGATGACTTCAATCTAACCCTCGGAATCTCTAACAACCACTCATCAGCTGAGCGGAGTTCTCACAAACGGGTGTAAGGGATCAGAAGTTCTTTCAGGTAGTCAGGACCCAGTCCATGTAGGGCCTTGTAAGTTAACAAACCTACCTTAAAGGTGATCCGCCTCTGAACTGGCAGCTAGTGCAGATCACGCAGCACTGGGGTTATATGAGATCTTCTTGATGCCCCAGTCAATAAACGTGCAGCCACATTCTGCACTAGCTGCAAGCGGCGGATATCAACACCAGAAAGCCCTAGGTACAGAGAGTTACAGTAGTCAAGGCGCGAGGTCACAAAGGCATGGACCAAAATTGGCAAGTCGCTGGACGGAACAAGGTGCTTGATCCTGGCAATGTTCCTAAGATGATAAAAGGCTAACTTAACGACAGCAGACACCTGATGATGGAGGGTCAAACCATCATCAAGTATCACTCCCAGGTCACGCACCTGTTCAGAGGTAGGGATCTGCTTGCCTCCCAGGAATAAACCAGAGGGCAAGTCCATCCCTAACCTCTCTATCCTGTGACCAGGGTCCACCACCAAAACCTCAGTCTTTCCCGCATTCAACTTTAACCCACTGGAACTCATCCAGTCTTGGATTTCAATGAGGCAGCTATTGAATACTGAGACGGCGCACATCTGGTCGGGTGCAAAAGACAGGTAGAGCTGGGTATCATCGGCATAGCAATGAAACCTCAGCCCATACCACCTTACAATGTCTCCGAGAGGCAGCATATACACTGTAAACAACATGGGGGACAGCACCGAGCCCAGAGGTACCCCACACAAGGCAGAGAGAAAGACTCGGAAGTAATATTCCCGAGACAACTCTCTGAGTTCAACCGGTGAGGAAGGATGAAAACCGTCTGAGTGCTGTGCCCATCAGCCCACAGATACACCTCAGGCGCTCGAGCAGAACCCCATGGTCGACAGTGTCAAAAGCTGAGGAGAGATCAAGGAGTACCAGAATAGAACGGTTCCTCCGATCTCTCACCATCAGGAGATCATTGAGCACCCAAACCAGAGCTGTGTCAGTACTATGCCTCTTACGGAAGCCCGACTGGAGAGGTTCGTATAAATTATGGATGGTTAGATAGTCCTCCAGTTGGATTGCCACCACTTTCTCGATAACCTTTCCCACAAAAGGAAGGTTTGAGATAGGTCTGTAGTTAGCCAGAGACTCCGGGTCCAAAGAAGCTCTCTTCAGAAGGGATGTCACCACCGCCTCCTTCAGGGAGCCAGGGAACTCACCCAATTCCAGGGAGCACCGGACAATCTGAGCTAAGACCTGGCCAATAATATTGCTACAACCCAAAATTAGGGAAGTAGGGCCCGGGTCTAAACTACAGTACATGGGGCGCATCCCCTGGACAATCCTCATAATCTCAACAAAATCCGGTAGGTCAAAGGTACTCCAGGAAACACTGGGCATAGTGACCGAGCTCCAACCAACCATATCACCCATAGACCGAGAAAGGTGAATCTCCTGCCTGATATCAGCCACCTTATTCGCAAAGAATAGAGCGATCTCATCACACTCAATTTGTGAAAAAACTCGACGGAGCTGCAGACAGTTTGGGTTGCACAACCTGTCCACAGTTCGGAAGAGCTGAGCCAGTCAGTTCCCAGCAACAGCAATTTCCCTGGAGAGGAATTCTGCCTTCTTATGGGAAATCGCTGATTGATAGAGCTGATAATGCTCTAACAAAATAAGATGGTCGGTATCCAAGTTGGATTTACATGCGACATTTCTAACCTCGACTAACCGCATCTCCCTCAGCGAGCCATCAAACCATGGGTCCAAGGCAAGCGGAAGGGGACGAACACAGATTGGAGCAATCCAATCAAGAGCTGAGGTAATAGCCTTATTATAGGCTACCACTAAATGCTCTGGATCGGTGCTGGTCTCACCGAGCACCAAGAGGTCAATCACCGCCGCCAGGTCTTCAGAGACCACATCCCACAAAGGACGGTAACTGACCATCTCCACAGGGGCAGACCTACTCAGGGAGGCAGAAAAATTGAACCTCACGGTGTAGTGCTCAGACCAACTGACAGGTTCCACCCCCAGGTCAGAGGCCTTGATCCCCAGGAGGAAGACCAAATCAAGAGAGTGACCACCTTTATGGGTAGCTGAGGAAACAACCTGTGTGAAGCCCAGTGATGTCATCAACTGGAGGAAGTGTTGTCCAAAAAGCGAGGATTCGTAGTCGATCCAGGCATTGAAGTCACCCAGAACCATCAATCTGGGCGACTCCAATGCCATGTCGGCGATGAAGTCTGCTACTTCCTGCAGGAACAGCTTTTCATCCCCTAGTGGATGGTAAATGAGAGCTATCCTGCACCCCACACCAGTTACCATGATGCACTCAAATGATTCCGTCTCCTCAACTGGAACACCAGTGAGGCCCAATTTGGTCTTAGAACAGACCACTACCCCCCACCCTGCGATCCAACCTCAGGCGATGTATCACCAAGTACCCAGGAGGAATAGATGCCTCCAAAATTGGGGCAGCATTACCATCCAACCAGGTCTTGGTGATGCAGGTCAGATCCGCTGTTCCAACAAAATCCACAATCACTGCAGTTTTGTTCTTAATGGATCAGGCATTACATAACAATGCCCGGGTTGGACGGTGCTCGTAGGCCATCCTGGCTACTTGCCCACCTAAAAAGGAGGTGCCCTTGGGTATGGGGAGCAGACATGGATTACCATGTTCTAGGCTCCATTTCACCCCAGGACATCTTCTGGACTTAATCACTCCTATGGGAGAAACCCGCTCATTCAAGCTCCAATGTCCACGCCCCTTAGCCCACCCCCACCCTGCGGACAATCCCCAGTGCCCGACAGTGCCGGTAAATGAAAGCAGGGAATGGGGGGGAAGAGAACAGGCAGAGGGCACAGAGAGAAGAGGTCGAATAGTGCAGGACTGGGGGTGCAAGCAGGCACATTCTATAAAATACCCCCAAAATGTGGTAAAGCACCACAAACAATCCTAATTTTCAAACAAAACAGTAATGCAGTTGAAGTCAATTAAAAAATATAAATCACAACACCCCAAATAAATCCCAAAGACAATAAACGAACTAAAAATAAATCAACTAATTAAAAACAAAAACAACAATGCGAAAAAGAAACCCCCAAACAACCAGTAGCTCTCAATGACTGAGGCCACTGATTAAAGCAAATTAATAAATTTAATAAACCTAAATAATTAAAAATAAGAAAAAAATAAAATAAAATGAAAATAAACAAACAGCCCCACCGGGTTACACAATACTCTCACTATGGTAACCAGGTGAGACAAATGGTACTCTCACTACCGCATTTAAATAAAATAATACAACAAACAAAATAAATTCAAATATTGTAATTAAAGTCAATTGAAGAACATCAGGAGGTCCCAGTCGTAAGCACTCTCACTGCAGATTTTCCAAGGTACAGGATTCTCCAGACACCAGATATAAATAATAAAATGAAATTGAGAAAAATTAAATACATGTCCAAGGGCCAATACCCCAGAAAAACACTTTCACTGAATCAAGGGTATTTTAATCAGCCAAGCAGTCTGTCCACAAACATTATATTCACTGGGCAGGTGGATGAAAACCCCAGGAAAATGCTGAACCAATGAGAACAGTCTGTACTCAGCATTAGGATGTTACCCTGTTGATGGGGCAGAAAGTTGCGACAACAGGAAACAACATTTACATTTTAGAACAGGCTAAATAGTTAACCCTTTTAGTGCAAATCTGTAAAAAAATATCAAGAACCACTTAATAACCCCTATATCTATATGGGTCTACCTAGATACTTACCTTACCAGGAAGTACAGGGGACACCATGTTTGTTGTAGTCCCTGTCAGGGTTATTTTTAGTCCATGCCAAGCTTCCTGTTATGTTCAGTGGGCATTCAGGCAGTAGGGTTTCAGTTAATTCAGAAGGCTACTGAATTGAAAGTCCTGTATTGTGTCCATCTATGCTCTAAGTCATATTATCACAGTGGCAAAAGGGCAAGGAGTCCAATGTGGTTCACAGCCAAAGTAAAGATGGTGGTGATGACAGCCATAAGGAGAGCATTCTTAAAGTATAATGGAAGGCAATAGGACATAGGATAAAGTGCCTAAGGGCACCTAAGGTAGCCAGCAGGAAGGTGAGGGAGGCCAAAGCAGAAACGGAACTCCAGCTGTCAAAGTGAATGAAGCAAGGAGAAAAGTTATTCTTCGGGTACATCCAGGAGAAGCATAAGGTCAAAGATGGTACAGTGTTATGAGACTGAACAGTGAGGAAGGATAGGAGGAGGAGGAGGAGGAGGAGGATGAAAAAGCAGAGGCACTAAAAAAATATTTTTGTTCTGTATTTACTAGGTAGAAGGATGGGCCACTGCCAGAATGTGGAGTTAAGAAAGGAAAGGAGGGTAAGAACTCAAGTGGCATGGTCAAAATAAAGAAGAAAAGGGAGATGGAAATCTTACAGGGTTGAAAGTAAATACATCTATAGAACATGATGGCTTACATCCAAGGATGCTGAAGGAAGTAGCAGAAGTGATAGCATGGCTACTTGCAGACAAAGTCAACTGCTCACTGGCCACAGGGGTGGTCCCTAGGGAATGGAGGACAGCAGACAAGGTCCCACTTCACAAGAGTGGAAGGAAGATGATCCAGGGAACTATAACCCAGTCAGCCTGACGTCAATAGCAGGAAAAGATTATGGAGTATTTACTAAGGGAGGAACTGGTGGACTTCCTGGAGAGAAATGGGATACAGGACCCCAGACAACATGGGTTCACTAGGGAAAGCTCTTGCCAGACAAATCTGTTCAATTTCTTTGACTGTATGAGCAGGGCAGCAGATAAGGGACAAGTGGTAGATGGGTATACTTGTATTTCAGCAAGGTCTTTTACTCAGTCTCCCACAGAAGACCGATCAAAAAGATGAAGGATGTAGGGGTGGGGAAAAATTGGCAACTTGGATAGAGAACAGGGTGAAGGAAGAACACAATTCAATTTAATTCATCTTTATTTCTAAAAAGCACTATTCACGGTGATCATAGCACTTGTACAATAAAATTACATAAAAAGCATACTTAAAACTGTAAAACCATTCCCATAATCCATCAACATCTCAGTAACTCAATAAGCAGGAAATTTCAGATCAAACAAATACATTTTTAGGGCTGTTTTGAAGCTCTCCACCATCAGGCGCTCACATATCCAACGAGTTAGAGCGTTCCACAGGGTGAGGGTCACAAATGCAAAAGCCAGGGCCCCAGATGTCTTCAGCCAAACCCTGGGAACCTCTAGCAATCCCTCATCAGTAGAGCAGAGTGGTCGGAGGTGGCAGTAGGGATGCAAGAGTTCTTGCAGGTGACAAAGGGTAGTAATGAATGGGGAGTTTTCAGAGGTAAAGGAAGTAACAAGTAGAGTACCTCAGGAGTCAGTGCTGAGCCCAGTCCTTTTTAATGTATACATTTGGGAATAGGGGAAGGCATCAAGGGCAAGCTCTGCCTTTTCACAGATGACACAAAGATCTGCACAAGGCTGACAGAGGAAGGAAGGAATAAAGAAGCTAAGGGAGGATCTGGGCAGGTTCAAGAGCTGGTTAAAGATCTCGCAGTTGGGATTCAATGCTGAACAATGTAAAGTGATGCCAACTGGGAAAAGCAACCAAAGAGTGCAATATGTAATGGGGGAGTGATACTGGAAAGCAAACTGGAGAAAAAGACCTAGGGATCATGATATTTGAGAGCCTACAAACAACAGCACATTGTAATAGAGCTGTGGGCATGGCAAACCAGATGCTTGGCTCTACTGTGAAGGGGATAAGCCATAAAAGTCAGGAGGTGGCCCTCCCATTGTACAGGTCAGTATTGCGACTACACCTGGAACACTGCACAAGGTACTGGAATCCACACCAGAGGAAAGACTGTGACCAGGTGGAAGCATTACAGTCAGGGCAACCAAGATGATCCACGGATTAATGGGCAAGACATATGAGGAAAGGCTGCTGGTCTGCAACATGTACGCCTTTGAGAAAAAGGAAGGAAAGGGGCAAGATGATAGAGACATGCAAGTACCTGAACAGGATGAATAGGATGGATGCTAAGGAACTTTGCTCCTTGAGCTCAAATACAGGAACATAAGGAAACTTACTTACACTTGTGGGGGGGATTCAAAAGAGATGTCCTAAGCACTTTTTCACAGAAAGAGTGGTGGCCAAGTGTAAAAAGCTACTAGAGGATGTGATACAGGCCAAATCAGTGACAGCTTCAAGCAGGAATGGGACATGCATGTGGAAGTCGTAAGAAAAGGAGGAAAATGAAGGTGAGGGAAGCCTGCTAGGGCCAAACAAAGTAGTTAGGTAAGGTAGGAGGACAGGATGAGCTGATGGGCCTTTTTCTGCTGTTTTTGTCTATGTATCTGTGCTAACACACAGCCTCCTTTTTAGGATCTATAAACCTACCAAAACTGATGACATTGCATTCTGAAAACTGGAACATGTATAAACTTGGGAAATGTCATTTAAAATTTCCAAAGGTTTAGCTGCTTATAACTCAGTCCCCTTTAATGCTAAATATATGAAACTTGGTGCATGTGTCCATGAGGAAGAATACTTCAACTTTGCCACATTTGGTGTGATTTGGACAGGTAGTTTTTAAATTAGATGGAAGTAACTGAAACTTAAATTCTGGTAACATTTTGTGAAAATTTTCAAGGATGTTTTTGTAAAATTACACAGAAGAAGAATCATAATTTCATTTGAATTCTGCTAACAGAGGTTACATTTTGCCAAGCCCTAGCATTTTCCCTACTAGTTGGACAATAAGCAAAGTCATTCTCATCACAAAAGGGGGAGATGCCACTACTCCCTCAAGTTACAGACCAGTAGCTCTGCTGCCCATTCTCTCCAAGCTACTGCAGGATCAGGTTCACTTACAACTATCTGAATATGTGGAAAAGCATTATCTTTCAGCTTCAAAACTACAGGGGTTTAGAGCTGGTTACTCCACTGACACTGCCCTGGTAGACACCAATAATATTATTACAGGTTCTCTTGAGAGGAGAAACTGCGGCAATACTGAAGGACCAAACTAAAGCCTTTGACCTAGTGAATCATCTCCTGCTAACTGAATGATGTAGGGTTATATGCGTACTGGAGCCCTTGACATGGTTCAAGTCCTACCTAAGTAACCAAATCATAAAACCTCATCATAAAACAGTTTATCTGAACCATATGAGGTTACTAGAGGGATTCACAAGGATCCATTCTGGGTCCACTACTCTTCCTATTTTTTCATGAATGACTCCCCTAATGTTTTGCCTCAATCCAAAATAAGAATTTATACTGACAACACAGTTATTGTGGCCTTAGCATGTACTTTAGGGGGACCTGGAATCAAAATGTCAACGGGACTTCCTGGCTCTGTAGGGATGGATCATCAGGTCAGGGCTGTTACTAAACTTTAAGAAAACCCAGTGTATGCTTGAAGTGAGCCGAAGGATGATATGAGAGAATGATGATGATAGATATGGGAGAGAATGTGTTGATTGTCTTGTCTAAATATTACAAATCAGATTTTCAAAGCATATCCACTAGGTGGTAAGGCAGTTCTTTTCCTATTTGGCTATCTGTTGTTACTTTCACCAAAATGGAGAGGCAGGAGGCACGATTCAAGAAAGGAACCAGTTTATTGAACAACGGACCACAGGGTAGGGAACAGGAGGAAAAGGGTACAACAGCCTTAAGTACTACCTCGAATATGTACTAGTGCCCTGAAGCCTCATACTAAGACTCTAATCTCCTGTATAAGGAGTACTGTAAGAAGGAATTGGCTGTAACGGCTATGCTGTAAGAGCGTCCTATCTCTACTCCCTGTAAGAGGATGACTCTACAATAAAACTAGCAAGACTATTAATTGGCTGTAACAGCTACGCTATAAGAGCATCCTATTTCTAATCCGTGTTCAGAACCTTCTGAGTCAACCCCAAGGTGCACCTCTAGCTATTACCTGGAGTACTCCACACTATCAGTCACTCTACATACTATAGTAAGAGTCTATACATATGGCGGATGGCAGTTCATACATGTTCAGATTTTCTCTGTCATCGAGAAGAAAATGTAATCAAAGGGATTGTCATGACAAGAATCAACTCGACTGGCTGTCCAGTGCAATTCTGAGAATCTTTTTGGAAACTAGGTGAATGCGGAGAGGATTTTTAACAGACCATGAGTTTCTCAGCCACACCCCACCTCTCTAGGGTCACCGGAATACAAGAACAGGTACCAAGATTTCTTCAGCTAAGAATCCACTGAGGGCCGCCGGAACTAAAACACACAAATCCAGCTGCAGCCCACTTCTGGACTGCCCAGTGAAGGATTCGATGCAGATCACCCTGCTACAGCCCGCTTCTGGATTGCCAGATGAAGAAGAAGAAGGAGATCGCCCTGCCACAGCCCGCTTCTGGACTGCCAAATGAAGAAGACATTGCAGACCCCACGGGAAACAGAAGTCAGGATAAGGAAGTCTCCAGATGTAGGAAAACTACTGCAGTCTAGGCTACAAGACCAGACGAGCCAAGGGCACAGGTAAAACAACAAACTGAGCATCACTCAGAGAACTGGAACAGACGATCGGGACGGTACTCTGATGCAGACATCAAAATAAGAAAATGGATGGCAGATTCTGCACCGGGCCAAGCCATACTTGGGGAACTGTCAGAGGAAAACAATAAACATGACATTGCAACGGAGATGACTGCAGCATGGTTCTTCATGAAGTTGCTGTTGGCTGCCCCTGGGATGCACTGGAAGATGATTTCTGAAGAATTGATGAAGACTGATAGGGATGAACACTGGTGAAGTGACTCTGAAGATTGCTGAAGACTGATTTGGATACTTTCCCAGCACCAAAATGCTGGCACAAGGCATTGCGAAGACAGTTCTGGCACTTATACTGTTCGTAGGATGGATAGAAATGCAATAATTGTCACAGTTCCTACTGTAATGGTCAACTGCCCAGTCTCAATGTCCAGACCACAGTAAATAAACAGGCACTATGTGGCTAGCTAGGCTTTCTAAACATCTGGGGTTGATAATGCTGCTGGGCCCCTTTAACACCTGTGGACCTAAATGGCTAGCTGTGGACCTTGGGAGTTGGGTTGCCCCTTTAAGTGAATGTGGGTCTTACTTGCCGCTTTAAGACCTGTGCCTAGTTGCCTCTTTTATCAGCAGTGGGCCTATGTGGCTGGTCCCCTTTAAGTATGCTGGGCCTCTTACTGTGTCTGACTTGCCCCTTTAAATCAATCTCTGGGCCTATTATGGCTGGATCCCTCTTTCTTTTGGGCTCACTGGCTGGGCCCCTTTTAAGGCTGTGGAGGATCTAACTGGCTGGCCCCTTTTACATACTGGGCCTATATTGCCCCTGCTCTGCCCCCTCTTAAATATTCAAAACCCTTTCTAGGGGCTTCTAGGGCCTGGCCCCTCCTTTGGGTGTCACCATGCCTGAATATTAATTTATTCACGTTCAGCCCTCTGACTAGCCCCCCTCTCAGCTCGCGGCTGTCTTCCCAAGTGCCTAGAGTGCTTAAACAATTATTTTTATTTTAAAAAAAAAAGGAACTCTCTGGTGGTCAGCACCTGACCAGTGGTGCTGCCACCGACTCACCGCCCTGACCCTGGGAGAAGCTGGAGGGAGGTACTGCTGCAATGGGAGGGACTCTGCACAGGGGGCAGGCACAGTGGCAGCCGACTGAGGTCCTCACAGGGCTCTGTGATGCCCGACACACTCTCTCTCTTGATGTGGCTCTTCTGCACATGCCACCACCGAGGAACCCAGAACATTACTTTTAAATTAAAATAAAAAAATTGGGCTGAACAGAGCTTACACCACACTAAGGACAGGAGGAGGGGAGGGACTGGAGCTACCGGATTCGCCGCACACTCGCGGAGCACCGCGGGACCAACTTTGCATTGAGGGATGAGAGGCAGACCAAAGGTAAGCTCTCTGGCAATGCTTCTTGACTTCTGTCTCCTCTCTCCCTTGCAGGCCAGCTTCTCTCTTCTCCTTTACTTTTCTTCATCAGGGTGCCTGAGAGCACTCGCCCAATTGCTGCTGCTGCCAACCCTGAACCACCAACCACAACTATTAAAAAAAACAGATGTTTCTGGCCAAAAAGAACCCTCCCTGGCGTACGGGACGCCAAGTCCCTAGCGACCAGGGAGGCAAGCAGCTGCCCAGTGTGAGCTGGAGGGAGGTGGCACACACTTGTGCCAGTGCTGGGCAGGCTGCAGCACAAGGAGAAAACAGTTTAAACTGCAAGGATGCAGTTTATTTTTAGGGGCTCCTGCAAACCTAAAGCCGCCACCCTGCCTCCTAACCACTGTGGCACCTATACTGTGGGGACGGGAGACTTGCTGAGAAACTGCTGGGGAACCCCAACTTTGGGATATTACATGCTTTTCTAGTCACAGTATAAAAATCACAAATGTAACCACGTCACCATGTAACTTATGGTTACTACCCCTGACTTGTGGCTCAACAAGGTTGGGGGCCTGGGCTCTGGTTCAGATGAAAACAAGGGGGTTCTTTCCCAGATATAAGATAAGTAGCACAGTGCCTCCACCCACAGTAAATTATAATGGGCCAGTTGCTGATGCGGTACAACCCCCTGGGATGCTGTACCTCCTCACCTCCCCTCACAGTCACCCCACACACAGAATATCACTTTAAACTGTAGCACTTTAAAACACATGCAATTTCAGACTATCGCTAATATTTTATTTATTGAAATGTTTCACCAGAAAGGCACACTGAACAAGAAGATGCTCATCTCCCGGTGCGACCTGGGGGGAGGGGGTACAATGAGGCTGGAAAAACAGAGATTCATACATTCAGAAAACAACAGTTACAGTTGGTATACAAACAGTAAAGAGTGGTAAACTGAGATACATACAATCAATACAGGGAACTACGGATTGCATTTAGTGAACAGATAACGGGGGAGGGAGGGGAGCAAAGGGGACGAGGATAACAGGCAATCCAGTTAGTCAAAATAGAATACAATATATTAGCTAGGAGTAACCAGGCTACATACTCGTTATACAGACATGTCAATGAATGTAATACAACAGAGTGCAATAAAGTAAAGTGGCAAGTGTTGAAAGGTCAGAGGCAAAGAAATTAAGTGCGGGGGGAAGGTGGGCAAGTGCTGTATTTTGATGTAATTTATGTGGTGGAGGAGGAGAGTAGAGGGTGGGAATAGGAGTCCACACCCTATTCCCCTTCAGGATGCCAAGAACCCTGCAAGGGGAATGGGAGCAGGCAACGGTGGAGGAGGAGAGTAGAGGGTGGGAATAGAAAGCCACTCCCTATTCCCCTACAGGGTGCTGAGAACCCCACAAGGGGATTGGCAGCAGGCAAACAAGTGGAGAGAGAAGACGTGAGGGGGAGAGATTAGGAGGGGAATGGGGGGGTAATAGGAAGCCACACCCTATTCCCTTTCAGGATGCAGAGAACCCTGCAAGGGGACTGGGAGCAGGCTAACAAGTGGAGAGAGAGGAAGTAAGGGGTTGTGTACAGACCCCCATGTCAGGGGGAGGAAATGGACAAGGATATGATAGAAGGCATTCTTAGGATGGCAGAGAAAGGGGAGATACTGTTGATGGGAGACCTGAATATGCCAGATGTTAACTGGAGCACATTTGCTGCAGCCACATCCAAGAGCAGGGCCATTCTCGATGCCCTACAGGTAGCAGGCCTCAGACAGCTAGTTTCGGAACCCACTCGTGAGGGAGCAATCTTAGACCTCGTACTCTCAAATGGGGGCAGTGAGAGGATCTCAGATCTAGAAGTGGGTTGCCATCTGGGAACAAGTGACCATCAAACAGTGTGGTTCACGTTAAACTCAGCTACAGAGTTAAGCCATACAAAAGTGAGGGTACTGGACTTCAGGAGGGCTGACTTTGGCAAGAAGGGAGAGTGCCTCAGAAAAGCACTAGCAAACAGGCTAGAAGGAGGGGTGGAGCAACAATGGGGAATCATCAAAACTGCCATCACAGAGGCAACAAGCCTTTGTGTGAAGCAAATAAACAAATCAAAATGAAAGAAAAAGCCACTATGGTTCTCAAAAGAGGTGTCTGGGAAAGTCAGGGAGAAAAAGATAGCATTCAGGAAGTATAAGGAAACACAGAAGGAGCAGGACAGAGAGCTGTACCAGTTAAGGCAGAAGGAAGCAGGGAAGGAAGTCAGAATAGCAAAGGCCCAAACTGAGGAAAAGATAGCCAACTTGGTTAAGAAGGGGGATAAAACCTTTTATAGGCACATCAGAGAGTGTAGAAAGACAAAGGGAGGGATAGTGAGGCTGAATAAAATGAACAGTGGGTGGGCAGAGGGGGACAGTGAAAAGCAGGGATACAGAGCGAATATTTCTGCTCAGTATTCTAAAAGAGAGAGTGCCTAATCCAATTAACAGAAGCACTCTTGATAGGGGGGTCGATCCCAGTCCTTTCACAGAAGAAAGGGTTCTGCAAGAACTCCTAAAACTGAAGGTGGACAAAGCAATGGGGCCTGATGGAATTCACCCCAGAATTCTAAAAGGATTAAGGGGGAACTAGTGAAACCACTGACTACTCTTTTTAATAAATCATGGGAGGATGGTGTGGTACCCGAGGACTGGAGGAAGGCGGATGTGATTCCCCTTCACAAAAGTGGGACCAAGACAGAGGCAGGAAACTACAGACCTGTCAGTTTGACCTCTGTGGTAGGGAAAGTGATGGAGTCACTTCTGAAGGAAAGAATTGTTGAGTACCTAGAGGCCAGTGGGGCACAGGACCCAAGGCAGCATGGGTTCACAGCGGGAAGGTCATGTCAGATGAATCTAATAGATTTCTTTGACTGGGTGACCAAAGTAGTAGACCAGGGAGGGGCTGTGGACATGGCCTACCTACACTTTAGCAAGGCATTTGACACAGTCCCACACAAAAGATTAATAGTCAAATTAACCAGCCTGGGAGTGGGTTCCAGGGTGGTAGCCTGGGTAAAACATTGGCTGGACAACAGGACACAGAAGGTAATTGTAAATGGAGTCCACTCTGAAGAAAGAGGGTTTACTAGTGGGGTACCGCAGGGTTCAGTACTGGGTCCAGTCCTTTTTAATGTCTTTATAAGTGACATTGCAGAGGGACTGGAAGGAAAAGTATGCCTCTTTGCAGATGACACAAAGATCTGCAACAGGGTTGATACACAAGGCGTGGAAAGGATGAGAAGGGACTTGGCAAGGTTGGAGGAATGGTCAGAGTATGGCAGCTAGGATTCAATGAAAAAAGTGCAAAATAATGCACCTGGGAAACAAGAACCCAGGGGAAGTTTACACAATGGGGGGAGGTAGTAACAACAACAAAAAGGAAAGGACCCTGGGGTAATCATATCAGATGACCTTAAGGTCAGCAAGCAATGTGAGAAGGCAGTAGGGAGGGCTGGGGGTATACTGGGATGCGTAGGGAGAGGCATCACCAGCAGAAAACAGGAAGTTGTTATCCCTCTGTACAGACAGTTGGTGAGACCCCATCTGGAGTACTGTGTCCAGTTCTGGAGACCCCATCTCCTCAAGGACATAGACAGGATAGAGGCAGTCCAGAGGAGGGCAACTAAAATGGTGCAGGGTCTGCAAGATAAACCGTACGAGGAGAGACTAAAGGAGCTTAATATGTATACTCTTGAGGAAAGAAGGGAGAGGGGGGACATGATAGAAACTTTTAAGTACCTCAGTGGAATCAACAAAGTCCAAGAGGGTAGCATCTTTCAGAAAAAGAGACATGCAAGAGCAAGGGGACACAATTTAAAGAGAGAGGGGGGGCAGTTCAGGGGCAATGTGAGGAAGTATTTTTTCACAGAGAGGGTAGTGGATGCATGGAACAGCCTTCCTGAGGAGCCGGTGGGGTCTAAAACTGTGGAAGAATTCAAGAATCCATGGGACAGACATAAGGCAATTCTTGTGGGGGGGTAGGAAGAAATAGGCTGTTGGTTAACTAGGATCTGCGGCCTATCCTGTAGGTAGGAAAATGGGCAGACTAGGTGGGCCAAGCGGTCCTTATCTGCCGTCAAAGTCTATGTTTTTATGTAAGGGGGAGAGATTTAGGGGATATGGAGGGAAGTAAGGCCGTGTAGGAATGGTGAAGTCATGGAGGAGGAAAAAAATAGGAGCAGGATTTAAGAAGGAAGTTAGGGAGGATTATAACAGGAACAGCTAGAGGAGAAATAGGTATGCAGGGTAGAGCTGAGGGAGTATAAGAATTGAGGAGGAGTGTTGTATTTGAGGGGGGAGGGAGTTCCAGGTTTTAGGGAAGTGGTGGGCAAATCGAGACTGGCCGATGAGGGTAGAGCAGTGGGGGACCATCCAAGTGCATGTATCATAGGATCTGAGGGAAAGGGTGGGCAGGGGAGGGGTGGATCGGGATAAGGTGAGGTAGGGAGGGAGTTCACCAAGCCAGAATTTAGAGGTCAATTTGGCACAATGTGAGAGGCGTCTGTTTGCCAGTGGGGGGAAGGACAGTGCATGATGGAGATTGCAGTGATGAGTATGAGAGGGGGCGTCTAGGGTGAAACGACAGAAGGAGTTAAACAGCATATCCAATCTGGTCAGGGAGGACTTGGGAGCAGCACCATAGACCACATCACAGTAGTCAAAATTGGGGAGTGTCCGGCCCGGTGGCACAAAGGGCTGAGGCGCTGGCGCCTTACCTCAAACCACACGGCGACCCATGTTCGAGAACGGACTCGGGTCGCTGGGGGTCAGCAGGGGCGGGGAGAGGATTGAGCATCCTAAGGACTGCTCTCCTCCCGGGGTGGGGTGGGATCATGCACCGCTCTGCGGCCCAGTGGAGACCGGAGGGCACTACAAGAAGCGGCGCGACGTCAGGGAACCCAGAAAAGCGGAAAAATGGCGTCCGAGCGACCAGATGACGGCCACCTGGACCCCCCGCCTCCATGGAACCCCCGAAGAGCAGGGGTGTACTGAATCCCAGCAGCATCAGGGCCGAGAGCAAGAATGCCTAAAAGGCAATTTCCCTCCGGAAGGAGGGGACCTGTCCGACGAAGGGTTACGTCGGGCTACCCTGGTCGGCTGCGATCTGGGATCTGGGGAAGCTGGCATCAGGGAGGGTTCAGAATGGAGATACGGGGGGGTAAGTCCTTGGCAGAAGGCCTGAAGGAGAGGCTGGTCGGACGTAGGGGGGTGATAAATAAATAATGCAAAAAAAAAAGAAATGGGGAGTATCATCTTTTGGATAAGCTCACTCCTAGCCATAAGAGGGATGCAGCTACGGTTCCTGAACAAGGCACCAAGTTTGGGGCACAATTTTTTCAGGATAGCGTCTATTTTTTTTTTTTAAATTTCTATTTTTTCCTCCCACTGCCCCACAGAGCCATTCCATCTGGAGCACCCATGAAGCCTGCCCCTGCCAGCACCTACCTGCACCCTCCGGTCCCTCCATCAAGCCACGGAAACTCCCTGGGTGGGGTCGGGGTCTGGCAACCCCGGAATCTTGTCAGGGTCCTGGGTCACAGGCAGGTGCTGGCACATCGGGACCTGGCTTGGTGCTCTGTCATCCTGGCTCCGTGTTTTTTTTTTCCCATGTTCCTCATGGGACGCTACGTGCCTGAGTGTCAAGGCATCTGCTGGCATCCTCAACGTCCCCCCCTTCCGTGAAGGAGCAGCCTCTGTGGCTGATTGGCTGCCGGCCTACGCCTGCAACCAATCATGCCCCTGAGACTCCAGCTTGCCGTCGCTTCCCCCAGCCTCCGCCAGGGGTTGCCACTTGCTGGTATGGAAGTCCCCACTCCCCTCAGAGAAGGCGAGCTGTCCCCGGACACTCCAGCCTGTCTCCCTCCGGCCAACCCCCAACGATCCAAGCTCGCTCCCGAACTCGGGTCGCTTGTGGTGGATTTGGTAGTTGAGGGAGGTTCAAAACGCATTTGTAAGTTGGCGAGGGTCTTGAGCCCGTTCGAGCAAGGAATCCCCTTAGTTGACTGGCAAAGTCCCCCGCTTCTCTGCTTCCTTCTGGCAATGCCTAACACACCAATCTCACACCGTTCCACTCCTTCGCTGTTCCATTCACTCGTAGACAGTATAGACAGTTTTGAACAACAGTAAACACTTTCGTAATTACCACAAAAATTAGCTAAACTTTCCAGCCTCCCTTCCCCTCCTTTTCTACCCTTTATGGCACCTCTCTTGATGTAGTCCCCATCTTCAAGTATCTTGGCAGCTGGCTGGACAGTCATCTTGACTTTTCTTTACACATCGACTATATCCTCACCAAACTCTGCCCTAAGCTAGGAGGCTTGTATGGGAAAAAAGATTCCCTCTCTCCTGTTGTCTGCTGTGAGCTCCTTACCAAAATGATTCTGTCTGTGCTCGATTATGCTGATGTGGTCTTCAGGTCCATCCCCACCTCATCCCTCTCCAGACTAGACTCTCTTTTTAACGCTTTTTGCTACTTTGCCTCCAGTGCTCCCCCCAGATGCACCACTGTTCATTCTACTCTTCCCTCCCCTTCCCCTCTTTTCACTTACGCCACAAACACCATGCCACCACTCTTATTTCCAAATTCAGGTTTGGGTCTCTCCCCTCCTACCTCTCCTCTCTCCTCTCCCCATTATCACCCTCCTCTTATCATCTAGATCCAAAGACCCTTGTACCTTCTCTCTCCCCCCCCCATCCTCATTCCAATACAGGGCAGGCTGCCTTCTCCTACCACCTCCCCTCCCTCTGGAATTTCTTCCAAGCTCTCTTCATTTGTCTCCTTCTCTGTACTCTCTAAAATGTATCCTTTCCCAGTCCCTCCATTCCTCTTGCTTCTTTCCGTCCTCCTCCTGACAGCCAGGGTGAGTCTCTCTCTCTCTCCACACATTCTTAACTTGTCTCCTCATGCGCTCCTCTTTTCATTACCTCTCTGATTCCCTCTGATTTCCTAATGCCTACAGCAATCTGCACCTCATCACCCTATGATCTTTCCCTCGCTTCCTGCCTCGCATAGCTTCTCCTTTACAGCTGCCTTCCTATGCTAATTTTGTGCTACAGATGTCTCACATTATTGCCAATCTATCATTGTTAACATATTACCTCTTATTTTTATTACTTGAATGCCATATTTATATTGTAATATGTCTGTTTACTTGTTTTCAGCCCCTCTTCCCTTTCACCTGGGTTGCACCTGGAAACGAGCTTTGGGTCAGCGTGCCTCTCCCAGTTACCCAAATTTTAAACAAATAAAATAAAAATATGGCGGGAGAGAGAAGGGATGCAGAAATAACTAGCAATTTGTATATTTGATGAAACTGGTAAAAGAACAGTGGCAATAACCATTTTATTTTATTAGGAAAGATCAAAATAGTACAAAAATCATTCAAAATTTGGAAAGAAAACATGCAAATTGGCCTATAGGTAGATACTGTATTTGTATAATATTTTATATAAGAGCAGGACATAAGTGATCCATCAATGTTTAGGGGTTGCAAATGGGGTTTTTATTTAAGCATACCTCAGCTGCAGCCATTAGTGCCAAAGGGATGTTTGATCAACAGATAGATTTATATATCATATAATCTTCATGTTAGATATTTGATATCAATGGTATCAATCAGCATTTGGTAAGGAAAAATATGTGTTGATGATGAGAGGCTTTCAGATAGAGATGAATGTGCTCAAACATTTAGGAGATTAGCTAAATGGCACTGGATGGACCAATGTTCTTGTGCAGACTGACATCACTACCTCTGGTAGGGCTGATGCCATATTGAAATGGTCCCATGTCACCAGGGCCAGATATGCTTACCAGGTAACATCAGCAGCACTACACCTACTCAGATGCTCAGCATATGAGGAATATACTGCAGAATCACTTGAAGCAAATGAAACACCACTCCACTTCAGCAAGTGGTGTTGACACAAATGTGACCAGAAACCCCAGTTCTTGTACTGGTCTCTGGTTCTAGACATTGAGTTGCTTGCCATGCAGTTTGTGCATTCCTTATGGGAGGGAGACTTCAAGCTCTATGCCCAATGTCTTGGTGAGTTAGTACCATGGATGTTTGCCCTTGATCACACAAACTATGCTAGGTGGCTTCCCGTTCATATAAGAGATACGGTCCAGTTGCTAGCTAGGAACCCATCAATCTATGAAGAGTTCATGAGAGGTCATTCTGTTGTTCAGAAATCTGGTCATGTTCTTCCATCATGGCCATTGACCAGGCTCATGAACAGATGAATGAGAAGATGAAGGGTGATGGTGGTGTGATTGGCTTAACAGAGAACCCCACTGCATTACTTCGGTGAATTACTGCCAGTCCAGAGATTCAAAGGGTTATAGAAGAGTTTGAATCCAGCTCCATAGCTTCAGTTACTCAGTACCATGAGCAGGTGCCTGGAGTTCAAATGGAATTTATAGAAACGTTAAAGCAATGGTCTCCACAATTCAGGAAATGGGCAACCCATTCTCAGAGGACAGTCAGAATTTGATTGCTTTAGACACAAAGCATGTCATGAGACTAGATGTTATCACCACTATTAAGACCATCAAAGCAACTGGTCAAAAACAGTATGATGCATTTGTTAAAGAAAGACTTGCAAAAACAGTATGATGCATTTGTTAAAGAAAGACTTGAGCAGTGCTCCACTCCAGTTACTAATATCATCCCCAAGAACAAATTGCCGTTGTTTAGCAATTCATCTCCAAAGAAGCAATCATGGATTGCACACCAGATCACAACTCTCAAAAATCACTTCAAACTGTTAGGCAGGATGTACAGTATATATCATGCCAAGCTAGAAATGGGGATGTGGATGACTTTTTCAAGCATAAGAATCAATTAACCCCACCAGCCTTGTCTGATAGGGGCATGTTGAGAGCATGCACTAAATCTGTTCTTGTGACTTGCCTTGAAACATGTGCTCCATATACAACTATTGCTCATAGTGTCACTGCTAAAATCCTTGATGACTCTGCTGTTATTCACATGTTGTCACCCAAATGCTGTAAGATCTTTCATGACTATGCAGACAAGGTATCTACCACATATCCTAATGCAGTTGGAGTCAGTGGATCGTTTAGGCATTGTGTTGGATCGCTACCTTGCTCACAGTCTAAAAAATTCAACCAGGCAGAAAAAGGGAGATGGACATCGTGTTGTAATAAGAGAATCTAGACCAATTCCAAAAAACTGGTACAGTTTTCTTTGAGTGTATGGGAATAAGACCGAACTGTACAACTTGCTGGCAAAATACCTTTCTACCCTGTTTGTTGAAGGAAAGGAGATATAGAGTACACAAGACAGAGGAATAGTTTTCTCATATGGAATCAATATTGGTCCAGATTTGGTACCATGTGATCATGAGGAAGCAGATACCAGGATTCTTTTGCACACTATTCACTGTGCAAACCAAGGTCATCGCAAAATCATTATCAGGACAGTTGACGCAGATGTGGTAGTCTTTGCAGTAGTAGCATTTCAGTCTCTTCCTCTGGATGAATTACAGTATGGGCAGTCTTTGGAGTAAAACTGCACTACGGGTATATATCAGCTCATGGCATTGCAGAAAATATCAGAGACCAGAAATCAAAGGCTTTACCATTATACATGCCTTTACAGGGTGTGATACAGTATCATCATTTAGTCATATCAGGAAGAAGACAGCTTAGGAAATATGGACAGCTTTTCCATCTGTTACAGATGCTTTTCTGAACCTGTCCCATGCACCCATATCTATTTCTGAGGAGACAACAAAAGGGCTTGAGAGGTTTGTTGTTCTCCTGTATGACAGAACCAGTGAGTGCCAAAATGTAAACCAGGCAAGGAAGCAGATGTTTGCAAAAGGAAGACAACAAGAACAGATCCTGCCAACTCAGGCTGCCTTAGTGGAGCACACATATAAGGGAGGTCATTGCTGGGGGAAAACACTAGTGGCACAGAACTGACAAGCCCAGCTAGCTGGGGTTGGAAACTAGACAGCGAGAAAAACTGGATTCCCATTTGGGCAGTCCTTCCAGAGGCAGCTAAATTATGCAAAGAGCTGATCAAATGTGGTTGCAGAAAGGCTTGCAGACCACCATGCAAATGTTTCAATCCCTCACTTCCATGTACTGATCTGTGTGCCTGTGCAGGATCATGCTACAGAGACAATGATAGTGATAACTATGTATTTTGGTGATTTCTGTAAACAAGTATGAGAATTTTAATTCCATTCATTCCTTAACTGCAACAGGTATTTAATACTGAAATTTTGCAACCTGATTATATGTGGTCACAGAATGTTATTTGTGTGAAGTACACTTTTGTGAGGTAATGACTGTAAACATATCTTGTTTCCATGTCATTACCATTTCAAACAATCTTTTCAAAAGTTTATAGTTAAAGATATATCTGTAATACATATTTCTAAAAACATAATGGGTGTTTGCTTGTTTTTAAATGAGGGCACAGGCTCGATCTTCAAAGAGCCCTTAGAGTGACACACGTTGTGTTGCTCTAGGGCTGCGGCAAACTCCAGGTGCACCAGGAACCATGCACCCGATTTTAGAAAAGTCAGGGTCCCGATGCCAAACTCCCTGGGTTTGCTGCAAGATGACTGCTGCACCAACAGTTGGCACACCTGCAGGAATTGCCACAGGGATCTGCCCCCCCCCCACCCGGTGCAACACAAGAGGAACCAGGATGGTTGGGGATGAAACAGCTTGCCAGGAAGGGGCCAGGGGCAGAAGGGGCGCAAGAGGTGACATAGGAGGAGTCGTGGAGACAGCTAGCCATGACATGGAGTGATGTGGCACCCGGCGGGGTGCATTAGTATATATTTGTCTAATGGCTATCAATTCCTATTAGACTACCACCATGTACTGTACCTATTTATGATGCTGTATGGTGGGGGGTTCTAGCGGCAGAACGTGACATGGGACCAGGTAGGCACTTCCCTGGCAGCTGCACTTTCTGTCTCTGGACCCCCCTCCACACACACACACACACACACAGTATTATTAATAGGTACAGTACTTAGCAGTTATCTAATAGGAACTGATAGACATTAGTCAAATAAATACAAAAGAAAACGCACCCCGCCAGGTGCCACATCACTCCCTATCATTGGAAGCTGTCCCCCCAACTCCCCCATGTCACCTCCTATGCCCCTTCTGTCCCGGCAGCCCAGTGTCAGACCCCTTCCCCCTTCACCACATTGTGTGGCACTGGTGCACCTCACTTAGACAACCTCCTGGCTGGTCTAAGTGGAGCCCCTTGCTGCATCCATGGTGGGGCTTGTAAAATTCAAAAAAGGGGATATCGCAGCCCCACCATGGTGCAAGCTCCCTTGTGACCTGGTGCAGGAGCACTTTTGCTGCATGACTGGTGCAGGGCAGGTTGGGCGTAGGCATCCCAATTTTGCCGTAGCTGGCGTTTGAAAGTCAGGATCACCACAAACTATGGCACAAGGTGCCACTTGTGTCATACCCATTTGCCACAGGCACCTTGTGTCATAGTTTCAGGTTTGAAAATCGAGCCTCACATCTCTGCATCACAGTTATCTGTATACTTCAAAACCTAGAATAATTTTGAACATTTTTTCACACGATACAAGATTAATTTCAAACCAAAGGTCTGCATGCTTGGTTTAAAGTAGTGATATAAAGTATAAAAGGTTATTTGGTGTCATTTGTAATAATCTGGAAACATATTCATGGACCAATGAGTTAAGTGTATGCATATTTTTGGTGTTTTTCACATAATTGTACATTAACTGTATTCTGACCCCCTTAATATAATCAGATCATGTGTGTCCTGCTTTTATTTAAAAGAAAACATAAAAACCTATTTATGTTCCAACTTTCTGCTTTTTTCATATTTTTAATGAGTTTTGCTAAATTCTGCTAGACTATATTAACAACCATGCCCACCCCCAACAACAGCATACAACAACGACCCACCTCCCCACTGGTACAAGTGTCCCCCGGTAGTCTGTCTGGGTACCCAGGTGGTAAAGATGCAGGCCTGAATGAAGCAGCTGGGTGGCCAGCATTGGTGCACTTCAAATTGATTGAAACAGTAATTTCACTGGCAACACTATTTACAGAATCCCCAGGTCAGGGCAGGCTCTGTGGTTACTCACAGTTCTGTAGACTGTCTCACTGAGTCTGACAAAGGTGGCAGTTTCAGGCAGTGAGCTGGGGCTTCGAAGTGTACAACAAGCTGGCACCTTGTCACTGATGCCGAAACAAGCCAGTACTGGGGACCAGGGCCACACACCTTTCCCCACACATGCAGTCATCCAGCCCTAGGGAAAGACGATGAGTAATGCCTGGCTGTAGCACCACCCGGCCGATTCCCCAGACCATTCTTGCGAATAGTGATTCCTATTCTGACACTCAGGAATCACACAGTCTCTTCCTCACTGCAGCTAGCAGGTTTTGATGGTCCTGAAAACCAGTCCACTTCACCCATCTAGTGCTAGGGGTAGCAAACACTCTCTCTCACAGTTCCCAAATAGTAGACTCAAACCAAAACTGACTTCTCAGTGCTTTAATCTGGGTCTCCCAGGCAATGGAAATGTTTGATGGATTGTTCCTCTGAGCTGCTCTCCAGACAAAAGGATGAATGCCTTCATATAGCAAATGAATACAGATTTATTAAATGAATTAAAATACAGAGCAAGCACCCCCTCACACTATGAAACGTCAACACACATTAAACGTCATGCTGATGCTTTTTCAAGACAACAGGCTTGTGGTTGGGCGTCCCAGGAGATGGACCTCAAGCACAAAAGACTTGCAGAACATCTGGACGTCACTAATGCAGACCCCCCCATCCCTCATTGGACAGAGTCGCATGAGGATCTATCATCTTCCATTTGGCAACAACCGTCATCTATCCCTGTGGTTTCCAGGAAAGCCGACAGGACTTACTACCGCCTGGAAGGGGTTTGCCACCTACCGACGCAACCTAAGGCTGTCTCTATTGTATTCACAGCTGCACACGACAGGTCAGCCCAGTCTAAACATCTCAGTGCCTCCCCTCCTGACAAGAAGTCCAAACAAATGGACCAATATGGTCGCAAGGTTTATACTCCATCTACCTGCGCCATACATTCTCTGAACTATGTAGCACACATGGTGGCCTTTCAGAAGTCGGCTTTATCTGACTTAGAGAAGGAACTCCAGGCAATTCCTGATGAACAACTCAGGAACAAACTTCTAGAAAAAATCATACTAAATAAGTCTTCATGCCACCATACCTTACAAGCCACGTACGACTCTGTTGATTCGGTGGCCCATTGCACAGCTACGGGAGTTTATCTGAGGTGCCTGACCTGGATCTATCTTGCAGGGTTGGCACAAGATGTTCAGAGCACCATCCTGGATGCCCCTTTCAGGGGTTCAGTCCTCTTTGGGGGTGACTCCAAAGATATCATCACCGAACTACAAGAGAGCGGCAAATCCCTCAACAATGTCAGCTCTATATACCACTCGGGTCAAAAACCCAAGCAGAATTTTCATCACCCTCAGCAGAGATGGAATAGACAGAACAGGGCAGATGCCAAAACAAATGTCGTGCCACAGGTTCCGTCACCCAGACCCCCCAGGCTTAGTTACAAAAAGCTGCCAGTGGGGGCAAGGTGTCTGTCTCCTCAGCGTCCTGACTTAAGGGGTCCTCCTCCACTTCCTTCCCTCCTTGCAGAGGAACCAGTGGGGGGAAGATTCACCCTCCACCTGAAAGGGTGGAAGGCGATAACCGCAGATGCATGGGTTCTTCAGCTGGTCGCAAGAGGTCATTCCACAGAGTTTCTGGACAGACCCCTGAGCAATACACCAGGAAAGTCCCACTACCCATCAGGACACTACAGCCTCGTGCTACAGGAAACCCAAGCTCTACTGCAAAAATCAGCCATAGAGCGGGTTCCACCAGAGCAAATAGGAAGGGGGATATTACTCTCACTTCTTCCTAGTGCCCCAAAAAATGGGAGACCTGAGATCCATTCTAGATCTCAGCATGCTTAACCTCTTTGCAGGATGCATGTTAACTCTCCAAGGACTCTTGCCCCTGTTCCAACAAAACCATTGGCTGTGTTCCCTGGATATGCAGGATGCATACCTGCATATCCCAGTTCTGCCAGCCCACCTCCGCTTTCCAATATTGTCCTTCTGGGAGGAGCACTATCAGTTCAAGGCATTTCCTTTTGGCCTTTCCTCAGCACCTCGGGCTTTTACCAAGCGCCTGGCAGTAGTGTCAGTGACCTTGAGCCACAAGGGAATTTATGTGTTCCCATACCTGGATGACTGGCTGCTGTCAGCCCCATCCCAGGACAATCTGAGGGATTCCCTTGCCTTCACCCTGGACCTGTTCTTCAGACTTGGCATTGTGGTCAATTAGGTCTCAGCTTTCACCCTCCCATTGCCTCCAGTTCAAGGGGCAGTGCTGGATACAGACCAGGGCAGGGTCTTCTTTCCTACAGACAGGGCGGATACCCTAATCCTCCAAGCAGCACTTGTGGCCTCCTCTCATTGGACCACAGCTCCCTCCATCCTCCATCTATTGAGTCTAATGGCAGCTGCCATACCCACAGTCTGTTTGACCAGATTGCATATGAGGGTGACTAATGGTCCCTCAGAGTCCAGTGGGATCAGCACTTGGACAACATCGACCACAAGGTCCTAGTCTCCAACAGTTTGAAGAGGGATCTCCTCTAGTGGCAGGACCCATCCAGTCTTTCATTGGAGTCCCCATTCCACTGCCTGTCCCCCTCCATGACCCTCATGACAGACGCATCGGGTCACAGTTGGGAAGCTCACCTGGGAGACCATCGGACCCAGGGGACATGGTCTTCCCTGGAGGAGAATCTGCACATCAACATTCTAGAGGTAAGAGCAGTGCTCTACGCTCTCCAAGCCTTTCAGTCCCTCTTAGTTCCGGGAACTCTACTCATCCAGACCAACAACATGGCAACAGTCTGGTACATCAACAAAGAGGGAGGCACCTGGTCATACTCTCTATGCAGGGAGGTGATGCAGGTGTGGTACTGGGTTGTTCAGCATCATCTGTCATTGATGGCAGTCCATGTTCCAGGTGTTCACAACATCCTGGCGGACAGTCTCAGCTGCTCAGTTGCTCGGGCTTACAAGTGGGAGCTAAAGTAGGAGGTAGTGGAATATACCTTTCTCCAGTGGGATCAACCACAAGAGACAGGGCTATCCTAGATCTAGTACTGACTAACAGGGAAAGGATCTCAGCTGTCCAGGTAGAAGGTCACCTGGGGGTCAGTGATCATCACATGGTAAGGTTTAATTTGGCCACTAGAACTAAATCATCCCATTCCGAGGCAAAAATATGGGACTTCAGAGGTGCTGACCTTGATAAGATGGCCAACAGAGTTAAGTTAACCCTGGCAAAAAGAAATACAGGTGAGGGGGGGTACAGGCAAAGTGGGCATGCATTAAGGATGCAATACTTGAAGCAACATTCCATTGTGTTAGAGAGAAAAGGAATTGCAAAAGAAGAAGGAAACCACTTTGGTTTTCAAAAACAGTAGCAGAAAAGGTCAGAGCCAAAAGGCTGGTCTTCAGGAACTATAAGGGAATGCAGCAGGATGAAGATAAGGAGGCATACCAAACTTCCCTAAGGGAAGCAGGGAAGGCAGTAAGGCAGGCAAAGGCCCAAACCGAGGAAACACTAGCACAAACAGTAAAAGAAGGTGACAAGACTTTCTATAGCTACATTAGTGAAAGGAGAAAGTCCAGAGGGGGGTACTGCTAAGATCAAAGGGGATAAGGGGTATGTGAGGAGGAGGAACATGTAAAAGCATCCATCCTAAATAGATACTTCTGCTCAGTATTTACTGAAGAGAAGGCAGGCAGGGCCCACAGCTCAGCACCATGGACACGGGGGAGGGAGATGTGCACTAGTCCCTTCACAAAAGAAAGGTTCCTACAAGAGCTCGATAAGCTCAGGGTAGACAAGGCAATGGGACTTGATGGCATACATCCCAGGGTACTAAAGGAGCTAAGGGTAGAACTAGCAGAGCCATTATCAGAACTGTTTAGTGAGTCTCTGAGCACAGGAGAGGTCCCAGAAGACTGGAGAAGGGCTCATGTGATCCCGCTCCACAAGAGTGGTAGCAGGGAGGAGGCAGGGAACTACAGACCAGTCAGTCTTACCTCAGTAGTGGGCAAGATTATGGAGGCACTCCTTAAAGAAAGGATAGTGCAACACCTGGAATCCATAGGAGGACAGTATCCAAGACAGCATGGGTTTACAAAAGGAAGGTCCTGTCTAACTAATCTCATAGATTTCTTTGACTGGGTAACCAGAGTGGTGGACCAAGGGGGAGCAGTTGATGTTGCCTACCTTGACTTCAGCAAAGCTTTCGATACTGCTCCACATAGAAGATTGATTAATAAGCTGGGTAGGCTTGGGGTGGGTCAGAAGTTGGTCAACTGGGTGGCAAACCAGTTGATGGGCAGAAAACAGAGAGTGGTGGTAAATTGTATACAGTCAGAAGAGTTGCAAGTCACAAGTGGGGTACCTCAGGGATCAGTCCTGGGGCCAGTCCTCTTCAATATCTTCATCAGTGACATTGCAGATGGACTGGAGGGTAAAATTTGTCTGTTTCCAGATGACACCAAGATCTGCAACAGAGTAGATGATGCAGATGGGGTACGCAGAATGAGAAGAAATCTGAATAAACTAGCAAAATAGTCAGAAGAGTGGCAACTGGGGTTTAATGCAAAGAAGTGCAAGATCATGCACATAGGGAAGAAAAACCCTGAAGCCACCTATAGGCTGGGAGGAGAGTTGCTGGCAGTCACAAGGGAAGAAAGAGACTTGGGCATCATCATCACAGATGACCTGAAATCATCCAAGCAGACCTCTAAAGCAGTAGGTAAGGCTAGGGGCGATGTTGGGATGTATCAGTAGGGGTATCACAGGTTGGAAGAGGGAGGTAATAATCCCTCTTTACAAGACACTGGTTAGGCCCCATCTGGAGTACTGTGTGCAGTACTGGAGGCCACACCTTCACAAGGACATTAACCAAATCGAGGCAGTCCAGAGAAGGGCAACCAAAATGGTGCAGGGACTGCATCAGAAAACATATGAGGACAGATTAACGGAGCTCAATATGTATACCCTAGAGCAAAGGAGGGAGAGGTGATATGATCGAAACATTCAAACACCTTAAGGGCATTAACAAGGTGAAAGAGTCTAACATGTTTCAATATAGGAAAAATAGCAGGACAAGAGGACACAGCATGAGATTAGAGGGAGGCCGATTAAGGGGTAATGTGAGGAAGTTCTTTTTCACAGAAAGGGTGGTGGATGCATGGAATGGCCTACCTCAGGAAGTGGTGGATATGAATACAGTGCAGGGCTTCAAATAGGCATGGGATAGGCATAATGGAGCAATACAGATGAGTATGACTAGATAGGCCATTGACAGAACAAAGGCCGATGGCACATTCATAAGGTAGAAGAAGAAATGGGCAGACTGGATGGGCCTTGCGGTCCTTATTTGCAGTCAACTTCTATGTTTCTATGTTTCTATGCAGACCTCTTTGCCTCCCCATACAACGCAAAACTACCCAGCTTTTGCTCGCTCGTCCCCGGGCATGGTGTTTTTTGGCGAGAGGCACTGTCTCTATCCTGGACAAGGAGATTTCTGTACGCTTTCCCTCCCTTTCCCATTCTGCAGAAGGTTCTGCTGAAGCTACAGGCGGAGGGAGTGCACATGATCCTCATAGCCCCTTTGTGGCCTCAGCAGACTTGGTTCCCACTGCTGCAGCAGCTGACGTTGGAACCCCCAGTACCTCTACCTCTCTCTCACGACCTTCTGTCCCAGGAGCAGGACACCCTCGTACATCCAAGTCTCAAGTCTCTCCACTTGCATGCATGGCACCTTTAGACATAGCTGTATCATGCTTTGGCATCTCTTTCAGAGTCACTCAGGTCTTAATGGACGCCAGAAAATCCTCCACTAGATCCACTTATGCTATGAAGTGGAAGAGATTTTCAATCTGGGCCACAGCCAAAAGCCTAGATCCTTTTTCTTGCTCAGCCTCCCAGGTCTTTGAGTACCTCTTGCAACTGTCGGATTCAGGCCTCAGTTATTCTTCTCTGATGGTCCATCTATCTGTGGTTTCAGCCTATGACCTTCCAGTGTAGGGCAAAACCCTGGATCAGCTAGAGGTTTCTAGAACCTTCCTGAAGGGGATCCTTCATCTCAAGCCTTCGGTCTGGAATCCTGTTCCCTCCTGGGACCCGAATTTTATTTTAGAAGAACTTACTTTGCACCCCCTCTTTGAGCCAGCAGCAAGTTGTGACATGTGTTACCTATCATGGAAAATGCTCTTTTTAGTTGCTATTACCGCAGCTCGAAGGGTTTTAGAGCTTCAGGCTGTAGTTTGTAAGGAGCTTTATTTAATTTTCCACAGAGACCGAGTGGCTCTGCGGACTAACCCTTACTTTCTTCCAAAGGTTGTTTCAGAATTTACTCTAAACCAGAATGTCGAACCGACGATGTATTACCCAGAGTACTCCAACAGGAGGAAGTATCTGCTGCACACACTTGATGTGCACAGGATTTTGAGATACTACATCTCAAGGATGAAAGAGGCTCAAAGGTCGGATCAATTGTTAATTGCCTTCGCTCCTAAGTGTCAGGGCAAAGCTATTTCCAAACAGAGTTTGTCAAGGTGGCTGGCAAACTGTATCACGTACATTTACCAGAAGTATAAGAAGCCCCTTCCAGGGGAAGTCAAGGGCCACTCGACTAGAGGAGTGGCCGCTTCTACTGCCTTTCTTAGAAAGGTGTCCACTGTGGACATTTGCGCAGTGGCCACTTGGTCCTCTGTCCGCACTTTTACAAAACACTACAGCCTGGATATTGCTTCTAGGCGCAGAGCTGGGTTTGGCCTAGCAGTCCTACAAGGACTCCTATCATGAGCAGGTCTGTAGTTGGCAGACATTTTCTTCCTCCCAGAACCTAATCTCCAACTCCTTCTATTTAGTTGACTGCCTAGTATTCAGTCCTGCTTGTGAAGACCTACTGCAGAAACCCTCTCAAAGTAAGATACTACAGTTACACAAGAACTTGCCATAACAGTAGATCTGCTAGAGAGGTTCCTGCAGTACGTCTCGATTTCCCTCCCACCGTCCCCCAGCTCCTGTGTTTTTTCCTCTTTACTCCTTTCCCAGGGCTTTGTTTTTGTTCAGGGCTCAAGATTCCAGGAGTTTTTTTCACTCCTCTCTCCTGCTTCTTCTTCTGAGATCTCCAGCGGGAGAACTGGAGGGCGGGCAGGGGACCGCCCCTATATACAGTCACGCTGACGTCTGTCACCTGACACTGGGAGCAGTCCCCCGCTGATGATTGCTAGCTACAAATTTGCCATGCAGTCCTGATGCCAGGCGCGCAGTCGTACTTGTGAAGATCTACTGCAGGAACCTCTCTCAAAGATCTACTGTTACGGTAAGTTCTTACGTAACTGTCATATATATAGATACATTCCTGTAGTTCTTAGCACTTACTGTATGGACTTATATGTAATTCTAGTATTCTACTTTTATGTGATGGTGTTGGTAACTATTAGTATGCTGACACAGGAATACTCTTGAAAAGAGAACTTCAGTTCTAAGTGTATTAACCTGTATAAAAATAAATTTTTTTATCATTAAGGCAAATCTGGATAGTAAGACAATTCCACCTGCTAAATCATAATAAATGCTTGTAGATTATCAAAAAATCACAAATATCAAAGTTAGTTCCAAGGTATTAAGCAATGTAGGATGATTCCTACATGTTGCAACCCCAGGTTCACACCTCAAGCCCGGGATAGTAGGAACACAGACTGAAAAGGAGGGTGATGGAACCAGTAAAGAAGGAAGGTAGCCTAGAAAACACTGATATAGATCCCTCAGATCCATGTCATCAGAGCAAACGTGGAAATCGCGAAGGGGGGAACATGCAGTAAAGAGAACCTTGGCTGCAGGAACAAGCACAAGTGAGCACCGATAACCCGCCATAGAAAGAGGACACAAGAAGCATGTATAGTGCAGGAGGCATACACAGTGGACCTGGGGTGCAGAGTGGACCGCAAACAGGTGAGCGGAGGGTGTGAAATGAACAGGGCGGGGGAGTGCAGATCATGGCAGTGTGCTGAGCAGAGCTGTGTGACCCTAATTGGGGGGGTTGTGCTGAGCAGGCCGGGAGTGCTGGAGTATGCCCTGAAAATGGGAGGAGCAGAGTGGAAACAGTGGCTGCTGTGAAGGAATGCAGTGTGGACACAGGGGTGTGAACAACCTGAATCAGTAGGGGGGGGCTGGTGATTGGGGAGCATGGCACAAGGCAGCAAGAATGCAATGTGTGCTAATGTGCAGCAGCTGGACCCGACACCTTAACAATGCAGGCAGTGTGTCAGTGCTGGTGTCCCATAGCACTGCTGTACAGTGGTCAGGAGCATTTGTGAGGCATGACACTGAAGTTTGTTCAAAGTCAGAGGGGCCATCAGCTGCTAGTATATGACTGCTACCTCTACAGGAAGGAGAGGGAATGCAGCGGCAAAATGTACTGGAAATGCGTCCAGTATGATTGGGCCAGGTGTCCTGCACGGTGCCACATAAAGGAGGACACAGTCATGTGTGAGCTGCGGACCTACAACCATGTCCCAGATGCCAGGAGTGTGGTAGCAAGGCACATACTCAACACCATTAAGGAGCATGCTATGTCCACCACTGAAACAATGCAGGAGATAGTGGCAGCAGCTGTGACCACTGTATCCACCAGTGTGTCCGGATGGCTGCCCCCAATGCCGTGCATGAAGAGGGACATTCAGAGGGCCCAGAAGGTTGCCAGCCAGAGACCTGTGTGCCCCAGCTCACTGTGTAACCTGGACCTTCCTGAACACTACAGGGTGACACATGATGGCAAGCCATTCCAGCTGTATGACAGTGGGCCCTCCACAGATTGATTCCTGATATTTGTGATTGATTGCATTCTGGCCCTGATGGAACGATGTAACCACTGGTTTGCAGATGGCACCTTCAAAGTGATGCCTCACCCCCTTTCCCTGTCCTCACAGGTCTACAGCATCCATGCTGTGCAGTACAGCAAGGTCATCCCAAGCCTGTTCATCCCGATGACATCCAGGACTGTGTCTGCCTATGTGTGGGTGTTCACTGAGATGAAGGGACTGAGACCATCACTGTCACCACAGACCATCATGACGGACTTTGAAGAGGCCACCATCAAAGCATTTGCGACCATCTTCCCACAGGCAGTGATACAGGGCTGCATCTTCCACATGTGCCAGTCTGTCTGGCACAAGATCCAGGAACTGGCAGCTGTACGGGACCAGTATGTGGATGAGAAAGATTTTGCACTGCATGTGCAGATGCTGCTAGCATTGGCCTTCATCTCTGCCTTTGATGTGGTGCCATTGTATGAGAGCCTCCGGTCCTGGGAGTTCTACATAGTCCATGAGGACATTCTGAAGCCCTTCCTCACCTACTTCGAGGAGACATGGGTCAGACATCCAGTGGGATACACCTCAAGATACAAGCCCCTGTTTGCCATCAACTTCTGGAACTGTCATGATGCGGTGTACACAGGCTTGCCTCGCACCATCAATGGGGTGGAGGAATGGAACCATGCCTTCAATGCCTTCCTTGGCATGAGACATCCATGCATCTGGAAGTTCATCGAAGCCCTCTGTGCTGAGCAGAAGTGCAATGAGATCAGGATTGAGCAGTACATCTCCGGTCGGCAGCCAACCCCCCCCCCAAGAAAGCATTGGGACAGTACTGCTTGGCTGACCAGTTTGGTTGGCGAGTATGGCAAACAGGCCAGCATGGAGTTCCTCCATGGGGTGGCCCATAACTTCCAATTGCAGGTGTGAAGTCTGGTGCTGGTCTGTAATGACTGTCTGTGTTGGTCTGTACTACACATCTGTGTTGCCGTTTATTAAAAGTCTGTATTACTGCTGCATATGCTGGTATTCTGTGTTCTTCATGTGCTGCAGTGTGCTGTGTGTGCACTGCTCTGTATGTGTGTGCTGTGTGCTGCTTTTGCCATTAGGCAGGGTTGTGTTAGCTGTCTCTGCCATGCACTGCTCTGTGCTACACTATTTTTACTGTGGATGAGGAGGATTTCACACTGCATGTGCAGATGCTGCTGGCATTGGCCTTCATCTCTGCCTTTGATGTGGTGCCATTGTATGAGAGCCTCCAGTCCTGGGAGTTTGACATAGTCCACGAGGACATTCTGAAGCCCTTCCTCACCTACTTCGAGGAGACATGGGTCAGACATCCAGTGGGATACACCTCATGATACAAGCCCCTGTTTGCCATCAATTTCTGGAACTGTCATGATGCGGTGTACACAGGCTTGCCTCGCACCATCAATGCAGTGGAGGAATGGAACTGTGCCTTCAATGCCTTCCTTGGCGTGTGAAACATCCATGCAGCAGGAAGTTCATTGAAGCCCTCCATGCTGAGCAAAAGTGCACTGAGATCAGGACTGAGCAGTACAGCTCCAGTGGGCAGCCACACATCCCCACCCCCTGCTGAAAGTATCGGGACAGTACTGCTCGGCTGACCAGTTTGGTTGGTGAGTATGGCAAGCGGGCCGACATGGAGTTCCTCCATGGGGCGGCCCATAACTTCCAATTACAGGTGTGAAGTCTGGTGCTGGTCTGTAATGACTGTCTGTGTTGGCCTGTACTACACATCTGTGTTAGCCGTGTTAAAAGTCTGTGTTACTGCTGCATATGCCTGTCTCCTGTGACCTTCCTGTGCTGCAGTGTGCTGTGTGTCTGCTGTTCTGTATGTGTGCACTGTGCACTGCTTTTGCCTTTAGGCAGGGTTGTGTTAGCTATCTCTGCCGTGCACTGCTGTGTGCTGCTCTGTTTTTTCTGCTCTGCTTTGTGCCGCACCATTTTGGCATCCACTGGGTTGACATGGATCAGCTGCAATGATGCTTGACACCTGTTGTAGTACTACTAATTGGCCATGCAGGTCTGGCAACATGCCACATCAGCCCTCCACTGCTCAGTACCATGGAGCTAGCCATGAAACATGGGATTTTTAATAATCTGTTTTTATGATTTAGTAGTGATATTTTTGCATTGGTGGTTCAGTGGTAGAATTCGCAATTGCCATGGGGCGCTCAAGAGTTCCAGGTTTGATTCCTAGCTAATGCACCGTTGTTGCACTGGCAATATAGCCTAGAGGTTAGAGTAATGAACTGTGAATGAGTTTTGAACATCCATCAGACCTCGGTTTGATTCACACAACCTACAGCTGCATACCGTGTGACTCTGAGTAAGTCACTTAATCTCCCCAGTGCTCCTGAGTCACCCCTGAAAACAGACCCTGTGCCTAGTGGGCCTTACCCAGTTGCCAAAGAATTAAAAAAAAATATCTTCTTAACCAAGTTTTACTTGGGACGAAAAAATGGAAGATAATTACTGGTTGAGTAACTGTAAAAATACACAGGTGGACAAACTATATCAAAGGTGCAATGTGTTACTGAAGGTTGTGCAGTACTTGAGATTTTCTAATATTACAATACCAGAATTTTACTGAATTCTTTTTACTTGCTGTGCAAAATATAAAGGTGAAAATGTACTAGTCTGATTGTGTATACACAGCAATTATTATAAAAATGGTAAGTCTTTTAGTAACACAGCAGACCGTAATTAACAAAACAGTAGTACATTTCATCCTAAAATTTCATCACTTCCTTTTTTAGCTTAACGTTATATAGCAGCTGCCATGTTATAATTTATGGTGATTACATAAGGAATAAAGCATGACAGGGTGAAGAGTATGCTATGCTAATCCCCCCGATGGAACTGCCTTATTCCACTTATGTTTAGTAATGTTAGCTTTTAGCAGCTCAGTAGTGTTGTAATTTGGTGCTATATCTTTAAATGGCTGCTTTTAGGGCACTAACATAATTAAATATGTGACAGGCATTAGGTTGCAGCTGGTACGCTGCACTAGTTTGAGTCCAGTTGCACTGAAAGGGAGTGGGTTATTTTGTATTCCTGACTTTTAACTTCCTGTACTGGTGTTACCTTCCTGTGCTTCCCACGTGATCTGTAAGGCTAAATTTGAAGCTTTAGCTGTGCTTCCTGTTCTTTCTACATGATCTGAGTCAGACCTGGTAGTCTAGGCTATTGATAGAGATCCATGTTTTTCTTAAATAAGAAATAACAAGAAATACAGTAGCCCCTCGCTATAATGAACCTCGTTATAGTGAACATTCTGATAAAATGAATGGTCGTAATGGCTCCTAATAAAAATCGTATTTTGAGCCTCTATTTTTGGTTTACCTTAAGTGCTCCTTTGCACAGCTATACACAATCTCCCCATCTCTTCCATCTCACCAAACGCAATACAGTACTGTATTACTGTACCTATTGCTGTGGCTGTTGCTGATTCCTTCTGACCCGATCCCCAACCCCTGGCGCACCTCAGCTCACATCAGTCTGTTAGAATGGTTGATCCTCACTCATTCTTGTTCTCCTAGTAAGTTTGGGAAAGTCAGAAAAACATATACATTAATAAAAAAATGAAATAAATAATAAAACGAAATAATAAAAACTTATAAACTGGAGCTGCGATAGTAGAATTGAGTGGGAGGCAGACATGAGAGTGTGAATATGAGCAGGCAGGTTGTATATGCGAGTAGCTGACGCATGGAGATGGAACATGATTCCAGATACCGTATGAGCCTAAGCTAGAAGTCTGTGAATTTTTTTTTTAAAGTCTAAAGTTTTTTTTTTTAAAAGCAAATAACCTTATATTGTAGGGGAGAGTGGGAGGTAGCTGGTGAAATCAGAGGTGTTGGGGGCAGGGGAGGGAAAAGGCAGATTTTGGCTTTTGTACAGTACTGTATTTGTAAATCCAAACAGATAAAATAAGTACAATTAAAAAATTAATTTTTTATCAAGTACAGAAAGCAGCTTGAGAAAATTAGCTGGGCAAATCGTTATTGAGAGGGTTTGATCACCATGCAAATGTGAATTAGTGAGAGGTGCACAGATAATGCTGTGTAATTTAGTGTCCCTCAATACAACGAACAAGTTACTATAACAAACAGTCGTTATGGCTCCTAACTTGATTGTTATAGCATGGGACTACTGTAACAAGAAATTCAAGATATATAAAGAAATAAAACAAAAACAAACACGAGAAAAAGTTAAAAAATTGCTTGTTTTTTGACAAAAACTAAATAAATGCTTGCAGCAGCTGTTGTTTAGGCTCTGTTGTTACCACAGAGATGATCCTCAACAAATCGGCAGCAGAATTGTATGATTCACAAAACTTTTCAAGACCATAACATAATGTTGCTTAATACAACGTAGTATACTAGGAATGTGATCTCTAGTGTGTATAAGGTTGGTTTGAGGTATTTTATGAATGTAAATGTGATAAGAAATAAAACTACATTTTCAATGAATGAAAAGAAATAACAAGAAATTCCAGAAAAATAAAAAATAAAATTATAAAAAATAAGAATTTCACAGGGTTCTAGCTATTGATTTGATGTCATGTGACCACATTCAGGTATACTACTGGGTAGTTGAGATTCAGGCAGAGAGTTTGAGATGTCCTTTGTTTCTAGGTATGCAGATATTTTATTAGCTGTTAGAGCAATGTTTGCAGAAGTTTTGCTGATGATTTAGTGACGTATATACGTAGGAATGTTTTTGTTGTGCAGAATCAGTTTTGAAATATATTTTGTAGTTTCATTAGGTGTTTAAACAGACACTATCAACCCCCGCTCCTTAGACCTCAAACAGTCCCTAGTTTTAAATACACATTTTGTGATTGTTCACATTCTGTAGAATTTGCTGTTGTAGTTGGCAGTTTGATTCTGATCCCTTTTTCATTTTTATGTTTGCTTGCACGCATGTGCAAGAAACATAGCGCAATGATCCAAAATACAGTGCCATACAGTTGAAAGGGAGATCCGCTTCAGTGGTGGCGCTCCTCAACACAGATGCCATGGCCGCATGCGTGCTCTGTCGCTCTCCACCCCGCACACACTGTTGGCCGATGGGGTGCCCAATCCCCATCGCTTCCGGTCCCCCAAAAAAGCTTTTGGGTGCCACGCTGGGAGTCCACCCCAGCGTGGCAGAAATACTATGGCCGACGGGGTGCCCAATCCCCGCCGGCTCCAGGCCCCCAAACAGCCTTCCAGCTGCCATGCTGGAGCCCACTCCAGCGTGGCAAACATCCCGCTATCTTCCTAAAATAAAACAAAAACCTGTAAACAAGAAAATGTTCCTCGGTGGTCTCCTGCCCACCCACACCCTCTCTGTGCACTCTGCCTTGTCACCCCCACTTCACCCCATACTTGCACCTCCAGACTCAGTGCAACGTCTTAGGTGGACAGGAACAAATCTTGCACTCTTCAAAGCTGACCTGAAACTGAGAAATGCGGTAAGCTGTATATAGAATAGTGCATAGGAACCATCTTCAACGAGCCTATTGTGTTGACAGAGGGGTTCTGATTACCTCAGACTCTCAGAGCTAAGCTCAGAGGTCTGTGGTAATCAGGAACTCCCGAGGTGGTACAATAGGCTGGTTGCATGAGGTTCCTATGCACTATTTTTTGAGTGTATAGTCCCCATTTTCGATTACAGTTTTAATTTTTAAAATAGAAAAAAAGTTTGTTGCTCCATCCTACTGTTCAAGTTAGGGCATGCTTGCTAGGTGGTGTGCATGGTTGCTAGGGAACAGATGTTATGTTGGTTAATGAGCAGCCTTCTATTGGCTGTCATTCCGGTGTGGGAGGGATTTTCAAAAAAAATAACATGGCGGTCGTAGTTCTCGCTAAGCGAGCGGGAGTTGGTTTGGGGATCGCTCGGTCATTGTTTTTGTTAAAACTAAAAATATCTGGTTGATCCTGCATTTTCACAATATCTGGTTGATCTAGCGTCTTTTGAGGCTGTGATGCGACTGCTTCTACTGCCGCCGCCGGGAGTGTGGAGCCTGCCGTTTCCACTGAGTAAAGGTAGGAGACTGAGCGCGTGGAACCTCTAGAGGTTTTTAAAATGTTGTTCTGCTGCAATAGGGTACAATCGCATTCCATGACCTTTTGAACTGCAGCAGAACAACATTTTTAGAACCTCCAGTTTCCATGCACAATAAGGGTCCACTATACACTATAATGTAATAAATAGGGTTTTTTCAACTTTGCTGCATATCTCAGGCATTTTTTGGAATTTTGGCACCAAATTTTCAACATGGGGTTTTTGGGACCCCTCCTCATGAATTCTGTCATTGTCGTAGCGTTAATCGGGCCCGAAGGGTGATTTCATGGTCACTGTGCAAAATCACCTTTCCGGACCAATTAACGAAATGACAGTGCCAGTATTCATAAGATGGGCTCTTAAAAAGCCTATGTTACAAATTTGGTGAATAAATTCCTAAAATTGACTGTTTTATGAGCGTGCGTTGTACAGTTCCCTTGCGCTCATAAGTTCAGTGAATTTTTAATATTTGCACTCTGGATTTTTAACATTGCCATTTTACCACACCTCCTTATGAGCAGTGCAGCTGTAATTTTCATATGTCAAAATGTGTTTCGCAGGCATGTAGCGCACAATGGAGCAGCTAAAAGTAAATCAATGTATGGGACACATTAAGAAAATCACAGTGACACTCTTCATGAGCAGAGGTCTTAAAATGGCTATGTTGAAAATTTGGTGACAAAAGTCCATAAAATGACTGTGTTACGAGTGAGCATTGCGCAATTTTCACGCACCTTCGTAAGTTCATGAATTTGTAATATTTTCAGTCCAGATTTTCACCAGTGGCATTTTTCCACACTTCCTTATAAACAGTACAGCTGTCATTTTTCACAACATGGCTGCAATGTGTTTTCACACTTTCAACACAGAAATGTGTGGTCACTGTGGGAAATCATTGTTCGGGACAGATAAAGAAAACCACAGTGACATTGTTCATGATCGGAGGTTCCAAAATGCCTGTGTTGACAATCTGCTGTAAGAAATCCCCAAACTAATTATATTACGGTTTCTACGCATGCTCGTGACTTCACCAGTTTTTTTAATATTTTCACTGCAGATTTTCAACATTGCCATATTTTACAGCTCCCCATGAACAATACAGCTGTCATTTTTTACATCCTGTTCGGAATGTGTTTTTGCACCTGTGGTGACAAATGCCGTAGTCACTGTGCAAAAGGAGCTTTTGGCTAACAAACTGATATTGCCACTGTTCATGAGGTGGGGGTCACAAAAAAAAATGTTGAAAATTTGGGGTGAAAATACCAACGAATGCTTTAGGCGTTAGGGTTTCCGACCACAACGCCCCACCCTGTAGAGAATGACAGGCATCAGGGCTGTGACTTGGGATTGTCGCCTGCAATGCTCATACCATTCCACCCCTACCCACACCCTGCAGCCACTGAGAGGCATCGAGGTGTACTTTGGACTCTTCGGCTCCAAAGTTCACCCCATTCTCCTATACCACACCCATCTCACCATATTTCCTGATGGAATGGGGTGCGCATAAGGGCCAAAGACCCCAAGACACACCGTGACACTTGTCGGTGTCTGCAGGGTAGGGTGTGCTGAAATGGCATGGCCATTATGCCTGACGACCCAAAGGCACACCCCAATGCCTGTCAGTCTCTGCAGAGTGCTGGTGGGGTTGGCTTCAGTTCAATACTTCACTGCCATTCCTATTATGCAGCTCTGTAACTCCTACACTACCATTGCCAATGCCAGCAAGCAAACATTCGGCATTGACAAATGCTTGTTAAAAGTGAAAAACAGACTGTCCACAATACTGGTGTTACCACACCAAAATGCCTTTGTTTACATCCATTAATCTTCTCCCACTGTAATTTTTTCCTGGACATGGGAACACCCCAACATAGTCTAGCCACTCAATATGTAGTGGGTGGGGAGCAGGCTATTGCATCATGAGTGGCTGCTTTGTTTGGGGCCGTTCCTAAGGTTCAGTAAAAATAGACCAAGAATTGGAAACAAAAGTTGAGTATAATTACGCTGTTAGCATGCATTTCAGTTCTACTATGAAAGGAGTCAGATTAAACAACCAGCAACCACAATACATTTTAGCGAAGGTACGCAATCATAAAATGTGGATTTTTAACTAAAAATAGAATGACGCAAAAAAGGATTGACAGCGTCCCTTTGAAATGTTTTTCTTGTGAGCAGCACTGAGGTTTTGGGGGTTTGAATTTGTGAGTAGGAAACACCGTTTTTTTAAACTTGGATAGATTTCCTTTACAGTTTGTGATTCTGGAGCAATGTTGCTGTGGGGGTGATCATTTTGTTCTTTAATCTGCATGATTCCTTTTAGATGTTGCAGTGTTGTTTAATTTGCATTGTGATCTTCTTGACCATGAAGATATGTAATTACTATATTGACCTTTTTGACCCTGACTGGTTGTGGCCTCAATTAATGCACCATTATCATATCTTCTAAGCAGGAGTAGGGGTGTAGCCAGGAATTTTAAACTTGTACTCAAAACTGATGCATTGTTGCCCCCGTTACATAAACATAAACCAAAATATGTGCTGCCACGTCACACCAACAATAGACCGAACCCCCATTTGCCATTTCTGAGTTCAAGTAATCAGTTTTCTTCCTGTAATCCTCCTTCCTTTGTTTTTCTGCCTGCCTGGTAAGTTGTTCTTGTTTGTGTATTTGGCTGCTGGCATCAGTGCACCATAGTGAACAGCAAAGACAGAAGGGCTCAGCGCAACGCAGGCACAATGTGACTCATAATATCCTTTCCTTCCTTCCTCTTTTTGTTTCCCTTGCCTGACTTTTTTTACTGTTCTCTGCTGAGTACAGTGCGTATGCCTGCCGATGCCCCTGAGCAGGACTATATGGTCGCACCTGGAAACGAACCTTGGCTCAGTGTGCCTTTCCCGGTCATCAAATTTTAAATAAAAATAAATATTCTAGGTTAATGTAATACCATGTGACAGGGTCCTGACCAATGAAGAGTCAGGACTGACTAGGCACCATTTTATACATATGAATATCTCTAGATTGCTAAGACCTACAGGTAAGCACAATACCTTAACAGAAAGAGCTTTTAATTGGCTTTCAGACTTCGAGAGGTCCTGCAAACTTTGCTTCCCCTTTAAATGATTATGCTATTTCAGTATTCACTACAGAGGTGACAGAGGTACTGCTTCTGATGGGTGGAGCCTACATAACAGCAAAACATGACTGCAATATTGTCTCTCTTAACATGGTAGTACAGCACTTGGACTAAACTAAGATTAATAAATCATAGGGCCCAGATGGATTATACCCAGAGGTGGTCAGGAAACAGAAATCCTTCTGGGCTATTCAGAAAATCTTAAGATTCCAGTAGGATGTCAATGAACTGGAGGAGGGCCAATATTACTACTTCATGTAATGAGGGTATCAGACATGATGCAGGGAATTACAAGCCAATGAACCTTATGCCAGTGATGGGTACAATTCATGACATACTATGAAAGAGGAGCTCACAAATCATTTAAATAAATGTCAATTTGTTAAGGGAACCCAGCTTGAATTTGCTATAGGAAGGTACTGTCAGACTAATTTTATGATCCTCTTTGAAGGCAGAACAAGGGAAGTGACGCATGAGCTCTGACTCGAGCAGACTAGACAAACCTTTAGGCCTTCTGCTGGAAAATTCATGTGTTCATATGTAACAAAGGGAGGGCAGTAGACATCATCAGTCTGGGTTTCAGTGAGGCCTTCAGCACAATATCTTACAAGAACCTAGTGCACCATGTCAGTATAAAACACTCAGTAACTTGTATAATTCCTCCATACAACAGAAGATGTGTCACCTTGATTCACCTATTTCTGGAAAATGTAATTCAAACAAGAGCACTTTAAAAAACTGTTTATGGCAATGCCCCCATATCATTGCCTGCTGGTATACAGTTAAGGAAAAGCTTCCATAGAATGCCTTGTTTTCACTTCACCAGTTGCATATCAGGGGATTTGTATGTTAATCGAAGGGTTGGAGGTAAAAATGTCTTCTTGTATATCCTTTGTATGATTAAAAAAAATATTTAAGACACTGATTGGATAAGTGTTTTTCCAAACTTATTTTCAGCTACTACTTAAATAATCAGGTAATATATGTCAGTGACAGTCTCTGCATAATTTTCAAACTTCTGGTAAAACTGGAATGGGGTGGGAAGGGATCATATTTGGCCCCAGTGAGGTGGCCAGCTGACCCCTTCCACTTTCCGATAGCTACGCTCCACCCCCATGCTCAGGAAGTAACAACATGTGCCCAGGAACAACACGTAGACATCACTGTTAGCTCTGTTAGCAGAAAACTGGGCGCCCTGTACAGACAATGACATAACCTTACTCCTGAAGCCATGTACATTGCAGTAACCAGCACTATTCTACCCATAATTGACAATGGCTTCACAATGTCTGGAGCGGCCACTGACACTGTTCTCAATAGGGCCAGGATGGTCCTAAACAAGGCATGCTGCTTCATACTTGGGGCCGATAGGCTCTCACATACTTGCTCCCCCTCCAAGATAGGATTAAATACCAAATATGCCTAATGGGGAAAAAAGCACTCATGGGCCTCACTCCACCCACAGTTAAAAAACCTGCTCAGTCCCACTCACAACCAATATTCCACCAAGAACACATCCAGAAGTGTTCTCTCTATATCTTTCCGCAGAACTATTCTGGCCATGCATTCCTTTGACATCAGGGCCCCACAGTGGCTTAATGAGCTGCCTGAATGATTCCTGGGCCTCCCCAAATTGGCACTATTCAAGAAGGAACTAAGAAAGGCTCTGTCACCTAATGCCAATTGTGACTGCTACAACTGAAACCTTCTTACCCCATCTGAACTACATGCTCTGTCCCTGAAAATGCACCTTTGGAAAAGCATTAGCTCTTTTGTATTTACTCACTACTATACATTATTGAATCTGTGACAATGCTTGTTTGTGTGCTGCCTAAGTTAATGTCTTGATTGATATGTGATATCATGTATTTTTTTGTTAAACTCTGCAAGCTACCATTGACGTGGAACCTTTGTAAATGAGCACTTGTCTTCAAAGGTGTAATTATGAATAAATACATACATACATAAATAATAAACAGCGCACCCCAGTGAAGTCACTGAGGTAATATTTAATTACTTTATTATGCATATTAAAGGGTACAGTGAGCTTGATCAAGGCCACTGCTGGACTAAGATGGCCCTTCTTAGGTGAGTGACGGCCTTGATTAAATTCACTGTAGCTATTAATATGCATACAAAAGTAATTACATAGAAACAAAATTTGATTGCAGATAAGGACAACTTGGCCCATCCAGTCTGCCCATTTCTCCCTATGTACACTATTACCACAGATTGTGCCCAATCTACAGCTCTTTCACCTTTTCCTTCCTTTCCACTATGATTCCCTTGTGCTTATCACATGAATTATTGAACCCCACCATTGTTTCCACCTTCACCACTTCCACTGGAAGGCTGTTTCAAGAATCCACCACTCTTTCTGTGAAGTACTGCTTCCCATCTCTCCTGAATCTACCCCCCCAGCTTCATAGCATGTCCCCTTGTTCTTGAGCACCTTTTCCTCTGAAAAATACTTCCCTCCTGCACCTTATTTATCTCCCGTGAAGTATTTAATGGTCTCTGTCATACCCTTTTCTCCCTCTTCTGCTCCAGGGTGCACATAATAAGGTCCTATAGTCTCTCCTCACAGGGCTTTTGATGCAGACCCTGCACCATTTTAGTTGCGCCCTTGTGGACTGTCTCCATTCTGTTTCCTTCCAGAGATGTGATCTCCAGAACTGAACACATTACTCTAGGTGGGGTCTTACCAGCAATCTATACAGAGGCAACACCACCTCCCTCTTTCTGCTGGTGATACCCTTCCCCATGCACCCCACATCCCACTCACCCTCCCTGCTGCCTTGTCACACTTCTTGGCGGTTCCACCCTCATATGGTGCCAGCATTAGGGCGCTGAGTCCCTATGTAGCCAAACCACTTTGTCACCAGCCTCTCTTTCTGTGGGGGGGCTGTTTCCCCCACACCCCCTCTTGTGGAAGGCTATGCCCCCCACACCCCCTAACTATATATACTAACTCCGTGTGGGTGGACCTCAGGAAGGGGGTGGCAAACCCAACATTCAGCATGTAAGTGACTCGGCACCCTAATGTTGGTGCTCTGATGACCTCCAGTGCTTCCTGGCCACCTTTAGGTCATCCAATATGATTACCCCAAGGTCGCTTTCTTGTTTGGTGATTGTCAATACCACTCCACCTATTTTATACTCCGTCCCTGGGTTTCTGTGCCCTAAGTGCATTATTTTGCACTTTTTCACATTAAAATCCAGCTGTCATATCCCTGACCGCTCCTCTGGTTTTCTCAGGTCTCTGCTCATCCTTTCCACTCCCCCGGAGTGTCCACCCTATTGCAGATTTTGGTGTCATCCACAAACAGGCAAACGTTCCCTTCCAGTTTCTCTGTAATGTCACTTATTAAGACATTAAAGAGGACTGGTGCTAGCACTGATCCCTGAGGCACCCCACTGGTCACCCTCCCTTGGAGTGAGCTCCATTTAACACCATCTTCTGTCGCCTCTCCCTTATCCAGTTCCTTATCCAGCTTACTACCTTTGGACCCACTCCTAAACTACCCAACTTACTTACTAGTCTCCTACGTGGAATTGTGTAGAAAGCCTTACTGAAATCTAGGTAGGCCATGTCCACTGCTCCACCCTGATCTAGTTCCTTGGTCACCTAGTCAAAGAAATCTGTCAGATTAATTTGATATGACCTCCCCTCTGTGAAACCATGTTGCCTCGGGTCTTGTAACCCACTGGATTCAAGATATTCCACAATCCTTTCCTTCAGCAGTGATTCCATTAACTTGCCCATCACCAATGTTAAGCGGACTGGCCTATAACTGTCAAATTTTTCAGCCTCCTCCCTGGTACCACTTTTGTGTAGTGAGACTACATTCACCCTCCCCTAGTCCTCCGAAACCACTCTTGTTTCTAATGAGCTGTTAAATAGAACTGCCAGAGGTGAAGCCAGTATTTCCTTGAGCTTAAAGAGTCAGCTGAAGCTTCTGTTACTTTGTGGCCCCTCCCCTTCTCCTTCCTCTGTGAACACTGAACAAAAGTATTTGTTCAGGATGTCTCCCTTTTCCTGGTCCCCCTCTGCAAAGTCCCCCTTCCTTTTTAACCTTACAATCCCACCTCTGGTCTTCCTCTTTTCACTTATGTACCTAAAAAGTTTCTTGTCCCCTGTCGTTATGTCCTGGGCTATTCACTTTTCTGTTTGCGCTTTTGAGCTCTGTGCTGCTTTCCCTGCTTCCCTCTTTTTCTTCTAATAAACCTTCCTAACCTCCTCCCTCTGCATCTCCTTATACCTTCTGAATGATACCCTTTTAGATTTAACCCTTTCCACCACCTCTTTCGAGAACCATAGTGGTCTCTTTTTTCTCTTGCTTTTACTCACTTGTTTGACACAGAGGTTTGTTACTTTCACTATGCTCCCTTTTATCTTCACCCACTGTTCATCCACCCCAACCAGGCTGTCCCCCCTGCCAGGTCATTCCTGTGGCGTTCACCCATCTTTATAAAATCTGCCCTCCTGAAGTCCAGGACCCTCACCCTTGTGTGGATCAATTCCACAGCCATCCTTATATTGAACCACACTGTACAGTGATCACTAGTCCCCAACTGGCCTCCCGCCTTGACATCTGAAACACTGTTCCTGTTAGTGAGTACCAGAGCCAGTATTGCCCCATCACAAGTGGGTTCACTGATTAGTTTTCTGCAGAACCCCCCATGCAGACAGTCCAGGATAGTTTCATAGTAACTTACAAGTTCAGAAGGCAGAGCCTATTTTTGAACTTGCCACCCAAAGGTGGTTTTAATTGTCTATGTATTCAAATTTATTATTACCCATATGATTGTCAAGTTTATTTTTAAAGATGTTCATAGATTTACTTTCTACTATTGAGCCTGGGAGTGTATTCCAAAGGTTAACTGTTCTCTGAGTGAACCAATTTAATCTTTTTTTTGTATGACACTTAGTTCCTTTTAGTTTCATGTTGTGCGATCTGGTATTTGATCATGGGTTTTCTTTCAATACCTAATATTTCTATTAGTCCTGGTTCCTTGAATGATTTATAAATCATACATAAATCTCCTCTAAGATGTCTATATTTGATTGAGTATAGGCCAAGTATTTTCAGTCTTTCACCATATGTTTTATTGGACATGTCGTTAAGTTTTTTGGTCATTTTTCTTTGAACTCCCTCTATTTGTTTCATTCCATGTATAGTAGTAGGTGCACAAAAGGGAGCACAGTAATCCAGATGTGATCTCACTAGGCTGGTATATAATGGTAGAATGACCTGTGGTTGTCTAATCTTAATGTTTTTCCATATACTACTCATAATCTACTGACATTTTTTTACTTTGAGAGTGGTATTATTTTCAAAGTTTAGTTTATTGTCTATATTTATTCCAAGATCTTTTTCATTGTCCGTTATCTGTAGGGTTACATTATTTAATAAGTACCCTTTTTTGGTTATTATGTCCCAAATGCATTACTCTGCACTTTTGTTCATTAAATTTCATTTTATTTTCTATTGCCCAGAATTCTAATGCCTTTAGTTCTTCTTGAAGGATATCTGTTGCTTCTTGTGTATTAACAATAGTTCCAATTTTGCAGTCATCAGCATATTTGGATATCCATACGCTGTCAGCTGGTTGCATAGATGTTATTAGGATATTGAAAAGAACAGGGCCCAGGACGGAACCCTGTGGGACCCCACTAGTAACTTCTACCCAGGAGGATAATGCGCCCTTAACAGATGTTCGCTGTTTACGGCAGTATAATCATGAATTAATCCCCCTGATTAGGATATATGTAAATTTTTGCTTAACCAAATGTTCCAAAAGAATTCTATGAGATACTTTATCAAAAGCTTTGGCCAGGTCCAGGAACACAATATCTACTGGAAGTCCTTTATCAAGAGCAGCACTCACATTCTCAATAAAGTTGAGTTGATTAGTTAGGCATGACCTTCCCTTTCTAAAGCCATGCTGTGTTAAGTCATATAATTTATAATAATTAATTGTTCTTTTATTCTATGTAATATTAATTTTTCAAAGATTTTCCCTATGACTGAGGTCAGACTTATAGGCCGATAATTAGAAACTTCAGATTTGTTACCATTTTTATGTATAGGGATAACCACTGCTTCTTTCCAATCTGCAATGCTTTCTCCTTCCTCAAGGGATAGGTTGAATAATTTACTCAGTGGGCCAGATAAACAAGAGGAGGTTTCTTTGAGGAAGAAAGGATGTATCCCATCCGGTCCTGCTGAGGAAGTGATTTTTAATTTTTGTAATCCTTTAATAGTTTCTTCTTCAGAGATAGGTTTAACAACTGTATAATTAAGGTCTATATTTGGGTTGTTGTGAAAATGTTCTTTATTGGAAAAGGTTTTTTGGAAATATTCATTAAATTCCTCCGCTATTTGTAATTCATTACTTATCATTCCTGAGTTAGTAAGTAAAGGACCTATAGTTGCTTTAGAACCTCTCAATCATCCATTGTAGTTGTAAAATGTTTTCTTATTATCCAGTGTGTCACTAGCTAGCTAGCTTAATTTCTGTATTCTTTTTGGCATTTCTGATTTCTAATTTTACTTTATTTGCATATTTTTTGTACAATTCCCACTTTTCTTGTGTTGGTTGGACTTCATATTTTTTATAGATTTTCTTTTTTTTAGCAATCAGTTTTTTTATTTTGTTGTTCCACCAGACTGGATTTCTATATCCCTTGTTGTATTTCTTTCTAGTTGGAACCCAGCCATCAATGCAGTATTTAAGTTTGGCTAGTAAATTATCCCAGACTTGGTGTATATTGAGCCCTATCCATTCAGACTTCCAATCCCATAAATTCAAATGTTGTTTAATTTGTATATAGTCTGCTCTTGTAAAATCTTTGTTTAAAGTGTTTCCTTTTGTATCCATGACCCTTGATAGTATGTGAAACAAAATCATGTTATGGTCACTGTTTGCTAAAGGTTCCAGGATTTGAATGTTACTTACTAGAGCCCTCATGTTTGTTAATACAAGATCGATGATGTTATTATTTCTTGTATCTTCATTGATTAGTTAATCTAGGTTTTGATTTATAGTTATATCCCTTCCAGGTGTGAGTGTCCTAGTTAATATTGGGGAAATTAAAGTCACCCATTGGGATGTAATTTGATTTAGGCTGAAAACTATTGATTAGATTTAGAAATTCAATATTCTGTTCTTTGTTTAGATTAGGAGACCGATTAATCCAATACAGATTTTTAAGGACGGTAGATTAATATCTCTCCACAATATTTCAGCTTCATAATTTGATTCTGTATGACAGTGAAATGGGTATTCTTCAGATATGTATAACACAATACCTCCTCCTTGTTAGTCTTTTCTGTTTTTTGTTATTTTATTAAATCCTATTATGTCATTGTTCCAGCTGACATCTTGGAACCATGTTTCTGTAACCCCACAAACAGAGATTTTTTCTTTATGCATTTTATATCTTAGTTCATGCATTTTATTGGTCAGGCTTCTAGCATTTAAAAGTAACACTTTTATTTCACTTTTCTAATGTTGTAAATAAGTGTGCTTTTTGGTTGTGATTATATTATTTATGGAATCAGCATTTATGGTTTTGGAATGTCCTACTTGCTTCACATTTCCTACATGAACCCCCCCCCCAACTAGTTTAAATGTTTAACTATTGAGGAAAGGAAAGTTTTGCTTAGTAAGTCATTCCCTTTTTTGTTTAGTTGTAATCCATCGAAAGAAAAAAAATTATTCTTTTAGATAAAATTCTTACCAGTAGGTCAAGAAGTGAATCTCTTGTTTGAGAGTCCATTTTCAAACCAGTTATTAAAGCTATGTATTTTTTGATTGATATGGGGGGAGGCTTTCGGTATGGGGAGTACTTCAGAAATTATAGTTTCACATCAAGGTTTGTTAACCTATTGGTTAGTGCCACCATATCCTGTTTTATTTCTTCTAGGGAATCCTTAAACATGTTGTTGGTTCCCACATGTGTAAGTACTAGGGGATTGTGTCCTAATCCGTTAACCATTTCTTTGCACATCCTAGTTAGATTAGCAATTTTTGCTCCACTAAAGTCTGATAGAGTCCTGTGCAATTTGTTTGGGTTACATATGTTCCTGTCCATTCTTTTGATCATAGAATCGCCTATTACCAGAACATTTCTATGGTTTGACTGATTGGTGCCGTTGGTTTCCATGTCTACCAAGTCTATATTACTTTCCCCATCAGTTGCATTAATGGGCCTACTATTGGTATTATTATTTGTTATAGTTAAGAGGTCAGAGGTCTCCTCGACTGATTTGGTGGATATTTGAGTATTTTCAGGGATAGTCTCTAATAATGAATATCTATTAGCTATGGGGATTTCAAATGTTGTGGCATGCCTTCCTTTTTTTGCTGGTTTAGAGTATTGGATATTGTACCATTCATCATCCTCAACATGTGTAGCATCTACATCTCTAGCTCTTTTACTGTTTTTCATGTTATTAAGTTCTAAGTCTCCTTTTTTATGGGGGTCAGAATATTTTGGAATTGTGAACGTATTGGTTATATTTGGGATGGGTGACAGTAAAGGAGTGTTAGGGAGAGTGTCATTATGCCTAGTATCCATCCAGTTTTGTTCCAAGTCTATATGCCATATTTCTTTGACTGGATTCAAGTTGTAGTAATCTGTCAGTGAAGGAGTTTAATTCTTTTATTAAATCATCATTATGTGTACATTTCACACATTTAAAACCTTCTGTCAAATTTTGTTTAGTTAACAGGTACATTAAACAACTGGTACATTGTATAAGGTTTTCATCCTCTTTCACTGTTGATACATTTGCCATTTTGTAAAAAATAAAAAAAATTTCCCAGAAACTAAATAGAATTTGCTAACGTCAATTACTAACCTTGTATGATTAAGCAAAATGCCTAGTAGTAATGATATGAGTACTACAGCTCAAATTACCTTTGTTGTGGTGAACGTCTTTATATTTTGGTGTCCCTCTTAACCCTCCAAACATGCCTAATGCACGCTGATGCGCGTGTCTTTGCATGCGAGTCGACGCACGCTCACCCTGCTCGCTGCAGGGCTCTGTCTTTATGCCCTGAAGTGACCCGGAAGTGTTTCCCTGGGGTCCTGGAGTGCAAAAAAGCCTTCTTTGTTTTAAATTACTTTTTATCGACTTACAGGTGTTTAGCAACTGGGCAGGATAGCCCTTGTAACCCAGGAGATATATTTAAAAAGCCTTAAAATGCCCAAGTAACCAGGTAGACCACGAAGGTTCAACCCCTCTTCCTGTTTGGACTGTGTTGCCCTGGTAACAGGGCTCGAAGCACTTGCGCTAGTGAGTTTACACAAATAACACAGTATACAGTTGTTTTAGAAAGTAAACACACAAAGGTATATTGCAGCAATTACTTCAACCAGGGTTTTAGGCTGAGCAGTATTGATGTGCTCACCACAGGACTCTGTCTTTATGCCCTGAAGTGACCCAGAAGTGATGTCCCTGTTCCTAGCTGAAGCCGCTGCTGAGAGGCTTCAGTCTACATCTGGCAGGTTGAAGTCCCCCATGAGCAGCACCTCCCCCTCCTTTGCCATCTTGCCATTGGCTTTCACCAGTGCCTTATCTAATTCTTCTCCCTGTGCTGGAGGTCTGTAGATCACTCCATTGTGAATAGTAGCTCCATTCCCCCATCTCCAGGGTGACCCACAGTTCCTCTTCCTCCCCCTGTATTCTTTGTATTTCCATTGCTTTTTTGCTTTCCCTCACATAAAGCACCACATACCCTCTTTTCTTCCCAGCCGGTACTTCCTGAACAGAGTATAGCCTGGTATGGCCATGTCCCTCATGATTTTCAGTGCACCATGATTCTGTAATGGCCGCAATATCCAGGTTGGCCTCTGCCATGATGGCCTCTAGGTACAGAGTCTTATTTCCTAGACTTCTGCATTTGCACACATAGCCTTCCAGATTTTGCTTCCACTCTGCTTGTTGCCCCCTTTTGTCCTGTTTACCCTCCCTTCTTCCCCCTTCTCTTTTTTTAAAGCAGCAGTACTATGGAAAAGAAAATGTTACTTTTTTGGCAGTTTATTCCCTGTGCTCTGCTGATCATATACCTGGTACTCTTTCCCGACGGCATTGTACTATCACTGAGTAATTTGTTCAGTTATCCTCTGCTTTTTTTTACACTTCTGCCACCAAGCATGTTGCACTGGAACTGCCTCAGCTGCCAACTGCACATGTGTATGACTTGCAGGGATATCAGGAATGGTCAGCAGAGGGTCCCACTGCTGTAGTCAAAAGATGTGATGCTACCTAAAGGAAAAGCGCAGCTGAAAATTAGTCAGCCACCATATTTATTGTGGCACCACAACAATTCAAATAAATTGCAAATATCTAAAAAACTAAAGATGACTGAAAAAAATATTTAGAGGTATGGAAACTGGAACTTTGGCCACATGCTTACAGCCAAAAAGCAGAATTTTGATAGATCACTTCATGATTTGGTAGTACTGCTGCTTTAATCTTCCTTTATTTCATTAAGTAGAGTACAATGCATACAAAATCACTCTAACTTCACAGAATGTCTCAAAGGAACCATATAAATTGCACTAGCATTTTCATCACACTTATCAAGTCCAAGCGGTATGTGTTTGTTCTTGAGTTAGAAATTGTGAGTCCATTTTAATTTTTGCTCCCTGGCAACACTTCCTAAAATATGTATACACTGTCCCATGGCTATAATTTTTCCATTGGTTTATCTGTAACAACTTGTTTATTAAACACATTCATTTTTTAAATAAAACTAAACATAATATAATGAAACAAAAAATGATTGTCAGTGTATTTTTGCTCACTTTAATTGATCACTGCATATTCCTCAGGCTGTGGCATTACACAGGCCCATGCAGTAATTAAGCAATAAGGCATGACAGCGGGTGTGTTATGGTGGGATAACATCCCACCTTGGGTGGGCTGAAGCACAAAGCAAGGCTGAGTGCTTCCACTGCCCAAGAAGGGCTATTAACTCACCATAATGCACTCCCTGGAGTGCTTTATTGCGATTATGAAATGGGTACTGTTTAGAAAATTGGATATATTTTTTGAACATATTTTTTAAGAGCTACTTTCAGCTGGGCCGTTGTACTGGGACAATGGCCCAGCTGAAAGTACCTCTTAGCCAATTAGGAACCAACATTTCTACCTGTTTCATAATATCCATTAACCTGCTGAGAAAGAACTGATCAGCCCTCCTTCAATTCTATATAGTTCATGAAAGGTAACCATACCCCTTGGAATTTGTCTAAGTGTAGGCATAATTCCACTGTGATTTTTTCTGCCTAATGTATGGATTTAATAATGGTTATCCATTCCTCTATAGATGGTTTCTGGGGCCTAAGCCAATTTCTGGTAATTGTCTTATGGGCTGCTGCTAATAAAATCACTACAAAACTTCTTTTTTGGTTAGTCATTCTTCCTTCAGGTAGCATCCCCCCAGAATCATGTGTGAAAAATCAGGTTCAATTCACAGCCCTATCAATTGTTTATAAGTCATGCTTGCTTCCTCCCAGGATGCTTGGATGATTGGGCAGCTACAAAAGATATGATATAGGGTCCCTTCCTCTCCACAGTTTCTTGAAAATCTATCTAGACCTGTCCCTGAGGAGTAATTGGTTCTAGAAGGGGTCAAGAAGTACCTTGCCACCACTTTCCAGTGGAATTCTCTCCATTGATTTGAAGTCAATGTATGAGATGCTCCCTCCCACACTCCCTTCCACTTTTTTCTATCTAAATTAATATTTGCCTCCCTTTCCCACACAGTCTGACCGCTGATGAGTTGAATCCCTACTGCAGGTTTATAATGGAGAATCATGTGTGAAATTAGCTTTTTTAAAATGCTGCCCTGTATCCGCTTGCTAAATAAAGCTGATTAAGGGGTGAGGCTCACTCTGTAATTCTTGTAACCTACTGCCCTCATTAATACAAGAGGTTACTAGGAGATATCAAAAAACTCTGTCTTCTGCAATTGTTCCTGCATATCTCCAAAGGTCTTAATCTGCCCTTCTTTCACAAACTGAGCTAAGGTTTCAAGCCCATATGCTCCCCATCTCTTAAAGCCACTTCTGTTCTTGGTGGTGCAAATGCTTCACAGCAGTCTGATTTTGTGTATCTAGTGATGGTGGTGGTGATCCCTACCTACATTTTCCCAAGTGTAGCACACTTGTCTAATCCAGGGATAACTGATTATGGGTAATTGTGCACAGTGTGCAAATGTTTCATATCTGTGCACGGGTTTATCGCTGTTCTTCTCCATAAGTAACCAGGAAAGAATTGTTGAGAACCTAGAGGCCAGCAAGGCACAGGACCCAAGGCAGCATGGACTCACAGCAGGAAGGTCATGTCAGATGAATCTAATAGATTTCTTTGATTGGGTGACCAAAGTAGTAGACCAGGGAGGGGTTGTGGATATGGCCTACCTATACTTTAGCAAGGCATCTGACACAGTCCCCCACAAAAGATTAATACACAAGTTAACCAGCCTTGGAGTGGGTCCCAAGGTGGTAGCCTGGGTAAAAAAATTGCTGGACAACAGGACGCAGAGAGTAATAGTAAATGGAGTTCACTCTGAAGAAAGGGAGGTTACTAGCAGGGTACCACAGGGTTCAGTATTGAACTGGTCCTCTTTAATGTCTTTATAAGTGACATTGTGGAGGGACTGGAAGGAAAGGTATGTCTCCTTGCAGATGACACAAAGATCTGCAACAGGGTTGATACACAAGATGGGGTGGAAAGGATGAGAAGGGACTTGGCAAGGTTGGAGGAATGGTCAGATGTATGGCAGCTTAAATTCAACTTAAAGAAGTGCAAAGTAATGCACCCGGGAAACAAAAACCCAGGGGAAGAGTACACAATGGGGGGGGTAAGATACTAACAACAACAAAAATGGAAAGGGACCCGGGGTAGTCATATCAGATGACCTAAAGGTGAGCAAGCAATGTCAGAAGACAGTAAGGAGGGCTTGGGGATACTGGGATGCATAAGGAGAGGCATCACCAGTAGAAAACAGGAAGCTGTTATCCCTCTGTACAGACAGTTGGTGAGACCCCATCTGGAGTACTGCATGCAGTTCTAGAGACCACATCTCCACAAGTACATAGACAGGATGGAGGCTGTCCAGAGGAGGGCAACTAAAATGGTGCAGGGTCTGCACCAGAAGACATATGAAGAGAGACTAAAGGAGCTTAATATGTATACCTTCAAGGAAAGGAGGGAGAGAGGGGGACATGATAGAAACTTTCAAGTACCTCAAGGGAATCAACAAAGTCCAAGATGGTAGCATCTTTCAGAAAAGGAGATGTGCATGAATAAGAGGCACAATTTGAAGATAGAGGGGGGATGGCTCAGAGGTAATGTGAGGAAGTATTTTTTCAAGGAGATGGTTGTAGATGCATGGAACGGCCTTCCTGAGGAGGTCGTGGAGTCAAGAACAGTGGGGGAATTCAAGAATACATGGGACAGACATAAGCCAATTCTAGTAGGGGTAGGAGGAAGTAGGCTGTTGGTTAACTAGGATCTGCAGCTTATCCATTAGGTAGGGAAATGGGCAGACTAGGTGGGCAAAGCGGTCCTTATCTGCCATCAAATTCTTTGTTTCTTTGTTTCAGACATTGTCTGGGTCTGACTTTTCGTAAGTTACCCATGGAAAAAGTTGGGCCACCTGGAAGTACAGTTTAAAGTTTGGTAGCCGCCCCAATCTTTGGTCTCTGAAGATCTGTCCATTTAATCCTAGGCTTTCTCCCTTCCTATATGAAGTCACAAAGAGTTTTATCTATTTTTACTCAATCTGCTCTTGGTATATTAAGGGGGAGACTTTGGAATAAAAGTAAGAACCATGGTAATACATTCATTCTAACTGACTCAATTTTACCAAAAAAGGACAGAGGCAATAGTTCCCATCATTTCAGATCTGGAAGGACCTCAGTAATGAGTTTCCCATCATTTACCCGATACAACCATGATTGGTCTACCAGGATTTGAATGCCCAGACAGCGAATCTAGCTCATAACCCGTCTATACAGTATACAGTTTTTAGTTCAGGTGACATCTGTCCACTTAATAATATCACTTCAGATTTGGTGTCATTAATCTTAAATCTTGAGATCTGACCAAACTGTTGCAGTATGCTCTTGAAGATCGTAAAGGTCCTAAGGGGGTGCCTAAAAGTATAACATGGTGTCATCTGCATACAACGAAATTCTTGACTGCCCCCTCCACCTACACACACACACACACACACACACACGCACACACACACACACACGCACACACACACACACACACACACACACACACACACACACACACACACACTCTCTCAAATGCCCTCTGTTTCTGGATGAGGTCTTATCAGGGCTGCCAATGGTTCTATACTTAAAGTGAATAAAATAGGCAATATGGACAGCCTTGTCTCATTCCCCTTGCTATTTTGATTGGGTCAAAAATGGTTCCATTAACCTTAATTCTGGCTTCAGGACAATCATACAGTTCCTTGATACAGAATATGAACTGATCCCCAAACCCGAATTTCCTGAGTGTCATGAATAGAAAGTCCCAGGTCAGCATATGAAAAAAGTTTTCTGCATCGATTGTAATTGTAATTTGAGGCTGCTGGAAAGATTTACTCCAGTGCACTGTATTTAGATGTCTTCTTATATCATCTGTGAGATGTCTGTTGGAGATAAACCCTGGTCCTGGTGAACCAACCGTGATAACATTTTATTCACCCAATTGGCTAGTATTTTAGTAGAGATTTTTGCATCCACATTATGTAACGATATTGGCATGTACAACTCTTATTGATCCTCCAGTCTGCCTGGCTTGAGTAATACTGTGATGAATGCTCTTCTCCAAGATTCTGGGCAGTCACTCTTATCGTCCCAGGAATTGTACAACTTGACCAACATAGAAATCACCCATTCTTTAAATGTTTTTAAGAATTCCGCATTAAACCCATCAGGGCCTGGAAAATGTACCTGGTTTCATCTCTTTAAGCACTTTACCTATTTCCTCTGCCTTAATGGGGCTATCCACCATAGATTGGTCCTCTTTGCTAAATTTGGGAAGCTCTGTTCAATCCGTAAGTTCCTGAATTTTGTCTTTCCTGTCTGGATCCCCTATCTTATCCTTATATAAGGTCCCATAATATTCCTTAAACTTATTCGCAATGTGTTTCGTCACTTTTTCCCTGTCATTCTGTGGGTGAATACATTTCACATATCTTTCTGCCTGCATTTTTCTTAATCTAAAAGCCAGCAGATGACCTGCCCAATTACCTTGTTTGTAATATTTTTGATCTATAATTTCCAGTCTGTCTGCGTATCCAACAAGTTATGTAATTCTATCCTGACTGTTTTCGGTTTTCTATGCGCCCCACAAACTTTTATGTTGTGTCTCCAATTCTGTAAGGCTGGCTATAAATTTGGTGTATTTTTCTGTTTTCTGTTTCTTAATCTGGGCTAAGCATGCTATGATTATACCTCTATGTTTTACATTCAAGGCATCCCAAGCCCAGCTGTCTTTAGACTTGGACCCCTGATGTACCCTCTTATGTTCCTCCACTGCTTCTTTTATTCTGATCTGAAAATCTTCCTTATTCAAAAAGGAGATATTGATTCTCCAGAAGGTTGAGCGGGACCAAACCCCTGATTTGTGTCACCACTACCACTGCATGGTCTGTGTTTACTATCGCCTGTATCTCTCAATTGGAGCATTTATGCAAATTCATTTTACAACCCAAAAATGTCTAATCTTAAATATAATTTATGAACATTTGAGAAGAAGGCAAAATCTTTATTAGATGGGTGGAGTTGTCTCCAGATATCAATTAGGGCTGCCTCCTCCTCCATCCCACTCTGTACTGCCCTTGCCATCTGCTTACTAGTAACTGCATTACCAGACAATCTACCTATTAGAGGATTAATTACATGGTTAAAATCTCCCTCCATGAAAATTGTACCCTCTGACAGAGAGATCCCCTTTTTAATACCCGATGTGTGTGTCCGAATAACATAGAAACATAGAAACATAGAATTTGACAGCAGATAAGGACTGCTTGGCCCACCCAGTCTGCCCATTTCCCTACTTAATGGATAAGCTGCAGATCCTAGTTAACCAGCAGCCTACTTCTTTCTACCCCCAACCCCCTAGAATTGCCTTATGGCTGTCCCATGCATGCTTGAATTCAGTTACTGTTTTTGACTCCACAACCTCCTCCGGAAGGCCGTTCCATGCATCCACAACCCTCTCTGTGAAAAAATACTTCCTTACATTACCTCTGAGCCGCCCCCTGTCTATCTTCAAATTGTGCCCCTTGTTCTTGCACACCTCTTTTTAAAAGATGCTACCCTCTTGGACTTGTTGATTCCCTTGAGGTACTTGAAAGTTTCTATCATGTCCCCTCTCCTCCTTTCCTCGAGGCTATACATATTAAGCTCCTTTAGTCTCTCTTCATATGTCTTCCGGTGCAGACCCTGCACCATTTTAGTTTCCCTCCTCTGGACAGCTTCCATCTTGTCTATGTCCTTGCGGAGTTGGGTCTCCAGAACTGCACACAGTACTCCAGATGGGGTCTCACCAGCTGTCTGTACAGAGGGATAACAACTTCCTTTTTTCTACTGGTGATGCCTTTCCCTATGCATCCCAGTATCCCCCCAGCCCTCCTTGCTGCCCTCTCACATTGCTTGCCCACCTTTAAGTCATCTGATATGACTACCCCCAGGTCCCTTTCCATTTTTGTTGTTGTTAGTATCTCACCCCCCATTGTGTACTCTTCCCCTGGGTTTTTGTTTCCCAGGTGCATTACCTTGCACATCTTAGCATTACATCTAAGCTGCCATACATTTGACCATTCCTCTAACCTTGACAAGTCCCTTCTCATCCTTTCCACCCCACCTTGTGCATCAACTCTGTTGCAGATCTTTGTGTCATCTGCAAAGAGGCATACTTTTCCTTCCAGTCCATCTACAATGTCACTTACAAAGACATTGAAGAGGACCGGTCCTAATACTGAACCCTACGGCACCCCACTAGTAACCCCTTTCTTCAGAGTGGACTCCATTTACTATTACCCTCTGTGTCCTATTCTCCAGCCAATCCTTTACCCAGGCTATCATCTTGGGACCCACTCCCAGGCTGGCTAACTTGTATATTAATCTTTGTGTAGGACTGAGTCAAATGCCTTGCTAAAGTCTAGGTAGGCCATGTCCACAGCCCTTCCTGATCTACTACTTTGGTCACCCAGTCAAAGAAATCTATCAGATTTGTCTGGCTTGACCTTCCGCTGTGAATCCATGCTGCCTTGGGTCCTGTGCCTCTGGCCTCTAGGTACTGACAATTCTTTCCTTCAAGTGATTCCATCATTTCCCTATCACTGAAGTTAAACTAACTGGTCTGTAGTTTCCGCTTCTGCCCTGCTCCCACTTTTGTGAAGGGAATCACATCGGCCCTCCTCCAGTCCTCAGGTACCACCCCATCCTCCCATCCTCCCATGATTTGTTAAAGAGGGTAGTCAGTGGTGTCACTAGTTCTACCCTTAGTTCTTTTAGAATTCTGGGATGAATCCCATCAGGCCCCATGGCTTTGTCCACCTTCAGTTTAAGAGTTCTTTCAAGACCCTTTCTTCTGTAAATGGGCTGGTATCAACTTCTGTATCCAGAGTGTTTCTATTGTTTGTTTTGGGTACCTCCCCTCTTGGTTTGTAAATACTGAGCAAAAATATTTGTTTAGTATCTCTGCCTTTTCACAGTCATCCTCTGCCCACCCCTCCCTCCCTTTATTAAGCCTCACTATCCCCCTTAGTCTTCCTTCGCTCCCTGATGTACCTAAAAAAGGTTTTATCCCCCTTCTTAACTGAGTTGGCTATCTTTTCCTCAGTTTGGGCCTTTGCTGTTCTGACTGCCTTCCCAGTTTCCTTTTGCTTTAACTGATACAATTCTCTGTCCTGTTCCTTCTGTGATTCCTTGTACTTTCTGAATGCTTTCTTTTTCTCTTGAACCTTCACTGCCACCTCCTTTAAGAACCATAGTGGTTTCTCACATCGCTTTGTTTTGTTTATTTGCTTCACACAAAGGCTTGTTACCTCTGTGATGGCAGTTTTTATTATTCCTCATTGTTCTTCCACCCCTCCTTCCTGCCCATTTGCTAGTGCATTCTGTAGGCACTCACCCATTCTGGCAAAGTCAGCCCTCCTGAAGTCCAGTACTTTTGCCTTTGTATGGCTTGACTCTATTGCTGTGTTTATTGTGAACCATACTGTTCGGTGGTCGCTAGTTCCCAGATGGCTACCCACTTACATCTGTGATCTCTCTCCATCTCCATTTGAGAGGACCAGGTCTAAGATTGCTCCCTCTCGAGTGGGTTCCAATACTAGGTGTCTAAGGCATGCCCCCTGTAGGGCATCTAGAATAACCCCACTCTTAGAAGTGGCTGCTGCAACTGCACTCCAGTTAACATCTGGCATATTCAGATCACCCATCAGCACTATCTCCCCTTTATCTGCCATTCTAAGTATACTTTCTATCATTTCCTTGTCCATTTCCTCCCCCTGAGAGGGGGTCTGTATACAACCCCTGTGTGGATTGTGGTGCCATTGCCTGCCTCCAAATTGACCCACAGTGCTTCTTCTCCTCCCTGTTTACCCTTTTGTTCTGTTGCTTTGATTCCTTCTCTTATGTAGAGAGCTACTCCTCATCCTCTTTTACCCTCCCTGTCCTTCCTGTAGATAGTGTATCCTGGTATGTTTACATCCAGTCATGGTTCTGTGTACCATGTTTCTGTGACTATACAATATCCAGATCTTCCTCCTCCATCAAGGCCACTAATTCAGGAAGCTTGTTACCCAGACTACGGGCATTGGTACTCATTGCTCTCCATTTTTGATGGCTTTACCTTCTGTAGCAGCATCCCCACTGACCTTTCTACCTTGGTCTTTTTCTCATTTAGTACCTGCTGTTTTGTAGGGGAGGCTGGGATTTTCCTGCGCTTATCAGTGCCTCCCCTTGACTAGTTTAAAGGCTCGCCAATGAAGCATTTAAACCCGTTTGCCCTGAAGACTTGTTCCCTTCCTGGACAGATGCAGACCATCCTGCCAGTATAGGCTGGTGTCCCTCCAGGTGGAACCCCAGTCCCCTAATGAAGCCAAACCCTGTGCTCACACCATTCTTTCAACCATTTGTTAAACTGCATGGTGCAAGAACTATCCTCGCCTCACCCATGCCACTGACAGGCAGCACCTCTGAGAGGTTACTGTGTGTGCTACTTGTCTTAAGCCCCTCCCAACTCTACAAAGTCCTTCTGCACTGCTCTAATCTCATGATGAGCTAAGTCATTTGTCCCTAGGTGGACAATGACGTCCAGCTCAGACTCCCATGCAACTGTTCTCGTGATCCTAAGGATGCGCTTCCTGTCCCTCCAAGCCATGGCACCAGGCAGGCACCTTACTTCAGTTTTCCCTGCTCCCCCAGTTCTATCCCCCTAATAATTGAGTCCCCCACCAGGAGCTGCTTTCTTTCCCTGTGGTGCCCTCTGCCTCCTTCCTGAGGGCCTCCCTTGTGACAGTTGTCTGCACTCTCCTTAGTCTCCTCTGCGGGTGCATCCATAGGGGAACTATGCTCCCTGAATGGTGTATGGATTGTGGAGTGGAACAACTGACTGGGTGTGCCTCTGTTCCACTACCTTACCCTCCCTGAGCCCACTGTGGTCCAACTGCTGTGCTTTCTTCGCAACCTCTGAGGTAGTGGTGGTGGCTCTGGTGCTTCCTGGATGGGGAGGTTCCTTGCCACTGTCCATGGCCTGAGGCGGGCGACTTCCTCCCTCAGGGCAGATAGTTGTCTGCAAACAGGGCGGCATCTCAGCCTCCAGAAAGACTCCCAGAAGACTGCTGCCCCACAGCCATTACATTGTACTACTCCCCACATAACTGTCTACCATGTTCAGTTTTTTTTTTTTGTGTGTGTGTGTGATTGGTGCATTATATAGAAATATATGTATTTATATAATATGTATGCTTGCATTGTCAGTGCAGTGTGCTAGAGAGGATATGACAGTGATATGTACCATGCCCTCTTGAGGAATGATGTCAGAACCCCAGGTATAAATGAACTATTTCCAGGGGTGGGTAGGGTGAGGGGTGGGAAGGGTTGGGCCTAAACTGTGCCCTCATGAAACAATCAGCTAAACGCTCTGACCTACCGATGCGATTCATACCTGATCGAATACCTGATTCATATAAGAGGCTGTGTCTGTATTCAGAGCGTACAAATTAATAAAGTGAAAACATTGGCCAAAAACCTCCCCTTACACCACCACCAACCTTCCATTTTCAAGGGTTTCTAATTTTGTGATGGTAAAGGGATTATTTTCCCGAAAAAGAATTGCTACACCTGTCCTTTTACCTTATGCATGCAAAGCTGCCACAGTTTTTCCCACCCATCTCCTAGCAAGTGTTTGATGTTCTAAGTCAGATAACCTAGTTTCTTGAATAAACCTCACATCACAATGCAATTTGTATAGTTGCGTGTGGATTTTAGTTTGATTAACCACTGAAATGATTCCTTGCACATTTAATGAAACTATAAGAGTACCCATTTTTATTCTATTTTTGTTTTATCCGGTTGGTATTGAAGAGCATGAGTCTGAAGCTACCACCTGTTGTATAGATGCCCAGGAGCTCTGGGTAAACAATCACTGTTGCTAAGAACTGACAATCCATAATTAATGACAGATAACTTGAACTGTGACAAAACTAAATCACTGTGCACAACTGGTGTCGCACTGAACATATCAGTCACAACTAACCATAACGTATTTCATCAAATGTGAAGTCCTTCCAAGGTTAGACAACTCCACCCCCACCACCTGTGGGTGACAAATTTCACGCAGTTTGTTAGTGTGTTTGCGATCTTGGGCAAGTGTAACCTGCTAAGGCTTAGGTCACAACAAAGTCACCCTGCGAAAGCCACCTCCCACTAAGATGTGGGTATGAATAAGAAGATGGTGTCTTTCCTTCATCATGGGCACTCCCGAGTATGCAACTGTCCTTAAAGGTATGCTGCTCATGTTGCAAAGAAGACTGCAGCCCCCACCCCACTTCAACTGGCTCCTTGTAATTCCTTAGTTCATTTTCATCTCAGTCATCTTGACCACCCATAACTCTGAAACTTGTTATAGAGGTTGTGTTGTTGCAAGGGACAGGCCCCATCATAGTCCCCCAGCATCAGCCCCTCCCATCCCTGCCAAGTCAATCTTACAACTCCCAAGGTCAATAACCCAAGGATAGAGAATAGTCCTCCTTTCTCCTCCCTCTCCATCGCCCCCTTTGTTTTCTGTTAATTTATGATGCTGGCACTGCACACAGCCCCAGCCCCCACTTAGTTTGTGTCCTACTACCATTTTCTGGGTGTTCCCATCTGCAGTCCTTAGGCTCCAGCCTCAGTGCTGCCTTCAGGTTTGTCTTAGGCTAAGTCTTAGGTGCCTTGTGTTACCCGCTATCAAGGGCCCCCAGCAGTCCTGCTGGGCCGGCTCTCCTGAGTTTCCTAGCCAGTGCTCCCAGATACAGTACCCCTTGCCAGTATTCACCTATGTTTCGCTACATAATGTTTTTGCCAGCATTAAGGTGAGCCCAGTGGACCAACATTTACCAAGCTGGAAAGAGGTGAGCCTATAGCGCCGCCCCATTCCCCTCCCTGCCCTCCATCACCACCATTCCACTTCAGCCAATTCCATTTTCCAGTTTGAGAAGGTGAGCAAAAGGAAAAGAGGCAAATAAACTTTTGCCACTGGCTGGACTGAACAGGCTGACCTCCTCCCCCCCCCACCAGGAGGAAGAGTCCCGTCACACACCCTCAGTCCCCTCTCCATACCATTCACACGTGTTGTGTGATCAGATGGCTAAGTTTCCTATTAGTAGCATCTGGGCTAGAAGTAAGCCCTGAGGCACAGCCCCCTTCCCTTAAATTGCACACCCCTCCCCCTGCCTTTTCAGCCATTTTCCCATGAAATGTCCACTGTTCCTCCCATTACTCATAATGTCCCCCCCACTACTAGTTTCCATTCAACCCCATTTCCACCTATGTGCCATAGCAAATACAATTATTAGATTTTAAATAATCTTGCACTGTTTAGTGTTCAAGCCTCTGTTAGATCATCTCATTAAATCGAACTAAGATAAGTTCCAATTCAAATTACTTCCTGCTAAGAGAAAGAATGACACCAGAAAAGTTCAGTCACTTATCAGATCATGTTTATGGTCTGTTGGAGCTCGCTGTCCTGATTTCCTCTGCAGTAATGGTGCTATTCATCGCTCGGAGTGCTCTCTGTATCTTCTGCTGAAGATTGGATTTCAAATGTGGTGGCAAAGTCCCCGCAGCTGTGTTGAAGTGTGTTTGATATCCTGCTCTCCTCCACACTGTGCTGCGCAGGGTGTATTCCAGAGACTCAGTTTCCATGTCTGGGCAAGTTACACAGAGTTGATGAGGCTTCTCTAAGGCCCCATCCACACTACACCAGTAAAACAGTTCGGTAACATTACAGAGGGCTTAAACCGTTACCGCAATGGTTTGCATTTACACTGGTAACATTACAGAAGGTGTTTTCGGAACCGTTATAGAAATCTGTTGTGAGGTGGTTTCAACAATGGTTCCTGTAATGGTTGCAGTTCTGTAACATTACCGGTGTGTGTCTAAGCGCTCCACCGTGTTGCCTCCAGTCCCCCACCATACCTGCATGCATTACAGCACTGGTGCAATGCATGCAGGGGGGGCGGAGGCTACCAGGGCGTACCAACGGCAATGTGAGGCATGAGTGTAGGCTGCAATACTGGGCAGTCTCCATAGCAGGGTAACCCAACCTACAGTGGTATGCCCACCCCTGGAGTTACCCATGTGTCCCCACTTGACCTACCCCCCTGTCTTCACATGCCTCCCTGAGAGCCACCTCCTGAAGTATCCATATACTGTCCGTGATGACACCTCTCACTGTGACAGGCGCTGGGAGTACCCCGCCTGCCCATCAGAGCTGTGGCATCATTACTACCTGTGGAACGGTGCCAGTAGTGCACACATACAGCGGTTGAGCTCCTGAGTGCATCATGTAAGACCATTGCGGTGGCCAATAGATGTGTGGTACTGTGTACAGGGGAGTGGTGGGGTACACCGATGGCAGTAGTGGAGGGGCTGGGATCAGCCATTCGGCAGCAGTACCTGACCGGCTATCATGCCCTGGTGCCCTACCCCTGTTGGACATGTTGCCATGTCACACACTCTCCCTCCCTCTCACAGCAGTACCTCCCTGTATCCACCATGCAGCCCCACCGCGCCTTCTCCCTGTCTCCTCCACACCATAGGTGCGTAACAAATCATTGCCATACTGTATGTTGCACATTATGGCTTGTACAGATGCATACTACCCCATATGTATTGCGGGTGGGTGCCTCTCATCAAAGCTGTCCTCACCAGGTGCACCATGGGATATGCTCTGCTTCGACGGGGTTGGGACCACACATACTATCACACACAATGTGGACAGGCTGTACTGTTTTCAATCCTTTATCAAACTGTTCACTGGCAGTGTGGACACACTGTGTTTACAGATTTCAAGTGGTGTAGTGTGGACGGGGCCTAAGTGAATCAAATGTCTGCACCCCTGTGTCCAGAAACACCTTTAGTCTGACTGGGTAGTTTAAATGAATCCTGATTTGTTTTTCTTTGGCTTGTTTAATGATGTTCCACATCACCTTCCTTTTTTCATTTAATATGTCCGAAAAGTCTTGATCAAAGTAGATTTTTTTGCCCATCCACTTGCAAGTCTTTTTGTTACCAGGGTGTTTGCAGTTAATAGGCGTTTAGGGTGTTCTAACACCTTTATTTATTTATTGAAATGTTTCACCAGGAAGGAACACTGAGCAACAAGTCGCTCATCTCCCAGAGCGACCTGGGGGGAAGGGGTACATTAGGAATGAGACATGTAAGCAATAAGACATGACAGGGTGGTGGTTGTTATGTGATAACCGCACACCTAGGTGCGTGTTGAGGCACAAGGCCGAAGGCCGAGTGTCCTTCCGCACCTAGGTGTGCGGTTATCACATAACAACCGCCACCCTGGAGTGTTTTATTGCACTTATAAAATGGGAAATAACTATGGAAACAAAGAAAATGACAAGGCATTTATATTTTGAAAACTTTGTAACATTTATTTAAATACAGAATAGAGAATTAATTGAAACATTGAGATAAAATAGTCCCTTGGTAAACTTTTTTGAATGGTAAAAAATAGCAATTACTAACAACATTAGCAAACAACAGACTACTTGTTGTAGTTTAAGAATTGCACTTTACTTCACTGTAATTTTCTTAATCTGTCCCGAACATCGATTTCGCACACTGACGGTGCCATTGTGCGCTACATGTGCGAAAACACATTTTGGGTGAGATGTGAAAAATGACAGTTGTATTGTTCATAAGGAGGTGTGGTAAAATGGCAATACTGAAAATCTGGAGTGAAAATATAAAAAATGTTCGAAGTTACGAGCGTACGTATGAACTGCGCAACACACGCTCGTAAAACAGTAGTTTTGGGGAATATTTTCACCAAATTTTCAACATAGGGTTTTTGGGAGCCTACCTCATGAACTGTGACACTGTCATTTCGTTAATCATTCCGGAAAGGTGGTTCCGCAGTCACTGCGCGGAACCACCTTTCCAGAATGATTAACGAAATAACAGTGGTACAGTTCATGAGGTGGGGCCCCAAAAACCCCATGTTGAAAATTTGGTGAAACAATTCCCAGAAATGGCTGAGATATGCACTAAAGTTGAAAAAAATCCATTTATGCCATTATACAGCTTACCGGCATTTCTTCAGTTCGTGGTCGGCTTTGAAGAGTGCAGACGTGTTCCTGGTCCACCAAACATCATCGCGCTGGGCTCCGGAGATAAGTATGGGTTGAGGTGGGGGTGAGGTGGGGGTGTGGGGAGGTGGGTGCGCAGAGGGTGGGTGTGGGTTGGGGAGGGGCAAAAGAATCAACGAGGAAGGCTTTTTTGTTTCAGGTTTATTTTTTATTTATTTACACACAAGGAACTTTTTGCCATGCTAGGTGGGCTCCCAGCATGGCTTTGAAGCAGTGAAGCCGGACGGGGATTGGGCGCCTTTGCTAGGCTAAGTTTTGCCATGCTGTGGTGGGCTCCCAGCATGGCATACGAAACATTTTAGGGGCAGTGAAACCGGACGGGATTGGACACCCTGTCGGAAATGAAGCTTTTGCCACGCTGGGGTGGGCTCCCAGCATGGCACCAGGCAACATGGGATGGACAGTCTGCCGGGATTAGGCACCCGCCGGTTAAGAAGCTTTTCACACTGGGTTGGGCTCCCAGCATGTCATACTTAACATTTTGGTGGGGCAGTGAAACTGACGGGGATTGGGACCCCGATTGGCAAATGTGAGATTCAAACCCAGGTCTCCAGAATTGCAGCATAGACCATTCAACCTCTATAGTATGCTGCCTTTAATATTAAATTCCCTCCATGATCGTAGCAGTCGCTACTTCTTTAACTTTTTGGTGCCTACCATCATGCACCGCGCACTTCCATCTCGGGAAGCGATCGGCTTTTTTTTTTCAATGCCTCTCTGCACTCGTGTTGTATGTTTGAGTTAACTGATAGCCCGTGTCACCAGCTGATTACCTCTATGGATTGCTTTTATTAATATTAGCTATGTATTTGGGCTCTTTGGGTCTGCCTCTGCCTATTTAACTGTGTTTTCCCACCTTTTCTTTTTGTTTATAAAGTATTACTGTATTGTCTACTTTCTTCATCCTGTTTTTTTGTTTTCTGTTTTTCCCCACATTCAAGACATAGAATGTTTATCATGGAATGTTTACCATGGAATACAGATTCAAAATTCTGCTCTGTTCCACTTGTAGAATGTTACTCTCCTGACATTCTGTACACACAGACAACAAAGGCCTGTTTTAGAGCCAGAGACTCAATTATATCACTGTCAGGGCAAGCATAAGAGACTTCACTGATGAGCAGGTAAAGACAGAAGGGGAATTTTTCACTGTTAGTAAACAGACAGTTGTAATGAAAACTATAAACAACACTTAATGTTTCTAATTTGTTTATGTGTGTAAGGGGAGTGTGATGATCAGGGAAGCAACATTTAATGAATTTATTTTATTTTTTTATTTAAGGTAGTTTTATTTTTAGGGCCCAGCTGAAGTTTTTTTTACAGTGTAAAGGTAGCAGCCATGTTTATAATGGAAGATTAGTTCTGGTTGAAGGGGGACTGATGGAAGATAGTTCTGGTTGTATGAGGACTGATTTGCTCAATGTGTGATGTGGTTTAGGACCAGGATAACTGTGCATATATAGAGATTTAATGTACAGTCAACTGATGTCTCTTGGCCAATGAGATTTCCAGATGTTTTCTTACCATTTTATAATAAACTTTCAAGTTATAAGTTCAACATTAACATACAGTTGTAAGGCAGATGTTACAAACAGTGTTGCACATGATAGGTAAAAAGAGTGCTGGGTTAATAAGTAACAAGTGCTTACGTGAAAGAAAAGGGGGAAAAGAGAGGCAGTGGTGAGGTGGATGGGGACGGGGAAGAGACGTGTCCCTGGAGATCACGTCAGGATGTGAGGACCCTGCGCTGTACTGACCAGAGAGAAGGGGATAAGGAAGTGTCCCAGAGAGAGACCCCTTCAGGATGGTGGGGGAAGGGAGTAGATGAGAGATACAAGCCCCTTTGGTGGGTAGGAGAGGGACCCATGGAGACCATTCAGGGCACCTTATATTCTGTACCATCTATACTATTATCAATCTGAGCCATGCTTTTTGATTGGCTGGATTTTGAACTAAAGATAGATGCATCTGCTCTATAGGAAGGGAACTTGAATCACAAATGTGTAGGACTGACCCAAGGATGTGAATAATGAAATCAACCATCTAAGGAAACGTGTTCTCCATGTTGTATGTGTATGCCATGAATCCAGAAATTGTTACAACGTGCCTGTTCTTCTTGGTGTTTGTGTCTGGCGGCCTGTAGTTCCCTTTCCCTATGCATTAGATACAAAAAAGCTTGATTATGAGCTCCTAGAGAGTCTATGAGCCCGATTCTCAAAGGGGCCAGCGTCCAGTGCAAGCTGCAGTGAACAGCAGCTTGCTTCAATGCCCCCTGCATCAGGGACCCTGCACCGGATTCATGAACAGGCAGGGTCCTGATGGCTACATCCTTGTGCCTGTGGCAAGCTGGAACATGCACCACATGCATGGTGTTGCAGGAGGGCTTGCTGCAAGCCTGAAGGCAGCTGTGCGCCGGTCTAGCAGCACCCTCGGTGGCCCTTGCCCCGCCTACATGCCTTGTGGCATACCCGTTCCATCCAGTGGTCTAGTGGATCCACCCCCCACCCTGGTATGATGCTCCCACCAACTCGCACCCCCCTACCAAGCCAGGTCCAGCACAGCCATCCCCCACCTCGGCAGGCCGCCACTTCGCCTGTCACTGAGCACATACAGTACAATAGATGCGTGAGCACCTACTGTATTATGTTATGTGCACAGTGCCAGTTCAGTCGGGGTGGCCAAGGTGGTGGGAGAGTTGTGCCAGACCCGGGTCAGGGTACAGGTCAGGGTGTGTGCGAGGAGTTGGGCGCCTCATGCCAGGGTGGGGATGTAGACCACTATACCACCGGGATACTGCGGTGGGCAATGGGCATATGTGGGTGAGAGGAGGGTCAACCGGATCACCAGGTATAAGGGTGGCATATGATGCTGTTGTGGTGTCATGAGGTGGGCCCACTAAGGCACCAGGGCATCTGCACAATGCCGCACAACGGTCTGTCCTCCCAGGAGAGACATTTCTAAGTGCCCTTAAGGGTACTTAGAAATTCTCCCAGTGGTGGCTTTCTGAGAATCCCACTTGGGGGCTGTGGTAGCTTGCATCTGCCACATGCACCCCTGCGCCATGTCGCAGCCTGTCCATGGGCGCACGGGTGGCGCTAGTCCTGTTTGGGGCAGGCAGCTTGCGTTTGATGCAGGCTGCCTTTGAGAATAGCTCCCACTGGCATCTTTTGGTGCAAGGTACACCATGCGACATTTGTTGTTGCGCAAGCCCCTTGCACCATGACGGAGGCTATGAGAATTGGGCCCTGTGACTTCCCCCGAGGGCCACTTCAGATGCTATAGTTCTTTTGTCTATCTGTTTTAAATCTGATCTAAGGTCAGCTACCAATGTTCTACATATCGAATTGCTTTGAAAATGTTATCTAATGTGCTTATCATGATCAACTGGTCCAAGGGCATCTCGTTACTTTCTGTGTCCTCCAAATTCGGGGTAGGAGAACCCAGTCTACTCCTGCTTAAGTGGTCAGAAAAAAGCATTGGCATCTATTAAGGCTTTCAGTTTCCTCACTTGACTCTTTCTTGCAATATTGGGTCGAGGACATTTTTAGAAGTTATACCAGGTACTTTTTCCTGATTTAACAAGTGAGGGAGTGCAAAAATTATCCTTAATTATACCCTCGACTTCAGGAAGCTTATACCTCAGGTGGCCATTTGTTCTGTGATGCCCACCCTCTTTTTAATGCTCCCTTTCCTTTCCCCATTTATCTCTACCACCCTGCTCCCTTTATGAATTTGCACCCTGGGAGATTCCTCTCCCCTTGGATTCTCCTTACTCTCTACTTCAGCCTGTTGGGAGTGGCAATTTCTGACTCCTCGATTCTTTCCTCCACCTCCTTGGCTAGCTTAAATATTCATCAACGTAACATTTAAACCAGCCATTGAAACATAGAAACATAGAATTTGACAGCAGATAAGGACCGCTTGGCCCACCCAGTCTGCCCATTTCCCTACCTGATGGATAAGCTGCAGATTCTAGTTAATCAACAGCTTACTTCCTCCTGCCCCCCACTAGAATTGCCTTATGCCTGTCCCATGCATTCTTGAATTCTCCCACTGTTCCTGACTCCACAACCTCCTCAGGAAGGCTGTTCCATGCATCCACAACTCTCTGTGAAAAAATACTTTCTAACATTACCTCTGAGCTGTCCCCATCTTCAAATTGTGGCCCTTGTTCTTGCACATCTCTTCTTCTGAAAGATACTACCCTCTTGTACCTTGTTAATTCCCTTGAGATACTTGAAAGTTTCTATCATGTCCCCCTCTCCCTCCTTTCCTCAAGGGTATACATATTAAGCTGCTTTAGTCTCTCCTCATATGTCTTCTGGTGCAGACCTTGCACCATTTTGGTTGCCCTCCTCTGAACAGCCTCCACTCTGTCTATGTCTTTGTGGAGATGGGGTCTCCAGAATTGCACGCAGTACTCCAGATGGGGTCTCACTAACTGTGAAGACTGTGGTTCCCCTCCTGGTGGACACAGGCCATTACCCCTGTATAGGCCCTTATCCTCCCAGGTAGGTCCCAAATCCCTAATGCAGCTGAACCCTTCATCTCTGCACCATTTCTCCAGCCATGAATTGAAGCTCCTGGTACAGAGATCTTTCTCCTCTCCCCTGTCATAAACAGGCAGCACCTCAGCAAAGCAACTGAGCAAGCTACTGTCTAAAACCCCTCCCCAGCACCATAAACTCCCCCTACACTATCCCAGCCTTCTTATTAGCCAGGTCATTAGTCCCCAGGTGAACAATGACATCCAGCTCTCCCTCCCATCCTGCTGCCCTAGCGATCCTCAGGATCTGTTTCCCATCCCTCTGGGAAATATTACTCCCATTGACTTCAATGGGGCACACCTCCACGCTGTTCCTGGACATAAGTCATGATGTGCTTGAGTCCGGGGGAGAATCAGAGCTATAAAGAAGTGGAAGGGATCAGCTGGCCACCTTGTTGGGGCCAAAATACAATCCCTTACTACCCCCTCCCAGATTTACCAAAAATGTTGAAAAGTGTGCAGAGACTATCACCAACATACTGTATAGAAACATAGAATGTGTCGACAGAAAAGGACCAGTAGGCCCATCTTGTCTACCCTATTCTTCTTGCCTTTCTCTACACTCTGGGCTCTATTTGGTCACAGGTGTGCCTCCCTCCTCCCTTATTTCTATTTATTATATCCATGTGCCTATCCCACATATGTTTGAAGCTCCCTATTATCTTCACCTCTACCAACTCTTCTGGAAGGCTGTTCCAGGCATCCACCACCCTTTCTGGGAAGAAACATATTTTATTTATTTATTGAAATGTTTTACCAGGAAGGCACACTGAATAACAAGTTACTCCTCTCCCGGTGCAACCTGGGGGGAAGGGAACAGGGGGAACATGTAATACTAAGATTCATACTAAGATTGGTCAGGAGCTAGGGAGCTGTGAGACCCATAATTGTTCCTGTGAGTTAATAATAACAAATTGTAATGCCAGAATGGATCAATTTGTCCAGTCTGGACTTAAAAACTGATTTGGAACTGCTGGTAAAATCACCTCTAGTGGTAATGCATTCCATGGTTTGATGGAACGTAAGGTATAAAAAAAATGTTCGAGGCATTAAGTTAAATCTTCTATATTGTAACTGTAGTGGATGAACTCTAATATTATAGAAATTATATTTGAACTCTAAACCCAGAGTAGTCAGCAAGAACGGATCTTGCATAATGTCATACATGAGAAGGAGGTCCCCTCTTAGACGTCGGGTTGAAAGGGACATTAGGTTCAGGGAAATGAGTCTGTTTTCATAAGTGACATCATGCAGACCCTTAACTAGTTTAGTATATTGTCTTTGTACTTTTTCAAGCTGCATAATATCACGTTTCCTAAAGGAGCACCATAATTGAGAGGAGAAATCCAAATGTGTGCAGATGTAGGCTCTATATAGGGGCATTAATACTTTTTTGTCCCTAGATTTTATATTTCACTTAATTGACCATATAATCCTATTAGCCTTATGAATGACTCCATTGATCTGTAAATGGGGAAGAAAATCATTTGATACTAAAATCCCTAAATCTTTTTCTGTACTAGTGCTGGTCAACACCCTGTCATCTGGTATATATGCATGATTGGTATTATTGGTACCTAGATGCAAAACCCTGCACTTGATATGATTTAATTTCATCCCCCATGTATTGATCCAGTTAGAGATATGATCAAGATCATTCTGAATGGATGCTGTTTGCTCAAAGTTGGAACATAGTCCACCAATTTTAATGTTGTCTGTGTATTTAATGGTGTTGGAACAGTAGCTATTAGTTATGTTAGCTATAAAAATCTGGAATAAGCAGGGGCCCAAAACAGAGCCCTTTGGAATCCCACTAGCGACAGAACCCATTTTTGAAAGCTGTCCTTTTATCAAAACTCGTGTGTTCTGTTTGTCAACCAGCTAGCTATCCATCTCACTATGCTAAGGTTGATATTGAATGAACATAGTTTCTGTAACAGGGCCCAATGAGGGAGGAGATCAAAAGCCTTACTAAAATCTATATAAATCATATCATAGGGGTGTCTGTTGTCAAGTTGTAGACTAACATCTTCATAGAAACACAACAAATTGGTCAAGCAACTATGGCCCTTCTTAAAACCGTGTTGCTCATCATCCAGCTTTGTCAGGATTGAAGAAACCAAGTCCTTAATAACACTTTCTAGGATTTTACACATTGGCGAGGTTAGGCTGATTGGTCTATAGTTTTCCCAGTGGTTCCTTGGACCTTTCTTATGGATGGGAACTATATATGCTGTTTTCCAAAGTTTAGGAATGAAGTTGTTATTGATACACTGTTCAAATAGTAATGTAAGGGGTAGAGACAGGCTATCAGCTAATAGGTACAAAAGGTGACCTGATAAATTATCAGGAGATATACTGGTTTTCCCTTTAAGTGAAATTAATTTTGCATGGATGTCTAATTCTGATTGTGTTATATAATTACCTATAGTATCTGAAACCATATTTGCTTTCTGATTACATTGAAATATATCACAAAAATTGGTGTTAAATAGATTGGCCATATCATAAGGATCATGAACTATAGTATCATTTACTTGAAGGGGACCTACCTGACATGTAGGTTTCTTAAGGGAGTTGATATAGGCAAAAAAGGACTTGCTGTTGTCCCTACTTGCATCAGATGCTAGTTTGTGCTCCCATGTTTTTTCAGCCATTTTGATGCTATTTTTACATTTTTTTTTAATTTGAAGGTATAAGCACCAGTTGGTTTGAGTTGGGGATTTTAAGTAAGCCACATGACATTTATTTTTTTTTTCTTTATGATTTCTTTTATGGAGTTATTCATCCATTTAAGGTGGTATTGTTTGGTTGAGTTTTTTAACTTAGCGGGAATAGAAATGTCACTTAAAACAGTAATTGTTCTATGTAATTTGTTGAAATACTCCTCAATTCCTAAGGTTGTCAATATAGATGACCAATCCAAGCTATCTAATCCATTTTTAATATTGGTGATATCAGCTTTTTCATAAATGTATACTTTAGTATTATTAATTACTATGGCTAGCATATGTTGTAAAATAAAACTGACAGTGCAATGATCACTGTTACCAATAGGTGAGGAAATAGATTTATTAATGCTAAACATTTGCTATGAAAGACGAGGTCTGGAATGTTATTACCCAGAGTAGGTTACTCTACACTTTGGTTAAGGTGACACTGTTGGCATATGTTTAGTAATTTCTTTCCAGAACTGGATGTGGCAGTTTGCCCTTTCCAATCAACTTCACCTAGGTTGAAATCACATGTTAATATGATATCCCCTAAAGAACTAGCTGTTTCAATTTCTTTAATGATTGTATCAAGATAGTCTGAAGATACACTAGGGGGACGATAATAGACACCTAGAATAATGTGTTGATTTTTATTCAGTATTATTTTGATCCAAACTGATTCCAAAGGGCTTGTAGGAATCTTGATTTTATTTGAAATTTCAGCTGATTGTAGTGAGTCTCTAAGAAAAATGGCAACACCACCTCCCTTTTTATTTAGTCTATTGATTTTATATAAGATATACCATGGCAGTGAGAGATCCCAACTTGATTTATTATCAGCCCATGTTTCTGTAACCAGTACAGCATCAATATTATCGGTTGCTAGTATGACCTTTAACTCGTCAAGTTTGCCATTAAGGCTCCTGGCACTGAAGTACAAGCATTTTAATTTCTTAAACTGAAAACGATTATGTGTTGTAGCTGTTGATTTCTGAGGGGGGAGAGGCTATTCTCTCCCCCAGGTTGAGAAGTTTGAATGCTTGTTAATATGCTTCAGTATATGTTCCCCCAGTACATGATTCTCCTTTTGACTCAAGTGAAGGCATCTCAGCAAAAAAGTTCTGGCCTACCAACAAAGTCCTCCCAATGAGTAAGACATACTTGATTTTGCTTAAGGCATCTTAGGCGAAGCCAATTATTGAATTTATGTATTTCATGGTTAAACTCATAGGATGCTCTAGGGACAGGCAGGATTTCAGAAAAAGCAATCTCACAACCAATGTCAACCAGTATATTAGATAGAGCGATGAGATCTTTTTTTATTTCTGCTATATCTGTGTGTGAAAAATCATTAATTCCAACATGGAGAACCACCAGTGGATTTGTCCCACAATTAGCTAAGATGTTATTTGTTGTTTGTTGCTAACATTTTATTACTTTATTTTTCTCTGATTCAAATTGTTGTTGATGGGTATACCTTCTGCTGCATTATTACAGGGTGTGCCTACAGGTGTGTGCTAACAGATTACTGCTGTAATCTTCTAATTCAAATTGTCTTTTGCAAGTTACATCTTCTGTTATTGTTTTATTTTTCTCTGTAGCAAAGTGTTTCTTACAGGGTATATCTTCTGTGAAATTATTACAGGTGGTGCGTTACAGGTTTTACAGTTTTATCTATCATTAGTATAAGCTTTCAGGGCTACTGCATTTGTTGCTGGCTGATTGTTTCTGCTCTTACCTCCTTGTTTCTTTCATCCGTGGTTTTTCTTTTTCAGCAGGGGAAGGGCCCAGCTACCCATCCCTATCCCCAACCACCCCACACTCCTTTATAGGGTAGCACAGTCATGACATTTCCTGTGGCAAAGCAGGAAGAGGCGGATCAGTGGGGTATCCACACAGTGACTTCATTTACAGGGGCACTAGTAATTGAACTTGTTATAACAAGTTATACAAAAACAAACAAAACACAAAATCAAGCTTTGGCTTTCATTTTCTTCCTTCTAATTACTCTGACCAGGTTATAAACCCAGCAATTTATCTGGAATGGATATCATTAACTGTAGGTACTGTGGAACACTTTTCAGAAGGGCAGTTTTACAGGATTTAGGACACTGTCCTACATGCTGGGCCATTGGAGATCTAAGGGCTCAGCTCTAGGCAGTATGGGCAGAGATTATACACCTCAAATTGCATATTCAAGAGGAAATATATTGTAAGAACCACCCGCCATTTCCCCAACATCCAACAGAAGAACCTCGACTGCAGAGGGTAGTTGGTCCAGGAGGTTGGCAGGTGGTTAGGAAGGGGAAAATCGGGTGCCCACATCACTCAGTGCTCTCCAACATATTACCTCCAAAAAACATATAAAAACTACAAACAGGCATCTGCTTCTATCTCCAAAATCAAACAAAGGGGCAGAGGACACTGCAGAGCAGGACACTGCAGCACAGGAGCTAGCACAACAAAACTCGCCCAAAACAGGAATCAAAACAAAAAAAGCAAAAAGGAAATCCATAAAACATCTGATCATAGGAGACTCCATGATTCAGGGAGTTGATACCTATCTCCAGCCAGGAGGTAATGGTCAGATGTCTCCAGGTACATCAGCGTGAGAGACACTGGACCGACTAAAATTGTTCAAGAAGCAGGAGAAAACATTGATGTCCTGGTACACATAGGGAACTAATGATCTCACCAGCCGGTCAGTTGTGGAGACCAAGGAACACCTGACCAGGCTGGGTGACAAACTATTATCCATTTCATCTGGCATCTCCTCTCTGAGATCCTGCTAGCCTGGAGAGGGAGACAGATGGACGGAAGGTCAGAGAAGGGAGATAGGGGAGCTAAACACGTGGCTCAAGGCTGGTTCCAGAGAAAGGACACAATTTGTAGGAACTGGCAACAGCTTTGGGGAGCGAAAGTTCTTTAAATTTGATGGACTGCATCTGACTAAGGAGGGAGTCAGTGCATTGGGGCAGAAGTTTGACATCTTTGCAGAATATTTAAACTAGCAAATGGGAGGGGTGCAGCACCCCATACGTCGAATGGGAAGAACACCCTTCCCCCCTCAGCTAGTGGTCAAACAGGAGTTCAGCATGTTTGCAGTTCATTTGCTTCACCAGGTAAGGAAAAAGGTGCAGCTCCCCATACTACACACATGGGAAATGCCAGACCTCACCCAACAACTAACACACCGAAATATGGCCAATGGAAAATCATGTACACAAATGCTTGCAGTCTGGGAAACAAGATCCCAGACCTGCAGGCAATAATGACAGAGGCTAAACTGGACATAGTAGCAATTAGTGAGACCTGGTTTACCAGTAACCACACTTGGGAGACTTCAGTACCTGGCTATGTACTGTTCAGAAGAGACCGAGGTGCAAAAAGGGGGGGTGGAGTGGCCCTGTATGTCAATGAAAATATCAAAGCTACAGAAATTCAGAATACACATAAAGAGCCAGAAGAACTGTGGGTCATCCTGGAAACAGGAAATGAGACAGCTATATGAACTGGAGTTGTCTACAGTCCCCCAGACCAGGGGGAGGACATAGACACATTACTGTTAGAAGATATACAAAACATGACAGCTAAAGGGGAGGTTCTGATAATGAGAGACTTCAACATGCCAGATACAGATTGGTCAATACCACCAGGAACATCTACCAGAACTAGACACATGGTGGATTCCCTGCAGGGGGAGGGCCTCAAACAACTGGTACAACAACCCACAAGAGACAGGGCTATCCTAGATATAGTACTGACTAACAGGGAAAGGATCACAGATCTCCAGTTAGAAGGTCACCTGGGGGTCAGTGACCATCACATGGAATGGTTCAATTTGGCCACTAGAACAAAATCATCCCATTCCAAGGTGAAAATATGGGACTTCAGAGGAGCTGACTTTGATAAGATGGCCAGAAGAGTTAAGCTAGCCCTAAAAGAAATACAGGTGAGGGGGAACAGGAAAAGTGGGCAAGCATTAAGGATGCAATACTTGAAGCATCATCCCACTGTGTTAGAGAGAAAAGGAATTGCAAAAGAAGAAGGAAACCACTTTGGTTCTCAAATACAGTAGCAGAAAAGGTCAGAGCCAAAAAGCTGGCCTTCAGGAAATATAAGAGAACACAGTGGGATGAAGACAGGGAGGCATACCAAACTTCCCTAAGAGAAGCAGGGAAGGCAGTAAGGCAGACAAAGGCCCAAACCAAGGAAACACTAGCATAAACAGTAAAAGAAGGTGACAAGACTTTCTATAAATACATTAGTGAAAGAAGAAAGTCCAGAGGGGGTATTGCTAAGATCAAAGGAGATAAAGGGGCGTGTGAGGAGGAGGGCCATGTAAAAACATTTATCCTAAATAGATACTTCAACTCAGTATTTACTGAAGAGAAGGTAGGGCAGGGCCCACAGCTCAGCACCATGGACACGGAGGTGTGCACTAGTCCCTTCACAAAAGAAAGGGTCCAACAAGAGCTCGATAAACTCAGGGTGGACAAGGCAATGGGACCTGATGGCATACATCCCAGGGTACTAAAGAAGCTAAGGGTGGAACTAGCAGAGCCATTATCAGAACTGTTTAGTGAGTCTCTGAGCACAGAAGAGGTCCCAGAAGACTGGAGAAGGGCTCATGTGATCCTGCTCCACAAGAGTGGTAGCAGGGAGGAGGCAGGGAACTAGAGACCAGTCAGTCTTACCTCAGTAGTGGGCAAGATTATGGAGGCACTCCTTAAGGAAAGGATAGTGCAACACCTGGAATCCATAGGAGCACAGGATCCAAGATAGCATGGGTTTACAAAGGAAGGTCCTGTCAAACTAATCTCATAGTTTTTGACTGGGTAACCAGAGTGGTGGACCAGGGGAGCAGTTGATGTTCACTACCTTAACTTCAGCAGAAAGCTTTCGATACTGTCCCACATAGAAGATTGATTAATAAGCTGGGTAGGCTCAGGGTGGGTCAGTTGGTCAACTGGGTGGCAAACTGCTGGTTGGAGAAAACAGAGAGTTATGGTAAACAGTTTACAGTCAGAAGAGACGCAAGTCACAAGTGGGGTGCCTCAGGGATCAGTACTGGGGCGAGTCCTCTTCAATATCGTCATCAGTGACATTACTGATGGACTGAAGGGTAAGGTTTGTCTGTTTGCAGATGACACCAAGACCTGCAACAGAGTAGATGATCCAGATGGGGTGGGCAGAATGAGAAGAGATCTGGATAAACTAGCAAAGTGGTCGGAAGAGTGGCAACTGGGGTTTAATGCAAAGAAGTGCAAGATCATGCACATAGGAAACAGAAACCCTGAAGCCACCCTAGGCTGGAAGGGGAGTTGCTGGCAGTCACAAGGGAAAAAAGAGACTTGGGCATCATCATCACTGATGACCTGAAATCATCCAAGCAGACCACTAAAGCAGTAGGTAAGGCTAGGGGGATGTTGGGGTGTATTAGCAGGGGTATCACAAGTTGGAAGAGGGAGGTAATAATCCCTCTTTACAAGACACTGGTTAGGCCCCATCTGAAGTACTGTGTGCAGTACTGGAGGCCACACCTTCATAAGGACATTAACCAAACTGAGGCAGTCCAGAGAAGGGCAAATAAAATGGTGCAGGGACTGCATCAGAAAACATATGAGGACAGATTAATGGAGCTCAATATGCATACCCTAGAGCAAAGGAGGGAGAGGGGTGATATGATCTAAACATTCAAACACCTTAAGGGCATTAACAAGGTGAAAGAGTCTAACATGTTTCAATATAAGAAAAATAGCAGGACAAGAGGACACAGCATGAGATTAGAGGAGGCCGATTAAGGGTAATGTGAGGAAGTTCTTTTCACAGAAAGGGTGGTGGATGCATGGAACGGCCTACCTCAGGAAGTGGTGGCTATGAATACAGTGCAGGGCTTCAAACAGGCATGGGATAGGCATAAGGGAGCAATACAGATGAGTATGAATAGATAGGCCATTGACAGAGCAAAGGCCGATGGCACATTTATAAGGTAGAAAAAGAAATGGGCAGACTGGATGGGCCTTGCGGTCCTTATCTGCCATCAACTTCTATGTTTCTGTGTTTCTATTTATCATGCTAGTAATGTCTGCTATCTTGGCACCTCTAAAGCTGGGAGCATGTATGGCTGGTCTTATCAGAATCATATATGACCCTATCTAGGTATTTGATGATGGAGTCACCTAGAACAAACACTTGTCTATGTGGATCACTAAAAATTGGAGTCATTTCCATCGGTACAGAGAGACTTGCCATAGGAGGCACTGCTTCAAGCACTGGTCTGGGAGAAGAGACATCAAGTAGTACTAGTGGCACATTGGGGAGGGGACAAAAAGTTAAAGGGCCGAGACAACTACTGGGCCCCTCTGTGGTGTTACAATTATGTACTGCGACTGTTGAATTAGCGCAGGTACCATCCTGAGATGTACTAGCCCCAATGGTATCATCTTCTTCATTTAAAAGGTTAAATCTATTATTTGTTATAATAGAAAATTGTATGGCCTTACATCCTTTTTTATATGCTCTTTTGCTTTGGACTTCATACCATTGCTCGTCTGGGTTATTGGCACTCTCATTTTCCCTTGGACACTTTCTATGGTAGGAAATATGTGTTTCCACTGTGTTAACAGTACAACCATTTACATTAATAAGATCAGAAGTAGGTGGAGATATACCATTGGGTCCACAAAAGTAAATACTCTTAATACAATAGCACTAACATGAATTAACTATCCACTACATATTGCAATAAAATTACCAGGAGAATTGCGGTTAACATTAAAATGAATAGAAAGTTCCATATAATTGTGTGGGTACCCGGTGACTAGCAGATAACGATAAGTCAATAGATAAGTGCCATTAAAGTGGAACAACACTATAGATAAAAGCAGTACTAGCTAGAAGGGTGAAGAGAGGAAAGAGGGAGTGGGGATTGTTAGGATTGGGGAAAACAGGTACAATTAGATGAAAGGAAGTTGTGAAGGGCAGAGGAGAGGGAATGGAAGGAAGAGGAATGGCAGATTTGATGAGGAAGGGAATTCCAAATTTTGGGGAACTGGTGGATGATCGCTGATTGTCCTGCAAGCATAGTACAGCAGGGGATCACTAAGGTGCGGGAGTCAGTGGATCTATGGGAGTGGAGGTAGTAGAGAAGGTAGAGGACAAATAGGAGGGTAGTGAGCCAAACCAGTATTTAGAGATAAGTTTAGCACAGTGGGAGAGACAACAGTTAATGAGGGAAGGGAAAAGGAGAGAGAGAGAGAGAGAGAGAGAGAGAGAGAATGGTAGAGATCACAGTGGTGAGTTCTTATAGGAGAGTCCACGGCAAAGCGGCAGAAGGAGTTGAAAAGGGTGTCCAATCTGGATAAGGTGAAATTGGGAGCAGCACTGTAGACTATATCACAGTAGTCAAAGATAGGGAGAATCATCTTCTGTACAATCGCATGCCTGGCCATAAGAGGGATGCTATTACAGTTCCTGTATAGGGCGCCTAGCTTGGGGTGCAGTTTTTTCAGGATAGTGTCGATATTTCCAGAGAAGTTTAGGTGCGGATCCAGCCATACATCATGGTATTTGAAGGAGGAGGTGTCCTCAAGCATAGCCCCTTCCAGGGTGTGGAAGGTGGGGAGAACAGGTAGCCTAGCAAGTCTCTGCCTAGTGCCAAAGGTCATGGAGACTTGTTTTCTTGGTGTTTAGAAAGAGTTGATGAGAGATAAGCCAGTTTCAGAGCTTAGTGAAGTCAAGCTGAAGTCTGGTTTCCACATCATGGGGGGATTGGCCGGAGGTGAACAGGACTGTATCATCAGCGTACACGTATATGGAGGTGGTGAAAAAGACTGACGTAAGCCAATTAGAAAAATGGAGAAGAGTAAGAGACCCAGCACTGAGCCCTGGGGAACACCAGTGTGGATTTGGAGAATAGAGGAGCTGGACTCTGCAATTCTAACTGATTGTGTCCTACCTGTGAGGTAGGCTCGGAACCAGTTAGTTGCCACTGGAGAGAGTCCGGCTGAAACAAGGGATTGGAGAAGGAGGGAGTGGGAAACTGTGTCAAAGGCCTTGGCTAGGTTGACAAAGATGGCAGAGGTAATCAAGCCGTGGTCCATTCCAGTTAGGACTGAGTCAGTGAGCCTGAGAAGGGAGGTGGTAGTAAAATGTTTTTTCCTAAATCCAGATTGGAACGGGGTAAAGAAATTATGGTCAGAGAGAAAGGAGGAGATTTGGGTGAGGACTAGATGTTCTTGGAGTTTGGCAATGGTAGGGAGCAAGAAAATAGGTGGTAATTACCCAGGGAAGTAATGCCACCCTCTTTTGGAAGGGGGATGATGACAGCATGCTTTCATGGTGAGGGGACTGTAACAGGAGAAATGGAGAGGTTCAGGATTAATGAGAGAGGGAGAGCAATGGCTGGGGCTGACAGGTAGAGAAGCTTGGGGTCAAGCTCATCGGCAGAACTGCATTTTGATGGGTTGAGGGACAGCAGGGCGGCGAGGGGGTCTGCAGGCAAAACCACCAAGACGGAGAAAGGGTAGTGGTCTGGGGCAAGGCTAGGATTGCAGGTAGTGCTTTTGGAGGGGGATACCATATGTGAGCAGGACGGGAGGGAAGCTAGCAAGGTGGAAGCGCACAAAGTGAAGTAGGCGTTGAATTCCTCAGCCACATTAGCATGGTCTGCAGTGAGGGCGTTGTTTATATTAAGAACAGGGTAACGGGGTTGGGTGGGAGGGAGAAGAGGGTGTGGACAACTTTCCAGAATTTAGAAGGGGAATTTAAATTAGAGTGGAAGGCTGAAGAGAAGTATTCAGTCTTGGCTAGTCTAGTTGCTCTCATGCATGCATTGTGGAGTTTGCAGTAAGTTATGAAATCACTTGGTAAGTTGGTTGACTTATGCTTTCTCCAGGCTTGGTTACATGCTCTGAGGCAGGCCAGGAGCTCTTGGGTCACCCAAGAAACATGGTTGACACGAACTCTGGTATGCTCGTAAGGGGCATATAGGTTCTAGACAGAGAGGAATTTATCTTTATTAGCAAAAGTCTTGGAGGATGGGATTAATGTTGAGGGATTTGTGTGAGCGTGCCAATAGAATCTTATGAGAAGATTTAGGCCTGTGAACCTTCCATAACAGATAAATCAAATGATCAACACTTAAGGCGTTAGGAAGGATGCCCGACTTGATAACCCAATTTGGCTGAGAGGTGAGAGCCCAGTCTATCAGAGTATGATTTGCGGGTTTTATGTTTATGCGGGTTGGTTCTTTATTAAGCTGGGTTAAGTTTTGTGAGGATATGTTGTTGCAGACTTTATTGTTTGGAGGCTGTCAACCAGTTTAAGTTAAAGTCTCCCATGATGAACAGTTCACCGGACTGGGAGTGTGAGACAATGGTGGTGGTGAAGTCCATAGCAACTGATCCTGGTATGTTAAGGTGGCAGTAAATGCGTGCTGTGAAAATCGGTACGGTAAAGGGCAGTGAAACCCAGATGATGAGGGCCCGATAGTTAGCAGGTATGGTGGTTGAGAGGGTGATGGCATACTGTAAGGTGGAGGAGATATACAGAGCCACCCCACTCCTCTGTCTAGTCTGTCTTGTCTAGCTAGGGAATATCCAGGGATGGTAATGGTATGGTCAGGAATTTTAGTATTCAGCCAGATGAGGATGTCTAGGAACAGCGAGACAACCATGGCTTGCAAGAGGTCTAACTTAGGCAGGAGGCTGTGTATATTTAGGTGTAGTAGCTTTAGACCACTAGGTAGAGAAAAAGGATTAGAGGCACATTGCCCATGGGAGGTTAGGGATGGGCAAGATGGAGTGTTAGCAGGTGGACCTGGGGTGGGGTGGACGTTACTCGACAAAAGGAAAAGAAAGGCTACAATTAGGTAGTGACATTTGGGATTTTTAAGGAATCACCGAGACTTAAATGGTTTTAGGCTGGAGGATTCCAGAGTTGGGGGAGATTAGGCATTTAGTAATAGTGTGATAACTGCAAGGGTGGTAGATGCAGAAAAAAATGGGGCTGCAGGTGCCAGTCAGAAAAAGCATCAGTTGTGTGTAAAGGGAGTGGAGGTAATAGTATGGCAATTTGTAAAGATAGTAGAGGTTGTGATAGCTGCCAGAGTGGAGTTGTTTTGGATAGGGCAGGGAGAGTGGGGAATGGGGAAGGGGGAGAAAAGCTAGTAGCAGTAGAGGGGTTAGTGGAGACATTTGCAAGGCAGAGCGGTAGAGCATGGCAAGAACAGGGATGGGTTTGTAACAGAGACCGAACAGAGAGACAGACACAAAGGGAGAGAGAGGAAGCACGAATGAGAGAGAGCTCATTTAGCAGAAATACTCAGTGAGTGGTTAGTTGGGTTGGGGGTATGGTTCAGTGGCTGCAAGAGCATTTAAAGAGTGCTGGGGCAGGGGTGGGTGGGCAAAATTCAAATAGCAGAGGGTGCAGCTTGTGAGCAAAAGTCGAGAACTGCAGCTAATGGTGACTACCTAATGGTTCACAGCACCTAGTGTGAGCCGGCCAATCGCAGTGTGAGGAGACAGTAAAAAAGCCAATGGAGTGGATGGCTTAGGAGGCCGAGGTAGCTGGCAGAAAGTTCTGTCCATACCTGGTTGCTGGTGGTGGGGTAGGTTCAGTGCAGTGGGTGGCTACGAATGCAAGCCGCAGCCGCCAACAGGAGCAGGAGCCTGGTCAAGGGCTAAAATCTGCAAGAAGGAGCAGGACACAAGGTTAGTGGGATATATTGGCCATGGGGAATGGCCGCCAGCTGATCGGTGGAAGGGAAGAGAAAGAAGGGGGATAAAACAACAGAGTCTGGGAAAGTGGGTGTCAAAGCCTTGATGCCAAGCACAAGCAGGTTGGGGGGGGGGAGAAGGAGGCAGGGAGAGCAAAAAGTAACTAGCACAATCAGTGGGAAAAGCAGGGAAATCTGAGTATGATTAAGGCAAAGTTCAAGTTTGGAGTGAAGAAGAGAAACGAGTTAAAGTTCAAATTGGAGCGCAGCAAAAGACAGGTTAAAGTCTCAGGAAAAGTAGATTGGGAAAGCAACAGAGCAGTGAGATTTAAATATAATCCTTTAGCATACACAATAAATTCCTAGCGTAGCTGGTACAGACTTCAACTTTAGAATCCTAGTAATTTAAACAGTGCATCTGTCCTCACATCCCTCTTAAACTTCCCCCTCAAGCTTCATAGCATTCTCCCATGTTCTGGTACTCCTATTCCTGTAAAAGAGACTCCCACCCTGCACCTTGTTTACCCCTGTGAGGTACTTATAGGTTTCAATCATGTCCCCTCTGTCTCTCCTCTCTTCTCCTCTAGGAAGTACATGTTGAGCTCCCACAGCCTCTCCTCATATTCTTTCTCATGCAACCCCCTCACCATTTTAGTAGCTGTCCTCTGGAACACTTCCCCACTGTCAATGTCTTTGCAGAGGTGCGGCCTCCAGAACTGGACACAATACTCCAGGTGGAGTCTCACATGTGAGCGATACAGAGGCAACACCACCTCCCTTCTCCTGCTAGAAATCCCCCTCCTTATGCACCCCAGCATCCTACTCACCTTGCCTACTGCCTTGTTGCACTACCCTGCCACATTGAGATCATCAGAAATGATCACCCCAAGGTCCCTCTCCTGCTTAGTAACTGTAAGTACTTCCCTCCCCATCTTATACACAGACCCTTGGTTCCCCCCAGGTGCATAACTTTGCACTTTTTGGCATTGAAACCCAGCTGCCATCCCCTAGACCACTTTCTTTATCAGCCTTCTGTGGTGGTACAGTGTCAAAGGCCTTACTGAAGTCCAGATAGGCCACATCCCCTGCCCTCCTCTGATCCACCTACCTCATAACCCAGTCAAAGAAATTGATGAAATTTGACATGATCGCCCCCCCTGTGAAGTTGTGCTGCCAGTGGTCCTGCAGCCCATTTGTCTCCTGGTACTCCATCAGCCTTGTCTTCAGCAGGGACTCCATTAATTTCCCCATCACTGATATAAGCCTAACTGGTCTGTATTAGCTGTCTATGTATGTAGTACCAGGGCTGTACTGGGCATGTATATTAACTGGTTATGTAAGTAACAGTATTTGTCGCCAGATAAGGACCGCTAGGCCCACCCAGTCTGCCCATATTCCCTGCCTGCATGAGTGCATAAGTAATACCGATATCTTGGTGAATTCCTTTAAACTGATTGAGTCCCTTAAAACTGAAAGACTCACATATAGTTTTGACAGAAAAAAAGGAAATATAAGAGATTTATCCCCATAGATTCATGAAAATTGAAGCATGGACATTGTTGATGAAAACATAATATTTATCACCAAGAGGAGTCCTCCAAAACTGAGACATCATCAAAAAGAAAGGTTCTTCTTGGATTACAATATTGTAGCACCCCCCCCCCCTTCCCCAATCATCTAGGGATCCACTGTTCTGGGGGAAGGGGGCTTACAGCACAGAAATCTCACCAGACTTTCTCAATAAAATTCATGGAATAAATGCAGCCTACCTTGGGATGTTTTCTGATCACTTAAACCCTAGGCTTCTCTGGCAGGAACTGTCACTTACACCCCAGGATTCACTGAAAAGAGGGCCCACCGCTCTAGTTCTTCTCCATATCTCAGCCTCTTGGACCCTCACCAGCCCCGGAGACGAGAGGATATAGGATCTCAAATGAGCCTCTGCAAGCAAACTCATAGGGACTTTCAAAACTTAAGGATTATTATTTCTTTAGATCCTTATTTACAAATAAAAACTGGGACTTCAAATTTCTTTCCCCAAACAGTCAATTTTATTCACCTGATCCCCAAATGATCAGCGAGGCCAAGGGGTCCATTTACTTAAAAAAATAAAGCTCACAGCTCAATGGGGCTAAACTTTTTACAAGATCACGTTTTGGAGAGAGACATTACTTTCAGGCCTGGTCTTAGGCAGAGAAAGATTTGTTACAGCTCAAGACACAGTGGCAGTTCTTTTATCCAGGACAGAAAGACTCTTAGATAACATAGAGAATAAAGCTTCTTAAACCCAAATCCCTCCGGCACTGGTAAGTACCTGCCTTAAAGCTTCACCTTATTCTCTTTAGGGCTCTCCACTTTTCCCAGTGAGGAACTTTCTCACTCTCTTCCTTGAGAAGCGAAAAGTTTCTCCATAACCCATTCCCTGATTCTCTTTCCCAGCCCAAGGGACACGGATGGTGCAGTCTGCTAATACCCCAGCTGCCACCATACCTCACAAGCACCCTGCAGCCCTGGTCTTTGTCCTGCCTACACCAGGTCACCCAGGCTCACTCCATTCCTTGCAGCCTCTCAGTCTCCTGGCTACCACCACAAGGCCTCCCATGCTCAACCCACTGACCTGGGTAGTTCCGCAGTCAGAAAAAGTCTCCCTCACATACTCCTCCTGTGCTCAAGAAGAGCTAACCAGCACGTGGAGCTTAAAGGGCCTCCCTACCCTGGGGAACCCACCCCAGCACATTCATCTGATGCCCCAGGGCCTGTCTCTCCAAACAGACACTACATCTGGTAAAGGCTCCCCCAGATTATTCACTTATGCCTGGGCTGCCCTGCCACATGGGAAAGGTGAGGACCACTACCCCCAATCCCTTTCCTCTGCAGAAGCACTGCCACTACCTCTGCAGCCCTGACAGTTCAAGAAGCTAGACCATTGACCTGAGTCCCATAGCTGTCCCTGGGGCCTAACCCACTCTGCCTAAGAATGCTCTCTTCCCCCCAGCACCCCAGGGACCCAGGACCCAAAATGACCTCATCTGTGGCTACCTACCACCACTCTAGGAAGCCCAGAACCCAGGAACCCAGTGATTCACTGCTGAACTGGCCAACCTGCCTAACAAAACAGGGGGAACCCCCCCTTCACACTGTCCTGCTGCAGTGCCCACCGGTCTCTTCTCTCTCTCCCCCCCTGAATTCTCAAACATCTCTCTCTGCTCCTTCTATATACTGCTCCCTCTATATATACCCACTACTTTGCTGAGACAAGTGGCTACAAGCAGGAATTACTTCCCCCAGAGCACTAATAGGTGTAACACTCCAGGGGAAAAAGGAAGGGGTTGGGGTTCCTAAGGTGAGCACAAATCCCTCTCAAATGAGAGGGGGCTTACACTCTCCCCCACCCAAGAAATCATTCCCTCCTGGGAATGATGGCAGAGGGCCAAAGTGGGCCTCAAACAACAAACCAGATATGCGCATCTCCCCAGCCAGCCAGAAAGGGTACTCACTACAATTTGGCCCATGGGGGGCTCTCCCTAACACTACTTACCTAATTCTATCTAAATATAAAATGTATTCTACCTTACCTGTGCCAGGAGGTTCTAAAACATTTGAAAAATAGAAAAAAAAAACATTTTTCCCACTTTTAAGAAGGCAGTTACCATCTAGCTCTAAGAAAAACATCTTAATCAATATTTATATACACAATGTGAGGTAGAAACTTGTAGTAACACTTTTTTCTTAAGCTCCTTATTATACCTCCCACCAATACAAACATGTTACACTATAAAAGAGTTTCAAAAACCATTCTCCATATATACACACACATTTACACTCACAGTCACACCAGCAAACAATATTTTAAGTGCAAAGAATTTAAAGCTATTATTAAATTTTCCTTGAGCAATATGGACAATCATCAGTTTGTTCATTATTAATTCAGTCTGTTACCATGCAGTTACCATAAACCTGCTCTGGTGAGCAGTCTTTCTGGCACAGTCTATGAGTCTTTTTCAGGGGCTTGTAACATAAACACTCTTGGTGTGTAGGGTAAATAATAATAATAATAATAATACAGATTCTTGTGTCTCGGAGTCTGCCAAGAGACATTTGTAAACAAGCAAGGAGTACTAATAAAGTTTATTATACTACTTACGCCCAAGTATGTGACAGAGAAAATCACAAGAGAGATGGGTTTCTCACCACTCTCCTGAAGAATGTACACAATCTCCAGAATTGTAGATCTTAGGTTGTCTAAGATTTTGTTTGCTCTCCCCGTGCTCCAGCTCTCTGCCCTTCTAGAGTACTAATCTTCTAGAGAAGCTACAGTAGGTTAGAGACAACTATATACTACAGATAACAGCATAGTAACAGAGATTACCTCATAGTTACAGATATGGGGAACAATATGTATTGGTCCTAAGTCATTCTCCATTGGAGAATGACTTAGGAGACAGAATTACTAATGAGTATCATATGAGACAGAATATGCTTCCATTAGCATTATAGCTTGGACAAAAAAAAATGCTGACAGGTTCAAACCACATGTGGCATTTCTTGCTTACGTACAGTATAAGACATAGACATAACAAAGGCTTTCTCGCTGTGTCAGCTTGCTTAGACAAAGAGAACTGCTGACGGGGTTCTACTACAAGTGTCATATCTGCCTGAGTGTAAAACACTCACTACATATAATTATATGAGAATATAAGTATACAATAATCATTGATGATCCCTCAGAGTCATTTTATCAGTGATTAGGTAGATTATATGTGGAATATATATGAAAGACAAACATAATCTAGATAAATGTATTATAGTGAGGTATAATGAACCAAGCATGATAAACATTAGCATATATTAGCAACAAAGCACATTCCTAGCACTCATGCTTATATGATGTGTGCCCAAATCTACATTGTTAGTGCAAAATAGCAATATCACAGTACAATAGACCAGGAATACCGTGTGAGGTGTATGTTGGATGATAGGGGGCATAACCTAGGTGTAACAGGCTCAAGTGGCAGGACCTACAAACTAAAAATCTTTTGGGCCCTAAAACATTTTGGTCCCAAATTAACTCTCTCAATGGGGAACAGCACCCATGAGAAAAGTGACATAGTAGCAAATGCTGTCTGCTATTACCAGTGTCAGTGACTCAGCAGATAGCACACTCACCTCTGAGGCCAGGAGATCAGAAGGCTGTGAGTTCTGTCCCCACACCAGGCACTTGGGTTGAGATCCCAATACTGACACTGTAGTGTAGCATGAGGGGGTTTCTGCACTCTTGAGGTGCCGTCTTTCAGATGAGACGTTAAACCGAGGTCCCATCTGCCTGTTCTGGTGGTAGTTCAGTGGATGTTAAAGATCCCATGGCATTTCTCAAAAAGAGTAGGGGAATTTCCCTGGTGTCCTGGCCAAATTTCCCCCCATTCACTAAAAATACCACCGACAGCTTAATCTGGTTCAAGGTCAGTTGGCATTCATCTGTATCCCCCTCCCCCAGGTCATGCCTGAAAATAGGCAGAATTTGTCTAGTCACTTACCAGATCAACAAAAACTAAATAAATAAATACCAACCCGCAAGATGCTGCTAATGCACTAAACACAATCCTCACTGGCCTGGGAAAATTTAAAAATAATCCCTCTGGGTCACCCCTCCCCCCCAGAATCATTTACAAGAGGAAACCCCTTACCCTAATTTTCACTTCAAACTTGCAACTAAATTGCAACTAATTACTAAAAAAATCTAATCCTCTGGCTCTGCTGGGTTTGACAAGCTGGAGCCCAGACTCTTCAGAATCACAGCCCACGTCATTGCCTCTCCAGTCACTTGGCTCCTAAACAGATCGCTGCTTGAGTCAAAGTCCCAACTGTGTGGAAAGTTTCCTTGGTCACTCCTAGCCCTAAAGGTGGGGATATTGAGCTTATTGAGAATTACAGACCAATATCCATCCTCTACACTCTAAGTAAAGTGTTAGAGAGGGATGCATACCAGCAGATCCAGGAATACGTTGAACGGAACAATTTACTAACTGAACAACAACATGGTTTTAGAAAAAATCATGGTACCAACACTGCCCTGATTAGCCTAACTGGGGATATCTTCACAGCTCTAGATGATGGCCTTCCAACTGGTGCGATCTTTATAGACCTCTCCAAGGCATGTGACTTGGTGAATCATCAGTAGCTTATCACTAAACTAACATCCCTTGGTCTTGATCATCTGTCTACTCAGTGGTTCACGGACTACCTTGACGGCAGGTCACAAATTGTCAGATGGCATGGAGCTAAGTCCGACAAACACCCTATCATGGACTGCATCCCCCAGAGTTCGATATTGGGAACTCTCCTGTTTTCCCTATTTATTAATTTTTTGCCACAGCATTGTGGAGGGACCAAAGTGACCTTATATGCAGATGATGCCGTGCTTTATAGGTCCTCCCAAGACACTGTCCAACTAAACAATCTTCTTGGTCAAGATCTTGGTCTACTTGAGAATTGCTTTCTTACAAACAAATTAGTTCTAAATAGTAAAAAGACCAAAGCCATGCTATTTGGCCCTAAAAGCCTGGGTCCAACCCATTCACATTTATTGTCCCCAGCTCTTTCCAATGGCTCAAAAATTTAAGTGATCGATTGTATCAAATACCTAGGTGTATACTTAGACCAAGACTGCTCCTTTAAGGGCCCACATCAACCATCTGACCAAGAAACTCAACCAAAGCTTAGGCCTATTATATCGCGTGAGTCCTTTCCTCACTCATGAATTCAAACTCACGGTTTCCACTGGTACACTCCTCCAACCTTGCTATATGGGGCCTCTTTACTACATTCTGTAAGAAGCTCTGAAATGCAAAGGCTAAAAATACTCTATCACAGGATAGGGCACTTCACTGCAGGGGTGCCACCACAGGAGCATCACTGCAATGTACTATTATCTCTAAGGTGACCTTTTTCTTGAGGGCAGATTATCATATCCCTCACTGTGCCTTGCTTTTAAGCTCCAGCAAAATGGTGCCTCTCCTAGCCTAATTAACACATTAGCTCCCAAACAGAATGGGAATACACTAAGATCCTCTGGCCACCAGCTTCTTCAAGTCTCCAATGTTAGGACTTCCCTAGGACTCCGGTCCTATGCTGCCTTCATCCCTCTCATCTAGAATGGTCTCCCTAGCATTCTCCAGGAATGTACCTCCCTTGGAGTCTTCAAGAAGAGTCTTAAAGCCCACCTGTTGGAACTGAGCCTCTACAACTGCTACCGCTGAGTCAGCCAACTCCCTGCTGCCGATCTAGCCTTATTGGGACATAAATCTGACTGTGACTGTCTCATGTATGATAGTAGTACTTCTCCTGTTGATGTTGATTGGAATTCACCTGCCACTGTATCCTTGACTGGGTCAGTATGTCTATATTAACTGTTAATTTTGAAATGACATGTATGTATTTTGTTACGTTTATAGATGTATGTAATTAATTCTGGGTCGCTCCGAGAAAGGAACTGTTTCAGTCCCAGTGGGCCTACTCATCACCAAAATGTAAATAAATAAAGTCCTGCACCAAGGCAAAGTTCTTAAACAAAGTCAGTCCAGACCATGGTACAGTATGGCACATTGCCCATGCCTTTTAGAACAGTTGTTGAGAAAGATGACCTCCACATCCAGAGCAATGCTTGAGTCTTTCCAGTTGTTCCTTATATACCCATTCTCCTCCCCTCTCCTCAATTATGCCCCACACTCACTTGGACACATAGGGATAGTCCAGAGATGGGTACTCAATATGCATTCTCCTTCTGACCCATCTTCTTTGAAGTTCAGTGAGGCATTGGTTCCTACTGCATGTAATATAAGACGACTGAACACGCCAGGATGTTAGTTCATTGAGCATTCACCAGCACCTCGATTAAAGTCTTCCCAGGGTCCCCTGAGGAAGACTTGTGAGAAGTTGAAGTGCTGGGTGAGGGAGTTCCATGTGTTGCTGGTACTCTATGCAATAAATTTGTTCACATTTGTATCTGGTGTGTTTTGGATTCTTTATATTTCTACATGCAGTAGGAGACCCAAGTGACACCACTTTCTGGACTTTTGGTTTATAATTACGAGCTGGCCGCTTGTTGTGGTGAGCACCGATTTAACCAAGCCAAGTCGCAGCATTTCTTTGTTGTCTGACCCATCTCTCTGCCTGGCTCCACTCTGGCAAATCTCTCATGCTGGTCCTACGAGCCATACCTGGTTTAGCAAGACCCCCTTTCGGAAGACAATATTTAAGGGGTCACTCTTATTCAGACTATCCATTCTTGTCTGGAGGGCCTTAGCACAGATTGGGAGGCATGGGGTGAGGTCAGCTAGCGTGATCACAGAGTGGTGACATGGTTTAGGGATGGCTCTGTAGATCTCATAATCAGAAAACTGAAACCTCTTGCCAAGCCACTTTTCATCATTAAGGTCCTCCTCATCTGCTGGGATTTCCTCTCCCACAATGGGCACACTTGGCATTTCACAAGGGGTTCCCCCCAACTTAATCACTGCTCTAGTCTTGGGTGGAGCTGAGGCCTCAGACTTCTCCAACCAGGCTGGTAAGCTGCCGCCAGATAGGGGCCATGGAGTGGACCCCCTGGGCCCTGGAGCATCACACTCAGTCCCCAGCCCCTCCCTCTGCCACAAGGACAATTGGCAGCTGGCAGTGAGGAGCAGGGCAGAAAGCTGTGCTCCTCACCACCCCCTGGCTCCACTGCCTCAGCCACACTTCCCTCCTCTTCTGCCTCCACCACCACATCTGGAGAGGATTCTTTGGGCCTAGGATCCTCCTGGGCTGGATCCTGATGAGGGAGCCTCTCCATAACTACAGCTTGCACACTTTTCTGTAACCACATCGAAGGAGGCCCTTACGAAATGCTGAGAGGATATCCCCAGTGGCAAACTGGTGGTGCATGGTCAAAACTTCCTCCTGGGGCAGAGCTGGAGGATAAAGAACACACAGGCAGTCTCGCTTTGCCTTGCCCCTCCCATACCCACATCTGATACAGTGCTCCTTGGCCTACCCTTTTCCTCCTGCCTGACATAGCCATGACAGGAGCGATGCTGGCACCGTGGTTAATGGTTCCTCCAGGGGGGAAGCTTCTTCTTCCACTTTGAAAACCCTGCCTGCCATCTTATAATAATGTTCCATCTAATCGCTCCACTGATCTCTCTATTTGCCTTCTAAACAGTTCTCAAAACTTGCCTCCCAAAAAGGGCAATAAAAATTGTTCTAACTTTTTTTTTCTGTCTAGCAGTTCTCCGGTTTGATCTTTCTACTCTTTCAGCTCTCCAGGCAGCCACCACCTTCTCTCTAATCCACTGCTGCAAGGTGGCACCTGAACCATAGTTCTGTTCTCCTCCTCACAGGCTGCCAACCAATCAAGAGGCTGGACAGTGTCACGTGACCATCAGGTCAAGAGCAGGCACCACACCAGGAGAACTGAAGCCTACCTTCAGTTTAGGCATGAACCCCACACCACCACAGTATTTTTTAATGCACCACACGGCCTAGAAATGGCAGGATGGCCCACCAGCACCTCCGCTCTGGGAATTTCGGGCAGATTTCACCTTCTGGGGTGCAAGAAGATTCCACATGTAGCACCCCCCTTCCCCAATTATCTAGAGGTCCGCTGTTCAGGGGCAAGGGGGCCTACAGCACAGAAATCTCACCAGACTTTCTCAATAAAATTAATGGAATAAATGCAGCCTTCCTTGGGATGTCTTCTGATCACCTGGGCCCAAGGCTTCTCTGGCAGGAACTGGCACTTACACCCCAGGATTCACCAAAAAAAGGGACAGCTGCTCTAGTTCATCTCCATATCTCAGCCTCTTGGACCCTCACCGGCCCCAGAGATGCGAGGACGCAGGAGCTTAAATGAACCTCTACAAGCAAACTCATAGGGACTTTTAAAACAAGGATTATTATTTCATTAGATCCTTATATACAAATAAAAACTGGGACTCCAAATCTCTTACCCCAAACAGTCAGTTTTATTTGCCTGAGCCCCAAATGATCAGCGGGTCTCAGGGGTCCATTTGCTTAAAAAAATAAAGCTCACAGCTCAATGGGGCTAAACTTTTTACAAGATCCCATTTTGAAGAGAGACATTACTTTCAGACTGGGTCTTAGGCAGAGAAAGATTTCAGCTCAAGACACAGCAGCAGTTCTTTTACCCAGGACAGAAAGACTCTTAGATAACCTGGAACATGAAGCTCCATAAACCCAAATCCCTCCGGCACTAGTAAGTACCTGCCTTAAAGCTTCACCTTATTCTCTTTAGGGCTCTCCACTTTTCCCAGTGAGGAACTCCCTCACTCTCTTCCTTGAGAAGCGAAAAGCTTCTCCGTAACTCAATACCTGGCTCTCTTTTCTAGCCCAAGGGACACGGATGGTGCAGTCTGCTAATACTCCAGCTACCACCATACCTCACAAGCACTCTGAAGCCCTGGTCTTTGTCCTGCCTACATCAGCCCACCCAGGCCCACTCCATTCTTCACAGCCTCTTGATCTCCTGGCTACCACCACAAGGCCTCCCATGCTCAACCCACTGACCCAGGTAGTTCCGCCAGACCCAAAAAGTCTCCCTCACATATTTCTCCTGTGCTTGAGAAGAGCTAACCAGCATGGGGAACCTAAAGGGCCCCATACCCTGGAGAACCTGCCCAGGCAAATTCATCCGGTGCCCCGGGGCCTGTCTCTCCAAACAGATAGCACATCTGGTAAAGGCTCCCCCAGCTCATTCACTTATGCCTGGGATGCCCTGCCACATGGAAAAGGAGAGGACTGCTGCCACCAGCCCCCTTCCTCTGTGGAAGCACTGCCACTACCTTTGTGGCCCTGACAGCTCAGGAAGCTAGACCATTGGGGGGGGAGGGATAAGGGAGGGGCTGACCAGAAGCCCTCCCCTCCAGATGAGGGGAGTAGCCTTCAAGCCCAAGGGAGGGAGGGGGGAAACAGACTGGAGGTGGAGGTTTCAGGAGGAGCAGGGGAGGATGGAAGTATAAGGAATCTGGGTGGGGTTTGACAAAAAGGATCAGGGATAAGGGGTGGGGGTTAGTGTTAGTAAATGCCAGGAGTTTGGGAAACAAGTTGCCAGAGTTCCAGGCCATGCTGTTCGAGGAGGGGTGGATGTGGCGCAGTCACGAAACGGGGCCAACAAAAACCATGACTGGGACCTAAATGTACGGGGTACACTATGCTTAGGGAAGGATAGAAAGGAGGGCAGAGGGGTGGAGTGGCTATGTTCATTAGAGATGACATAGAAATTGCTATGGTAGAAGAGGCAGAGGGAAACGTGGAGGCCTTATGGGTCACCTTACGATCCCCAGCAGGAGATAAGGTCAAGCTGGGTGTAGCATAGGCCCCCGGGATGAGTGATGTTCTAGAGGATGGTTTGCTGGACAACATCATTGCCCAGTGTGGTCCAAAAGGGAAGGAGTGGTGTTGATGGGGACCTTAATATGCCAGGTACTAACTGGGGAACCATGTCCTCTAAGGTGGCCAAGGAGCAGAGGCTGCTGGATGGCTTCCAGGATGTGTCTAACACAGCATGTGATGGAGCCCACAAGGGAGGGGCATGTCCTGGATGTGGTTCTGGCAGATGGGGATCTGGTAGGGACATGGTTGTACAGGACCCCTGACTGGGAGTGACCACAATACTGTCTGGTTTCAAATAAGCATTGGGGAGTGGGGGTGAGATCTAGGACACTGGCAGTGGACTTAGGGGGGCAGACTTTATGGGCATGGGAAGATTCTCAAGGATCACTTGAAGGGATTACCCAACAACAAGTGTGGAAAGGAGATGGGAGGTCATAAAACGGGACTTCATGAGGCAGTCAGGATCTGCGCTAAGTTGAAGCGTGAAGGGAGCAAGGTCACATAAACCATGCTGGTGGTCCAGTGAGGTCCAGGTAGCAGTCAGAGAAAAAGAAGGCGGCTTACAAAAATATAAAACAACAAGAGGGATAGGGATAAGAAATGTACCAGCTTGCATCTAGAAAAGTCACCCAGTATGGTGAGGGAGCAAAGTCCAGTAAAGAGCATCGGCTGGCACAGGGGATACATGGAGGGGAAAAGGGGTTCTTCCGGTACATTGGGGAGCGGAGAAAAACTAAGGGCCATCTCAGCAGATTGAGATCAGAAGGAGGGTGGGTGGAAGAGGCGAGGGACCAGGCAGAGGTATTTAACGAGTACTTTGCCTCTGTGTTCACTAGGGAGGGGGATGGGATATCTACAAAGCAAGGCACAAAGGGGATAGAAGCGGCAGGGAGTGGGATCAGGGGAGCAGCAGAAATGGAGCAAAAGGGAGGGAAAGGTACCCCAGGGGTGTCACATCTGGATAAGGATAAAAAGACCAGTAAGGTGGAGGGGACGGATGATGCCATCCCCACCAAAAGGGTGTGGTTTGCCCTCAAGGCCCTAAAGAAAGACAAATTCCTGGGCGATGGCATTCATCCGAGAGTACTATGGAATTGGCGGACATACTGGCTGCACTTTCTGGCGGAGCTTTTCAACAGGTCACTTGAGACAGGGAGGGTACCTAGGGATTGGCGAGAGGCACATGTGGTACCAATCCATAAAGGGGTCGAAGGAAGTACCAGGAAACTATAGACCCATCAGTTTAACCCTCGGTGGTGGGAAAATTAATGGAGAGTATACTAAAGGAACGATTGGGGTTTACTTGGAGGAGGTGGGAGGTCTGGATAGTCAGCAGCATGGGTTTGTGCCAGGTAGATCATGTCAAACCAACCTTGTAGAGTTCTATGAATGGGTAACATCAGAACTGGATAGGAGGTAAGCCTGTGGATGTATTCTTGGACTTCAGCAAGGCGTTTGACTCTGTCCCCCACAATGGTCTGGTGGAGAAACTGATGGGGTTAGGAGTAGGCCCTTTGATGGTCAGATGGATTGAAAACTGGATAGCTGGACGCACTCAGAGAGTAGTGGTCTGTGGGGAGCTCTCAACCCTACAGAGGTTGGTGGTGGGGTACCACAGGCTCGGTCCTGGGTCCAATCCTGTTTAATGCATACATATCGAGACATCAGGGATGGTATAGGTGTGAAATGAGTCTCTTCGCGGATGACTCCAAGATGGGAGCAGTAGTTGAGGGAGAAGAGGGAGGTTGGCCCTGCAAGGGACCTGGACACCCTGGAAAGCTGGGCTCACACATGGAAATTAAATTTCAATATCACCAAGTGCAAGGTGCTGCATCTTGGTTGGGAAACCCTAAACACAGGTACACCCTGGGAGGGAGGTGCTGGAAGCCTCAACAGGGAAAAGACCTAGGGTCATGGTGGATACATGTATGAATAACACTGAGCAGTGCAGGAGAGCAGCTAGCAAGGCAAACAGGATGTTGGGATGCATCACAAGGGGATCACCTCTAGGAGCAAGGAAGTGATTCTGCCACTGTACAATGGACTGGTTAGACCACACCTTGAGTACTGTGTACAGTACTGGAGACCACACTTGAAGAGGACATACAGCTCCTGGAGAGGGTACAGAGGAGGGCAACAAAGATGATACGAGGGCTAGGGGATTTGACTTACGAGGACAGACTTGAGGAGCTCTGCCTGTTTTCATTGGAGGAGGAGAGACAGGGGACATGATTGAGGTCTTCAAGTACCTCAAGGGAATAAATAGGGTAAACATGGAGGGATCTTTAGACTAAAGCAGGAGGCATCACCAGAGGGCATGGTTTGAAGTTGGAAGGTGGAAGGGTGAGGGGAAAAGAGGAGGAGGTTTTCACTGAGAGGGTGGTGGACCCTTGGAATGCTCTGCCTGGTGAGCTGGTTCAGAGATCCACAGTGGAGAGCTTTAAGAGAGGGTGGGACAGACACAGAAAGTGGATGTATCAGATGATGGCCTGTCCCGGGGGGGTGGGGATGGATGATAGGGGTTTCTGGAGCACAAGGGATGGGAGGGTCTCGGCACCCAACTAAGGATCTAGGTTCGAGCAGACTTGATAGACCATAAGGCCTAATCTGCTGGCAAATAGTATGTTAGTATGTATTGAACTGAGTCCCATAGCCATCCCCCGGGGCCTAATTTACTCTGCCTAAGATTGCTCTCCTCCCCCCAGCATCCTAGGGACCCAGGACCCAAAACGACCGAATCTGTGGCTACCTACCACCACCCTCGGAAGCCCAGAACCCAGGAACCCAGTGCTTCACTGCTGAACTGGCCAACCTGCCTAATGGAAGAGGGGGAATCCCCCTTCACACTGTCCTGCTGCAGTGCCCACCAGTCTCTTCTCTCTCACCCCAAACTCCCAAACCTCTCTCTGCTCCCTCTATATACATACCCACTACTCTTCTGCCAGCAGGAGTTACTTCCCCCAGAACACTAAAAGGCCTAATGCTTCAGGGAAAAAAGGAAGGGGAAGGGAACCCTAAGGTGAGCATAAGCCCCTCTCAAATGAGAGGGGGATTACAGTATAATTCTCTGGTCATTTCCCTTTTTATCCCAGCTATATTTCTTTTCTTACTCATAGAAACATAGACAACATCAGCAGACCATTGGTCTATCTGATCCAACTGTACTCTACCCCGTTACCTAATGTCTAGAGGGGGGTTTTGCCCTCACCTCCCCCTATACTTCCTGCCTTACTGCTAACCCCTGAATAACTAATAAGCCCTTTACTCTGTCCCAGCTGTGCTTGAAGCCCTTAATGGTTTTTGCACCCACCACCTCTATCAGTAACCTGTTCCATGCCTCAACCACTCTCTTCATAAAGTAAAACTTTCTCGCCTCCCCCTTCAATCCCCCCACCAGCATACATTCATGTCCCCTTGTTTTCGACCCACCATTCCTGCCAAGTAGCTCCTCATAGTTTACCTTATTTATTCTTTTCAGGATCTTGAAGGTCTCTATCATGTCACCCCCTCACTTCTGGCTTCCAGTAAGTACCTTTCCAGTGACCTGAGCCAGTCCTTATAGGATCTGCCCTGTTAGCCCTGAATCATTGTGGTAACTCTACGCTGCACAGTCTCCAGCCTGTCTTTCCTCAGGTGAGTATACCAGAACTGAGCATGGTATTCCAGATGGGATCTCACCAGTGATTTATAGAGAGGTACTATTACCTCTTTCCTCCTGCTGTTGAAAGCCCTTCATTACATTGACTAGTTTGTTTTATGGCATGGCTTATGATGACCCCCAGGTTCCTTTCCTCTTAAGTAGTGGCCAGCTTAATCCCTTTCTATTCAGTATTCCATCCTGGGTTCTTGTTTCCTAGGAGCACCTCCTTGCATGTTTTGGTGTTGAATTCCATCAGCCAAATCTTGGATCACCCCTCTAACCTTTGCAAGTCCTTATGCAACTCCCTTACCCCGTTGGCTGTCTAACCTGCCACAGAGTTTAGTGTCATCTGTTAAGAGACACATCTTGCCCTGTATTCCTTCTCCTATGTTACTTGATGAAAATACTGAAAAGGGCTGGTCCCAGGACCAACCACTGTGGTACCCTGCTCATCACCTCCCTTCCCCCTGATTAAACACATTTACCACCACCCTCTGCTGCCTCCCCCCCCACCCCACAACTAACTTCCCGTCCATCTAACTAGGTCCTTGCTGTTCCCAAATCCTCTAATTTCTTCAACAAACTTCTGTGTGGTACCAAGTCAAATGCTTTGCTGAAGTCAAAATAGAGTAAATTTACTGCTCGCCCCTTATCAGCCACCCTTTGTTACCCAGTCAAAGAATATGATCAGGTTGGTCTGACTAGACCTCAATGTCATGAACCCATTCTGCTTACTATCACTGAGTCCATTTCTCTCCAGGTAGTCCACTAGATCCTCTTTGACTAGTGTCTTCATCAGTTTACCTACAGTGGAAATAAAACTGATGGGCCAGTAATTTCCTGGTTCCTCTCTGTCCCCTCCCTTGTGGAGTGGCACCATGCCTGCTATCCCCAAATCTCTTGGAACCACCCTTGATTGTAGCAAGCTATTGAATTGCCCTGCCAGGGGTTCAAGCAGTTCCAGTACCAATTTCCTGAGCACTCTCAGCTCTCAGGGGCATTCCACCTGGCCCAAGAGCCTTGTCTATTTTATCAGGGCTGCAAGGCCTTTTGTAACCCTTTCTCCTGGAATTACCACCTACCCCATTTCTGGGATCCCCCTTGCAGCAACTTTTATACAGCTCTCTGACAAAGGCTCGCTATCCTCCACTGTGAATACTGGGCAGAAGTAGTCATTTAGAATGGTTGCTTTCTGCTCATCCTCTACTACCCTGCCCCCCCTCTATCACCCTAACAATTCCCCCTCTTGTCTTCCTTTTTTACCTAATGTACTGTACCTGAAGAACTGTTTTTCTCCACCCTTGACTTCCTCTGCAATACGCAGCTCTGTGTTTGCATTTGCGTCCCTGACAGTCTTTTTGGCCTCCTTCATCTTAACCCGGCATTTGCTCCATTCCTCATCCTTATCTCTCCTTATAGCTAATGAAGGCCTTTTTTGGCCCTCACAGCCTTCCTGACCTTGTTACAGAACCAGATTGGTCACTTGTGCCTAATACCCTAGATAACTGTTCTCAAGCATTGTTTGGTTGCATTGAGAATAGCACCTTAATTTCTCCCCACCTCTCCACCACCCCTTTGATTTTATCTGCTCAAACAACTTAGCCTTGACTAATTACCTCATCAGATCAAAGTCTGTTTGTCTGAAATCCAGAACAACAGTCTTTGATGAGGGTATACTGATACCCAGGGCCAGTTCAAACTATGTGGTGTTATGGTCACTGGACCCCACTGGTTCCCCATCCACACTCCACCTACTATTTTCAGGCCAGTGAATACCATGTTGAGAATTTCAGCCTGTCTTGTAGGTTCTCTGACCAGCTGCATCAGTATGCAATCCTGCTATATAGCTAGCAGGACCCAGCTTCTGGTGCTCTTAGCTGGTGGAATGACCCAATCGATGCTTAGTAGACTGAGATCCCCCAAAACCACTACCTCCCCTTTTACAGTCCCTTCTCTATTTCTGCTCCTAGTTCCCTATCCCCCTTATCTCCCTCTTTCTGAGTTCTGCAGCCCATTCCCATGACCAACTTCTTTCCCTATGCAGTCATGAGATGTACCCAGACCTTTTGATGTTTCTCCTGTTTTTTCTATTTATTTCCTTTTTCTATTGGGATTAAACTAATCTAGTAACCTTAAACCTGAATCTTAATGTGAGAGACATGTGTCTGAGTAATGAAATTCCAAGCTCCAACCCTGGTAGACAACAATCTATTGTTTAGTACTAGGTGTCTCAGTATATTATGTATGTACATGACTTACAACAATCTATTGTTTAGTACTAGGTGTCTGAGTATAGTATGTATGTACATGACTTACAACAATCTTTTGTTTAACACTAGGTGTCTGAGTATAGTATCTATGTACATGATTTACAACAATCTATTGTGTAGCACTACGTGTCTGAGCATAGTATGTATGTACATGACTTACAACAATCTATTGTGTAGCAGGAGGTGTCTCAGTATGGTATCTATGTACATGACTTACAACAACCTATTGTTTAGTACTAGGTGTCTGAGCATAGTATGTATGTACATGACTTACAACAATCTTTTGTTTAACACTAGGTGTCTGAGTATAGTATCTATGTACATGATTTACAACAATCTATTGTGTAGCACTAGGTGTCTGAGTATAGTATCTATGTACATGACTTACAACAATCTATTGTGTAGCACTAGGTGTCTGAGCATGGTATGTATGTACATGACTTACAACAATCTATTGTGTAGCATTAGATGTCTGAGTATAGTATGTATGTACATGACTTACAACAACCTATTGTGTAGCACTAGATGTCTGAGTATAGTATGTGTGTACATGACTTACAACAATCTATTATTTAGCACTAGGTGTCTGAGTATTGTATCTATGTACATGACTTACAACAATCTATTGTGTAGCACTAGGTGTCTATTGTGCAGCATTAGATGTCTGAGTATAGTATGTATGTACATGACTTACCAGTGTACTTAAGTTTTGATATTTTAATGTAACCCTCGAGCCACTTATAGCAAGTAGGACACCCCCATAAAATCTGGCGCTAGTACCCACACATGGCATACCATTTACTTTTAGCAGAAACTTCAAAGGTTGGTACCACCCTTGGTGTTAGGATGTATAACAGGCTCATTTCTAGAGGAAGGGGGGTGGGGGAACAAGAACAAAACACATGAATCTTTGTAAAAATTACAACCCAGGTCCAGGGTAGAGGTTGCTAGGCATATGCTAGATCTAAACTGCTGAGGAGGCCCCAGTAAATCCACACCAGAAGCAAGAATCAGATTGTCCAGAACAAGAACTGGGATTGTGCAGTATGGCTCTATTTTACAGATAGCAAACTAAAAGCAGTAGTGGACCTCCAAAGGTTGATCAAGGCATCATAAGTACAAACAGTCCCAAACTCTCCTTGCATGCAGTACAGTTCAAGAAACACAAACATCTTCCCCTTTACAAAACTGGTGTACATACATGGTCTAGTCACACAAAAAAAATGTCACTCTCTTGGGTGAACAGCGAACATTTTCTTCACAGACTTGGGTGAACGAGACATTCTTTCCACGCACCTGGGTGGACATTAAACACTTCTTCACATACTGGGGTGAACATGAAGCACTTTCTTCACACACTGGGGTGAAGTACTAAATCCTTTTCACACACTGGGGTGAACTAGGCATTTCTTCCATGTGCCTGGGTGGACATAGGGGCATTGAAGAGTGTCATCTAGCCTTCTCTAAGGTCACACACACACACACACACACACACACACACACACACACACACACACACACACACACAGAAACAAATCCCCTAAATTGTGGAGAACTTGTCTCCTTAAAACAGTACTTACTGACCAGCTGCTCCTCCCACTGGGCAGGGAGCAACCAAAGGACACCTTTTCCTGGGAAACATGTCAGACACAGTCTCTCAGAAGTCCTTTCCAAAGGCAGCTGAAAACAAACAAGGAACTTCAAGGGATTGCCCCTTGAACCCATTGAGAAAAAGCAGTTCTTCCAGTTCACTTGGAGTAGAAATCAGGAAATCCTGCTGATGAAAGGTCTTCACCACTTCACTGGAAGCTGGAAATTGTGATCCATACTAGGGTGAGAAGTACTGGGCCCCTCAACTCAGAGCCCACTGGCAGACCTCCTGCCACTCTCACTCCAACTTGACAACAACTGTCAATTAACTCAACATTCCAAGCTCCCCAGAGCAGCTGTACACACAAAGCGGTTATGCTGCTGCTAGAGTTCTGAATGACATAATCATTCTTCTCTCGGCTAGCTGAGTAAACAATTATGTCATTGTGTAAGAAGCCCCTAATGAGCCCCCTACCAGCTGCCTGCTACCTGCTTAACACTAACTCTGATAGGATTCTAGTAACCCCAGGGGACTAGGTGGCTACACTCACTGCAACCAGACCACTGGCTGTCCACAGCCAGGACATGGCCTAGTACCAGGCCATCCTACCTCTGTGCTCCTTACAGGGAGGTTGCGTAAGTTCTCCCCTACCATGTGCTAAGCACAGGCAGGTAACACTAAAGGACAGAGGTCCACTGAAGAAACGTCAGCTCCTAACCTACTACTGTACTATCCATGGCTTTTTGGTGGCTCCAAAAGAACTGCCTGAAGCATGTCCTAAACAGACAAGATTGGTGCCCCCCATTAAGAATCAGGACAACCAACCTGCCTTCCCCCCTAGCCCTCTAGGGGAAACTATCAGACCCATGTTACCTACCAGGTGCCCAAACCCAAAAACATTTTACACCAAAACTGTAGACCACTTTAGAAACATGCAGAATATTACATCTTCTAAAATCTACAAACTACAAAGCACTTTACTCCTGCAAAGTAAAAAAAATGATTAGACATTGTACCATAGTTACACAAAGCCTAACAACTCTACACAAAAGAGGACTCCGATGAGTCCAAAAAAATCCTCTTCTGATCTTCTTGTCTTCTGTCAGGAACACCTGCAAAATAAAACATTGCAAAAACAGATTCCAGTACACAACTACAACCTGTAAAACCAAAACCCTCCCACTGGATACTGCACAAGCTCAAAAAGCTTTTTAAAAAGGATTTTCTATAGAAGTATAAAAATAGAAAACACAAAACATTAACAAAAACAATTTTTGGGGGGGACCGTGCAATGTCCGACATCTAGGGAAGAGTCCAGAGTGCCAATGCACTACCAATAGAGTCTCTCTTAGGCTGGAGCCTGCTAAAGCACAGTTCTTGAACAGGTATACAACCTGCTAGCACTGCAGTCCAGATAGGAATTCTATTAGGTGAATAAAGTTCCAAGGACATCCTCACTTGCAGGAAAACAGTCAAATTAAAATGAAAAAAGTATCTTACCAGTTTCTAGGTGACAAAAGGATGTCAACATCACCTCTCTGGACCTACAGCCTGAAGATCTTCAGCTGCTGGGTAGACAAAATCTTCGAATCAGATGCTTCCACAACCTCCTACTGGACCTGGACTGGAAATCTTCTCCAACCACTGGGCTGATGAACCTGGATGCTGCTGCAGATGAACCTGGATCACCAGATGAAAGGCACCTCCATCCTGGGTTGCTGCCTCTTCAGTGGCAGATTGCTGGGCTGGCATGACTGTATTCACTTTTGGCAGGCGGGCACAATTTCAAATGAATGGCACCAATTCAGGGGTAGTACCTTTCAGGATGTGGGGCATAAACTGTTTCCCCATCTGGATGCACCATAAGAACATTGTAGAATGTGTCTTGGCCAGACTTGTCCACAACGCTTACTGCATCAATCAACAAAGTCCTGCCATGCTTCCAGAATTGCAGTCTTTCATTACACAATTTAATTTGGACCCACTTGTTTACTCTAGGGAGTTGGTTGGCACAAGCTTCCTCTCACAGCCAGGCATGCCTGTTCTCCTCAGTTTCTTTCCAAATTTGGTGAGAGAAGAAAGGGTATGAATGTCCATACTTGGCCACAGATTGTCTATGAACAATTCTCTCCTCTTTGCTGCTTTTGACCAACTCCAAACCAAAAGCACGGCTTGGGGGTGGCCAGTCCTGGTTGAGCCAGCTTTTAGCGTATAGTGCAGAGTAAAAGCAGTCCACCTCTGCACTCAGGGGTATATTTCTAGAGCCTTCATCCATACAGACATTGGGAGGCTCCATAGAAGTCAAAGCCAATGGCGACTCACGGGGTCCCACTGCAGCCATTGAAGCTTTTTCTTGCTTCACACTTTCTGCCCAGGAGCTAGTGATTGTGCCAGCCCCTGAAATTGTCCATTCTCCACTGTCCTCAGAGGCATTGGCCTCCCAACATGCTTCTTCCACCTCAGACTCTCCCACGAGGCTAGGGTTTGTGCCTTCCACCCAAGGATCTGCTGAACCTACAGCTGCAGTGTCCAACTCCATACTCTGTAGCGTGGAACATTCAAATTCTTCTGGGCCTTGCAAAGCATCAACACAGACAGTGTTCAAGAACTTCTTGACAAACTCTATGGGGTCTCTCTGACTGCACCCAGCCTGCTGCTGCTCTAATCTGACAGGGTCCCCTGCCATTGTCCAAGTGGGAGCTAAACAGATGTGTTTTGCTTTAGCTACCTGACTTGCTCATCCCAAATCACTTTCGGCAGTCTGCAATGTGGAACTGGCAAAATGTCTCTCCCTGGCTTCAGGCATACAACACACACATTAACTGGAAAGTTTGGCAAACCCACCTCGGGTGGTGCTGATGAAGAGTCATACAAATGCTCAAAATTAGGTAACTCTTGTTCTTGTTGGGCTACCCACGCCCTGGCATGGAGTGGGTAGTGAGGGGGGTTGCTGCACCATGCTCTGCAAATTAAACACACAAGTCCCAAATTGCTGTTTTTGCAATCACTCTTGAGATTTGGCTTTAATACACTTGTACAGTTTATTAACAGGTTACATAGATACATAGATACATAGATACATAGACAGTGTCGGCAGATAAGGGCCTATGGCCCACCTAGTCTGCCCATTTGAGCTTGTAAGTTCAGTTTGTTTTCCTAGAAGTCTATTTCCCCTTACCCCTGACCTCTAGAATTCCTTTATGTCTATCCCATGCATTCTTAAATCCCGTGATTGTTTCAGCCCCCACCACTTCCTCTGGCAGGGTGTTCCACTTGTCCACCACCCGTTCTGTGAAGAAATTCTTTCTCATGTTTCCTCTGAATCGTCCCTCCTCCAACTTCATCCCATGCCCTCTAGTCCTGAAACATCTTTTTCGCTTAAAATAGTGTTTTCCTGCAACCTGTTCCTCCCTGTAAGATACTTGTATGTCTCTATCATATCCCTCTCCCCTCCTCTCCTCCAGGGAGTACATGTTCAGTTCCTTCAACCTGTCTTCATAGGACTTGTGATGCAACCCATGCACCATCTTTGTTGCCCTCCTCTGAACCTTCTCTACCCTGTCTATGTCCTTACGTAGGTATGGTCTCCAGAACTGTACACTGTACTCCAGGTGGGGCCTCACTAGTGTCTTGTATAGGGAATTATGACCTCCCTTTTCCTGCTGGTGATGCCCCTGCTATACATCCCAGCATCCTATTTGCTTTACCTGATGCCTTGTCACACTGTTTCCCTACTGTGAGGGTCATCAGAGATGACAACCCAAGATCCCTTTCCTGCTTGGTGCATGCTATATCCTCACCCCCAACTGATATATTGTGCCAGGTTTTGTGCTCCATGCATTATCTTGCACTTCTTTGCATTGAATTTCAACTGCCAAACCCTTGACCATTCTTCAAGTTTCTGCAGGTCCTTCTCATTCTGTCTACACCCTCTGGTGTGTCTACTCTGTTACAGAGCTTTGTGTCATCAGCGAACAGTGAAATTCTGCCTTCTATATCCTGTGCAATGTCACTGATGAAGATGTTGAATAGGACCGGTCCCAGCACTGATCCCTGTGGTACCCCACTGGTCACTCTTCCTCTGTGGAGTGACAGCCATTTACCACCACCCTCTGTGTCCTGCCACCCAGCCAGTTACCTACCACCACACTACTGTCCTGCCCACCCATATTCCCCAGTTTGTAATAGTCTTCTAGTGGCACAGTGTCAAAGGCCTTGCTGAAGTCCAGATAGGCCATGTCCACTGCCTCCCTGATCCACCTCCTAGTCACCCAGTCAAAAATTCAATGAGGTTGGTCTGACATGACCTCCCCTGGTGAAACCATGCTGCCTTGAGTCCTGTAGTCCATTGACAACCAGATGTTCCACCAATCTCTCCTTCAGTAGTGCTTCCATGATCTTTCCATTACCGAGGTGAGGCTGACTGGTCTGTAGTTCCCTGCTTCCTCTTTGTTCCCACTTTTGTATAAGGGACTACATCTGCTGTCCTCCAGTCTTTGGGTACCTCCCTGTTTCAGTGATTGGCTGAACAGGATAGCCAGAGGTTCAGCCACCACCTCTCTTAGTTCTTTAAGGACCCTGGGGTGCACCTCATCTGGCCCCATTGCTTTATCAGCTCTTATTACTTCCAGTTCCTTCAGGACCCTTTCTCGTGTAAAGGGACTTGTGTCCATTTCTGCACCATTCTCACCGTTGTACTCCTTCAGACCCATTACCCCCTCTTCCTTAGTAAAGACTGAGCAGAAATACCTGTTCAATATGTCAGCTTTACTGTTGTCATCCTCCACGCGGCCCCATCCTCCCTTCAGTCTCACTATCCCTCCTTTGTCCTTCTTTTTCACTTATGTACCTGTAAAGGTTTGTCCCCTTTAACCACTGATTTTGCAATGTGTTCTTCTGTCTGAGCTTTGGCTTCCCTTACTGACTTCCTGCCTCCCTTTGTTTCTCCTGGTACTTCTCCCTATCCCTTCTGCCTGTGTCTTTTTGTATTGCCTGAATGCAATCTTTTTGGCTTTCACTTTCTTTCTACCTCTTTGGAAACCATAATGGTCTCCTCTTTCTTTTCCTCTTGCTAACCTGCTTAATGCATAATTCTGTTGTTCTTATAATCCCCATTTTAAATACTGCCCACTGTTCCTCAATCCCTGATTCCTGTCCCATTCCCATTAATGCCTCTTTCAAGCATCTCCCCATTTTCCCAAGTCTGCCCCCTAAAATCCAGGATCGTGTTTTGTGTGGTTTGGTTCTGCTCTTTCTGTGATTTCAAACCACAATGTCTGGTGGTCACTGTTCCCCAGGTGCTCCCCCACTGTTACCCCCATCACACTGTCCCTGTTTGTGAGCACAAGGTCCAGTATTGCCTTCTGCCGAGTTGGTTCCATGACCAGTTGCCTGAGGAAGGCACCCTGAAGTGAGTCCAGGATAAATCTGCTCCTAGTTGATGCTGCTGCTGGGATGCTCCAGTCCACGTCTGGTATATTGAAGTCTCCAACCAGTACTACCTCACCCTTGTCTGCCATCCTTTGGATGGCTAGCATCAGCTCCCTATCTGTTTCTTCCTCCTGGGCTGGTGGTCTATAGACCACACCTGTGCGGATGGCTGGCCCCATTTTCCTTTCCAGCTTAACCCACAGTATCTGTCCCCCATTTTGTTCCTCCTGGATCTGTGTGGCCCTTATGTCATTTTTCACATACAGTGCCACTCCTCCTCTCCCTGCCTGCTCTGTCTCTTCTGAATATGTTGTAGCCAGGTATGGCCATCTCCCAGTCATGGTTATCATTACACCAGGTTTCAGTGATGGCCACAATGTCCAGGTCTGACTGTACCATGACAGCCTCCAGATCTTCCATCTTGTTGCTAAGGCTCCTGGCATTTGCACACATGGCTTTCCATGATTTGACCTCCTAGACTGCTTCACTGTTCTACTCCAGCCCCTTCCTTGGTTGTCATTTATCCCTGGTTCTCCTTGCTGTCTGCCCTTCTGCTGAATTTTGCCCTTTTCTGCTTATCCACCCTTTGGACACTAATCTCCATCTTTTGCACACTGCTTTGCAGAGATAGCCCTCCTCTGGTTCACTGGTTCCATTACTAGCTGTGGGGGTGAGCAAGTAGGTATCATCCTTGCTGGCCTGCCACCCCTTTGCTAGTTTAAATGCTTGTCAATGTAGCATTTAAACTTATCATTGAGTGCTTGGATTCCCCTCCAGGATGGATGCAGGCCGTCAGGCTTGACAAACCTCCATCCCTCCAGATGGGTCCCCAATCACCAATGAATCCAAACCCTTCCTCACAGCACCAGTTCTTCAACCATGAGTTAAAGTTCCTGGTGCATGCACTCTTATGCTCTCCCTTGCCTCTCACAGGTAGTACTTCTGAGAAAGTGACAGAAGTAGCTACTTGCTTGAGACCCCTCCCCAGTTTCCTAAACTCTTCCTGAACTTCCTTTGGCTCCCCATTTGCCAAGTCATTACTACCTAGGTGGATAATGACATCCAGCTCACCCTCCTGTCTTGCCTTCCCAGTGATCCCCAGTATCTTCCTTCCATCCCTCCATGCCGTGGCACCTGGTAGGCACCTCACCTCCCTGTCCTCCCCTCCTGTGTGTTCCTAGCTGGATCCCTCTTATGATGGAGTCCCCACCAGGATTCGCTTCCTCCTCCTCTGGGGTCCACTGCTTTCCCCACTGAGGTCACCTCCTTGCCTAACCCTCCACATCCTTTCCTTCCACTTCCCTGGGTACCTCTATTTGGTTGTCCTCATTTGCCAGTGTGGCATATGAGTTCTTGAGAGGAATAGGATCTGGGATGTGCCTGCCTGACTGCTCTAACCTCCCTGAGCCCACTGTCATCCAAGTGCTCCTCGTTCTCTGCATCCTTTGAGGCAGCTGCATTGGACTGGGTGGATCCTGGACCGGGGTGATGGTACTCCTGACCCAGTTTACTTCAGCTCTGGGTCTGGCTACCTCATCCGCAGTCCCAGAGATGCATGCAGATAGGGCAGCACCTCAGTGTCAGAAGGTCTGCCTGAATATGGCTGCCCCACAGCCACTGCATTGCACCACCTCACATTATACTGCAATTCCACTACTTATCTGCTACTGAAGCTCTCTTAGTTCTCTTTTATTTATTTACAGTACTAAAATCCTGTAACTGATCCTCAGATATATATTTTTTAAGGAAAAGAAACCAATAAATAAATAAATAAGTCAAAAACTTGTCGTGCTGAGGTGGTCTTTCCCCTTATGCCCTCCTACTTCACACCTCTTACTATACCCTGTGTTTTAGCTCATGTCAATCAGATTTATCAGGGCATATAATTAAGAGTTGGGAAGGGTGGGGGTGAAAATTTGAGCAATTAAAGACAGCACAGAATTACACCACCACTATTTTTTAAATTTTCAACAGCCCAAAAACAATTATAAGTAAAGACAACACAGAAAGAAAGTATAGTGTCACTACAAGCCTACAATCTAAGTTTAAAAGAAAAATACCAGTTACCAGTTACTCTGAAGCACTGAATTGAATATGTTTCCTTCCTTCACCTTCTGGCTTCTTCTGAGAAGATGAACTTCTGTTTGCTGCTTTAACTGTGACTAAGCCCCACCTCCAGTTATCACGTAGCTCAGGTCAGAGGCCAGACAATTAACACCCTTCACCCAGCTACAGGACAGTCAGACAAGCCAAGATAAAATTTGCAGCAATTAAAGACAGCACAGAATTACACCACCACTATTTTTTAAATTTTCAACAGCCCAAAAACAATTATAAGTAAAGACAACACAGAAAGAAAGTATAGTGTCACTACAAGCCTACAATCTAAGTTTAAAAGAAAAATACCAGTTACCAGTTACTCTGAAGCACTGAATTGAATATGTTTCCTTCCTTCACCTTCTGGCTTCTTCTGAGAAGATGAACTTCTGTTTGCTGCTTTAACTGTGACTAAGCCCCACCTCCAGTTATCACGTAGCTCAGGTCAGAGGCCAGACAATTAACACCCTTCACCCAGCTACAGGACAGTCAGACAAGCCAAGATAAAATTTGCAGCAATTAAAGACAGCACAGAATTACACCACCACTATTTTTTAAATTTTCAACAGCCCAAAAACAATTATAAGTAAAGACAACACAGAAAGAAAGTATAGTGTCACTACAAGCCTACAATCTAAGTTTAAAAGAAAAATACCAGTTACCAGTTACTCTGAAGCACTGAATTGAATATGTTTCCTTCCTTCACCTTCTGGCTTCTTCTGAGAAGATGAACTTCTGTTTGCTGCTTTAACTGTGACTAAGCCCCACCTCCAGTTATCACGTAGCTCAGGTCAGAGGCCAGACAATTAACACCCTTCACCCAGCTACAGGACAGTCAGACAGCTGCATTTGTATTCCACAACAATTAGTAAAACCATTTGAAACTTTGCTTGGGTTTGAAAAAACTGGTCTAAAATGGTGCTGCATTGTTTACACTGCTGACTACACCCCAAAATGGTGACTGTAAAACTGATAGGATTCTGGCTGGATCTTTTGCATTTCAACTGATTTTCTCAAAGCACAAGTTCACTTTACTTTTTACCTTTGCTACACTTGTCTTGGACCAGAGGGATCGTTTCTCTTAAAGTTCACTCTCTTTGAAAACAGCACTTTCACACACACAGTCCAAGGTTTTCAAAGTTCACAACAACTCTCTCAGTTACTGTTGCTGCATTGCTTTTACAGTTCTCACTGTTTTCCAACTTTTAGCCCCACAGTCAGTTTCTTTTGCACAGGATACTTATAGGCAGCAGCTGGTTTCCACCGTTGATGTAATATGGCCTGTTACTGACTCAAGGAAAGCCTCTGGGGTGAACCGGGTTGCGGTCCCGCTGATCGTAGCTACAATCACCTCAATCACTCTTCAGTCAGTCAGAATATGGGTTGAGACCAGTTTACTGGTAAAAGTTAAAAAAACTGCTGGTTTAGAAGCACTTCTGTAAGTGATTCCTCCTGCTGCTGCACAAACTACACACTGCTCGCACACTGCTGGCTGCTTCTCCTCAAATGATCCACAACTCTGAGACTCAGGCAAGGGTGGGACTTAAGTACACTTGGAACAATCACACAACACCATGCAAATGAACTTTCTCTCTGTCTCTCTCTCTACCGCACTCCTGCATGGCAATCATCGAGAAGGCAAAATTTAAACTGCAAACTGTCACTCTTTTTCTTGGCTGGCAATTTCAGTGGGACAAGCATTTTAAGGTATTTTCATTCAGTACTCAGTGCATTTTCCTTAGCGACTCCCCAAATTTTCACTGTACACACGTAACACTTTCTGAGCACTTAGAAAACACTGTCCTTTATGTCCACAAATACTTTTGTAACCCCTAGGTGGTGCTATTCTAAGGGCTACTACCCCTGCCTGCATGGCAATACACAGGTTGAGGAGTCTGAGTTCTGTAAACGGCTGTCTCTACCCAGAGGAATGGTACTGGGGTAACTTTACTGCTCTGGTATAGCCCTCTGGGATGCTATAATCACCCACTAACCCTTCTAGGGGCCCAGACAGTAACACATTGGTGCATTCACATTCATTAGATGGCAGTAATAATACGCTCAACCCCCTTTCACTTACCACCAGGGCTGGATCTGATGCAACTGCCCTGGGGACCCCCTGTAAAATAAGATCAGCAATGCAACAACATAATATTACCACTGTAACCCAACTAATATTATGCACACTAGCCAGGTTAAACATGAAAAAAGACAATCAGATTTGTTTAGGGGAAGTGAACAAGGGAGGGGCATGAATCTAGCAGAATGATTAGCAATCTGATTCTAATCAGGATTGTTCAGCATGCACTGTAAGTCCCTTTTAAACAGTTCAACAACCCTGGGTATCCAGTATGTCATGCAGGCTAGCCTGAAGCATTGCCCGGGGTGGCCAGCATTGCAGCTGTTGTTGGGGTCCTTAGAAAGAAAACAGATAACATGCACACAGCCCAATTATTTGTAATACAAGCCAGATGGCTCAGTCTGTTGCTTTAACCCAGAAAAATAAATAATTAGATGGTACATCGATGATTTTGCTGTTGTTGCAGGGAGCTACCCTGGATTGTACTCATGCTACCAGAACCTGGATGCAGGACAGGCGAGATGAAGACCTCTTGGTGATGATCTGGAAGGCCAGGGGAAGCAGGGCTGACATGACTCATCTCCAGGTGCTCACTATCTGCTCGATGGTGTTGGGCAGGGGGCTGAATCCCCAAGTGGGTCTTTTGCCATGATGGTCTCTGAAGCAGGAGTAGTGGCCTAGGCCAAGGTGGCAGGGCCCAGGCAGGATGAACAGTTCTGCAAAAGTTCCTGGTTGTCTGCTGATGAAGCCTCCAGCTGGCGTACAAGATTCTGCCATGGAAAACCAAATTGTGACCCATGAAACACATTCAGCACATTTAAATCACTTATTTCCCTAAGCCACAGTTCAGATACAGTCCGGTTACAAATTACAGCTTCACTACACAAATCTTTCAATCCGAGGCTAAGTCTATCATCAGACACTCTGACTGCTTCTGGAGCAAGTCTTCGGTCCAAATCACAAGTTGCAACAACAAACTTCTTATGCCTGGGTCCCACACCATCTATTGACCCATGTGTTCATACCATAAGTGATCTTGTTTATTTTCACTGTGATACTGCTGTATTGCACTAACATATAGAAATAGGTATCCATTGTACAAGCATGGGTGCTAGGACTGTGCTTGCCACTGATATTTGCTGCTGTATATTATGTTTACATAAATTTATGGTTTTATATATGTTTTATGTTCATTACACCTGACATGCATATCTTTTATTGTAATGTGCTTATCTAGGTTATATGTGTTCCTTTTATATTCTGATATAGTCATATAATCATATGTAATTTGTGTCTTATACCAAAGTATCATGCCATGTGCATTTCTGCTTATGCTGCATTCTTTTTGTTCATAACATATAACTGACAATGCATTTTCTTTGTTCAGTGCTTCTTTCCTACTTTGCAACTTCATTTGCTATGTAATTGCCCAAGGAAGCCACCTAATTTACATGCCTCATCCAATGCTGTATGTTTATCATATCTGTAACTGCGCTGTTATCTATCATATATAATTGTATACACACCAGCTCCTCTGAGAGAAAGAGACCATATTCAAGGAATGGTGGGAAATCGGCTCCCTTCTTGATTGCTTTGTCACATGTCTGATGTGAGTATTTATAATAAAACTGCTTTTTATTACATACTGCTTGTGGTATAATCTTTGGATAGCCAATCCAACATACAAGAATCTGATGGTAAGCTGGACTTACTATAACAATGGTAACCGTGGCAGGACTGTTGTTTTTTTTTTTTTTTTTGCTAACAAAGGTACACTCATTTCCTTTTGGAAACTGAGTTCTGGGAATTAATTTTCCCTTACAAGTAGCTGCGAGCTACAGCTTGGGACTCCAGTTTAAAATCACAGACTGCAGTTCTCCGTTTGCTGGAGCACTGGCACTAGGAACGCCAATGTACAGCATGCTGTCACTCCCCTACTGAGTGGGTCTTAGGCAGCTTGAACCTCAGTTCAGGCAGACTGCTGTTCTGCATTTGATTGAACCTTAGGCAGCTTTGGGACTCTCTGAAGCTGGGCTGCTTGTTTGTATGTTGTGGGAACCTTTTACAGGCACCCACATATGTCAGAGTCATCTGTGTGTCTTTAACTACTGTGGTTCAAAACACAGTTGCTGAGCCACAAACGGTTAAAGATTTCCCTGCTTATTGACATGTCTAAAATATGCACAGAGTTGAGAGAAGCCATCTTAGCTTACCTCACTGCACATGGTGGGTGGGAAGTGCTTTAATGTAGTTAACTAAAGATGATTTGGATCTTATTATGTTAATTTGTGAGCAGTATATTAAACTGAGACAGTCAACTAATAAGCAGTCTGCAATAGGGCTGCTTTTGATGCTTCTTTCCAGAAGCTGAAAACAGTGAACTCAAGTTCACTGATTTTAAATATTCAGTGGAAGAGGGTGTTGACCCTGTCCTTGTGCTTTGGATTTGTGGTGAGTACACTTTATTTATATCTGTTGGTTGATCAACCTTTCATTGCAATCTTCAAAGGATTTAAGTGTAAAATCTTTTGTCTATACAACTATTCCTTGCTACTCACTTTAGGAAAAGCACTACGTTTAATAGTAGCATGCCATATTTTATTTTCTGTTCCATGAATGCATAGTTTATTTTTTGCTAGACTGAAAGCAGCCTAGTCAAGGATGCGCAGTATCATGCAGTTGAGATAATGACTAATTGGAGAATGTTCAAAACAGCAGAGACATTACTGTATTCTGTAATGAATCTTAAGGTTTAATGGTATCAACTTCATTAACTATTATGGTGTGTCTGATTTTTTAAAACTGCTTTGATAACAGCAATTAGTGTTGGCTGGGATGCAAAAGTTAATTCTGTCTTTTAGACAGATTGCGTCACTTGGCTTTGTTCATTTCAGTAACTTATTTTTGAATTAGAAGAATCTTCTTTTGTTTGATAAAGGTTAGCCTTCATCAGTGACGTAGGGTTGATGAATATGCTTTTGAACATGTAGAAATGTGCCATTCTGGATTCTGATGTGTGGAAATATTTGTAGTTGGGGAAACAATGTGCCTAATTAAGCATACGCTATATCAAATTATTACTGTTACCAGTTATCAGAGTCTCTACCTGTGTTTTCTGAAGCTATACTAGTGTTTTTCTGTCATTTGTAATGAGGAAAATCTGCTAGTAAAATGGCCTACACCTTTGGCTTGTGTCCAAGGGTGAATTCCAGTCTGCTGTGTTGGCACATTGTCTGCAAACTTTCTATCATTTAGATGAGTGGTTGGTTTAAGGCTGAAGTATAGTGGACTGGTGTCATTAGTCTTGATTTAAGTTAATCATAGTTTATTGAAAACAAAAGCTTGCAAAGGTTTTCTATGTTTTTTTTTTCCTTTCTAATATGGCCTCTCCATCTGCCATCACGTCAATCATGATGGTTAAGCACTTTTTTTTTTGCTGCCCCAGCCGGTGGCTAGAAATTGTTCTTTTATCTGTAAGAACTCTCATTCAGTGTGGTGTTCAAGGACACTGCAGCTACAGCTGGGTTTGGTCCCAGAAAACATTTCCACAGTGTGTGACATTTGGCAAGTCACTTGACCTCCTTGTGCTTTTGAGCTGTACCTGTTTTTTCCATCTCAAAATTGATGTACCTCCCTAATTAAATCAGTATTTCATATCCAAATATAACTTTGATGGCTTGTGCACATCAAAAATACTTTTTAAAAGGTACTTTTTTTTTCCAGTCCTCATCATCTGTACGTGACGTTAGGATTGCATTTTTTTTATTTTTCCCCTGGGCTTGCAGCCATGAAGCTGTTTGCTAGCTACATACCCACCCATTCCTATGTATACCTTATTTTAAGGAAATTTTCATGGCTTCTTTGTCCTTGTCCTGTATCACTTATCCCCCTGCATCGCACGGCAATCAAGGAGGGGGCTGATCACTCCCTGCATTTGTAATAAGCAGGTTACTTTAACTTCTAAAAGCTAGCTACACAATTTACACTGCCACAAAAAGTATTATAACTGTTTTGGGAGATTTTACCATTTATGTTACAGGCCTGAATTTAACACCCTTTTAACAATTTTGTACATACAAAATGCCAGTATTATAACTTGTGTTATTTATCAGAATGATGTGTGTGTTAATGACACAGTTCTAATGTCAAATTCGGAGATTAAGGGATGTATAATTGTCTAATTTTAAGGTTAATTAAATTTCATTTTCAGGAATCCATCGGAGTGTAATGATAGCTACAATAAAAAAAAAACTACCCCCAAGGGTAGTCAAGGGCATACATCTGTATAAGGTTAATATAAGTATCAGCATTTTGAAAACCAATGCTAACCTTCTACAAGGAGAATGCTCTGAAGAAAAGAGACATTCCCTTTCATGGCTTGTGTTTTATTTTTTCACTTTTACAGGGATAAAACAATCCTTCACAAGCAACCACTGGTAATGTATAACAATACTTTTACCAGTGGCCCAATTTCATTATAATGTTATTATAGTTTGAATCATAGTAGGATACTGTATTGCCTTTTTTTTTGTTTACAAGTTGGGTCAAACCCATCTGTATTTATTCAGCATACAATCTTCCAGGTGATGAATGATTGGCAAAGAAAGTTTGCCAAAATATTTGTGGATTAATATCTGAACCTCTGTTGGGAATAAAGTGTTCTCTAACATTTATGCAAACACCTGTTACAAGTCAATTTAATAGTATTTACGGTTGTATGGTCAGGCATCTGCTCCAGCATTGGTCATACAGCATCCCCTTATCTCTGAGCTGCCTCTTTCACAAAAAGAAGGAGCTTGGGGGGGAGCCAAAGGCATGAGTTGTATATATGCCCACCCCCATTAACTGATCGCTTACATTAACAACTGTTTTAACAACTGGTGTGCCCATGAGGGGCAGATAATTGTTTGAACTGTTACTGACATAGTTAACTATTAAGAAATCATTGCATGCCTATTTGTTTAACAAATAACAGTCTAGGAATGGTGTCAGCTGTATGTGTGCTATTTATCACCGGCTGCACTCACTGATAGAAGGCTTTTATGGTTCATCAGTGATGGGTATGTACAATTCTGCAGCTGCTACCATTCTTAGTGTGATTCACCATGTCTATGACATTTCCATAGATATGATATACTGTAAGCCAAGCCTCCTGAACTATACGAGCTCAAGGGGGGCATTGAACCATGCCACCTTACGGTGCAACACCTACAGTGGTTACAAATAAATAAAAGTCCTTCTGGGCCTGACTGAGCTACAGCTAGCAGATCCAGAAATGAGGGAGGTAAACCTACTGTCCCTCCAGTAAGAGCACACAAAAGAAAAACGTGTGTTTGTTAATAACCCATTTGTTGGTTATAAGTTAAATATATATATGTATATATATATATATATATATATATATATATATATATATATATATATATTAAAATGTACTCTAACATTATAAACCAGCTCAGCCTCTCTGCCTTCCCGGTGAGGTCTAGCACAACTGTACACAATCTATTTGCAAGTGGCTTTATGCCAGCTAGCACCAGCCAGGTGCAAGGGCCTTTGCCCTCAACAAGTAATCAGCTGAGCTGGGGTTGGGGGAGAAACTGTGTACATTCCCATATTCTTTCACATATCCTTTTTACAATATTATTTCAACAGTCATTCCTGGACTCTGATGACAAACTTTATTTTAAATGTGATCAATGTTTAAAATGTATTTTCTGCAATGTGCTTAATATGACTAATGTGTCACTGTGACAATGTTTGTGTCTTATGCTATTATGTTTTCACATATTGTTGCAGCTTATCAAGTAAAAGCTCAATAAACTGCTCCACATCCATGAATGTTTTAGGGTATTAGGCCCATTTGAGTGACATCTGTCAGACCCACATGGGGGTTACCAAGTACCAACCACTTACAAGACAAATTAGTTGTTTTCACAAGCTGAAATGCCCCAACACCACCCCCATGAATGGTTATTTCTTTCTTATATGTTATGTGCCACCATTTTCACTCCCAAATAAAAGAGATCAGCATTGCTGTCCCATCCAGATTAATTACAGAATGATAACCATTCACACCTAACACCATAGTGGTGGCCTCTAATCAGTCTCACAGAATAAATGGCAGACTGCTAGCAATCAACAACAAATCCCTAAGACCCACCTAGCTTATGGCACAGTCCAAGGTAGGCCCTACACCAGAAGGTCACCCACTGGCATCCTGTCTATATGCCAGGCCCAAGCACAACACACAGGTTTCTACACCTGTACTGTACTCATACATCTATAGTATTGTACACCTCATTCCATTGCTAGCACTGCCATGTTTCCAACTGTTGTTACCCCAACAGAGAAAAAGCCTACCCAACGTTCCAAGCATAAACCCAGACCAACTAGTGGTCTGATTGCTTCATCACTCCCAGGTACCCTTGTAAATAATGTGTAAATATACACATAATATGGCAGAATGTAAATCTTGCTTCAATACAAACACTTCTAGGTTTCATAGCATCATGTTACCAGACCCCTTTGCAATAGAACTGATACATACTCAAGACCCAGTATCAGAGCACCACACTACTGACTACATAGGAGTATTACACCCCAGACAACAGACCTAACAAAAGGGACCTTTTCAAATCCCACAGGTGCAACAGGCGCTATTGTATACCCCTGTGTTACATGGTGTAAATGGCATACTGCTGTAAGATAAAGCTACAAAGTGCATATAATATTGAGCTTTCATTTCATGAGATAGGCCTAAACTAGGCCAAACAGCAACACATATGCAGGGAAACTATGTTTTCCCCCCCCTACTGTAATAACCTCTTCTGAGACTTGGAAACAGGGGCACAAATATTCAAAAGAGTTGAGCCATGCACAATAGGGTTGCGCCTGCTCAAGTCTGAAAATGCGCCATTCTGAGATATTCAGCAGGAAGCAGTTGCACCCCCCCAAATCATGCTGAGCAACAGCGCGATGATAATGAATGCATGCACAACTGAAGGGGGAGGAACCATGCATAAATGGCGCAGTGCGATATTTAACAACATGCGCCATGCACAATAGGGGAGCAAGCGGAAGTTGCGCCATAGCGAAAATGAGCCAAAATAAAAGGGAGCAAGGGAGAGGCACAAGAACGCTACAGGGAAGCCACATGAGGGCAAAGTCTAGAATGGAAAACTGGGCAGCAGGGACACACAGGGAAGGCCAGGAAAGGGCACCTGGAATCAACAGGCACAGGGGAAGGTGTGGAGAGCCACAGTGCAGAAGGAGGAAGTACACCACACAGCAGTGAGGCCAGCACAGGCAGGTGTTCCCAGTGCAGGGGAAGTAGCAGCCAGGACAGCGGGGGGAATACAGAAACAGCTGCCAGGGGGGGTGAACACAGGCCAGGGACATGGCCAGTGCCACCATCCAGATGGAGGCCATAATGAGGGGGGTGAGAAGGCGGGCAGCAGGGGCGTGACCGTGGAAGGGCCCATCGGTGGTATGCCCCAACAGGCAGTACCGAGCCCGCACCAGCTTCGAGCTGTACAGTGATACTGAGATTGTGGGCCAGTACCACCTGAATTGGGCAATTCTGAGGCGGCTCTGTGAGCTGTGCAGTGATGTGATGCAGGCACCCACACGACGGAGCCATGCCCTGTCAGTGGAAACGAAAGTGACAGCTTGCATGTGCTTGCTCGCCACGGGTACCTTCCAGAGACCAACTGGGAACACCACAGGCATAACCCAGTTGGCCACATCATGCCACCTCACCCAATTCCTCAGCGCACTGCTGCCACATGCTGCGGAGTACATCCATTTCCCCAGCACACTGGCAGAGCACACAGCAAACATACAGGAGTTCCACAGGGTAGCACGTATGCCAGGTGTGCTAGGGGCAATAGACTGCACCCATGTGGCCATCCGTACACCACCTGGCCCCGAGGGGGCTGCATATATAAATCACAAGGGCTATGTCAGCATCAACTGCCAGGTGGTGTGCGATGCCAGGGGACGCATAGTCAATGTCTGTGCCATGCACTCTAGGGGAGCACATGATGCCTTCATCTGGTACCAGTCGGCACTGTGCCACAGATTCGAGAGTGGGGATATCCCCACTGGCCACCTAGTGGGTGAGTATGCAAACCACATGGACAATCATAGTGCCTGGGGGGGCATGGTCAGAGGTGAGATGGATAGTGGTCTACATGGCCCAGGGCAGGGCAATGCTGATCACCAAACTAACCTCCACCCTCTACACACAGGTGACAGTGGATACCCACTCCATCCCTGGCTGCTCACACCCTACTGGTGGCCCGCAACCCCTTCGCAGCAACGCTACAATAAGGCACACGCCACCACATGTAATGTCATTGAGTGGGTGTTCAGGATGCTGAAGGACATTTCGTTGCCTGGACACCTCCGCGGTGCCCTACAGTACAGCCCCCAAGCCCTGCGGGCTATTCCTGGCCTGTTGCATCCTGCACAACATGGCCAACTAATGTGGGATAGCCGTACAGGTCGAAGAGGGGGACAGCGATGGGGATGATGAGGACACCGGTGACAATGGTGATGGACAGCCCCCCCTTGGGCAACGGGACTCCCGACTGTTCCGGCTGGCACAGCTGCACTGGAACACCATCACAGAGGAGCACTTCAGCCAACCCAGGTAAGTCATGGGGCCATGTGCAACCAACAGTGGCTAAGGCACAACCCACAAACACACATGGACACACACCAGGGGTGTATTCCATCAAGGGAAGTGGCCGGACATGGAACCACACACACAACCAGGGATGGGTGAGGTCTAACATGCCATGCAGATGGACACACACACACAATGCACCAGACATGCACAAAGGGTAGAAGGCACACTGACCCAGAATGCCACCCCAGCCACACACATGTCCACAGACCACCATGCCCACTGTCTGTCCTTGTGCATGTGTCAGATGCTGAGCACCATTGCACATTGGTGTACAGTGCAATGCAGGCATCATCATGCACACACAACTGCGGACGGCAGCTGGAAGGGTGTGCAGATGGACTATGTGTCCGCGTGCAGGGCCAGATACCCACCCATGCAATGCCCGCTGAATGACACAATGCACACAGGGCAGCATCAGACAGTAGCCATGTTGGGAGACAGGTCAGTCACACGCCACAGTGCCCTGGCCACCACGGATGTGTGGGTGGCCCCGCTGAGACCTGCCAGCACTGACAGGCTGACCACTGGCCTCATGGGGTGGCACCGATGGTCCCCCAGAGGTTCCACTGTGTGAACACAACCGTGCTCACGCAGGGGTCTGCAGCACACCAAACATGCCTGCGCCAGGCGTGCTCGGGATGCCCACAGCTGAACCCGGTGTTGACAAGGAGGGTGTCGCACGACGCTGGGAATGGGGGGTGGACAGTGCACTGCGTGGTGTCTGCAACACATGGGCACATGACTGTGTGCCCATTGTGGCCATGACAGCAGTGAATGGCTGTGTCTGCCTGTCGATGGCAGTGGTCACATCCTCCCACAACCAGTCCATCCCTGCCAGGATCAGAGCAGTGTCTCTGCTGCAACACTCCTCTGCCTGCTCCAGAGCCGCACACAGTGCATCCACCAACATCGCAAGCTGCATCTGCTGGTGGACTGATGCTTGCAGTATGCAGGTGTGCTCATCCAAGAGATCATCTGCCTCCTCGGCATCCTGTCCCTCAGGGTGTGTGCGGCCCTGATGCCCAGCACCCCTTGAGGGTGGGTGCTGCACACCAGGACCAGGTCTGGGCATGTCCACAGGCGGTGCACTGATGCCACCCCTTGACCCTGTACCCCCAAGCCCATTGGCCGACTGCTGATGCTGCCCCTCTGGCTGCCACCCACCAGGACTCACTGGTGCTGCTGCAGTGACTGCAACAGTCCCACTGTCCTGTACATACACCAGTGCTGCCCCACTGGTGGTGACAGGCACAGGCTGGGACTGTGATGACACGCAGGCCTCCATGGCAGCACCACCCACAGCCATGGCCGCAATGTTACCTGCTGTGTGGCCATCCCGTGGCACACACGTGTCACTGCTCATGCTGTTAGCGACATCATCATTGGTGACGGACCCGGTACCAGCCCGAGTCACAGCATGCTGGCATCCATGGATGCTGGCACGTTGGGACATGGGCAGAGCCTCCTCCGCACTTGTTCCAACAACATCAGTCTGGACAGCCAGGCGGGCCCACTGTCACACTGAGCCACATATACCTGTGGAGGTGGAAGGGCCCTCCTCCATCTCCATCTGACTGTCCTCAGTGAACAGGCCCACCACCGCTGACCCATGCAGATGCTCAGGATCTGTAAGGGAAAACAAAGTCGCGTTACTGCATGTTAGCTACCCTGCCCCCCCCAATAGTCAGACCATGACCTACCATGCAGTGATGGGCTACCACCCGTCTGGAAGCCACCACCTGGAACACCTTCAATGGCACTATGCTGCATGCTTCCAGCAACCCTCTCCTCCTGTGGGGTCAGGTGTACCACCTCCGGCTGTCCCCCACCTGTCACAGCTCATGCTGCCCTGATGGCAGCCATCTTCTCCTTTATCCTCCTCCTGTCTGTGCCCATCTTCTTCTTGCACTCCTGCATGGAGCGCTGGTGGCTGCCATGCAGGTTCACTGCACACGCCACCTCCTCCCATGCAGCAGCACAGGCCTGTGGTGTTCCCTGCCATCTGCTGAGAAGCAGCTCCTGATCCAGGTAGGCATCAAACAGGGCATCGGTCTCGGCCTTGGTGAAATTAGGCCTCCTCATCCTCCCACCACTGTGTTCCTCCTCTCCCACAACTCGCTCAGTCATTATTTAGCCTGTAAGAATGAAAGTTGTTACCTGTGACTGTGCAGTCCCATTCATGTCCCAAAATCCACAGTCCACACTCCCAAACAGCATGCAACTCACCAATAGACTGCAGTAACCGACTATGGCCAGTGCAGCCCAATGTTGCACTTTTATAGCGCAACCCATGCAAATGAGGTGAGGTGCAACTTTAAGTGGATGCAAATTGCAGTGCTGCACCACTGAATGGCTGATTAGCTAATTTGCATATGACGACCGAATATCGCCCTGTTGCACTTTGCGCAATTGTGTTGAACGTGCTGAGCCAAGGGCGCAGTTCTGTGACATGTGCATTACACACGTCACTGCGCATGCCTGGGTTGCTGACGCAGGCGTCTGCTGCACTGCTGATGTGCTGTGCACAGGAAGCAATGCAGGGCACGGCCACCATTGTGCCAGTGGTGCTACTGCCATGTTCACCTATATGGCGCTGTGGCACAGGGCCATCATAAGCGCACTGGGGTAACAGCGCGGTAGGCCGCTACTGGAGGTAGCACACAGGCATCCAATCACGCTACACGCATTGGGTTCCAATGGCACTGTGCCTGTCCATGCACCAGAGACCCTCGACCCTGTGCCCAACCTTTGCCCCCTAGGTGCCATGCGTCAGGCATGGGTGCATCACTATCGTGCTGTTCGGTGACAGCGCGATAGGGAATGGCAGTGCTGTACCGCACAGCATCTGCATGTGGTGGAACTGCGCTGCAGAGCACCATTTTGAGCCGACTGAGCAAGTGGAATGGCGCGGAGGAGGGCTGCACAGTGGACCCAAGTTGAACTGGCCAACCTGGTGGCCATTGTAGAGCCACTTTATGGCCCACTGTTTGGGGTGGCACCCCTGGACAGGTCCAGGAGCCAGGTGTGGGAGGAGGTGGCCAATGCCCTGGAAGAGGCCACAGGAAGGGGGCAGATGGTGGAGCAGTGCCGCCACAGGTATGGCGACCTCTGCGGAGGAGAGAGAACGACTGCTTGCCCGCCTGGGGGGATGTGGTCAGGAGGGGCACGTGTGCCACGGCCAGGTAGGTGTTATGTCCACACACCTTTATCTTCCATATGGGTAACATGGTTGTATGTGTCTGGACATGGGGAGGGACCATCCGTGTTGGCTGTGGTGGTGTTATCAGGGTGTGGGGTGGGTGGGTCTGGCTGGGTGGGAGTGCACACACATGGGGGCAGGGGGACTTTGCTACAGGATTGCACTGATGTTCCTCTCTCCATGTTTGCACCACAGGGCCAGAGGAGAGGCGTCTAACCCAGGAGATGCGGTGCCAGCAGGAAGACAGGGCCCCTAGGAGGGGTGACGGTCAACAGCACCCGAGGGACCGGCCTGATGATGGTGAGTGCCATACCTCCATGATTACTATTGCATGCTTTGTAACAGGGTGGGCAGTGGGGCATGGCCACCATCCATTGACACTACTGCCATGCACGCACCTTGTTACAGTCAGCATTGTCCAGTGGCACTGCATGTCTGGGAGTGCGTCGATGGTGGTCCATGCATGCACCAGGTACATGGCTGTGCCACTGCTTGCGCACCACATAGCCATGTCACTAAACAGCCATGGTGGTGCTGTGCATGACTTGGCCAGTGTGTGTGTGTGCAGTGTTCCACATGGCTGTATGCACCTGGGTGGGCAGTTCTTGTGGACGTGATCACTGTGGGTGGTCACACAACATCACAGAGGCATGTCCCACAGCCATGCACAGTGGGTGAGCTGTATGGAGCTGTGCATTCACACCTATTGACTGTGCTCCCTTATCCTAGGTGTCCACCAGCTGCAGGAGATTAGGGAGGCAGTGCGGGAGATCCTCAATGTGGCCAGGGCTTCTTTGGAGATCCTGCAATGGATTGACCAGCTTGGGGTCCGAAGAAGGCACCAGAGGCAGAGCAGCAGAGTGGGAAGTAGGGCTCCATGATCCTCCCTCTGCCCTGATATCCCTACCCCTGGACCCACCCTCACACCTCCTTTCCTGTCCCATTTGTTCACCCCTGCCCTTACCCACCCCCACCTTGTTTGTAGGCTCCTCCCAACTTTGTACATAGTTTTGTAAATAGTTCCTTTTGATATGTTTTTGAATACAGATCTTTTGATATGAATACTGTGGTGGTCTCTGATTTGCAGCGGGCTATAGGTGCTTCAGCTGCAGTGGTGTGCATGGTGTCAGGGGTGGTACAGTCATGGGTATGTGTGTGTGTCCGTGGGGAGGTGACTATGGTGTGGGGGTAGCTATCAGTCAGTGTCTGTGGTGTGTGTGTTGTGCCCTGTGCAGTGGATGACTGTGTGCAGTGGTCCATGGTGCATGCTCTGTGTCCATGGTGCCCCTGTCAGCCCATCAATGGCCTGTGCAGCTGACACCCTTGCATGTCTGTGACCTGCATGGTCTGCTGGCATGTCAGTGGTGTCTGTCCATGCAGGCCAGCCACTGTACCCGTCACAATGCTGGGTTGCCTCCTGTCACTGGTGTGGTGCATGTCTGCCTCAGGTGACACTGCGGCCTCCACAGTTGTTGTCCCACCTCCATGCTGTGGGTTGTGTGTGTTGCAGGGGATGTGCACCACTCTCTGTGACTTGTGCTTCGGGCAAATGATGGTGGTGTACATGTCCACAGTGCCTGCACAGGGTGGCTGGCACTCCTTTGCCATGGAGGACTGCAGGCTGTGTGTACATGGTTTCCATGGGCCCATGCTGGGGGCTTGGTTGCCCGCTACTGCATCCCTGTGTTGTTGTGCCCTTGGGTATGGGTGGGTGTTTGTCCATGCACTGTGTGGCACCCGGTGTGGTGCATGCTTCCATGCACCACTGTGGGTGTCTGCACTGGCTGTTGTGGCCAGTGCTGGATCAAGGTGTGTCCTTGGGAGGGTGTGCAGGGTGCTGTACCACTGGTGGTGGTGTACGGAGCATGTCCTGTCCCATGTGGGGTACCTCGTGTGCCGACCCATGGTCGGTCTCTCAGCTGTACCTTGGGGGGGCTGTGCATGGTGGCACTGTGTATGGCATTGTTGCATCGCTGTGTGCTGCCACCCACTGATGGGTGCTCATGGTGGGGCTGCCTTGCATGGTTCTGTGGTGCACAGGGTTGCATTGTCACAGTGGGGGTGGTGGCATACACGGGGTTTCCTGCAGTGGTGGACGCTGCTCCTGGGCAGGGTGTCTGGGGGGGTCACAGTACAGGGTGTGCTCTGCATTGGGGGATGGGGTGGTCAGCCCTCCTTGTGTGCCAGTCACAGCTTGCCAGGGGGTGTGATGGGGCACCATGGCCTGGCTGTGGGTTGGTTGTTTGTCTCCATGGGCCAGTGGTTATTCCCTTCCCCCAGTTGTGCAGTGCATGGGGTGTGGGGGGACGATGTCTGTTCTGCTGTGTATTCCTCTGCCCATCTGTGGCATGGGTGGTGGACCCCTACCTCCCTGGTTGTGCAGTTGCATTGCTGCCCTGCTACTGGGGGGTGTCCCTGGTTGCGCTATGGCACCTCTGGACTGCTCAGCTGAACATCCCTTGTTGCGCTATGGCGCATCAGATCTGCTCAGCTTCCCCTCCCTAGTTGCGCTATGGCACAGGTGGTGCGATATTCAGTCGTCGGCTGTAGGTGCAGGTTGGCTGGCTCAGTTTTTGAATATTGCTCCTCTTGCGCATGGGCGCAATGGACTTGCACTTGCTATTGCACACTTTTTGGACGCAGTTTGAATATCTGGGCCAGGGTGTATTTACAGATGAATAAATGGTATATTCTTACTATTGGACCTTGACCTGCACCTCCAAGTGCATGGCTGACACCATCACTTGTCTATGTCGCACCCCCCCATAAGCAAAGTCATTACTAATAACCATACCATTTTCCTTTTCCCTTTCAAAACAACTATATGTGTGTTTTAAAACTAAGTTGTTAACAAAGTTTTACAAGTTTTTAGGTTTCCTCAGAGCGTTACTGGTAAGATCTTCAAGCAACACATGCAGCTTTTCTTCATGGCTGTTTTTCCATACTTGGCTGGCACCTCATATGAACTGGTTTTCTTATATGGACTGTGTTCTTGGTTGCTTTTTCAGGAATTGTGTCCTTTACTGTGTTGTTATGAACTGTTGATATTTGTACAAAAATGTGCTCAATACAAAAAGCTATGCCTGTGTGGGTGTGGCTATTCCATTGAAACATTCAATGGACAATCTCATGCAACCCTTGCCAAGGCCTTTGCTAATCCAGCCAACCAGCAGCCAGCTACATGAACATTATCTTTCTTACTGTGCTGGTACACATCTCTGCACAGCCCCATGTGCCATGTATGCCCCATGGGTTATGAACTTTCGACAAATGACATTTCAAATGTAACTACACTGCTTTGTGGTTACCAGCTTGAACCTTATGGACTGGTTCCTCTTTAAGTACATTGTTATTAGATTCTTCAATCAAAAATGTACACCGCCATCCCATATGCTGCCGTTATCTGCCTTTTCCATTCTCAAAATGGACTGTTCTTTTACGAATGGACAATGTCTTTAACACTGGTTTTACAATGTTCTGTTATAATGCACATCAACAATTTTTCATATACACATATCCACTGTGGTGTTGACATACCTAGTTTCTGTTTTATGTTTTATGATCTGACCATCTGTGATTACCCCTGTGTCAACTCCTGAATAGAACTACTTTCACAGTCACCTTGACTATTTGTATGCTATAGAAATGTAATTCATTTACATTATGAGTTTTTATGTGTTTTAAAAGCAGATATTTAAATCAATGTTTTAAAGCTTGATAGTAATTTATATCTTGTTTTAACTCATCTACTACTAACCCTCTGTTGTTTGAGGCATACTTTTAACCAGCAACTTGCATGGCTGCAGTTCTTTTACAAGGCTCGTGCCTCAGGCTTGTTGACGCAATAAGACATACCATTGCTACACCTGACCATCTTCTTTTTGTTGTGTTGCCCTTTGAGTAAGGCAACAAGGGAGGGACTGTTATGCCTGGATCCCACACCATCTACTGTCCCATGTGTTCATACCATAAGTAGCCATGTTTATTTTCACCATGATATTGCTGTATTGCACTAACATATAGAAGTAGGTATCCATGGTACAAGCATGGGTGCTAGGACTGTGCTTGCCACTGATATTTGCTTTTGTATATTATGTTTACATAATTTTATGGTTTTATACATGTTTATGTTTGTTACACCTAGCATGCGTATATTTTATTGTAATGTGTTTACCTAGGTTATGTGTTCCTTTTATATTCTGATATAGTCATATAATCATGTATAATTTGTGTCTTATATCAAAGTATCATGCCATGTGCATTTCTGTTTATGCTGCATTCTGTTTGTTCACAACATATAGATGACAATGCATTTTCTTTGTTCAGAGATTCTTATTTTGCAACTTCATTTCCTATGTAATTGCTCAAGGGAGCCACCTTATTTACATGCCTTATCCAATGCTGTATGTTTATCACATCTGTAACTGTACTGTTATCTATCATATATAATTGTATGCACACCAGCTTCTTGGAGAGAAAGAGACCATACTCGAGGAATGGTGGGAAATCGGCTCTCTTGTGAGTGCTTTGTCACATGTCTGACATGAGTATTTGTAATAAAACTGCTTTTTATTAAATACTGCTTGTGGTATAATCTTTGGATAGCTAATCCAACATACAAGAATCTGATGGTAAGCTGGACTTACCGTAACAACTGCAGATTCCACTCATGGAAATCGGAACCTGATCTGACTTCTGCAAAAGGCAGTTCACTGGCAGAACATAGCAGGCAGGCCAGCAAAGCCTCTTCCCGTTGATTCCCCCACACCTTCTGGGAGCAGCTGCTCAAAAGCTTGAGCTGTTGACTCTTCAACCTCCAACTCTAACTGATCCACTGTTTCAGGCAGTTCTGATTATTTCCTTTGTAATCCAAAAGGTGCTGTTGGCTGAGGGAACTGTCAGTCACAGTATGGGCTCCCCCTCCAGGCCAGTTTAGGTGCCAACAGTTAAAACTACAAAAACTACAGAATTCCTTCACACAAGACCCCTGGGGACAGTCTCCATTTTAGGTCCCCAGTGGTTTGATTGGTCCAACTACTGGAAGTCCAGAACTTAACATGGTGGCTCCCATCCAAATGTTCGAGCTGCAATAAAATCAGGTTAGACAAACTTCTCTAGCTTTACTATAACAGCAATAAAACAGTAAACAATTACAGTTCCTAAAAGGGCTCCCTCTGCATTAGTAGCAACTGCAGAATGGAGCAATATAACAGACTGTCTGGCCAGTCACAAGCCTTAATTACTTGAACCCAGCCCAGACTAATTTCTAAACACAGATTAGCTATGCTCTTAAAGAGACAGGCATGGAGGCTCACTAGGGCACTCTCATGCAGACAAATAGAACTACTGAAGACAGGACACCAGCCTGATAGTGGGCATTAGGGAGCCCAAGAAGACATTATAGTAAACCCCAATTTGTAGTGGGTTACACTCTTCCCTGCCTGGAAAAACTTGGTGTCCATGTCAAGTCTACACTTACTATAAGAGTTTTTATATAAAGACATTATACAAAGATACATGCATGTTCTATTAGTATACTATAAAAATAAAAGCTGATGCATTAGTCAGACAAATATAGCATAACAGTACTGTTATATTTTTCTTTAGCAATGGCAGTTCCATAAGAACACATTTTTCATAACATTTCTCATAACAGCTTAACATGTTCAAGTATTTGGACACATTACCCTTACAGTTCTGGTCTGTGTTGCCTCCTGCATACTAACCCACATGGCTTGGGGCCTATCCCTATCAGCTACACTAAGGCTACAATGGGCAAGGGCATTAGTACACTGGTCTGAGGGCTTTACTAGTAACTTGGATGTGGTAGAATAACTCAGTTTTGGAAGAGAGCTTTCAGAAATATACATCCCTTTGTGAACTACATGTAATGAAATATCTACAGGCCTCCTGGGGAGTCATGACTGAGGTGTATCATTGGCTTTGTGGCTCTTCCAGACTTTCTGGGAGTTGCAGGCACAGGTTCCTTTCTTTCAACAGCTGCATTTGGGTCTCTCAGTCCCAGCACATTGCTTGTCCATAAGTCTGCTTCTGTAGAAATGGGTACCTCTGCACTGGTTGTCTGTTCTGCACTAGAAGCACTGTCAGTTTCTTGTTCTGTTAGCACTGTATCAACAATATTACTTTCATTACTTGGTTCTGAAGAAATTCCAGGTTCATCATCTAGAGGAAATTCTATGGAATTCAAATCTTGTAACACATTACTGATACTGTCAGAGTCATGTACTTCCTCAACACCTTTTTCCATAGCATTTTCGGATTCAGTGTTTGAAAACAGTTCTGCACTTAATGGTATGTCACCAGTGGTGCTTTCTGGTTCTGGCTCTCCTTCTTGTACTGTAACTCAGCTAGTTCTACCGACACAAAGAGTCAGCCACATCAGAAGTTACATTTTGCACCTCACTTTCATGGGGCACAGAAGCTGTGGAGAAGGCTGGAGGGTTAGGCAGTCCTGAAGGTCCAGCTTCATCTCCAAAGTTGTACATGGGGTTACCTTGAAACAGATGACTCAGCTCATAAGACGGTTAATAGGGAACTTCACACTCAGTCATCAGATTTAGACTGGCAATCAATGTCATTTAGGGCCTGACTGGGGGAAGGCCTTGAATCTTTGACAATTGGAGAGGGGGTTAACTGTTTCTTTTTAGCTGCAGCTCTGGTTACAGGCCCAGAAGGGGCAGTGTCTTGGGGTGCAGAATCGTTTATGATTTGACCAATGGGCAGCAAGTGATTTCTGGGCATTGTCTTGACAGCTCATGGGTTATTTTCTGGTTGCACTTTATGGACTGGCAGATCCTCCAGCTTACTAACAACAATGTAGGGGGTGTGATGCCACCTATCAGCAATTTTCTGTTTTCCATGCAGTCCCATATTTTGTAACAAAACTCTGTCTCCAGGTTGCAGTTCTTGGGCCTTGACATGCTTGTCATGACTTTCTTTATTTGCTAAGTTTCTATTTGCTGCCATGGTGTGTGCTAGTTGGTAGGCATGGTTTAACTGGACCTTTAACTTTTGAACATACTGAATGTGATTTTCAGCTCTGACTCCATCAGGGGACACTCCAAGGCAGATGTCTACTGGCAACTAGGCTTCTCTGCCAAACATTAGGTGGTAGGCAGAGAACCAGTGCATCACTTCTAGTGCAGTTATACGCATGTACCAAGGTGCTTATCTGTTGGCTCCACTTGGACTTGTCCCAGGGATAAAGTGTACCCAGCATGTCTAGTAATGTTCGATTAAACCTTTCGGGCTGTGGATCCCCTTGGGGATGATAGGGGGTGGTTCTGGACTTTCACACTCCTCAGAGTGAGAGCTTTTCATTGATCAAGTGGCTTTAAAAGTCTCTCCCTTGATCAGAGTGAATTCTCAAGGGGGGCACCATAATGGACAAAGCACTTTTCAATTAGAACCTTCGCCACTGTGGATGCTTTCTGGTCTTTGGTTGGATATGCCTGGGCATAACGAGTAAAATGATCAGTCACCACTAGCACATTGCCAATATTCTTTTGATCTGGTTCAAGACATAAGAAGTCAATACACACACAATCTCCATGGGTGCACTGGTAGAAATAATGGCTAAGAGTGCAGACCTCTGGGGCTGAGCTTTCCTCTGGAGACAACAACTGCAAGTTCTGATGTGAGTCTCAATGCCAGCCCCCATTTGTAGCCAATATAGTCGAGCACAGGCCTAGTCTGTAGTTCAGTCACAGACTAAGCGTCCCATCTGGTCATGAAGGACACGTAGAACCACAGATTTAAAAGCTGTAGGTAACACTAGTTGCTGCTTAACAATCTTACCTTGTCAATCTGTGGTCTCTCTATAAAGTAGCTGGTTACGCAACTTTACTCTGAGCCCCTCTCTAAACAACAGGGCAGTTCATGGATCTGAAGAATGAAGCTTGGACACATTTTTCCACCATGAATAGCATCTAGCATGGGCTTAATCATGGGGTCTTGAGCCTGAGCCCACTCTATATTATCAGGGTGAGCTGGGGCAGTGTACTGAGGTCCAAGGCTGCAAGGTGGCAGTAGGTCACAGGAACACAAGTGTCAGGAGGGCCCAAGCAGTTCACCAGGCAGTCAACTGTTTCAGGAGAGGGGTGTTCATCTTTATCAAATTTCTGACAAAGGGCTTTGACAGACTGTTCAGACATCCTCACCCACTTTGCATTAGACTCAGGTCTTCTGGAGAGGGCATCAGCATCAATGTGGTTCAAGCCCGGTCGATACTCTATGGAATAATCGTAAGTGAAAAGTGCAGACCACCAGTGATGTCCTGTGGCATCCAACTTGGCTGAAGTCTGGACATAGGTGAGAGGATTGTTGTCAGCTTTTACTAGAATCTTTGCACCATAAAGATATTCATGCAATTGGTCCACCACAGCCCACTTTAAGGCAAGAAATTCAAGTTTGTGTACAGGGTAATTTCTTTCAGACGTTGTTAGGCTCCAACTAGCAAATGTCATGGGGAGTAAGCCTTCCTCATATTCTTGATATAGAACAGCACCAAGTCCCTTCAAGCTGGCAACAGTGTCCAACTGCTTAATCTGGTTCAGGGTCAGTTGGCATTCATCTGTATCCCCCCCAAGGTAGTGCCTGAAAATAGGCAGGATTTGTCTAGTGCACTTACCCGGTCAACAAAAGCTAAATAAATAAATAAACATGCAGGGTCTGGTGGGATCGGCATATGCAAGCACAGGGGCATGGGTGAGTTGGTGAATGATATCATTGAAGGCCGCCTCACACTCGGAAGTCCACCTGGCTCCAAAAGGTTCATGTATCCGAAAGTAAACCCTTTCCTCCTCTTTAACTTTTTCTTATATTTCTTGTTTGTAGGTGGGTAACCTTGAGTTAAATTGAGCAACGGGTGAATGACTTTGGTGTAATCTTTTATGAACCAGCAATAATAACCGCAGAACCCCAAGAATCTTTGCAGTTCTTTCAGATTGTTAGGCTGGGGTCAAGTGGTCAAAGACTCCACTTTGGTCCGGTTTGTTTGTATCCCTTCCACCAACGCTATGTGACCAACATATTCCACAGATTTTTGGAAAAACTGACACTTGTCTATTGATAATTTCAGTCCAAAATCCTCTAATCGATCGAAAATCTTAAACAGATGGGCTTCATGTTCTTCAAGGGTCCAGCCAAACACAATGACATCATCAAGATAGACAAGGCATTCTGGTAAGTTCATGTCTCCCACAGCTCATTCCATCAGCCGCTGGAAAGTGGCGGGCGCTCCCGAAATACCCTGAGGCATGCGCAGAAACTCATAGAAACCCAGGGGACAAATGAAGGCTGTTTTTTATCTGTCTTCTGGGGCCATTGGGATTTGATAATACACACTCCAAAGGTCTAGCACAGAGAACCACTGGCTTCCGTTGAGGCAGTCAAGGGCATCTTGGATACATGGCATGTTGTATTGATCCGGGACAGTTCTTCGGTTTAACATCCGGTAGTCCATGCACATCCTCACTGATCCATTTTTCTTCCAGACTACTACAGTTGGAGAGGTGTATGGGCTTCAAGACTCTTGGATGATTCCCACTGCTAGCATTTCCTGGAGATGGCATCGCACATTGTCAATGTCAGCAGGTGCAAGGCAGAGGGATCTTTCTCAGAACGGCCTCCCATCATGAAGTCTGATGTAGTGTTTGGCCCCTGTGATGCATCCCACATCCCATTCTTTCAATAAGAACACTTTGCTTCTCTGAGCCAATTTCTGGCTGACCTTAGCTTTCCATTCTGCAGGCAGAAGGGGAGTCTCCAAAGTCAAACAGATCAGGGGTCACTTCATCATCTTCTCCAGGGCACTTTTTGCTGGGTAGCACAGCAGTATCTATACAATATACAGTAGCTAGGGTGCACCCTCAATCTACTTGAACCTCCCGGTCTGAGATGTTTTGTACCTGCACCACTACCCACGGAGTGTAGGCACAGGCTCGAGCTCATAGAATGCTAGGCTTGCCCAGTAGTCCCTCAGGCAGTTTCCCCTCTTCTGGGGCATCCAGCATAAGAATCTTGTTTTTGACATCTTTTTTTATGTGCACTTTGCCACTAATGGTACACTCAGCATTTGGAGGCAATACAAGTGAGTCCGGGTCTTTTTTTCCATACTACCCCCATGGTTTCATCTTTTTCAATCTCTCTGTTTTGCAACTGTAAATCATAGGCTCTCTGCACCAAGGCTGGAATGTGTAGGGCCTTTCCAGTCCCCTTGGCTTGTTTCTTTTGACAGAGCTGGGCTAGCCAGACAAACATATGGGCGTTGGTACCAATCAACAAAGGGATACCATAATACAGGTCAGTCGGGGGGTACACCAGGGCCAGGGTCTCCACTTGTTCATCCATGCCAGCAACAGCAATAGGGAAAGATGACCAAATTCATACATACCCTCGGTAAGGATAGAATTTTTCACTCAAGCCCCACACATGCAGTCCTTCGAGGGGTAGGAGTGGAAGATCAGATAAGTGCTGGTCGTACCAATCTTGAAATCAGGTGACCTGTGAGCCACTGTCTAGCACAGCTTGAGTGGAGATGCCAGTAACTGTTACTGTAGTCTCCATGGAGGGGCCCACAATCTCAGACCAATCCAGGGAAGTCTGTTTTGCAGATTAACCCACAGCGGTTTTGGAGGAAAAAGATTTTTGCGTTGGGCCTGGCTGAGGTTTTATATTGCTCTGCCAAACCAGGTTGAGCAGTTTAGTAGTGACCTTCTGCAGATCCTCAGGAGACTTGCAACCTCATCGGGTATGGCCATCTTCTCCACACCTGTAGCAGAACACCTGTTCTCTGTGATCACTAGGACAGCTTGGTTCTTCATGAAATTTGTAACAGTTGGAGGAGGGAGTTCTGTTGTCCTCTCTTGGTTTTGGCTCAGGTTCCCTGTCTCCACAGTCCCTCCATGGGGCAGAAGTTCATGTGGCACGTATGAGGTCCCCCACTAAAGCTTGCAGCTCCCTCATCTCTTCCATCAATTCTGATTCAGCTCGAGGTTCAGGGGCAATAGCATGAGCCACCATACCCACTAGTGGGGCCTCACTGCCAGTCTCAGTTTTAGGTGGGCAAAAGTTAGAGTTCCTGGCCACTTTAGCAGTGGTTTGTTGGCTGGCTCGCATCTCTTTTACCTCTTTCAGCAACTCTCAGACCTGCTGTGTCTCAAGAGCTTCCTCTTTCTCATCGGGTCTGTCTGGGGTCGGGGTGGTGCGTGCAACCCCAGCATATCATTCCCAACCATCCTCATTGTTTTCAGCCTCTCAAATCACCTTCATCAGCCAACAATATTTGGGAGGATTAGCTTTCCTGTCTTGAAACTTCAGTTTCAACATAAGCACACTTGAGTAATGGGCAGATTTTAGAATGTGCTCCAGCCTGGCATGATTCAGTTCACTAGCTGGGACACCTCCTTTTCTATGGTCTCTCTGCAGGGCCCATTCAATTTGGGTGACAAAAGCAGACAACTTCTCATTCTTCCAATGTTTAGCAGACTTGAACTTCCACATTAAGTCTTCCCCAGATTCGGTGCTGCCAAACACACCTTCTAAAGTAGAGAGGTACTCAGCTGCAGTGGCCTCCAGGTTTGTGGATCAAAGAAACTGAACAGCCTAAAGTGCAGGGCCCCTTAAACTTTCCATAAGTCTCTTTCTCTTCTCCCCCTCGGAGCACTGCCATTCCTGAACCAACGGAGTAGCATAGTCCATCCATGTTTCTAAGGCATCCTCCCCCACTGGCACAGGAACTGCACCAGAGAGCAATCTGAGCCTGTGATAAGAGTCCAGGTGTACAGAGTTATTACAATGGGGGACCCAACAATAGGGGATGCCCTGGGGTGGACAGAGAGGCCGGAGGAGATTGTACTGGAGTGGTCTCCTCCAAATCCCCCAAAGCCTTTAACAGTTCTTTAGCTGTCTGCCCCTCAGCAGCTAGAAGTCTAAATAATTTGTCCTTAAAACCCTCGATCCTCAGGGATCCCCAAGGGGAAGACGGATCACTATGCAAATGAATAACTCTTCACCCCTTCTGGGGTCCTTCTGTCATGATAACAGGGGGTACCATTTCAGGTTCTATAGGGAGGCTACAAGCAAGGAGGGCCACCAAGGTCTGATCAAATAGATGTGAGTCCCACCCCTGTACTTCAATCTTTCCCAGACATTTACCCTTCCCCACTGCTTTAATAGTTTCATTAGTGGTCCCCACAGGAATATCAAGTAGTAATAGGGCATGGTGGGGGTCTACCCCTTCGGCCTCACTCCACCCCAGCATGTGGTGCATGACCAACTTGTGGGGGGGAATTTTCCATTTGGGCATAGCAAGCGCCTCCACTTCAATTCCTGTCTCAATTTTGCACTTGACTGCAATTTCAACTTCTGACCACTAGAGGGTGCTAATCCCAGCAGTGCCTCCAAGATGTAACCCCTAGGCAGCTCTATTCTAAGGGCTACTACCCCTGCCTGTATGACAATACACAGGTTGAGGGGCTGAGTTCTGTAAACGGGTGCCTCCACCCAGAGGAATGGTATTGGGGTAGCTTAACTGCTCTGGTATAGCCCTCCAGGATGCTATAACCACCCACTAACCCTTCTAGGGGCCCAGACAGTAACACAATGGTGCATTCACATTCAATGGATGTCAGTAATAATATGCTCACGCCCCTTTCACTTACCACCAGGGCTGGATCTGCTGCAACTGCCCTGGAGACCGCCTGGAAATAAGATCAGCAATGCAACACTACAATATTACCACTGTAACCCAACTAATAATATGCACACTAGCCAGGTTAACTATGAAACAAGATAATCAGATTTATTTAGGGGAAGTGAACAAGAGAGGGGCATGAATCTAGCAGAATGATTAGCAATCTGATTCGAATCAGGATTGTTCAGCATGCACTGTAAGTCCCTTTTAAACAGTTCAACAACCCTGGGTACCCAGTATGTCATGCAGGCTAGCCTGAAGAATTGCCTGGTGGCCGGCGTTGCAGCTATTGTTGGAGTCCTTAGGAAAGAAAACAGTTAACATGCACACAACCCAATTATTTGTAATCCAAGCCAGATGGCTCAGTCCATTGCTTTAACCTAAAAATAGAAATAATTAGATGGTACCCAGGGGTGCCGGAAGATTGTAAAAGTTCAGGGTGCTGAAGGTCGGAAGGGCACTTGTTACAGTATAAAGGGTGCTTTTTCCAAACCAGCTGTTGACATACAGAAATACAATAAATGCACATTTATGATAACAGTAATAATGTTAAGATACCTATACCTAGGGCTTCTGGGGGCGGAGATCAGCCACCTGTAGCTGGTACAGAACTCGGCTGCCAGGCTGCTGACTGGCTCATCAAGAGCCAGTCATATTACGCCTGTGCTCCATGAACTGCACTGGCTGCCGGTGCAGTGGAGAATCACCTTCAAGGTCGCATTGCTGACCTATAAGGCCCTACACAAACAGGGACCGCGCTATTTGCAAGATCTCATTTGTCCCTACCGCCCATCCTGACCACTCCGTTCCACCGATGAGGGATTGCTGGAGGTTCCCAGGGTCCACTTAAAGTTTTCTGGGGCCAGAGCATTTGCGTTTGTGGCCCCGACCCTGTGGAGCTCTCTGCCTCGTCAGGTGAGAGAGTGCCTGTCTACCGAGTCTTTTAAATCTTCACTAAAGACGTATTTATTTTAATAGTCTTACCCCGATTCATTTTGAATTTTATTGTTAATTTTAATGGAACAGTTCTGATTTAGGATTTTTATCTGATTTAGTTTTGTAATTTCTGTACAGGTGCTTTGGTTTCTGAAAAGCACCTTCTTACAAATAAAGTTTGACTTGACTTGACTACATTTATACCATATGCAAATCTTTAATTTTGAATATTAAGAATTCAGCTATTAACCCATTACCTCCAATAACTCCATATGAAGTCAGAACCTTCCATTGCTTAAGCTGATGCCAAATGGCTGCCCAGTTGAAAATGAGAGATGTTATATAAGCATACAGTCTTTATATAAACGTGTTATAATTTACAATAAAAAAAATGTCTGCCCAGGCAACAACTGCATAGACTAGCGCAGACAGACTGCAGCCAAGGAAGGGTTGGGAGGGGGGTCACCCTGCTCGGACATGATGGACCGTGAGTTCCCTTCAATCTTACATACTGCAGTGCATTTAGCAGTAAGAACAGGTGCACCCCTTCTCCCAGCGCAGTGGATGATCCTTTGGAATAAATACATCCAAATAAAAGGCAAACAACAATCCTTAAAAGGGGGAAAAGTAATTTCAATTGCAGTTACTGAGCTGGAAAATGTTTCATTTCTCCCTTCATGAACCCACCATCTGCCTCCCCTGACTGCAGCTGATCAACACACAACAATAACGACAGCAGTAACAACTCCGAGTAGTGGCCGATATAACAGAAGAAAAAAGACCTGGCTAACTTTACCCAGCTGAATAAAGCTCCAGACCTGTTTGCTAGCCAAAAAGGTGCTTCTGGGCCCACCACCCTGTGCTTTAACAAACTGCTTCTGCATCATCTCCAACCAATACAACAGCAGGAACATGGCCAGGAATCTATATCCGGTGCATTGAACTCCCCCAGCAGCAGTTTCCCCCCACTTTTCTGCCATTTTGCCAATGGTTTCTACCAGTACCTTATCTAACTCCCCCCTCTGCCTGAGGTCTATAGATGACACCAGTCCAAATAGTGGCTCTATTCCCCATCTCCAGGTTGACCCACAGCATATCACATTCAGCACACTGTGGTTCTGCATGTAACTGAGTGTGGTAGTAATAGTATATATGCTTTTATCATAGTCAGCACAGCTGACTTTTATCACATTCAACACTTTTGTTCACTGAATTAGTTCCTTTGCTCTCAGCCCACCAGAATCATTTATCTGTTAACAATGCACCTAATGAAGTCTTCCAGTGATGTCATGCATCTGGCAGCAAGTGTCTAGATCATGCTCCATGGGACCCCAGCTTTAAAAGCCTAATATCACTGCTAATTTGAAGCAAACCAAAGAAAATAACAACAGACAGGCTTACTGATGGCAACCTTGCATGGGAAATCCTCCCAGAATCAGGTGAAACATCCCGAAATGGACAGACCCATCGACGACAGGTCGGACAGCAATGGCTTGCAGGCCTCCCAAACCTCGAGGTGCAGATAGGGCATGGGGAAGGTGAACAATGCAGTTCTGCAGTGCTAAAATGATTTATTGCTCACAGAGCTGCGTGATTTCAAAAAGAGATGAGAGCGACAACAGCAGCACTCCGGGTGGATGTGGGGAAATTAGAAGAAAGGCAGGACAGCATGGAGGAGCAACTCGGTGCATCGAACCAGCGCTTAGATGATTCCGAGTGTGCAATCCTCCAACTACACCAGTCAGCAGTGGCATTGCAGGAGTGGGCCAAAGACGCCAAGAGCCATAACAGGAGGAATAACATACGGCTGTCGGGCATCCCGGAGAGTAAGGAAGGCCCCAAGATTATTTCATTTCTACAGCAGCTGCTACAATCATGCCTGACATTGCCACAGGACCTCACACTTGAAATAGAGTGGGCCCATCACACACTCGGGCCACCCCAGGACAATTCTTATAAAATCTTTGCATTTTCAGGACAAGGAGACAGTGCTTCATGTTGCATGGAAATAAGGTGCAGTCCTGTGGCAGGAACACTGACTGTACCTAGAAAATAACTATTCCCCAGAAACAATGATGAAAAGGAAGGCTTACATACCTCTAATGCAGACTCTGGTGGGGGGGCAGGCCTGAAGTTTCAAACCCCATACCCTGCCCGGATGACAGTCTTCTTCCCAGATGCCACATTCCAATTTGAAACACCTGAGGAGGTAACAGTGGAGCTTACCAAGAGAAAGATTACCATCCTGGCTCCGTCCACTAAATCATCGTAGACCATCACAGGGAAACTATCCAGACAAGTGTGGCAGCAGGGGGGAAAGAAAGCATTGAGACAGATGGGAGCAGCATCACTGCAGAAGACTGTGGCTAATCTCAAGAAACAGAGCAAACTTATCACACAGATGGAAAATCAAAATGCCTAATGATAACACAAGAGCCTCCTGAGAACAATACCTGTAACTGTTGGGGAAATGAGGTTAAAGCGGTGGGGCATGGCGAGTGACTGCATACTAGCCTTTCTTGGAATAACATAGAACACTGGGCGAACCCTTCCCTGGATTCAGATTCCTTGAGGACAGCGACCCTTTAGGACTGCTCATCAGACCAGATAAGACTCTATTGCATGATGAAAGGGCAACGCTGTGGGGGGGGGTAAGAGGTAAATAGAGGAAAGCCGAATGATAGGCAGAAAGGGTAACAAGGGGGGGCGACGGGGACATAGTAACTAATATAGTTTCTTGGGGGGAGAAGTATTTCAGCATACAAGGCTCTAACAGGTAGAATTGGGGGGAGGAAGTGAATTGGGGAACCATGGAAATGGAACGGTTGATGGCTTTGGTTTCTTCCTCTTCTCTTGTAGATGCAATAATCCACCAGGCTGGAGACAAACCCCTTCAGCTGGGATATTTGGCTAGAGAGTGGGTCGGAAATCACAGCACAACTGATAACTCAGGGGTACGTCATATTAGAAGTGAACTAGTGGGGTGTACAGAGGAGAGGTACAGCCAAGAAAGGAAATTAGCACTGACTCTAGGGCTGCTAAATCATCCTAAGAAGAGTAAACGGCATGATCTAGTTGAAGAGGGGAGTGATAAAGGGGGGAATGGGGTGGAGGGTGGTTACACCTTCCTAATACCTAGAGGTAGTGCTTAAACCCTTTGAGGAAATGTTTGTTTCTGATGTAGATGTTCTTACTACACATTTTTCCTTTGGAGAAAGGAAGAAGGAACTCCACGCTGTCCAACTGTGGAAAATGCGAAGACAACGCAGCAGCAGACCGCATGGACCCTTAGCTTAGAGCGGCAACTGTCTACAATTACTAAACAAAATGAATAACCCAGGTATGTTAAAGTGATTATTGAAAATAGACTGTATGTTACCACAAAGTGAGATGTGTGCATATTTGACAAAACAATGGACCTCGCTAGACAAAATATACCCTAACAGTTCTGCATGGGACACCCCTGGTATACCTCGCAACATACACAAGATCAGTCAGGGCAGTCATGAGAGATGGGAGGCTGGGAGGGAATGCATAGCCAAACAAGTTTCTGAAAATCAAGCCTTCACTTAGGTCCTTTGATGTAAAAGGAGAGGGGATGGGTAATGGGTGGGTAATGCACAGAGACTTGAAGAAAACTATTATAAGGTACTGCATCACATGGGAAAACCTGTATGTGCAGGAGTCTGAGGGAAGGGCTCTTGGTAACACTTATGCCCCCCGTAACTCCGCGGTGCCCTCAATGCACCCGCCACCTATCAGCGGTGTTTTAAGCGGGAATCAATTGGTCCTGTTAATTAAACAAAGGCAAGCAGGGTTGAGTAAACAGCTCCCCTATGTTGAGTTGGCCTTCCCAGAGAACAGGGTGCCAGGGAGCCCGTAGCACCCAGACATCTGACACCAAAAGGAAAATAGGGGTTCTGGAGTGAGGGACCAAGCTGAGGGAGACCAAGGCTGCTTAGATTATTGGGATCCCTCTGGAAATGATGAGGTCACCCTCCCGACTACAATGCCCCCTACATACCTTGACAGAATACTGCCAGAAGGCCCCTCTACGGAGGCATTACCTTCAGATGGGGCTGACACCCTGTCAATGGGATCTGAAATTCAGTCCTTATGTTGGAAGTCACAGATCAAAAGTTGGGAAGACTCAGTGCCCAACTGGCATTGGACCATCCCCACCACTTTGAAGTTTGGAATGTATTACAACCCAGATGGTTTATGATGGGAAGTTTTGTGGTTATTCTAATGCAGTATGTTGGGAAAATGAGCATTGACAGTCATATATTAAGACAGATGCAACAGGCTGGAATGCAAAGACACAAAGTAATGCACCAGATAACTGGTTTTGAAGACAGCCTGCCTCCCTGTAAGATCTAAATGGCTGCAACAAATGTTAAACTGTTTTCTCTGAATGTAAATGGGATGTCTACCCCTATACGCAGGTCAAGAGTGATGACTTATGTCAAAAGGGCAAAGGCAGACATAGTGTTCCTGCAGGAGACACACTTGACCAGGGATGAACACCTCAAGCTTCAGAGGTTTGTATTTCCAGTTATGATAGCCTCATCCTCCAGACAGGGCAGTAGGAGGGGAGTGGCTATTTTAATTCCACAATGAACCCCGCTTACCCTTGAGACACAGTGGGTGGACCCAGAGGGGCAAGTGGCATTGATGAGGGGAACACTGAATGACACAGAGGTGACACTGGTGAATGCATATTTTCCACCTGGTTCCACAATAGAGGTATTGTGGCCCCTGCTGGACAAAATTGTCCAAATGACTACGGGCACACTAATGCTGGCAGAAGATTTCAACATATTCCCAAATCCTACTAAAGATTCATAGAATCCACACCCTCCCAGGCAGGCCTCCACACAAAAATATTTTAGGAGATTCATAAAAGAAATGGAGTGGGCGGATACTTGGAGGCACACGCACCAGCATGATATGGACTACACTCACTATTCTGCAGTCCACGGGATCTACTCCAGATTTGACCTCTGTTTTACGCAGGTAGAACATATGCAAAGTCTGGTGGACTGTGGAATAGGGAACATACAACTCTCGGATCATGTACCGGTGACCAGCACTTGGGATCTAGGGGGCCAATGCCATAACACTCTCTGGAGGTTTTATGATCCTGGGTGTTTAAGGAGTTCTTCAAAGATAAAATTGCAGAGATTAGAGCAGACAACTCCCCGGGTGACACCACGGCAGCAGTGCATTGGGACACCATTAAGGCAGTTCTTTGGGGGCATGTCATACAATACACCATAGCACAGACTAGGGCAAGGAGGGAGCAGAGGGAAAGAACTAGAGGACACACTGAATTTCCTGCAGGCAGCCCACAAGCAGGGAGACACATCTGTAGGGGCGCAGCTGAAGCAAACAGCAGCAGCACTCGATGCCTTGTCCAGGCAACAAACTGAAATTGCACTCTCTTACTTGAGACAATGCTACTATGAAATAGGACCTAGGACACAAGGCTGTTGGCCTATCAGGCCTGTAAGCAATGCCATCAGGCTACCATCATGGCTATACAGCGCCTACCAGATGGACAAAGGGTCACCAAGCTACAAGATGTAACAAAGTTTTAGCGCATATTATAGAGGCCTATACACAGCAGGGCCAGCACCCCAAGGGGAGGTAATTAATGCATATCTGAGCTCACTGTCACTACCAACCCTACAGCCCGAGTAGGGAGAGAGACTGGAGGCCCCGGTCACCCTGTAGGAGGTGTGGGCAGCTATCAGTCGCTCCAAGATGCAAAAGACACTTGACCCCGATGGCTAAGGAGCTGAAGTTTATAAAGCTATGCGAGATGACCTGCCCCAGATCCTGCTGTGGGTGTGTAATGCTGTAATGGAGGGTGAGTCACCCCCTCTGTCATGGGCATACGCAGCAATTTCTGTGCTCCCTCAACCAGGGAAGAATCCCCAAATCTGCACCTCATGTAGGCCTATATCTGTGCTCAACACAAACTATAAATTATTATGTCCATCATGGCAAGACATATTGAGTCGTTGCTCCCCCAGCTGATTGCGTTAGACCAGATTGGCTTTGTCAGCTCACGGACAATGATGGATAATATTAACAGAACCCTGCATGTCATTCATGAGATGGCGGTGAGAGGTGGTCCCTCTGCCTTGATAAGCATGGATGCAGAAAAGGCTTTTGATCGCATCTCCCAGCCATTCCTTTATGCGGTATTAGGCCGACTGGGATTTCCCTCTGCAGTTATTAAAGTCCTACAAAACATCTAAAAACCCCTGATGGCCTGTGTTAAGGTGAGTGGTCACCACTCCTCTTACTTACCACTGCAAAGGGGCACACAGCAGTGCTGCCCATTGTCTCCACTGTTGTTCACCCTATATATGGAGCCACTGGCTCAAAAGATCAGGGAGACACCGCAGCTTACAGGTGCGATACTAGGAGGGACGGAACACCGCCTGACCCAGCACACGGATGACATGCTTCTATATCTGCTGTACCCTGAAGAGTCACTGCAGATCATACATTCCATCTTAGATGAACATGGTTGCCTCTCAAGATACAAGCTGAACATGTCCAAGATGGAGGTGCTCACAATTGGATATCGGCCATCTCAGGGGATCAGGCAACAATAGCCATACCGCTGGGAGCTGGAAAAGCTAAAATATCTAGGGGTCTACCTAGCAAGATCACCATCCCAAGTGTATAAAAATAACTATGCACCCTTCACGGAGCAACTTCGGGCAGACCTGACCCAGAGGCACACTTTGCCATTGAGCTTCACTAGGAGGATTGACCTAATCAGAATGGTGGTCTTACTCAGGGCACTGTATTTGTTCCAAAATGTACCCATAGCCCTCACCCAAACAACATTCAGGCAGTGGAACAAAATTATCTCTAGATTTATATGGGTGGGGAGAAGGCCGCTGATCAGATACCAAATTCTCTGCTTGCCAAGGGAAGGGGTGGGCTGTCTCTCCCACACCTACAGATGTACTATCTAGCAGTCCAGGTGGGACACCTAATGACCAGACAAATTGCCAGCACAGATTCACAGTGGCACACAATTACAGAACAGCTGTTGCCAAAAGTGGAGCGATATAAAGCCCTCTAACACACATGATACAACCTTCAAGACCTCCCAATGGATGATCCTTGGATCACGCAGAAACTCGAGGTCTGGGCTCTGGTGAAGACAGTCCTGGGGCTCACCCCCTTACTACCACTCCTATGCCCTATCTCGGACTTCACACCAGCCAGTATGGATCATAGATTCCAGGAGTGGGAACGCTACTCCCTGGTCTACCTATTCCAGTTTCTCACACACACAGAGGGAGGGGGATGTAAGACATTTGCAGAGGTGCAGAGGGAATTCAGTTTCAAGTGCACTGACTTCTATCGATTCCTCCAGCTAACGCACTTCTGCACACACTTGCCGGCGGGGGTCTTACAGATGAGCCAATGCCCACCAGTGCTGATGCATCTGCAAATGCTCATCAAAACACACAATACTGCCCATCTGTTTTCTACACTCTACCAGCCAATGATTGAGCCAATGCACAACTTCACACATCAATCAAGGAGACGTGGGAGAGGGAACTGAAAAACCCCATAACCTCAGAGCAATGGGTGGATGCGACACACAAAGCAGCCAGGGTCTCGAGTTCACATCAATGGACGGAGTATGCATGGAAGCATCTGATGAGGTTGTTTCTCACACCAGCGATAAACCAAACACTATTCCACTACCAGAGATGTTAGTTGCTGGCGGGGTGTGGGGAGGCAGAGGCCCACCATACACATGTGATGTGGGGTTGCCCTGTCCTGGCCCCCTACTTTCAGCAGATTTAAGAGGAGCTCGGTGAGCTGTTTAGCAAGGAGATAACCCTCACACCAGAACTCTATTTGCATCTGAGGTTCCTGGAGGGCAATAGGGACCCAGGGTCATGCTATTTACTGGGCATTCCTATCACAGCAATCAAGAAAATAATAACAAAAGCATGGTTAACCCCAAGAGTGCCCACTCTGAAGGACTGGTGGACCATAGTAAACCAGATATATTATTTGGAGAAAATTACACATGGTCTTAATGATCAGGAGAAGTGCGCTTCCCATTGGGGGGGCTGGCTGATGTATTATATGGCCAAAGACGGGTCCTTTGTACCATAAAAATCCAGGGAGACGATGGTTGCTCAGGTGAATGCATGGATGGACACCACTTGAAACCAGTGCATTGTTCTCGTGATTTTTTTTTTGCTTCTGTAAATGTCTGTTGTTACCTGTATGCATGATCATTCAATCAAATGTGACTGTCAATGTTGTTGAAAATGTTCAATAAAAAAGAAAATTACAAAAAAAAAAAAAGGCACCTAATAGGTGCCACCATGCCTAGTAATTTCGAAAATGGGAAGCTTAGTAGGTAACCATTTTTTTCAGGTTGGTAAAAAGACAGAGAAGGTCTTCCAGCTGTGACAGAGTATGAGTGTGTGTATGTGTGTTGGGGGGGGGGGCACAGAGGAGTAACCAGGAGAAATACAACATAGATATGCAACTCTACAAACTGCAAAAATTACAGCAGTTACAGTAAAACAAAACTATGAGTATATGTACAATAGGCTTGGCACCTGTAGATCAGGGTTCAAATCCCATAGTAGAGCAACTTAGTTGTTGTATGAGGCTGAGCAAGTCAATTAACACAACTTCTCCTTGCTTTACTCTGCTTATCTGCAAAAAATAAGAAAAGCAGGACTACTTCGCCAAGTGTCAAGCTGGGCTATCCTGTGTTAATAAATAGCAAAACAAAGTGTGTATATATACTTATAGTTTTCCAATGTTCCCATGTGATGTCATGTGCTCTTTAAAAGGATGACAGAGGGATAACTGCATGCATTCAAACAGCAGACATATTTTCTATAGGATTACATTTAGTCAGATTTGTCTTCTGTACTGTTTAAGCAACAACACACAATGTCACACACATCCTGATTGCAGTCCAGACTGAGCAGCTGGATTTCTCTGAAGTCTTCTGGAAGATAATACAGGACAACAGCCTGTATAAGTTGTACCAGGGGAACCATGCACATGGTTTTACACTGTAGCAATGTGGGGTCCTTGGAGTAACACACACACACTCACCACTGCATTAAGAGAAAAATGAAAAACAGATATACCCTTTGTATAGTTTGCTTACACTCTACAACTGTTTGGTCTGTAGTGCATACAAGCCTATCCTATGGAAACCATTCACAAAAATATACTCTATTTTTTTACAACAGGCTATAAGCAAATCAGATAGCAGTGCCCAGCCAGCTACAACAAATAACTACAGAATAAAGATACGATCAAAAAAGTACTAGCCATTGGAATCAAACAATAACCAGCTGGCCGCCTCCCTGAATAACTATGTACAGTACAACGCACAAGTTCAACTGAAACAGAAACTTTAAAGTTTGAAATCGTACAGCCTGCAGTGCTGACTGACTGTCAAAACAACATTGCATTTCATCTTTATCAGCTTGCTTACTTTGAGTGTAGTCAGGTGTAGTTCTCTCTCTCTGGTTGGGTTCAGCTGGTGACACTGTCGCTGACTCAACACAAGGAAGGATCGATCAGATGGATGATTTCTATGCTGTTTGTATATAGCATAAGCAAGTTTAGGCACACAGTGCTGCATTGCACGTAAGCAATAAGACACAATAGGGTGTGCATTACGGTGTGATAACCGCTCTCCTATGGGTGTAGTTAGGCACGAGGCTGAATGCCGAGTGCCGGTTGTCAGTAGGAGTGCAGTTATCGCATCGTAATGCGCAACCTTGGAGTGTCTTATTGCACTTATAAAATGGCCCTTTATTTTTAGAAGCAGTTTTTATATCTTGAAACACAATTTTAAATCAATAAAAATGTAAGTAAATCTGTGCTTTAACATAAAATAGCCCTTCCGCCTATTGGTGCTAGATTAAAGTAGTGTTATACAGTGTGTGCCTCCCTGCGCACTTAAGCTTCATATTCTCCTGCCAGCCAGGACAATTCACAAATGCTGTTTTCTTCATTCTAAGTATGACATATAGCCCCATTACTTTATTTCTTTCTCACTCTGTAGACAAAACTAAAAGGAAGCCATAACAGAGGCTCCTCAGTTCCCTTGTGCTGGAAGCATGAGTGTGGTTCTAAACTGTCACACTCACTGACAGCTTCATGAACTGCTCGCTCTGTCCTAAAAGATAAACAGCAGGGTGAGTCATTTATCACCTTTTCTCATTTTTTATATAGTATTATTGCTTACTTTCTTCATTCTGCTTTTTTTTTTCTGTTTCCCCACATACAAGAAATGGAATGTTTTATCATGGAATGTTTACCATGGAATACAGGGATTCAAAATTCTGCTCAGTTCTACTAGCAGCATGTTCTTCTACTAACATACTGTACACACAGACAACAGAGGCCTGTTTTAGAGCCAGAGACTCAATTATCTCACTGTCAGGGAAAGCAGAAGAGATTTCTCCGATGAGCAGGTAAAGATAGAAGGAGGATTTTTCACTGTTAACACAGAAACAGTTGTAATGAAAACTATAAACAATACTTAATGTTTCTCATTTGTCTACGTGTGTAAGGAGAGTGTGATGATCTGGAAAACAACATTTAATGAATTTGTTTTATTTTATATTTAAGGTAGTTTTATTTTTAGGGCCCAGTTGAAGGTTTCCACAGTAAAAGGTAGCAGCCATGTTTGTGGTGGAAGATCAGTTCTGGTTGAAGGGAGCTTGATGGAAGATAGTTCTGGTTGTAGGAGGACTGATTTGCTCATTGTGTGATGTGGTTTAGGACCAGGATGACTGTGTGTATATAGAGACTTAATGTACGGTCAGTTGATCTGTCTTGGCCAATGAGATTTTAGATTTTTTCTTGCCATTTTATAATAGTAAATTAAGCACCGTCTATGAGGGCACGGCAAGTAATGTGGGCCAGGGGCTCCTCCTTGGGCCACTCTTTATACCCACATGATTTCTTTGAAATACATACAGCACAGACATGTCAAGCAAGACTGAAGTGCTCTGAGGTGCCACTGTGACAGGATACCTACAGAACGGCCAGCAATGCATAAAGGCTGCTAGTAACAGGATGTGGAGAAACTGATAAGTGAATGTTAGTTATTTATGACTCTTAATCTTCACTTTATGGCTATGGCAAGGAGACAGTATGGCTGGGCTGGGGACTATTGTTTTAGTTTCTCAGCAAACTCAGCAAAAGGCTCAAGAAAGAAAAACAAAAAACAATGTGTGATTTGCTGCCGATTATATTACAAAGGAAAGAGTTGATTAAGTGTCTTGTCTGCTTTCTGCCTAAACTGGAGGCAGCATTAACCCCTTCACACCTGAGAGACACATATGTGGCTCTTTTTCAATTGACTTCTATTTAATTCTTTTTTTTTTAAATTTTGTCTTTCTCTCCCCGAGCCGCCTGCCGTCCATTACCCCAGCTTGGTCACGGACCGTGGGGCTTCCACCACCCACAATGGCCGCGAACCCTCGGATACCCCGACGGCTCCCTGGTAAGGCCAAGGTACCTCAGCTTAGCAATCAGGACTAGGATTGGTCAGAGGACCAGCCTAGGGGCTAATTGAAGCCCGCAGCGAGCATCATCTAGGGCCACTGGCAGCTCCTCCATTTTTCCTGTTTTTTCTGGGGGGGTGGGGGCGTGCAATGATGTCCTGCATCTGCCCTTCCCCCTGCAGTTCTACTATGCACCAGTAGCTGCAGTACCCCCGGCCTCTACCAGGGATCCATCAAGTGCCAGACGGAGTCCCAACCCTCCCCCCAGAGAAGGACAGCAATCAAGGGGATGCTCCATCCTTCTCCCCCCGACTGGCCCTCCAGCGACCGAGTCCATTACCAAATCCAGATGCGCGGCGTCGTGGCGGAGATCCCACAGCTCGCCCGACGGGCAGGATTTCTATTTAATTCTAGTGAGAAGGGGTTAAAAAAGCAGCTGGTGCTGTAAAGATGGAAATTTTAAAAGGGCAGTTTACTATGTCGTAAGAAGCTGGGGGTGCTGTAGCACCATTAGCTCCCCACTTCCAACGTCTATGATGGTACCACAATGATTTTGCTGTTGCTGCAGGGAGCTACCCTGGATTGTACTCATGCTACCAGAACCTGGATGCAGGACAGGTGAGACAAAGACCTCATGCTGATGATCTGGAAGGCCAGGGAAAGCAGGACTGACACAACTCACCTCCGGGTGGTCGCTACCTGCTCGATGGTGTTGGGCAGGGGCCAAATCCCAAAGCAGTTCTTTCACCAAGATGGTCTCTGAAGCAAGAGTAGCAGCCTAGGCTGGGGTGGCAGGTCCCAGGCAGGATGAACAGTTCAGCAAACGTTCATGGTTGTCTACTGGTGAAGCCTCCAGCTGGCATACAAGATTTTGCCATGGGGAACCAAATCGCGACACAAAATCATGACGCACGAAACATATTCAGCACATTTAAATCACTTATTTTCCTAAGCTACAGTTCAGATACACTCCGGTTGCAAATTACAGCTTCACTGCACAAACCTTTCAGTCCGAGGCTAATTCTATCATCAGACAGGTTTCTGGAGCAAGTCTTCAGTTCAAATCACAAGTTGCAATAATAAACTTCTTCTTTCTTCTGCTGCAGATTCCACTCATGGAAATCAGAACCCGATCCGACTTCTGTAAAAGGCAGTTCACTGGCAAGAGAACATGGCAGGCAGGCCGGCAAAACCTCTTCCCGAAGATTCCCCTACACTCCTTCTGGAAGCAGCTGCTCGAAAGCTCAAGCTGTTCACTCTTCAACCTCCAACTCTAACTGATCCACTGCTTCAGGCAGTTCTGACATTTCTTTTGTAATCCAAAAGGTGCTGTTGGCTGAGGGAACTGTCAGTCACAGTATGGGCTCCCCCTCCAGGCCAGTTTAGGCGCCAACAGTTAAAACTACAAAAACTATAGAATTTCTTCCCACAAGACCCCTGGGGACAGTCTCCATTTAAGGTCCCCAGTGGTTTGATTGGTCCAAATAATGAAAGTCCAGAACCTAACATGGTGTCTCCCATCCAAATGTTCAAGCTGCAATAAAAGCAGGTTGGACAAACTTCTTTATCTTTACTATAACAGCAATAAAGCAGTAAACAATTACAGTTCTTAAAAGGGTTCCCTCTGTGCAAGTAGCGACTGCAGAATGGAGCAATATTACAGACTGTCTGGCCGGTCGCAGGCCTTAATTACTTGAACCCGGCCCAGACTAATTTCTAAACACAGATTAGCTATGCTCTTAAAGAGACAGGTGCGGTAGCTCACTAGGGCACTCTCACGCAGACAAATGGAACTACTGAAGACAGGACATCAGCCTGACAGCAGGCATTAGGGAGCCCAGGAATACATTACAGTAAACCCCAATCTGTATGGGTGGGGTTACACTTTTCTCTGGAAATTTGTAACTTTTAAACAGTTTTTTAAACGTTTTAACAACAAAGCAAGGGCAATCATTGTTCAGTTCCAATAGTCCATATTTCCAAGTTAAACACACAAGCAGCATATTTTTTCCGCTTTCCTATTCACAGAAACTCAGGCAGCAAAAGACTTTCAGGTGGCATTTTTCTTGGCACAACACTGTTTTCTGGCAACGATCTTCTGTTTGGGTGCACTGCCACCAGACAGAAGGATCCTAGACATACCCTCAGCATTGCCTCTCACCCAAAACTTATCCCTTTGGACGAGCCCCAATTTTTTGTTACCCCTGAGCCACTCATAGCAAGTAGGACACCACCATAAAATGTAGCACTAGTACCCACATGTGACATGCTATTTACTTTTTGCAGACACTTCAAAGGTTGGTACCACCCTTGACATTAGGATGTACACTAGGCTCATTTCTAGAGAAAGTGGGAAGGGGGTATGAGAACAAAGCACATGACCCTTTTACAAATTACAACCCAGGTCCAGGGTAGAGGTTGCTAGGCACTGCTGAAGGAGTCCCAGTAAATCCACGCCAGAAGCAAGAATCAGATTGTCCAGAACAGGAACTGGGATTGTGCAGTATAGCTTTATTTTACAGATGGCAAACTAAAAGCAGTAGTGGACCCCCAATGGTTGATCAAGACAACACAGGTACAACAGTCCTGAACTCTCCTTGCATGCAGTACAGTTTGAGAAACTCAAACATCTTCCTCTTTCCAAAATTGGTGTACATACATGGTCTAGCCACATGCATGAACATTTCACTCTCTTGGGTGAACAGCAAACATTTTCTTCACACACTTGGGTTGAATTAGACATCCTTTCCATGCACCTGGGTGGACATTAAACCTTCTTCACACACTGAGGTGAACATGAAGCACTTTCTTCACACACGGTTGAAGTACTAAATCCTTTTCACACACTAGGGTGAACTAGGCATTTCTTCCACACACCTGGGTGGACATTAAACACTTCTTCATACACTGGGGTGAACATGAGGCACTTTCTTCACACACTGGGATGAAGTACTAAATCCTTTTCACACACTGGGGTGAACTAGGCATTTCTTCCACACACCTGGGTGGACATTAAACACTTCTTTACACACTGGGGTGAACATGAGGCACTTTCTTCACACACTGGGATGAAGTACTAAATCCTTTTCACACACTGGGGTGAACTAGGCATTTCTTCCATGCACCTGGGTGGACATAGTGGCACTGAAGAGTGTCATCTAGCCTTCTCTAAGTGCACACACACACCAGAAACGAATCCCCTAAATTGTGGAGAACGTGTCTCCTTAAAACAGTACTTACTGACCAGCTGCTCTTCCCACTGGGCAGGGAGCAACCAAAGGGCACCTTTTCCTGGGTAGCGTGTCAGACACAGTCTCTCACAAGTCCTTTCCAAAGGCAGCTGAAAACAAACAAGGATCTTCAAGGGATTGCCCCTTGAACCCACTAGAAAAGCAATTCCTTCCACTTCACTTGGAGTAGAAATCAGGAAATCCTGCTGATGAAAGGTCTCTAGCACTTCACTGGAAGCTGGAAATTGTGATCCACACTAGGGTGAGAAGTACTGGGCCCTCAACTCAGAGCCCACTGGCAGATCTCCTGCCACTCTCATTCCAACTCGGCAACAACTGTCAACTAACTCAACATTCTAAGCTCCCCAGAGCAGCTGTACACACAAAGGGGTTATGCTGCTGTGAGAGTTCTGAATGACATAATCATTCTTCTCTCGGGCTAGCTGTGCAAACAATGATGTCATTGTATAAGAAGCCCCTAATGAGCTCCCTACCAGCTGCTTGCTACCTGCTTAACACTAACTCTGATAGGAGTCTAGTAACCCCAGAGAACTGGGTGGTTACATTAATTCTCTGCACTTTGTACTAATTCTCTATACAAGCCATGGGAGGGCTTTAAGCCTGAGGTTCAATGGGCGGAGCAACTACATCACTCCCCCATCAGGCTTATAAGGTCACTCATCCTGGGCCTCTCCAGGATTAATTTTTTCATTGCAGCCGGAGGCGCTGCCCTTTCTCCACCCCTTCCTTCATTTCCCTGCTTCTCGTGCTGTTTCCAACACTCTGTTGCTTCTTGCAGTCAGTGCCTGTTTTTCCCTGTTATTTGTGCTCGTTCTCCTGCCATCGTATATTTACACCCTTGCTTCCTTCCTCTCTTCACCCCTCACCTCCCTGCTCTCTTGCTGCAGGCTTTGCAGCACTCTCTCTGTCCCTCACCCCCCCGCTTCTCTCTCTTCCCCTCCTGCCTACCGCTTCTCTGCCCATTCCCTCATACCTTCCCAGAGTTTCCTCTCATTCTGCCTCCTCTGCTCCGTCGATTGGGCTTGGTTGAGCATTGGCTGGCCCCCATTGCTTTTCCCCTTTTGTGCTTTTCTCTCCTCAGCTGCTGGCCCAATTTCACCTCAGTGCTTCCGAGGGTTGCGGCTCTCACCGTGCTCTGCTTTTACCGGCTCTCTCTTCTGGAGCATCTCCATGTCTTGGCTCATTTCTCTTTATTGGTGTGCAACCTTAGCATCTCCTTCCTCATATCCATCAATTGGTTTGCAACTTCTATAGTGCACAGCTTGATTTGTTTGTCAGCTTCACTCATTTACAGTTCTGCTTGTACGATGCTGCTTGTACCATTTAAAGTGTTATTGTTGCCTCTGCCACTGACCACTGCTTAAGAGGCAACAATTTCAGAGCAGGGAATGCCACAGCTTGAATCATTTACACATTTTATTTATTTATTTTCATTTATTTGATTCTAGGATTACAAAATACCTTTGAACCGAGGTTCTTTTACAAAGGTTTCACGTCAGTGAGTACAGACAATTAACATCAAATTGGTTACATAAGAACTCAAAATGGTTATGTAAGAATGGGATATCATACTGTTACTACGGATGATATACTCATTTTTTTAACAGCAGTACAAAATAAACACTAGGAAGGGGAAGGCAAGAGAGGGGAAAAAGGGGGCTGGGGTGGGAGAGGGGAGAGATCGGTGTGGGCCTGGCTAGAGCAGCCGGAGGCTTTGTCAAGACAAACATGGGAAAGAGCAATGGCAAAGCAGAAAGAGTGACAAGTGCTTGCAGAGAGAAAAAACAAAAAGGGAAAAAATAAAACTAGACTGCAAGGGTGGTCTACAGTACGTAGGGAGCAGCTTAATTAGGTGGAGTAGTCGCAGGTGTTGGTGCCTATTAGGGAGTGGCGGAGTTTGGTTTTGAAAGCAGCAAGCGTTGTTGTGGTCAAGATGTCACTAGAGTGACTGTTCATCCAACTGGGCACCCTATATGCAAACGACCTTCGGCCTTGGGATGTGCGGCAGTGGGGGATTTGGAGGATTTGTAGTTTTGAACTCCTGGTGTTGCAGTTGTTGACTTTGGGTTTGAGAAGGGTGCAGACTCCTGGAGGTGCCTTGTGCAGCATGATTTTCCTTGCTGTGATGCAGGTTTGGTATTTTATTCAGTTGTTAAGTTGCAGCCATCCAGTTCAGGAGTAGAGGTCACATGAATGGGTGAGATGGTGGGATCCAGTAATGAGACAACAGGCTTTGTTGAGAGAGGTGGTAACACGTTTGAGATAGGTGGCTGTGGCAGAGCCATAGATGCTGAGACCATAGTCATTAATGCTAACAATAGAACTCTGTATGGCAACAGACAATGCTTCTGGTGTTAGGTGTTTCCTATGGCGGAACAGAAGGCCCAGCCTGGTGTTTGCTACTTTAGCAACATTATTTATATGGGAAACATAGGTAAGATTTGAGTCAAAGGTGAGACCAAGGTACTTAAAGGTATGGACTTGTTCAAGGGTTAGTCCTTGTTTGGTTTTGATGATGAATTGATACTGTCTGTTTTGTTTTTGATTTGCTTTGTTACCTCTGCTCTCCTTATACTGCTCGTTCTTCACCCATTGCAAACTGCAGCTAAGGTGAAGAGCTGAAGACCAAGAGTGGAGAACTCTGTGGCTGTAACTTTAACAGTTAATTAAGCTCTCCTCATTCTGCTCCCATTTGAAACTCCTTCACACTGCAACTCATGCGCTAAGTGGAAAATGCCGCCCACTGCTACACATTCAGTTTGATTTGTTACCTCTGCTGTCCTCGTTCTGCCTCAACTGCTCCCATTCAATGCTCATTAGCTTGTTTAGAGTAATCCACAATATCAGAATGGGAACACTGTGTCACAGACCCACTCAGCAGGTCAGGCCCTCTACTCCCAAAGTTCCAACCTCCCAGTGCAGTCTTGTGAACAGTTTAACAGAACAAGATAACCCTCTTGTCTGTTTTGTGAGTTCGGATCAACCTTTGGTCTCAAGTCTTGGAGGGATTCAAACTGTGAACCTCTTGCTAGCATACCCAATGCACAGGCTCAGATATTTTTGTATTCAGGGGGTCAGATATCTTTGCCTACAGGCACCTAACCAGGTATACAGAGATGAACCCTTGAAAACTTTAATAAAGACCTCAGATTTAAAACGCTTCTCTTTCCAGTTTGGTACCACCATTCAAGCTTATGCCTAGTGCCTACTATAACCATATATACTTTTCTTACAAATGAAAAGAAATCAAAGACAGACCAAGTATGCTCTAAAAGGAGTTTTACTAAAAATGGATAAAAATATGTAAAACACAAAATACAGAACTCTTATATCACAAGACATACAAATCTTTTAAAAGAACAAGGTTTAAACAGTGCAAATTCCTACATGCAGTACTTAGATTTGACTCTCTTTCTAAATACCTGTTTACAAGTGCTCCAAAGATATTTTCTTTGTCAGAGCCTAGATAAAAGTGTGTTGAAGGAAAACAGAATTCATGTTTTAAAAGCTGGTTTTCCCCACCCATTTTGTATGAGGTCATCTAGCTCCTCCCTGTCAGAATATATAAAAAAATATATCTAATAAAAAAAAGTATGTCTTTTTGAAGAATTAAATTCTGCGATCCTCAGCATGTCTCATGTCCCTCAAATGACATTTCTTTGATCTCATGATAAGCTTCCCCCTTCCAGGACATGAAAGCATCTTTCTGATTTTGCACTAATACATCACAACCTACTTTTCTTCCTCTGGAACATCATAAAATGGATATGCTCAACTCATGCTTCTTCCACCCTGTAATTAGCTTCAGGCCTTCCACATAACACCTGGTATCTAAAACGGGTGTGTGTGTGTGTGTGTGTGTGTGTGTGATCTCACATGCTGTTTCAGCATTTTCTCATGGCTTTCATCTTTCAGCTGAAACCTGAGGGGGGGTGAGTGAGGTCATTTCAAGAGTACCAGATTTCTCAACAGAGAAAATCAGTAATATATGTTTATATTTAAAAAAAAATGATACAGCACTCAGAACTGGCTGTTCACGTTACACACTGCACCTTAAAAGCCAATCTACAGGAACCATGGATCCCTACCTCCCTCTCCCCTACCCATGGTGTTATGTCTTGGAGGCCTGTTATCTGTAGCACTTTCTTTGCTCTCCAGCCTGTGTGGCCCTTCATTATTTCACTACCTCTATGTCTGCTGATTGTGGGTCCCATTTAGTTGATCCTGTGCCCTGTTTCTGTCCACTTCATTCCCTGCTTTCGTTGATTGTGTCCGGCGTTTCATCTGGCCCATGCCCTTTCCCTCGTTCCTCCCTTTCGTGGGTGCTCGCCTTCCTTCCTCATCCAGTACTTTCTTTTAGGGTTTCCCCTATCCTGCATTGCCCCTATCCTACCACCACCTTCCCTATTCGTATCCTTCTCTTACCCTAGTCCATCTGGCATCCTGGTGCCTATGTCTGGTCTCACATAGTTACCAGTACCAAGTAGCTTCCTCATCCTGCAATACAGAAAACTCCAGCACCACCCACTGCAGTCTAGCCACATTAGACCCCATTTACAAAATACCAACAAAATACCGACCAAACTGTAAGGCATGTTAAATAATTGCTTTATTCAGTACATTCATAGATAAAAAAGCAGCCAAAAAGCACCTATGACTATGGCCCCTAGTTACTGCACCGTCCTTTCTGTGGAATAGGCTCCCTGCCTTAACCCTGTTGATCCCCTTGATATATTTAAATGTTTTGATCAGGTCCCCTCTTTCCCTTCTGGTTTCCAAGGAGTACAGCCCCATTTCCCTGCATCTCTGCTCGTACGGTTTACCCTGCATACCCTGAACCATCTTAGTCGCCCTCCTCTGAACCCTTTCCAGTCTTCGTCCTTGCATAAATGTGGCCTCCAGAACTGGACTACATACTCCAGGTGCGGACTTAATTTGGCTTTGTAAAGGGGCACCAGTACCTCATTTCACCTGCTAATGATACCCCTGCCAAGACATGCCAGCATCCCATTTGCCTTTCCCACTGCCCTGCTCCACTGGTTGCCTGCCTTGAGGTTTCTGGATACTATTACTCCTAAGTCCTTCTCCTGCTCTGTCACTCTAATGTCTTCCCCCCCAGCATGTATCTTGCTCCTGGGTTGTTGTGCCCCAGGTGCATCACTGCACACTTTTTGACATTGAACTTCAACTGCCATGTCTCTGCCCATCCTTCTAAAGTCCTCAAGTCCTGTCTCATGTCCTCCACCCCCCCTCTGAGTCCACCCAAATGCAGATTTTTGTATTGTCTGCAAAAAGGCCCACCTGTCCTCTCAGTCCTTCCACTATGTCCCCTATGTAGATCTTGAAAAGGAGGGGACCCAGTACTGATCCCTGGGGTACCCCACTTGTCACTGTCCCTGTCCCTGAATAGGCCCCATTTACTACCACTCTCTGGCTTCTACCTGCCAGCCAGTTTTCTACCCACCTGGTTATTTTATCACCCACACCTGTGCCTTCCAACTTGTTCACTAGCCTCCTGTGGGGGACGGTGTCGAATGCCTTGCTAAAATCCAGATAGGCCATATCCTGCCCCCCCAGTTGATTATCTTTATCATCCAGTCAAAGAATTCAGTTAGGTTTGTCTGGCATGACCTCCCTTTCATAAATCCATGCTGCTGTCATCTAGGAGTCCAGTGTCCTCCAGGTATTCAATCACCCTCTCCTTAATGAATGCCTCCATGACCTTCCCCACCACTGAGGTGAGGCTGACCAGGTGGTAATTTTCTTTCAAAAACCTGCTGCCCCCCTTATGCAACAGCACCACATTCACCTTCTACCAGTCCTCTGGCACCCTTCCCGAATCAAGTGACAGATTGAATAGTCTTGTCAACAGGGCAGCCAACTCTTCCTCCAACTCCTGGATCACCCTAGGGTGCAGACCATCCAGCCCCATGGCCTTATCCACCCTCAGCCTGCCTAATTCCACCCTAATCCTCTTGACACTGAACAGACTTGGGTTAATCCCACCACCCCACCTCCCCCTCCCCTGAGCTCAAGCCCCTGCCCTCACCTCCCACCATGAAAACTGAGCAAAAGTACTTCTTTAGTTCTTCTGCTTTCTTACTGTTCTCTTCACTTTGAGTTCCTCCCTCTCCCTTTAAGCTTGCAATCCCCTGCTTAGCCTTTCTGCTGTCCCCCACATATCTGAAAAACGCTTTGTCTCCTCTTTTGGCGTATTTTGCTATTCTCTCCTCGGTCTCCGACTTGGCCCTGCTTATTTCCTTCCCAGCTACCTTCTCCTCTCCCTGTAGACTTCCCCATCCTCTTTCTGCATTTGCATGTATTTTCTGAAGGCCCTCCTCCTGTTCTCTACTACCTGCACCACCTCTCTTGTGAACCACAGTGGTCTCCTCCTTCTTGTGCCCTTCCTTACCTGCCTTATGCACAAGACCATTGCTTTCTTCACCAGGTTCTTTATAAAACTCCATAACTCCTCCACATTGTCTAAACCCTCCATACCCATCAATTCCTCCCTCACCAGCTGTCTCATCCTGTCAAAGTCCGCTCTCTGTCCAGCACTGTTGTCGTTGTGCTTCTTACCTCTCTCCCTGCTTTAACCCTAAACCAAACCATCTTGTGGTCACTGTTCCCTAGTGCCTCTCCCACCTCCACCTCCTCCACACTCTCCCTATTTGTTAGGACCACATTCAGCAGGTTGTTGCCCCTTGTTGGGTCCTTGAACAATTGCTGCAGGAATGCACCCTGCAGCATCTCCAGAAATCCCCTGCTCCTCACTGAGGTGGCCTCCAGGATGGACCAGTCCACGTCCGAGAGATTTAGGTCCCCTACCAGTAGTGTTTCTCCTTTGAGGGTCATTCTTTCTATTGCTTGTGCCAGTTGCCTGTCCTCCCCCCAAGGGGGTCTGTATACCACACCTAGCCTTACGGATTCCCCTGTCCCTCTGCTCAGTGTGACCCATAGGAGTTCAGTTGCCCCCACCCCCTCCTGCCCCTCCATAGCCCTGATATCATCTCTAACATTTAGAGCCACCACTCCTCCCTTCCTGTCCTCTTCCATCCTTCTTAAACTGTCTATACCCAGGGATTGTTGTCTCCCACATGTGATATTTCATTCACCATGTCTCCATGACTGCAATTAAGTCCAGTCCCTCATCCTATACAATGGCCTCTAATTCCACCATCTTGTTAGCTAGGCTCCTAGTGTTTGCTACAAGCCCCCTACAACAAGGTCCCTCCCCAGCCCCCTTCCCAGAGGTATGTCAGATCCCAACATGTTGCCCTTATCCTGGGGGGGAGGCCCACAGCCTCCCATTTTACTTGCTGTCCAGAGAGGCTCTACAGGCTCTATAGGAGAGGTGGCCTGCATACTTCCTGAAGGGGTACCACAGTCCTTAGTGGGAGGTTTAAATTCTACTTGGATATGCATTTAAACTAGCTGGGGGGACTGTAATACCAAAGGAGGCTAATACTGCCTCCCTGTGATGATGAAGCAGCAAGGAAGGAGGGCCTGAGGGGAGGAAGCTCCCCCAGGGCAGGGGAACAGGAAGACAAGGGTGGGAACAAGGCAGAGGACAAAGGGGGTATAAATCAGGATAGCAAGAAGAGAGAAGTAAAGGAGGCAGGTAATGGAGAGGGTAACAAGGAAAAGGGGGATCAGGTGGAGCTTCAGGAAACAGCAGAGGTAGAAGGGGACAGAAAGCAGGGAAGCAGGCAGGAGGGAGTAAGGTATGGATAGCCATGTGCATTGATACAAGGAGTCTGAGAAATAAAATTCTGGATCTGAAGGCCGTCATGGAGGAGGCTAGTCTGGATATGGTGGCCATAACGGAGCCATGATGCACTGACAACCATGACAAGGATGTGGCTGTACCAGGCTAGTGTCTGTTCAGCAGAGACAGGGAAGGGAGATGGGGTTTTACTATATGTTAGGGAGGGAACGAAGGACAGTAAGTGCAGGGACAGCTGGAGGAAAGAAGGACTGGAGGTGCTGTGGGTTATCCTGGAAACAAGTGCTGGGGCCACTGTCCATACATGGGTGATATACAGACCTCCAGCCCAGGGAGAGGAGCTGGATAAGGCAGTTGGGGAGGACATCATTCAGGATGGCAAATAAGTGGGAGATGCTGCTAGTTGGTGATTTGAGTTGGGGATTTGAGTCTTCCAGTTGCAGTTTAGGCAAGAAGCAGGGCCATCTTTGACTCCTTTCAAGGGGCACATCTTTGGAACTCATCCTTATTCAAAGATAAACAGCAGTATACAGTTAATAACATCTGTTCCATACATGCATACAAATAAGTGATTTCCATTACATTCATTGCTAAAGCATCTATCTAGGAACCATAAATACCCATGAAAATATATAACACTAAATTTGTCATACGTAAGAAGGTCTGGCACAATGGTCATGCTGGAACAGGAAGGGAAAGATGAACAGCTCTTCCCAACATTAACAAAGAAAAGACCATAAATAGAAAATAATTTTTTTAATAAACCAATACAGCTGTGCACCCCATAAATGTGTCCGGTGGTCTGTATCTACATGTGATACTTTCTCAATGTAAAAGTAAATCTAGATGTGCATACCTTATCAGACAGCTAGTCAATGAACTCATGAGGGATGGGGCAGTGCTGGACCTGGTGCTTACAAACATTCCCCACATGGTACTTGGTCGTGAGGGGCTCAAGACTCCCTCCCAGCTTTGGGACAAAGAAGGACCCCCCCCCGGAATCTCTTCAAGCCGACTGGCAGCAGGCCAGAAGGCTGGGGACTACCCTCCCAGCCTATTCCCCATGAGTGCGTGGTGGGCAGGGGCTCAGACTTCCTCCCAGCTTCGGGACAGAGGAGGACCCCCCCCCGGAATCTCTTCAAGCCGACTGGCAGGTAATTGAGGCGATCTGGGGCTGCAACTGCCGCCTGGCCCTGCACCGAGTCTCGTGGAGCCGCTGGATCTGCAGAGGTCTCAGCAGACATGTGGAGACTGTTTTTTTCAGTTGCTCTTCCCCTCTACATTCACAAGTAATTTGTTGGATTTGTACTGTTGCCTTAATTGCAAGTAGACCGACTGCATACTAATGGCCTGTCTCAACTGTTACCTTAATGTTGTTGCTTGTTGATGATTTATTATGTAAAAACGGTTCTTTTATGTATTTTTTTTACCTGTACTGAACCTGGATGCTGTATATGTGATGCAGTCCCAACTGATTCCCTAAAAGGGCGGGCTGCTTGTAGTAATCGCTTAGTTTGCTAAACTACCCTCTCACTGCCCACAGTTACCAACTGGTTCTCACATTGCTAGGTTAATTTGATAAACGCTGAACCCAGCCTTTGTGTACGTTGGGAAGGTTGAATTTAGACAAGTCAAGTGTCCCCTAACCGCTGCTACAGTTTCTCCACCCCATGCTCCAACTGTGCTGCAAGTTCCTGGGCTTCGGTAGTGGTAGTAACAGCAGCCATCTTACCTGAAGCATTCGTCTAGTCTAATCTCACAGCTACGTGGGCTATACAAGCTAAGGTGACCTTCTAGTAGCCCTGCAGTAAAGCTTTCTCCAGCAGGGGCTCTAACAAGTTAAGGGGTCCCTCTTAGATGGTCTTGAGGTGCACAATCTACCCCAGCCCTGGGTTTACTATCCTGCACACTTCTCCACGGAGATCTTACAAATTGTTGGGGGGTACAAAGAAAATCCACACGTGGGCTCAAATTACGGAATTAACACAGGCTCCTGACTCATAGTGATGGACTAGCTACTGCACATATCAAGTTTCAGATTAGCTGCATATATAACCATCTTACCTGTCCATTTCTCTCTCTCCTCACAGCAGGGTGAGAAGGCTAGGGGACTGCCACCCTCCCCAGCCATTCCCCACATGGTACGTGGTCGTGAGGGGCCCAAGACTCCCTCCCAGCCGGGACAAAGAGGACCCCAGAATCTCTTCAAGCCAACTGGCAGGGTAATTGAGGTGATCTGGGGCTGCAACTCCACCTGGCCCTGCACCGAGTCTCGTGGAGTCGCTGGGTCTGCAGAGGTCTTGCCCGCCAGTGCTGCGCTCCGGCTCCCCACCGCCCCCACCACCACCCTTGGTCGGCATCGCAATTTATAGGATCCTGTGAGGTCGGATGATGCTTTAAAACCTATCAGCCCACTTTCTGATCTGCAGATTATAAGATCTCACCACTAGTGGCCACTAGCATGTATTTTCTCTCTTTTTCTTTCTTGAGCCTTGCATCAAATAAAAAAGTTATGCTCCTTATTACTTTTGCCCTGATATCGATGGCCATCCCCCCTGTGTCACTCCCACCAACCTCGCTCCCCCAAAACGACCCGGGCCTTATATTATTTCTTAGCTCTGTCTCAACCCCCAAACCCCTATATACCCCCAGAGCACTTCAAGCACAATCAGCACCCTGGCTGGGCGTTTGCCCATCCATCTCCCCGCCATCTCTTGCCCCGCGCCAAATGCCCTAAGCAGTCTTACCATGTCTACCTCTCCCACTTCCCTGTGTCGGCTCATCCCAAAATCCAAAGCAAAATACAGATGGACCACCGCCCTAAGATACCTTACCTTGATACTCCTGTTGGCAGGTGACGTAGAAACCAACCCGGGACCTCAGACCCACCCTGCCCATCTAAAACTGCCCAAGGGCCTCAGCATGATGCATCTTAATATCCACAGCCTCCTGAATAATTGCCAGAGCTGCAAGTTACCACTCATGCACTCAAACCCGACATCTGCGTTGTGTCAGAAACCTGGCTAAAACCTCAGCATAATGACTCGGAAGTCACCATGCCAGGCTATACAGTCCTCCGGCACAACAGAATTGGCAAAAATAAGGGTGGGGGAATTGCCATGTTTATATCCAACACGGTTCAATTCACCCCATACAGCTCCCATGCCCCCCTCCACCTATCGACGCTAGGATGATCAAACTCATCCTGCCGCACACTGCCCCTGTGTATGTGGCAGGCTTATACTGTGCCCCCGCAACCCCAGCAAGTCACATCTCTGACCTCCTGGCCACACTCAAAAACCTGGCCACAGCTGGTGAGCTTTACATCCTCGGGGACTTTAACTACAATTGGTTTGACAAAAGCTGCTCAAAGCTTTGCAGCAGGGTCAATGCCCTTAACCAAATCCCAGCACCACTCCCTCCTGGACTGGGCCCCTCACAACCCACCGGCACAGAGTCTTTAAAGCTGGCCTACTCCCTGACTCAATGAGTGACCACCACCCAATATATTTAATCAGAAAAGTGCACCGACCCTCTAACAGCTTGCCACCCAGGTCAGTCAGCTTCCGGTCTTACAAGTCCCTATGCCACTCCTCACTTCTAACTGATCTCACCTCGGCCGACTGGTCTTTCATCAAAATGGCGCCCACCATTAATCAAGCGTTTGACTTGTTCAGGCTGCAATTTCTCGCTATATGGGATCTCCATGCTCCCATAAGAACCAAAAGGGTAAGGATTGCCTACCTCCCCTGGATCTCAGCTGACATATTCTCCAGTTGCCGTGCCAGGGACCTAGCCTGGAAAAACCATAGGAAAACTGGCTCCACTGCCTCTCAGCAATACGGACCCTCCACAATAAATGTACCAAAGCCATAAGACAGGCTAAAAGCATTTCTTCCGCAGCCCTCACTTCAATCTAAACCACCCTTCCAACTTCTGGAAAACTATTAAACGCTGCTCAATCCTCCCATGTAACCCCTCTCTTCCCTCACTATACAAGGCAAAAACATATCCGAGCCAAGCGCAGTTGCCTCTGCTTTCAACCACTTCTTTACCAGTTGCGCTAATCCTACTCCTAACAGGTCAACCTGCCACCCATTCCAGAACCCTCACCCCCGCCCCCTCCGCACTCCTTATTCTCCTTTAAACTGGTCTCCCCATCTGAAGTTTTAGCCGTCCTCACTTCCCTTGACCCCAACAAAGGGAAATGCCCTATTGGCCTGGATGCTAAACTCTTACATCTCTCCTCCCCGGCCATTTCTGCCCCCCTTGCTGACCTCCTAAACCGCTCCTTCTCTACAGGGCAAATCCCAGCAGCCGGGAAGAAGGCTCTAGTCATACCACTGCCCAAAGGAGGTAACCCAGCTGATCCAGGGAACTACTGCCCAATCTCCCTCCTCCCCACCCTGGCCAAACTACAAGAAAAGTTAGCCCTCGCTCAAATCACACAATTCCTTGATGCAACCTCCTTCTTCACCCCCTTCCAGTCAGGATTTAGGAAATCTCACTCCACCATAACAGCGCTCCTAAGACTATCAAGTGACATTACCTCAGGAATGGACAAAGGGTTCATCACCTCAGCCATATTCATAGACCTGGCAAAAGCCTTCGACACTGTGTCCCACCCCATGCTCATCGCCAAACTGCATGATGCTGGCCTCTCTGGTCAAGCCATCAGGTGGTTCAATGCGTACCTCTCTGGCAGGTCTCAATCCGTCAAAATTGGCAACCAAATATCCCCCCCACTCCCAGTCACAATGGGGGTCCCCAAGGGCTCCTTCCTAGGCCCAGTTCTTTTCTCAATCTTCCTAAACAACCTTCCGCTATCCTGCCCTAACTCAGCTATCCAAATGTATGTGGACGACACCGCACTGTACGCCTCAGGCCCCTCAGTGGAGGTCCTGAAATCTACTCTCCAGCTAGATTTCAATGCAGTCCAAACTTGGCTTAGCTCAAATCAACTCGTCCTAAACTCCAAAGAGACCGTATCCCTAACATTCGGCACACCACATAGACTCTCCAGGATAGCTGAGCTGCCCACCTTCCAAACACTGAACGGCTCCACTTTGGAAGCCTGCACCTCCTTTAAGTACCTGGGTGTATGGCTGGATCACCACTTGGACTTCTGTATCCACATAGACTCCCTGCAGAAAAAATTGCACCCAAAACTAGGTGCCCTTTACCGTAACAAAGGGTGCCTAACCACCCCTGTCAGGAAAGAGCTTGTACTCAAAATGATTCTCCCTATATTTGACTATGGCGACGTGGTCTACAGAGCGGCTTCCCCATCCACCCTAGCACTCTTGGACCCCCTCTTTCACTCCTTCTGCCGCCTAATCCTAGAATGCCCCCCTACCACCCACCACTGTCACCTATATACCACTCTAAGCCTCCCCTCGCTGCATACCAGGTGACAGCTCCATTGTGCTAATCTCATAGCAAAACACTGGTCAAATTCCTCCACTCCTACCTCAGCTCCACACCCACGGCATCCCTCGCCTCGCTTTCACTCTTGCAGGCTCTGCCTCTTATCTACTCCACATCCCTTTCATGCGCACCTCAAAAGGCCAGTCAGCTTTCAAATACAGAATGCCCTCCCTCTGGAATAATCTCCCAAGTGCAATCAGGCAGGCCTCCCCCTCCCCTCGGACTTTGACCACTCTTCTTCAGGCACACTTCTCTGACACCTGCACCTGTAACATTCCGGATACAGCAGCTAAACCCAAGTATCCACTTGGCACCTAGGGATCATATGCCAACTATCATGCTGCATTGTACTAAGTAAACATATGTGTAATATCTTTCACTGTTAATGTCATGACTTAAATCTCCCTAGACCCGTTATGTTTTCTCACCACTGTTGAATCCTACTGTATCAAGCTATGTAGTTAAGCATCTATCCTATTGTAACAATGCCTACTGCACCAATGTTTCTCTAAGCACTACTATGTATTGTTATGTTATGTACACCCAGGTTGCATCTGGAAATGAGCGGTTTATTTCCCGCTCAGTATGCCTATCTGGTAAGTCTCGTTAAAAAATAAATAAATAAAAAATCCTTAAGGTATTTTCATAAATTCACACTATAAACCTGTTACTGTATATAAAAGTGCTTAGTCACTGTGCTCAGAGATACAGAGTCAATATCTGTGGAGATATACACTGTACCTTTAACTGAACCAGAAAGTCCCCTGAAACAAACCCCACTCGGTTTTGAAACAACATGTCCGTGTAAATACAGAAAGGGCTCAGTCAGGTGACCCCACCAAAAGATATAAAAAAGATATAAAACCTCTTTATTAAGTTCACTTCAGTTCAGTCGAGTGGGGATCAGCACTGAGAGAAGAGGAGAGAGGTTCTACTGTTTGAGCAGACAAGCTGGTGAATGCAAATGAGAAGGGTCTTAGCTCTAAGATCCAGGACTGTATTATGTGAGAAACTACTGATTTTTTGCAATTTTTTTTGTTTTCATTTTTCTAACTTTTGAAAAACAAAATCACACCGCAGTGTGTTTTAAACCTGTAAATCTGCCTAGTCTAAAGTTTATTCCCACATGCTGTGGTCTGGATGGGTCCCTAAGGGTAAGCATATGCCCCTCTCAGAGAGAGGGGGCTTACAATAGCAAAAGGGGTAGCAAATGGGGATAAGACTTTCATCAGTTACATAAGTGAGAAGAAGAAAGCAATGGGATGAATAGTGAATATAAGGAGACTGCACAGGAAGGACAAAGAAAAAGCAGACATCCTGAATAGGTACTTCTGCTCAGTCTTCACAGTGGCAGGAGGTGGAGATGGACCATCAATGATCAGCAGGAACAAGGGGGGAGGCAGACTCAAGTCCATTTTCAGAGGAAAGAGTCCTGAAGGGATTTATAGCTCTAAAAGTGGATAAGGCTATGTGGAACCAGACAGGACACACTCAAGGTACTGAAAGAACTCAGGGAGGGACTGGCTGCCCCGTCAATGGCCTTATCCAACAGCTCACTGGAATCAGATGTGGTTCAGGAGCACTGGAGGAGAGCAGACATGGTCTGTCTACAGAAGGGCAGCAGCAGGGAAGAGGCTAGTAATTATAGGCCAGTAAGCCTCACCTCAGTGGTTGAGAAATTAATGGAAATTAATCTAAAGTCACCATGTGCTCACTGTTGGTTTCAGTTGCAGCCAGTAATACAGCACAGCACACACTTTCTAAAAAGAACTGAATAATGCTCAGATAGGGTTTACTGCACACAGACTGTGAAATGCTCCTAGCGCCTCGAAGCTCACTGCCTCTTCATATAGGAGCCACTATGTCTCCCATATGAAGAGCCAGTGAGCCTCTAGGCGCTAGGAGTGTCTCATGGTCTGTATGCAAAGAACCATATGTGAGCATTATTATGTTCTTGTGCTGGTTCTTTTGGGAAAGTGAAATTAATGGAAACGCTGCTAAAGGAAAGGTTGGTAGCGTATCTTGAATACAATGGGTTGCAAGATCAAAGGCAGCAAGTATTCATGGGGAAGGGCGGTCGTCCAAGACAAATTTGATTGAGTTCTTTGACTGAGAGATCAGAAAAATAGATCAGGGGAGGGCAGTGAATGTGACCTATCTGAACTTTAGCAAAGCTTATAACACTGTGCAGCACAGTAGACCGATTAAGAAACTGAGCAGACTAGGGGTGGAATCCAAAGTGGTGAACTGGGTTAGGAACTGGTTAATGGATAGGTGACAGAGGGTGGTGGTTAATGACAAATCGCTCTAATGATGCGAGAGTCACCAGCGGGGTGCTGCAATGCTCAGTACTGAGACTGGTTCTCTTCAATGTCTTCATAAGTGACATTGCAGATGAACTGGAAGGGAAGGGAAGGGAAGGGATACCTTTTTGCAGATGATGCCAAAATCTGTAATAAGGCGGACAATAAGAAAGGGATGGAAAGAATAACTAGGGATCTTGGGAAACTCGAAGAGTAGTCAAGACCATGGCAGATGGGGTTCAATGCAAAATGGTGCAAAATCTTGCACCTAGGATATAAGAGCCTTTGAACTGAGTATAGGATGGGGAGAGGAACTGTCAGTCACTAAATTGAAAAGGGACCTAGGGGTTACATAGAAACATAGACTTTGACGGCAGATAAGGACCACTTGGCCCACCTAGTCTGCCCATTTACCATCATATCTGATGAGCTCAAAGTGGCAGGAAATATGACAAAGCAGTGGGTAGGGTCAGAGGGATGCTGGGATGGATATGGACAGGTATCTCCAGCAGGAGGGAGGTAGTGTTGCCAGTATATTGTTTGCTGGTAAGATCCTATCTGGAGTGTTGCGTCCAGTTGCAGAGACTACATCTCAGAAAGGACATAGACGGGGTAGAAGTAGTCCAGGGGAAGGCAACTAGAATGGTGCAAGGGTTCCACCAAAGGCCCTATGAAAAGAGACAGATTTCAACATGTACACTCTGAAAGATAGCAGAGCAAGAGGGGACATGATAGAGACTGCAAGTACTTCATGGTGTGAACAGGGTGCAGGAGGAAAGTCTCAATCAAATAAGGAAGAGCACCAAAATCAGAGGCCATGCAGTGAAGTGGTGGGAGGGGCGGAGATTAAGAGGAATGTGAGGAAGTACTACTCTGTTGAAAGAGTGGTGAATGTCTGGAATAGACTGCCAGCAAAAGTGGTGGAAGTGAAAACAGTAGGAGCTTCAAGCATGTGAGGGATAGACATTGGGGAATGTCAGGAAATAGGCAGCGAGGGAGGGTTACCAAAGGCCAGTTAGCATCTGTGGAGACAGACTAGGCAGGGACCATCAAGGCAGACTGGGTGGGCCAAGTAGTCCTTTTCTGCAGACAAATTCTATGTTTCTATACATAAAACCATGGTAGCCATAGTACAGGATGGATATTATAGAGACTGAACAGGTGCAACAGAGTGAACTAATATTGATCGAAGTCATGGCGGGCCCTAGCTATGAGGAGAGACTGGTAAGCTTGGAATATATATCCTGGAGATGAGAAGCTTGTAATTATAGTACACACCATATTTAAGGAACTCAGTTATTTATACCTGGTAGGTTATTCCAGTTGGAGCAGATCTGTAACATAAGACTGCATTGATCAACAGTTAAGGAAGGGTGAATGCAGGGGATATGAGAGAAAACTTTTGCTGCCAAGAATGATAATTATTTGGAATACATTCTCTGAGGAATATGTAGATGCAGATAGCGTTCTACCTTTTAGAGAGAAACTGAACACGTATATAATAGAGCATAATATTAAATTTACCGGCTACATGGAACAAGGCTTATGGTGATGGTGTTGAGGATGACAGACTCTAATTGTATTGTATGTTTTTATAATGATGTAGTATTGGTTTTAAACTATTTTAACTGTGTACTGCGCCTTGATATCTGAAAGGCGCATTAAAAATAAAGTTTATTATTATTATTATTGCTACCTTGTGTGATTCTAAGAGGTAACAACATGTTACACAGGACATTGCAGGAACATATTGGAATGTCTGGAAGAAAAGGAAGGACATCTTTTTTTTGTTTGTTACAATTTATTTACCCCCGAATAGCCCTGCTCATTTCCAGTGGGGTCCTTTTTTTATTCATTTCAGCAGCTGGGTGGACCGGAGCACTGGGATGTTAAAGAACTACTGACGCCTCAGAGAAAACTATAAAAAACATAATAATTAGGTACATCTCTGCTTGCATTCCATTTATATTTCATATATTTCTCCTCCCCATAATTTATTACTAAGGAAATGTGTATGAATATATGATCGTTGTCCCTTAGAGTTTATTTTGAGTTCATCTGCCTCTATAGCTTACTCCCTACTCCAAGTTATAATCCTCTGTTGTGGCATCACAGTCTGTTGCCATGGAAGCAACTGTGAGGTCACAAGCAGTGCTCTATGACTTCAGGTAGAGAGAAAGCAGCAGGAACAGATAAACTATTTAGGAGCAAAAATTCAGTTTTCATACAGATGACCTTAGTAATAAGGGAAGGGATGGGGAACATTGTTTAACCAGGAAAAGAACAGTACGTCGAAGCTTGTTTCCAGATGTGACCTGGGAGCACGAGGAAGTTAAGTGACTTGTGCAGGATCACACAGTATGCACCTAGGTGGCTGTGGGATTCAGATCTGTAGCTCAGAGCCTTAACCCACTGTGCTGTGCTGCCTCCCATAAATAATGGGGAGGATAAATACAGAACTAATGGGAAATACAAGCTGGACTGTGTCTAAATATTATGTTTTGTTAAATTTCCCTGAATGTGTCATCAGCTCTAGAAGTGATTTGCCCAAAGTCACATAGCGAGTATTTGGTTATGGCAGGTTTTGAACCTGCAGTCTCCTGAATCACAAGCTGGTGCTTTAACCATTACGTTACACTGCACATCTTGTGCCTTGCATTCCCAGAGGTTTTCACCACTAGCAGTTTTTCTTCTCCTTAGTGTCAAGCTCCATAAAAAACCATATATAACCACTTAAGCAACTCAAAATGTGTTTGTTCGCATACAATGTATGTAACTGTGGTGAAGGCAGGAAAAGAACTGGATGGGCCACTAATTGCTTTTTCTTGCATTCCCTATTGACTCTATCAGTTCTGTTTCTTGCCAAACATTAATGCTGAAGTTCTAAAATTCTTAACTCTGCACCAGTAATGTATAATGGAAAGAGACAGAGAAAAAGAAACCCAGGTAGTCCGAGGGAAGGCAGAGGTACAGAGGGATGAAGTTGAGGAGAGGCAAGTTGCTTTCTTTGAGGAGTTAACAAGGTAGGTGGTTTGGGGCCATGCTATGCCTGTAGTCTATCTGGGCTTCAGTAAAGTCCATATACGAGGTGCCACATGGAAACCTTGTGAAGAATGTAAGGCAGTTTGGGGTCTACAATATATACAGCAGGTGGATAGCAAATTGATTCACAGGCAGGACGCAGACAGTGGTGGTAGACAGTCTACATTCAGAGTGAAGGGGTAGGAAAAAAGCCATTGTAGAGCAGGACACACAGAAAGAGAGGAGATGAAGGGAAGAGAACATGGGGGGGGGCAACAGAGGACAGCAAAGATGATATCTCAGTGCTAAGGGGCACCCAAAGGTAGTGCTGTGCAGAGAAGAAAAGATGTAAGAAAGCAGAAAAGGAGGGCAGTGCAAATACAGATGGTGTAGAATATCCTCTGAAACAAAAAGAGAATCTATCTTACCCCCAGCCATACAATAATAATTAGACTGATAACAGGCCTCAATCTGTTGCCACAGTAATGCAGCTTCTTAGGGCCACCTGATAGCCCAGCAAAAGAGCCGTACAAATCTGCAGCAGTGACCCAGGTTTGGGAGCAGGCATGGGGATCCAGGATCATGGCAGCCAGGGCTGGGCTCAGCCATTGCAGCAGCCCCTCAGGGTGGGCCCAGAACCCTGCTCTCTCATAAGAGGTGGTGTTTGTGTACAGTGCACTGCAACCTGCAAGACAAACAGTAGGCATGGCCCTGACCTTGGGAGAAGTGGATGGGGTAAAAAAATAGTGGGGTTAAAACCATGCCACCATCTCAATGATGGCCACTGACTTTCTCAGGGCCCTGTGCCATGGATCCCTACTATAATCTGTGTAGGTAGGCACTAATGGAGGATGGGCTAGGATGGACACCGCAGGCGTACATCCCCAGGCCTGTGGACCAGGCACATGGTGGAGGAGGATAAAACAGCTATGTTGAAAACAAACTGCTGCTTTTTCTACAAATGGTACTATTTCTACTTAATGGTGCTAGTTAAGTCTAAAGTATGCCGTATGTTAAAGAGATTAGGTTTTTGAATTATCTGCCTCGAGCTTTTCAATGACACATAAATAGAAGCAGTTCAATACAATAAAAAATGTATTTGTCATCTCCTCCCCCTCCCCCCATTCATTGTGTTTTCCTTTATAGAGTCACCAGATAAAATTCTTTCAAAGCACTGCAACCACTCAGGTCCTGCCCACACTGGAAGTTACAAAGCATTTTTGCTTACTTAAAACATTTTACAATTTCTACATAACCATCCTTTTCAGTGTAATGTTAAACTAGAAAATGGTGAATCCAGTCACTGGATTTAGTTTTCCTTTACATATAAAACATCTACCGGGCTTGCAGTATAGCCTAGAGGTTAGAGTAATGAGCTGTGAATGAGCTTGGTACATCCAGCAGATCAGACCTTGGTTTGATTCTCACAACCTCCACTTGCATATTGTGTGACTCTGAGCAAGTCACTTAACCACCCAGTGCTCCCAGGTCGCCCCTGAAAACAGGCACTTGTGCCTAGTGGGCTTTACCTGGTTACCAAAGACTAAATACTGAGTCCCCTCTGCATACGTAGATGCTTTTAGAATTTATCTGGGTTCTGTATTAAACTAGTATGTGTTTTCTCTCATGGACTGTAAACAGTAGCTTTGGCCAGCTAGTGCATAGTACAGACTACATCATGTTTGTTGGACAAATATGTGGGGCAATTTGAAACTAAATAATGGTTAGCAGACAATTTCTTTTTAGATTTTCACCATGCGTACTTGCAAAGAAATGTGCTAATTTACTGGTTACCATACAGCTGTCATCCATATCCATGCAATGTTTAGTTCAGATGCAACACACTTGGCAGTGAAGGCATCTATATGCTCCTACTCAAGATTCATCTTTGTTCTGTGAGACACCCACTGCAATAGTGCTTGAAAAACAAGCTATACAAGCTATTCAAATACACAAAATCTATGAGCAAGGTTTCAGATTCAATGCTGAGGCTCTGGTAATGACAAACTATTTAAGATTTTCTTTTGTGGAGCACTATGTAATGAGGTCCCTTTATGGAATTTACAATGTCTCTCATGTGATAACTCCACAAGTTACTGTGCTGTATATGATGCCTATGTAATTGGTTTTACTAAAGTATATACGTAAAGAAGGTATTATCTACATGAGTGAAGTGGCCCAGGAATTGTAATCTGATTAGTCTATAATGAACTCCATGCTGTGTGTTTATTGGGGGATTGACATCCCCTAATGATGTATGTATTATCAACTGTATTGTATGTGTTTTTTTTTCTATTACTGTTGATGTGCCATCTTAATGCCCCAGGTTGTTCCTGAAAACGGTCCGTGGGATCACTGCACCCACCTTCTTAACAAATAAATAAATTACTTGCTTTTGCCTATTAGGGTATTGGTCTATTATTGTGCATTTTATAAACATTAGTAATACGTGGAGTAAGGTTGGTAAGCAGCACTGTGAATCTGATAACAAGACGTTAACCCACTATATTGAATTTTTGTTCTTTCTTTGACATTGTCTACAAACCCTATCATTACTTTAACATAGTTTTTTATAGAATATGTATCATAACTTCCACTAAAATATATTGAAAGCCATACAGATTCATTTTAATACACTACACTTCAAATAGTCTGCAAAAGAAGCATGCAGTAACATTTCCAAAAACATACAGGTGAAGACACAGTTTCATTTAGAATAGTAGAGTAAAACATTCCCCTGAGACCTCTTGCTCTTGTAATGCTGCAGGTTCGTCACAGTCACTAATAGGTTTGGTGCAGAAAGGGCTGCAAATAAATTAGACATATCCAGGCTGTGACCTGAGGGCAAAGTGGACCCACTGTCCAGGATAACAGCACAAGTGAGCCATTCATCTTAGATTACAGTTTGAACAATGGAATATGTTGGCAGTAGTGATGTTCGAACCCTGAACATACTGAATGCTCCATACAGTAACATAAGTTGATTCACAGGAAATGTCTGTGATGGTGGAGCTGGATTATAGCGGTCCTTATCTGACATCAAATTCTACGTTTCTATTCAGAAAAAGAGATGTGCAAGAATAAGGGGGGATGGCTCAGAGGTAATGTGAGGAAGTATTTTTTCATGGAGAGGGTTGTGGATGCATGGAACAGCCTTCCAGAGGAGGTCGTGGAGTCAAAAACAGTGGGGGAATTCAAGAATGCATGGGACATACATAAGGCAATTCTAGTGGGGGGGTAGGAGGAAGCAGGCTGTTGGTTAACTAAGATCTGCAGCTTATCCATTAGGTAGGAAAATGGGCAGACTGGGTGGGCCAAGCGATCCTTATCTGCCATCAAATTCTGTTTCTATAGGGACAAATCTAATAAAAGACTTGGCTGCAAATCTTACAACATCACACTTGCTGCTTGAGAAATCATAACCCAGCCTAATGTGTGGCGCTTTTTAATGATACATAAAATAATAACTGTTAAATACTACAGAAACAAATCTATTTTTATTTATTTATTTATTAGATTTTTCGGAGTACACCTTTGAGCTGACAGCTTGTTTGCAAAGGTTCCACGTCAGAGCCAGTATAGAACATTTAAAACAATACAATCATGAGCACAATACAGATTTCAATAAATACAATCCGGGAACATAGACAGATGATACCTTACAAATACATAATGGGTGCACATTTTACATCTGTAGTACATATACACAATTTAGTAGTGCACATCAGGAGTTCATAAACAACATGGAAACATATAGACTGAAGTGCAAATGAGAGAAACTGCACATACCACCTTAGTACTTACACGCAGCACCTTAGGGCACATTGTCAATAGGGTGTAAAGTGACGCCCATGGAAGATAGATTAGAAATTAGATAGACTAGAGCAGAATCATCTGAAGGAGTAGGGAAGCAGGTTGAGCAGCCAGGGACTCGGAGAAATCAGGCAGAGGGAGAGGAAAGCACCAGCCTATTTAAGTCATGTATTGCACATGCATATGTTTTTAGAGGAGAGAAAATGTTTTCAATGGGTTTTGAATTGTTCCAGGTTTTTAATGCAGGTAATGCCAGGCGGGAGCTCATTTAGCCACTTTGGGGCCCTAATGGTGTAAGAGTGGCAGGCTAGGGAGGTTTTTCGGTAGGGCACCATGAAAGCTGGTCTTGGGGTGCTCCTAGTGCTGTATTGACTAGTGGCCAGCTGAAGTAGTTCCATTGGGGAAGGTGGGGATCACTCAAGGAGAACTTGTTTGGCTAGTATGCAGGTGTGAAGCTGTACTCTGGCTTGTAGTGGAAACCAGTCAGACATATTGTACAGGTCGCAGGTGTGGGTGAGCCTGTCTGCATTTAACACAAATATGCATGCTTTGTTTAAGGCGCAGTGTACTCGGCTTAGCGCAGTCTCATTGGTTACTCCATAGACTACAATGCCCTAGTCAATGACCAGAAGCACTGAACTTGACACTATGGCCCGTTTAATCTCAGGAGTGAAGTTAATTTTGTTTCTGTTGAGGGCCCCTAGCCGTCTGTTTACAGCCTGGGTGACATTCTCAACATGGGTGCTAAATGATAGTGTCGTCTATCGTAACACCCAGATATTTGAACGCGTTCACTTGCTCGAGAGGAGTTCCAGTTTTGTCTGTGATGACTAGGGGGGAGACCTTATTTCTCAAGCGAGGAGTTGAGAAGAACATTGTTGTTTTTTTTTTTACTGTTTAGTACCAGCTTGTTTTGTCTGAACCACTTATCCTCGCTTTGGAAGACCAGTTGTAGGTCTCTGGTAAGCGTGTCTTTGCAGGTGTAGTTGGTAAAGAGGACTGTGTCATCAGCATATAAAAGTAGCCTAACAATAGGACATGCCTCTGGCAACTTTTTGATAAACAAGCTGAAAAATAAGGGGCCCAGAATGGAGCCCTGCAGTACCCACAGTTACATTTCACGAGTCAGACTGGGCATTACTTTTCCTAACCAGCTGTGAGCACCCTGAAAGGTAGCAGCAGAACCATTTCATTGTGTCTGTACTGTAAACAGACCAATAGCAAGGAGCTTTTGAAGAAGTAATTGGTGATTAACGGCCTCCTTCCCTCCCTACTTAAATCATTCTAAGAATTGTAAGAGAAAGAGCATTTTTTCCCATAAAACTTTTTCATGCCATAGCTGTAGGCAGGCTATCAGCACTGTCCCTGCCTTCCCCCCAACTGGCAATTACATCCCCTGGGACTCACCTTTCCCCTAGAGTTCTCCCACATATTCCCCCCGAAGGGGCCTGGAGGGTAGGGCTGTCCTCTCCCCAGAGACTGCATCCAGATGCAGGGGTCAGTGTCCCTGGTGGGGGTGTGGGTCAGCAACAGGCAAGTAGGGCTTCATGTAGCCTGTGCCACTTTACCCTGTATGCCCCAGTTCCCCTGTTGTGGTGCTGACAACAGAACAGGATATGTGGAGGTATGCATGTCCTGCATCAAACCTGAGGCTCCTTCCCTTCTACATCACCCATGCTTGCACTGCCAGCAAGCCGCAGTCTAGTGACAGTCAACAATAGGGCGATGAACCTCCCCTCCCTGCAAGAGAAGAATAGTCCTCTGGACACTCAATCCACTCCTAACCCCAACCAACCCCCAGCAACCCAAGTCCGCACCCAAACCCAGATCGACTATGGTGGACAGCAGCACTGCCGCTGAGTCATCTGGCTGGCTGACACGCATTTTTGAATTGTTATACCACTTGTCCATTTCATTAAGAATTCTGAATGCTAGATTATAGTACTTTTTGTTTACCGTGTCAGTATTTTTAAGCAAAGGGGCATTTTTTTCTTGCTTATATTGTATATAATATCATGTTATCCTCTTTTTTAAATGCTTAGATTCAGTTTTGTGAAAGATGGAGGAATAAGAGTGGGAATTAAAGATTTTCCAAGAATCAGTCTTCTCCATAGATTCCCACTTGTGGGGACTCAGCCAGAAACACTAGGACCCCACAGGAGCCAGAACTTTTCTGTTGGGAGCTGGTAACCTGAGAGGCCTCACTTGCATGTCATACAGCAGCACCAGCTCCCAACCATCTCAGTCCCTTTTGTCCTGCTGTTGAGTGCACATCAGCAGCATCATCATTTCCTCATCAGGGCAAAATTTCACCGCCAAAATGACGACAGCGTTCAGTTCTTCGGCTTTCGTTTTAAGAATACATTAGAGTTTGTTATTTTTGCGTCAGTTTAGTTAGTTTAACTCACAAAAATTGGACAGTTTCTCTTAGCCCTAATGCATGCCAATGATTTATGGCTGCAGAAGAAGGTAAGATGCCTGAAAAGGCTAGATGCTTTGGCAACGGGGCTGTGTCTGGCCACCACCTCTCTCTGAGTGGGTGCTCTGGCAGTGGAAAGTCTGGCACCTGGGAGGAGAGACCATTATCCCAGAGTTGCAAAAAGAAACAATCTAGATCCCACATATGCTTGGTATTAGGGTCTTTGTATCATTTGGCCTCGACCTCTTCCTGCAAAAAGTTGAAGAAATGACACTGGTCAAGGTAGTCCTCTGGCCATTCTGCTGTGAGACACTTAACTTCCACAGTCCTGGGTTCAACAGCATTGTCACTGACGACACCTCGGATGGGTGAGCTTGTGAGGTCAATGTCTCCATCCTGGAGCCTCTCTCTGTCCATTAGTGGGGGCCCTGCTGGGCAGTTCGGTCATTCTGCAGTTCTTATGGAATACTGGGTGCAGCGTACAAGTCATGTGGTGCCATTTCCGGTGCCAGCTCCTGGCCTTTCAGGGTTGGTTGGGTTGGCACCATCTGTGGTGCTGCTTGACTTAGGTGTGTAGTTAACCACTGCACTGGCCTCTGGCCTCGTGCCGCTGTCAGCGCTGCCAGTACCTTCCTCACTTGTGGTGCCATCTCTATCCCTTAAGGTAAACTGCTGCTCTTCCTAAATACCATCTCCATAGATTATCACACACCCCTAGTATCCCCAGGACTCACTCCAGTATTGTCGTGTTACGGTCTTCACCCCTTTGCACTTGGTTTGGGCTGTGAAGACACTGTTGTTACTGGGTTTGCTGGCCCCTCTTACAGGGGCCACCAGGTCTATCTTATGCCCTTAGGTTAAGTGAAAAGGTTACTCGTTAGGTTCATGATGCTCACTTTATCAGTGAAAAAGGTACTGAGGTGGTTGGGGGCTGGTGCCACTGAATACCAGCAGGTGCATGTGGTGCCATGTGTGCGCAGGGCCTCTCGCATCACCAGCCCCCACCAGAAAAGTTCTGGCTCCCACGGGGTCCTAGCACCTCTGGCTTAAATCCACAAGTGGTAATCTATGGAGAAGATATTCAGGAAGATCAACACTAAGTACGTAACTTTTATTTCACTTCTTTCTTACATATAAGTGTTTCTCCTTGGGAATCACTGTGGCTTCTCAGCCCTGTCCATGCCTCAACAGACCAGTGCCTGCCTCCCCCAGTGCTGCCAGAGGTCATTACCCCCACAGATTTCACCCCCCATGGCAGGGTCAGGAATGGGAAGCCTGTCCTCCCCCCAGGCATATAATCTAGCTAGACCATTGGTTATTTGGGAGGTGGTGCAGGTCCATGGATGGACAGGCAGAGTTTCACATAGCAAACAACCTCCCCTTTTTCCACTTTTCTCCCCATTTGCCTTTCTGCAGCTGTATGCAAGCATGTGTATGGAGGTCTACACTACTCACCAGGCCGCAGACCCTCCCATTCCTTGTCGTCCTAGCTTGCACTACCACCAGGCCTCCACCTGGTGGCAGACATAGATAGGACTTACAAACCCCCTTCCCCAGGAGAGGAGAGCTGTTCTTCAAACACTCCCCCCCAGCCAACCCCCAGCAACCTGAGTCCACTTCTGAACTCAGGTCACTGGCATGGTGTGAGGAGTGGCATCCAGTGCCTCAACCCTCAGCACCACTGGGTTGGTCCTTGCAGTTCTCTTCTTATTCCACAGTGCAAACAAAAAGTAGGTGCTCACAACGTGGAACTCCCAATACTGTCTTTTGTAATAATTTTGATTGAAATATAGGAACCATTCCTCATGGGGTTGAGGATGAAACTGTGTATAATCACTATTTTCCTTTGTGCTGGGTTAATTAAGCTCGACTGAGTACAACAGTTTGTATGAAGGACTACTGTCTATCAGAAATTCGTATTATCCGGGTCTGAAACAGAATGTAAGCTTAGTTTATTGTAGTGCAAGGCCAAATAAATACACACACTGGCCATCCATTCCCTGTGATAATTCCAGGAGGTTGAATTCTAGACCACAGAAACAATCTCAATTTCTACTTAATAACTTTTTACTTTGTATGAGTTTTGAAGTATCCCTATAGATTTCAGTCAGCATTGCAAGGTAGAATCCATCCCTGCACAGGAGACAGGAAATAGAATCTTTCGATTGCATCATTAAGCAGAGCATTCTGTGTCATCATCTGGTCGAAATTCTCCCAAGTAATTCAAACTGCACCTGCAAAGGCCACTTACCCTTGACATAAACAGAACAATATATTCTGAGAGAACTAACTCTCGGGTCTCAATTTTAACACGTTTTCTAATCTGGAAAATCTGCAACCAACAGTTGCAGCTTTGTGAGCCTCTTTGCCAAGTCAGCATTTTAAATAATAACTTGTTCTCAATGGTCTCTCAAATGAATTCTCATCTAATCTAGTTAAATAAAGAATTTAGGGGCTATCAGAAGGCTCAGTGGGTTGCACATCGTGCCCCCTTAATGGTGACTCAGGTTTAGGAAAGCACGCAAGACACCTGTAAGCAGGCTACTGGTGATCAAAGAGTGTTGCCAGTGGGTTGAAGTAGCACTTCTGTGGCATCAGTGACCCCTGCGGAAGGTTCACTTTCCAACTACGGGGGAAGCTGTAAGCTGACAAGGCCTCTAATGGCTACAATGTTTGCCACAGGGTTGTGGGAGGGCAGCATTACAGCAGAAAAAAATTAACAATGACATACTTACCATAATTCTTGATCTTCTAAGAATGTCTTTGCCATTGAATCACATCGGTGAGTTTCAGCAGAGGTGCTATGACCCAGTGGGAGCCAGAACTTTTCAGAGGACTAGTCACACAGTAGGCACCATGTGCACACCACTGAGTGATGACCCACATGCCTGCTGGTATATAGAAAAGCACCAGGCCCTAACTGCCTCAGTACCTTTAGTACAGAGGAGGTGAGCAGCGTAATCTAACAAGTAACCTATGCACTTAACCTAAGGGCACAAGATAGCCCTGGTGGCCCGTATAAGAAGGGCCACCAAATACAATAACACAGTGTCGTCACAGCCCAAACCAAGTATAAAGGGGTGAAAACCAACACAACCATACTGGAGTGGTTAGGAGATGGTGGGTGGATGTTTGAATCAGTGGTGAAGACATTCTTAGAATATCAAGAATTCCAGTAAGTATGTAATTTTAATATCTACCAAGAATCAGTCTTTACCGTTGATTCCCACTGGTGGGTCAGAGTACCAAGCTCAAAAAAAAGTCCCATAAACTAGGGCAGCTCAGTTGGAATGGTAATCCATTCAGGATTGTCCTACCAATGGTGGCATGCTGCCTGGCATGGACATCCAGAGCATAGTGTATAATACAAGTATGCATTGTGCTCCAAGTGGCAGCTCTACAAATTTCTTCAATAGGTTGAGAGAGTATTTCTGCCAAGGACATGGCAACTGCTCTGGCAAAGTGGGCAGGTATGCTGCCCTCTAATTTAACCTGAGCTGTGGCATAGCAGTGGTGAAGGCAATTCATAATCCAGGCAGAAATGCACTTGATTGTAACAGGCTGTCTCTTCCGATTAGGATCACAGGAGACAAAGAGCTGTTTGGATTGTCTGAAGTCCTAGGTTATGTCCAGATAAAACCTAAGGACCTTCCAAATATCCAATGAGTGGAGAGTCCCTTCTCCCTCATTCTGGAAATTGGCAAAGTAGATAGGTAGGACTAAGGTCTGGTTAAGATGGAACTCTGAAACCACTTCTGTTAGAAACTTGGGGTGTGTACATAGAACTACCTCGTCTTTGTAGAAAACAGATGATCTGAGACCAAAGCATAGATTTTAGATATGCTGCATGCAGAGGTGATAGCCACCAGAAATGTTGCTTTCCAAGTTAAGAACAAGACAGACATAATAGTCTCAAACGGCTTTGCGAATGAGCATATCCAACACAAAGTTGATGTCCCAGAAAGCTACCCACTTCCTGATGGGAGGCCTTGTGTGTAAAATGCTCTTGAGGGACCTCTTCAACAGTGGCAGCTGTGCCAGGTAGAGAGTACCAGTGGGCTTACGGTATGCAGAAACAGCACATAGGTGGAACTTAACTGTGGAACACTGCAGGCCAGCATCAGAAAGGTCCAAACAAGGGAAAATTACAAAAGTTAGACATACTGTATAACCGACTGGCCAGGTTGATTTTGAAATGCCCATGAGACCCACCACTGTAGCATGTATAAACAACTAGGATTGATCTCTCTTACAGATAGACGACATTTACATAAATTTGTTCTGTCTTACAAAAGTGGACTGGGTGAAGTCCCAGATTACCTGGTTGCTAAATTACAGGAAAGGAAGGTAAACCTCTCTCTAAAAAATTCAGATTATCGAGAACTGATAGCACCTTTAACTAAAGCATAAAGGTCAATGTACTTCTACAGTCAAATGCCACCTTCTTATTGGAATAAATTACCACACAAGTTTAATTTGTTTAACACTAAGCCCCCCTCAGCAAACATAATAAAACAATGTTTTTACATAATATCACTGTACAATCTAAGTGTTGCTGTGGACAGTTCTACAATTGACTGTGTTAAATGGTTTAACTGTTAATATTTGTTGTATTTTATTGTGCACTGCAATATTTGCTGAAATAATTGTTATTGTATGTATGTGTGTTAAATGATTTAAATGTTAATATTTGTTGTACTTTACTGTGCACTGCAATATGTGTCGAAATGACTATTATTGTATGTATGTATGTTATTTGTTTACCGTGGGTCACTATTTTAAATGAGTTCGCTCAATGGTTCAACCTCAATAAAATGAAAATGCAACAGTCCAGTAAAGTACTCCAGAACCTTGTCAAATGGACACCAAAAGGGGTTCATGTGGCTTTTGGAGCACCAGATGAAACATCTTTTTCATTTGGCTGTGTATGTCTTCCTAGTGGAAGGCTTACATGCAGCCAAAATTATTTCAGAGACACTCTGAGATACCTTGTGCCTGTTCACCTCTGTCTCTTCAGGAGCCAGACCGGAAGGTGAAGGAAGCACAGGCTGGGATGGACCACATGACCTTGTGCCAACAAGCCCATCCTGAGTGGTATAGTCCTCAGTTTGCTAACTAAAAGTCTGTTCAGCAGAGGAAACCATATCTGTCGAGGCCAGCAGGGGGCCACTAGAATCATCTACAATCATCTTGCCCCTTTGTGCCTCCAACTTAAGTAGCACTCTCTGAATGAGAGTGACTGGAGGGAATGCATACCGAAACAGATTCTGCCATTGCAGTCTGAATATATCCTGACGTAAAATGCCATGTTCTGGATTTCTGGAGCAGAATCAGAGCAGTTTGGCATTGAGTGGGGATGCAAAAAGGTCCACATCTGGGGTACCCCACTCCCTGAATAGCGATCATACAATATCTGGAGCTAGTGACCACTCATGAAGATGGGCCTCTGTTCAACTGAGCTCATCTGCCTGAGTGTTCTAGACATCTTGCTTAGAGAAGAATCTCCTGTTCCAGGCACCATTCCCATACTCTCATCACCTCCCTGCAGAGATGGTAAGGGTGTGCTCCTCCTGGTTTTTTGACATAGAGGATAATGAATGGGCATTGGTTAATAACCAGGCTGTATTCACTTCGAGAGGTTGCCAGGGTAGCATTGTAAACCTTGAGAGTAAAGCTCAAGGGGTTTACTGCTACCATGGCAACCTCAAAGCTGTGATATAAGGCTGATAAAAGGGGTTGCCTTCTGAGTGGATAATCCGGAGCGGGTCTATGAAATCCAGGGAGTACCCGTCTCAAATAATCCTAAGAACCCACTTGTCCATTGTGATGGTTTCCCATTGATGGTAAAACTGGGTCAGGTGTCCCCTACTGAGGAGGAGGAGAGGTCGGCCTCAGGCAGCTAAGACAGAACCAGGACTGGAACTTCAGACAGTGGCACTAAGTGCTTTCTGTGCCTGTGCCTTCAACTGCGCTTTCTTCTGTGGTTGGGGAGGCTAGTTTTTGATATCTTGGGCTCCACAAAAGTACTGCTGGTTGTGAAAAGAGCCATATCTCATGCCTCTCTGGAGGTTGAAGGGAACGTGTCTGGAAGTCTTAAGAGTCGTTCCATTAGATGCTTTAAGAGACTGCTCCACCTGCTATCCGAACAGGTAAGTGCCATCAAATGGGACATTTATTACCAGTTGCTGGCAATCCTGGGTGAACCCAGCAATCCACAGCCAGGAATGCCACCCAATGCAGCTGCACAGCAAGATACTGCATCAAAGGCATCTGTAGAGGATTTGAGCTGGGAACAGTTGGATTCAACATCTTACTTAATAGTCAGCAGTATGTCATATTTAGCCTCTAAATCTGGTAGAGTCTCTGCCAGAGACTTTAGCTTGCTTTAGAGGGTATATTCATACTTGAAAAAATTACCCTGGTAACTAGCTATTTTCATGTCCAGAGTAGCTGAAGCATAAGTTAATTTGCCCATGGTATCAAGCTTGTGCAATTCCTTATTAGTAGGGTGCACAATAACCTCCTTGGGTACAATGGCCTTGTCATTCTCAGCAAGAATAACAATAGCATCAACTATAGGCTGAGTGAAATACAGTGGTTTATTTTTAGAAGCAGCATATTTCTTTTCAATCTACTTGGGGTCAGTTGCAACAGTAGCAGACCTGTGCCAAACTGCATCAGACAAGGTCTCCAGAGCTGCTTGGATAGGAGGAATTCAGCTGACTGGAATATTACGCACATTTAGGAACTCCAACTGGAGGTGCCCAGGCTGCTCCAAAGCTACTGGCATGAAATCCAACACTGAGTGCTTATTTCTGAACAGAGCCTGGAAAGACTGGTCTTCCTGAGGAACAGACACAAGAACTGGGTCTGAGACTTCCTGACCATCATAAGAGTTACCATCCTCATCTTCGGAAATAAGGTCAGGATCTCACTCATCACTTCTAAACCCTCCCTGCAAGGAGGTTAGAAGACAAAAAGGAGTTGCAGACCTGACAGCGCAGTGACACCAGTTTCAACCCCAGAGGCCAAAGGGCCAGTGCCAGAGGCAGCATTAGAACCCACACCATGAGCAGCACTGGAAGAGTTCCTGACAATGGGAGCCCATGTGAGGTCAGACCAGACTCTACACCCAACAACAGGTCAGGCTCCCATGGACCCAAACCCAGCACTGGAGATGACATCAGTCCCAGCATCGACAATGCAGTCTGCACCGAAGTGACCAGCAGTGGCACCATGGCTGTCCCCATCCCCTGACAGGACCAAGGCAACATCATAAGCCAGACAGATGTTGGTGTGCTACTTGGGGCAAGGACCCAGAAGCCACTGCCACAGGCAAACACACTACTGGGCTCAGTGGCATCACTGTTGGTGCCAGACCAGCTGACTCTGAGGGGCAAGGAACTTGCACTATCAGCCATGCCACATGAGCCAGATGAGGCACCACTGCTTCATAAGAGCTACCCAATTATGGAACTGCCCACCAGAATCCTCGCTAAAAGACAGAGGTGGCTCTCAGAATGAAACACCAACATCATAGATCTAGATGTCTCTGGTGTCGTCAGCAACAATGGTGGGAACCTCTGCACCACAGAAGTCAAATGTCTCACAGCACACCTCACAGAGGTTGATCTTAATGGGTGCCATTTCTTCCCCTTCTTATGGGAACAGAAAAAGGCTGAGGTCAAGCAGTGCCTGGACCCCGACATGGAGTATGGGCAGGATTGGTACTGCTTCTTTTTGTACTTACAGGAATACTGTTTTTCCTCCTCAGTACTGGAGTGTTTATCATCTGAACCCCTCTCCGGAGGAAAGGGTGAGCAAGCACGGCCCCTCTGCTAGAGCAGCCAGCCTCTTCAGGCTCTCTACTGTCCATGGTCTTTGACTATTTTCATGTGGCAGGGCTGAGACAGAAAACTGTAGAATTTAAAGTAAAATTATTTTAAACTGGCACAAAAATAACATGCTGTAATCTAATCACTAAAACTGAGGAACAGAACACTGTTACCCTAGTCAGTAAAGTTGTGACTCCTGGTGGGTGAGCAACATCATCACTGACGCACACTCAATAATGAGGAAAGAAGGAACTGAGGCATTTGGGGGCTGGTGCCACTGTATACCAGTGAGCGTGTATGTTATCACATGTAGTGCCAACCACATCACCAACCCTCTGAAAAGTTTTGGTTCCTGCTGGGTCCTAGCAACTCCAGCTAAGACCCACTAGTGGGAATCAGCTGTGAAGACTGATTCTTGGAAGATCAGGCTGTCTCTGTCTAAATGATTGCTGAAAGCTGATACATTTGGGCCTCCCCCCATGAAACCCACAGCTTGCCTTAAATATTGACTGAGTTGCAGAGAGAAGATGTGCATCTCCCCACAAAGACTCCTGCCATGGAGCTGACAGCAGCCATGACATTTGTAGTGGATGGGGCATGGTGCTCACCAGAAGAGCAGAAGAGGGTGACAAGAGCAGGGTCAAGGAGACAAAGCTTGAATGAAAGAATAAGGAATTAAATAGAACTGAATGAGTATGAAAAAAACATATTTTATAACCATTGTTACAAACTCCAGTCATTCCACGTAATAATGTTTTCAAACAAAAAAGGTGTTTTTTGTTATATAAAATTTCCTGGATATACCAAAACCAGTCCATTCAGCTACCCTTTCCACAAAATCTAAATGGACACATCAAAAGTTACAAAAAGGTTTTTTCAGTATGCCTGTAAATTTTACTCAGTACAGTAGAATGACATGGGTAGTACTGCACTTTTGTTTAACTTTAAACTTTTTATTGAGTCATGCAAAATACAGAGTTACACATTCATTATTTTCCATTCTACGGTTTTTATGCTCTCCGCTTCTGAAAGGTTAGTCCAGTCCATCGTGTGGATGATCACCTGTCATTGTCATTAACCCTGTATGAATTAAAAGAGAAACAATTACATCTTCCCCCTTTTTTTCCCCCTTAGGGCTTTCTTCTTCGTTCGTTTCATCACTCGATAATTTTAAGGGACATCTCGGAGTAGTCCATGCCATATTTTGTGGCTAGTCGAGAGAGTCATTAAGGAGTCCAGATTATTGAGAGAGGAAGACTACATGTTGTAAACTCAAGACCTTTTTGTTTACAAAATGATTTGCTTCCATTATCAACTGTTTCATTACTAACATATACAATCTGTTGTAAACTTTTAGAATAATCAACTCTGTAGTTGATAATGTACGTGAATACTGGATAATTTCAGTTTTAAATAAAACCAGTTAACTTAACTTGCACTCTGTGTCTCTGTCTAATCTCTGAAGTCGAACCACAATAAAATGGGTTAAAATTCCCCCTTACACATCTGAGAGGGGGAGTTTGGGTCGCTCCTGAAAAAAAAATGTACGCATGACTTTTTTGTTTAAAATTTCTTGCCTGTATCTCGTTATTACCAATTATATGGAGGCTCGTGGTTTATTTTTTCTGAGCTGAATGGATTGCAGAGCCCTTGATTTTAATCATTATATCAACCCTTTTCCTAATCCAGCAACACCTGCTCTAAGAAAGGAGTTCCTTCCACTCGTTCAATGTAGTGAAAGAAGGGGGACCATCTGGTGTTATATTTTTCTACCGACAGCCTTAATCTTGCTGTGACTGCCTCCATGACTTTAATCTCTCTTAGGTTACTCCACCATTGTTCCAGAGATGGCTGTTTTGGAGTTAACCAGTTTTGTGCAATTACTTTTACCCCTGCAATGATCAATATTCTAAATAGATATATTTGTGATTCTGAACGCAATTCTCTTGGTGGGTATCCTAGAACCACATCCTTGAAGTCTAGAGGTCGTACCAAAGTAAGTATTTCCATTCTGATGTGTCCCACTTTTTTGAGGGATGGTTAGCTAGATGTTTTGAAATTGTAGGCGTCATGAAGTATCTCCCTACTACCTTCCAACGGTATTCTCTCCAGAATGCCGAGGACGTGGTTTGGTGTATTTCTCTTCATATTTTCTCCCACTCTTCCTCTTCCATTGCGTGTCCCATGTCCTGCCCCCATCTATCCTGTATTGCCTGTTTGGCTAGGGTCTCCACTTCCACCTGGAGGCTTTTATAAAGGTGTGAAATAAAGTGCTTTATGTTCCCATGTAAAGCCCTGGCCTGGAGTGTTGTTATTATGTCTGCTGGGGTTGAAAGCATAGTTTCTATCCCTATTGCTGTATTTATATAATGTCTGCATTGTAGAAACCTGAAAAAGTCCTTGTTAGATAAATTATACTTATTTCGTAATGTTTTGTAATCCACCATCCTCCCATCCTGAAAAAAATTGAGTTAGGTACTTTAAGCCTTGTTCCATCCATTTGTTAAAGCAGCCATCTCCTTCCTGTGCTGGAAAAGCCGGAAGGTATTTCAATTGAATATATTGCCAAATATATGTTGGAAATTCCCATTGAGCTCTCACTTTTAACCATATCTGTAGAGTGTGTTTTGTCCAACAATTTCTTATTTGATTAATGTCTCCCTGCAAGATGGTCCAGTGTAGGAACCTCAATGGGGTTTTTGGATGATCGTTTTCCTCCATCACCCTCCAGGTACCCAGGTGAATAGGAGCTAATATTTTCACTATGGAGACAGTCTGTGCTGCCTGGTAATAGGCCTGAAGGTCCAGAAGCCCCAACCCCCTTTCTCCTTAGTAGCCATAAAACATGTTTTCTTTATTCTGGGCCATTTACCTGCCCATAAAAAGTAATTTATTTTCTTTTGAAGCTGTTTCAAATCTGCTTTTGGTATCAGAATAGGGAGTGTAGAGAAGAGAAACAATAGCCTAGGGAGTATATTAATTTTTAATGTCTCTATCCAGTTAATGAATGATAAAGGAAATAGGTGTCATCTGCTTAAGTCTTCAAATATTTGTTGTAGTAACTCCCAATAATTTACTTGGTGTAGTTTTGAAATTTCTGTTGGAATCCATATGCCCAGGTATCTAACATTGTCCTTTACCCATCTAAAATGTATTGTCCATCTCTCCTCTCCAGACATCCCAGCCCCCACCAGCATGACCTCTGATTTGTCAGTATTTAACTTAAATCCTGATATCTTCCCATATTGGTTCAGGAGTTGCATCAGTGCTGGTACTGAATTAAGGGGGTTGTCTAGGTATATGAGCATGTCATCTGCATACAGAGACACCTTAGATATTTGTCTGCCCACTCTGATCCCCGAAATGATTTGATGTTGTCTTATAGCTATTGCCAGTGGTTCCAAACTAATCGTAAACAATAGCAGGGATAGTGGGCATCCCTGCCGTGTTCCATGTTCAATTTTGAGGGTTCTGGAAAGAGCCGTATTAAATTTAACTTGTGCCGTGGGTGCACCATAACATAACTCAATCCACTTCTTCAACCTACCCCCCCAATCCCCATAGATTCCATAACTGTAAACAGGTACTCCCAATTAAGCCTGTCAAAGGCTTTTTCTGCATCGAGAAAAATAGCTAGTTGGGCTGTATCTATGGATGATCTATATTTTAAGATATTGAGAATTTTCCTGATATTATCTGATAATTGTCTATTCAGTATAAGACCCATTTGGTCTAGGTGTATGAGCAATTCTACACATTTTTGTAGGCACACTGCCATAATTTTAGTTAAAATTTTGAGGTCTTGATTAAGAAGTGAGATACGGCAGTAGGCCTCATAGGTGTCTACTGGTTTTCCTGGTTTAGGAAGTACAGTGATCATTGCCTCTCGCCAAGAGGCTGGAGCTTTTTCTTCTGTTATACAAGAATTAAAGACCTGGGAGAGAATTGGAGCGAGTGTCTCTGCAAACTTTTTACAAAAAGCTGCACAAAAACCATCTGGCCATGGGGTTTTTCCTATGGGCAATGAGTGTACAGTCTGAATAACTTCTTACTCTGTCATCAATGCACTAATATTTTCTTGTACTTGCTTTGGGAGGGATGGGATTTTAATTTTATTTAAAAAGGCTACCTTTGCTTCTCTAACACTCCTTCCCTCTCCCACCTCCTGATATAATTGTTTATAATAATTATGGAATTGCTCTGCTATGTCCTCTGGTTTTACTCAAGGCTTATCTGTATTATTCTTATTTTTTATTCTATATACTGTTCATTCAGCTTGAGCTTTTCTGAGTCTAAATGCCAAGAGTTTGGCCGCTTGACCCCCTGTTTCATGATGCTTTTGATCTGCAAACCTGAGGTTTCCCTCGACTCTTCTATTTTCATGCTGTGTCAAGGCCTCCCTAGCCCCATTCAGGTTTTTTAGAATGTCCTCTCTGCCCAGGTTTTGTTTATGTTGTTGTTCCAGGTCTTTCACATTTTACATCAACCTATTATATGTCAGTTGTAGAAGTTTCTTTGTGGTTGATGCCAAACTGATGATTTCTCCTCTCACCACTAATTTCTGTGCTTCCCATGTTGAGATATGTGAGCATCCCTGCTGAATGTTTATAGAATTAACTTATTTTATTTTTTCTCTTAGTATTTTCACAAAGTTTTTGTCATTCAGCAGGGACACATTTAGTCACCATGTTGTCTGCCTTGTGCTACTGTGTAACCTATCCCGGAAGAAGACAGGAGTGTGATCTGATAATGTTATATTATGGATTTTTGAATGTGTTATAGTATGCATTTGTGTTTGTTGTGTGTAGAATAAATCAGTCCTGGAATATGATGAGTGAGGGGTTGAATAAAAGGTATAGTCCTTCTCTTTCTGGTGTTGTTCTCTCCATACATCTGTTAGCCCCAATTCCTTTGTGAGTCCCACCAAGGTTCTGGTAACTTTTTTATTACAAAAATGTGCAGCTGAGGATCTATCTATAATTGGAACTGGGACAGCATTAAAATCCCCCAAAATTATTTGTCCTGGTGGTAAATCTGCTATTTTCTTAAATACTTTTTGAAAGAACTCTGCAGTGTTAGTTAATGGTGCATATATATTTACAAGGTGTAGTACGCTTCCCTGATGCTCAGCTGTAGCCCTTATGAAGTGGCCTGCCACATTCTTTTCTGTAGATTTTATTTCAAGGGCACTACCTCTCCTAAATAGTATCGCTACTCCTGCTTTCTTTCTGTTTTGGGAAGGAGCTGCCTCTACCCGCCCAACCCAGTTTCTTCGTAGCTTTAAATATTCCTCATTTGTGAGGTGGGTCTCTTGCAGATAGGCCACTTCACAATTCAGTTTTTTCAGCTTTGCTAATAAGCTAGCCCATTTTATTGGGGACTGAATTCCCTATAAATTAAAAGAAATTATCTGTATGTCCGCCATATTTATTATGTTTAGTTCCCATTGGTTTTATATCCATTTTTTGAATCAACAAAAAAGAAGAATGAACATTGACCCATTTCCCTTTACTTTTTTGGTGACCACACAGAGTGCTACAAAATTCAGCTTTTCAACATGAACACAAACCATTAAGAACAGGGACTTCTGGTTGGGAAATGGCACCTTGAAGATGCAATGGACTTCAGCTCTCACCTCACGTTCGTCTTTACAGTAGAATCCCCCCTTTGCAGCATCGACTTCTATGTTCTTACAAGTTTCAATATACTAGAAACATTACAAGGAAGGAAGAATTAAGCTAAAACAAAGAAACAAAGCAGTTACTGGGGCGAGGTAACGTGGAGAAATGGCACGCTCAGACCGCAACCATTTCCAACAGCTTAAAGATTTACAAGACGACGAAAATGAATTACAAAGCTCCGATTCTAACCAGCCTGCTCTCCCACAATCGGAAGCAAAGAGAGGTAGAAGAGATAAAGATAAAGAAAAAAAGAAACAGGTACCTGATCCTCCTAACTCTGAAACTATCCTGGTAGCAATATCAGAATTTCAGTCAGAGATGAGAGAGGCCCTTCAGAATATTCGAACAGACCTGACAGAGCTGCAATCTAGAACTGCCGAGATAGAAACCCAGACCACAGTCAACTTCAATAAAATATCAATCATGGAGAAGGCAGTATATGCACTAGCAGACGAGTAATTACACACATCTGTAAGGCTGGAGGCAGACGAAAAAACATACGTGTATTCGGATTACCAGAGGGAGAGGAGGGTGGTGATCCAGTTGCCTTTGCAGATATGCTGCTGCGACAATCTTTAGACTTGGGCCTGGATTACCAGCTGGATATAGAGAGGGCACATAGAGTGTTAGGCCACTGCCCTTCTAGGCCAGACGCTCGCCCTAGATTGTTTGTGATGCAATTTGTTAGCTTCTACCAAAAAGACCAGCTGTTAATTAAGGCCTGGCGAAAACAGAGAGTTCAATGGAGGGAACAGCGAATCCTGTTTGATAACGACTATGCCCCGGCTATGTAGCGTATGAGAAGGGAGTACACATCGCTATTCCCATCCCTCAGACCAAAGAATTTAAAATTCTGTACTCCATACCCTGCAAGACTGGTGGTTCAGTTTCAGGGGGTCCCATTACCTACCAGTCAGCATCGGAGGCCAGATCAGATCTTCTTCAGAGAGGAATCCTAAATATGAAAGAGGTCCCCAAGATGGCGATGAGAGATCAGAATACCTCAACCAGACTAGGGTTTTGAGGAGCTTCCAGAACAGAAATTGGTGACCAGAAACTACAAACAATATTGGACAAAATACAACACCTTAGGAATCCTACTCTGCAGCCTTAAACAGACATACCTGCGCAGGTACATTGGGGGATGGGGGCAGTCAGAGCAGAGGGACTACCATGGCCTAGATCTGGAGTTTTGAGGGGTTGAAGGAAGGAAATTGAATCACTAAAGATGGAGCCACATTATACCTTCACTTTTTAGTGGGGGGAAGATGGTGATCACTTGGCAATCTCCTGGCAGACGCCTTTCTCCCCCTCTTTATTCCTTGGGCTGAAGGATGGATCCATTCTTGCCCCCCCTTCCCCACCAACCTAATATAAACTGGTTTAAAAGTAACATGGCAGGGGAGCTACCCGCTACCCCTTCCCCCCAACAATGATTAAAAGAAGGCCTGGAGGCTTTGGCTGTTGGGAGTTACACGGAGGTGGGGGGACGGGGTGGTTTGAGGGGGTGGCTGAGATCTGGGTCAGCTGGGGGTTTGTGGGGTTAAGGGAGGGCATCTCCTTTAGAGGAACCCTGCACAATAAATGTCCCTCTGTACTAGGCGAAATAGATAGCAGGACATGGAGACTGCCTTTCTCTCCCCCACCTCTCTTGTTCCAGAGGACGGCCTTCTCCCTCTCCCCCCACCTTCTTTTCATCTTGTTTTTGTTCATTTTACAGACCAGCTCTTGAACATTCTGCTCCTTCGACCGGCATGGATGATTTCCTATGGATTAATCCAAAAATGGATGTATATGCCTCAACTTGAACTTTAAACTCTAGAACTGATTTTATCTTTGCTACTTGAGGACAAAATAGAATTTGGGGGGAATACATGGGAGTGATTATTCTTCACCAGTGGGGGAGTGGGGTCATTGAGGGTTGTTGTTTGGGGGATTGGGGGGTGTCTGGTTGGGGGGTGGAAAGTTTGATGTCAGTGGCTTGTGTTGGGGGGTGGTTTCTGAGGTTGGCCCCTCCCGTCTTGTGGGTCGAGGTGGGGTGCTCCGCCTCAACTCTCTACACCACTGAATTGGCAATCATTCATCTTTTTGATGGGATAATATTGTGGAATATTCTCCCAAAATCCGGTTCTAAATAGGCTGAATGATCCTCCATATAATGGGAGGTGGGAGAACTGGGTATTAAACGAATGATAAGGGGGACACGAATAATCTAATTAGATTTTGAACAAGGTGAATTGGGGTGAGAATGTATTTCTATGAAGCGTTCTACTCTGATCTCATCTAGATATTGATACCTAACACCTAACCACTACAGGATCAGTTACGGTAACTCCGTGTCTGTTCTGGGGGCTCCTCCTCAGACAGGTCTATACTCTCTTTTGAGAAGTGCTGCCCTGTCTCCAGACCACAGACATTTGTGGGTCTGGGACAAAGTGAGAAATGGTTTTTATTCCCACACAAATGGAAGACCAAATGTATATAGTTTCCTTGGTAAGAGGACAAATGGTTTTTCAACAGGTGTTTAAATTAATGGGTTGTTTGTTTTTGAACATGTTAAAACTGAAGAGGGATGGTGACACAAACTCAGATTTGATACTGCTGTCCTCAAAAAAGGTTGGACACGTGGTTTCTGGAAGGATACCAGATAATGATATTTCCTTTTCCTCTGGAGATGCTGAGCTTGGTTGTTTGGGGCCACCGGAGTAAGGAGGAAAGAATAATTTAAATGTAATCAAACATATACAATCTTTTCTGGAAACTGGACAATGCCCTACCTTCACTATATTAACAATCCCCTTAGACACTAATGACTGGTACTCCAGTAAATATTCTGTCATTAAATGTGAATGGGTTACATTCCCCTGTTAAAAGATATAAAATCATGCAATATCTACGCAATCAGAAAGCAGACTTATTTTTCCTACAGGAGACCCACCTTTCCCTGTCAGAACACTCTAAGTTACACTGGAAGGGCAGACATCAGGAGTTTGCCTCCTCTCATCCAAAAAAACATAAGAGGGGAACAGCTATTTTGATACCGGCCTCTACCCCATTTGAGGTTCTTGACTTTTTTTCCAGATCCACAGGGTAGATTTGTGATTTTATCCAGAAGAATTTACTCAAAGACTGTAACTCTAGTTAACACTTATTTACCTCCACAGACTCCACTTCCGGTTGTTAGATCATTCTTACATAAGGAGATGGAAAGATATAAAGGAATCTTGATCATGGGAGGAGATTTTAATCTGACATTGGATCCCTAAATAGATTCATCCAATTCAAATCCTAACAGACTACCCACTACTGGAAAATATTTTTAAAAAAGTAGCATATTTGAGGTTCGAAGACGTTTGGAGGAGGACTTTCCCATCAGTTCCAGGATATACTGTTTTTTCTGCACGACACAGAACATATTCTAGGCTGGATTACTTTTTTTGTTACGGGGGAACACCTTACATTAGTTCAGGATATGATAATTGAATCAAGAATACTATCTGACCATAATCCCCTGATTCTAAAAATTGACTTAGGGAAACAGCGAAAATCTAAAACTTGGAGATTTAATACATCTCTTTTAAAAGATCAGGAGTTTCTTGATGCCATGAGGAAACGTAACCCCCAGGCTATTCAGGAAAATCTGACCCCGGACATTTCTAGCACTATTCAGTGGGATACACTGAAGGCCATACTGAGGGGCGAGATTCTGGAATACACCTCCCGAAAATTGAAAAACCAAAACGCCAGGTTAAAATTTTTAGAAGATCTCCTGTCTTTCTATCAGCTTTTATACAGAGAAGGAGATGTTACTCTCCAGAGACGGATAAGAGGCTTAAAACAGGAGATACAAAACATTTTGGATTATAAAACTTTTCAGCAACTGGCATATTTATGACAATATAACTATGGGGGGGCAAAAGGGGCAAGAAACTTGGTACAGAAGCTGAGGACCAATAAAAGAGCTCCTATTATATTGAAAATAAAATCCCACGCCACTGGCACTACCACTTATAAAGAGAACCAAATTAAACAGACTTTTATACAATTTTATGAATCTTTTTATACAGCCCCCCTCCCCCCCGGAACACAAACATGGAATCCAGGAGTTCTTAGACCAAATCCCTTTACCTAAACTTTTGAAAACCCAGATTTCTCAATTACAAAGACTGATTAGACCAGAGGAGATACTTTATCAGGTAAAAAGAATTAAATCTCAGAAAAGTCCAGGCCCAGATGGATTTAGTCCAGAATGGTACAACGCGTTTATCCCCCAACTATTACCTACCTTTCTCCCAGCCTGTAGAACAGTCTTTGAGGGAGAGACCCCTCCTCCTTCTTGGAATTATACTATCTTAACTCCTTTACTTTAACCTGAAAGAGACCCCACCCTTCCCAAATCTTATCGACCAATTTCTATTCTAACATGGATTATTAATTATTTATGGCCATTTGGACCAAAAGATTGGAACCCATTTTACTTGATTTAATGCACAAGGATCAGGCGGGCTTTGTGAAGTCAAGAAGTGCTTCACACAATCTTCGTAGACTGTTTCTAATTATGGAACATCTTCAGGCCCGAAAGATTCCTTCTATTATAATGAGCCTTAATGCAGACAAAGCATTCGACAAGGTGGGATGGGATTTTTTATAGGTTACCTTGTCTAAATTTGCATTTCCAGATTCCTTTTCAACCTGCCTTAAAAATATATACTCATCCCCCAAGGCCTACATTCAAATTAATGGTTCATTATCTCAACCAATACCCATACAAAGGGGAACAAGACAGGGATGTCCCTTGTCCACCTTACTATTTGCTCTGTATGTAGAACCTATAGCAGAGTTAATTCGAAGAGATGTGGGTGTGGAGGGGGTCCCTATGGGTCAGAGGAATACAAGGTGGCTTTATTTGCTAATGATATTTTGGTTACAGTCCTCTCTCCGGAGACTTCCCTCTCGGACCTGTGGGATTCCCTGACACTTTTCTCTGGGATATCAGGGTTTGTTTTAAATATAACCAAAACAGATTTGCTGGCTCTAAACTTTTCTCCAACTCAATTATTAAAGAATAAGTATCCCTTAAAATGGCACAAAACACAAATTAAGTACTTGGGTATAGTAATCCCAAAACATTTAGAAAATATGGAGTTACTAAATTATGAACCATGGTCAATACAAATTCAATCAGAGTTAACAACATGGTCCACTTTGCCTTTGGGCTTTTTTTCAGAGAATATAGTCCATTAGAATGACCATCCTACCAAAACTGTTGTATCTGTTTCAAAATATTCCAACTTTGCCTGCTAATTTTTACTTTAAGTCTTGGGATAGAATAATTTCTAATTTTATCTGGCACAGCCAGAAGCCTTGAATAAGGATGTCCTTGTTGCAGCTTCCATTGACAGGGGGAGGAGCAAACTTACCCAATTTAAAACTATATACTATGGCATCTTTTTTCAAGATTCTAATATTGTGGCTCTCCCCGTCTTTTGAAGCTCCTTGGAAGGATTTGGAGTTTGCCATTAATGATTTATACAACATCCTGAAAATAACCATGGCTTCAATAACCAAGGCCCCACAGAGGAGGGACTTTACACCCTTTAAAGCTTAAGTTTTAACACAATGGTACTGTCTAAAGAAATATAAATGCTTTAAAGAATATTTTTTCCTATTTACTCTGATCTCGGAGGATGGATCTTTCATCCCAGCAACATTACACCACACCTTTATTAGGCAGAGGAGGGTGGGACTACAATTTTTTAGACAATTTATAACTGATAAGGGCATTGTCCAGTTAGAAACATTACAGAGCGACTATGGTTTACCTGAAGGGGACATCTATAGATATACCCAGGTTAAAAATTATCTTCTAGGACAAAGAGACGTAACATCTCAACTGCCCAATCCAGTTCCAATTTTTTAGAAATTCCTAGAGGATGCTATAGCTGGTCATCTGTGGGCACATCTGGTGGGCCACATATACCAAATCCTACGTGAGGGTTTGGGAGACTCGTCACTTTCCATCATGAGAAGCTGGGGCAGGGATTTGGAAATGGAAATCTCCAAACAGGATTGGCTTCCAGCTTCCCCTATGGCTTGTAAAATAACCCACTCAAGCATTTGGAGGGAATTTGCCTGGAAATGCAGAGTACATTTTTTCCGATCCCCAGCTATTTTACTTAAACATCTCCCCTCCTCCTATGGTAGATGCTGGAGGTCTTGTAGATGCCAGATAGCTGACCTTGCTCATATTTTTTGGACATGCCCCCTATTAACGCCATATTGGTGTAATCTCCAACAGGCTGTGTCGGAATGTTTGGGAGAAGAGATCGCATTAACAGCAGAAATGCTTCTCCTGGCAATATTTCTCCCACATACCCCAGTCTGGCATGAAACTTTGTTACCCATTTATATTGCAGCTGCCAAAAAGGCCATAACAAGATGATGGATGTCAGAGACGGTTCCTATCATAGGGTATTGGAACAGGATAGTATCCAGCATCTATCATTTGGAGTCTCTTATAGCTAAATTACATAATAAAGCCTCACAGGCTGAGTTATTGTGGAGACCATGACTATTTTACAATTCCAGTAGAGACCCTGACTTTGTACCTTGAAAATGGGAAGCAGATGATGTAAAGGGTGGTCAGGGGGAGGAGACTCTATACAAGGATGTGGAGTTTTCTCCTTATGGGCACCAAGGGTAAATACAAGGTGGCTTTTAGATCTAATGTTTTTAATCAAAATGTGGACAGGAGTAGTAGAAAAAGACAAACTAACAAAGTAATTGATTGCAATGTATTGTGGTCGCATTCTTTCTTCTTTAATAAAAAGAAACTTGGAAAAAAAAAAAACATTAAGAACAGAAAGATTACTTCTTAAACAACGAAAACTTTTTAACCTGAGATTTGTTCTATTTTCTAAATTATCCTGCTTCCTAGGTGAATAATCTATACCCTCTTGGTTTATAGCAGAAATGTAATCCTGTGTTGTCAGTTCAGGATAGGCTGAGTACTATTGGTGGGGTTCCCCCCCCCAACAGTCTCTAGGCCTTAATTACACAGGGTTTGTTGTTCTTCTCTCTTTTAGGTCACCAACATCAGACTAGGTTCCTCCCTCCTCACATTTCTATACCGCCCCCTCCCCAAAGAAGCATTTCAGTCCTCTGATCCTTTAGTCCCTGTATCTTTTGGTCAGACGGTTTAATTATAGTCCCTTGCCTTCTGACATAATATAACAGTGAGTTATCTGGGAGTGTCGTGCATTAATTATGCATGGATGGTTCACCCACTTCTCCTCAGGTTCAAGTGTACCTGTAATGTTTAAGTCTCCATTTTCTGTTCCCCTCGTCTCTTGCTTCAGCCTTCATTAATCTGTTGTTCCGTTCTAACAGTGTGTCGTCGGGGATCTGCTTGCCTAATTTTATCAAGTCTGGTGCTAGATAGCGTGGAAATTGCCATGGTGGATTTCGCTGTCTGTCCCTGGCACTAATATTCCAGTCGTCTGCGAGATGCTGCTTCTCAAACGTTTCCATTGTAAGATCCGGAAGTGGGATTTGGTGTTCTTTAAGAAATTTGGCCACTTCTACCAATTAGTTATACCCTTTCGTTCCATCCTCCATTGTGATTTTTAGTCCACTGGGAACAAAAGTTGAGCCTTGATCTAGTGTTTCTCCCGTAATTCTTTAATCACTATTCAAACCATATTTCTTTTGGTTTGTAGCTCCATTAAGTGGTCTTGGTCAAAAAAAAATCGGAGCTCCCTCGAAGGTGAATGATTTATGCCACTAAGCTTCTTGTAAAATAATTTTTCTTGAAATCTCAACATTCATATTATTCAGGATCATGGGCGTGATTTAGGGTCGGCTGGTTTCTGTTCAAGGGAGCGATGTGCTCGCACCATGTCTAGTGAGATATCTGAGGGCAATGAGAGCTGGGTCCTTAATAAATGTTGTACAAAATCTATAGGAGTCGCATACCCTTCTTCGGCCCCCTCTCACACCCTGTAAATTCTAAAGTTGTTCCTTCTCGCCCTATTTTCAGCATCTTCCAGGCGTTCTTGTACCAGCCTGTCCCTCCGAAGTAAGTATAGCAAAATCCAATTGCTTGATTCCTGGGCCTCTGTGACCTGTGCCACTTTCTGTTCATTCTGCATGACCTTTTTATCTATGCTCTTCAGGACGCTTTTAAGGTCTGTAAACGAGTATTCTGTTTTATTTACGGTTCTTAAAATTTGCAGTATTGCTTGGGCTGTTGTTGTGGATGAAGTTCTTCATCCTCATCTGCTACTGAGCCTGTCTCCATCCGTCTTTCAGGCCCTGTAGTTGTGTTTAGGCCGTCCATCGCTGCATCAATGGAGAGTTGTTTGAATTTAGATTTTGGATCCGGTGTTTTCAGTTCTTTTTGTCAGGGTGGTTTGCTGACCATCTGTTGTATTGTATTTCACCATTTTTGTCCAGAAAATACCATTAAGGCAAAAGGATTCCTTTAGATGTTGGAAGGTTTTACCTGTAGCACTCAAGTTAGGCTGATGACATGTTGGTGATGTCACAGGAAGTCCTAGTACTGCCCTTTAAAGGATGAGAAAATAGTTACGGTGTCCCGGTCTTGACAGCCAAGTGCAGTACTCTGTGTTCTATTGCTGCATTGGTGGAGGTGGAGGTACAGGTGGTGACATCTGATTTTTTTTTTTTTATTTATTTATTTTGTTAACTGGGTAAACATATGAGCCAAGGTCCTTTTTCATATGATATACAGTGTGTTACAAAAACATGAATAGAAGGCTAGGTTTTTGTTTTGCACAAGTCTCAGATGCCTCAGCTCTTTCTGCACCAGAGGTACAGTACCCATAGCTTCTGTGGAATGGAGTTAACACACAGAACTTCTAAAGCTGAGCTGAACCAGTGGCACTGAAGTTTGAGGCACTGGACATTACATCTCAACTCCACGCCAATGACCTGTGTTCGGGAGCAAGTGCAGGTCATTGGGGGTCAGCCGGGGTGGGGAGGGAGAAGCTTGAGCCTCCAAAGGACTGCTCTCCTCTCCCAGGTGGGTGGGTTGCTGCTTCCTGCTGAACAACTGCTCCAAGATGGAGGCCTGAAGGGTAGTGCTGGACACGGAGAGACATGAAAGGAGGTCATTGCATGCGTGCCTGCAGTGAGGAGTGGGGAGAAAACAAAAAAAATGGAGCTGGCAGGCTCCATGATGTCCTGGCCGTGTCCCCGGTTTTGGTTTCCCCGGCTTCTGGATTGTGCTCAGGAGGGGGGCAGCACTCCTCACTCCAGCCCCATCACGGGGGAAGGATCCGTGGGGGAATTGCCGGGGTGGAGCTGGATCAGGATCACCCAGGTTTGGAGGAGGAGCCCTCTAAGAAGGGGCTGGAGCCATCTGTCAGCCCCGCAGGGAGATAGAATAATTAACAAAAAAAATTCTAATGCTGATGCAAATGCATGACATCAGCAGGGGATGTGCAAATGCCAGGTGGCCTGAGTCTTCCCTCTCCAGGAACAAAACACCTCCCCTCTGACAAAGTTGGCCCCTCACCATCCTGTGTGGGATTTCTGGCCTTACAAGCCAAAATTCCTTTTTTCTACACAATTAGCTCTGGTAGTCTTCAAGGCTTCATGACTGCTCTTGTTGGGACCTACAAACACTAGACATCATTCTAATTTGTGAAACATTTTAATTTTTCATAGGTTAAACTGTGGAACTTATCTAGTATCCAGTTTATAGAAGTTACATTCCTTGAAGCTACTTTTGAAAAGATAGCATAATACAAAATACCATCTTATCTTTCCAGAACGAGGAGCAGTTCCTTGCAGTACAGGGCCTTAAACTTAGAAACACAGACACATAGAATGTGATGGCAGATAACAACTGTTGGTCCCACCCAGTCTGCCCATTTTTTTCTTTATTTTTATGTTTGCGTGCATGCACACACAGCGAACATTTGTTACCAGAGTGGCCTTTGAGGGGTGTGACACTGTCAGTCCAAAGCAGAGTGGTCTGCAAGGGGCTCGTCAGTGTCACACCAATCATCAGCCAGGCTGATCATGACAGTGTTCTGGCTTACTGGGTGGAAACTTTGTGTAGTTCAAAGGAGAAAGCTGACCCAATCATAGGTCGGTTCTTTCCTTTGATCTACATAACGCTGCCCAGCAACCACAGCTGATCTGTCATGACCAGCCTGCTGAGGTTGAATTACACCCTGCAAACAAGAAAACCATCCATCAATGTCTGTTGCTGTCACTGCCCTTACAGTCCCCACACTTGACCCTCCCACTCAGCACTCACCCCCCATGCAAACATAACACTAACATTGGGGGTGTCCAATCCCTATTGTTGCCACCTGAAATTAAAAAAAAGTCCCCAAGTTTTTTTAATGTATGTACCCTGTGAAAAATTAAACCAAGCATCAATGTCTCTGACTGCTATCTGTGTTACTGTGTACCCCCCAAACCTCCCACTCAGCACCCCACCCACATACACACACACACACACACACACACACATATAACACTGACACTGGGGTGCCCAATCCCCAGTGTCACCACCTGAAATAAAGAAAACCTAGTAGTTTTGATGTATGTGTGTGTATACATATATATATATATATATATATATACTGTATATATATATATATATATATATATATATATATATATATACACACCTCTTGGCCCACCTTGTCTGCCTATTTTCTGTACATGCAGTCACACTGCAGACCCTACTTGATCTTCAGCTCCCCCCCTTCCCTTACCTCTAAGATGCCCTTATATCTATCCCTTGCCTTCTTTAAACCCATTACAGTTTTTGCTCTCATCACCTCATCAGAAAGGCTGTTCCAGGCATCCACCACCCATTCTGTGAAGAAGTGCTTTCTTACATTTCCCCTGAGTCTATACCCCTCCAGCTCCCTAGCATGACCCCTGGTTCTTGAGCATCCTTTTCTCTGAAAACAGAGTCCCTCTTGAACATTATTTATACCCTTGAATTTGAAAGTCTCTATCATAGTCCCTACTCCCTCCTTTCCTCCAGAGTGTACTTATTAAGGTCCTTCAGTCTCTCCTCATAGGGCTTTTGATACAGATTGCACACAATTTTAGTTGCTCTTCTCATGACCGCCTCTACTCTGTCTATGTCCTTCTGGAGATGAGGACTCCAGAACTGGACACAGTACTCTAGGTGGGGTCTCATCAGAGATTTATACAGAGCTATCACCACCTCCCTCTTTCTGATGGTGATACCCCTCCCTATGCACCCCAGTAATCCACTGGCTCTCCCCACTGCCTTGTCACACTGTTTAGCCACCTTTAGGTCATCAGATATGATAACACTCAGGTCTCTTTCATGTTTGGTGGTTGCCAGTACCACTCCCCCCATTTTGTACTCCGATCCTGGGTTTCTATGCCCCAAGTGTATAACTTTGCTCTTTTCACATTGAAACTTAGCTGACACATTCTTGACCACTCCTCAACCTTACCTAGATCTCTATTCATTTTTTCCACCTTCCCCTGGAGTGTCCACTCTATTGCAGATTTTAGTGTCATCTGCAAAATGACATACCTTCCCTTCTAGTCCCTCTACAGTGTTGCTTATAAAGATATTAAAGAGGACTGGCCCAGTACTGATCCTTGCAGCACCCCACTAGTCACCCTCCCTTCCACAGAGTGAACTCCATTTACCACCACCCTCTGACGCCTATCCTCCAACCAGTTACTTACCCAGTTTACCACCATTGGTCCCACTCCTAGGCTGCCCAGCTTGTTTATGAGTCTCCAATCTGGAACAATGCTGAAGGCCTTACTGAAATCTAGGTAGGCCACATCCACCGCTCCACCCTGGTCTAGTTTCCTGGGTACCCAGTTAAAGAAATCTATAAGATTTGTTTGACATGACCTCCCCCAGTGAATCCATGCTGCCTTGGATCTTGTAAGCCACTGGATTCAAGCTGTTCCACAATCCTTTCTTTCAGTAGAGATTCCATTAATTTCCCCACCACCAGTCACACTGACTGGCCCATAACTGCCAGCCTTCTCCCTGCTCCCACTTTTGTGAAGTGATACTACTCTTGCCCTCCTCCAGTCCAATCCATCGATGTCTGTTGCTGCCACCACTGTTACTGTTCCCCCACCTGACCCTCCCACTCAGCACCCCCAAACATAACACTGACACTAGGGGTGCCCAATCCCCACTGTCGTCACCTGAAATAAAGAAAACCATCCCTCATAGATTTTTTTGATTACACCCTGTAAAAAAATCAAACCATCCATCGATGTTTGTTGCTGCTGCCGGCATTACTGTCCACCCACCTGACCTTCCCACTCAGGACCCCCCCCCAAGCCCTTACTAACCTATCTACTGGGGGTCCAATGCCATAATCCTCTTTGGACCACAGACATGTTTTCACTGTTCAACACAGGACCGCAAACTAAGGAAATCAGGTATGCATTTCAATGTGGTGTTGAACTTACTGGCATAACTAGGTAATTTTTGAAAATGTTTTGCCCCAAATTTTCAACATGTCTTTTTTGTGACCCCACCTCATGAACAACCGTAGTGAAATTAGGCAAATCTATCCCAAAAGGTTATTTTGTGGTTGCTATGCAAAATTTACCTTTTGGGTAGGAGTTGAAAATGTTCTCTGCTTTTATTCATGAGGTAGGGTCGTAAGAAGGCTATGTTGAAAATTATGCTCTCCATCGCCGCTGCAACTCTACAGGCGAAGACCACCACAGTGACAGGATTTGGCCAAAATCCGCATGTCACTGTGATGGTCTCTCTGCAGCCAGAGGATTGCCCGCAGGGTGTTTCACCCCGGTCCAACTCCGACTCGGAATTAGAATCCTAGAGACTGGAGGGTTCAGGAGGTGCAGCCCCCCGATGGAAACATGGAGGCATCCCGACAATCGCATTGACAACACTCGCACACGGCTGTCGCTGTCAGGGGTGTTTCCGTAACTGCTGTCGCTGCGGTAAGGTAAAACCGTTGAAAATTTGGGGTAAAAATATTAAAAAAACAACAAAGTTATGAGCCTACATTGAAATTCACAAATGCAGGTGTGTAACTTTGGTAATTTCCAATATTTTGACCCCAAAATTTCAATATAGCCATTTCTTCACAGCACCTCATGAATGTGACAGCTGTCATTTTGCAATTCCTGGGTAAAATGTGTTTTTGCACTTGTGGTGCAAAATCACCTTTTGGGTAGGATTTGAACATTTTCTCCATCCTTATTCATGATATGGGCTCATAAGAAGGCTATGTGGGGTTATAAGAAGGCTATGTTTAACATTTGGGATAAAAATATGAGAAAACAACAAAGTTATGAGTCTATGTTGCATTTTTTCATTGCACGCTCGTAACTGTGGTCATTTTCAATATTTCAAGACTCAAGTTTGTTTATTTGGGATAATTTCATTGAGCATGCTCATTTACAATGATATCCCATTGTACAAATAAAATAAAATTATATAAAATTCCATGAAAAATACATAATAAATAGTACAAAAACATATCAGAAATATTATGCCAACAAAAACCTTAAATAACTCCTTTTTTATACAAAAATATCAAAAGGAAAAAATCAAAATTGACAGTACAGACTTAACAATGCTCACATATCACAAATATTGTGTAAGCAATAATACCCGACAGGGTGGGCATTATTGGAATATAATTAATGGTTTCCCTTTTTTTCCCATAGGGAAAACATGGCATAATTTGCCATAATGAAAGAGTGTCCATTACGTCAAACATGCTCACGGTTTCCCTCACGGTGCGCATGTGCCCGCCGCACTTCCTCACTTCACCACCGTGTCTGCTCGCCGAACCGCTAAGGGACAGCAAACCACCACCTGGACTAGGCGGTAAGTACTAAAAAAAAAAAAAAAACCTGCCAAAAGTTTTAAAATAAACCCTCAGGGCTGCGCACAAAATAAAAAAAAAATTAACTCAGTAAACAAACTGCCGACTGCGGCCATGCACTTCAACTTAACCGGACCACGGCTGCACAGCAACATTTTATTTTATACAATTGCTGAGGCAAAAAAAGGAAAACCCAGCAATTATATAAATTAAAATATGGGTCGGGTGTGTAACCAGTTAAGTTACACACACCAGGTTAGATGCTAATCATAAACCCCTCGCTATGTAGCATCTAACTCGGTGTGTGTAAACTTCTCATTACACACCTCAACCCATACTTTATTCTATTTATAACGGACTGCCCAGGGGCGTAATGAGGCCCGATGCCACAGGAAGGTCCGTTATATCCCATAACACCCACCCTGGAGGGTATTATTGCACTTAGAAAATGGGCTATAGGTAACAGTTATATAAAATATGAAAAAACAATAAAATAATTAAAAGCAAGTTAAAAAGGAATTAAGTCAGTTTTGTTGTAAAGGAGTTCCTTTCATTGTGCCAGCAGAGGGCACTGTTGCTATTAAGACTTGTTATTTTTTCCACTTTCCGTTTCACTTTTCTCTTGTTGTTTCTTACACTGATTATGCAAAGACCCCTTACACACACAGAACCACTGGTAAAAATATGAACCCTGTATTTTAGCACTTTTGGTAATAATTCCCAAAAAGGTACCCTGGAGTTGCTGTCATCATCCCCCTCCCCCCTTTTTTTTTATTGGGATCACAATCGGAGTGGAAGAACGGGAAGTTTAAAACCAGTTGCTGTTACTGTTCCCGGATAGTTTTTCTTTTCTTCTTTTTAGCCACTGCATAGTTTTGAAGCCGTTTTCCAAGTGCCATTATTGCACTAGACTGGTGACTGGACGGAGGCAGGAGGGCGGCATGCTGACTGGGTGAGTTTGGTGTCAGGAAGGTGGTAACACTTGTGGTGCAAAATTATGTTTCAGCCATTGTTCTATAAATGACACCTGTCATGCTCAGAAGGAGTGGTCATAAAAAGATTATGTTGTAAATTTGCGGTAAAAATGTGAAAAAACAACTAAGTTATGAGGAAACGAATTGTTCCAACATTTACTCATAACTATTTTTTGTAGATTTTGGCCCCTAATGTTCAACATATCCCCTGTGTTGCCTCACCTCCTGAACACAGCAGGTGCCATTTTTCATATCCCTGACAAAACTTGTTTCCACAGTTTAACAGTGAAATCACCTTTCAGATGGGATTTTAAAAATTCTACCTGTCTTGATCGTAGATCAGGTCATAAAAAGACTGTTGGACATTAGGGGTCAAAATGTGGGAACCGACTTAAAAGTAAATATTGCCTCTCAGCTGCCCTATCCTGGGTAAATATATAGCAAAAATGTGTACAAGCAAGACCCATTACAACTGCAATGCCAGCGATGAACATTCAGCACTGACAGATGCTTATTTGCCGCAGATCCTACTTGATCTACAGCACAATCTCTTCTCCCCCCCTTCCTTAATCCTACAATTCCTTTATGCCTGTCCCAGGCATTTTTTGACCTCCCCTCATTGTTTTCACCCCCACTACCTCAGCTGGAAAGCTGCTCCAGGCATCCACCACCCTTTCTGTGAAGAAGTACTTCCTCACATCCCTCCTGAATTTACCCCCCCTCCAGCATCATAGCTGCCACCTAATTCTAGAGAACCTTTGTCTCTGAAAAATACCCCTTTCTTGTACCTTATTAACCCCCATGAGATATTTAAAGGCTTCTATCATGTCTCCCCTCTCCTCCAGGGTGTACATATTTAGCTCCTTAAACCTTTCCTCATAGAGCTTTGGATGCAGACCCTGCACCATTCTGGTAGCCCTCTTCCGGACCACATCCACTCTGTCTATGTCCTTCCTGAGATGTGGTCTCCAGAACTGGACACCGTACTCATGGTGGGGTCTTACAAGTGATCTACATAGTGACAGCACCACATCCCTCTTGCTGCTGGCTATACCCCTTCCTATGCACACAAGCATCCCATTAGCCCTTCTGACTGCCTTGTCACTCTGCCTGGCCACCTTTAGATTATCTGATATGATTATCCCTAGGTCTCTTTCCTGCTTAGTCTTTGTCAGTATCACTCCATCCATTCTGTACTCCAATCCTGGGCTTCTATAACCCAAGTGCATTTTTTGCACTTCTTTTCATTAAAACCCAGCTGCCATACCCTTGACCTCTCTTCCAGTCTTTTCAGATCCCTGCCCATCCCTTACACACACACACACACACACATATATGCCCACTCTGTTGCAAATCTTGGTGTAACCCGCAAGGAGGCAGATCTTCCCTTCCAGTTGCTCTATTGTGCCAACTCCATGGACCAAATGGGCCAAACAAATGGCCACCAAAAATAGTCCAGATGGTCATAAGGTGCTACAGTGCCTGAGGCATAGATTGGAAGTGCAGTTCATGGGAAGCATTCATAATTAGATTCAAGTTCCATAATGATACCGGCTGCCTAATGTTCTGCTGCTCACTGCTGTGAGAAATCAATAGATATCAGGGCGAGAATGGTGACTTAGATCGACCCATCCACTGCTGAGCTTTAGTCCTTGATCGACAGTTTACAAAGGACATAAAGCATATTTGCTGCAGTGCCAGATAAAGGAAACATCCTAGTAGCTTTGATCCATGCTGCCTCTTTCTGCTCCTGCTACAGATAATCAGCTCTTCTTCAGCCTGTCTTTCAAGTCTCAGCCATTGCAGGGCATGCTTGTTATTTTGTTTGTTCCTGTTCATATAGCTTCATGGGATCTGTCCATTATGTACTGCGTCTTGTTGTTTGTATTTATAGTCGTAATTTGCATCTTCGTTTGTAAATTTGGACACAGTGTGGACTGGTGTTGGCTTCACTTGCACTCTGCAATTTTGCTTGTACAATTATTTATGCATGCTGCACCTGTTTAATTCAGGGACCCCACCCCCCTTCCTTTGGTTACAACTGTAAATGAGATGATTTTATGTACCTCTGCTTTGCCTTGCTGGACCAAATAAATTTCAATAAAAAAATACATAGACGGGAAGCTGACACTGACACAGTAATGTGCAGTGGCAGTGGGAAAAGCAAACTGAATTCTGGGCTGCACTGAAAGAAGCATACCATGCCTTGAATGTGATGTGATGCAATTCTCCCCCTTCATATGGCACTGGTAAGGCTGCACTTGGAATATTGTGTGCGATTCCAGCTGCTGTATTATATAAAGTATATGGCAGCAATTCAAAGGGCAATTAAAATGATTAGGGTGTAACCCTTCCGAGAAGGTGGAGTCATTAGCTTGTCTTAGCTCTCCACCTGCACTGCAGACATTAATGCAGGAAACTCAGAACCTGCATGGATGGGGCTTAATTTTGAAAAAGTTGGGTGCAGAGTGCTCCAGGTGGGAGGAGTTTAGTTATGTGGCATGGGGGAGGAAGAGGTGAGAAAGGGCAGTTCCATGTCAACAAGATGAAAGGAAGGAGACTGAAGAAGGGTCCTCCTCATGAGGACTCCCATGATGTCTTTCAGGCTTGAATTTCAGTGAGGGTGGAGTATTGGGGGCCCTGAGTCAAGGTGGTGAAGGCTGAGTATGAAGACGATCAAGAGGGGTCAGAGGCCCAGAGATGATCAGTGTGTACATCTGCTCCAGAGGTGACTTCTAGTCATCCTGCTTCCCACCTGAGGTAAGAGGTACATGTGCCAGGGTTGTGGCCTCACCATTCAGTCCAGCCAGGGCTGAAGGTGGCATCACCTGGTGTGGAGGAATGTAGGAGGTTAGTCCACCACATGGAGTTGAACTATTTGTCCTAACAAGCTCTCCAGCCAGGAACTAAGTTGGAAGAAAATCCAACAAAATCCACCAGGTTAGGGACACCAAAGGGGCCAGGAAGTACCAGAAGGTCAATGGTCTCAGACCACAGTTGGAAGGGCCCTGGAGCCTTGTGCAGGTCTTTGAGCCTGAGTCATTCCAGTCTGTGAGACAAGCCATTGCACAATGGTCTACACTTTATTTTTTATTTATTTATTTATTTATTTCAATCTTGGATTACAATACCTTTGAGCGGGAGACCGCTCTTTTACAAAGGTTCCACGTCATAGAGGGCGGGTATACATACAATGTGGGTTTAGGAATATCTAGCTAGGTGAGTAAACATAGACATAATACATTTTAAATAGGAAACAGAGATGTTTTAACATTAGGATAATTCGGGTAACAGAAGCAGCCAAGATGGCATTGTCAGGTAAAAGACAGTAAGCAGCTATCCAGAAAGGAGAGTGAGGGGAGATGACTATAGGAGGGGGGATGGGAGGGGGGTGCAGGGGATTTATTTATTTATTGTTGACCAGGTAAGTGCACTAGACAAAGTCTTCCTATTTTCAGGCACGACCCGGGGGAGGGGGATACAGTTGAATGCCAACTGACTTTGAACCAGATTAAGCTGTTGGTGGTATTTCAGTGAATGGGGGTTTGGCCAGGGCACTGGGGAAATTCCCCTACTCCACTGCTGGCAGTAGGGGGACTTGCTGCCTGTGAGCCATGGCCACTTTGAGTGGAACACCAAGAGAGCAGGACTTCCAGATGGAGGGGAGAGACTTTCTTCAGAGCAACTTGTTTTAGAGGATTCAGAGGTTTTTATGGACGTTATGTCTAATTTTCAGTGAGTTGGAGACTTGGAGATATTGCCTGATGGTAACGTTCTAAACTTAAATCACCCTGAAGTAAACAATCCCGCACGGAATACACCTGATACAGAAATGGATGAGAAATCCCTAAAAGAGCTGTTAATTGCGGAAAACGAGAGGCATCTTTGTGAGACTGAGCACTTGGTCGCGAAACTAACTCGTTTCCAGGACTCTGAGCCTAATGTTAAGCCACCGGACTCACCTGTTGCTGGGCCTGCATTCCGGAGTGACATGGCAGCTGAAGTACACCTTGAAGGGCCAGGTAAGCCTGTCAATCCTTTGGCTTCTGAACTCGATATTGCAAGCTCTGATATTCCAGTTTCTCCAGCTGGCAGTAAAGAAGTTATTGATTGCTCGTGCCAAAAGCTGGAGAAACCTATGGTTTTGACTATGAAACTGTGGTACAAGTAGAGACTTCTAACTCTGAGGGTAACCTAATTACGGCTCAGCGCAGACTGTGCTGCATGACTGTCAGGTGGCTCCTGGAGATTCATCACGCCCTACTCTCTCTAAGTCTGCTGGATTTGTTTTTCATGCTGAGCTGCCGGCAGCACCCTCACTTGTATAAAATCCTGCTATCATCTACCAGACTTCTCCCACTACACAGGACGGCTTAACTGTTTTTTCTTTCTCCTGAGATTCAGACCCACGGACAGGGTTGCGGGAAAATAACACACTTAAGCAAACAGCTCCTACAACAACTGAAATAAAAAGGATATCTGCAGCCTCTCCTGTGTTAGAAACACCTCAAATTACTCTTACTCTTTCTGAGACTTCCCATGGTTCTGCCATACAGGTACTTGACGCTATATTGCCTGCTAGAACCTCTGAAGAGCTGTGGTCTCCTCAAAAAGCCTTAAGTGAGGCGGGTTGGACAAGAACTGAAAAAAGTATCTGGATTCCCACCCCAGACTGGGACTCCACGCTTCATTTTACCCCAAACTCCCCTGAATGGTGACCTAAAGTATCTGTTTCTACCTTGTCTATGGAACCACAAGAAGGGGCTGTTGCAAATGATTCAGTATTTGACCACCATATTTTACCATTGCAAGATACAACCTCTGCAGCTCAGAACTTGTTTGACCTTTCGAAAACTGATCCAGCCTTAATAGTGACTGAGGATCCTCCTTCCCCTATGGATGCAACTAAACCGCTCCTTTCTGATCTTTTTTCTAAAATTAAAAAAGAAGTTGCCCCAAGGCGTAATGCGGTGTGCATACATTAGAAAGGTGGTTTAAAAGTACGCCCTGACAGGCACTACATGGGCAAGTTATTATTAAAGGACTCACTAAAGTTTTCTCCTAAAGATGTATTTGCATTTATAAACAGTTCCGGAGAAGATAACTTTGATATCAGTTTTAGAACTGCTTATGGGTTAGACATATTTTGGGAACGGTATAATCAAGTCAAATTTTCTCCCACATGGACCCCCTTTTTGGTTATTCCTTTAACTAAACCTTTAATAAAATATGTTACTGTGATGTTCCGAAATGAGGGAGTCCATGTGGAAGACATAACTTACTGGCTTAGTCAGAAGTGTGATGTAATGAGCCCACCGTGGCCATTTTAGATACAGAACTTTTCTGGGCTGGAGGTTGGCGGTATAAAATCAAGCTCCAACAATCTGAGGCTGGCATTGAGCATATTCCAAATTCTTTTTTACTGGGCAGAGACAGAGGTGTTTGCTTCTATGCAGGTCAACCTCGAGCTTGCTATAAATGTGGCTCCAAAACACACCTCTCTGGCTCCTGTGATAAGCCCAGATGTGACAATTGCGGTGAGATTGGGCATATTGCTTTTCAGTGTGCAAATCTCACTAGATGTGATCTCTGTGAGGAAAAAGAATATGTCTTTTTGGAATGTTCATGGGCTGCAAAATATAAAGCCTCTTGCTTAAGCCCAGACCTTCTTATACAAAAGGCCCAAGATTCATTTCCTTCCAAACCAGCTAAACCGCCAGTGTCTGCTACCTTAATCAAACCTCCACCTGAGGATCTCCCCCCTCCCTCGCCCTATTCTTTTCCAGCCCCCATGAAAAAGTGGAAGTGGACCCTCCCCCCACTCTTTTGGTAGTTATGCCCACAGATGCCTCTCTCCCTGTCTGTTATACTGACTCAACAGAGGTGGTAGTCAGCACCTCTCATCCCTCACCTTTCACTACTGTTCCAGTGCGAAGGTCAGCCAGAAATTTGAAAGCGGGTCAAGCTCAACCTATAGTAGACCTAGAGCTAAAGAACCCTTTTTCTATTCTGCCCTCCCAATGGGGGGGATACTGAAATGGATTTTGGAGACTCAGACTCACAAGCCACTAAAACAGAAAATAGCACTCTTTCGCAAAATTGATTAGATTACAAGGGAAAGAAAAGGAAAAAAAGAATCTTGAGTCTAACTAGGAATTATCTGAATGGCTTCTATACATATTGGTTCATTGAACATTCATAGTTTGTTGAATTATAGGAAGAGGACTGCAGTCTATCATTACATCCATGATAGTAATATTGATATCTGTTTTTTACAAGAGACATGGATGTACACCAGTGATCAGGCAAGGTTCTTTCAAAGAGAATGGGTGTGGGGACCTTCGTACTGGTCCTTTGGAATAGCAACTGCAGATGGTGTGGGTGTCCTATTCAACTCATTTGATTTCAAATTGATCAAACTTATTGATCTAGTCCCTGGCAGAGCTCTAATATTGGATGGAATATGGAAACAAATGCATTGTCGGTTCATAAACATCTATGGTTCACAGGTTAAATCAGAACGAGTAGCTCTATTTAATAGTTTAAAGCCGTATTTGCTTACTTCCTACATAGTTTTCCTCTGTGGAGATTTTAACTGCACTTTAAAGCCCACTTCTGATGCAATACTCTTGCAAGAAAAAAAAGTATATTGTGATTCAAACGCTTTACAGAAATTGATTGAAACTGCAGATCTTTTGAACTGTAAAACAATGCAAATTTCCAGACCTAAATTTACCTTCAAAAAGAAAAAGTATACCTCTATTATTGACTATATATTTTTTTTTTCCAAATCCCTCTCCAATGTACAGTTTCAGACTATGGTCACAACATTTTCGTATCATGAGCTATTACTAGGTTCTTTCTCCCTTAGTTCCAGTGCACCTAATATTCGGCCACAATAGAAATTAAATTCTTCCATCCTGACGGATCAGGAAATAAAAATCCATATAACTAATATATTGGCTGCTAGATTATCTGTCTCTTTTTTATATGAGGAAATAGATGATTGGTGGGCAGACTCGAAAATAGATTTTAAACATTATTTTTTGAAACAAGGTAAAACTAAGGAAAATATTAAATTTTTAAAATACTTACAACTCAGACAACGATTACAAAACTTATATTCGCTGGCTAATACATCTAGATTTGATTATTCAGATCAGATTAAAATACTCAAGGAAAACTTAATCAAGTACCAATATCATAGGGCTCCGACTATGAAAGGCCTGTTACAATATGGGGCATTAAAAACTCCCTATGATAGCCAGCCCAGTGGCGCTGAGGGTTGAGGCGCTGGACGCCACACCTCGTTCCACGCCGGTGACCCGGGTTCGGGCGCGGACTCGGGTCATCGGTGGGTCGGCGGGGAGACAGGCTTGAGCGCCCACCCAGCGAAGCTCGCCTTCTCCGGGAGGGATTCCAACATGCCCAACACTTGCATGACCCCGAAGCGAGGCTCGAGGAACTGCAAGCCCCACTAGGGGATGGCTGGCCTTTGAGCAGCACGGACGGGCCGGGCAGCCAAGACGCCAGGGGAAGTCGCTATTGCTCGGGAGGGAGAAAACGCTGAAAACAAGCCTGCCTCAGCCGGAAGATGGGAGGACCGTGGCCATGCCCACGATTTGCCTGTGCCCGCCCAGCAGACCACAGACCGACGAAATGTAAGTAACGGGGTTTGATCCCCTGCCTCGTCCCCGCCCGGGGGGTAATCCACGGCTTCATGGGGTCTGGTGGTCTGCATGGGTAGGGTTCCAGGCAGTGGGATGTCCAATTGTCCTCCCTGAAGGGTCGGAGGTGGCAGGCTGGGAGGAGGAATAAAGAGTAATTTCAAAAAAAAAAAACTCCCTATGAGGATCCTTTTGGAGCTTTTCAAACCTGTAAGAATTCTATTTTTATAGACTCCTTAAGGAATAAAAAAGGTAACATTGTGTCCTCAATACAAAGGATACATGATGTAATTAAGGATTTTATGTCATCTCATGGCCCTTTACACCCTCCTTCAGAAACCAATATTAAACACTTTTTAAACTCAATAGCAATCCCTACAGTTCCATATATTTGCAGTGATCTAATAAAACCAGTTCTGATCTTTGAGATTAAACATGCCATTAAGTCATTAAAAAATGGTACATCACCCGGGTCATATGGTTTGACTAACAAATTTTATAAATCCTCCTCTGGTCTTTTGGCCCAGTGTTTAGAAAAAGGCCCAGATATTCAAAAGGGTTGCGCCATGTGCAATAGGGTTGCACCAGCGCAAGTCCAAAAATGCGCCATTCTGCGATATTCAGCGGGAGGCAGTTGTGCCCCCCAAATCACGCTGAGCAATAGCGCAATGATAATGAATGTAGGCACAACTGAGCAAGCGGAAGTTGCGCCATAGCAGAAATGAGTCAGAATAAAAAGAAACAAGGGAGAGGTGCAAGAAAGCTACAGGGAATCCACAAGTTGCTGAACTATAGCCAGCCACACAGGCAACACACACACACACAGGGCAGGACAGTGAAAGGGCACCTGGAACCCACAGGCTCAGGGAAGGTGTGGGGAGCCACAGCCACAGTGCAGAAGGGGGAAGTGCCACACAGCACTGAGGCCAGCACAGTCAGGTATTCCCGGTGCAGGGGAAGTAGCAGCCAGGACAGCAGGGGGAACACAGAAACAGCTGTTGGGGGGGTGAACACAAGCCAGAGACATGGCCAGTGCCACCATCCAGATGGAGGTAGCAATGAGGGGGGTGAGAAGGCGGGCAGCAGGGGGGCACAGCCGTGGAAGGGCCCATCAGTGGTATGCCCCCAACAGGCAGTACCGAGCCTGCACCAGCTTCGAGCTGTACAGTGATACTGAGATTGTGGGCCGGTACTGCCTGAATCGGGCAATTCTGAGGTGGCTCTGTGAGCTGTGCAGTGATGTGGTGCAGGCACCCACACGGCGGAGCCATGCTCTGTCAGTGGAGACTAAAGTGACAGCTTGCATGTGCTTGCTCACCACAGGTACCTTCCAGAGACCAACAGGGGACACCACAGGCATAACCCAGTCAGCCGCGTCATGCCATCTCACCCAATTCCTCAGCATACTGCTGCCACATGCTGTGGAGTACATCCATTTCCCCAGCACACCGGTGGAGTGCACTGCAAACATACCGGAGTTCCACAAGGTAGCACGTATGCCTGGCATGCTAGGGGCAACAGACTGCACCCATGTGGCCATCTGCACACCACCTGGCCTCGAGGGGGCCGCATACATGAATTGCAAGGGCTATGCTAGCATCAACTGCCAGGTGGTGTGCAATGCCAGGGGACGCATAATCAACATCTGTGCCATGCACCCTGGGGGAGCACATGATGCCTTCATCTGGCACCAGTCAGCACTGTGCCACAGATTCGAGAGTGGGGGCATCCCCACTGGCCACTTAGTGGGTGAGTATGCAAACCACATGAACAAACATAGGGCTTGGGAGGGGCATGGTCAAAGATGACATGGGTAGTATCCTACATGGCCCGGGGCAGAGTGATGCTGATCACCAAACTAACCTCTACCCTCTACACACAGGTGACAGTGGATACCCACTCCATCCCTGGCTGCTCACATCATACCGGCGGCCCACGACCCCATCGCAGCAATGCTACAATGAGGCACATGCCTTGAGTGGGTATTCAGGATGCTGAAGGCACGTTTCCATTGCCTGGACACCTCCGGCGGTACCCTACAGTACAGCCCCTCAAAGGCCTGTGGGCTATTCCTGGCCTGTTGCATCCTGCACAACATGGCCAACGAATGTGGTATAGCTGTACAGGTTGAAGAGGGGGACAACAATGAGGATGCCAGTGACAATGGTGATGGGCAGCCCCCCTTGGGCGATGGGACCCCCGACTGCTCCGGCTGGCACAGCTGCACTGGGACACCATCACGGAGGAGCACTTCAGCCAACCCAGGTAAGTCATGGGGCCATGTGGAACCACCAGTGGCAAAGGCACAACACACAAACATGCATGGACACACACCAGGGGTGCATGCCATCAAGGGAAGTGGCCGGGCATGGAACCACACACACCACCAGGGATGGGTGAGGTCTAACATGGCACATGGACAGACACACACACACACACACACACACACCTTGCCAGACATGCACAAGGGGTAGGAGGCACACTGACCCAGAATGCCACCCCTAGCCACACACATGTCCACAGACCACCACGCCCACTGCCTGTCATTGTGCATGTGTCAGACACTGGGCACCATTGCACATTGGCGTACAGCACAATGCAGGCCTCATCATGCACACGCAGCTGTGGACAGCAGCCGGGAGGGTGTGCAGATGGACTGTGTGTGTGCATGAGGGCCGGGTACTCACCCATGCATTGCCCACTGAATGACACAATGCACACAGGGCAGCATCAGACAGTAGCCACGCTGGGAGACAGGTCAGTCATGTGCCACAGTGCCCCACCCACCATGGATGCATGGGCAGCACTGCTGAGACCCACCAGCAGTGACAGGCTGACCACTGGCCTCATGGGGTGGCACCGATGGTCCCCAAGGGGTTCCACTGCGTGAACACGACCGTGCTCATGTAGGGGTCTGCAGCACACCAAACATGCCTGTGCCAGGCATGCTTGGGATGCCCACAGCTGAACCCTATGTTGACAAAGATGGTGTCGCATGACACCGGGAGCGGGGGGTGGACATTGCACTGTGCGTTGTCTGTGACGCATGGGCAAATAACTGTGTGCCCCCTGTGGCCATGGCAGCTGTGATTGTATGTGTCAGCTTGTCAATGGCAGCGGTCACATCCTCACGCATCCAGTCCATCTCTGCCAGGAGCACAGCGGCTTCTCTGCTGCGACACTCCTCTGCCTGCTCCAGAGCCACACTCATTGCATCCACCGCTGTCACAAGCCGCATCTGCTGATTGACTGATGCTTGCAGTATGCGGGTGTGCTCATCCAAGAGGTCATCTGCCTGATCGGCATGCTGTCCCTCAGGGTGTGCATGGCCCTGATGCTCAGCACCCCTTAAAGGTGGGCACTGCACACTAGGGCCAGGTCTTGGCATGTCCACAGGCAGTGCACTGATGCCACCCCCTGACACTGTACCCCCAAGCCCATTGGCCGACTGCTAATGCTGCCCCTCTGGCTGCCACTCCCCAGGGCTCTATGGTGCCGGCACAGTGGCCGCAACAGTCCCACTGTCTTGTTCACACACTAGTGCTGCCCCACTGGTGCTGACAGGCACAAGCTGGGACTGTGATGACACTCAGGCCTCCACGGCAGCACCACCCACAGCCATGGCCACGATGTTACCTGCTGTGCGGCCATCCTGTGGCACACACGTGTCACTGCCCATGACGTTAACGACATCATCATCGGTGACGGATCCAGTACCAGCCCGAGTCCCAGCATGCTGGCATCCGTGGACACTGGCATGCTGGGACACGGGCAGGGCCTCCTCCGCACCTGCTCCAACAACATCAGTCTGGACATCCAGGCGGGCCCACTGTCGCACTGAGTCGCATATTTCTGTGGAGGTGGATGGGCCCTCCTCCATCTCCATCTGACCGGCCTCAGTGGAGAGGCCCACCACCGCTGACCCATGCAGACGCTCAGGAGCTCTAAGGGAAAACAAAGTCACGTTACTGCATGTGACCTACCCTGTCCCCCCACAATAGACAAACCATGATCTACCATGCAGTGACGGGCTACCACCTGTCTGGAATCCACCACCTGGAACACCCTCAGTGGCGCAACGCTGCATGCTGCCAGCAACCCTCTCCTCCTGTGGGGTCAGGCGTAGTACCTCCGGCTGTCCCCCACCTGTCGCAGATCATGCTGCCCTGATGGCAGCCACCTTCTCCTTAATCCTCCTCCTGTCTGTGCCCATCTTCTTCTTGCACTCCTGCATGGAGCGCTGGTGGCTGCCATGCAGGTTCACAGCACGCGCTACCTCCTCCTATGCAGCAGCACGGGCCTGTGGTGATCCCCGGCGTCCGCTGAGAAGTGGCTCCTGGTCTAGGTAGGCCTCGAACAGGGCATCCATCTCGGCCTTCGTGAAATTTGGCCTCCTCCTCCTCCCACAACTCTGTTCCTCTTCCTCCACAACTCACTCAGTCATGATTCAGCCTGTGAGAATGACAGGTGTTACCTGTGACTATGCAGTCCCATGCATGTCACAAAATCCACAGTCCACACTCCCAAACAGCATGCAACTCACCAATAGACTGCAGTAACTGACTATGGCCAGTGCAACCCAATGTCGCACTTTTATAGTGCAACACATGCAAATGAGGCAAGGCGCATCTTTAAGTGGATGCGAATGCAGTGACTGCACCATTGAATGGCTGATTAGCTGATTTGCATATGACGGCTGAATATCGCGCTATTGCGCTTTTTGCGCAATTTTGTTGAACGTGCTGATCTAAGGGCGCAGTTCTGTGACATGCGCAATACACACCTAACTGCGCTTGCTCGGGTTGATGACGCAGGTGCCTGCCATGCTGCTGATGTGCTATGAGCGGGAGGCAATGCAGGGCACGGCCACCATTGTGCCAGTGGTGCTACAGCGCTGTTCACCTATATGGCGCTGTGGGCACTGGGGCATCGTAGGCGCACTGGGGCAACAGTGCAGTAGGCCGCTACTGGAGGTGGCACACAGGCACCCAGTCATGCTAGATGCATTGGATTCCAATCGCGCTGTGGCTGTCCGTGCGCCAGAGACCCTTGACCCTGGGCCCGATCTTTGCCCCCTAGGCACCATGCATCAGGCATGGGTGCACCACTATCGCGCTGTTCGATGACAGCATGATAGGGAATGGCAGTGCTGTACTGTGCAGCATCTGCACGTGGTGGAACTGCACTGCAGAGCGCCATTTTGACTTAACCGAGCAATAGAAATGGTGTGGAGGAGAGCAGCACAGTGGAGCCAGGTAGAGATGGCAAACTTGGTTGCCATTGTGGAGCCACTTGTTGGCCCACTATTTTGGCGAGGCACCCTTGGACAGGTCCAGGAGTCAGGTGTGGCAGGAGGTGGCTGATGCCCTGGAGGAGGCCAACGGTATGGGGCGGACGACAGAACAGTGCCACCACAGATATGGGGACCTGAGGCGGAGGGACCCGGACCTGCTTGCCCACCTGCGAGCACGTGCCAGGAGGTGCACGGTGCCACGGCCAGGTTGGTGCAACATCCATACACTTTTATCTTCCATACAGGTATCACGGCTGCATGTGTCCGGCACATGGGGGGGACCGTCCGGTGTTGGCCGTGGTGGTGTTATAGGGTGTGGGGTGGGTGGGTCTGGCTATGTGGGACTGCACACACATGGGGGAAGGGGGACTTTGCTACAGGATTGTACTGATGTTCCTCTCTCCATGTTTGCACCTTAGGCCCAGACGAGTGCCATCTGGCGAGGGAGAGGAGGCACCAGCAGGAGGACCATCAGTCCGGGAGGGGTGAATGTCCACAGAGGCAGAGGGACCAGCCTGATGACGGTGAGTGCCTTACATCCATCATTACTATTGTATGCTGTGTAACAGAGCGGGCAGCGGGGCATGGCCACCATCCACTGACACCACTGCCATGCACAGTCAGCACTGTCCAGTGGCACTGCATGTCTGGGAGTGCATCGATGGTGGTCCATGCGTGCACCGGGTACATGGCTGTGCCACTGCCTTTGCACCACATAGCCCTGTCGCAGAACAGCCACAGTGGTGCTGTGCAGGACTTGGCCGGCGGGTGTGTGCAGCGGTCTGCATGGCTGTGTGCATCTGGGTGGGCAGGTCTTGTGGACGCAATCACTGTGGGTGGTCACACACCATCACAGAGGCATGTCCCATTGCCGTATGCCATGCACAGTGGGTGGGCTGCATGGGGCTGTGCATTCACACCAGTTGACTCTGCTCCCTTATCCTAGGTGGACGGCAGTTGCAGGCCATCCGGCAGACATTTCAGGAGATACTGCAGGTGGCCAGGGCCTCCCTAGAGATATTGCAGCGGATAGACTGTGTAGGAGTCCGACGGAGGCATGACGGGAGGAGCAGCCAGAGTGGGGAGAAGGGCTCCCGTTGAGCATACTAATGCCCCCAATTTTTCCTACCCCCCTGGACCCACCCTCACACCCCTCCTTCCCTCTATCATTTGTTCACCCATGCCCCTTACTCACCCCCACCTTGTTTGTGGCCTTCCCCCCAACCTTTTGTAAATATATGTAAATAGTTTTGTGTGCTTTTTTACAATACATTTGCTTTGATATACCTAATGTGGTGGTCTTTGTTTTGCAGTTGGCTATAGGTGCTCAGCTGCAGTGGTGTGCATGGCGTCAGGGGTGGTGCAATCATGTGCGTGTGTGTGTGTCCGTGGGGAAGTGACTATGGTGTGGGAGTAGCTATCAGTCACTGTCTGTGGTGTGTGTGTTGCTCCCTGTGCACTGGATGACTGTGTGCAGTGGTCCATGGTGCATGCTTTGTGTCCGTGGCGCACTAGTCAGCCCATCCATGACCTGTGCAGCTGACACCCTTGCATGTCTGTGACCTGCATGGTCCGCTGGCATGTCTGTGGTGGCTGTCCATGCAGGACAGCCACTGTACCCGTCACAATGCTGGGTTGCCTCCTATCACTGGTGTGGTGCCTGTCTGCCTCGGGTGACACTGTGGCCTCCGCTGTTGTTGTCCCACTTCCATGCTGTGGCTTGCGTATGTTGCATGGGATGTTCACCACTGTCTGTCGCTTGTGCTCTGGGCAAATGCTGCTGGCGTACAGCTCCACAGTGCCTGCGCAGGGTGGCTGGCACCCTTGTGCCATGGAGGAGTGCTGGCTGTGTGTATACGGTTTCCATGGCCACACGCTGGGGGCTCGGTTTCCCCGCTACTGTGTTCCTGTGTTGGTGTGCCCTTGGGTATGGGTGGGTGTTTGTCCATGCACTGTGTTGCATCCGGTGTGGTGCATGCTTCCATGCACCACTGTGGGTGTCTGCGCTGGCTGTTGTGGCCAGTGCTGGGTTGGGGTGTGTCCCTGGGAGGGTGTGCAGGGTGCTGTACCACTGGTGGGGGGGGTCCAGGGCATGCCCTGTCACGTGTGGGGTACCTCATGTGCCGATGCATGGTCGGTCTCTCAGCTGTACCTCGGGGGTGGGAATGTGCATGGTGGCACTGTGTATGCAGTCGTTCCATCACTGTGTGCTGCCACCCACTGATGGGTGCTCATGGTGGGGCTACCTTGCATGGTTCTGTGGTGCACAGGGTTGCATTGTCACAGTGGGGGTGGTGGCATGCATGGGGTATCCTGCACTGGTGGACGCTGCTCCTGGGCAGGGTGTCTGGGGGGGTCACGGTGCAGGGGGTGGTCTGCATTGGTGGGATGGTGTGGCACGGGGTGGTCGGCCCTCCTTGTGTGCCACTCACAGATTGCCAGAGGGTGTGATGGGGCACCATGGCCCAGCTGTGGGTTGGTTGCTGCTCTCCATGGGCCAGTGGTTATTACAGCCCTCCCCCAGTTGTGCAGTGCATGGGGTGTGGGGGGACGATGTCTGTTCTGCTGTGTGTTCCTCTGCCCATCTGTGGCATGGGTGGTAGGCCCCTGCATCCCTGGTTGTGCTGTTGCATTGCTGCCCTGCTGCTGGGGGGCGTCCTTGGTTGCGCTATGGTGCATCTGGACTGCTCAGCTGAACATCCCTTGTTACGCTATGGCACATCAGATATGCTCAGCTTCACCTCCCTAGTTGTGCTATGGTGCAGGTGGTGCGATATTCAGTCATCGGCTGTAGGCACATCTTGGCCTGCGCAGTTTTTGAATATCATGCCTCTTACGCATGGGTGCAATGGACTTGCGCTTGCTCCTGCTGTTGCGCACTTTTTGGGCTCAGTTTGAATATCTGGGCCAAACTGTTTAATTTTTTTCTTAGTCATACTATACCTTCATGGTTTACAGAAGGCCTATTAATTCTACTGTTCAAATCTGGAGACAAACTTTCTATTGATAATTGGAGACCGATTACATTCTTGAATACTGATTATAACATTTTTGCCATCATTCTTAATGACAGAATAAAAACCCACGCTACAACAGTGTTATCTTCCTGGCAATTCTGTGGTTTGCCTGGCAGAAAAATTCAACAAGCCCTAATAATTATTAGAGATTTAATTGATTATGTGGGATCACAAAATGGTCAAGGCTGTATACTCTCTTTTGATCAGTATAAGGCCTTTGACAGGGTTTTCCATCCTTTTTTGTTTTTGACTTTAGAAGCATATGGCATTCCAAAGCAATTACTACGTTGGCTTCAATCCTTATACTACGGAGCAGTAGTACACCCTATTATTAGACACCACATCGCAACAGGACTTCTAATACAAACAGGTGTAAGACAAGGATGCCCCCTTAGCCCTCTCCTATTTATCTTTACTTTGGACCCCTTAATGCATCTTTTAACTAATACCCCTATATGGGCAGGTGTTACAGGCCCACACAATAATAAAATTTTCCATATGACTGCATGTGCAGATGACATTTGTGTATTTTTTACAGACTATGCCCAAATTCCTATTTTTCTAGATTCCATGGCTAATTATGCAATTTTTTCTAATTCTAAATTGAATACATTAAAATGTAAAGGACTTTTTATAGGCTCTGATTTTCTGACTCCGGTGTGTCTCAAAGGAATATCAGTCTCCTCTGAGCCTCTTAAACTATTAGGTATTTATTTCGGAGCACAAAATGTTCCCTCTTTCAATTGGAACTTAGCACTAGATAAAGTAGATTCTAAGGTACAGAGATGGAGGCATTGGAGGATAGCTAAACTTAAAAGGATCCAGATTACGAAACAATTCCTCATTCCTATGATTTTATATGTTGCCATGATTTTTCCACCACCACAGCATTTGGAAACAGGATTATACAGCATCTTTTCAAATGCTGTGGGGGAACAGACTTAACCCTATCAAACGTCAATATACGTATCTTAAAAAAGAAAAAGGGGGGTCTAGGTATGATAGATCCGGTGGTATTTTTTTATACCTTATTTTTTGCTCATTCAGTTAAACATTGTTTAATGGCGGAAGAGGAAATATACTCTTATTGGAGTAAAATAAACTTAACGGGATATATTACCAAATGGCAGAACATTCCGCCTAAACTAACTAGCAGTATTTCTATCCCACAATGGTTTATTCCCGCTGCAAAAAAACCTGTATAAATGGAGGGTAACAATAAAGATGGTTATTAGTAATACAGGTCCTCAGCTATATACATTGGTTATGTCTTTAATACATCCTACTGAACCCTGTTTTAAAAACTGTCCATCCTCCCAAAATAGAGGGGTATTAGTGCAACTGAACAATCCTAGAATCCCATTCCATATGTGGGAATTCTTACGGTTAATGGTTCATGGCAGGATTAGCATAAGAGGCAATGCAAATTACAAAGCTAAATCTGAAAGAAATTGCCCGTACGAGGCATGTATAAATGAGGAAGCAACCACTGAACACTTTTTATTTCATTGCTCTTATGCTAAATCTCTTTGGAAACACCTTGCCTCAAAATGGAATATGAAATGGTTAAATAACATGAATTACGGAAATCTAGTTTTGGGACAATTTCATAATCTAGGAACTGTTTATTCTACAAATACATTAGTGGTCTTTTGTTGTATTTTAAAATATTATCTTTGGCAAGCTAGATGCCAATGGGTACTTTACCAAAAATGGATGCCTTACGAGACGGTAGGAAAACTAATACAGGTTGCTATGGAAAATGTGCATAGCTCAGATTCAGTAATTTATACTTCTAAAAAAGTTACCACTTGGTGGAAAGGCTTTTCTTGGTTTATTAAATATAAGTAATTATTTAGTGGTTCTAACCAATGACCTTGAGTTCAATTTGTCATTTCCAAAAATAACTCTTAATGTTTAAAAATGTTGTGGTTTATTTTCTTTTTGATTGCTTGGTATTTTATTTGCTTTTTTTCTCAATCATTTTGTGTGATCTTAACACTGCTTTTCTTATTGTTCTTTTGAGTTTTGTTTTTTGAAACTATGTTACTTGATGTTATTTCAATAAAAAATTCCCTACTCTTTTCAAGAAGTGCCATAGGGTCTTTAACATCCACCTGATCTACCACCAGGACAGATAGATGGGACCTTGGTTTAACGTCTCATCCAAAAGACGGCACCTCAGGAGTACAGCACCCCCCCATGCTGCACTGCAGTGTCAGCATTGGGATATTAACCCAAGTGCCTGGTGTGGGGCTAGAACCCATAGCCTTTTGATCTCCTGGCCTCAGAGGTGAGTGTGCTACCTGCTGAGCCACTGACACTGCAAATTGCAGGGTAAGACAGGGACAGTTTGGAGTAGTAGTAGTTGTAGTCAGAAATAGTGAGGGGATGGTAAGATGGCCCGGAAATGAGATAGACCAGGGTCAGAAATATAAGGGGGTGTGAAGTAATTAGAAAGTACAGTCACAGGAGTTGTTCTTCAGTAGGTCTTGTCTTAGCTTGGTCTTGAAAAGCCCCAATCACTGCGTGCCGCTAAGTTCAGTGCCAAAATGGTGCCCAATAGACATATGACCTCTGCCCTTGGGAGGTTCTGCAGCGAGGGACAGTGAGAACCAGATGGTCAGAGTTTCTGGTGCGGTGTGGGCCTGTGAATAAGCTTAATAGGTTCGTGACTCCAGGAGGTTGTAGTCCGAGTATTGATTTTTTAGCTAAGAGGCAAGTTTGGTATTGTATCCTGTTTTCAAGTTGTAGCCACCCGGCTTGCTCATAAAGGTCGCATGTGTGCGTTAGTCAGGGGAAATTGGTGAGCAGTTGGCAGCCTTTGTTTAGGGATACTGCTATCCTACGTAGTGCGGTGGGAGTAGCTGAGCTGTATATAACCAATCCATAGTCGATGACGGAGACAATTGTGCTATGGATTGCGGTTTGGAGGGCTTTGGGTGTCAGACATTTCTTGTGCCTATGCAGGAGCCCAATTCTTATGTCGACTGTTTTTGCCACATTCTCAATGTGTTCTGCATAGGAGAGGGAACTGTCAAGCATAACCCCCAGGTATTTGAATAGCTTCACTTGTTCAAGAGGAACCCCTATGCAGTTAGTGATGTTAAGGGAGACTGATTTGTGTTTGTTTCTTGTACTGCTAAAAAGCATTACTTTTGTCTTTTTATAGTTCAGAACCAACTTGTGGGCTCTGAACCAATCTTCAGTTTATTTGAAAGCATGTTGTAGCAGATTTTCTAGGGTGTGAGGGTCATGTTGAGAAGTAAAAATCACAGCATCATCTGCATAGAGAAGTATCTGTTGGTCACATGGTCGAGGTAGGCCATTTAGAAAGATGCTGAAAAGGAGGGGACCTAGGATTGATCCCTGGGGGACCCCACAATGGACTGGTAGGGGCCCAGATGTGATGTTTCCAATCTTTACCTGTTGGTAACGATCAGCTAGGTAGCTTTTGAACCAGTTTATAGCTGGATTAGAGAGTCCTATCGAGGTGAGTTGTTGAATTAATAGGGAGTGACTGACCGTGTCAAAAGCCTTTGTTAGATCAATAAATGCCACGCCAACAAGGTTAACCTGGTCCAGTGAACTGTTTATGAAGCTGGTGAACTCCAGAAAAGCTGTGGAGGTACTATGCCCTTTCCAAAATCCATGTTGTTCAGGACACTGAATGTTGTAATTATTTAGGTATTCTACCAACTGGTCTGAGACAATGCGTTCCAGTGCTTTTGACAGTGGTGGAAGGATAGAAATAGGTCTGTAATTGGCATGCAATGCCCGGTCACCCCTCTTGTGCACAGGTGTTACTAGGGCTGATTTCCAAGCTGGTGGAATTGAGGCAGGTGTAGGGATAAGTTCAATAGCTTAGTAATGGGGGCTAGGACTTCATCAAGTGCAAGGGAGATAAGTTTGAGGTCAAGCGTGTCGCCGCTTTTCCTGGATTTTCCAAGTACCTTACGAATGTACTTTCTTGCTTGGTTGTAGTTGACAGTTTTGAAATAGAAGGGAGGAGGTGATATTTGAGTGGGCCCTAGGTTTTGGCTTAGGCTTAGGTTGGTTTCTTCAAAAAAATTTGTCGGAAGTACACTGTTCAGGTCAGTAAATGCTTTGTTAAACGTGTTGGCAATAGTCAGGGGGTCAAGAGTAGGTGCACCTTTGATGCTGAGCATTTGTGGAGCCTCTTTCTTGACTTCCCCATCACATCTTTTAAGTTATCCCAAAAGGACTTGCTGTTTCCCCATGTTGTTTATAATGCTTCCCTAAAATGCTTACTTTTGGCAGAGCGGATGGTCCGGGTGTAGTCATTCTGTAGTCTTCTGTATTCTTGGAAGTCTGATTGTTTGCCTGAGGTCTGTGCCCTATGCCACCAGTTGTCCCTGTTTTTTATGTGGCCTATTAGGTCTGGTATTATCCAGAGGCTGTGTCTTCCATGGCTTTTTGTCCCCTGCATGGGGGCATGGCAGTCACAGGCAGCATTGAATTGTTTGATGAAATACTCAAGTGCAGTGTCCATAACCACCGCTGTGTCAAGGGGGCTCCAGTCAGTGTTGCGCAGCTGCTCCTTAAGGTACTCCAGGTGACCCCTTTTTAGTTTATGATTGGAGTTTATTTGGGGGGGTGTTGCATTGAATTTGTTGGTCCAGCTGCAGGAGAGTGGTCACTCAGTGAGTCTGGGTGGACTGTCACATTGGAGATACGGTCCAGGTGGTTTGTGAGGATCCAGTCAAGTAGTGTGCTAGATTCAGTTTTGAAATTTGTTCTGGTGGGTGAGCCAACGAGTTGTGTAAGATGTAGCGCTGCAACAGTGTCCTTATATGTGTCAGGCAGGGGTGCCAACCAATTTATGTTGAAATCCCCTAGAATAATAGATTCAGAGTTGAGAAACTGACATCTGATAGCCTCCATGAGTTCTTCAAATCCTGGAAATTTCACTTCCGGAGGGATGTACACTGTGAGTATAGTTAGTGCTTTATTGTGGGCCCCCAACAGAATTTTTATGGGGAGAATTTGTGCAGTACTGGTAAGGTGGGTTAGAGGAAGAGCAAACCCCTTTATCGAGTCTTTAATGTATAACGCACAGCCCCCTCCTCTTTTTGAGATCCTGTCATTCCGGAAAAGTGCGTAACATGGTATCGAGACAGCGGAATCTGGTATTTTTGGAGTGAGCCATGTCTCAACGACTGCGAGTATGTCAGGGTTCTGTTGTAATGCCCAGACTTGCAGGCAGTCTATCTTTTTGAGTAGACTGCAGATATTTATGTTGGTGAGTGTAATTGTTCCTTCCTTATTATTGTTTCTTGACAATGCGACCCCAGCTGGGCCAGGATTTGGGTGTACATTGCCCGATATTAGTAGTAGCAGAAGGATGAGTCTGAGTAGATATATTTTTTGCTGTTTCTGACAGAGATTATTATTCTTTTGCTGCTGAGTAGAGGATCTTTTCTAGTTGTTAAGAATGTGGAGGCAATGGGAGTTTGGCAGATATAAAAAAGGCAGGGAGTTGGGCGAGGTCAGCTGTCTTTGGAGCCATATAGGGAGCCAGCTGAAATGGCCAAGGCCTGGCACTATGGAGTAGGTAATATCCGTTATGCAGCCAGGAGTGTAGTGCAGTACTGGATGAATTCTTATGGGAGAACTAGGCCCTTTCTGGGTATCAGTGCAGAAGATATGCCCACCTAGTGTAAGCAGGGTCATAGCCAGGAGGGCACATTGCAGGAACTCCATCTTCAATGGTGTGCCAGGGTGCAAGTAGGCTATGAAGTTATCCTGACAGATAGTGGTCTTGGAAACCAGAAAAGGAGGTGAAAGGGGGACAGGGGTAGAGTTTGGGTGGGCAGGGTAGGACGCTGTGTGGAGGCTATAACCAGTACAAGAGGTGTTCCGGTGTCATTGTTACAAAGTGAGTACGGGGGAAAGGTAGTTCAATTTGTAATTCTTGGCCTGGAGGAAGGACTGACTTCACAGAGGAGGAAAAGCAGGTGGGGTATCCTGGCCAAAGGCCATCAATCACTTGACTATATGCTGCCCCAAAGGGTAGATCTGCCTTCAGGAGAAAGCAATAGGAGAAAGGTGAGAGAAATCACCACTACCCTAGGCCCTTGGGCCAGAGTGTGCATGGAATAACTGCAGGGATATGCAGATGCAGACTTCATGGACAGAGTCAGCCCTTGAGCACAGCTGTAGTACTACTGCTCACAATGCTGGTGACCTGGTTTTGGGAGTGAGTCTGGGTCATCAAAGGGTCAGCTGGGGGAGGATGGTGGAGTATCCCAGGGGATGCTCGCCACCTCAAGGGAGAGAGAGGGCTCTTGATCTTGCCGCTAAACCACCACATTGGTGACCACAGGTGGTGAGGCAAGTGAGTTTAATGATTCAGGAGAGGGACACTGATGCACTGTGATGCATACTGCATGACGTGCATACATGCACCACTTATGGGCCACCCTCAATGTCTGTGGGGGGGCAGAAAACAAGATAACATCAGCCACTCATGGCAAACTGTTCTGCCCCTCCTTGTAGGTCTCGCACCACCGACTAAGTTCCAGTGCTAGAACTTACCTTGAACTCTGTCGGAAGAAATGGGGTTCCCTCTGGCAACTTTTCCCTGGGGGTAAGTCAGGGAGGAAAAAAACACATGCGTAAGTCCCGGGGAAGGCAGGTGACAGGACTTGTGGAGGAGGCAAGAATCAATGATAGCTAGCCAGAGGTGGAGAGAAAAAATACAATAAATTAAAAAAAAGGGCTTCATGAACAGATGGTTACTGTCTTGCTTTGGCAAAAGCAGGATTGCTGACTGCACCTGAGATTAATAAATTCTGCCACCTGCTTGTAGTGTCAATCTAAACAGCACTACACTGAATCAGTGTCATTTTCTAGTAAACACAGCCAAGTCTCCAACTGACCAATAAGAACCCAGGATATCCTCTTTGTATTCTGGGGTAATTCTCTAAGTTCCCCGGGCTTGCTACAGACAGAATGGAGTTATAGTGTATGGTAGAATGTGATTGCCGATAGAATTCTGTTACTGGACTAGACTTGTTGTGCTGCACTGGCTACATTATGACGTTGTTGTGCTGCACTGCCTACGTCATGATGTTGTTGTGCTGCACTGGCTTTGTCATGATGTTGTTGTGCTGCACTGGCTACGTCATGATGTTGTTGTGCTGTACTGGCTACGTCATGATGTTGTTGTGCTGCACTAGCTACTCATGATGTTGTTGTGCTGCACTGGCTACATCATGATGTTGTTGTGCTGCACTGGCTACGTCATGATGTTGTTGTGCTGCACTAGCTACGATCATGTTGATGTTGTTGTGCTGCACTAGCTACGCCATGATGTTGTTGTGCTGCACTAGCTACGTCATGATGTTGTTGTGCTGCACTGGCTACGTCATGATGTTGTTGTGCTGCACTAGCTACGTCACCAGTGCAGCAAAACAACATGGAACATATTTGGGCATGCATTGTATTTAACCCTCCAAACTTCAGGAAGCATCAACAGTGGTGACAGATGACCCTGTAAATGAGCACCGATTGAAAGAAACAGCACAATAAGGACTCAGTTTTAGTGGGAATGGTGCCCATACACTATAAAGGATTGTGTATGATTAATCAAACACAAACAAGGCTATTTTGTGATCTCGAGCTTTCCATGGTAATGAGACCTCTCAAGCTGCGCTCTTGAGATTTCTTGTTACCATGGTAACCTCTCGATCAAAAAATAGCCTTATTGTGTATGGTTGCTCATACACAATCCTCTATATAGTCTATAGCAGAGCATTGTTCTATACAGAAATCCATCCTTTTCAAAATACTGTTGTACCACAGTTCAAAGGTCATGAAATGTGATTGAACCCTTCTGTGGTAGAACTGCATTCTAGAACCTCTAGAGACTGCACAAGTCAGTTTCAGTATGAAAGACAAAAAAAAACACAATGTTCACATTTCACATAATACTATACACTATAAAAAATACAGGGTGAGCAACTTTATGCATAACCAGTGTGTTCTGCCACCTCAGAGTTCTGATTCATACAGACCGCTCAAGTTTTGCTGTCAAGGTCAGATGGAAATAAGAACCCCTCTGTGGCAGAACACACCAGTTGTGCACAGTTGCCCATCCAGTATTCTCTATGTTAAGCACTGGGGAACATTCAGAAAGGCTAGGTATAAAACATCGTTGGGAGGGGAAAAAAGGTCATTTAACATTTTAAAGGTATTGGATGAGATGGATCAGGGGAATCTTTTTATCTGTAATGCTGGGCACAATTAAGGGTAATGTAAGGAAGCATTTCTTCTCCAGAAATTGGTAAATGTATGGGGCAAGCTCCCACAGAAAGTGCTGCAAGTGGGAAACGTTGAATCTTTTAAGCTCAAATTGGATCCATTTTTTAGGACACCAGCAACCAAATTATCAGAATAGCCTTCTTATACCCCACCTCATGTACCTGGTACTGAAAATTTTCAAATCTCTGCCAAAACGTAATTCCACACAACTGCAATGCCATTCCTCGCCACATGTGTGAAAACACATTTTGCTAGTATTTGAAAAATGACAACAGTATCATACATGAGTTGGGGTAATAAGAAGGCTGTGTTGAAAATTTGGGGTCAAAATATTAAAACATTTCCAAAGTTACGAGAGTGCATTGCAAAATTGCAACAGGTGCTCATAACTTTTTTTTCCTTTAACCAGGAGAGAGACACTAAGCTGAAAGCCTATTTACAGGTGCGACCTGGGAGCACAAGGAAGTTAAGTGACTTGCTCAGGGTCACACAGTATGCAAGTGGGAGCTGTAGAATTCAAACCCAGATCTCCAGGTCTGCAGCTCAGAGCCTTAAACCACTGCACTATACTGCCATTTTTACATATTTTGAACCTAAATTTTCAACATAGCCTCCTTATGACCCCCATCTCATGAACAGGGGTGGGAAAACTTTTCAAATCTCACCCGAAAGGTGATTTCACCAAGCAACTACAAAATAATTTTTCCGGCAGGAGTTGCATAATTTCACTAATATTGTTCATGAGGTGGAGTACTCAAAAGAACATGTTGAAAATTTGGTGTCAAAATATGCAAGAAAGGCTGAGTTATTCATCAAAGTTGAAAACCCCATTGAAATACATTAAACAGCATTTACCTTCTCATGCTGCAGTCGGCGGTTCGAGCAGCAAGACATGACTTCGATCAGAGAGTGGATCTTCATCCTGTAACCTGTTCAGGTGAGTGAGGGTGTATGGGGGCATACGAGGTGGCGCTGAGTGGGCGTTGGGGTGGGGATCTGAATGGCAAGGACCCATTTTCTTTTTCCTGGTTTAAAAAAAACATTGAGGGACCATTTTCTTTTTTTCAGGTTAAGCCAGCAATGGGAGGGTGGGGGTGCCACTAGACACAAAATAATAGCTTAGCCTGCTCCAGCCCAAATAAGCCCAGGTACACAAATGTCCTTTTTACTTTCCACCAGACACCAGAGAAATAGAAATAAACTAAGGGGATCATGATCAGACGGTAGGGGGTGCCACTAGACACCAGGGAAATAGAAATAAACTAAGGGGATCATGATCAGACGGTAGGGGGTGCCACTAGACACCAGGGAAATATAAACTACGGGGATCTCGATTAGAGGGTGGGGGTGCCACTAGACACCAGGGAACAATAAATCAACTACAGGGATCGCAAATATGAGGGCCAATTGATAATGGTCCTAGAATTTGTTTAACAAATGTTTCTCCACTTTGCATCCGGAGCTTAGAAAGTGTATCTGTTTTCACGTAACATGAAATCCCTCAATAAAGTAAGTATAAAAAAATTACAGGGATCATGATCAGAGGGTGGGGGGTGCCTATAAATCAACTACGGGGATCGAAGTCAGAGGTTGGGGTGTTTAACTGCACTTTTTCGCCAAATAGCAATTCTGTAAAGGAAACCTTAAACAAGATTACAGGGATAGTGATGGGGGGGGGGGGCGTGCCACTAGACACCAGGGGAACAAACAAGATTATGGGGATTGTGATGAGAAGGTGCCACTAGATACCAGGGAGCTATGACAGTTTGATCTGTTATTGACCATGACTGTTCACCGTTTTTTCCAATCAAACAACAAAGTTCGAACTGTAAAAAGCTGTGAATGGTTATTTTGAGATCAAACTGTCCTTACATTAGCGAGTGGCAGCCAAAATGATTATTGGCACAGTTAACACACATTCACCCTTTACATTTCAAACTGAAAGCAAAAAAATAGATTTAATTATGCGAATGATACCTAAATACACATCGTATTCATTCCATACTAAGCAATATTTCTTTAGAAACCCATTTTTTAAACAGGAAAAAAAACAAGATGACTGCCATCACGAACAGTATTTCTCTGAGAACCAACAGTAAATTCTTAACTATTTACAGTTCAAATGGTTTTCATTTACTTGCCTATTAGCGGCTATCACAAAAATTGCTATAATTTAAAAATGGTGAGATATGCCGGCCCGGTGGTGCTGAGGATTGAGGCGCTGGATGCCACACCTCGCGCCATGCCGGCGACCCGGGTTCAGGAATGAGCTTCAGCCACTGGGGGTCGGCAGGGGAGGGAAGGGATTGAGCATCTGGAGGACTGCTCTCCCTTCCTGGGGAGGGATCTGGAGGAAGCGTTGTTCCTGAGTGTTCCCTGATGGTGGTCGGGGGATGCACCAGGAATAGGCAGCACTACAGAAACGGGGATGGAGCTGCGGTTGATGTTGGCACACAAGTGCCTAGACATCATTGCACATCTGAGTTTCAGAGGGACAGCAAGCAAGAAAAACCCTGGAGGCCCAGCGGAAATGATGGAGACCCCAGGGATCTGCCCACATCTCAACATCGGACCCACCCGCACCAGGATCTCCCACGGCCAACTCATTCCCAGGGTAGGTCCCTCTAATTTCAGAAAGACCACCAAGGGAGGGAGGACCCTCCTCCAGGAGGTGATCTGGGGGCTGGACCTGCTGTGGGGTTCGGGGGAGATCAGTGCAGGGGGCTTCAGGCAGGGAGTAGAGGCAGCATCATGAGGGTACTCTGGAAGGATGCCCTGGGACTTCAGAACATAAAAAGATTATACAAAACAAAAATAAAATGGTGCGATATCTTTGCACCAAACCATCCAAAGGCACACCCTTGGCACAGACTCTATCATCTCTGAAAATTTCAGGAAAAAATTTAATTCTGGGCTGCAGATGAGGGCAAAAAATCCCATGTTAAGTATAGGAAAAAATGTGGGGTTTTTTTTACCACTCCATGTCTCAAAAACCATACAAGGTGCCATTACAAAACTTTTCATGTTTTGAGACACTGGCATAATGACCACGCATGCCAAATTTAGGGAAATTTTGTCAAAGAATGTCAGTTATTAAGGTGCAAAATTTTGGATTTACCATAAAAGTGCCAGTACAACCTTAACTATAGGAGTGTTACCACACCCCATAATTTATTTATGCAACACCTGTGAGTATATTAAAGGGCACATATCAGTAATAGTTATCCTTTCCTGGGACCTAGACTGAGAATATCAAAATGTTCTCCATTAAGATAATATAGTAAGGTCGGCCCAGTGGCGCTGAGGATTGAGGTGCTGGACGCCACACCTCACGCTACACTGGCGACGCGGGTTCGGAAATGAGCCCGGACCATGGGGTTCGGCGGGAAGAGAGGATCAAGCATCCGAAGGACTGCTCTCCTCTCTCGGGGTGGGATCCAGGGGAAGCCCAGTGCGGAAGCGGCCCCGATGGAGACCAGTGGTACTGCTACGCACAGGGGCTCGCTAGCAAGCTAGGGGTAGACGTTGGGCAGCTGCTTTCTGGACGTGGGTGGGAGCACCAATGTTGCGGGCTGGGCAGCATTGCACGTCCCACATCGGGGGGATGTAAACACTAAAAAATACCCCTCAAGCCCTGGATAGGCGATGGCTCCTGCCAGTGCCACTGCCACACTCCCAATGCTGGTTCCTCACCATTGCCCCCCGTGGTCTCTCCGGGTTGACCTGCCCGCCCTGGGGAACTGCAATGAACTTGAAGATGGTCGGGGAACACAGCGGGAGGTAGAGCAAGCTGGTGAGTGTAGGAGGTCTCAAAGAGTTCCAGTCTGAGGGCTCTAAACATAATTGAAAAAAAAATAAAATAAAATAATATAGTAATGGACTGAGAATAAAGGCTCATCACCTAACACATTTTCAAGCAGCATTCAATACAAACTTTTTTTTTTGGTTATGGGATGAGAAACATATACAGTACATAGTTTATTCCCACCAAGGGGAAAAAGAGAATTCAGTGACATTACTTGAAGGTTGTGCAGAATTAGGCACCTTCGATGCATAGGTCTATGGCAAGCTGAGACCAAGAAAATAAAGCATTTTCTCTGTCTCTCGTTCTCTCCCTCTCTTTCAACTAAGGGGCCCAGAGAGAATAAAGATATCATTGGGATTAAAGACAGTGCTAACACTGTAAAGGCTGTTACCACTTACATCTGCAGTGCTGCTAGTGGAGCTGATTACAATTGCCCTTCCCCTGCAACACAGACAGAAATATGTGGATGTATCCCATCAGGGAAGCTATGTGACCTGACACAACCTTGCTGCTCAGAACAGAGCAGGATAAATCTGTACCACTGATAGGGTTATTATCAGGGAGAATTTTGGTTGGGAGTCAGGACACCACAAGTGTACAGAGTTGCATATCGCAACTAACTTGGGTATACCCAAGGCAGAAGGGATATACCCCAGGCAGGGAAAGCGGAAGGAGGTAACAGGAGGCAAAGAAAGGAAAACAAAAAAGAAAATGATCTGTCTTTTTCAGGTTTGTACTGAACCCTCCTTTTTTAAGTTTAAAAAAAAAGTTTTGAGTTATTTTTCTCTTTCTCCCTCTTTTGTTTTTTTACAAAAAATCTGGGCTGCAGATGAGACAGAGATGGAGGGGGGGAGAGACAGAGAGAGGAAAAGAGATAGAGAGATTCTGTGCTAGACAGGGCTGTACCATAAGCAAGCGTGGGCTGCCCAATAGCACTGGGTCCAGCTAGAAAGGGGGATAGTGGGTGGGTGAGTGGTACTCCTTGGGGAAGATATTCTGGAAGATCTTCAGTTTCTGTATGTATATAACTTTTCTACCTTCCCAGAATCCATCTTCTCCATTGAGTCCCACTCTTGGGTCCAATGTATGAAACTTTTCCCTTATATGAGAGAAGAGCCTGCACACCCTGAAGCTAGAAATTTGACTCAGCTCTCAGCGTGGGGGAGTACACCTGAGGGAAGGGGCTCTTACTGGTCTGGAGGGACCAGGGTCTGGTTGGGTTGAGACAGTGGCTCCTTCAGAAAAGGAAGGGTCCACCAACAACTGCCATCTAGCCAGCAGGGAGAAGATATGAGCCCCTGATAATGAAAATTGAGCACCTTTCACTGAGCCAGAGGTGCTAGTCGGGAGAGGCTAAGCCATGACATCTGTTTGATATGGACTGCTGATCCAGCTATCATGGGGGCCACCTCATTGGTAAATGTCCTTGACTGGTGCCATGTTGCCTCCAGACCTTTGATGGAAATGTCAATTGATTGTCATATGACCCCACAGTCAGGCACTGCAGCAAGCAAAGTGTGCATCTGCAACCAAGATCAAAGGTTGCCATGTGTGCCTGATGTGCTGAGATATGCAAGCGAGAACGTGAAGAGGAAAAATCCTTCCTACCGAGTGCATTGAACCCTGCTGAATCAAGACTGTGAGGGCAGTCACATTTCAGGGGCTTTGGCCTAGTTCAGGTTTGCAATACCTCAAGCCCTGAGGTAGGATAGGTTATGGACCCTGTAAACCCAGTGGGTACGCAATACTGAATGAGGAGGTCCCTGGGGGCAAGAGGGTTGGAATAGGGATATCTCCACAATGTTCTGGGTGACTCCTCCATGGCTCTAGGCCACAAAGGATTGACACAAGAGTCAGTATTTGGAACTCCAGGGAGTCCCAAAGGCAAAGCAACTGGACTGTGTCTTGCATAGACTCAGACATCCAACGTTTGTAACTTCCCCACCCACAAATTACATACAGAACATACTCAGTGGAAGAGGCCATGTGAAGAGAGGACTTGTCATCTGAGGATGTCAAGGGAGATAAGGCATAGAAATTGCCTTGGTTAAGCAACAGGGAAGGAACCCTGAACTAGAGTCTATTGAACTCTCTGTACCATGAATCAGTAATATCAGCCATGCATGGTGCTGCTCCCATGTAAGAGGCCCTAGAGTCCTGAAGTACATGGGCAGTCAGTCTACTCACTAGTGATGCCCTTGAGGTGGCTGGCATAAGGTGGATGGTACAGGCTGCTAGCCTAGAAAACTCTGGCCTCTGGAAGATCCTCAAGGCTTTGGTGACACGCTCACCCGGGGGGGGGGGGATCAAACACAAACTCTCGCTGCTATCACTCCTATGACAGAGGAAGTGGTACAGTGATGGCCCTGGGGGGGAATCCCAGAATGGATGGAGGATATCAGAGACCAAGCAGGCATCTCTAAGGGGTTTTGCTCACATCTGGTGTCAATGCCATGGTTGGGGCTGTGGAAGAACGAAGCATCAAGGCCATTGTCTTCATCAGTCAAAAACCACAATCAATATCAGGGACTTGGATGGTCTTGACATCAAGCTGTTCCTCACCATTGACTGACACACTGGCACCAGCATCAGTGTCGATACTGCAATCCACACCAGCCACTTCATCTGTGTCGTGACACTGAGGTCAAAGACAGTGCTTGAATCGGCACTGATGTCAGACCAGTCCATGAGTTAACACTGCAAATGGCACTGATACCAGAGCCAGCATCACTGTCAGGGTTGCCCTCACTGTCATCACCGTGAACAGTGACAACAGCCTGAGTGACACCAACAGTCAGCATCAACCACTCCACAGTAGTGGACAAGGCCAGAGACCTTGACCCTGGACCAAGGGTAGTCCAATGCCTCGGGCTAATAGACCATAGTAGGTTCTCCCCTCACCATCCAGAAGGAGTCAGAAATCCACCTGACACTACCACCAAAGTCTCCAACACAGCCCAGCACAATAAGGGGGGGGGAGAGCTTTGTAAAGTACCTCAACCAACTCCGGAGAGTATGAAGGGACCTGGAAGAATGGTTCAAAGAAGTCTTCTCCTCAAACTGCCTGGATAGATGCCTCCCTCTGAAAGTTGGAGTGTCCATCCCAACTTCAAACAAATTTTGGAGGGTGCAAAAATGCATAGAGAAGCAGATGTCACAGGTGTCTGTGTCCTGGCCTGGTCCAAGACAGGAGAAGCATACTGAATGCCTGTTGTTGGTGTTGATCTTCTTACCACAAGCGGAAGGATGAAACAGAGGGACCTGTTTGTCCCTCTTTTTCCTTCAATGATTTAGACATTAAAAAAAGAATAATAAAATGAAAGATAGACAGTGAAGAAGTGAAAGTAGCCAAACTGAGGTGATGTGAATCACTTCAGTGGTGCTCACTCGATAATGAGTAAAACAGAAATGAGGTAGGTGAAGGAGTCAGCAATGATTATTGGCCAGCAAGAGTCACCACACAGTGTTCAGGGGTGCTGTAGGTCAGTAGCCATTGCTGGCCCCATGGCAAAAAAGGTTTGCTACTGCAGGGTCCTGGTGCCTCCAGCTTAGACTCAAGTGTAGGACACCATGGAGAAGATTGATTGTGGGAAGATCTAGAGCACATGTACTCAAACTTAGAAGGAGCAAGATAAGATGAAACTTTAGAAAGCCTTACTTAACACAGAAGGAGGTTAAAATGTGGAATTGCCTACTTAGTGAGGTTATGGAAGCCAGCACTGGTCAGGTTTTATAAAGCAAGACTATATTTTCTGAGGAAGAATGACAATGAGAGTTATATATCTTGAGTACGGGTAGTATTCCAACTGATAAGTATGCACGTGTGTCCATAGTCAAATTAAATATAGCCACTGCCATTTAACAGGAGGGGAAAACAAGAAGGACTCACATGTCCCTTCTTTCACTATAGTAGGATGTTTTTAACAGGAGAGGCAGACAAGATGAACTCTTATGTTCCTTCTTTCACTGCAGTAGGCTGTTATAAGTTGTTTATTGAATTGTAGCACATGCCCATACATAGCACTGTTAAATTTATTGCTTACCCCTCCTGTGTATACCTAGCATACAGTACATGCAAGCAGTTTTACAAGCATTTATCAAACTACTGGCATGTTTTATTTTTCACCAAGACTGATCAACATAATATGGAGCCTTAAGGTACATCTGTACCCAAAGTTGGCTGTTGTTTTCAAGTGTCTTGGATTGAATACTCGCTGATACAGGTGCAAACAAGGTCACCAGCCTATTGTTACTATATTTTTTTTTATGAAAAGTCAGCCTAAAATGGGAAATCTATCTTTATTTTTGTTATGGATTCTTTCTTCTTACATTAATGCTCTAATCATTAATAAAACTGTGAGTATGCGGCACTTTAAAATTCACTCATCTGTTAAGACTCCATTGGTGGAAAGAGACTGTTAATGTAAATTAAATAATCAATTTGTAATTAATTTATTTCATGAACCTGCTGCTAAGTACTTCCCTGAATTAATGTTTTACATTCCAATATCTCACTGTTAGATAATAATCCTTAAAAAAGGCATTAAGTCTGTTTAATGCTGCAATCATTTTGTTCAGGTAAAACATTTCTAGGACATCCCCTTTACCCTTTTCATTTATTAATTTCTTGTCACCAGTTCCCAGCATGCTACCCACTAGTAGTGACAGACTGCAGCAGCACTGCTGACCTTCGTACACTGGGGCACCGACAATATCAGTCATTCAGTGTAACTCTGCATGACTGCGCCAAACGCATCCTTGCTTTTCTTTTCTTTAGGGCAACCACACAGAAGATGTCCTTTTGCCTGGTGTCAAGATCCTGCAGCTACTGTAGTTTCAGTTCTGAAACATGTTTCTTGTTTCAGTGTTTCCTTTAACTCCATATTGATCATAAATAAGCACATATAGAGTGTTAGCTAAAAAATGATTTTGTTTTCTCCATTTTGTCCTTTAATGGTTGCCTGTTTCCACCTTACTTACTGATATTGCATGATTGCATTTCAGTTACGCTATCCTGGTTAAAAAAAAGTTAAAATTGTTCATCTGTGAACCTGGTCTTGACTTACTTTTTTCAAATATAATTTGTCTGGTATTATACAGTATATGCTCAGATGGCAGTTAGCTGAGTTGGAGAAGAGAAGGGGTATGCTGGTCTCCATCAGAAGACATGATCGTTGCTACATTTATATGGAAGGTGGGTTGAGTCGGTTGCCAATGGGGTGGCACTAGACTACCAGGGAGTAGGGAACACATATTTTCTATGATCAGAGTGGCAATCGGGGAGAGGGGAGTACCATTAAACTATGAGGGATTAAGAGGCAGCTATTTTTCTGTGGTGGGACTGGTGATTGGGAGGTGGGCAACTACGGATCCACACAGTGACTCCATGCCTTCATGTTTGCAGGCATTGTGCAGAGCTGCTAATGGGCACATAATGGCATGCAAATGACCCCTTAGCACCTTGCATGCCATGTGTGCTCATTGACGTGCCAGCCACTGAATATGGCTCAGAGGACTAATGGTGAAATCCTATTTGGGACACTCTATCTCCATTTGCTTCTGCGAGCCATATTCTTGCAGGGAGCTGTGTTAGAGCAGCATGTAGTCACTGTCACCAGTGCTAATACAGCCCCATATTCAGACAGGCAGTGCACTTTTGTCAGAAATTATCGCCTGTCTGAATATGACCCCAGGCCAGCTTCTCATATGACCTGCTAATGGCCAGCTCTAAATATGAGACCCAAAGACAGTCATCCAAGAAATATGTCAGATTCAAGAATAAAACATAAACAACACAACAGAAGAACATGAATATCAGGACGCATACATCCCAGGATCACTTGTGTACCAAACTGTCTTCTTTCTTCCACCCATAAAGAAGCATTAGAATAATGAAAAACATACAGTTTACCAAAATCCATCCTACCATGTTTGGAGACATACTAGGGAGAGGACCATAGTATTCAAAAACAGCTAGGGCATTCTCTAGAAAACCAGCTGAGAGTTATAATAATAAAAAAATTACAATAATAAGAAAAGAAAAGAAAAGAAAGTAAGTATATCCTATGCCACAAACAGTATTGTGGACCTGAGAAAAATAAAGGTAACATATAGTAACATACTAATAAAAGCTCAGAAGGGACATGTCATAGAGACATATGTCAGGAAGCATAGGCAGATGAGGATAAGTAATAAAACTTGCTAGTAGTGTTTTATTATTATCAATAACAATAAAATAACAAATATTAAATTGCACAGGACAGCTCTTCTTAAAAGTATTACAAACAAAAACAATACAGTCCCTCATTGGAGACACTTCAAAATCTCCAGCTTTCTCTCTCAACAAAACACCGCTCTCTTTATATGAGATGTCTTTGCCTTGCAGTTTAACCTCTGTATCCTGTTCTTGTAAGCTTCATCTCCAGTGTTTCACAGAATGTAACAAGATTTTGTCATTGCCCTTCCTATGACCAACCTGAAGAGTACATTAGTCTTCTTAACAGCTGCAACCAATTAAGACATTCTGTCCCAGGGATGATTTCCTCCTGACAGTTCTGTTAACAAGCTTGGAAATATCAAAAGGTTTCTCAAGGTCAATCGCCTGTGCTCCAAACTGCTAACTTCTATAATAAACCCAAGTAGCTGTCTGTAATCATTTAAACAATATAACTGTATACAATTGCAAACCAAGAGATCACAGTTTCACATATATATAGATATATATCTATCTATCTAAATATATATACATATATGTGGGATAAACCCCTTCCCCTGATCAGACAAGGTCAAATGTGATTACTTCACGCAGGGCCGATTATGTTGGCCATACTGTATCACTATGAGGCACTAGGTTGGGGCAGTATCTTGTTCTTCAGACAGGAGGCTATGGGCTGGGGGGAGGGGAGGGCATTAGGGTTGACAACCCCAAGTAAGACCCCACCACTGATTCACCAATTCTCGGGAGACCCAAATCCCTAATGTTTTTCATTTCCCTTCTTTGTGCTCTTTGTGTTCTAAAACCCTAATGTCTGCATTAACGTAGTTTTTTGCAATTAATATATATTATAGGGGCACAGTCATGTACCCCTTTAGTTAGGGTTCAACCTTTACTTCTATGTTAAACTCGAAATTTTGCACTTTAATAACTTCACAACCATTCAACAGATTTACATGAAATTTTGCATGCTCCATCAGGGACTGAGGATCTCTCGATGTGGCAAGTTCCATTCCAGTCGGATGTGTGAGTGTGGAGATACAGAGTGTCACAAAATGTGAAAATTACAATTTTTTGTAAAATTCTTTGTCACACCACTGCACAAAAACTGATTGGGATTTTGGTCTGGAATTTTTATGGTAGAAAGGTCTTGGGTCACAGATGCGTCTTTTGAAGATTTGGTGAAAAAATATTAATCTGTTCAAAAGTTATTAAATTTTAAAATTTCCCATTATTTGCAATGGTAAAAGTTAGATGTCCCACTCGAAAAAGGATTCTTTGTTGTAAATGGACAATCCTTTGTCACAAATGGGGAATCTTTTATCATGCTGTCACCATCTTATTTTTTTCTTAGCAATGCAAACAGAGTTAAAAAAACAGAAAATGATGTTTTCTGAAGTAACCAACACATGTGTTCTGCTAATTGGGACCCATTCTATTGGATTCTGCTGTTAGTTTTTTATAAATCAACTGGAAATGTGTTTTTTAAGATGCCAAAATCCTTTTTCGCAAATTGTGAAAAAAGAAATCACAAAAAATGATTTTTCTTTTTCCACAAATTGTGAAAAAGGAACCAAGCTTGATGGCAGAAAAGGACCATACTAGTCCATCTAGTCTGCCCTTTTTTCCCCCCCCACACCTCCCCCTCCCTGCCAGCCCCACGCCTCCCCTGACACTTGTTCTAGGGCTCCACCACCCTCTCCATGAAGAAATGCCCTCTCACATTGCCCTGTATCTTTTTCCTTGTAGTCTGAGGCTGTGCCCTCTAGTTTTGACCCCCTCCTTCCTATTAAGTAAACCCTCTTCTCCCACTTTATTGAGCCCCTTTACATATTTAAAAGTTTCAATCATGTCTCCCCTTTCCCTCTTTGACTCACAATGTACAGATCCAGCTCCTTACACCTCTGCTCGTATGACTTTCCCTACATACCCTGCACCATCTTGGTTGCCCTTCTCTGAACCCTCTCCAATGCATCTATATCCTTGCAGAGATGTGGCCTCCAGAACTGAACCCCATACTCCAGGTGTGGCCTCACCATGGCTTTGTAAAGGGGCATTATTACCTGCCTTTTTCTGCTAGTAATGCCCCTGCCTATACATGCCAACATTCCATTGGCCTTTCCCACTGCCCTGCTACATTGGATTCCTACCTTAAGGTTCGAGTAAGTAATGACTGTCTAGGTGGAATTTTGTCCCCCTCCACCTCATGTGCACTGATCACCATCCCGTCGTGTAAAAAAATTCCCTGGTAGTGTAGTGGTCCCTCCTCCACCCCCACTCTCCGATCACCACCCCTAGTGTAAAAATTATTTCCCTGACAGTATAGTGATCACTCCCCCCACTCCTCTGATGTCCAATCACCATCCCCATATAAAAAACGTATAGTTCCCTGGTAATCTAGTGGTCTCTCTCTCGATGTCTGATCTCTGTCCCTGTATAAAAAAATATATTTCCCTGGTAGTCTAGTAGTCCCTCACTCCTCCCCGTTCACAGATTGTGGACCCCAGGTAAAATAATATATTATTCCCTGGTAGTCTAGTGGTCCCTCCCCCCTCCCTGAGGTTGATCCTGGTCCCATTAATTCTTTTTAGATTTCCCTGGTAGTCTAATGATCCCTCCTCATCCCCAATCCCCGTCCCATGAAAACATAGTAACAGATTTTCTGGTGGTCTAGTGGACCCCCAACCCTGTCAGGTAGTCACCCACCATCTCACTCCCCCATCCAGACTCCCAGCCAGTGACCAGCAGAGCCCTCCTCTCACCACCATGGCTGACTGCTGACAGAGCTGTGAATGAGTGCGTACTGCAAGGGGGTCAAGAGGGTTTTCTGCTGCCTTACAAGCCCACCCCCACCACTGATTACTTCACAGTGCCAGGGCTGAACAAACAGGACCCCTGAAACCACACCTTCTCCTAGATTATCCAGCCAATCGTGAGTGAGACCCGCTCCACTGTCAGCTGCATCTACTCCTTTAGACACTGCTGAAGCTTGCAAGGGGGGTTGAGAGGACTTTCTGCTGCCTTACAAGACCACCAATCACCTCACAAGCTGAGGCTGAACAAACGGGACCCCCTTGAAGCCATGCCTCCTCTTGGAGTCCCAAGCCAATCAGCAGCTACCATTCCTACAAAATGGAAGTGATCCTCAAGTGGCCCTCCATGCTGTGGCCCTCTGCTCAAAGGGTCAAGTAAAAAGGGTGTCTAAGTGGGTGTCATCTGTGGCGACGGCCGGCCGACACAGATGCTGCCCGAGTCCAGCCAGGTAAGATTGTCAGTATCACCAGTTGTCACAGAACACTAACCATTTACTGCACCCATATTCAGGGACTGATTATGATTAGATCATTATCTCTATGTAAAAATAGTGTGCTGATTGGTGCAGCTAAACCCTCTTATTGAAAAGTTCTCTGACTGTTTTGCTTGGTGCAGCTAAAGCCCTCCTAGTAAAAAGTTCTCTGACTGTCTTGGTTGGTGCAGCTAAAACTCTCCTGTTAAAAAAAAAATTCCCTAACTCTTATGTTCATAGGAGTTTATTGTTTAATCTTGTCCCCACAGTTTTTATTATACTGAGTATCAGTGTGCTCCCATAGTGCTAACCCCTTGGCTTCATGGCAGTAGATGTTGAACCACAGTATATATATATATTATGTGTAGGGTTGCTGGTAATCACAGACTGTTTACATTATGTAGGCTGGTAATTCACAAATTGATTGCATATGTTAGCCTAGCTTATCCTTAAACTTACCTGCACTGGCGGTCCTAAACATAGCTAATCGAAGCAGGTATTATAGGGAGGCATTGCTGCTACTGGCTATAACCTAGTGGCCTTATCATAGTACATTCTTAGACCTACTGTCCTGGGCATCCCTTTCATAGCTATAGAAATATAGAAACAAACTCTGGTCAGAGCTGATACGGCAGTGATGCGCTTTTACGAGCATCACCGTCACCAGAGAATACCGTGAGATTTTATGAGCGCCGTCGCCACTGGAGAATGCCGTGCAGAAGATGGAGGTGATGACAGAACTGCGCATGCATGATACTCATGCATGCGCAGTCTGACTTGGTGCCACCATCTTGTTGATGATGGCTATCCCTTCCGCAGTTGCAGAAAAAAAAGAAGTGCCCCGAAATGGGTGTGTTTATGTGGCTGGCGGAAAGGAAGTGCCATATAAACACAACCACTGGAAACTGTGCCGTAGCACTGTGGAAGCACACTGGGCAGCGGTCCGGTCATGTGCTTCCACAGTGCTAGTAGGAAATGATGATCGCATAATGACTGCGGAGCTCCGCCCATACAGCCATAAAAATGGTGGGTAGTAGGAAGTATGATTTAAGGATTTTTGCAGAGTATAAAGCATACTTCGACCATTATCTGTAAGGGTGATCCTCACAAGGATATTTGAAATAGGAATCCACAGGCCACAGTGTCCAGGCTTGTTACCTACCTAATACACTATTCAGCTATCAATCAGGGTAGCATTCTCTAAATGAAGGAGCAATGGTTAAGAAAAGCTGCATTCTATAATTAAGCCCTTAGTCTTTGCTATCTTTTTTACTCTATTTGGGTGATTTATCAATTATGATTACTATCCCAGGTACCCTCACAGCTCACCCATAATGTGGCTTGTGCTGATTTTACTGTTCTGGTTTCCAGTGGGCTGGGCATGCCCCTACTATGTGGCTCTAGTGAGCTGAACCCAAAGCTGGCTACTATTGTAAATATGAATTATTTTGTAACCCGCCTGTGTTCCTCCTGACACTACCCAGTTAGCAATGCAGTTGATGAGTGACACTTATCCAGCCTATAGACTCGTCTTGTTGATCACTGTACCACTGTACTGGTCAGATCGAACCTGCAGCACTGCATGCGGTTCTTGCGCCCCTACCTAAAGAAAGACGTCAAGCAGCTGGAGGAGGTCCAGCACAGAGCGACCAGGATGATCACAGGAATGGTGGGTGAATCCTACGAGGACAGACTGAGGGAGCTCAAAATGTACTCCCTGGAGGATAGGAGGGATAGAGGGGATATGATCGAAACCTTCAAATATATGAGGGGCATAAACAGGGTTAGTACAGAGGGAATTTTTAAATTAAAGGGAGGAAGAGACACTAGGGGGCACAGCCTGAAATTGAAGGGGGGAAGGTCCAAGGGGAAATGAAAAGACACTACTTCACGGAAAGGGTGGCGGCTAGGTGGAATGCACTACCAGAGGAGGTGATATTGTTGAAGTCGGTGGGCAGTTTTAAGAGGGGGTGGGACAGGATCAGGAGGAAGGTCACTACTGTATGGGGGGGGCAGCTGCAGAGTGAAACACTGATAGCTGCTTGCTCAGGTTATTGAAAACAAAAGCAGGTGCGTCACCGGTATCTTACCGGGTGCTTACCAAGAAAGGAAGGCACGTCCCAAAATTACACAGTTTATAAAGCAAGCATTTTAGCACTCCAGTTCAAATTAAAAGAAATGTAGCAGTCAGAGGTTTAGTACAAGCACCAAAGGCCTGATTGTAGGGCAAAGGTGTTAAGGGAGATGAGCTACTGTACTCTGGAATAAATCTGCTTGCACTAAACCTCTGACTGCTGCATTTCTTTTGATTTGATCTGGAGTGCTGCAATGCTTGCTTTATTAGCTGCACACTCGAGCAGACTCAATAGATCTTAGGGCCTGTATCTGCTAGCATTTTTCGTATGTTCGTATTGCTAGCTCACAATCTAACTGGTGGAAATTAGTAACCTGTAGAACCCCGCAATGTAAAGTCTATATTAGGCCCCGTAAACATCTCCATAAAAATACTGTTTACCTAAGCAAACAATGCGCATTAAATAGTAATGAAAATTGGCCCCCACTGACTTCAATGGGGCTTGCCCCTGCACTCCCCCTTGCTTCATGTCATTGCGTGCTGAGTGCGGGGGCATGCCAGAGGAACTGGGAAGTGGAAGGGATCAATTGGACACCGTGCCAGTGCCAAACTATGCTCCCTTCCTACCAACATACAGGTGCAGCATTATTTTATAAAAATGGCAGGAACAAACTATTGCCAGTATAAGGTACCTGATAAAGTAAGTGAGAAGGTACTGAAAAAGATTTCTAGTGGCACTATGGAATAATAGGGTGAATAGAGAGCTTCCTTCTCAAAATATAATAAACCTTTAAATAATTGAAACTTCAGGCTCAACAAAAAGAAAAATCAAACAAACCAATCCTGAGTTACAAACCAGACTACAAAAATGTCTCGAAATACATGGAATCGCTTCCAAATCTTATTGGATAAAGGTAAAACAGCCGACGGCTCCTCTGACATGGAACTCAGCCCACAGCCTTCCAATGAAAATAGAAAAGGCTGCCCAATCAAACCGCAACAGAACAAAGACCCAAATCAAGATAAAATACTGCTGGCTATACAGGAATTCAGAATAGAAATGCAGGTAGCAATAAAAGACTTACGATCGGATTTGGGCTCATTGCAGGACAGAGCAGACAAGACAGACCATCATATTTCCACAAACATGACCCGACTCAACTCCCTGGAGGCCTCCGTAACTGACCTTGCCAGAACACAGCTGCAGCTTGTCCTCCTATAGGAAGACACAGAGAATTGAGGCTAATGGAAGAATCTGCAATTCTACGGGATACCGGTGAACGAGGAAGGCCATGATATGACGGCCTTTCTCGATCATTTTCTACACATCACACTGGAGTTGGGGCCGAACTATCCCCCTGACATTGAGAGGGTCCATAGGGCGCTAGGACCAAAACCCTCTTCACCAGATGCCTGCCCTTGGTCCATAGTCATACATTTCTTAAATTATGCTGTAAAGGACGATCTATTACAAAAAGCATGGGGGGAAAAAAACAATCAAATACACTGAGCAGCGCATTCTAGTAGATAACGACTATGCGCCCACAACGCAAAAACTCAGAAGGGAATATATTCCACTGTTTCCCTGTCTCAGGAAACACCAGCTTAAATTCAAAACTCCATACCCCTCCAAGATGATTGTGCAGTTCCCCACGGGCCAAAAAACCTATGAAATAGCAGAAGAGGCAAAACTAGACCTCCAGGCCCATGGACTATTGGAAGCCAGCCACAATCGAGAAGCAGGATACAAGGGTAGAGAGCAGGGACCTTTGCATCAAAATAACGTGAGCAGCAGAGGAGAGAAGTAGGCCCAGGATCTCCCCTTAGGAGAAATAGTGAAGCAACTACAGCTCTTCCAACCACTATTGTCTTAGCAAATGAGGGACAAAGTTTGAAACAGGACCTTGGTATTCCTGCCTAAGAAGGCTAAATAAGGTTGGTGACTTTGGATAGACTGGGGTGGGAGGGGTTGAGAACAACAGCAAGTCCCTCGTGTGGATTGAGGGACTTTCCCCCTACCCCTCAATCCCAAGAACAACTACTCGCCAGCCAGGCGAAAGAAAATCCAGACTGCAGAAAAGTTTGATCCTAGAACTGTCGAACAGTCAAACAGACTATAAACTACCTTCCCCTTTCAACAAGCCACCAGGGAAAACAATTATTCTAAAATATTGACTAGCTCTACTTTTCCACTGATCCCCCTTATTTATTTTCTCTATTTTCCATTGGGCTAAGCACATGTATCCAGTTCCTTTTGTGGGGTTTTTCTTTTTTGCTTTTCTTTCCTTCACTCTCATAGAGAGGGGAAGAGAAAATAAGGGCCATATATTTTGACTCTGGGGCTATAATCAAATACAGCCTATGATATTATTTTAACAGGAACTTAGGAGGAGTGGCTGCTCCCTGGAAATAGTACAGATCTGGCATATTCATAAAATAGAGGGAGGTAAAGGAGGCTAGGGGAGAGGCATTCAAGAATAAAGACCTTAAATTTGAATGAAGGCTGGTCAGCAGGGAAGAGAGACCAGCATACCAACATAAGCAACAGGGTTTTTTTTTTTGTGAAAAAGAGAGGAGAACTTAAATAAAGTATTGGGGAATAACAAGGAGCAAGGGGGCCTCTTCCTGGGGAGCAGCACTGACATTTTAAATGAATATGCTTGGCAAGAGGGATGCCTCTCCTTCCCTCTTGAGGAGCAAACAGGGGGGCCCCACCTCACACTGTCCCAGACAGAATATTCAGTACATCTAAGGCAAAGAAAACACAAATGGGAGATTGGTCAGCTGAAATAACCATTATAAACCCAGTAACAAAGCGGGCAAACAAAATTAATAATACAGAGAGCCCTGAAAACACTAGATGGGTGTGGGGGGGGGGAGGCTCTTCGAGCCCTGGGATTGACAAACATGGAGCCACCAAGTATATTTAATTTTGCCCTTTGGGCACTTTTTTGGTTCTTTATTTCGAACCATGTATTTCCACAGAGGATTGTGTCCACACACCGTGTGGTCCCGGTCTTCTGTCCCAGGCGGATCATAACGGGTGAGTTAAACCCATGGGGACAAAGGAGGTGGATGAATATTCCCACTTCCACAGTGGAAGTCTATTTGTATATAAGTTCTGGTTATATGAATGTTAATTACCTTCCTCCCACTAGGGGAGGAAAGTTTATCAAATTAAAGTGTTAATTCTAAATGTGGGGAGGGAAAGGGGAGGGGAAGGATTCCAGGACAAAATTAGCCAGGTTAAGACTGCTTTATTGAAACAACTAAAGCTAGCTTTTATCTGTTATATGCCTATGCTTAAACTTGAACAGACTGTTAATCTTTAGAAATCCTGGATTGGGGGGGGGGGGGGTTAAGGGAAAGCTAATAGGGAATTTAATGGTTATAGATTTAAAGTTAAGTCAGACCTATTTACAGGTCAAAGTTAGTAAGTTAATAATAAGAGGAAAAATGAAGCACACACAATCAAGATTGGTCACAGCTTGTTTTTATTACAGACAATGGAAGGGAGGGTGGTGGACTGATTGGTGAGGGATCCCCAGTTCCACGTTTCCTATCCTCCACTCAGTCAGCTGCAATGGCTCCTTTGGGAGGGATGTGCTACGATGGACATTGATTGTGTTCCTATGACTGACTCAGATATGGGAACAAAGGAGGAAAGAAGTTCCTCTTCACGGCTGGTAAGGTACCCTTCTCATCTGGTATTAAGATGTCCATAAACCCTGTAAAAAATATTCACACAGAACATTAATGGGCTTCATAACCCCATTAAAAGATCACGATTCATGCAATATATACATAAACAGGCTGCAGATGTATTCTTCATTCAAGAAACACATTTATCAGAGATGGATCATGTCAAGCTGAGTTGGGGGCAATGGTATGTGGTTAATGCCTCCTCCCACCCAAGTGGACACAGGAGAGGCGTAGGCATTTTGATACCCTCCTCAACACCACTGGAGATCCAAGACATCTATATAGACTCCCAGGGTCGTTATGTCATTTTAAAGAGGAAATTATATTCACAGAAGGGGATGCTGGTGAGTGTACATCTCCCCACCTCCGTCCAAATTAGCAGTAATAAGGCATTTTATAAACAAGGTCCTGGACCTGCTCCAGGGTAGGTTGATCATGGGGGGAGACTTTAATGTTACCCTATCGACACAGCTGGATACATCAAATCCACAAGCCCATAGAACCACAAATGCAGTTTGATACTTAAAAAAATACATTGGAACATTTAGGCATAATAGATATATGGAGAAAAATGTTCCCATCTGTTGTAGGCTATATTTATCATTTGGCCCGCCACCATACTTATTCAAGATTGGACTACTTTTTTGTGACACGCGAGCATTTCTCTGATGTCCAAGATATCTCTATAGGCCCTAGATTACTTTCTGACCACCACCCTCTGCTTTTAAAAATTAATTTGGACAAAGCAGACATTGTGGCACTTTAACCCATCCCTTCTTTGGGACCCGCAATACAGGGATCAAATCCCAAAAAAAATCCCATAGATCCTCCAGGAAAATGAAACAGCTCAGATTTTGAGCCCCATCTTATGGGATACACTGAAGGTAGTAGTGAAGTGGGAAACAGTGGCATATGCGGCTAAGAAGAAACGCATGTTAGAGACAAAATACAACTCTTGGCTCCAATACCTCCAAAATTATCAACTTCTGTTTAGGGAAGGAGATAAAGAACTACAGAAGAAAATAAAGGACACTAAAGCAGAATTACAGAAGATTACGGACCAAAAAGTCCAACAAACATTAACATACGTTAAACAAATTATGAGGGAGAAGCAAGAGGAATGAGAAATTTGGCACGCAGGCTTAGAGCTCGTAAGAAAACTGCCACTATTCTGAAAATCAAGCACCAGGTCACAAAGGAGATTGTTCATAGAGAGGGGCAAATACATTCCGCTTTTGAAATGTTTTACAAAAACTTATATAAGAATACTATAGCTCTCGTATAACATTGGAAGAAAGAAATAGTTTTCTATCCAGGCTACATTTACTGAAGTTAACAGAGGAACAACAGGCAACCCTGGAGGGACCAATAAGGGCAGATCAGGTGTTAAAGGAGATCCAAAATTCAAAGATACAAAAATGTCCAGGTCTGGACGACTTCACAGACAAATGGTACAATAAATTTAAAGGGCTGCTAATTCCAACCATGCTCTTGGCCTTTAGAGCAGTCACAGAGGGTAATCCCCCTCCTCCCTCATGTGTGTGTGCAGTTATAACACCCTTACCTAACCAGAGAAAGATATAACAGACACTGTATCATACCGCTCAAGTTCTATTTTAAATGTAGATTACAAAATCTACATGGCAATCTGGGTAGCCAGACTAGAATTCTTTCTCCCATCACGGATACACCCAGATCAAACAGATTTATCAGGGGAAGAAATACAACAAACAACATACTCCAATCCATGATGTTATTAGAACATCTACTGTACAAGCTAGGAAAATTCTGACTGCCTTCCTTAGCTTGGATGTGGAGAAGGCATTTGACTGGGTGTCCTGGGATTTTCTCTGGGACACCCTGTCTGCCTTTCTCTTCCTAGACTCTTTCCTTAAATGGATTGAAAACATTTATAATATCCCCAAGGCATATATCCAAATAAATGGGTTTCTGTCCTCCCCTTTACCCCTGCGCAGAAGCATGCAGTAAGGATGTCCCCTTTCCCCTCTTTTGGTTGCCTTGTATTTGGAACCACTGGCGGTGGCTATTACAGTGGAAAAACAAATAGAAGAGATCCCTCTAGGACAAAAGGAATACAACATTTCCTTATATGCAGACGATATATTGTTAACCCTGCTATCACTGAAGAAATCAATACTAGCAATTTGGGAAACTTTACTAGAATTTGAAAGGATAGCTGACTACAAACGAAACATCTGCAAAACAGAGGTCCTCTTATTAAACTACACCCCTTCTAACACCTTGAAAAAACATATCCCTTGAAATGGGTCCAAACAAAAATGAAATATCTGGGTATACAGATACCTATGATGGTAAATACACTGGGGATAATTAACCATAAACCCATATCTCTCCAACTACAAACCGACTTAACTACTGTAAATGGAGTAAACTGTACCTTACATTTTTCCAGTGCAGAGAAATAATCAGGATGATCGTTTTACCACATCTTTTATACGTGTTTCAGAATATCCCAACCTTCCCACACGGCTTTTACTTTAAATCTTGGACTAAATTAGCATCCAATTTTATATGGGCGTGTCAGAGACCTAGGATACACATCTTCATTCTTCAGTTATCCACTGCTCAGGGGGACATAAACCTCCCTAACTTAGAATATATGCTAGACCAGCATTCCTTAAAATAGCATATTTATGGGTAACACCCACATATACAGCCCCATGGAAGGACATTGAGTTTGTAATTAATGACCTACAGTATATGATGTAGAAAAGCTGCTGTATTCCACAATAGGTTTGACACCCCAACTTCAACTATACACACTTTATACAGCTAATGTCTTTAAAATATGGAATCATCTTAAAAAACGCCCAGCCCTACAAGAAATGTTTTTCTTTCATAGAATGCTGTCTGAGGACAAATATTTCCATCCTAACTAGTTTGATTCAGTGTTCTCACAATGGAGAAGTTTGGGTCTAAATTACATACATCAGTTTCTGTCTCCAGAGGGCATTACTCTATTTAATATCTTACAAAGAGAATATGGGCTATGGGAACAAAACCAATTTAGAAACCTACAAGTAAAAAACTATATACTGTGTCAACGTATACACACCTCACAATTACTGGCTCCCCTACTCACCTTTTTTTCATTACTGCAGGATTCAGTAGCAGGCCTCACATAGAATCAGCTAATAGGCTGGCTATATAAAATAATGAGAGAAAACTTGGGAGACTCCACAGGGTCAATATTGGAGGCCTGGAATAGAGATTTAGACACCTTGGTGCCCCAGGAGCAATGGGATGGGTCTGCTCTGGTGGCCATAAAGATCACATCTTCCAATATATGGAGGGAGTTTGTGTGGAAGAGCCATAGCAGATTTTTCCACTCATCAGGTACACTAGTAAAATAACTCCCAGTGACTTATGGTATATGCTGGAGAGGTTGTAGATGTGGGCTGGCATACTTTGCCCATATTCTTTGGCAATGCCCCCTACAGATGCCTTTTTGGTGCTCCCTACAGAAGGAGTTGAAAGAATGTGTAGGTGAACTGCTGGAGCTGACAGCAGAGATGGTACTGATGTTCATTTATCAGGAACATCAACCATCATGGCATAAAACACTGTTGCCCCTATATATTTTAGAAGCCAAAAAAAAATTAACATGTAAATGGATGACCACCACAATCCCCATTGTATTAGAGACAAATTGTTTTAGAAATATACTGGCTTGTATGGTCAGGGGCTGAACATTGTATTCCATGTTCCTAGAGGGAATATCCGTTGGATGGGGGTGGGACCGGGGGTGAATCTTGGATGCTGCTGTTGGTGTTTTTTGCCCTTCCCTGTCTCCTTCCTGTAGCACCCCTCCCCCCAAGGAGTGGGGGTGGAGGAAGTGGTCAGTCAATCATAGATACCAAGAAATAAAGATACTGATTCTTTCTCCCTCCTGATGGGCCCCTCATGTAGAGGCCATGGGTTCCAGTATGCCCACTTTCCTGATAAACCAGTAAGTAAATATTACCTTAGGCTTATATGATGTCATTGGTAACTGTAAGAAATTGTATTCATTATATTGTGCTGGATCCTCTGAAAATTATATTTTAAAAAAAAAGAAGGTACTGAAAAAAGTAGGAAAATCACTTTAAGTCAGGCAACAGGACCTCCCTAAGTAACTACTGTCCTATATCTATTCTACCAGTCCTAGCCAAAATGCTTAAAAAATTGGTGCATGGACAACTCAGGGATTATCTGGATAGATTTCATTATCACCCCAATTCAATCAGGCTTTCAGATGTAACACAGTATGTCAACTGTTTTGATTAAGATTACTAAAGACTGGCTTACAGCTCTGGATCATAAGCTCACCAATGTGGCAATCCTCCTTGACCTCAGCAAGGCCTTCAATAGTGTTGACCATAATTTCCTCTTGAATAAACTTAATATATCTGGCATTGCCCCGAAGCAATAGCTTGGTTTGGGGACTATCTTTCTGGGAGACAACAACAGATAAAGATGGAAGGTGTGTTATCCACTTGTGCCCCTTTCTGCAAAGGTGTGCCACAAGGATCCATTCTTGGAGCACTATTAGTTATGATCTATACCAATAATTTGGGGACAAATATTGTAAATGCCAAGCTACATCTATATGCAAATGATTGTCCATCTCAATGTCAGGAGTCTTCTCCACAAGCGTGCAGAACTTGAAGCCTGGGTGGCAAACTACAACCCAGATGTGCTCTGTCTATCTGAGACATGGTTAAAGCCCTCCATCCCAGATACCTGGTGCCTGCTCCCAAACTACAACCTCCTCAGGTGTGACAGACCACCCCCAAAGCATGCTGGGGGTGTGGCAATCGATTGCAAAAACAATCTTAACCTAACCATGCTAACTAACAAACGTAACTCTTCATGTGAATACATCCATGCCATACTCAGACTAGGAGCTAAGGAGCTCCACATCATCTGTGCCTATAATCCCCCCAAGCGTGGGCAAAATGGCTTAGTGGAGTTGCTGGACCATACAGCTACATACATGGGGAAAAATGAACTCATCATCCTCGGGGACATAAATCTAAACTGGCTTAGCAATTCCCAGGATACCCTACTATCCTTGGTACAGAGCTACAACTTGCATCAAATCATTGCTGATCCTATAAGAGTGTCTGCAACTGCTGATTCCAGCACCCTCATTGATTGGAGCTTAACAAATCACATGGACAGGATTGCAGCATCAGGCACCCTGCCGGATACTATCAGTGATCATTCCCCTGTTTTCTGTACTTGGAGTCCATCCTCAATACCCACATCCCCCCAAACGCTGTATATCTTTCAGGAACTATGCCAACCTAAACCAGGCTCACTTTCTGTATGATGTGTCTCACATTGACTGGTCACCTGTCTACCAATCACTGAATACTGACACTGCTCTTCACGCTTTCCTGAGTAGATTTGTGTCGCTTCAAAATAAACATACTCCTGTTATCACTCGGCAGGTCTGTGGGAAACAAACCAGGTGGTTGCATAAAGACCTCCTTGTATCCCTCAAGGTTAGAGACAAATGCTGGAGAAAGTTCAAAATGTCTGGTCTCAAAGCTGACTTTAACATCTACAGAGAACAGTGATCAAAGTGCAAAACACAAATAAGGCATGCAAAAAGCCAGTACTGCAAAGGCCTACTGGAAGATGCGGCTGGTGACCCAAATAAATTTTGGTCACATATCAAAACTTTCCTTGGTTCAAAGCAAATACACACCAACAGCGACAAGATACTGCAAAGATTTCACTGTAATGTCCCAGGCACAATTGCCAATGCGTTCAATAGTCATTTCTCCGACCTCTCCAGATATACCACTGCCTTTTCTCCTGAGAATTTACCCCTCACCCCGAAGAACACAGCAATGATGTCACCATTCTACTTTAAAGCTATCTCAAAAAAGGATATCCTCAAACATCTTAATATTATATCAGACAGTAACTGCTGTTGGATCTGACTGCTTTGAACCTAAACTCTTAAAGCTGGCTGCCCCGTTCATTGCTGGACCATTGTCTAGAATACTCAACATGTCCCTGGGTGAAGGCATCGTGCCCAATATATGGAAACTGTCCAGAGTCATGCCTGTTCTTAAAAAAGGTGACAAAAAAGACATAGCCAACTACAGGCCAATAGCTATACTGTCTGTACTAAATAAAGTCCTTGAGAAGCTCGTCGCAGCACAGATTTCTGAACACCTCTCCAAGTACAATCTCCTCTACACAAACAAACGTTATTTTAGAAAAGGCCACAGCACTCAAACTGTCTTATTGCAGCTAACAAATGACATATATCTTGCCATGGATCAGGGTCATCTAACCGGTGCAGTATTTATTGATTTAATGAAGGCTTTTGATCTTGTTAACCACCATCTTCTGCTAGCTAATCTCCAAGCCTTGGGTTTTTTCGTCCAGAGTTGTAACCTGGTTTCGTAGCTATCTGTCCACTAGGACTCAAGTTGTAAACTTCAACTCTGCCACCCTGGAAAAAGCAGTCATTGATGTTGGTGTACCGAAGGGATCTATCCTTGGACCCCTTCTCTTCTCAATCTTTATTAACAACATAGCTCAAAACGCATCTTCCTGTTCATCGTTGCTATACACCGATGACCTCGTTCTGTACCTAGCTCAGTTAATGTGCAGTCTATTAACCAAAAGCTCTCTATGGACCTACTAAATATTCAGTCCTGGATCACCAGAAATAGGCTTGTTCTCAACAGTGGAAAGACCCAGACTATGCTCTTTGGGTCATCTGCTAAACTAAAAAATAGTCGGGACTTTTTCAGTGTCTCCTTGACTGATGGTTCCCCACTGGAGGTGGTAACTTCCTTTAAATACCTGGGGGTTCTGCTTGATGAATCGCTCACTTACGACGCCCACATAACCACCATGTGTAAGTCTGTCAATGCCAAACTGGGTTTAGCCTACAAAACTAGCCATATTCTAACCCCTTCTGCAAGGTTGGCCATTGCCAGAGGAATCCTACTCCCGTCACTCTCATATGGATCCGTAATCTATAGTAATGCATCTAAGGCTTCTCTGCAAAGGTGGGACACTACATATAACAATATCTGCCGATACGCCTCTGCATCCCCCAGGTTAAGACATCATTGCCTACTATATGCAGTCCTAAATTGGCCCTCTCCTATGGTACATCGGCTCCTCTCTCTCGGTAACCTTCTGGATAGTATTTTGTGGTCCAACATGCCTACCTGCCTCGTCTCCTTGCTAACCCCTCAGCCCATCTCCTACGGCTTCCGATCCGCTGACTTTTCCTTGCTTAATATTCCCAGATGTAGAACAACTAAAGGAAAATCTGGATTCTCTCATGTAGCCCCCAGTTACTGGAACTCACTGCCTCTAGATGTTCGTCTGGCCCCTAGTCATGCCACTTTCAAGAAGAGGCACCGCTTCCTCCTGGCTGCACGTGCCCAATGCACATGCTTCAATCCACCATAGGTCATGGCTTTCTCTTTGCTATTGCTGCCCCATAGTTTCCTCCTGTTTTCTATTGTGAGTTTGCACCATTCTTCTACTGCTTTCCTTACCAAATCTCATACACTATCCTCCTTTTCCCACTCCTTTTTCTCTCTCGCCATGCTATATTTCTGTTTTCCCTATCTTCCTAACTTCTGCCAAAACTGTTTTTTTCAGCCAGCTGATTGTTTGATCTACTAATAATGTTTTATACTCTTTGGCTTTTATGCACTTCAATGTGATATTACTATAACTGCATTTTGTGGGCACTTACTTTATATTTGTATAATACACTGTGTGTGCCCCGATACTATTTTCGTGCCCTGGTACTATTTTGTCTTTAAACCTTGTCTACCTCTGACTTGTGCTGTGTTGTACAATTCTGACACTGTATGCTCCATACCTGTATCCCTCCCTATGTTGTTGACTTCCTGGGTCGTGCCTGACAATAGTCACTTTTGTGTCTATTGCATCTACCCGGTTATCAAAAAATAAATAAATAAAATAAATAAAAATGTTTCTAGCACCACCCCAGCTATGGCAATGGATAACCTACAATGTGCATTTGATCAACTCCAGATTAATCTCTGTGTCTCCAACCTTCTCTTAAATGCATCAGAAACTAAGCATATGGTATTCTTTCCCAAACAGTATCTACCTTCTACCTCTGCTGGTATTACCACTCTTATGGGCGATGAGCTGGAAAATATAGAATCCTTCAAATATCTGGGTATGTGGTTGGATTGCAAACTATCCTTCAGTACACATACAGACAGTCTTTGTAAAAAAAAACTGTACAAAAGACATGGGTTCTGTTACCATAACAAATTCTGTTTTAGCTCTGAGGCAAAAAAAAAAGGCTTGTTTAGATGATCTTCCTTCCCTATTGGACTATGGGGACATCCTCTACAGAAGTGCTTCAGTCTCACACCTGTCCAAATTAGATGGTTCATTCACAAAGCCCTTCTTTTATCTCTGGCTTGCATGCCAGAACACACCATTGTCTTCTCTATTCAGCAGCTGGTTAAACCTCACTTATAGTCAGAAGGCTCAGAAGTCTACACATGTCCAGACTTGCTGCCAGTATATTTATCAAACCTCCTGCAGAAATCTATTGGTCTGTACAGTCTAAGGAAACATAACATTGTTCTGCTCAATGTCCTAAGGCACAACTTGAAATGTAAGAAAATGACCTTAAGTTGGATCACCCCTTCATCTTGGAACATCTTGAAAGACTAATTTTTAGAAAATGGGCTTGAAAAATAAAGCATCCTGATTGGCTGAAAGCCATGGTCAGGCATGCATTTATTTTTCAATAGAGCCTGCTGAAAAACAAGTGCCAATTTGGGGTGCCCCATTACTCAGTGTATCCAGAGGCACCTCGAATTGTGAAACTGGCTAGCCGATATTTTTTCCTCCTCGCTAAGCGAGAGACCGAGTTAGCCTCACTACTACCACACAGAGAGACAGGCACGCAACTGTAAACTATTTGATTTAGCCATTACTGACACTCACGCTCCTCTAGCAGCTCCTTGTCCTGATATTTACCCCACACATACTCCCCTCCATCCTCTTTTTGTTTTCCCACACTGCCTCTTCCTTTTAACTACACTATTTTTTTAAAAAGCAAGCACTGCAACTTCTGTTCAGGTCGACGAGCAACTGATTCTTGAAACAGCGCATGGCTGTTCATTTCCATTACCGATCCGCGCTACATACGAACGTGGTTTTTTTAATTTATTTAGTATCTTTTAAACTTTTCTTTAAAAACCTTAACTCTGACTGGCATGTTTCTAGTGAGCGAAATACTGAAACTGCAAAAGGACAGCACCTGGCTATTCCTTTCAGTTACTGCTGGCTCACATCATGTCCAATTATTAAGTAAGTTGTAAGGCACGTTGCCGGCTAAGAAGCACAAAGTACAAGCAACAGAGGCAAACGAAGAAAACGTTGTTCAAAAGACAAAATAAGTAACATCTACTCACACACTGTCTGTTCATCCACTGCCTCTATTCCCACTTCACTCTGACAGCCCCTCCCCATCACAGTCTGTTCCCATGCAGTGAAACAGCCTTGACCCGCTCTCAGCTCCCTACTTTGTTTCCACCAGTGGTCATCACACACTTCCCTGGATGGCATATGAAACATTAAAAAAACAGAATGTTGATGCCTGTTCATTGGGCTGTTCATTAATGCTGATTGCTTTCATACTGTCCCTTACATAGCTCTGCAACTTGTGGTGGAAAAAATATATATACTTACACCTTAGTTTAAAAATCAGACTCGGGACCACTGCATAGAATAGAGAACGGTTTATTACATATGCATATGGGAGTCTGCTTCCAAAAATCATGCAAGGCTCCCCTAACAAAGGGTTACACAGCATTTTATAACATTTCTAGCACGTACACATTTCTGTAACAGCAAATAGCATTATGAGTCGTGGTACTATCTCCAGACCCCCACCCCAATTTCTACATGCCTTTCCCATATATAGAGTTGTTTTTCTGAAACCTTGCTTCTCCTTATCTCAACCTAAGGAGCTGGTTTCAGCCAGCACGACTTACTGTTTTTCTGCTTGCCTTGCAAGGTCATATGAACTTGCAATGACCCTTAGCTTGTACTCAGACTTGGCTAATATTCAACTAAACCGGCAGCTCTACACTATAATATATTGTAACACACTTTACTTTATAGGTATGCATGAATCCACTCTATATGCATACATAAAACAAAGATATATAAAAAAAATTCCTCCACACTCCCCCCTTTTGAGGCTCTGCCTCAACTAAAGCTTAGTAAGGTCATCTATGTGTGCAAAAGGGAATAGGGTTTCTTCTGGGAAAAATCCCTTTGATAATCAAGCAGGGCATTTGGGCAGAGATGGGAGTACCCAAAGAACTCAAGCGAAAATACTGCGCTTTTATAATAGTGACCACAAACCAAATGGCCAGTAGAATAAGGAGAGCCACCGCAATCCAATGTAACACAGTGGCTCCCCAATCACCAAAGATGCTAGAAAACCAGGACCAGGGGTCCCAGCCTTTTCCCACTGGTGCATGCTCACTTAAAACTCGATCCTGCAAGTGTCGCACCCCTTGCAGGACCAGATCTAGGGCCTCTGAATTATCAGGGATATATGTGCAACATTCTTCGCCAATGACAGCGCACACCCCACCCTGGGCAGCTAGGAGGTAGTCCAGGGCTGCCCTATTTTGTAAGACCATTAGTCTGGTGGCTCGTATTTCAGCATTAACTAAAGGCAATTCTGTCTTAGTACTGTTTATAAGAATTTCAATTTCATAACTTAACTGATCTATGTAATGCATTGCCTGTACTACCCCCACCAAGGGAACACTCTAGCTCCAAATTTTTCATACCAGGGTATACGAATAGATTCAGGTGGAACAGGTCTACCTAGGTTTCGTTTAACTCTGATAGTGGGGTTTTTTGGGTTAATTATACGGAAAGTCCGCACTACTGGGTGCAATGTAGCCAAGTAACAGCATCCAGCCCACTGTGAGGGCAGGAATGTATATGCCTTGCTTCCACATACCCAGTATAAACCAGTTAAAGTCCCAAAGGGAACGACCACACCGTGGACCACCCAAAGTTGTAGATCAGTTCTAGGAATAGTAGTAGTACAATTGGATGAGCCCAATTCCTGAACCCCCACCGTACTGCTACAGAGACAAGTCACTGGCTGGGACCTCGGAACCCGGGGCCATATGTGCAAGAGCTCACCAGTTGTGTTGGGGTGCGCTGGCGTATACCACGTGAGGAAGGGCCTTCCTGCCAACACAGTCACATTACTAAGGGCGCGCTCTACCCAAGGGCTCAATTTTTTTATAGGTACTGGCTCTCGCACGCATTCAAGAAACAAGTGCCAAGGTGTGGTAGAGCAATGTAGTATCATTTTGAGGAGGGGTTCTGGGTATAGATGGAGCCCAACCTTTGCTGAAGCAGGGGAGGCACACACATAACAATTAGACAAATTAATATTTTCTGCATGCAACTTCATTAAAGTCCACCAGGTATTTGCATGATGCAGGCTCAGCACTTTGATGCTTCTATTAGAGGAGTACGTAAAGTCTGTTGCAAAACCCCACCAATACAATGGCTGCAAGAACGATAAGTCCTCTAGCATCAGTCCCTTCGCTTAAACGGTCTCGACAGGTCCGCTCGCACCAGCCGGCAATGTGATGCGTAATCCATGTCTCCTTTCTGCACCTTAACAGCAGTGGCGGTAATCAGGAGCACTTGAAGCGGTCCTCGCCACCTGGGCACACCACTTCTTTCTTCGAAGTCCTCGATGACCACGAAATCTCCTGGCTGTATTCTATGCAGGGTCCTCCAAGGAAACTGGAAGCGAGCTTTACCCTAGGATAGAGAGCTCAGAACAGCATTAAGGGATAAACAATATGCAATCATTTCATTATCCACCCCATGCAAGGTGATTCTGTTTTGTGGGAATGGGGTATTTGTCATTCGGAGAGGCCTTCCCATTAAAATCTCATGAGGTGATAACCCCATGTGTGTGGGCCTGCCTCTCATATTCATAAGCGCCAGAGGCAGTGCTTTCACCCAGCTAAGACCAGTTTCTGTCATAATCTTTGTTAGTTTTACTTTAAGGGTCTGATTTGCTCTTTCTACCGCACCACCTGATTGAGGGTGATAAGCACAGTGAAATTTTAGGTCCACCTGTAAAGCCTCACATAAGGTTTTGATCACTTCGTTACAGAAATGCGCCCATTATCGCTAGATAACCTAGTGGAATCCCCCATCGTGGTATAATTTCTCAATTAGGGCCTTTGCCACTGTGCAGGCTGTGGCTCTTAACTGGGAAAGCCTCTACCCATTTCGAAAACATGTCCACAATTACAAGGCAATATTTATACCCTTCACATGGGTTTAATTCAATAAAATCCATCATTAGATGTTCAAATGGGCCTGTTGGAGAAGGATGGGCAGAGGGGGTTACTTGCAGTCCTCTGCCAATATTGTTTTGCATGCAGATAATACATTTTTTACAATATTCATCAGCATAGACAGTAAAGCCAACTACATACCAATACTTATTTACAAGGTCTACCATTCCACTTTTTGAGACGTGGTCGGCTCCATGAGCCAGCTTCGCCAAAAAGGGAAATACAGCTGAGGGCAGACAAAGTCTGCCATCAGACCCTATCCATACCTTTTTATTTCCATCATATTTACAATTTGTTTGCCAGTTTCGCTTTTCTTTAGGACCGGCTGATTGTTGCAACGTCATCACATCTGTAGCTGAAAATAAATTCAGTTGGTTAGCATCTGTAAAGTCAGACAACATTAATAATTCTGGGACATCACCAGAAAGGGCCGCTTCTCTGCGGCGCATCACTCGTCATTTCAAGCGATACAGGATCTGTAAAGAAGTGTGAGCTTGACATTTAACAATGGCAATTTGTTTTGGTTTTTGTACTGCTTCCAGCAGGTCTTTTACTAAATTGCGCATGCTTATAGGTTTCCAGCAGCTGTTAAGAAACCTCTATGCTTCCACAGTGTACCAAAGTCATGGGCTACCCCAAATGCATAACGACTGTCAGTATAGATGTTGACTGTTTTCCTTTTGCTAACATACAAGCCCTTATTAATGCAATTAATTCAGCAGCTTGGGCTGATGTTACGTGGGGGTAATTTCAACTTTCCACGAAGTCATTCTGTGTTACACAGCTGCACTCCTGCCGAAAAGTTTCCTTGTTCATTTCTCTGAGCTGACCCATCTACGAAAAACTCTACATCAGCATTTACTATGGGTACATCTGTAATATCTGGTCGGGGTTTACAATCTAGGTCTATCACCTGACCACAGTCATGTTCTTCCCCCTCGTCAGTCGTGGGCATGAGGGTTGCCAGGTTCAATGTGATACACCTCTTTAAAGTCACATTAGACATGGTTAGTAAAACATTTTGATATAGCAGTAGCTGAGCAGGTGTTAAATGCGCTGTACGAGCCTGCAGAATGATAGAATGAACAGCATGCGGCACATACACAACAAGAGAAGAGAAACCCACTAAGTCCAAGCAAGCCAATACTGCCTCTGTGGCAGCTGCAACAGACTGCAAGCACGACACCATTCCACACACTACAGAATCTAAGCGCTTAGAATAATAGGCTATTGGACGACGGGCATCCCGTGTCTCTAGTTAGAACTGCAAACATGTATCCACTTTTCCCATTTACAAACAGGTCAAATGGTTTATTGTAGTCCGCCAAACCTAAACAGGGGGCTGTGGCCAGCACCCTTTTCAGGATGTTAAAGGACTCTTCCAGTCCCTCTGTCCACTGGATTTCTTCATGCATTTGCATTTTCTTTCCGTAAATTGCTTCATGTAGGGGCTGTGCTAGTGAGGCATAATCCATAATCCAGGCTCTGCAGTAGCCGGTCATGCCTAAAAAGGACATCATTTGCTGTTTAGTGATGGGTCGCGGTAATTTTGTCACCGCCTCAATTCGTTCTGGAGCTAATTTTCTCCCTTGACTAGACAGTACATGGCCTAAATACTTGACCTGCTCTTTACACAATTGTAACTTGTCTCTGGACACTTTGTGTCCATTTTCGCCAGAAAATTAAGAGTGCCTTAGTGTCCTCTTTCTTCGCTTCCTTACTGGAGGATGCCAGTAGCAAACTCTCACGTACTGGATACTGTTGGGCAACGATTCGCTGGGGCAACAAAGCAGATAAGCCATTTGAGCAGAAAACACCGCAGGGTGACTCCATATATCCTTGTGGCATGTTGTCCACGCCCACTTTTTCCCTTTGTAGGTGAAGGCAAACCATTCCTGACTGTTAGGTTCCACGGGAATACTAAAAATGCATTCGCTAAGTCTATCACAGAAAATAACAGCTGTCATGGGGTACTGCGGACAAAACAGTTACAGGATTTGGCACTACTGGGGTTCTTACATGAACCGTCTCGTTGACTGCCCTTAGGTCTTGTACAAACCTGTATGTACCATTTGCTTTCCTAACTGGTAAAATTGGGGTGTTCACAGTTGCATGTGGGCACGGGATTATAACCTCTTTTTCAACTAGTGCAGCATGTACTGGAGCTATCCCTTCTTCTGCCTCTTTTCCTAGTGGGTATTGGTGTTTATTAGGTCGGTAGGAGGACTTTGGCTTCACTGACAAAGGCTGTGCATTTCTTATTTATCCTACATCATACTTAGACATTGCCCATAACTGTGGGGGAATCTGTTCCAGCCAATCTGGCCCCTGCAGTTGTCCTTGCTCTGCACTAACCTCCTTGTTCACCTTCACTTCTCTTTCTTCTACTTGCACTGTTACCTTTCTCTCTATTATGTACTTTGCACATTTTCCTTTTGCTGATGTCCACCTATCGCCCTTCCACACCCAGTCATCCATTTGTCTCATACACTCAACCCATGGCCCCAAATCTTTCCAGGGGATAGAGGGGTCCCTAGCTAGTGACACATGTGGGTATGAATTTGACACTTGAAACACTTTCCACTGTCTACGGTTAAGTCCCACTGCGGCTGCACACCGATCTGCACCCACAAATATCTCAGTAATATGCAAGGTTTGTTCTACAGACTGTCTTCCCCATTCCCCACATTCATACTCCATATCTCTCTCCCCTTTTGAATAATGAGTGGTACAATGTAGCTCAGTTTGTATTTGCAGGTGACATGTTACTGCCTGTGCCCAGTTCAACAGCCACTTTATCTGCTCTTCTGCTGTTAATGTCCAGCAGTATAACCAATTTTGTTTACCCATGGCACACAAGGGATATAAACCCGCTACCTGGGACTTAAATTCCAACCCCCTTTTTGTGCAAATTATGTGGGCATTGAGCTTGGCCAGTAAATCCTGTCCCATGAGGTTCACAGGGCAGACACCACTATACAAAAAGGTATGATGAAAAGTTGCATCATTGCACTTCACCTCCAGCGTTCAGTCAGTTTTCCTTTATCTCAATCCCAGATGCCCCAACTGTTTTAATAGTCTTTCCTGTTGGTTGTAGCTCTAGTTCTGCATCTCAGATTACAGACATTGATGCGCCTGTATCTATGAGAAAAGAGAGTTTCTTGCCTTTTATGATCAAAGTCAATTCTGGTGTATCTGTAGAATGCTGTGAGGTGTTTACAAGTATCTGGTGCTGCCCCGCTAATTCCTAGCTGCTATAACTCCAAGTCGGTGGATCCGGCTGGGAACCATAACCACAAGCCTGTGGTTGGGGTGGTGGTGGTGGTGGTGGATATGGTTGGGCGGTTGTTTCCCGGTTATTCGGGCAGGTGCGGGCTATGTGACCTCGTCCCCCACATATGTAGCAAGTATAGTTCGTGGTAGTCACCTCGACTCCAGTCCTGGTCTTTCCTTCTGAGGGGACCCCTGCAGTCCTTGCCCCGTCCCTTTCCTCTTCCTCCTTTACCACCTCTACCCTCGACCTCCTCCTTCAAAATACATCAATTGTGCCTTCTCAACTTTTCTTTCGTCTTTTCCTTAATTTCACGCTGTTGCCTCTCAGCGTGTTCAGCGAATGGCATGAGTTCTGCCATAGTCTTCATTTCCCAGCCTATGCACACAGTCAGTAACTCCTGTCCGGATCTCGATCTTTCAATCCTGAGCAGAATACCATCCTCAACTGGTGTTTATAAGCGGGTTGTCTGGGCTCAGCCCTGAATATTGCTTAAATACAGTCTCAAGTCTCTTTATACTCATGCACTGTTTCATGGGGTCCCTGCTTAGTGTTTTTATTCGGGGCCAGTCTGTGACCTTTTGAAACTTTTCACGTGAGTGTAACAAACACTGCCTTCACCTGACTCTCATTTCCTCTCTCGGTTTCTCAGAGTCCCATTCTCCTTTACTTCTTCCCAGACCCCTTTCAACGTCTTGGGAAACACTCTTACAGACCTCTGTGGTTGACAACTTATACATATAGATCAGGTTTCTTAATTCCTTTTCATATTCCTCAACATTATCTCTTGGCTTGGGGATTTCCTTTAGGGCTTCACGAAGTTCATCTGGATTCCATGGCCGATTTACCTCTATATAGGGGTTCTGCACTGCATCAGCCACATTGGGGTTGGGATACTGTATTAAAGGCATCTGGGCTACCACCTTTTTTGGTCTCAGGTTGTAAGGGCCACCTGCACCCGCTCCCGTAGGGGTTTCTTGTGGTGTATGTGGGGCTGGTGTGTTGGGAGGTGCTGGCGGTACCTGCTGTGCTTTCGAGATTGGTTCATGGAGTAACCAATGCCAGGGATAAAACCAGCCCGGTGGTGATGGTGGCCATGTCACTGGTGTGGGAGTCACCACCGGAGGATTTGGGGTTAGAACCGGAGGTTCCGGGGAGTATTGTTGAGGAGGGTTTGCAAATTGGACACGCCGAGGTGTCTGTTCTGATGGGCAGTATGGTGCTGGAGTCACTGGGAGAAAAGTCCCCCCCCATCCCCGGAGCTAGATTGTGTTGGAGGGGGCTGTGCCGGGGCAGCCCGGGCAACCGGAGGCGTCGGCACTGGTGTGGTAACTGTAGGAGGCACCAGTGGTAGTGGTGCCGGAGCTGCAGGAGGCACCCCAGGTGGCCCCCAAAAATCAATAAGGGGCTCTTCCACCTGCAGGGCTGGGGGGGTGCACAGGGCGACCTGTGAGGCGCATACATGGCGGCGGGGTCTATATGGTGGCGGAGTGTCATGTCGAACAAATTTTTACTTTCTTTGTCTCTCTTCTTTATCATTATTCCCCTAGCTTGACTCTCCTGTCTACGCCAGCTTCTCTTCCCATCTACGAAACTTGGTCCAATCTATCTGTGGCTTTTTCTTTGTTTTTTCCTTCTCCTCTAAAGTAATTCTTACTTCTTTCAGCACATCAATGCTAAATGTCCCTGTTAAGGGGAACAGTCCCTTTGTCAGTGTATGCCAATGCCCTACCTCCGCAACCGTATCCTCTCCATATTTTTTAGCCATGCATTTCATGGGGCCGGAGGCAACCCACGGGGGCTCCTTGGTTTTCTGCTTACTGTGCCCTTCCCATTTAAACAATGTCTCCTAATCTCGTACCCCAAATATAGGAAAACTCACACACAAAGAGCAAATTACAAAAGAAAAGATAGGAAAAAAAAACAACCACTGGGAGTTACTGTTGCCTGCCTCCTGACCTTTTTTCTCTAGTTTCCTAAAGGTGCTCAACCCACTTAAAGGTTCTGTTGCTGGGGTGCTCAACCTACTTAAAGGTTCTGTTGCTGCCCCCCTTTTGTCTGTCTTGAACTCACACACTGTCACTGTCAAAGCAGGCTCAAACATCCCTATTAACTTGTTTACCGGTTTACTTTATGGCGCCTAGTCCCTTTTGCCACTATTTCAGGCTCAGACTTCTAGCTTCTTTTGTCACTATTTCAGACTCAAGCTATCCTGATATCAGTTACAACTTATACAAGCAATTTTTTTTTTTTTTACCTCAGTTACAGTAACTCATTCTTTATAACATGCAGCGTCCCAAAAACCAAAGGATACTTACAGATCAGCGCCACTCGGAGCCCAGGGGAAAAAATCCGTCACGATCGGGGCCGTCCCATCTCAATCTCCCCCTGGCTGTCCACCTGTGGGATCTCCCTTCAGTTTCTCCCTCAGCGTCAGGACTTCACCTCCAAGCAGGAGACCTGGGAAGCGGTCCCACCGAGTCGACCGAGGTCCTAGGCGGTGTGATCCTGCCGACTCACGCCAAAATTGTGGTGGAAAAAATATATATATTCTTACACCTTAGTTTAAAAATCAGACTCGGGACCACTGCATAGAATAGAGAACAGTTTATTACATATGCATATGGGAGTCTGCTTCCAAAAATCATGCAAGGCTCCCCTAACAAAGGGTTACACAGCATTTTATAACATTTCTAGCACGTACACATTTCTGTAACAGCAAATAGCATTATGAGTCGTGGTACTATCTCCAGACCCCCACCCCAATTTCTACATGCCTTTCCCATATATATAGAGTTGTTTTTCTGAAACCTTGCTTCTCCTTATCTCAACCTAAGGAGCTGGTTTCAGCCAGCACGACTTACTGTTTTTCTGCTTGCCTTGCAAGGTCATATGAACTTGCAATGACCCTTAGTTTGTACTCAGACTTGGCTAATATTCAACTAAACCGGCAGCTCTACACTATAATATATTGTAACACACTTTACTTTATAGGTATGCATGAATCCACTCTATATGTATACATAAAACAAAGATATATAAAAAAATTCCTCCACAAACTGCACTCATCTCTCCCGACAATTTGTTAATGCTGGCCACAAAGTAATTATAAATAGAATAATTGATGGGTTAGTGTGTATTACAAGGCTGTAATTTCATCGAGAGTTTCTGGGGACATAGATAACCTCGAGAGCGAAGCTCGAGAGGTTTCTATATCCCCAGAAACTCGAGATGAAATTACAGCCGAGTAATACACACTAACCCATCTGTTATTTTTTGTAATATATGGATTAAGGAAGTTACAGTTCTTACCTGTTATGGCTTGAAAGCTGAATCCGAAGTTGATTGAAGAATTTGCCAACTTCGTAAAAAGTTCCTTGTAAAACTTTAAAATGCATACTTTTTTTTTATAGCCAATGATTGCGGCAAAAAAAAGCGATGAACTGAGGTGCTACTTTTTTAAAATAGCCAATGATTGCGCAAAAAAAGCGATTAATTGATGCGAACTGGGTGTTGTTACTCAGACTCTGAGTCTGAGTACATTACTATCTTCTTTTTTTCTGTTTCGGAGACTTTTGTATGTTGATGGCAACGTTTCCGAAAAAGTAGGAGTGGGAGCCAAAAATATTGCCGGACGTCCGCGAAAATTGAGCACTTTTATTGGTGAGGGTCTGAGCTGCTGTCATTTCCTGTGCGACAGTGTGTGCATCAGTAGTGGATTTTGGAGATGCAGCTTGTGGCGGGGATTGGGAGGTGGAAGGCTGCTCGAATGATAGGATTGAGCACATTTTCTTTTGTTTTGATTCAGACAAGGTAGATGTAGATTGAGATTTATTGTGAGACAGTTAAGCGAGCGTTACTTTCCCTCGAATGACTTTTTTAAACTCTTACAGTTGTTAGCTGATTAAGTGGCTCGTGGTCGGCGCGAGGTTGAAGGGTGCGCTTGCGCTGTGCTGTTTCAGTGATAATACTATCGTTCGTTAGAACGATAGTATTATTGAGAGTGAAGTGTGGTATTATTGAGTCCTGTGAGATAGATTACCAGGAATTTTTTGGATCGATTTCAATAGTATTATTTTCCAAATCCATATATTACATACCATTTATGAACGTACCACTGCTAGAGGGAGCACAAAAGCAGTTTAACAAATTAAAGTCGTGTATGTGTGTGTGGGGGGGGGAGACCATGACAACCAGCTCACTACTACAGAGGTTCAAGTAGGACACAAGTCCCTAGCTCAAAAAAAGGCATTCTGATGCAGGTGGAAGAACTATTTTATTACAAAATAAATGAAAGACCTAAGATTTTTAACATTTAAATACAATGATTGTTTTTTTTTTAAAACATATACTACAGTAAATCATTTTCTAAATGCAATAATACCCTCCAGGGTGGATGGTATAGGCTATATCGGACCTTCCAGGGGCTATAAAGCCCTCCTCCTGTGGCGTTGTGCCTCATTACACCCCTGGGTGATCCGGTATAGCCCAATACCACCCACCCTGTTGGGTATTATTGCTTATATATTGTATGTGTTTGTCAGTCCTTACTATTTCAACGTTTTACTTGGTCATTTCTGTGTTGACAGATGTGAATGCTATTAAATCACTCTGTTACTGTACTTGTGCTTACTACACAGATATTGACACACTTTATACCTTCTGTAAGCATGCATTTTGTATTTCTCTTCTATTGTTGCTCAATGCTTGTTTTAGTTATCATATGTAAAATGCTATACCCATTGGGCTAGATATTTAAAAGTGCGTCTGGCAATGGTGCAAGTGGATGCTCCTCACAACTGAGTTGGGCCGGAGTAACAAAGGGATATATTCAAAAGAGATGTCTCATGGCACATCTTGCCTGGGTATATCACAAAATGCCTGTGGCACAAATACAATGTGCCTGCGCATCCCCAGACATGTCTGAATACCAGGAATGGGAAATGCGCCAGCACATCAGAGATACGCCGGTCACATATTCCTGATATTCAGAGCCAAATATGCAAATGGAGCCATAATGCATGCAAGGCGCAAATGGGGCCATTAGCATGTCATTTTGGCCCCATTTGCATGAGTTGTGCAGGGCTGGCTAGCGAAATGCACCTGGCACCCTGCACAGTAGGCGGTCCCTGTCCCAGGTACTGAAATAGTAACCCCTCCCTGATCCATATGCCGTTCCCCATAAGAAATAAGTATTTATTATCCTGGTAGTCCAGTGCGACCCCCTCCTGCCCATAACCTGATCCTGGTAAGAAATAAATATTTAATACCCTGGTAGTCCAGTGGTACCCCCACACCTGTAACTCCGATCCCCGAAAACCACATCCCCACATCCTTGGTAGTCGAGTGGTCCCCCAGCCCCACCACCCACACAGGACTCCATCCCATCCTACTCCCCCATGTCATCAGCAGGCAGCAGACCCACTCACACACTTCCATGGCTGCCGCCAAATGACAGCTTATGGTATGTGCTGCAAGTTCATTGGTCCACACTGATGACCAATGGGCTTGCAGTGTATACTGTGCTAGTCATCCATGACTTAGTGAATGACTTCATTCACTAAGTCATGAATGACTAGTACAGTACACACTGCAAGCCCATTGGTCGTCAGTGTGGACCAATGTGCTTGCAGCACGTACTGTAAGCTGTCATTTGGTGGGCACCTGTGGAGGTGTGCGGGTGGGTCTGCTGCCCACCGATGACATGGAGGGAGCAGGGTGGGATGGGGTCCTGTGTTGGTGGAGGGCTGGGGGGACCACTAGACTACCAAGGATGTGCAGATGCAGTTTTTCGGGTGATTGGGGTTACAGGCAGGACTGGACTACTAGGGTACTAAATATTTCTTTCTTATCAGGATCAGAGTTATGGGCAGGGAGGGGGGTACCACTGGACTACCAGGGAAATAAATATATCTTCATTACAGGAATCAAGGTACACGATGGGGGGGGTACCACTAGACTACCAGGGTACAGGGTATGTCTCGTATTCATACGATCAGGGTACCTGGAGGGGAGTAAGGGGGCTACTGGACTGCCAGGGAGTAATGTGGGTGCTTGTGTATGGTGTTCTGTGGGGGTAGCCACCCACAGCTGGTGGCTGCTGTGTTGCACCTTGCAATATGGCAGCTTGCCTGTGAGTGGCCACCACTTGAGCATGATTTTTCCATGCTCAACTTTGTGCCCATGTATGCGGCACATCTCTGGGATGTGCCAGCAGATGCGCCACACATCTCGGCTGAATATCGAGATGTGCCACATATGCATGAGCACGCCCCTTGGAGATGCACCACATACATTATCTTTGTGCAGCAGTGCAGCGGGAATTGCGTAGTGCATTTTCCCCTTTTGAATATAGCCCCAGGGTGCATTTCTGGTGTTGCACCTGTGCAACTCAGTTGTGCCAGGCACAACTCCTTTGAATATCTAGCCCATTGTGTATTATTCCTTGTATTACGTTACCTGCCATCTTATTTGCTGTTATGTTACCTGGCCTAACCAGGATCTTCTTTAAATGAACAATGTGCAATGGAGCTTTTTTCCTGGTAAAATAAATAAATGCAATTACAAAATAAAAGTACTGAAGAGGACCAGGACAGATCCCTGTGGAACCCAGGTCATGACCTCCCTCTCTTCTCTTTTTTCTTTTGAAATTTTATTTTATTTATAATTATATAAACAACAATAATAAGAAGAAGAACAACAATAACAGTATATTATAAGAATTTTATAACAGTACCTAAGGAAAAAAAAACAACCCATAATACCCTAATACCCCCCTCCCCAGCACTCCACGAGGATCATGTACAGTTGTAACAAAAGGAAACTACATGTCTGATGTCCAATCTCACAGCAGGATTAGACATTATAAAACATTCTAATAATATAGGTTAATAATTACTGTATATATTAAAATAAATAAGACATTAACCCAACAACAAAGGTTAAACTGTAAAATTGTACTAGGCGAGGTAAGAAAGAAGGTGAGAAAAAAAGACTTTTACAGAAACACTAACAATAACAATAAAGGGGTTCACTCCTGGGTATCATTGTGAAAGAGACTCATACAGCCTGCCCCACGTCTCATAATATGAGTGAAGATCATTATGAAGACTGGCTATCATTTTTTTCAAGACACAAATTAGATAAGATTTCTTGAAGCCATTCTTAGTAAGAAATTTCCTGTTGGTCTTTCTAATGTCTAAGCACTGTTCTTTTAAGAGATATAGAAATCATAGCCATAAAAAATGTATGCTGCTTAACTGAAATGTTTTCATAATCACCAATAAAGCATATCTCTGGGGTAAAATAAGAATCAATACCCAAAAGCGGATCCACTGAGAACCTGATAAATTCCAATAAAGATCGGACTTTACTGCACTCCCAAAAAATATGGTAAAGAGTACCATCTACCCTACCACATCTTACACAGTGAGGAGAGGCAGAGCACCCCATTTTATATAATCTATAAGGCAAATAGTACCAATCATGTAAAAAATAAAATTGACAAAGTCGAAGCTTGTTAGTAACTATAAAAGTATATAACTCTCTCCAAATTCTATGCCAGTTAATGTGCCTGTTTTGGAAAACTTGATTCCAATAAGGGGAATTGCCTAAACAGGAGGAAAAATGATAAGAAAGAAAAAGATTGTAAAGTTTAGACATTATGGGCCAGATATTCAAAACTTTGCCCAGGGGCAAAATTAGCACTGCCCAGCGGGCAAACTGAGCCCGGAGCACAAAGCAAGCCATATTCAAACGGAATAGCCCAGGGCAAACAGCTTCTGAATATAGCATGGTAATGAGGCCATGCAAACTGGTCTGGGAGTGCAGGGCAAACATTGCCCTGAATAAGACAGCACTGAATAAAACAACCAGGAAGTGCAACCACAACAACAACACAGTACACAGCAACGTGAGGGCAGGTACAGACGAACTACATGGCCAGTGTGTGTGCCAGCAAATGCATGGACTCAGTACAGTTGCAGGAAGCAGCAGATGAGAAAGAACAGTGATCAAAACTTTACAATATTCCCATTACCATTAGCGCCGGCGCTAACACGTGTAGCGGAGCTAAAGCTGATTAACCCTAGAGCAAACCGCGGCTTGCCCGGAGCTAAAATGTGCCATATTCAAAAGTGCCGTGCAAAATGAGCCTACTTAGGTAGTCTCTGGGCAAACAACCGGATTAGCATCTCATTATACCCTGATTTGCACACAGTTTGCCTAGCGCTATTGCAGGGTCCCATAGAGCCACCTGTAGGTCAGTCTGGAAGTACAGGGCAGACAAGTCCAACCGCAGCTCCATCTGTAGGTCAGTCTGGCAGTGCACGATGATAGCTACAGGCTACAGGTAAACAGTACAGCATAGCATAGCATAGCATATTGTACCCCTAGGACAGGACAGCATAGGCACAGGTGGTGGTGGTGCTGCATGCAACTGTCACACTGTAGGGCATGCTACAGTGCACAGCAGACACTACAGTAGCAAGGGAGACAGTAGTGTGAGGACGTAGCACTGCCTATGGTGTGTGGGCAGAGTGATGCTGATTGCACTGTACACAGTGACAGGCCCAACCTGCAGGTGTTTACTGACAGTCGACATTACTGTTACACTGTTGTGTGACCCACAGATGCTGTACCTGTGGCATGTGATGCCCACAGTGACATGTACATATCTGGCATTGTGTGTGTGGCAGTTGTACAGCTGTGTGGTATGTGGCTGGGGGGTATAGTATCCGGAAAGGCACACTAGTGTTGGGGGTATTCCTAATACTGGCCCATGTGCACTGCATGCTGAGTCCCAGCCTTGTGGCCACACCTGGTCTGTGGCACAGCCTGGCCACCCATACACACCCTCAACATCCTCCATGCCCACAGTGCTGCATGTGTGTGCTGGCATCTGTTTTGTCCACAGATATGTGTGGTCAGCAGGTGTGTGCTATGGCTACACTGCCATGCTGTCCACTGGCGGCAGGGTCACCACTTACTGCCTGGCATGGCTGGGACTGGTGGCAGATAATGGCATCATTGTGATGCCATTGGTTAGCAGCAAGCTTCCACTATGTTTGGCTTTATCTATGTGTTATATTTATGTATTAGGGTCGCGCAAGACCCTCGCTAAACCCCAGCAAATCCCGCGCACAGCCATTTATGTTGCGCAAAGCTGATTGCCCAGGATTAAGACCAGCTTTTTCTGGGCGGTAATCTACACCGCGCTAACTGTCGCGCTAGGTCGCGCTAAACCACTTAGCGTGGCGCTAGCCACTGAATATAGCATTGCGCTTGTATTCATGTCAGTTTGCCCCTTGCATACATTATACTTTTGCCTGGTGCTAATGCAGTTTGCCCGCGCTATTTGGCCTTTTGAATATGGCAGACCCGCGCTAATCCCGCGCTAAACCTGCGCAAATGATTTTTGCCCAGCGCAAAGTTTTGAATATCTGGCCCCATGGGTCAGATATTCAAAACTTTGCCTCTGGGCTAAGTTAACACTTCCCGGCAGGCAAACTTAGCCCGGAGCACAAAGCAAGCTACAGTATATTCAAAAGAAATAGCTCGGGGCAAACAGCTTCTGAATATAGCATGGGACTGAGGCTGTACAAACTGGGCTGGGAGTGCAGGGCAAACGTAGCCCTGGAATGAGACAGCACTGAATATAGCAACCAGGAAGTGCAAACCACAACAACAACACAGTGCACAGCGACGTGAGGGCAGGCAGAGATGAACTATGTGACCAATGTGTGTGCCAGCAAATGTATGGACCCTGTACAGCTGCAGACAGCAGCAGATGTGAAAGAACAGTGATCAGAACTGTATAATATTCCCCAAACCGTTAGCACCGCACTAACACATTAGCACGGCTTTAGCGCAGAGCTAAGCTGTTTGCCCGGTGCAAACATGTTTGCCCAGCGCTAAGATTTGCCATATTCAAAAGTGATATTCAAATGAGCCTTCTTCGGTGGTCTCTGGGAAAACAGTCAAATTAGCATCTCATTATTCCCTGATTTGCATGCAGTTTGCCCAGCGTTACTGCAGGGTCCCACAGCTCCACCTGTAGGTCAGTCTGGAAGCACAGAGGTTGGCTAGGTCTGGCCGCGGGTCCTCCTGTAGGTTAGTCTGACAGTGCATGGTGGTTGTTGCAAGCTACATGTATGCAGTACAGCATAGCATTGTGTGCCCCAGGGGACAACACAGCATAGGCACAGGCGGTGGTGGTGCTGCATGCAACCGTCACACTGTAGGCCATGCTACAGTGCACAGCAGACACTACAGTAGCAAGGGGGCAGGTAGTGTGAGGGATACAGCAATGCCTATATTATGTAGGGCAGTGATGACCACTGCACTGTACACAGTGGCAAGCCCAGCCTGCAGGTGATTACTGACAGTGGACAGTACTGTTTCGCTGTTGTGTGCTCCACAGATGCTGCACCCATGGCATGGGATGCTCACAGTGGCATATACATGGCCAGCTGTGTGTGCTGTGGCATCTGTACAGTTGTGTGGTATGTGTCTGGGGGGACATGTAAGATCCAACATGCACACAGGTGGTGGGGTATTCCCACTACTGGCCCATGTGCACTGCATGATATGTCCCAGCCTTGTGGCCACACATGGGCTGTGGTGAGGTCTGGCCACCTATACACCCTCCCCTCAATTGCCACCATGCCCACAGTGCTGCATGTGTGTGCTGGCATCTGTTGGTCACCACAGACGTATGGTCTGCAGGTGTGTGCTGTATGGCCACACTACCATGATGTCCTCTGTGGGTCGGATCACCCCTTACTCTCTGTGCATGGCTGAGACTGGTGGAAGCTGTTGGCATCATGGAGGTGCCATCAGTGAGCAGTGTGTGTCCTCCATGTCTGGCATTTTCTAAGTGTCACGATTTTATACTAGGGTCCCGCAAGCCATGCTAATCCCATGCTAACACCGAGCAAAGCACCAATGTTGTGCAAAGCTGTTTGCCCAGGGTTAAGACCAGCTTTTCCTTGGTGGTAATTTGTACCACACTAAGGGTCATGCTATGTCACGCTAAACACCTTAGCGCTGAATATCTCATAGTGCCTGTATTCATGTTCACTTTGCCCATTGCATATAATTATGGTTTGTCCGGCACTAATGCAGTTTATGTGCGCTATTTGGCCTTTTGAATATGGCAGACCTGAGCTAATCCAATGCTAATCCAGCACAAACAGTTTGCACACCACGCAAAGTTTTGAATATTTGGCCCAATGTGCAACCGGGAAATTATTTACTCAGCTGCACGGAAGAAATCCGTATAACTGTGTAACCAAGGTTGTAAGCCAAAATGAGCGAAGAGAACATTGTTTAAGTTGAAAGAGTTTGAGAAGATACTTATTATCCACTTTATAAGCAATAAAAATATCAATCAATCAATCAACTTTATTTAACCAGGCATAAACACCATTGAGCAAGCTCATTTTCAAAGTGGTCCTGGAAATATATTTTAATGCTTTGAAATTACCCTCTTGGTGCAGGCTGCAAACGTTAATGTGTTTGAGCTGGGGAATCCAATCACCAAAAATAGGTTTACCATTAATTTTAAAATTAAGATTACCATAAATGGGTTGCAAAACATCTTTACTGAACTGGTATCCCATGAATCTACTCAACTGACTATGAATTTTAATAGAAGTGCCGACAGGTGAATCCCAAAGTTTTTTGGGAAGAAAACAATAATTGGTATAAAACAACAAAAAGGGTGAAATCTGCATATTTTTCAAAATGTCCCATTCTAAATCTAACCAAATAGGTATATACCCTACAACAGTATTCTCATTAGTCACAGACCATTTAAGATATTTACTTGCAAAACTAGTGAAATAATAAAAGGAAAATAAGGGAAGTTTGAGTCCACCTTGATGCCTAGGCACAGTCAAATTAATATATGAACGTCTGGGTTTTTATCTAACCTTATAAATTGAGAGATTGAGGTATGAACTTTCATAAACCAATTTAAAGGGGATATACAAATTCAACATATTTAAATGGTAAAATAATCTAGGGAAAAAATCAGTTTAATAATATTAATTCTGCCCCATATTGACAAAGAAAGCCCTTTCCACCTATCCAGGCCTTGCTTAATATTCATCAGTGTATCATCTAAATTAAGCATATTCAGTTGGGATAAATCTCTTGTTAAAAAAATCCCCAGGTATTTAATATTAGTTGGAACCCAAGATAGACCAAGATCTTGAATTTTAGTTTTAAAGACACCCACATTTAATGGCAAAACTTCTGATTTAGATAAATTAAATTTATAATTAGAGACTTTACTAAATTTCGATATAGTTTCAATAACTGCAGGAACAGATACGGGTATTCAATACGTAATAAAATATCATCAGCATAAGCCAAAAATTTAAAAGAATATGTACCTATAGTTATTTCTCTTATATGTAGTAATAATTTATTCTTGACAATCAAGAAAAGGATAATCCAGTTGAGCTAAGTCCTGCATTCATACATCAATCATTCACAGGTATTCCTCTTATATAAAGATTGCTTTTAAAGAGCACTTTTCACGCTCTGCTACAGAATACCCCTCCCCATGCCACAAAGGAGCTCTACCAGGCTCCGAGTCTGATGATATATAAAAAAAACTTTTTATATGCTGCCATTTTGGGGAGGGAAGGGATCATATTTTTGCTCCGAGGAGCTGAGCAACTGATCCATTCCACTTCTCAAGTTTAGAGACCCCCCCCCACACTGTTCCATATTCTGCCATCACAATGTGCTTGCATGCTGGATGCACTCCAAGCATGCCTATGGAGCGTGTTCCTGTGCAAGCACATTGTGATGTCAGAATACGGAACAGTGGGGGGGCGTGTCTCTAAACTAGGAAGTGGACGGGATCAGCTGCTCCACTCCTCGAAGCAAAAATACGATACCTTCCCTCCCAAAAATGGCAGCATATAAAAATGTTTTTTTATATACCATCGGACTCAGAGCCAAGTAAGACTCCTCTGTGGCTGTGAGCACTCACAAAATGAAAGGTGCTCTTTAAAATTATGTAATAATGGGGATAAATAGAGATTAAATAATAATGGGGATAAAAGGCAACCCTGTCTACTACCACAATGCAAAGGAAAGGTAGAAGAGAAAATACTATTACAGTAAATCTTTGCCATAGGGAATGAGTAAAGGACTTGTAATGAAACAAGAAAGAGGAAGCCAAACTTAACTAGGGTCTCTAACGAAAAAAGGGTCGACTAACCCTATCAAAATCTTTTTCAGCGTCAAGGGACACCAACACAGCTGGAACGTGGTAATCCCCAGATACAGAAAAAAAGTGAGCAAGCTTACGGAAATGATCTGATGGGGATCTCAAAGGCATAAAGCCTATTTCTTCTCTACAAATAAGGATAGACCAAACCTGATTAATCTGTGAAGTTAATATTTTACTTAAAATTTTAATATCATAATTCATAAGGGTTACTGGATGGTAATTAGCCACTCTAGTAGAATATTTACCCAGTTTTGGTCTTAGGATAATCATAGCCTCTAAAATGGTAAGGTCTGAAAACCACAAGCATAGATCGCCGAATAAAAATTCAAAAGCATTGAGGCCACTTCATCAACAAAAACTTTATAAAAAGTTGTTGATAAACCATCAAGGCCCAGTGCTTTGTTGGACACAAAACTCTTAATGACTGTAAACATTTCAGATATATCTATGGGTTTGGCTAACAAATTCTCATTGATCTTGTGGTAGCTCCAGAAGTGTTATACAGTACCCACCACTTATAGCGCCCATGCTTACCTCAGGCAGCCGTTTTTAACAAGCGGAATGTAAAATCCATTTGCCATTTCAAGCAACTTCAATGAAAAAACACAGGCATAATATGGACATTGCCAACCTGCTATTTTGTCCATTTTCTACCCGTTCCCCCGAACTTCATGTTAATGTAATACAGTATGTGTATATTTGACATACTGTATTAAAAAGATGTTAAGAAAAAAGGCTTTAACTGTACTGTAATAAGATTAAGCCAAGTGTCACTGCTGCAGTTTAATCTCCTGGTTGGTCTGCAGCTATGACCCACTGCCTCTGCTATGTTCTTACTCCTTGCCACTCCTCACAGCATCTCATGGCTTCACAGAATCACAACTCTGCCTAGATCTTCACTTTCCTTCCCTGCCATCTCTTCACCACTGTCTCCACCCCTCTGTGGCTCTACGATACTCTGTGAGGAAAAACACCATGGATTCAAGGCAGCTCCGTACAAAATGCCACCATAACAAAAACAAAAAAACAGGTGTGACAAGCCTGTAGGTAGGCATAGATGGCTTACTGACTCTGAATTATAAAATTGCATGTAAGTGTATGGAACTGCAGGATCCAAGCAGCGAAACAGTTCAGCATTTCACGGCTAGATGCAATTGATCTGCCATCTTCCCCACATTAATGTAGTTCAGCTAGCCTTTTGACATTTGAACTGCAAAGCATGCATGTTTGTTAAACCGACTGCTTTGTATTTTGGGAAGAATGTCTTATCACGGACACGCCCACTATAAGTGGCTTTAACTGTATTACTTAAGTATTGATGAATCTCAGATCTGAAGGGTGAGTCTCAGAGAGGTCCATAAAGAGAATGGTAAAATCTTTCAAATTCTAGTACAATATCTAAAGAGTCAGTTTTAACACTGTCATCGACATCGGAAACAATAGACGATATACATCTAGATGCCTCTAACTTTCTGAGACGTGAAGCCAGTAAATGCGCCACCTTCTTGCCTTAATCTACATATTTTGAGTGCATCCTGAATAGATTATATTCAGTGTGATTCTATTAAAGGTCTGTATATTGATCCTGTAGAGAGGTCAATTGACTCTCAAACAAAGCAGATGTGACCTCACTCTTTTCTGATCTGACCCCGTTAACCACAACCCTCTCTTGCCTCCCCTTTAGCCAGTTTCCAACCCATCTTGCTATGTCCCAAGGGACACTTAGATCCTCCATCTTCTTCAGCAAGCATCAGTGAGACACTGAGCCAAAAGCTTTGTTGAAGTCGAAGTAGAGTAAATCAATGGCATAGCCACAATCCAATGCCCTCATCACCTAGCCAAAGAGAAGTATCAAGTTAGTCTGCCAAGACCACCCTGCCACAAACCTGTGCTGTTTACTGTCCTGGAGACCACTGCTCTCCAGGTAGTTCATGAGGTCATCCTTGACCAGACTCTGTTTCCCCTATAACAGAGGTAAGACTGACAGGTCTGTAATTCCCTGTTTATTCCTTGTCCCCCTCACTTATGGAGTGGCACTACATCCACCAGCCTCCAGTCCTTCAGAGCTACCCCAATTTATAATGAACCATTGAATAGTCCTACCAGGAGTTCAGCTGGTTCCACTGCCAGTTCCCTGAGCACCCTCAGTTGGGGGTGTTCTTGTTGATCTTCCAAAATATCTTCTCCATTGATTACCACTTATGGGTCTGGGGCAAGAGGCACTAGGACCCCATGGGATCAAACTGTTTTGCAGGGAGGTAGCTGGCCTTGGCTACTGAGCACAGTGCCTGTGCACCTGCACATGTTGTTGTGCACAGCCAATAATCATTGCTGGCTCTTTCAGTTAACTTAGTTCTGTTTGCCAGGAGAGAAGCAAAGTAGAGAAAAAGAGAGAGAGAGCGAGAGAGAGCTAAGAAGAGATAGAAAATGGATATAGGACTATAATTAAACAAAAGCAAAAACCCTGACTACCAGCTTTAGATAAAGAAACAGGGCATGCACACTAAGTGGCACAAAGAGGTAGTTGGGTAGAGAGCCAGAGCCTCACACCACTAGCCAGACAGGAAGTGGATAATGATCTCAAAAGGTAGCAGCCCTGAAGTATGTGGCTCTAGCAGTAGACAAAAAAGGGGGATGCCCAGAATTGGGACCCCTTGTAATCAAGATGGCATAGTGTGCCAGAATTGGAATGAGACACATGGAGTCCTGGGGGAAAAAACAATCCCATGCTACTAGATTGCGTACTGACTGGATAATCAGTTAATATGTCCCATTTTGCCCTTGCTAGAGAAGAAAATGGAATTTCCAAATGCATGATGACTTGTAGGACTACAACATCCAAAGCAGTATGTTCATCTCCCAAGGCATTCCTAAGGGTAGCGGGCTGCCAGCCCAGCTGGCATAAGGGAAGAAAATAAGCATACTAACCAAAAACAGTGTGACACAGTCAGAAAAAGATATGAGAGGAAATTATCTGCTTCTCCTGCAACCACAGGTATGTACCCTGAGTAAGAGCTAGTGTACCTCCCCAGTCCAGGGCATTACATCTCCCACAGGCAGTGCAACTGCCAAGTGGTGTGAGGTTTAACACTGCCCAGAGGCACAGACTGCATTTAGTAAGTAATAGGGATATAACCCAGAAAAGCATATACCCTAGGCAGGGAGAAGGAGGACAAGAAATAAAGGGAGGGAGGAAGGGTGCTACCTTCCATACCCCCAACTTTTGGTTGGCTTAAGGGCCCTAGAAGCACCCTTACCCCAGTTTTAAGTTGCTTTTGGTGGAGGAAGTAACCCAGTAATGAGCCCCTGACCCCCTGTTTTTATATTCTGAAGGCCATCTGAGAGGGTACAGCTGGGGAGATGCCCAAGCACTTATGGTGCTGGTCAGCACTGAAAGGTCAGCTGCCCCGAGGCCCTGGCTCTGCTAGAGCAAGGGATGGTGACCGGGTGTGGTAATCAATGGTGAAGATACTCTGGAAGACCAACATTTATGGTAAGTATGTAATTTTTGTATCTTCAAAGATTCAGTCTTCACCACTGATTGCCATTTATGGGTCTGAGTACTGGGCTGTCCTTTCTTCTGAGGGAGGAGTAGACTCACCCTGAGGGTAACAGATACACTCAGCACTTTGCATGGGGGAGATTACCTGAGGGCAGAAGCTCCTTACAGGTCTCGTGAGACCTGAGACTGATCAGGAGCAGGCTGGGGCTCCTGCGGCACACAAATAGAAGAGTGCCCCAACAGTTCCATTGGACTCTGGGGAAGACGAAATGAGTCCCCTGGAAATACAACTTAAGCACCTTATGCCTGCCAAAGGGGCCAATTGAAAGAGGTGAAGCCATGCCATCTGCCTGATGTGGACTGCAGTTCCTGCTAGCCTGGAGACCACCTCACTGGCATCACATGATGCCCTTGACTGGTGCTGAGCTCTCTACAGTCCCTGAGAAGAAAGACCAATAACTTGCCTGCCTGACTAGCTTTGAGGCATGGCAGCAAAGAGCTAACTTATCTGAAACCATAGGCAACAATTGAAGATACCAGATGTGCCTGATGTGCAAAGATGCACATGAGGGCACAGGGGGAGGTAAAAACTTTCCTTCCAAGGGCATCCATCTGAGTGCAGTCTGCCTCTGGATGTCAATCATGTGTGAGGTGCTGAGGCCGAAGTGGGGTATGCAGTACCTCAAGCCCTGAAGAGGGGTGAAGTACTGCACCTACAAACCCTGTAGGTGTGCAGTACTGCATGAGGAGGTCTTTAGGGGTGGGTAGACAAAAGAGGGGATCAGTTCCTGCTAGTAGTGCATTCTGGGATGGCCAAACAGTGCAGGCTAGGGCAGTTAACCCCAACACAGTAAGTAAAATGATGTAAGCCTGCACACAGGGAGTACTAGTGCTCTAGGTGCTCAGCAAAATTTAACTGAGGCCAGGAATGGAAAGTCACTGCAAAAGGTGCATTTATTAAGATAGAGCTTTGCAGTGAGCCAAATAAGAGTGACATAGGAGACAATGCCTCAGTGCTTTGACCACAGAGGGTTGTCGTCACGGGGTGTAACCAACAGACAGACATATTGACTTAAAAATGGTGGTCTTAATGGTATACATACTGTACATTTCATACTGGGTATAGAAACATAGAAACATAGAATTTGACGGCAGATAAGGACCACTTGGCCCACCCAGTCTGCCCATTTCCCTACCTAATGGATAAGCTGCAGATCCTAGTTAACCAGCAGCCTACTTCTTCTTACCCCCACCCCCTAGAATTGCCTTATGACTGTCTCATGCATGCTTGAATTCCACCACTGTTTTTGACTCCACAACCTCCTCCGGAAGGCCGTTCCATGCATCCACCACCCTCTCTGTGAAAAAATACTTCTTTAAATTACCTAGAGAAAAAAAGGCATTTCTTGCCCATAATACCGCTCCCCACATTAGTGGGTCCACCGGTTTCCATTTTCAATCAACCAGACATCTAATATTCTTTTCAATTCTTCTACATTTCTGCTATTCACTGCATTCTCAGGTAGCCCATTCCAGTCTTCCTGTTCCGTTTACAAAGGAGTAATATTCACTATTCAATTTAGCTGTTGTCAGTTTAATTTGCTTCTTATGACCTCTTAGTCCTCCTGGTTTCTCCCTTATTTCTAAATTCATTTCTTTAATCAGTTCCTGATCCATTATTATCTTGTATAACTTCAAAAGATCACCCCTTACCCTTCTCTGCTCTAGGGAGAACAAACCAGTTTTAACCAGCCTATCGTTATAATTAAGTTTACCTAAAGCACCTATGGTTCTTGTATATCTCCTTTGTATCTTCTTTAGTTTCCTGATGTCACCCTGCTTATACAGATTCCACAACTGGGATCAATAGTTTAAGTATGGTCTGACATACAATTTGTATAGTGGTAACCTGCAATTCTTTGCTTTATTAATGAGGCATCTGTTAATATTTTTAATCATACTGTATAATTTGTTTTTGTTAACACGAGTCCTACATTTGTTGAAGTTCAGCTTGTTATCCACAATGATTCCACAGTTTTTTTATTATCCACTTTCTTTTTTTTTAAAACTTTATTTTTACTTTTTATCAAATACATGACAAATATAGATCATATAGTAGATAGACCATCACAAAACAATTATCACCATGGGGAATACAGACCATCCTCTTAAAGTAGATCCATGCATCTACTATATATTGTTACAACATATGGGGGTTCCTATTAACTTAGTAAGCAAGATTATAGCTATACTTAATATATGCTGCAATACGAGCCCATGAGCCACATGGCATTAACTAATGTAATTTAATTGTCCAGCAATTATAATCCAAAAACAAGAAGTGCCCCTAAAAAGGGGGCTACAGTATTGGTGCCATGTTAATACCTTAATGTAAGAGAAAGAACACCCCTTTAAAATATATTTGCAGCCTGATAAAGCTCACCATTATGAAGAAAACAATGCCTTTCACTCCCCTAATTCAAAACATACCAGGACATTAAAATCCTGAGTTAACAGCCCTCAGTTAAAACTAGATAAACACAACCTGTTCAAAATCAAGTCCAAAATGGTAACCTTAGATAAAGATAAGACTAGAAGTCTTGTTTCTCTAGGTAGATAGATGAACAGAAGTTTTAGTTATTTAAAGTCAAATTTTACTGAGGTAATTTGGATTAATGTTATTACTAGGTAGTAAACAAAGTCCCAAAAAAGAAAAATTCAAGTTGTGGCCTCATCATATTCATCATCCAATCCGCTGGTTCTTCTATGTGATTCTGCAGCTCTTCGATCGGCCCACTTACCGGCCTCAGTTGGATCTGAGAATAGAAATACCTTACTCTGATGGACGATCTGAAGCCTGGCTGGAAAAATAATGGTATGCGGTGTGCCCAACTCCCGTAGGACTCGTCTCACTCCCTCATACTTCTTGCGACACTGTCTCATCGCATAGCTAACATCTGGGAATATGTGAACCAGGTGGTCACCTTGGAACAAGGGAGCTGCTCTACGGGCACACCGGAGAATCTTGTCTCGAGCTGCAACGCCCGATGTCACATCTAGGTACATGGTTCCTACATGTTCTGTGAGCGGCCACGTGGAGTTATTCTATAGACTTTTTGTACATCCCAAGTACTATCTGGGGCTTCCGGAGATAATTTTTCAGTAAGCCACTCTTGCATATTTAAAAGTGGATGATCCCCTTCCGAGCCTTCAGGAAGGCCTACAATCCTGACATTCATCCCCTCGGGCTTGGTTTTCAAGTACCTCCAGCCTTGCCCTAAGATGCTGGTTTTCTTTAATCATTAGCGTGGTCACCCCTGTGGAAGCGTCAGCCTGTTTGCGCACATCACGGAGGTCGACTTAAAGGCCATCCACTGCAGACTCTAGGACAATAACACGGCCATTAAAATCATCCACCTTTTGATTAAAGGTGGACATAGATTTAATCAAAGTCTGGAGCTTGTGGCCCAGGGTAGTAATGGTTTCCCCCAGATTAGGCCTCTCTTCGGATGTTGTGGCTTCCTCTACTCTCCCAAGACCTCCAGTTCCCTTGCTTTTCCTGGCTCCTCCTGATCCTTTTTCTTTTTTAGGATTACCCATCCTAGCTATTTCTGGGTTGTTCTTTTCAGTAGTGGGGTCAAAAAAAAGTTGAATGAAGCTTCCAAATGGAGTTTTAAGGCAGATCTCCTTCTAGTTTTTAGGAGCTATAAAAATTTGCTGCACGCAGCTCTGGCTCCACCTTGTTATCCACTTTCTTTAGTATTGCCCCATTGAGCTCATAGGTCTGTGGAGTATTATTTCTCCCCCTATGCATACTGTCACATTTTTGCAAACTGAAAGGCATTCTGTTTCTAACCACCCAGTCTTTGATTAACTTTAAATTGCGTTTCATGTCCTGCTGCTGTTCTGTAGTACCAACGGGTCCACCCAACTTGATGTCATTGGCAAACTTTATAATATCATTCTTGATGATCATCTGTAAATCACTTATGAAGATTGAAAATAAAGTTGGCACCGATCCCTGTGGCACTCCACTTGAGACTTCTATGGGTGCAGAACATTCTCCTACCACTCTAACCCTCTGATATCTATCATATAACCAGTTGTTCGTCCAGTTTCAAATTCTACTGTCTAAACCTAGCTTTGCCATTTTTTTCAGTCAGCTTATAATGTGCTACCTTATCAAAGGCTTTTTGGAAGTCCGGGAAGATGACATCAGTAGGGACATTTTCACTGAGTGATTTTTTTATTTTTTCATAAAAACATAGATGGTTTGTTGTGTATCCTCTATTCTTTTAAAACCTGTATTGCTTCTTATCTACCAGCCCAATAACAGACATATTTTCCTGTCAGCGTAGCTCAGTTGGCAGCACATCCGCCTCTGGACCAGAAGGTCATGGGTTCTCGTCCCACACCGGGATTGGACTTGCACCTAAAAATCTCTGGCATCTGAGTGCAGTATTGGGGGGTGCTGTACTGCTGGGGTGTGCCGTCCTTCGGATGAGATGTTAAACCGAGGTCCCTTCTGCCCATCCTGGTGTTGTCCTGGTGGGTGTCCAGGTGGAAGTAAAAGAACCCAGGGCACTCTTCGCAAAGAGTAGGGAACATTCCCGGTGTCCTGGCCAACATTCCCCTTCCCATAAACCAGTTCATGCAATTATTCAGGCTGTGTGTGTGTGGGTGATGATGTGCGATATGGCCGCCACCACACATTCAGTCACTTCACTACCAGTCTAGCATTGCTTGTAAAGCACTTTGGATGTATGAAAAGCACTATATAAATGCTGATTCTTCTTCTTCTTCTTCCTCTAGCTTTATTTTCATAAAACTCTGCTATCTTAAAGATAATAGAGGTCAAGTTGACCGGTCTATAATTTGATGTTTCCATCCTATCCCCCTTTTTGAATAAGGGTATAGCCAAGGTTTACCTCCAATCCCAAGGCATCTGTCCTGTTTCAAATGAGTTATTAAGAATTTTAACCAAGGGTGGTGTTACATATTCTATCAACTCCATTATCTATCTGGGGGTGAGTTGGTCAGGGCCCACTGATTTGTGTGATTTTAAATTATTGATGAATTTCTGCACTGTTGACAAGGTAATCTTAAGGTCAAGATGTTCACAAACATTGTCAATGTTAACATAATTCTTTCTATCTTTGGTTTCAAAGACCATCCCAAAGTAATTATTGATGGATTCAGCCATATCATTAGGGTTACTTATTTCCTTCCCTTTTACCTGCCTACCTGGTCCTACCTGATTTCTGTTATTACCATTTAGTCTATTTACATATGCAAAGAACCCCTTATTATTGTACCTTCGATGGACCAAGCTGAATTCTATTTTCCCATAGATTCCCATGTCCCAGATGTCTGTGAGGTCCTGATAGCTACCCTCAGCAGGACAGCCTACAGGTCTGTGAGGCCTTCACGTAGTTTATATATGTACTTAGACATGAAGGCTGCATAATGGCCTGAGTAAATTTTGTGGCCAAGGTAATCCTGTTTCTGACACTCCTTGTCCTGGGGCTTATCCAACTCTCCTTACATTTTTACCTTGCAGAACATAGCACAACCCACAAAACCTTCTAGTGAAGGGTGCTCAGTGAACCTGGCTACCCTCTCCTCATGAGAACCATGCACTTGGTGTCCATCTAATGAGTTGGGGCCTGGTCAGAATCCAAAACTGCCAAATGCGGAGAGTGGGACCCAGCATGGAAGGAGCAATGGGAAAGACTATACCAATTGAGAAATCCCCTTCCAGAATATCCAGCAGTGGGTAGGTTTCCTCTTTCTGGACCACCTCCAGTAGAGTGTTCATTAGAAAGGACATTCTTTCCAACAGGTAAAGCAAGTCTGATGCCCCAAGCCAGTCTTATCAGCTGATAGACTACCATCTTGCAGATGGGCGTTGAGATGTAAAAGTCATAGAATGCCTGTTCCACAAGTAATAAATATTATATCTTATAGTTGTGGGTCACTTGGTAAGAGATCCAGCAGAGTCATGGGATCTTGCCATGTAGGAGGTCAGAACTGAAACTAAATCAATATAAGAAGGTCATGAGCATATTAGTAATATACCCGAGGTAGCAAGCTAAGAAGGGGAAGTGAGTGCCTACACCTCACACATTTGTAATCTGTAATTAATTATATAATGAATGCCTGGTATCAGTTTTCAAAGTAAATGATATGCAGCATACTGGTAGCCATGGGCTAGTAACCCCTCTTCCCCTGGCTAATGCAATCACTCTGGTGGTCCAGTTGTAAATCTGGAGGGCCAGCCTGGTGTTGCTGTAAAAAAATATCAGAATCAGTCCTATTTTTATTACATAAATCAGTACTTGCTACAAATATCCGTAGAGTAGTTGCTCTTCTTAGTTTATGCAGAGCGGCAGCTCTGTGATGCAATTACAGCTTCTGTTAAAGGGACAATCAGGGTAAGTGAGCCACATCAGCTCAAGACATCAGTGTGACCATGCTGGAAAGGTCTGATCCCAGGTTGGGTGCCTAGAGTGGGTAGTGTGCATCACTACCACAGTTGTGGCCTGATGAAAGCAAGAGTGCTCTCAGCAGTCAGAGACCACTGAGGTGAAAACAAACACTTGCACATTAGTTGGCAAGCCCAAGTGCCAGGATACATTTCTAGGGATTGGGCTGCATAAATAAATAAAATAAATGGATTAAGAGAGAGAGGGACAGGGGGTGCCCATTATACATGGGGATGGGCTCCCACACAAATGGTTGCCATCTTAGCTGCAGCAGCAGGCTGCAGGGACAGAATACAGTGCAATGTCAAACACTCAAGGAAAAGAGTAAAATAAGCAGCTATTTTCATAATAAAGCCACAGAGTTCATTTTCTCACACAACTATATAATTATGCAAACAGAGTTTGTTAATTGGGAGAGTGTGAGGGAAACATGGTAGATAATTTAAAATGCAGTTTTGTACACAGCCATTTTCTATACACTAAAACTCAGTCAAAACACATCAGATCTGTACCAATCTTTGTGGCGTTATAGATTAGAAGGTGGTCTGTCAGGGAAATATAGTTCCAGTTGTCAGAGTAACCTGAAAAAGGGTGGGGTCGTCACTGACCTGCAAAGGTGTAGTGGTCATGTAGAGAAGCCAGACATCCAGAAGCCATACTGAGAGGCAGGGAATGTCAAAGGAAGAGTTTAGAGGGTGAAATGTATTCACTGGCAGGAGTGTGTAACTGGAGCCCTTGGGGCAGCCCCTGGGAGGAGTTGTAGACCAGAAATTTACATGTATAATATTTAAGCCACAGACAGTAGATGTAGCTGGATGTAAAGGAGAAAGTAGTTAAATAGCATTTTCTCCTCAGGGAAAGTGGCTCAGTGTAACAAGCAGAGGTTGTACTTTTTCACACAATGGGAACTTCAAACAAAGTGACTGAAAGAGCTTGTGGAATCAGAAAAGGTAGGCAGATAAATTATACAAATTTTAAGAAGTGGTCAATAGTAACTTTTTATTCCTAAAGTATGTTTCTTTTTCCTTTTGCTCATAAGAAAATGTTCTATCTGACTGAATGGCTGTTCCTAAGCAGCAGCGATGTCACAGTCAGTGAGGTCATAATGCTGATGATGTAATGGAAGGAACAGAGCTAGATATGTCCACTGCTAGGCAGAGGGCTATTCCACACATCACACCTACTAACATCAGGTAAACAATCTTCTATTTAAACCAAAGGGAAAAGAAAATGTGCCTCAGATGTAAAAGGTAATGACTGTTTGCTTTTAAAAACTAATATTATTTTTAAGCAGTACACTAGCTGTTAAGGTTACCTTGATCTATTTTAAATATGAAAAATATTAAAGAAAGTATTAGTTTTCTGGCTAGGAAAATGCAAATGTGCTTACAAATAATTTTGGTACATTTTCATTGTGATTTATAGGAATGTTATAGTATTTTAATCCATGTGAACAGTGCAGAGAAGGTTCAGAATTTTCATGATGGTTGGAGATTGAAACTGGAGCATTCCATTGTGGCTTATCCTGCTGTAGAATTCCAAGCTGGAATTCCAGCTGATTGGTGCTGAGGTTTGGAAGAGGGTAACTGTTCACTCAGAGACCAGGATTTTAGATTGAAGGAATGTTCACTGAGTATAAAAGGAGCGGGAACATGTACATTTGTCCTGGTCATTTTGTCCAGTGACAACTCACCTTGGACTATTAGTTCTGGCGTCGATCGGCTCCCATGTCAATTCATCCCTTAACAATTCACTCCCACTACATATTGTACTGTACTCCAACAATTACAGTACAACTTCTACTTCTACAACCCTTGAGCACATTGTCTCAACTGGTGGGTGAATTGCACCCACATTGAATTTATTTTGTAATATTTATGCTGGGGAAAAATTGAACTGGGAGTCAACTGATGCCAGAGCTAATAGTCTGGGGTGAGTTGTCATGGAGCAAAATCACCAGGATGAATTGTGACATAGCCAAAAGGAACTGCACAGCTTACTTTCATAGAGGTTAAGCAAAGGGGCAGACCTGAAGGGATCAGACCAGATCAGAGGGGAATCTAGTCTACCCTTGTCAAATGAGTCAAAATGGCAACACGATGGTAGGCTAACAAATGTGCAATGGTGCTACCCAGTGGAACCCTGGTATTACAATGGTAGTTTACATTTTGATATTTCTTGGTGCAGTGGTAGGACAATGGCATCACAATGGATTGGATCAAAAATTGTAAAACCCTAATGGTAATACATTGATAATCACAGTGGTATTGCTATAGTAAACCAATGGTATTAAAATGGTCAAATTCACAATAAAGACAGGCACTTGGTTGGTGGTGCTAATAACACAAATATATATACTTAGTTTAGCAGGGTAATTTTTAAGCATACATTCCAATTATAATATAGAGGATAATGTATGGGGAGCAGTTAACAACCAAGGTGTATTTGCATCGAGAGGTTACCATGGTTTGTAAACTTCGAGAGTGTAGCTCGAGAGGTTTACAGTTACCATGGTAACCTCAAGATGCAAATTCAACTTGGTTGTTAACTGCTTCCCATACATTGTTTTATATAGTGTATGGGAAACAGTATGTACTTTTATCCAGAAAAAACAGTCCCAACTGATTCAAAAGTAAAACTGAATGCAGAGGTCAAGAATGAGTCTACGTGAACAGCGTGTCTTTTGGAAGTGCCAAAGGGAAAGCTCATTTTAGGAGGAGATGTTTCGGGAACATGCTTCTTGAACTACAGGTACCTTGTGACAGAAACCAGAAAATAAATAAATAAATATGTGGAAACATTTATTTTGCTAGGCATTGGGTTGGGGATGTATATTTTAAATCACCTCGATTGAGGAACCGCTGTTTGCATTTGAATGCTGCCGAGTGCTAAGCACCGGTGTGGTGGAACGTTGAATCTCGGCAGCATTCCTTCTTGTTATGGTATCGTTAACAGCAAGAGAACGTCAGAACGATACCATAACAAGACTGTGTTTCTACTGAATGTTATCGATAATAACGTTCCACCATACACCATATATATATATAGAGTGCAAGGGATGGGGGAGGGAGGATGTCTTTCTTGTAGAGGAGCAAATTACTTTCTGTTAATAAGAAGTGGTTTAATCTCAAATTTTCTATTTAACCCTGGCTGTCTTAAAGCTCCATCCTATCCCTTGCACTGTATATACATTATAAAAGGAATGTATGCTTAAAAATTACCCTGCTAAAAAACTAAATCTTAGGACATCGTGGAACATTATCCTAAATAAAGAAAATCAGGGACAAATGTGATGTACCTCTGGATGTATGACGTTTTGAGACATGCTTGGTAATAAATGCATTATAAAATGGATGTATTTCAATACATATATACAATAGGTTTTATTTATTTATTTATTTAGCTTTTGTTGACCGGGTAAGTGCACTAGACAAATCCTGCCTATTTTCAGGCACGACCCGGGGGAGGGGGATACAGATGGATGCCAACTGACCTTGAACCAGATTAAGCTGTTGGTGGTATTTTCAGTGAATGAGGGAAATTTGGCCAGGACACCGGGGAAATTCCCCTACTCTTTTCGATAAGTGCCATGGGATCTTTAACATCCACCTGAACTACCACCAATCCAGGCAGATGGGACCTCGGTTTTAACGTCTCATCTGAAAGACGGCACCTCAGAAATGCAGCACCCCTCTCATGCTGCATTACAGTGTCAGTACTGGGATATTAACCCAAGTGCCAGATGTGGGAACTGAACCCACAGCTCTCTGATCTCCCGGCCTCAGAGGCGAGTGTGCTACCTACTGAGCCACTGACACTGCTTTGCTTTAATTATATATGTTTTTACTTAAAGAACATCTGGTGGATGACCGATACTGCAGCTGCAAGAACCAAGGAAACAAGACGAGATCCAAAAATAATAATAAAAGGTTTTTTTTTTTTTTACTGGGTCTTTAAATGATGCACTGAGTGATGCTATGTTCTTTTTAATTTAAGTAACCCACATGGTGATGTGTTAATACAGTAGAAGGATGTATTTGATTGGTTCTTATACATATAAAAAGAAGCTACATCATTGAATGAATTAATTCTCTGAGGAAGCCCCTGAGGCAAGGGGTGAAATGTAAGAATGCTCGTACTGCTATTGCTATGATGCTGGAATAAAAACGAAGTTCATTTGAACTAGATTTTTGTCTCGTCTCCTCACTGCAAGGATGTGTGCTGCACCTATTTTACTTAACTGGTATTACAATGGTTTTCCAAAGAAATTGAACTGTAAAGGTACAGAGGCCTACTACAGGATAGGGTCTGGTGGACTAGTTGTCATTCAGTATACTAGCACACAGGAGATTGCCAGTATCCCAGTGCCAGGGTCAGTTGCGCAGTGAGTGAGTACGGGGAAAGCATAGTTATTGCTTGCTGCATTTGGCACGTGTTTCAGCTAGCTGTTTTCTGCCTGCATTCAGCAAGTACAGCCAAGTTTCCAGAAACCACTGATGTCTCCAAGTGTCAGCTTCATCACAGGCCCACTGCCATTCTTCAAGTGGTCCAGAATTTGCCAGTGATTTTCAAAGCTCCTTCAAGGAAAGTAGTATGGAAATTTACATTTATTGCACAACTAGTTCAAGAAGAACACTCATCTGCATACCATGATTTGTGATCTATTTGCTACAAAGGACTTCCATCCAGCAATTTAAAGAAACTTTGCTTTGTGTGAAGGTTTCAGAAGTAATTGTTCGCCAATGTGAATTTAATGCTACACTGAATTTAAAGTGACTTGCTATAGAGTATAAGTGAATTGCTGCAGAGTATAAATGAACTGCTGGCGAGTATAAGTGTATTGATACAGAGTATAAGTGAATTGCTATAGAGTATTAGTGTACTGATATAGAATATAAGTAAACACATACAGTGTAGATACCTGGGAAGGGTATCTGTGTAAAAAGGGTGAGTGGGTTGACTGAGGTGGGTATAAGCCTAGAAGCCACTGCACACCCTTAAGGCAACTGAAAGTAAAGCAGCTGAGGCCCAAGGGGTGGCCTAGTTCTATCAGTAATTGGAGGTCTGGCAGGGAGCGGTATAGCCTACAGTCTCCATGGTTAGCAGATACACATTTGTGGGAAAAAGAGAGTGACTACAGTATAAGATGAATGCATAGAGCATAAGTATAAAGTCATTAAGAGGGTACTGCAAACATTTTATTTTACTTCTACTGTGTCTGTCATACTGGCAGAACAGCTAAGTAAAGTGTTTACCTTTATTTCACTGGAAAACTGTGTTGGATTAATACTTCAAGGTTGTCTGAGTCTCACTATTCCTGTTATCTCCAGTGTCAGTCCAGTACAGTGTCTTCCATCCCACACAGGTTTGCACAACTATCTGGTTGGGGAGTGTGCTGAGAATACTATCCCAATGTACCCAATTCAGTGGCTGTGGGTGGGAAGGGAAGTAAAAGAACCTAAAGTAGCTCCTTGTGGCCATGATTCCCAGAAAGCACCAGGGTGTTACAGAGAGAACTGATGCTGATTCATCTGAGTTCTGTTATAGCAATGTCATATGCCAACGAGGCAGATGCACCACATGTCTGGTCGAAGTTATCATCAATGACAGGGCATGAGGTAGCTCCATCCCTGTCCAAGAATTCTTGGCCGGTGTTCTCACCAGCCACAGCAGAGTTGGGGGCTGGACCAGAATAGGTCACTGAGATATCATCGGCAATGCTAGGGATGACACAATAGGGGGAGTGACAAGATTGACATGGCTGACCTCGGCAATGGGCATACACTCCATATGTCTATTGATGCCATGTGGCCTTTTCCCAACTGCATCAAGCTTGATGTTGATGACAGAAACACAACAAGGATGAGGAGCTGAACAAAAGTTGTTGAGAAGAATGTCAAGCATGAGACTGAGAATGTAACCACGACCTTATGCACTGATGATTCAATAGGCATGGTGCTGGCTCTGCTGGAGTCAGCTTCTTTATGGGGGGAGGGGAGGCTGGCACAAGTCAGGACAGTGGTAGCACTAGGATGACTGGTGTAGGTTGAATAGACAGAGGTACATCTGGGAGCTCACTTCAACCCATTCCTTCAGTCTTAGGCAGGGCCATCATCAGCACTTGATTCTGCAAGAGAGAGAACTCTTCTCCCTCCATGAAGTCATCAAAATGCCCAGGCCCAAGGGCTCAGCTGATGCATTGACCAGCGTTGAGTCTTTCGGCTACCCAACAGGAAGTTCCATAGGCTAACAGGCTCCACACAGGGTTCTGTCTCCTTACAGGGTGATCAAGGGCCCTCCAGAAAGGGAGAAAATGAATGGTCCCTTGGCTGACTGCGATCCCATGACTGGCATCAGCTTTTCTTCTTCTTGTTCCTGTGGTGCCTAGTAGGAGCTCCTCTTTGACTGTCAACAGATCCAAGGCTTCTTAACTATGGGGCAGACCCTGCCATTGCAGATGGCCCTTGTGCACTCCCCAGCCAGCCAACCTTTAAGCACCCACAGCTGACAAACTTCTATTGCCTGGGGGTGCAAACCTGCCACCACTGACAGTTTTCCACAATATGGAAAATGCCTGAACAGTGAACACAAGCAAGCATCATGGCTGCTGGTGGTGTACATGATGAACCTGCAAACAAGGCACCTCTTACATCCTGGCTTTCTCTTCTGTTCTAAGATTGCATTCAATGGAGAAGTGAGTTGGAGTCGAGGTGTGCATGAGTTGGCAAGAGAAGCAAAAACTGAAAATTCTTTACAAAAGGACTGAAAATCTGAGAGCAGTGGGGGCAGAACTGGAAGACCACATGGTTGGGTGGCAGGAAGAGACATGCTTAAAGACCATTACAGAGACTGATAATGCTGAATGGAATGCTGCTCAAGTGTGGATGGTGAATTGATTCTAGGCAGTTAGATAGCGGGCACTCTATTCTGGATGCACAGGACGATTTTCAGCCAGGTGTCTCCATGCACAAGTGTGGACACTTCTAGAATAGGCAATATGAGCCACACCACAACTGAAGAGAATGTAGGCAAATTCAAAAACTTCAAATGGTTTTTTTTTGGAGTTGTCACTAATCAGCCTAGCAAACTGCAGAATCTCCTGCACACCTAAGACACAACTGCAGAATAAAGAGTCCCTTTTTTATAGCGTTACTAGATATCATGGAACTTTCAACAAATTCTTGCAAGTTCAAGTTTAAAAGGCAAGTTAGATATATGAATTGTGGAGTTGAAATGTATTTATAAATGTAACCCCTTGTTACCCAGGGTTACTAGAATCCCAGTAAGACCTAGTGGTAGGCAGGGAAGGCAGCTTGTGAAACTCCAGTTAAATGGGTTTCACACTGTCTCACTCTGTTCTCAGTCTCAGCTGAGACTGAGGGATGACATCACCAATAGAACTTTCACAGCTGCATGAGCCACATTGGCATCTGCAGCAGAGGGAGTTAGATAGAATGTTGGGGTTTTCAAAGGGAGAGTTCAGTTTCCAGTTTGTTTTCAGTAAGAAGTAGTCAGTCTGCAGTTTGGTTTTGAAGAGTGAAGGTGTGTCAAGTGGTGGAGACCGCTGTTCAGGTCTCAGTGCCCCTCCGGGGGGATGTAAAGATCCCCATGCAGATTCCTGGGGCAATCCCCTTGATTCTGCCAGGAGGAAGAAAAAGCTGCCTATTCAGTTCAGCCTTAGTTTTGGAAAGTTGGAAGATTTGTGATTCGCCTGTGGGGCACCTGCAACAAAAGGGTGAGTGTTTGCTCTAACATGAGGGCAAAATGTGTTTCTTCAACCTGGGACATGTGAGGAAATCTAGGAATTGAGCTACAATTTGGGAAGCCTATAGGACTAGGCCAAACAAGTGGAGTAGTGTCAAATGCTAGAGTGTTGTGTGATTTCAAGTAAATTGTAGAGGGGATGTGACAGTTCATCTACCATTTAATCTACATTCAGAAGTTTCAGTTTTCCAGAGAAATGGACTGGTATGGGCTGTGGGAGCTGGAGGTGGGCAAACCCCCCATCTTTAGCAACCAGGTCCACCTCTACGGATTTCTGCTGTGGTTGCTACTTTGCCTCATGCACTTGTCCAGTGATGGGGGAAGTACCCAGACGTGGGGTTGCAAAAGGGAAAATCTCTCTAGAAGTCGCAGACTCTAAGTGGTGAGGGGAGCCACAACAAGTGTAAAGAAGAATTCTCTTTGTGAGATGGGGAGTCATAAAAAGTAAGGAGGAAATCTCTCTAGGAGTCGCAGACTGTAAGTGGTGTGGAGAGCCATGACAGGATAATTGGTTCATTCTTCCAATGGACCGTGGATCAAGTGGCCGGCAGGGGAGCCGGGCCAGTCGGGCTGTGTACCCAAAGTGCGTGCAAGTCCGGGCTGTGTGCCTGGTGGGTCCAGAGCCTGAAAACAGTATAATTGGTTCATTCTTCCAATGGACCGCGTTGTAGTCTCTAATCTGCATTACCAGTAAATGTAGCCCCATGGGGGTCCGTCTATGCTTTGTTGTGTTCAGCTAGTTTGTGAATAAAAGCCACACTGTAGAATCCCATTCCTGGTTCTGGACATTACAGTTATTGCTTCCTGTGTTCGGATTTACTTGGGTGCCCCTGTACAGAGTAGCCAAACCTAGGTCCCCTTGTGCCAAGTAACCTCATCCTCCCGAACCCAGGTCCCCACCAGGTACTGCTGTCAGTTTCAACAGCATGCCACCTGTCATTTTGGCAAAAGGCAGGGTGAGGGGTACAAAATGGAGGCACCACTTTGGATTTTGTTGGGAAGGAAGGTGCTTGGCAAGGGGGCTAGCGTTTTGGCTATCTGGCAGTGGGTAGCCCAAAAAGCTGAAGCAATTTCCTTAGTGTGTGTTGCTGTGTGCTGTGAATCTTGTGCTGCTGTTTAAAAAATGCCAACTGTTTACCAAGGAGCATTAAAGCCAAAGAGTGTGCCCTTGTCCTGCATCAAAATTGTTTACAGCGTTTTTGCCTGCTTTAAAATGAACTGTGTGAAGAAAAGTGTGGAAGACTAGGGGTAGCAACAGGAAAATTGTGCCCTGGACGTTTGTAATGCTTTTAAAATGAATTGTTGTGAAGGAAAGTGTAGAAGACTAGGGGTAGCAAAAGAAAAATTATGCCCTGGACGTTGGAAATGCTTTCTGAGTGAATTGAGAGACTGCAGAGTAAATGGCTATGTGATATGGCTGAAATGGGCTCCCGCCGTGGAGTCAGTTGAGAGAAAAAAAAAAAGTTGCATTCTGCAGTTTAAATTTGCCTGCTCGACGATCGCCGTGAGAAGAGCCCTCGCGAGGAAGAAGAGGCTCATTTGCATGGCGTCGTGTGGTTGGTCAGGCTGCAATCAGTCCCACCCCTCAGCCAGCTCTACAGAGACTGCCCCAGCATTCAAGAGGGAGTGAGAGTGCAGTGCGTGTACTGGCAGTGGAGGAGTGTCTCAGAGTGTGCAAAGCATTGTAAACAGTACAAAAATAGACTTTCTTGCTTAAAATCGGGCTCAACCTGCTAATCAATCGTCAGAATTGAAAGTTTGGTGTTTAAAACGACAATCGTTAAGACTGCCCGCCCGTTTGTATACTGAGGCCTTCAAGAACTGGCTGCAGGCCGTTTTTCCCCATCGCAGCAAGTTGCTACTGATAACAGTAAGTAAATAACCAAGAAACTGCTCAAACAGTGATTTTTAGCCTATGCCATATAAAATGTGTGCAGCAGTGTAGTTGCTTTGCAAGTAACAACTGTGTAATGTCCTGCCAGCAAGTGCAAGTCTGTTAAGCCATTGAATGTGTGCATAGAAGTGAAATTAGCCTCAGTTTAAAGTTTGCAGCCAGAGAGAGACTGTGGGTTGTAGCAAAATGCAACACTAGTAAAAGCAGGCAATCCTGTGCTAAAAACCTGAAGCTTTTAAGGGACTGTGAATAAAATGAATGATACCAGCTTGTGAAAAGTCCAAGGAAAATCCTGTAAATGTGTTTAAAGCCAGATCAGAGCAAGTTGTGCAGTTTGAGTAAAAGTTATCAGTAGCTTGTGTAAATCGGGTGCACAGTGGCTTGACCCAGATTCTAAATGTTGATGCACAGGAGTGCTGCCGCCGCCATTACAGGGTGGGGTAGTAAAGTAAACACAGCAGCAGAGGAGTTATTTTACAGCTACAGAGTGTGTTCAATAAAGTGGGACTTTCAGTTACAGTGAACTTTTGTTTATTTTTCTGCAGTTATGGCCTCAGGACCAGCTCGTTACCCGGATCATGCCCGGGTTGCAGTAACAGCAGCAGTAAATAGACTGAGAGATATTGAAAAGTGGTGCTATGGAGGGCAACTGCCTCCTGATGTGGCGATTCCTAATTATCCAGTGCGTAGTAGCCAAATATTCTTGAGTGCTGGAAGGGATGTCTTCATGATTCCTCACTGTGCTGGATGCCTACAAAAATATGGCTTGTATAAAGCGCCTCCAATTCATTTGGCCCCCACATGGACAAAAATTCAGGAATCTACAGTTGGCAGCACACAGTACCAGGCGAAGCCTGTGGAGGAAGGCCCCTCGGGGGAGTGTGGCACAAAGCTAGAGGGTGCAGAGTTAGAGACAGAACCAGAAGTTGAAGTTTCGGATGCTGGATCCCAGAAAGAAAGTTCGAATAAAGCATCAATAGGCCCCTGGGTGGGGGGGCCTAGCCCAAGTCTCTTAGGTGAAGATGAGATGCGGGAGGCCTTTGAATGGGAGGTGTCGACCTCCGCACCTAGTGATGAGTGGATAGTTTCGGGAGTGAGGACGACTGCTCACTCCTGGGCTCAGATCCTCAGTGAAGAGGAAGATGAGGGGGAACCTATGTGGCCTTGTGAAGAGGGAACGGGTACACAGCCTCAAGATCTTGCCTCGGAGGAATGTATGGAAGAAAGTGGTGATGCCACTGCCCTGGCTTTACAGGAGGAAGAAGCCAGGGATCTGTTTCTAGTTTCCTTAAGGATGCGTAGCTAGCAGAACCAGGACTGGCCACCCCCAAGCCAGGCCAGCGGTCTCAGATTGACCAAAGCAAGTAAAGAGGAGAGACTGGTTCATAGGAAGGCAAAGGAGGTCTATGGTATGACCTTTCCTACCTTTCCTAGGAAAGTCTGGGAGGAGATTGAGAACTGCAGGAAATCCTGAATCTGGGATGAAGCAATGAAAAGTGTGCATTCTGGGGCCAACCAGCATGTAAAGAATAGACTGTTCCACGAAAAGTATACCCAGTGGAAGTGAGGCAGGACACTGTTTATGGACAGAGTGAGAATAGTGGACGGAGAGGGACGTGAAATCTCCCACTGTGTGAATTATGTGCGCCCAGACGGGGTAATAATTCAAGCCCCTGACCCCCGGTACTATTGGCCTCAGTGCAAGGACCTCCCAGCAAATAAGCCCGTGCCTACAAGATGGAGAGCCGAGCAGTGGTAGTCAATACTGCCACACTAGACTGTGAAGTGCCCTTATTGATCCGCCAATATGAATATCCAGGACTCAGGTGCCCCACATTCATCAGTCTACAGTGTACTGTCCTGTCCAGCAACCATCCACTGGCCCACCAGATGACTTCAGATCCGGAGAGGACACCAGCCCAGCTGTTTCCTGTTCATTGCCTGGTAATCGGATGACATCGGACCAGTTGTTTTCTTTTTGTTCCTGTTCTAAGGTTCCATCTCCAGAGATGACATCAGCCCAGCTGTTTCCAGATGTGCCCTCCTGTGGTTCCCGGAAGATGTCCACCCAGCTGTATCAGAAGAAATGCTGCCAGGGAGAGTCTTCGGCTGCGGTGCAGGTCGGTGCCTAGTCTTGTACTACAAGTGGCTGGTATGTCCGAACTTTTCTATCTTTATGACATTGCAGTACACACCCTACACTACAGACTTCAAAAATGTGTGAACTGTCCTCAAAGACTCTCCCCTTCAGGACTTTGGCCTGTTAGAACTGTGCTTCACCGGGCTCCGGCCCAGGACAGACTCTTTATTGGACTAGCCTTCGGGCCTTGTGGCCATTAGTTGGGACTTTTAGGGCACTCCATCCCCCCAAATGTGTATTGTAAATAATGTCATTGTTGTATTCTAATGTAAATACTGTTTTTCTACCTTTTTCCTAAAAAATCTGTTTGGGATTTTGCAGTGTTTTGATGGTAGGGGTTTAGGTAGACTGTGTATGCAGATTAGAGCGTGTGTTTTGTCTTTCTTTTTCTTACAGGTGTTCCTGGGAAGACAGAAGAGAAGACAAGAAGAGGAGGAGGGGCTCATCGGAGTTCCTCGTCAGTGCTTTATTGTTTAGAAATTTAAAGTACTGTGGTGTTATTGTTATGGTTATTGCTGTATTAACCCTTTCCTTCCACAGGTGTGGTTGTGGGGGTAGGGAGGAGGCAGTAATTTTGGTATTTTAATGGTGTGGTTGCAGGTTGCCCAAGGTCGGGGAGGTCCCCGGGTTGTTTTTTGTTTTTTGTTTTGGGGGTATTATGTTAGAGGCAGATAGGTTTTCCCTAGAGGGTTAGGCGGGATAGACAGGCTGTGGTCCTGAACGGCCGTAGGGACTGCAGTACTTATCTATCAGGGCTATGCTCTGGATGGTTCTACCAGAGCCACTAGGTGTCCATAGTAAGTGGATAGAGCAGAGGCTGATATGTCAGCTACAGGCCTCTAGGCCCTTAGTGTTGCCTGCCTGTGCTTGCACATGGTAGGAGAGGGCCTGATCACCCCCCCTCCGCAGGTAGCACATAGGGTGAGATGTCCTAAGGCCAGGTGAATAATGACTGTGGACAGTCATTTTCCTGGTCACTGGCGAGTGTAACCCCTTGTTACCCGGGGTTACTAGAATCCCAGTAAGACCTCGTGGTAGGCAGGGAAGGCAGCTTGTGAAACTCCAGTTAAATGGGTTTCACACTGTCTCACTCTGTTCTCAGTCTCAGCTGAGACTGAGGGATGACATCACCAATAGAACTTTCGCAGCTGCATAAGCCACATTGGAATCTGCAGCAGAGGGAGTTAGATAGAACGCTGGGAGTTTTCAAAGGGAGAGTTCAGTTTCCAGTTTGTTTTCAGTAAGAAGTAGTCAGTCTGCAGTTTGGTTTTGAAGAGTGAAGGTGTGTCAAGTGGTGGAGACCGCTGTTCGGGTCTCAGTGCCCCTCCCTCCGGGGGGGGGGGATGTAAAGATCCCCATGCAGATTCCTGGGGCAATCCCCTTAATTCTGCCAGGAGGAAGAAAAAGCTGCCTATTCAGTTCAGCCTTAGTTTTGGAAAGTTGGAAGATTTGTGATTCGCCTGTGGGGCACCTGCAACAAAAGGGAGAGTGTTTGCTCTAACATGAGAGGGCAAAAAATGTGTTTCTTCAACCTGGGACATGTGAGGAAATCTAGGAATTGAGCTACAATTTGGGAAGCCTATAGGACTAGGCCAAACGAGTGGATTAGTGTCAAATGCTAGAGTGTTGTGTGATTTCAAGTAAATTGTAGAGGGGATGTGACAGTTCATCTACCATTTAATCTACATTCAGAAGTTTCAGTTTTCCAGAGAAATGGACGGGTATGGGCTGTGGGAGCTGGAGGTGGGCAAACCCCCCATCTTTAGTAACCAGGTCCACCTGTACGGATTTCTGCTGTGGTTGCTACTTTGCCCCATGCACTTGGCCAGTGATGGGGGGAAGTACCCAGACGTGGGGTTGCAAAAGGGAAAATCTCTCTAGAAGTCGCAGACTCTAAGTGGTGAGGGGAGCCACAACAAGTGTAAAGAAGAATTCTCTTTGTGAGATGGGGAGTCATAAGAAGAGGAAGAAATCTCTCTAGGAGTCGCAGACTCTAAGTGGTGTGGGGAGCCACGACAGGATAATTGGTTCATTCTTCCAATGGACCGTGGATCAAGTGGCCGGCAGGGGAGCCGGGCCAGTCGGGCTGTGTACCCAAAGTGCGTGCAAGTCCGGGCTGTGTGCCTGGTGGGTCCAGAGCCTGAAAACAGTATAATTGGTTCATTCTTCCAATGGACGCGTTGTGATCTCTAATCTGCATTACCAGTAAATGTAGCCCCATGGGGTCCGTCTATGCTTTGTTGTGTTCAGCTAGTTTGTGAATAAAAGCCACACTGTAGAATCCCATTCCTGGTTCTGGACATTACAGTTATTGCTTCCTGTGTTCGGATTTACTTGGGTGCCCCTGTACAGAGTAGCCAAACCTAGGTCCCCCTGTGTCGAGTAACCTCATCCTCCCTGAACCCAGGTCCCCACCAGGTACTGCTGTCAGTTTCAACAGCATGCCACCTGTCGTTTTGGCAAAAAGGCAGGGGTGAGGGGTTACATAAATAAGAATTTTGAACTTTTAAGGAAGCAATATAAAATGAGTTTAATAGGTAAATGAATGGAGGTTTAATACCAGTAGAAGTAAACTTAATGTTTAAATAAAGAATGTGATAACACATTGGAGTGCATTTAAGTATTTTTCCTGGAACAGAATATATATATATGCTTGGGTTATATTAAGATCTGTTTTGCATATAAAACTTTATATGTAAAAAAAGAAATCTTTGAACTATAATATTAAATATAAATATTTTTTTAGTATTACAGTACAAGCACTGAGGAAGGATATAATCCAAAACGTCTGCATATGTGTACTGTATATCTACACTACTGAATATTATTAGGATTACTCAGCAATAAATATTAAAAAAACTTTTGTACAATTGGTGAGTGGGCTTATTTGACCAATCTATTCTTATGGGAATATATTCATTTTGATTGGTTCGTAGCTCTTCCCTACTAGTTACATTTACTTTTGTTTATACCGAGGTTTTGACTGTGCCGGACCATACCATATTCTGCTTTTTAATAATCCATGGTCAAGGCTTTTGAAATAGAGGGGCTCAGAGCCACCACTGGGGTAAGTTGATGGTCATGTACACTGCAGCAGGTGAAAAAGGTTCCACCTTTATGGGCCTGAAAACCATAAGAGAAACTGAAGGAAGTGACTCCAAGATTCCTGCAGGGAAAAGAAATGTAGAATTGGGAGAAAAGGGAATAGGGAAGTGCTCGACTGGTTCTTGCCTTATTTACATCAGAGGAGCCAAACAATGATGGTAAATGGGCTTGCATCTTCTCTTTTAACTAGCCATAGAGGGGTTCTCCTGGGCTCAATCCTTGGACTGCTCCTATTCCTGATTTATCAAAGAGGACTGAGGACTGGAAGTCAGTGTAGAGGACACACTTTATCACCTGTACATGGATGGCACTATTCTCTATATCTCCAGCCCATCGGCTTTGGAGGTTCAAGACAAGCTCCGGAAGAGTTTTGATGGTCTATGAGCCTTTTTCAACACATCTAAGCTGAAGTTAAACTCTTCTAAAACCAAGCTGATGTTATTTGGGCAGACAACAAAAATTTAATTCTGTAGAGATGGTACTAGGTGACAATAGTGCTGCTATAACAGCATGAACCAAAACAGCGTGGAGAAAACAGCGAGTAACATCACAGCGATGGTACAGAAGAGCGGACAGGGAAAATGGCGAAAGAAGGAAAGACAAGCAGAAACAGCAAGTGCCACAAAGTAATAAAGGAGGTTTGCCCCCCACACACACACACACACTCCTTCTAAAATGTAAACATACTCCAGGTCGAAGTATAATGGAGGAGAGCAGCTCAAGTTGGAAATGGTGCCATTTCTGACCCGCACTGTCCTGCCGCATCCGCTATTTTTCCCCAAGCTCTTTTCCCTGTGCTGTTATTCCTGCACCTGTTATTACAGTGCTATTTTCATCGGACACCGTACAGACATGTCTGACCATGACACTAATGCAGCTCTTCTGGAACATGTTGACCCATACAAGTATTTTAGGTTTCTGGTTAGACCCCAAGGGACTAATAATACACATATGGGTAAACTGACTGTACAAGTGGGTAGGAGGGTTAGGTTTTGTACAGGAACAGAGATTGTCTGGATCCTGGTACAATTCAAAAAAATTACCCAGGTCCAGGTTTTCCCTGTTTGGCTATGCTGACATTTTGGGCCCGATTTTCTAAAGAGTTGTGTTCACCACTAGTGACTTGCAGCAGAGAGTTTGACGCAAGTGGCAACTTGCATCAAACTGTGCCGCAAGTGCAATTTTCAAAAGAAGTTTGCCACAACCCCCCCTGCCACAAGTCCCTTGCAGCAATGCAGCAAATTTGTGCCAGCTCCCTCTCGCATAATTTTGCATCCATGGGGGAGCTGGTTTATGGGGCTTGCGCCACAGCTTTGGTGCACGCTGCCATAAAATGAGGTCACTGTTGCAATTTGCGTCCAAGGTTATAAAATCTGGTGTATGTTGTGGCACACCCTTGTACGCAGGTGTAGCAAACTTTGTGGGGACTTGATTGCAAGCCCTGCATCCCCGTTTGAAAATCAGGCCCCATATATGAATATGCCACACTTGACAGGCTCCAGAAATTGGAGGCCCTGTGCAAATGCCTTTTGGGGCTTATTCTTAGATGTCCCAGGCATACCCACCACTATGACCTTTACAGAAGACTTGGCTGGATTCACTTCCTAACAGAAGAAAGCTACACAAATATATATTTTCCTGCAAGAGTGCTCTGGAACAAGTGTCAGATTACTTGAAGACAGCTAATTCTGCCTTGAGGAATTCTCTTTTTAGGGAATTTATTGTCCCTAGAATTAAGACACAAGGTCATCTTACTTTTTAGTCAGTATATCCTTACTAAGTGTGTGTGGGTCAGCTTTTACAGTTCTGCTGGGTCAGGTCAGGCAAATCAGAACCAGAACCAAAACCAGAAATAAAACTGTAATATGTAAGGAAAAGAAATAGTACACTCTATGTAAAAAATAGAATAAAGTTACATAGCAGCTTTGGGACTGCTTCACATAAAGGGCCAATCTGAGCCAGTGACTTTATTTTCTACCTCTTCTTTGCTACCGTGATCCCTTTAACAACCCCCCAGTGCTCGCCCCTTCCATGGCCCGTGCTCACCCACCACAGCCCTAGACCAATAAAGACAGATCAGGGGAACAGTATCAGTCCCTCCTGCCTTACCTTTCAGGACTCGGTTTAAAACTTAAATGCCTCAGGCCACAGCCTCCAACCCCTGCCCCGCCAACACACACACACACACATGCGAGTGCAATTTTTTTTTTTGGCCAGATTTTAATTTAGTACCTTACCTTGCTTGCTCTTCTTTACCCCAGTTCTCTGGAGTCTAGACCATCAGTAGGTGGCAGGCACAGTCAACGAGGGGCGTATTCAACAAAGATCCAGGGGATCAGGAAAGTGCCTCCTCAGGCATTAAAAAAAGTACAGTTACGTAAGAACTTACCATAACAGTAGATCTTCGAGAGAAGCTCTTGCAGCAGATAACACATATAGGACTGAAGCTGGCAGGCATCAGGACCCCACGGCAAACTTCTATCCAGCAGTACCGGGGACTGCTCCCCAATGTCAGCCAACCCCCGATGTCCCACGTGGTATAAGAAGCAGCAGTCCCAGCATGCCCCAGTTCTTGTACCAACAGAGACCGTGGCAGCAGGATGAACAGAGATATGTCAAGGTGATCCAGGCCAATACCTCATCCAACAGATAGAACATATGGAAGTGGACGCATGCAGCGGGAGACCACTGGGGGAAGGAAGGTGGGAAGTATACCTGCTGCAAGAGCTTCTCTCGAAGATCTACTGTTATGGTAAGTTCTTATGTAACTGTACTATCTTACTTCGAGAGTCAGCTCTTGCTGCAGGTAACACATATAGGACTGATTCCCAAGCAGTATGAACTTAAGACAACCACTTGGGCGGCAGGTAATTAGGAAAAAGAAGAAGAGAAACTCCTAAGAGATAAGACCCTGCAGAACAGCAAGCCCAAAGCCTGCTCTGCATCTTGAGGCAATGTATATAGTGTTTAATGAAGGTGTGGACTGTGTGCCACGTAGCTGCTGAACAAATATCCGAAGCAGAAACATTTTTGAGGGCAGCAAAGGAGGCTGCGACGCCTCTCGTAGAGTGACCCCGTACCAGTCCCGGCAGGGGGTTTTCATGCTTCTGAACAGAAGGTAGACACAGGGCTACCCATAATCGTAGGAGCAAAGGAGACAAACAATTGATCAGAGTTCCTGCTCCCCCTGGATCTGGATAAGTAATATTGCAAGGTGCAATGGACATCCAGGGTATGGAGAAGTGCCTCATCCCTATTTGAGTGTTCAGGGTAATAAACAGGCAGCTGAACGTCCTGATTTAAGGTAATCTTGGACACCCCCTTGGGTAGAAACTTAGGATTGATCCTCAAAGCAACCCTGTCTTTGTGGAACACTAAATAAGGCTCCTTACACATCAAGGTCTGAAGCTTGGAAATTCTTCAAGCAAAAGTAACAGTAACTAAAAATAACATTTTCCAAGAAAGAAAACGTAGCTCGCAATCTGCGGCAGGCTCAAAAGGTGGTAAGGTCAACTTCTCCAGAACAAACAGAAGATCTCAAGGGGGAACAGGATCCCTAATGGGAGGTTTTATGTAGAGCATACCTCTAAGAAAGGTATGAGTTACTTCCAGCTGAGCCATCGTTCTGCCCTGGACAGGAGTGTGATAGGCAGAAAGGGCAACCAAATGCACCTTAATTGAGGAGAAGCCCAATCTCAATTCTGAAAGGGATAACAGGTGATCTAACAACAGATTAACCGGACAGGCTAGAGGATCCAGGTGGTGAGCCATGGCCCAAATACAAAATCTCTTCTACTTCATAGCATATACATTGAAACATAGAAATATAGAAGTTGACGGCAGATAAGGATCACAAGGCCCATCCAGTCTGCCCATATGTTGCTCTAGTGGAGGGTTTCCTAGCCTCCACAAGAACTTCGGTGACCCGATCGGAGACTCCGAAATGAAGTTTGGCTAGGTCCTCAGGAGCCATGCATGCAGGTGTAGAGACCTCAAGTTCGGGTGGACCAAGGTCCCGTTGTCCTGAGAGAGCAAGAAGGTGCTCAATGGAAGTACAATCGGAGACTCCACTGCTAACTGTTGTAACAGTGGGAACCAGATTTGTCGAGGCCAAAGATGGGCCACCAGGATCATTATTGTACCTTACATTTGCACCTTGAGGAGAGCTCTCTGAAGGAGCAGAAGCGGCAGGAAGGTGTAAAGAAATCTCTCCTTCCAGGAGAGGGACAATGCGTCTTGCCAGAAAACACCAGGCATGTGATCTAGTGAGCAGAAACTGGGCTGTTTTGTGTTGGTGGTGGAGGCGAATAGGTCCAATTCAGGTGTCCCCCAAGTGGCGAACAGGTCATCGGCTACTGATTGGAGAAGCAACCAGTGGTGCGCTCTCAACCTTGTTCTGCTAAGAGCATCCTCCAATGTGTTCTGAACACCTGGGATGTGGACCACTGAAATAGTTATGCAGTGAGCTATGGTCCAATCCTACACTCTCATCGCTTCCCTGCATAGAGGATATGAGTGTGTGCCTCCCTGTTTGTTGATATAAAACACCACTGACATGTTGTCCATCTGAATAAGAAGATGTCCTGGTTTGAGCACCACACTCAATGCCTGGAGGGCATAGAGAATGGCTCTCATTTCGAGAATGTAGATGTGGAGAGACTCCTCATTCACGGACCAGGATCCCCAAGTCCTGTGAACACCTAGGTGGGTACCCCTTCCCGTGTTTGATGTGTCTGATGTGAGAACCTGATCTTGCACCTCCTTTTGGAGAGGCACCCCTTCCCGAAGGAAAGGAGGCGTCATCCACCATGAAAGTTCTAGATGAGCGGGTCTTGTGATGGAGACTGGAAGGTCCAGATCATCCCATCTCTGGTCCCATTGGACACCAAGAGTCCACTGAATTGTCCTCATCCGAAGTCTCGTGAAGGGGACTGTGATGGTGGATGCCGCCATGTGGCCTAGCAACCAGAGCAGTGTCCTTGCTGGCACTGTGGAGGCTGAACAGATTTGAATGGCTAGATTCCTTAGCCGATCGGCCCTTTCCTGTGGTAGAAAGGCATTCCCTCTGACAGTGTCAAGAAGGGCCCCTGTGAATGGCAGGAGCAGAGAGGGGATCAGGGACAATTTTGATGTGCTGATGGTGTTCCCCAGACTCCAAAAAAGAGTGCAAGTGTCTTGAATGGCACTCTGAAGTCATGCTTTGGACTGTGCCATGAGAAGCCAATCATCCAAGTATGGGAACACGTAGTACCCCATCCTCCGAAGTGCTGCAGCTACCACTGCAAGGCACTTCATGAACACCCTCAGAGCTGAGGAAAGGCCGAAGGGTAGTGCCCTGAACTGGAAATGCCTGCCCTGAAAAATAAACCAGAGGTATTTCCTGTAGTGCTTCACTACAGGATAAGAAGGTAAGCTTCTTGCATATCCAGAGACGTCAGCTAGTCTCCCTTCCAGACCATCAGGAGCAGGTTTCAAAGAGTGACCATCCTGAACATTTTGTAATCGACTGACCGATTGAGGTCACTGAGGTCAAGAATGGGCCTCAAGTCTCTTGACTTCTTTGGGACCAGGAAGAAGTGTGAATAGAATTCTGTTCCTCTCTGAAGTAGAGGAACAGGTTCTATGGCTTTTTTGGACAGCAGGGCTTGGATTTCTTTGCTGAATCAGACCTGCATGTTCCCTGGAGTTACAGAATGGTGGTGGTAGCCTGACCAGTGGAATGCTGATGAACTCTATAGAGTGCCCATTCTCTAAGAGCTCGAGGACCCACTGGTCAGAGGTCCCTTTTCTCTAGGCTTCTGCATAAAGAGAAAAGCGCCCTCCCACCTCCTCCCCCAATGAGATGTCGGGAGAGGTGGGTCACCCTGGGAATCAGGCAGTGGGAGGGGGTGGAAAGACAGCTTGGGTGGGTTTTGACTGCCGAGAGGTAGGTCCCACAGATCCTTTGTGGGCACCTCATCGACTGTAGCCTCCCCATTGAGGTTTCTGATGCTGGAAACAGGGCTGCTGTTGTTGTTGATGACCCCTTTGACTACGAAAATGAGACTTTCAAAAATGTCTCTGTTTCGGGCGGCACATGGACTGTACGGTGCGGACAGCCTTACCGGAGTCATGTAGTTTATTAACGATTTTCTCCATGTCCTCCCCAAAGAGGACAGAGCCTCTAAAAGGTGCATCCAGGATGTTGGATTGGACATCCTGGGCAAACCCAGAAACCTGAAGCCAGGAATGGCGACATAAGCAAATGTCAGTGGCAGCAGCCTTTGCCGCTGTGTCTGCAGAGTTGTAGGCAGATTGTAGGACACGTGTGCCTACGTCTGAACCAGTTTGAGAGTTCAGCCTTTTGGGGGGCAGTCGAGCATACCCTGCAAAATGTCCATTCCCTGTTCCCATAGGGTGTTCTGGAATTGGACCATGTGGGTCAAGAAGTTAAGACTTCTGATACTGCAGGTGGCAGACGAATACACCTTTTCTGCCCATGGAGTCCAGTTGTTTTGATTCTCTGTTTGGATGCTGGGTACTCAGGTGCTTAGGCCTCTGTGAACAGTCATGTGCCACCAAATCACCACCGAATCAGCGGTGGGGTGTTCAGCCAAGAAGGCTTGCTCCTTGGTGCCCTGTACAGATGGTCAATCTTTTTAGAGATAGCTGTGGACAAATGGGGGCATCTCCAAGTAGCCTGTGTGACATCTTCAAAAGTGTCGACCATAGGTGGGATCACTACAGGTTTGGGATCCTTTTGCCTGAGGTATTTTGTGAGCTGCATATGCTCAGCATCTAAATCCTCCATATCCCAGCCCATATTGGCTTGAATGTGCCACATGACCTCCATAAAGGATGGGTCATCGGGAGCTGACTTTGGAGTATCCTCAGGGTCCCTGGTGGATAGGTCCTCAAAGAACAAAGATGAGGAATCCGATGGTTGGCCGGAGTCAGAGGAGGAGACTGAAGAAGATCTGTGCCTCTTCCTTCTTTTATGCTGATGTCTGTCTGAGGATCTAGAAGACATAGGACTCCTAGATCTTGACCTGGCCCTCTTTTTGGCTATTTTCTTCCTGAGCCTTTCAGGAGAGGTAGGCTGCTTCCACTCATCCTCATCTGGCTGAGGCTAGGGAACTGCATGCAGATCCGGGGATGGGGAAGGGATGCCCCATCAGGATTCGGGGCCAAATCCGGTTCCACCGGGGCAACAGCCTGAGATTTTGGTGGGAGGATGTCAGGCTTGATGGTTTCCTACCAGTGGCTGAACAGGTCCTTTACTTGAGAAAGGTTCAGTTTTGGGGAACCTGTAGCTGGGTCCAGTGACAGATCGGGGTCGGTACCCACCCTGGTGCCGGTACCAACGTCAGGTCTGTCTGACATTGGGGGGTGTTCAGGAGGTGAAAACAGGTTACGGTTGTCGTCGTCAGTTCCCAGAAGTACCCTGTGGACAGGCATCAGGTCCTCCTGCACAGGGTAGTCATCAGCCCAGATGTCAGTTGGAGAAGGGGACATCAGGGGTGACAGTGTCTTAGCCAGTGATGCCGGTGTATGTGAGGCCTTGGGGGCGCCGTCTGAAGACTGGCGACAGTGCTGTTCCAGCGCCAGCTTGGCATGTTTGTCAGACTGGCGCCTGTCTGACGGTGGGGGAGGATGTTTCTCCGCTGACTTCTTAGCCTGTTTGGTAGGGAGAGATAATCTCCCTGCTGCCTAGCCTGAGGTCTTACCCTTGTCCTGGAAGTTGGCACTGCATACAGAGGCCGACCGGGAGGCATGAGGGACCTTACCTGGGTTCGAAGATTGGCCCGAGACCTGCATTGGGGGCTGAATCTTCATGGGCTTAAGCTTCAGGCCAGAGGGCCCCGAAGCCTTCTCCTTCATGCCCGACACCCGTGAGGTGACCGGGGCGTTTGACGACTGTCAGCCAGGAGTTGTTGCCTGGCAATTCTGAGGTGCCCCTAGAGACAGAGTGTGATCATGAGGATCTAGATCTCGAGTGGGATCTGTCTCATTCTTTCTCCTTCTCTTTACATTTCTCCTTGGATTTTGAGGAGGAATTGCGATGCTTGTCCGACTTTTTGTGGGAACAGTGGGAAGACTCCCACTCCAAGGAAGAGCTCCTCAGCATGGTGGTCAACTGCTGTTGGGTGAGGTAAGCCTGGAAGGACTTCTGATGGCGGATCCTAGTCCGACTGTTGAAGGCCTGGCAGTGAATGCAGGACTGGGTGTCATGGTCTGGGCCCAGACACAATAGGCAGGCTGTGTGGCCGTCTTTGGCAGGGATCTGTTTCCCACAGGCTCACACATTCATTTGCCTAGAATAAGGCGATGGGGGAGAAGACATGCAGGAACAATAACCAAAGAAGCGATACTGTGACGAGAAAAAAAAATAAAGAGGTTTGAAGAATAAAGCGGTCGTACTGGCGTGTGTCTAGACGAGGAGCCGATGAACGCGCGACGATGGCAGGAAAAGAACTGGGGCATGCTTGGACCACTGGCTCTTATACCACATGGGACATCAGTGGTGGGATGACATCGGGGGGGGGCGGTCCCCGCTTGGTGCTGTTGGATAGAAGTTTGCCGTGGGGTTCTGACACCTACCAGCTTCAGTCCTATATGTGTTACCTGCTGCAAGAGCTGACTCTTGAAGTAAGATAAGTAAACACTATACATGTCAAAAAAACACTATTTAATTGAAGTCAAGATAGATAAATGTTATGGTCAAAAGTACCAGAACCAACCAGAACTACAAGGGGATACTGCAAGATCAATGGGACAAAACCATTATGGTAAAAAGAACACTTTAAAGAGGCTGTAAACTTTAAAATTCTGCTCAGGACTGTTTACACCTAGGAAGGAGTAGGACACTGCAATGCTTAGCGTTCCACACTTGCTCACAAAAAATAGTTGGTGATGTCATTAAGCAGGGACACCACTCAATTCATTGCCATTTAAACATATAGTACAAGGTTTCTACCGCTGATGCCCTGCCATTTTAAATGCCTAAATTGCAACTGTATTTGACTGCTGTCTCTTCTTCTTTGGCTTAGGCTACCTCCTACTGACTGAACTGCTCATGCTCTCTGCCCTCTCTCTCTGTGTGTGTGTGTGTGTGTGTGTGTGTGTGTGTGTGTGTGTGTGTATATATATATATATATATATATGTATGTATATACACCTTCCCCCAACTCACTGCTCCCTCTCTTCTATCTCTATCCTCAGACACTAAATCCTACTGTATATTATTTAAATTCTACTTATTCTGCTCGGAGCTGTTGGCGCCATAGTTCAGACACCCTCCCCACCCTCACCATTCTTCCCCTGGCTCTGCTTGTCCTTTCTTCTCCTTAAATTACTCTTTTTTCACCTCTCTTTCCCCCTGCCAATTTAATGCTTTTATAATGTATGGTAGAACATTTTTATAGGTAGAAATCTACCTTTTTATAACAACATTTTACCATTGATGTGACGTCACGATGTTGTCAACCCATCGATGGTACATCACATTGATGGGTTAATGACCGGGAACAGTCTTGGCATGCATCCAACTGGATCGGATGGCATTGGAACGGCCGTGGTGGTGAGGGCAGAGTAGCAGTGACTTAAACTGCAGTAAGGAACTGCTTTCTTTTCTTAAAAACCTAAATGGTACCATACACTATAAAATATAATGTATGGTACATCAATGATTAACCATTTTTTTAACCAATCTCAAGGTTGCCATGGTGACATAAACCTCTCAAGCTTCGCTCTCGAGGTTTACATGGTCGCCCTGGCAACCTCTCGGTGGTTAACAAACCGGTTAACCATCGATGACCATACATTATCCTCTATATTATTCATAGCTTTTGTCTACTAGGAGCCATTGGCTCGGCACCCCTGTCCTCCCCCACCTGTAACCTGTTCCTGCAGACTCTTATTTCTCACCCCCTCCCTCGCCCATTGTCTGCAGTCTGACCCTCCCACTACTCACTACCCCAGGACTGGTTCTAATCCTACTGACGTCTGCCTCTTTCTCTCTCTACCTCTCTCTCCCCTTGATAGGAAAGGAGCTCCGAACAGGCTTCCAGCTGCAGCACGGCCCCGGCTTTGGATCAGCCGGCCGCTTGCTCATGAACCAAGCACCAGATCCTGCACAGGTACGCAAGCGCAAACTTTTCTCACCAGTATCAGCGGCTTGAATGCCTCCGATGTGATTGGCCGCTGACCGGGACTCTCGGCTCCACATTGGACGCCGCAACTCCTTGCTTCCAAGCGCACTAATTCAAATCAGCACTTCTGTAGCAGATCTTTTATTTTTTTCCCACCTGCCCTTGCTGACCCCAGCCTCTATTCAATACACTTTTGACACTCCCATACATCTCCCCACACTTCCTATTGGTCTATTCGATAGGTTAACCCTCCACTATTATTGGCTACCCTAAGTCAGTCACTCCTGTCATCTTTTTGCACCTTTTTCTTCTGCTAAGCTCCTCTGTTTTTACTCCCAGACTGAATAACGTCCCTAGCTCCCAGGTCATCCCTGAAAACAGGCGCTTGTGTCTTGTGACCCTACCCGGTTAACAAAGATTAAATAAATAAATAACTGTATACTCAAGCACCTCCAATTTTTTTCTGTTCTCCATTATGCCTACCCTCCAATCCTTTCTTCCTCTCACACTGCTCCTCCTTTATTCTTTACTTTCCCCAGTTTCCCAAACTCCCCAATCAAATAAACCTATCTCACCTCTCCCCCTTGTTCCCCTCACTCCTTCCTTCAACCTAGCCATTACTCCAATGCCCCCTCTAGAAATCTGGTCTTACTTCCCTTACCTGCCACCTTATCTCTAGCACCCAGTTACTTTGCCTTCATACGCCTCTTAATCACCTACTTGCCTAGTCCCTACTCCCCCTCCCCAAACTTTTCCAAACATACAGCCCATTATAAATGTATTAAACTTCATTTCCTCACCATCTCCCTCCTCTTACTTGCTTCAGGCAACATTCATCCCAACCCTGGACCTAATGATTGCACCCCTGACTGTAACATTTCTACCTCTCACACATCCAACCCCCATTCTCCGTCAGATCTCCCAAATGGTCTGCAAGTCCTCCACTTAAACATCTGCAGTCTCATTACAAAAATGTACCTATTATAGCCGGTTCCATGTTGCGATTTTCACGGGTTACCATTACAGCCAATGCTTCTCTCTCTCTCTTCCCTGACATTCTGATTATAACTGAATCCTGGCTAAACAGCAAAATATCTGACCACTATGTCTCTATCCCTGGCTACTCTTTAATCTGGCAGGATAGGGCAGGAAGAGGAGGCAGATTTGCCATGTATATCTTGTCCTCACTTCAATTCACAGCAGTACTGTCGTCCTCACTTCCCTCTTCCTAGGAAGCCCTTGTTATTAACATTACCCTTCCTTTCTCTGCTCCTGTCTTCATAGCAGGAATCTACTGTCACCCTGGAATCTTGCCCTCCACTACAACTGAACTCATCTCCTCAGTAACCTCTCTTTCTCATACTGGCGAGCTATACATATTGGGTGATATAAACTTAAACTGGTTGGCTCCCACTACTTCCAAGACACAAAATGACATTTCCGCCCTTAATCTCTCCCAACTCATCCTTGAGCCCACCCGACTTAATCACAAAACCCTAAATCACTCCCTGATAGACTGGGCCCTCACTACCCATCCTCATCGTATTATTAAAACAGGTATCCTTCCAGATGCCCTCACCGATCCTCACCCTATCTTCATAGTTAGGAAAGTCCACAGACCCAAAGCACACATAAAATCCTGATGCTCTGCTCTTGCACCTCCCTAGACCTTAACCCTCTTCTTCATGATCTTGTAAGCTCCGACTGGGCCCCAATAGCCTTTGCCCCATAAGTTGACCAAGCCCTCACCTACTTTAAAGATACATTTTTAGCTATGTGGAACTCATTTGCCCCTTTCAAACGATCCAGAGTACACAGTAACCATCATCCTTGGATCACCCCAGAACTATTGACCTGCCACAGGGAGAGAGACAAAGCTTGGAGGAATCATGAGGCAACCAAGCCCCAAACTGATTTTACAAAGTACTGTATGCTAAGAAATGCCTGTACTAAAGCTACCAGACTAGCCAAGCCTGAATACTTTAAATCTGCCTTCCTTAAAAATATCACCGCTCCCTCTAAATTCTGGAAAGTGGTCCCTGCCCTCTTTTTCCCCCCCGTCACACCTGCCCCCCACTTAAATCGACAACTCATTAGTGACTGAACCTAGCCTAGTGGCCAAGTAGTTTAACACCTACTACACCTCATGCACCTTGGCACTTCTAAAATCCCTCCCCTTAAACCTCACCCCTCCTTCTCCACCCTCTCCTAAGACTTGACTCCCTGGTACCCACCCTTCCTTCTCCTTCGCAACTGTCTCTTCTGATGAAACACTTAACACCCTCCTCTCTCTCAACCCTTCTAAAGGCTCCTGTCCTGATGACCTGGATCCTAAACTTCTTTTTCTTTCAGCACTTGCTATTGTCTATCCCCTTTCCTTAATCCTAAACCTCTCATTTTCATCTTCATCTGTCCCTCAATCCTAGAAACACGCAGTGGTCTGCCCACATCCAAAGAGTGGTGACCCCTCCTACCCTGGAAACTATCACTCAATTTCACTCCTCCCCACCCTCGCTAAGCTCCAAGAGCACCTAGTTCTCTCCCAACTAACCTCCTTCCTATCCGATTCCTCCTTTTTCACCCTGTTCCAATCTGGCTTTTGGAAGAACCACTCCACCACCACCAGGCTCACTGATTCTATCCTCACCGGGATGGACAATGTCCACATCACCTCTGCCATCTTTCTCGACCTCGCTAAGGCTTTCGACACAGTCTCCCATGCCCTGCTTCTTAACTCCCTTAAGACAGCTGAGCTGTCTCCACCCGCTGCAAACTAGCTCAGAGCCTGTTTCAGTGGCAGAACACAGTCAGTAAAGATCCATGATGCAATCTCTCCTCCACTCCCTATCACCACAGGAGTCCCTCAGGGCTCTGTGCTTGGTCCTATTCTCTTCTCCATTTTCCTCAATGACTTGCCCTCAGTCTGCTCCCCTTCCTCATCTATCCACATGTACGCAGACAATACCATCTTGTTTACCTCTGGCAAATGCCCTGCCGATGTTGCAACCACTTTGTAGCATGACTTCCACCAGGTTCAGCTCTGGTTTGCCTCACATCGACTATTCCTGAATGCCAAGGAGACTGTCTCCATGAACTTTGGCACTAGCCAGAGACTCTCTAGGCTACATCCCCTACCCTCTTTCTACACCCTGGATGGGACAATTCTCGAGGACACCTCCTTGTTCAGATATCTTGGAGTCTGGCTGGACCAGCACCTCAACTTCTCTGGCTACACTGATGCCACCTTGAAGAAACTGTGGCCCAGGCTTGGTGCCTTATACAGGAACCATAGTTGCATCCCTCCTACGGCATGGCGTGAACTTGTCCAGAAGATGATGCTCCGTATCTTTGACTACTGTGACGTAATTTATGGTGCCACTCCCAAATCCTCCTTGACCAGATTGGACACTCTCTAATTCATTCTGCCGTTTCCTCTCAATGCCCCATCCCGAACTCACCACTGTGACCTCTACCATGCTCTGTCATTTTCCTCGCTTGCAAATAGGTGTCTCGCTCACTGTGTTAAACTCACGTCTACATTTTGATTTGGGGAACTCCCCCCCTAACCTCTCCAACTCCCTCTCTTCACCTCCCCCCCCCCTCACTCCCTCAGATCTGCAGAACTTGCACCTTGCTGGTTCCCCTGATCGACACTTATTAGCCAGTCTGGCTTTGCTCATTGCTTCCCAAAACTCTGGAACTCTCTCCCCACCAAATACAACACTCCTACTCCACTCACTCCCTAGCCTCTGCCTTACATAACTATCTCTCCTCCAGCTGCTCCTGTTTTAACCCTCCATAACTTCTTCTCTATTCCTGCTCCCCAGCATGCCACCCCTTCACCCTCCCATCAGTTCCTCCCCTTTTGTTATCTCTGCTACACATCTGCCCCCCATCTCCAACCCCCCCCCCAAAATTTCTTTCTCCTTATCCCAATTCTTATTGAATCAGTTCTTCTCCTGGCAGGGCTCTCAATGTCCTGGAGGGGTTCTAGATCTGGTCCTGTCTCGCCTGTCCTCTATCCCTGCCCAGGGTGTAGCCAGGGATTTCAGATCTGCACACTAAGTGGACTCACTGCTACCCTTCCCCTTGTTAGGGTGAGCTACTCCCCCCCCCCGGTATAGCCAGACAATATACAAATGTACACCAGGACCATGTTTGTTGCCTCTTTTGGCACAATAAATACAACTTTTGTATCTCATTACAGTGGTTGTTGCCATGCATGGGTAAATACAAATGCCATGCATTGATCCCTAAGACACCCACATATCAGCCCAGAGCCTGTAAAGTTGTATTGTCCTTGGGATGCAAAGAGAGTATTAGTGACCAGTCCTTCTAGTTTCGACTCCTATGAATAAAATTACAGAAAGGTTCACAATTTTCTTTGTTAGTTGTCATGGAAAAAGGAAGCAGTTCAGAGCCTATTTGCTACCCCCCTTAAATAAAATTGCACACCATGGAGTGCTTGGAGTATGCCTGCCTACACCCTTGCCTGTCCCCTTCTTCTCCTCCCCCCTCTGCTCTTCCTCCCTTTACATCATCTGCACTTAGTTGCTAGCCCCTCAACTACATGCACTTCACTCAATTTACTGCCCCGTTTTGTCCCTGTTCTTTCTACACTGACTGTGCTACTACTTAGGCTCATCATAGTCCTGAGTCAAATTCTCTCTCCTCCAGGCCTTGCTCTGGCATTACTGGAAATACCCTGGTTCCTCCTGCCTCTCTGCTTCTCCCTCTCCCTACCTACAATTCTTCCTATAGCACTTTAATGGTTTATTTGCATTGTCTACCTGTGTAAATTGCTATATCATTCACATGGTTGTTGTCAGTGTAGCAAAGCTCTGTACCTAATAATATCCTCATGTATGAATCAGCAATTGTATGTATATTCTCTGTTTTATATCCTCTTGCACCCTTCCCCCCAGGTTGTATGTAGCAGCAATTGTATGTATATTCTCTGTTTTATGTCCTCTTGTACCCCTTACCCCCCAGGTTGCACTGTGAGATGAGCAACTTGTTGTTCAGTGTGCCTTCCTGATGAAACATTTCAATAAATAAAATAAAAATAAATTGCTCTTTATTCCTTATCAGGGTTACTCTCACTCCAGTTAAACTCCGAGTACATGTCCAGACTCTGGAAAACTTGCTGCTTGCTCCCAACTGGGCCAACTCTCCTCCATATTTCCTGCTTGCATGATGTGGCTGCAGTGGCTTGGGCAGGGTAGAGGCACATCATTTATAAAAAATAATAAACTTGTTCACTAGGATGGGATCAAATGACGACTGCAGCTGCTTGCTAGTTGATTAACTTGAAAAATGGCGATTCACACCAAGTGCAGCTGCAGCCTTGTCAGTTCAGTCAGTCAAGTCTGATTGCAGGAGAAAATGACCACCAGGCAGTCAGTCAGACAGTATATTGGGTGGTGGGTCATGGATTACCGACAGATGCAGACAGCACACACTTTTCTTCCCGCCCTGCCTGCCGCAACTAATAGGAGGGTGACTCTTCTACAGCACATCCCAGTAGAAGGGAGGGAAAGTGTTATAAGGAAATCAGGGCCCAGATTGGCTGGACTGATTCTGGCCTGAATGATTGGGCTGGCCAATACCAGCTGGCCCGAATCTGTAACCTGACCCATTGCACACACCTAATCCCTACCTTGTGGAACCAACTCCCTACTAGCTTTCAATTACTGAATGTGAAGCATCCACCAATCAACTTGCTAAAACAGTAGTTTCTGAATTCTGTCTCTAGTTAAGGAGGATGTTGTTGCAGACCTTTTAAAGACATCACTTCAATAAGTAATTGTTTTATTACTACTGTATTTAATATATACTGTGGGGGGGTGGAGGAGTACTGGGCATGTATAAAGAGGGCTATAATGGAAGCCTCAAATCAATGTCTAAAAAAGGTGAGTAAAGCAAGGAAGAGAAGAAAACTGCTCTGGTTTTCTAGGGAGGTGGCCACCGGGATCAGGGAAAAAAAGAATTGCATTCAAGAGATACAAGGAAACTGGATGTGACAAGGACAGACACATAAAAGGAGAAACTGAAGGAAGTAAGACAATCAGGGCAGCAAAGGAATCAACAGAAGAGAAGAGAAGATAGCTAAAGAGGTCAAAGTGGGGATAAGACCTTCTTTAGATACATTAGGGAAAAGAGGAAGACGAGGGGAGTATAGTCAGAATCACAGGGGAAGAGGGGGCATGTAAAGGATGACAAGGATAAAGCAAAGATCCTCAACAGATATTTCTGCTCTGTTTTTACCAAGGAAGAGGATGGTTGCTGGCCCACCCTGGATGGAAGAGGTTCCATCAGTTGGGAGGCAAATTCAAGACCATTCACAAGAGATAGAGTCCATGAGGAACTGGGGAAACTCAAGGTAGACAAGGCAATGGGTTCAGATGAAATTTACCCTAGGATTCTTAAGGACCTGAGATAGGAGCTCGTGGCAACTCTGGCTGAACTATTTAACCTTTCACTTGACATAGGGGAGGTCCCAAGGGACTGGAGAAAGGCCAATGTTGTACCTCTCCATAAGAGCAGTAGCAGGGAAGTCATGGGCAACTACCGCCCAGTTAGCCTCACCTCGATTGTGTGCAAGATGATGGAAGTCCTACTCAAGAAAAAATTTTTACATCTCTAGAAAAAATGGAAAGTTGGACCCAAAACAGCATGGTTTTACCACAGGAAAATCATGCCAGACAAACCTAACAGAGTTCTTCAACTGGGTAATCAAAACTGTGGATCAAGGCAATGCTGTGGATGTGGTATACCTGGACTTCAGCAAAGTCTTCAACTCCGTTCTGCACAGACGGCTGCTGAACAAGCTCACCAGCATGGGAATTGGTCAGAAAGTGCTAAACTGGATAAGGAGTTGGCTGAGTGGGAGAACCCAGAGGGTACTGATAAATGGCACCATATCAGAAGAAAAAGAGGTGACTAGTGGCTTGCCGCAGGGGTCGGTGTTGGGTCCTATCCTCTTTAATGTCTTCATTGGGGACATATCTGAAGGCTTGGAGGGCAAGGTGAGCCTGTTCACTGACGACACGAAGGTAAGCAATAGGGTTGACATTCCTGGTGGGGCCGATAGGATGAGGGTGGATCTCAAAAAGCTGGAACTGTGGTCAAGAACATGGCAGCTGAAATTCAACCAAAAGAATGCAAGGTCATGCACCTAGGGAAGGGCAATCCTAGAGAAGAATACCTCATGGGGGCATTAAACTAGAGGCCACAAAGCAAGAGAGAGATCTACGGGTGATTATAATGGAAGATCTTAAAAAAAAAAAAAAAAACAGAGCAAGAAAGCTGCATCAAAGGTAAATGGTATGCTGGGATGCATAGGAAGGGGGATTACCAGTAGGAAGAGAGAAGTCGTGATGCCACTCTGTAGATCACTGGTAAGACCACACCTGGAGTACTGCATTCAGTTCTGGCCACCACATCTTAGAAAGGACATAGAGAGATTGGAGATGATGCAGACAAAGGCCACAGAGGTGGTACAAGGGCTGCATCAGAAATCATATGACGAAAGGTTGAGGGATCTCAACATGTATTCATTGGCGCAATGGAGGGAGAGGGGAGACATGATTGAGACCTTCAAGTACATGAAGGGAATAAATAGGGTACAGGTTCAGGACCTACTTCAGGTCAAGAATTATACAAGAATTAGAGGGCATGATATGAAGCTGGGGGGGGAATAAGTTCAGGAGTAACACACGTAAGTTATTTTTCATGATGAGGGTGGTTGACACATGGAACAGCCTCCCCTAAGGGGTGATGGAGGCAAAAACGGTTGGGGTTTTAAGAATGCTTGGGATAAATACAAAGGCATCACAACACTGAGTAGCAGTTAAGGAAGGGGGTAGGGTCTTGGGCAGACTAGATGGACCTTGTGGTCCCCTACTGCCATCACTTTCTATGAGATATATTATGGTAGCACGGTAGTGCTACCATAGTTAGGGTTGAGGAGACATTTACATGTTAAACCCAAAATTTTGCAACCTTAATAACTTTGCAACTGTTCAAGAGATTTGCCTGAAATTTGGAATACAGAATCAAGACCCATACACCTTGGGATCTGCCAAGTTTTGTACCAGTCGGATGTACGACTGTGGAGTTATTAAGCATGAACTGCACGTGCGTTTACGCTTTTTTTTTGGAATTCTACGGTCACGCCTACAGGTCACATGGTTTGCGCGACCAGTCTGAAATCATTAGGGAACATGCAGCCAGGGTCCTTGATGTGCCTTTCAAAGATTTCATGAAAAAATATTAAACGGTTCAAAAGTTATTCAAAAAACAAGTTCCCATTATAAGTCAATGGGAAAAGTTAACAAAAAAGTGCAACACTTTCACAAATGCACTTTTACTTTCGCAAATGGCCCTAGTACTTTCGCAAATCCACCATTTTGTTTTCAGTTAGTGATCAGAAAAATGCCTGGCATTTAAATTTGGGACCATCTAGGGATACAATTCTTTTTGTGTTCACCTAGTGGGAGCCTGAGGATGCTAGCCGTGTCTTTACTTTGGGGTTAAACACCCCAGAAATATGTTTTTCAAAGTTCTGGAAAAAGTACTTTCAAGAAAGTACTTTCATACTACAACACTTTCGCAAATTCAGTATGGAAGCTTTGAATCACGAAAAGTACTTTGCAACACCATGGCAAATGACAGGAGTTCTTTGCCACCTTGCTGTAAAAGAACGGTTAGGTCTTTGGGCCTGAAATTTGGAGGGAATGCAGCCAACATCTCACAGATGTGCATTTCCATGTTTTGGTGAAAAAATATTACAGGACAACAAAGTTATGGCCCTCCAAACTTGACACTTTTTCCCATAGGATAACATTACGGCGTCCGCCGCATTACAGGAATACTTTGCCGCCCTGCTGCATAGTAACGGTTTGGTCTTTTGGGCTGAAATTGGAGGAAAGGCAGCCAACATCTCACAGATGTGCCTTTTGGTAGTTTGGTGACAAAATATTGCATGTATGCAAAGTTACAGTACTCCGAAGTTGACACTTTTTCCCATAGACTAACATTGCGGCATCCGCTGCATGACAGGAATTTTTGCCACCCTGCTGCAAAATAACGGTTTGGTCTTTTACACTGAAATTTGGAGGGAAGAAAGCCAACATCCCACAGATGTGCCTTTTGGTGGGTTGGTAGAAAAATATTACAGGGTGGCAAAGTTATGGCACTCCAAACTTCTCTTTTTTTCCCATAGGATAACATTACGGCATTCACCGCGCCTTTCAGGGCCCGTATCTCAGAAACAGTGCGAGATACAGACTTTTTGTCAGAAAAATGCTTAGTCCCCTAATTGGGGGCTAAGTACAAAACTAGCCAGGAAAGTCATAAATCATATGACTTTTTAATTTTTTTCCTAGCTCGTACGGTTCCTGAGATATAAGCAATTTAGTATTCCAACTCCTCATTTTCTGCTCCGAGACCCATTATTATGCATACATTCTTTGTACTCACTTTCTCTATGCTGCTTTTGGGGAAAACCAGCCTGTGTGCTTGCATTACTGTTACCGTTACCGCTTCCGCTTGCGGTTCCGTACCCGTTTCACTTACCGTTCCCGTCTACGCCACCATGTGCGTTACCCGTTGCGTTTTCATTTGCACTTGCGTTATTTTTACCATTTGTGTCTACAGTACTGTTTCTCTTTCTGTTTTGCTTTGCATCACCATGAGCATTACCATTTGCGTTTGCGGGCGCCGTGTTACTATGTGACAAGACATCACATGGCGGGAGTGCGGAGCCCGAAGGGCCCCACGCTCCCACCACCACATTACATTCACTATTTCTTGGCATTATTCTCAAAAAGAAGGGAAATTAGAGGCAAAAAACTCCGTTTAATGCATCAGTTAGCGTTGTTCCACAGTGACAAAAGCGAGGAAATTCGGTGTTAGGGTTGAAAACCCCCCTTGGACCCCAACCCGGCATGCGGCGTGCGTTGGGGTCTTGAGTTAATAACTCTCCCCATTCTCCTATACCTCTGCCTCTTTCACATGTGATGGGGTGAGAGTTAGACAACACCAACGCGCACCGATGCCGGTTGGGGGGTGGGTGGGGGGTCCAAGGGGTTTCAACCCTAACACGAATTTCCTCACTTTTGTCACTGTGGAACAACGGTAACTGATGCATCAAACTGAGTTTTTTGCCTCTATCATATATATATATACACATATAACTGAACCTGTGATCTTTTTATAAGCTGTCTACAGGTCACCATTGCAAATGAGCTTATGCTCAATGATTACAATCCTAATGAAATGAAATGAAAAAAGGAGACAGCATGGGTGTATGCTGACCAGACTGGCGTCAATGTTGAGAACAATACTAATTGCTGTCTCTTTGGTACTAAGGGCTGCAGCATCAGTACTGACATCAGTAACAAGAAAAACTCTGTCAGCACCAACCTCTGCACAGAGGACTGTCCTGTGGGCATAAACATTGTGGGCTCCGTCAAAAACCATACTGATTATTGCACCTCCTAGGTACTCTGGACTACAGGGTGAGGCCACAGTATTGAACCAGAAAAGGCACAAGGTATGCCTTGGTTGAGACAATGATATAATGCATTCAGTTTCTCTCCAGCCTACTTCACCCTGATCAGCTCTGAAAGGTGAGGGGAAAGGAAAGCCACAACATGACAAGGGTTAAAAAAACATTGATAGAGCAAGGCCTTATCCAGCAGTAAAACGAATGACTTGCCAACAAAGTTCTGGTTCCATGAGGTAGCTCTGCGCCTCAACAGCAGGGCAAAAAAAAGGACCTGAGGTGGTTGGAGCCAGCACTACTGTTTATACTATTCTAAGTATGGAGCCTTGCATATGGCATTGCCAGTCCCAAATGTTCTATTTGCCTCTGGGTCCTAGTGCCTCCATGTCTAAGACCAAAGAGTATGGCTGTATGGAGGAGATTGACTCTTAGAAGATCAGCACATCGCCACTCAGTGCGTGTTAGATATGGACACTGTTGTGAGGGCTGTGTGCTTTATAGATGAAATGATAATGGTTACAGTCCATTTGGAGTGAGCAGGCCCTCACCACAGTAAAACCAATACTCAAACCCGAACGGGCAGATAAATATATTTGACATCAAACAGCAGTCACTCAGAAAACAATCTCTACATGGCAACGGCTAACAAGATTCATAAATTCATAGATAAATCTTAGTAGCATCAAGCATGGTGGCTTTAAATTAAACACTCTCAGAAAAAAAGGTGTTTCACTGCAAGACACCCACAGTAAATTAGCAGTAGTAGACCGAATGTTAGCAATCGAGCCCCATTACATTTATGTTGTCATTTTAATTAGCTGTCAAAATAAGGCAATCCCATCTCCTGATAAGGACTAAAATTATACTTCACTTTGCCATGATTGCTACTTGTGTTTGGGTTTGCCAAATATCTGTCTTAAAAGCCTCTAAAGGCAAAGTAGATAAAAACAGGAAAAGCGCCTGTATTAACATTTTCATTATCACTGCAATATCTTTGTTAAATCAATCTCAGTGTGGTTGTATTAACAGGAAGTGTACTTAAAATAATTCATTTGTAATTAAAATAGAAAAGCCCAGCTTCATTCCTTGTTTTCTAGCAGCGGGGCCCATGCAAACCCTTTCAGACTTCTCAAAGAAGAAAGAGTCACTAGTCATTTGGCACATACGATGGACATAAAATAGATAATAACCTCTGTTTATTAGGTATTAAATCTGTCGGTGTTGCACATGTTTCCATGGAGCTTGTCCCACTTTTCACTCATTAAAGCCTCAGTCCTGAAGTCCAATTACATAAAATGGCCACCCAAATTATGTCAACAATTTTGATGGCCTAATTTTCTGTCATCTGTTCCCTTCTCTGAAGGCTGAAAGCAAATAGAAATGCTTTCATTTAATTTTTCATTCTTGCAGCAGCGTTACCATAAAGCAGTCTTGTCCCCAGATCTCCCCTTAAATTAAACATGGAGCTTTCAAATAAACTCACAGCTTTAGCATTATATACTACTACTACAAACAAGTGTCTTGTGAAATATTTATTTCCGCTTGTATGGTATCAGCCCAACAAAATGCATTGGAAATATTTTTTTGGGGGAGAATAAATAATATGACCTAACCAGGAACTGAAACCAGACCACTTTAACTCTTTCAGGTGCTCTACCAGCTGTTTCCCACAGCCTCATCATTTCTTTATTTTATTACATTTTTATTGAATATTTTATTAAAATTACAGGAAAACATCACATTAGAGACATAAAGCACAGCTGAAACAATAGGAATACTGACATGAAAAAGTTTTAACACATAATAATACACATCCCCAACAATCCCCCCCCCTTTCAATGGAGCACTATGTGAAGTGGACCAAATTTGATCATCACTCTCTTGTGCTTACAGGTAGTTCATTTGCATATTTAATTTGTCCAGCAATTTTCCAATTATTATTGACTGCAGTCTTACCATTCTGTGTGTAAAGGTTGAGTCACTGATTGTGGGCAATTCTATCAGGTCAGGTTTATCCTTATGCCTCCCTTGCTAGGATTTCTAAAAGTGGCACCCCTTCCCTGCTACTTATAAATTCATAAAAAGGCAGCCATCTGGCTGTAAACTTTTCTTTCTGTAGGCGCAGGTGGGCAGTAAGTCTCTCCATCTCCCTAATTTGTTGGCAGCATGCCAGCCATTGAGACTCATCTGGGGGCTGACTCGAGACCTATTTTTTGGTAATGGCTTTAGCAGCTGCAGCAATGAGAATATTGAATAAATATTTTTGCCCCAGGCAATGTACCCTGGAGGGGGGGCATCAAGCATCAGCACTTCACCATGGTCAGGTACTTGAGTTTGTAGTATATTAATGATAGCCTGGCAGACCTCACCCCAAAATCTTCTCTCTCGGGCAACTCCAAAAGATATGCTCATGGGTCCTGACCTGCCCACAACCCCTCCAGCAGACATCAGTAGGATACCTCCCATAATGTTTTATAATCATTGGTGTCCTAAAGAATCATATCAATACCTGCCATCTGAATTCCCTCTAGGAGGGCGATGCAGTTGTCCTGTGGGCTTGTTCCCATATTTGCTTCAATCTGTGTTCAGGAACTTTTGTTCCCAGCTCTGTTTCCCATTTAAGCTGAACATCCACTCTGGGTTGAAAACTGGTGTCCCTGCAAAACTTATAAAGCCTAGAAATCAGCTCCCTTAATTGCTATGCTAGGTTTGGAGCTGAAGTTTACCAAGCAATGCAACCCCATCCCCCTTAACAATACTGACCTCTGCCTTGTGGTTAAGTAATGTCGGACCTGGAGGTAACAATAAAAGTCTTTAAATGGTAAGTTACATTCCTTCTTTAGCTCTGATATCTTTTTATTGTAGTCCCCAATAGGAATTGTCCCATCCTGACCAAGCCCTGTCTTTTCCGCCTAGCATATGCTACATTTGTTTTTCTGGGTATGAAGTCCCTACAGGCCCTTATCCTGGTTAATGTGAGCATGTCATCCTTGGCTCTCAGGCTTTTCAATGTTTCCCTCCGGGTGAGCGAAAGGGTCTTAAACCGTGGAACAGGCAAAGCATGTGGCACCAGACAAGGATGCCCCTTATCTCCTTACCTTTTTGCCCTGTTCATCGAGCCTGTAGCCAAATCACTGCGACAGTTACCCCAACTACATGGATATACAATACAAAACACAGAACATAAACTAGCATACTATGCTGATGATCTGCTCCTATATATTTACCAAACCAGAAGAATCTTTAGAAGTGCTCACCCAGCTACTTTTGAGAGTTGAGGTGGCTTCGGGGTATACCATCAATCAAGGTAAATCGGAGGCTCTCATTGCCCAGGGAATCATACCACAGAAAGTCATGAGGCAATAGAATTATAAGCGGCATAAACCCTTTATATCATATCTTGGTGTCAAGATACCTTCCAAACTTGAAGATCACTATTCTCTAAATTACAAATCACTCTTTGCCGAAATACAACAGGACCTTGATAGATGGCTACCTTTGCCATTATTCCTAATTTCTCGAGAGCAGAGTATCCAAATGAATACTTTACCCTTATGCAGAATATACCCATCCCGCCTCCCCAACAAGACCTAAATCACTGGGACAAATCTATTAGAAAATATGTCTGGACTGGGAAGAGACTCCGAATAGCTATAGACAAATTACTCTTGCCAAAGGATAAGGGAGGCCTTGATCTCCCAGACTTTTCAAAATACTGGGCAGCATCACTACTCTCCCACATGCTAACATGGCTCATACCCACACACCGGGTCCCGACCTTGAAAATGATAAAATTTATCCTCTCAGACATTCCCCTTTATCTGCTATCTGCCAACCGAATGCGGTGTTTCAGAGTCCGCTCTCATACCTTCACAAAAGGCCCGATAAGAAACTGGATGAGATTGCTGTCTCAACCAGACAATTCATTTATGGCAAGCTGGATAGGAGTCCCAGCCAGAGACCCAACCTTCTTACCTACTCGAACTGACAATGCTTTTAAGAGGTGGGTTCAGTTGGGACTAAAGCACACCTTCCAGTTCTCTGGCAAGAGAGTTTTTAAAACTTTTGAGCAGTTACAAGGAAACTTTTCTCTCTCCCTCCCCCAGCAGGACTTGTTTCTATACTTTCAGATAATACATTTCTTAGATACGAAATTAGGACTGAATATCTTGACCCGGCGGACCCCTCCAGTAGGCGATCTTTTATTTCTGACTGTGGAGACAGGAGATCATGCCTGTCTGGTTTCCCGAATCTATAAAGCATTCCAGGGAGGTAATTCCCAACATATGGACCTGGTCCAGTTCCATTGGGAGGCAGAAGGGGCCACGTCCTTTACTCTCTCGAACTGGCTACACATATGGAGACATCAACACAAAACTTCAAATTCTTATACCTGGAGAGAATTCTCCTGAAAGGTAGCCACCAGATACTTATTAACTCCACAACAGACAGCCAAATACTCCCATTCTCAGGACTCCTCCTGTTGGAGATCCTGTGGATGTGAGGTGGTGACACACTCCCTCATATTTTGGTTTTGTCCAGTTCTTGACCCCTTTTGGTCTGAGATAAATATTAAACTAAGGGAGTTATTTTCAGAGTTAGATGCCCTCACCTCCAAGATGGCCCTCCTCCTGCACTACCCGAGACAATACCGCAAGAAAAAAACTTTTATTTATCTCTTTAATATTATTCTTGCTGTAGCCAAAAAATGCATTACCCACTTGTGGCTTTGGCCTGAACCCCCCACCATTCAGTCCTGTGAAAATACCATCTATGACATCTACAAAATGGAATCCCTTACAGCCAAGCTACAAATCAGAGTCCCAGAACTGATGAATTGTTGGACACCTTGGCACTTGAGCATCTCCCATACATGACCACACTTGATCCCGCGAGGTGGTGGGCCTTGGGGATGGGCGGAAATCATGGATTTCAGGTTGATTGGGCCGGCTAGCCCTCCCCCCTTTTGTTTTGTGACTCTCCTTGTTTCTCTTTTTTCTTAGGTTCTGGCCACCCCCTTATGTAAAGCTTATCACTAAGAGATTCCAGATGACTATGGATGCAGTGGCTGGATGAACACTGGTCTTCAAGCCTCCCGCTTCCCTTCCGGATGGACTCTTTACCCTCCCGAGACTCAACTATCTTTTTCCTTTGGATATACCTCAGGGTCATTTGGGACTAAACTTGGTAACATTACAAACATTATGATGGACCATTTTATAGTTACTTTACCCACTATCAGGTCCCTTAAAATATTTTAACTTTATCAGATTTTTATGTCATATAAGAATGGCACTACATTAAGTTCTACCTGATGTCTTATTATCTTCTCTTTTTTTCATCATTGTATGTTGAATACATTGCATAAATTTAGAATTTATACATCACTGTAATGTATTATCCATGCTGAACAGAAAAACCTAATAAATAAAGAGTTTTAAAAAAAAAAAAGCAACAGGAAAGCATTTATGGCCCTCACCTTGAATTTATTGAACAGGAAGTCTTCTGCCCTCATTGGACCTAAGCAATCCTGCTCCATAGCCGCCTATGCCAGTTGCTGCTTGGAGGTCATGTAAGCCCTCATGTGTTGTAGTTGTGCAGCCCTATAGTAGGCTCTGATATCAGGCACCCCCAACCCTCCTTTGTATTTCTGCAGAGACAACGTGCTCCATTTTGCCTATGTTGTTTTGACTCCCCATATAAATTTTAAAAGCATTTTATGGACTGTACACCAGATTTGCCCAGGGGGATGTCTGGGTAAGGCCCCAAATAAGAAAAGCAGGTACGGGAGGTTATTCATCCTGTTTCTGTACGCCCCATTAGTGAGAGTGGGAGAACTGCCCACCTCTCACAGTCTTTTCTAATTTCCTCTATCAATGACCACCTGAGTTTAGTCAGTTTCTTAAGTTCTGGGGTAACTCTAGCTCTTAGTGACATAATTTCAGACTTATATTAGTTGATTTTAAACCCAGAAATCTCTCCATATTCTCTCAGCAGAGACATCGCTCCAGGGAGAGTTCTTGTTGGATCCTGCAAATAAAGAAGAGTGTTGTCCAAATACAGAGAGATGCGGTTTTCCACTGGCCCAATCTTGACACCTTCAATATCAGGACTAGTCCTAAATGCCTCCGCTGGAGGCTCCATACAAACAGCAAATTAAAGGGACAAAATGGGACAGTACTGTCTGATCCTTATTTGTATTGGAAAGGATGATGATAGAACCCCATTAAGTCAGACTTGGGAAGAAGGGTTGGTATACAAGGCCCTGGCCCAGGACTGAAACTTCTTTCCAAAATTAAATTTAGCCAGAGATGCATCCAGGAACATCCAGTCAAGGTGGTCAAACACCTTTTCCGTGTTGAGCACCACAGCAACCACCAACATGCCAGTGGGCAGTTGTGGACTCCTGCCATAGTAGTTAGGAGCTGTTGTATATTATCATGCAGGTGTCAGCATGGAATGAACCCAGACTGGTCAGGATGAACTAATTGGGCTATGACCTGCTGTAGCCGGTTAGCTATTATCTTTGCAAAGATTTTCACATCCTGATTTAACAGAGAGATGGGTCTAAATCTGCCATATGTGATGTGGTGGTATCTTTGCCTGATTTTGTTATTACAGAAATAAATGCTCTACTCCGAGTGTCTGTCCTGGCTGCTTGGGCATGGCATTCGTTGCATACCTGTGTCACAGCCGGGGCTAATTAGGTGTGGAATGTTTGGTAAAATTCTGCAACAAAACCATCTGGTCCTAGTGATTTGTGTTTCAATTCCTTAATTATCTGTTCAACCTCTGCTTGGATAAAGGGCCTCTCTGGGGTTTCGGTTTGCTCTCGAGTTAACTGTGGTAACTCTACTCTATTTAGAAATTTCTGTATTTGCTCTGACTTGCCTGAACTGGTCTCCTGGGTATAAAGATTGATATAAAAATCTTTGAAGATTTATGCAACTTTGTTAGGCATGTTCTCCATTTGGTTTAATCCAGGATCTTTTTTAATGCGGGGGGATATATCTGTCTGCCATTTTTTTAATGTAATCGGTAAGCAAACAGGCAGCCCACCCTATTCCCCCCTTGGTAATATTTCTGAGAAATAAACCTTAAGTTATCCTCAGTTCTGGTTGTAAGAATGTTCTCTAATTCTTTCTTTAATTTGTTAACTCCCCTATAAGTTCTGGATGTCCCCCTGCGTTATGCTTCTTTTCTAATTCCCTTATTTTCTGTTCTAAATGTTTTTGTTTAGTATAGGTAATTTGTTTCTTGCAAGTGGCGTATGAAATGGCATCCCCTCGTAGCGCTCCTCTTAGGCCATCCCCAAAAAATGTAATCTTGGATGCAGTGTCTACATTTTCTCTCAAATAAGTGGTGATAGCCTCTTTCGCCTTGCCAGCAAACATGTTGTCCCATAGAAGTCCCACATTGAGTCGCCACATGTATTGTTTGTCAGAGGGGCCTAAACTAACAGTAATGCTAACCTTAGTGTGGTCTGATAAATAGATTGGATGAATGTCTAAGTCTTGTGTTGTGTGTCCCCACACTTTCTGAGTGTAAAAATGGTCAATACGTGAGTAACTACCCTGGGCATGTGAGTAAAATGTATAATTTCTACTGGATGGGTTATTCTCCATCCATGTGTCCAGCAGCCCTGCTTCCTCTCTAAGTGTTTTAAGCAATTTAGACCCAGCTTTGGGACCAAGTTTAGTTCCTGGAGACCTATCAAGAACCGAGTCTTCCATGCAGTTCCAGTCTCTCCCCAAAATAATCTGTCACTCTGGGAAAGTAGTTATTTTACCAAATGCCTGTTGAAAGAAGTGCGGTATTGTTGGGGTTGGACTGTAGACATTTACAATATGCATTAATCAGCCTGTTGTCTTGCCCGACTGGATAACCAGTCTGCCCTCCTTATCAGCAAAGTAGAGGTTTTTTTTTTACTAAAGCCAGGCCTTTTTTCCACCAAAATGGCTACCCCATCTTCTTAGCAGAAGGGTGTGAAACTGCTATTACCTCCCCTAACCAACTTCTACAGAGCTTGTTATGCATCTCAAGAGAAAGATGGGTCTCCTGGGGCAATCGTATATCACAGTGAGCACTAGCCAGGTCACGTAACACATTATAAAGTTTCACTACAGAACTGATTCCCTTTACATTAAGGGATATGATTTTAAGTGACCCTGTTATGCCCCAAGATCTTCTTAAACCAATATCTATGAGTTAGAGAAATCCTCTGTGATTTAACAGGGAGAACCCTTCTAAGCAACTTAATAACCTGGATTTGCTTCCACTGGAAATTGCATTTCCTGTACATCCATACAACCGATACCCATAGTGCTCCTTTAACCTCCCCTCCCAACAAAAACAGACCCACCCCCACCCCAAATAGTTGACCACGTATGAGAGACAGGTACAGTAACAAAGCGCATAACAAGCAAGAACCAATAAACAAAAAAGAACACGAGCTTTAAAGCTCAGCTCAGTGTGAATGAGAATGGTTTGTAGTTCGAAGGGACTATCCCTCCATCTTGGAGAATAGGCTTCCATCTTGAAGGACCATCACACCAACCCGCTATGTGATTAACTTAGTTATCCTGTCACAGTGGCACGTTCTCCGAGGAAAAGGTAAGGAATGTCGTAAAGGAAAGTGTATCAACAAGTAAAACAGTGAGGAGCTCTTCCCTAAACTAGACCTGTGGTGTAGACAATTAATCTTTATGATCACATAATTTATTTATTTTTTTATTTATTGAATTGTTTAACCAGGAAAGATACACTGAGCAACTTAATGCTCATCTCATGGTACGTCCTGGGGGAAGGGGAAAGGGATATACAGAGTACAGATATACAGAGTACAAGTTCAGGTAAATACATATAGATGATGTAATTATACATACAGTTATAAAAACAGGAACATGGCACTTGAGACAATAAAGGCTGTAGTAGAGTATCACTGCAAGCAGATCTTAGGAGCAGCATAAAAAGTAGAATCAGTACATTGGATACAGGAAATGCAAAATTACACATGCTCCCATAATGTAAAGCATCATAGGCTGCATATGCAAATCACCACAGAATATTATGTTGGTTCAACTTTGGATACAAGGTTGACAATGCATAAAATACAGACAGTACACTAGTGCAATATGCAGCAGGGTGAGCACGTCGGAACCAGTCACCCCTATTTATGAGCTGGTCTATAGGTATAAGTGCAAGTGGGGGGAGAGAGGGAGATAGAGAGAAAGACAGAGAGGAAGACAGATAAGGAAGGGGGGTCAGGAGCAGGTGCAAGAGGTGTGAGGTAGTTGTGCAGCGCGGTGGTAAGGGAATAGAGGGAGGAGGAGGAGTGATGGGTTTGTGGAGGGAGAGCATTCCGCATTTTAAGCAGGTGGTAGGAAAAGGCTTTTTGGCTAGAGGTAAAGGTTCTGCAGGGGAGAGATAGGATGTGAGTGTCAGCATGGGATCGCAGGGAATAGAAGGAGAGGGTAGGGATGCCAATAGAGGAGGAGGAGATATATGAGTGGAGAGAAACAAGCCAAAATTTAGAGATGAATTTAGCACCATGAAGCATGCACCAGGAGTGTAGGGGAAGAAGGTTGAGAGCGCAGTAGAGGGCACAGTGATAGGTACGGGAGGGGGCATCAAGAGCAAACTGACAGAAGGAGTTAAAGAGAGAGTCCAATCTGGATAGGTGGGACTGTGGGGCAGCATCGTAGACTATGTTGCAGTAGTCAAAGATAGGCATGATCATCTTCTATACCAGCTCACGCCTGGTGGCAAGCGGGATGCAGCTGCAGTTTCTGTAAATTGCCCCAAGCTTGGGCCTTAGTTTTTTCAGAATTTCATCAATATGTACAGAAAAGTGAAGGTGTCTGTCCAGCCAGATGCCGAGATACCTGAAAGAGGAGTTCTCTAAAGCAGTCCCATCGAGGGTATGGAAGGAAGGGAGGGAGGGAGGTGAGTAAGCCTAGCGAGTCCCTGCCTTGTGCCAAAGGACATGGAGACCATCTTCTTGGCATTTAGAAAGAGTTGATGAGAACTGAACCAGAGCTGGACTTTGGTGAAGTCAGACTGAAGCCTGGTAGTAACATCAGTACCAGTATTGCCAGAGGTAAACAATACTGTATCATCCGCATACATGTGGATGCTAGATGTGGTGCAAACCCGGGGGAGGTCATTTAAAAAGATGGAGAACAGAATGGGGCCTAGCACAGAGCCTTGTGGGACTCCAGTGGTTATAGGAGGGGGGAAGTGATAGCATCAGCAATTCTTACTGACTGCAACCTGCCGGACAGGTAGGCACTGAACCATCCTGTAGCAGACGGGGATGGACCAGCAGCTGAAAGGTTGTGAAGGAGGAGTGGGGCATCCAGCATGTATGCCTCATAGAATGTAAAGTTAATGGTGGAAATAACCCTCTGGTTGCAAATAGGAAATCATCCGCCCTCCAGAAAGCCCTGACTAGTAAACATGTTTTTTTTGTTTTGTTTTTGATCAGCAAACTAATATACCACTGTGCCTGGACTCTGACAAATTTAAAGAGCAGCTGACACCTTTGGGAAAAATTTGCAAAACATAATATTTAGATACAATTTAGCTTGTATTTCATATATCTTCTATATGTTTCTCCTTACCACTACTTATTGCTGAAGAAATTCTCACAAAAACATGATCTTTATCCCTTAGAGTTCATCTGCCTCTACAGTTTATTCCCTACTTAACATTATAATGCTCTGTTGTGACATCACAGACTGTTGCCATGGGAATAAGTGTGATGCCACAAGCAGAGTATTATGACATCAGGTTGGGAAGAAGCAATAGGAGCTGATGAACTCTCAAGGAAGAATAACTATCCTGTTTTCATGCATATGGCATCAGTCATAAATAATGGGGATAAGAAACACAGAGCTAATTAGAAACATAAGCTGCTTTGTGTCCAAATATTACATTTTTTCAAAGTTCTTCTCAAGGTGTCGGTGGCTCTTTAAGCAGCATAAGTTAATGAACAAGTGAGGTCCTCAGGTACAAGCCTCCATACTAATACACAGGCCATATGAGGAATGTAGACGGTACTCTGGCCCTTCCCCCATTCCCCTGAGGACCACCCCAAAGAAACTAGAAAATATTCCTGAGTGTCACTGCTATATCAGTCAATAAAAAAGCAGGCATAAAGTAAATCCCCTCCAAAATGGCTAGGATAACATATCCACCATTAAATATTTTCCCCCTTCAGCACCCACTAGACACTCTGTATACAGTTCATATTCATAAGTACCTCGGCCCATATTTCAAACCTGCAGAGTAAAGAGTTCAGTCCTGCTCAGTGAATACAGTAAAGTTACTAGGCACTTTTTGAGGCTGATGGGAAAAAATGCCTTGGTCACTGAACTAATATAGCATACAGTGCAAGTGGCATAGAAGGGCCATGCATTTTGAAAGTTTGATCATTTGTTTCCACGAAGTGCACACATATGGAATCAAGTGTTCCAGTTTTGTACAGTCTCCAGTTCAAGCTCCTGCTGTATTTTCAAATAGCTGCAAAAGACTGATACCAGCTGAAGCAGAGGATCAATCCTTAAGTGCTATGCCTCAGCTCACACATCACCCAGTAGTGCACCAACAGTACTGGGGGCCTGTGACAGGGTGGAATAGTACCCTGCCCCATTTCATATGGAGAAAGTGTTTAAATCCAAGGATCTGTCCTTTTCTGTCTATTTCTGTCTGGTTGCACAACCAAATTTTCATGTGAGACTTCGGACTTGATCATCCTGATGGGCTTGCAGCTTTTTGCCTCTCACTGTCTCTCAGTTCTCTCTTGCTGTCTGCCTTTTCCTCCCTTGCATATATGCTAATATAAGTGTAATGTGCAAATCATTGTATGAAAATGTAACTTATAATGGGATCACTTTTGTTTAGAAAATATATAGCATTACTGATGAAATGTATATAGTTGTGGTTTGAGTTTATTGCAGAAAGCTGTTGTAAACTCTAGAGGTTACTTGAGTGCAAATCTTTTAGCCTTTTGCAAAAAGCTGCAAAAGAGGCCTCAGCTCAAACACTGTGTTCTACTGTGTTCACCCTCCCTGAAATATACAAGGACAGGATGTTTGTTTACAAGTAGAGGTTGCAAGGACTTATAAGGGAGCTAAGCTGCAATTGCTGGAGAGAGAAGAAGACAAAGGGACACAGAGACTGAAAGAAAAAACTATTTCATTTCTCCTCTGTATATAGTTATTATGAACAAGTTTTTTATTTTTTTATGTTACTGCTACTCTAAATAAATATTTTTGGTGAATTCTACAACTGCTCCTGGTTTTCCTTATGCTTCCTAACCTGTGACTCTATGACAGATGGTGTCAGCCTAAGTGGGATTGAAGCCGTGCATACCCTAAGACAGGAGTTTGTGCATGTGTACTGGACCTAGTACCAGGGAAGCATAGAGAAAGGTATGGATTCTGTAGCATCAAGTCCAGGAGTGGTTACCAGGAGAATGGCAGCCAAACTAGCAAATACAGAAGTTCAAGCCGAGATTGTACAGCCAGCACAAGTTATGGAAAAAGAACAGGCAATGACAGAACCTGAAAGTCTGATGGACTTTTTTAAATGGTGGACTATACAACAAAAAGAGACTGAGAAGCAGAGAGAAAAAGAGAAGCAGCGACAAGAGCAGCAGATGACAGAAGAGATGCAGTGACAGGAGCAGCGATGACTGGATGCCTTGCAAGCTATTAAATGCAGAGGATCTGGCACAGATCCAGATGAGCAACAAAATGCAAGCAACTTAAAAACTTCCAAAGTTGTGTCCCTCAGATGATATTGAGGCATACCTGATAACTTTTGAAAGAGCAGCCACAGCCTGCCAGTGGCCAAAGCAGCAATGGACAATTAAACTGGTACCTACCTGACAGGGAAAGCCCAACTTGCCTACAGCAGTATGGACAATGCACAGTCAGAAAACTATGACCTGGTGAAAAGCGAAATCCTGAAAAGGTATGACATCTCAGGAGAGACCTACAGCAGAGATTTTGATCTCTGAGGTACAACTCGGTCGACAATCCTCGAGAAGCCTTCACCTGACTCAGAGAACTCCTGATAAAATGGCTCCAACCAGAGAACAAAACAGTCCCACAGATCATCGACACATTTGCCATGGAGCAATTCATCAACATCTTGCCTCCAGATGTGCAACTGTGGGTAAAGGAACACCGACCACAGAGTGGGGAAAAGGCTGTTTCTTTGGCTGAGGACTACCAAATGGCCAGACAGATGCCACAGCAGTGAGGTAACAGCCAAGCACTGGTAAGACACTCTTTTTCCCATTTAAACGCCAAGCCCGATAAGAACTCCTGACGGGGTAACAAATCTATGCCCAAAGATGTTATCTGCCGTAACTGTAATAAGCCAGGCCATTTTGCAAGAAACTGGCATAGTAAGGAGAGTGGCACTGGAGCAGATTTGTCCTTGGCAAATTGGGGCAAGTACTTAACAGATGTGAAGGTGGGGGATAAGACTGTGAAGGGACTCAATGAATCGGGAAGCAGACAGACCCTAGTGCATGGTAAAGTGCTGGAAAACACTGTGCAAAGGGACCAGGTACTGGTGTCATCTGCATCCACGGGGACAGTCGATACTATCCCACCACCCAAGTGACTCTGACCATTAAGGGTGTGTCACACCAAATGAAAGTGGGGGTAGTACCTAAGTTACCCGTACCTGTGATTATTGGAAATGACTTTCCAGGATTTACTGAGTTGATCAAAGAGGGAGTAAATCCTGAGGTTTCAGCAGCTGTGATGATAAGAGCCCAGGCTAAGGAAATTTCAGATGGTGGGGACACTTTTCCTTTCAAAGATTTTGATTTGGACTTGTTTGAGCACAGCTCCAAGATCCAGAAATCCAGGAAAGAAAGACGAAGCCTGAAGAAACTATGACGACAAATGACTGATGGACATAAAGGGTTAAAATATGAAAATGCTGAAACTAAATTGATAACTAATTGTGATTTTCTTACAGAAAACGCTAACAATGTTTCTCTCCAGGGTTATTTTAAGCAGCTGGGGGTGAAACCAAAACAGGGTGGACCAATGCTTAAAAAATGTAATGGGTTACTATACAGAGTTTGGGTTAAACCTCAGACAGGAACAGATAGAACAACTGGTAATATCACAGAAGTATAGAACAGAATTGTTACAGACAGTACATGATAATCCTATGGTTGGTCACTCAGGGAGGGATCGTACCCTTGCCAGATTGCTGTGTAGATTTTACTGGCCTGGAATTCATGAAGATGTTGCTACCTATTGTAATTACTGTGCTGAGTGTCAGAAAGTAGCCCCAGTCACTAGAAAAGACAAGGTGCCCCTACCCTTGATAGTTGAGCCTTTTGAGAGAATTGCAATGGATGTGGTTGGTCCATTAGACAAAAGTAAAAAGGGTAATAGATTTATCCTGGTAGTATGTGACTATGCTACTCGATACCCAGAAGCAGTTCCAATGCGTACTGTTACAGCCCCAAAAGTTGCAGCAGAGCTTGCCAAAATGTTCAGCAGAATGCGCATACCTAAAGAAAGTATTACTGATCAGGGTAATAATTTTGGTGCTGCATTACTTAAAGAGCTGTACAGACTGATAGGTATCACTGCCATAAGAACCTTCCCCTATCACCCTCAGACAGATGGTCTTGTTCAGCATTTTAGCAAAACCCTAAAACACATGTTAAAAAGGTTTGTAAAAGGGGAAGAGAAAGACTGGGACCAATACTTGCCTTTCCTACTTTTTGCTTACAGAGAAGTGCCACAGGCATCAACAGGGTTTTCATCATTTGAAATGTTGTATGGTAAGCAGCCAAGAGGGACACTGGATGTGATAAAAGAAACGTGGGAAGATTATCCCACTCAGAAACAATCTATAACATCTTATATGTGTGCCCTAAGAAAGAAGCTGGCAAAATATGTTGAAATTGCCCATAGTAATCAGGAAGAGGCTCAAAACCAGCAGAAGGTATATTATGACCATGGGGTAAAAGAAAATGTTTTTGAGCCAGGTGAAAAGGTTTTCCTACTGTTACCCACAACAGAAAATTAACTGTTAATGAAGTGGCAAGGACCTTATAAGGTTTTTAGATATACTGGCACTGTTAGCTATCAGACTGAGACCCCTGACAGGAAAAATCCTACCAAGAGATACCATGCTAACCTCCTCAAGAAATGGGTTGAAAAAATGCCAAGAGCAACCTTGCTAGTTTTACCAGAAACTGATAAGGAAGAGATTGATGTAGCTTATGATAGACTGGAACAAACTGTAAATGCTGGTGCTGTAAAGGTGAATGTTTCCTTAACCTCAGAACAAACTGCAGACATTTGTAATGTGTTAAAGACATTTAACAGTACTTTTACCATGGTACCAGGCTGAGCAAAAGGGGTCGAGCGTGTAATAGTGACAAGGAATACTCGTCCTATTAGACAAAAGACATACAGGTTACCAGAGCGGTTAAGAGCTGACATGGTTAAGGAAATACAAAAAAATGAAAGAATTGGGTATCATAGAGGAGTCGAGGAGTGCTGGGTAATCTTCCATGGTAATTGTAAACAAGAAGGAAGGGGGTGTTAGAATCTGCCTTGATTTTAGGAAAATTAATCAAGTGTCAGAATTTGACAGTTATCCTATGCATAGATGATTTGATGGACAGACTGGGGAGTTCAAAGTATATCAGTACCCTCAATTTCACCAATGGTTACTGGCAAATACCTTTAGCTAAAGAATCCAGAGATAAAACTGCATTTGCCACCCCTATAGGATTCTATCAGTTCACCACCATGCCATTTGGTTTACATGGTGCACCAGCTATATACCTACGGTACATGGATGTCATTTTATCCCCTTACACTGGTTATTGTGCTGCATACCTGGATGATGTCATGGTGTACAGTCCAGACTGGAAAAGCCACCTGGAATACCTACGAGCAGTTATACAAGCTATAAAAAATGCAGGTTCGACTATTAATCCTACCAAATGTGCATTGGGCATGCAGAAAACCAGATATTTGGGTTAAGTGTTGGGAAATAGAGAAGTTAAGCCAGAGGTTTCTAAGATAGAAGCTGTAGCTAACAGCCCAGTCCCTAAAACAAAGAAACATGTCAGGTCATTTTTAGGGCTGGCTGGTTATTATTGGAGATTTGTTCCCAACTTTGCTGAGTTAGCTACTCACCTCACTGAACTCATGAAAAAACGGTACCCAAATAATGTGAAATGGACCCCAGAGTGTGATGAAACTTTTCAAGCCACAAAGGCTGCATTATGTTCAGCACCTGTTTTAAGAAGCCCAGACTTTGAGAAACCATTTTTGCTACAAACAGATGCATCAGATGTAGGCCTAGGTGCAGTCCTAAGTCAAAATGTAGATGGGACAGAACATCCTATTCTGTACATAAGTAGGAAGTTGCATGACAGAGAGAAAAGGTACTCCACTATTGAAAAGGAATGTCTAGCAGCAAAGTGGGTGATGGAGTCCCTTAAGTTTTATTTGCTAGGAACTGATTTTGTTCTTGTAACAGATCACAATCCTCTTTGTCGGCTTAACCAGATGAAAGATAAAAATTCCAGAATCACAAGGTGGTACCTGGCACTACAGCCATTTAAATTCACTGTGATTCACAAATCTGGTAAAGAGAATAGTAATGCTGATTTTCTGTCAAGATATGGCTCAGGAATTGAGGATTCTGGAGGTCGAAAAACACATGTATGGGTTTGAACTGTACTGTTTGCTGTTTGCTGTACTGTTATAAAAAAAAGATAGAGATGATGTACACGTGCTTAAAGTCTGAAAGCACCAAATGTTATTATTGAATTAATAAAAAGTTTTGCAAACCTGCTTAATAAAACAAGTTCCCTCTTGGGGGGGGGTGTATGTGACAGGGTGGAATAGGACCCTGTCCCATTTGTTATGGATAAAGTGTTTAAATGCAAGGATCTGTTCTTTCCTGTCTATTTCTGTCTGGTTGTGCAACCAAATTTTCCTGTGACACTTTGGACTTGATCACCCCGATGGGCTCACAATTCTTTGTCTCTTACTGTCTCTCAGTTCACTCTTGCTGTCTTTTCCTCCCTTGCATATATGCTAATATAAAAGTATGTGCAAATCATTGTATGAAAATGTAACTTATAATGGGATCACTTTTGTTTAGAAAATATACAGCATTACTGTTGAAATGTACTGTATATGGTTATGGTTTGAGTTTATTGCAGAAAGCTGTTGTAAATTCTAGAGGTTACTTGAGTGCAAATCTTCAGCGTTTTGCAAAAAACTGCAAAAGAGGCCTCAGCTCAAACACTGTTCATCCTGCCTGAAATATACAAGGACAGGATGTTTGTTTACAAGTGGGAGTTGCAAGGACTTATAAGGGAGCTAAGCTGCAATTGCTCGAGACAGAAGAAGAAAAAGGGGCACAGAGACTGAAAGAAACAAGCATTTGTCAATGCCGAATGTTTGCTTTCTGGCATTGGCATTGGTAGTGAAGGAGTTACAGAGCTGCATAATAGGAATGGCAGTGAAGTATTGAACTGAAGCCAACCCCACCACCACCCTGCAGAGACTGACAGGCATTGGGGTATGCCTTTGGGTTGTCAGGCATAACGGCCATGCCATTTCACAACAACCTATCCTGCAGACACTGACAAGTGTCACGGTGTGCCTTGGAGTCTTTGGCCCTTATGCGCACCCCATTCCATCAGGAAATATGGTGAGATGGGTGTGGTATAGGAGAATGGGGTGAACTTTGGGGCCGAAGAGTCCAAGTCACACCTCGATGCCTCTCACTGGCTGCAGAGTGTGGAATGGTATGAGCATTACAGGTGAGAATCCCAAGTCACACCCCTGATGCCTGTCATTATCTACAGGGTGGGGCGTTATGGTCGGAAACCCTAACGCCTCAGGCATTCGTTGGTATTTTCACTCCAAATTTTCAACATGGCTTTTTTGTGACCCCCACCTCATGAACAGTGGCAATATCAGTTTGTTAGTCGAAAGCTGCTTTTGCACAGCTACTATGGCATTTAGCACCACAGGTGCAAAAACACATTCTGAACAGTATGTGAAAAATGACAGCTGTACTGTTCATGGGGAGGTGTAAAAAATGGCAATGTTGAAAATCTGCAGTGAAAATATTAAAAAAACTGGTGCAGTCACGAGTGTGCGTAGAAACTGTGCAACGCACACCCATAATGTAATTAGTTTGGGGATTTTTTACAGCAGATTGTCAACACAGGCATTTTGGGACCTCCTATCATGAACAGTGTCACTGTGATTTTCTTTATCTGTCCCGAACAATGATTTCCCACAGCGACCACGCATTTCTGCGCTGAAAGTGTGAAAACACATTTCGGCCATGTTGTGAAAAATGACAGCTGTACTGTTCATAAGGAAGTGTGGAAAAATGCCACTGGTGAAAATCTGGACTGAAAATATTACAAATTCATGAACTTACGAGGGTGCATGGCAACTGCACAATGCTCACTCACAACACAGTTATTTTAGGGACTTTTGTCACCAAATTTTCAACATAGCCATTTTAAGACCTCTGCTCATGAACAGTGTCACTGTGATTTTCTTAATCTGTCCCAAACATTGCTTTGGCACACCGATTGCACCATTGTGCGCTACATGTGCGGAAACACATTTTGGGTGACGTGAAAAATGACAGCTGTACTGCTCATAAGGAGGTGTGGTAAAAAGGCAATGTTGAAAATCTGGAATACAAATATTAAAATTCATGAACTTCATGATGCTTAGGAACTACTTAACCTACCTGTAAAACAGTCATTTTAGGAATTTTCACCAAATTTGCAACATAGGCTTTTTGAGAGCCCACCTTATGAACACTGGCACTGTCGTTTTAATTGGTCCTGAAAGGTGATTTCACGCAGTGACTGCAAAATCACCCTTCAGGCCTGATTAACGCCATGACAGTGACAGAATTCACGAGGAGGGGTCCCAAAAACCCCATGTTGAAAATTTGGTACCAAAATTCTAAAAAATGCCTGAGATATGCATTAAAGTTGAAAAAACCCTATGTATTGCATTATACAGCTTACCGGCATTTCCTCAGTTCGCAGTCGGCTTTAAAGAGTGCAGACGTGTTCCCGGTCCACCGAAGATCATCTCGCTGGTCTCCAGAGGTAAGTATGGGGTGAGGGGGGTGTGGAGAGGTAGGATGCGCAGAGGATGGGCATGGGTGGGCAGGGAGACCGCCGAGGAAACTTTTTGTTTACAGGTTTTTTTGGTTTTTAGGAAGATGGCGGGATGTTTGCCACGCTGGGGTGGGCTCCCAGCGTGGCAGCTGGAAGGCACTGTTTGGGGCCCTGGGCCGGCGGAGATTGGGCACCCCATCGGCCATTAATTTTTGCCACGCTGGGGTGGGCTCCCAGCATGGCACCTGGAAGCTTTTGGGGAGGTCGTGAGCCGACGGGATTGGGCACTCCCGTCGGCCATACAGTGTGTGCGTGGGGGGAGAAGTGCATAAGCACGCAATATGCATGCATGTGGGGGGGTGCTGCTCACTGAAGTGGAGCTCTTCCTTTCAATTGTACGGCACTGCATTTTCAACTGTTGTCATAGACAGCTGCAGCATTCATTAGAGAACTGCGGCTGCGCCTGCAAACACACTGACTGAATTGGAAGACGGGTGCCACACCTCCGAAAACTCGGATGATGGCACTATGTTTCTTGCACATGCATGCAAGCAAACATAAAAACGATTTAATTTCTCCTCTGTACATAGTTATTATGAACAAGTTTATTTTTTTAATGTTACTGCTACTGTAAAAAAATATTTTTGGTGAATTCTACAACTGCTCCTGGTTTTCCCTGTGCTTCTTGATCTGTGCCTTGACAACAGTGCATGCATCTTGCATAGGTCTGGGAAAGAGGAACAAGTATTTGTCAATGCCAAGTGTTGTTTGCTGTGATTAGCAGTGGAAGTGCATTAGTTAGACAGATGCAGTATAGGAATGGCAGTGAAGTATTGAACTGATGCCAACTCCACCCCCACCCTGTAGAGATGGACAGGCATTGGGTTGTGCCTTTGGGTCATCGCCCATAACGGTCATGACATTTCACCTCACCCTACCCTGCAGACACTTACAAGTGTTGAGGTGTGCTTTGGAGTGTTCAAGCTTTACACGCACCTCATTTCATAAGGAAATACGCTGAAATGGGTGCAGTATAGGAGAATGGGGTGAACTCTGGGGCCAAAGGGTCCAAGGCACACCTCGATGCCTGCCACTGGCTGCAGGGTGGGGGTGGAATGGCATCAGCATTACTGTCGACAATCCCAAGTCACATCCCTGGTACCTGTCAGTCCCTACAGGGAAGGGCGTTATGGTCAAAAACCCTAACACCCTGGGGATTTCTTGGTATTTTTACTCCACATTTTCAACATGGTCTTTTTGTGACCCCACCACATGAACAGTGACACTATCAGTTTGTTAGCCGAAAGGTGATTTTGCACAGCTTATCATGGGCCACTTCAGCACCACAGGTGCAAAATATATTTCTGAACAGGATGTGAAAATGACACCTGCACTGTTCATGGAGAGGTGTAAAAAATGGCAATGTTGAAAATCTGGAGTGAAAATATAAAAAAAAAACTGGTGAAGTCACGAGTGTGCGTAGAAACTGTGCAACGCACACCCGTAATATAATTAGTTTGGGGATATTTCACAGCAGATTTTCAACACAGGCATTTTGGGACCTCCGCTCATGAATAGTGTCACTGTGATTTTATTAATCTGTCCTAAACACTGATTTACCACAGCGACCGTGCTATTCTGCGCCGGAAGTGCGAAACACATTTCGGCCAGGTGTGAAAAATGACAGCTGTACTGTTCATAAGGAGGTGTGGAAAAATGACAATGATGAAAATCTGGACTGAAAAGATTACAAATTTGTGAACTTATGAGGGTGTGTAGAAATTGCACAATGCACGCTCGTAACACAGTCATTTTATGGACGTTTGTCACTAAATTTTCAACATAGCCAGTTTAAGACCTCTGCTCATGAACAGTGTCACTGTGATTTTCTTAATGTGTCCCATACATTGATTTCACACACTGACTGCAACACTGTGCGCTATATATATTCGAAAACACATTTCGGGTAAGATGTGAAAAATGACAGCTGTACTGTTCATAACGAGGTGTGGTAACAGGGCAATGTCAAAAATCTGGAGTGAAAATGTTAAAAATGCTCAAAGTTATGAGCGTGCGTAGGAACTGCACAACGCACGCTCGTAGAACAGTCATTTTGGGGAATTGTTTTACCAAATGTTCAACATACGGTTTTTGGGGGCCTACCTCATGAACAGTGTCACTGTGATTTTCTTAATCTGTCCTGAACATTGATTTCACACACCGACTGCGCCATTGTGCGCTACAGGTGCGAAAACACATTTCTGGGGAGATGTGAAAAATGACAGCTGTATTGTTCATAAGGAGAGTGGTAAAATGACAATGTTGAAAATCTGGAGTGAAAATATAAAAAATGCTCAAAGTTACGAGCGTACATAGGAACTGCGCAACACAAGTGCATAAAACAGTCATTTTGGGGAATTTTTTCACCAAATTTTCAACATAGGGTTTTTGGGGGACTACCTCATGAACTGTGACACTGTCGTTTTGTTAATCAGTTCCAAAAGGTGGTTCTGCACAGTGACCGCAAAATCACCTTTCAGGACCGAATAACAAAATGACAGTGACTGAGTTCATGAGGTGGGGTCCCAAGAACCTCATGTTGAAAATTTGGTGAAAATATTCCCCAAAATGGCTGAGATATGCACCAAAGTTGAAAACACCCTATTTATGCCATTATGCAGCTTACCAGCATTTCTTCAGTTGGCGGTCGGCTTTGAAGAATGCAGACATGTTCCTGGTCCACAGAATATCATCGACTAGGTCTGGAGGTAAGTATGGGGTGAGGGGGGGTGAAGGGAGGTGGAGTATGCAGAGGGTGGCAGCACGGGTTGGGGAGGGGCAAGCAGAATCAACGAGGGACCTTTTTTTTTCTTCTAGGTTTTTTTAAAGACGACAGGGGACTTTTGCCACACTGGGGTGGGCTCCCAGCGTGGCACATGGAAGTTTGTTGGGGGGGCAGTGGAGCTGACGGGGGATTGGGCACCCCATTGGCCAAAGAGACTTTTGCCAGCTACCCCATCGACAAATAAACTTGGGAGGGAGTCATACTGACAGAGGGATTGGGCACCCCGTCGCCTTTTTTTTTTTATTGAAATGTTTCACCAGGAAGGTTCACTGAACTACGGGAAGTGGCTTTCTGCCAGCTTTGTGGGGACTGTGAGAGGCCAACAGAGAAGCCGTCGCCATGGGAACACCACGCAATCAGCTGTTTTGGTAGCTTGTACTGCGCCAAAACAGCTGATTGTATGATGACATGACCGAATTTCTTTACACATTGTGGAATGCTCATTAACTGCTGTGAGCGAAAGCATGCTCCTCTATTGGCTGTGATAGAGACCAGTCCTAGAACGGACTGCTGCCATTTGGCACAACACTGACACGCCTCCATAACTTGCTTTTGCAGGAAGCTGACGCAATGTGTTTCTTGAACATGCCTGCAAGCAACACAATAAGAAAAGGAAAAAATGGCACACACAGTTTAAAACAGTCCTTAAATGAGACCCATTTGAACTGCAGTATGGTCTGTGATGCAGTCAGTGAGACAATCGAGGGGCCATCTTGCCTGGATTTGCCCACCTTCAGCACCCCATCAGACACTCCATGTACAGCTCGTATTCATTAGTGCATTGGCCCATATTTCAAACCTGTAGGGCCATGAGTTCAGTCCTGCTCACTGAATACAGTAAAATTACTAGGCACTTTTTGAGGCTGATGGGAAAAAATGCCATAGTCTCTCGACTACTACAGCCTACAGTACAAGTAGTGCATAGAAGAGCAGTGCATTTTGAAAGTTCAATCGTTCAGTTCCACGAGTCGCACACATGGGGACTCAGGTATGCCAGTTTTGTACAGTTGCCAGTTCGAGCTCCTGCTGTATTTTCAAATTGCTGCAAAAGACTGATACCAGCTGAAGCAGGGCATTGATACTTAAGTGCTATGCCTCAGCTCACACATTGCCAGTAATGCACCAAAGGTATTGGGGGCCAAAAGATTTCAGTGCATGCTTCTTGCATGGGTCCGGGAAAGAAGAATAAGGACAGGAAAAATGGCACACACAGTTTTAAGCTGTCTTCAAATTAGCCCCTTTTGAACTGCAGTATGGTTCGTGGTGCGGTCGGCGGGACAACTGAGGGGCCATCTTGCCTGGAAACAAGGAGGGGGGGGACTCTTTATAAAGGGGTAGTTCCAGTCACCAACTGCTATATCAAAAAAGAAAAGGCAAAGTTTTTAGTCTTACTTACTGAGGCAGGCACTCATGGTTTCGGGTTCCCTTTCAGGGTTTGACAGAGATGCAGAAGTTCTGTGTGTAAATGTTCATTCGGTCCCTAGCCTTCTTCCTTCCTGATGCGGCTGCTTTGCTGCCTGGTTCCCAAATTAGCTGCAGTATGGAATGCACAGTCATTTCCTGTTGGAGACTGGTGAGTGCTATTCCACTTTTCTGAAGAGGTTTAGCTGCTTGTAGTAGGGAATCATACACCTTGTGGCCATCCTCCCACTGCACCAAAAGCTTCTCAGGGTACCTGATTTGTGCTTTAATATTTCTCTCCTTTAACTGCTTGATTACATTCAGGATCTGTTTGCAGCATTGCATCGTGGCATTGGGATAATTCTGATCAATGTAGACACATTTGCCATCCAGGTTTAGGTCCTTCTTGCTCCATGCCTTTTTCAAAACCATTTCTTTCACTGAGTAGCGATTAAATTTGACTATGATGGATCATGGAGGGGGTCCGTCCTTTGGCTTGGGACCCAGCAATTGATGAACCTGCTCCATATCTAGTGTCTCGTTCTCTGGGATGTTCAACTCCTGGTGAAGCCATGACTGCAGAAAAGAGACTGGATCATTTCATAAAGATCATAAGGACGTACAGAGCTTAGCAGACACGGGTCCATATAGCTCGCCTTAGCCCTATCCATAATTTCCCCTAAGATAGGCAGATTTGTAGTAATGAGCCAATTTAGTCTTAAACTCATCCACGCTCTTACTTCCTACAATTTCTATTGGTGGCGAGTTCCAAGTAGATATCACCCTCTGGTTGAACCACTGTCTACTTTTGTTGGTCCTGCAAATTTCACCTGACAACTGTAGTAAATGCAACCTGGCATCTTAAATCTGTTCCCTCATTTCCAATCCTAGACAGTTCCACAGATTTTCATCTGTCATTACCTTAAAAAGTAGACGCATCACCTCTTTGTCTCCGATACTCCAGTGGGAACATATCCGGATTATTTAACCTATCCTCATAATTCATGTCCTTAAGGCCATAAATCATTTTGGTAGCCCTTCTCTGTACTCTTTCAAAGGAGTTGTTCTCAGATTTATTGCATGGTGCCCAAAACTGTACACAATGTTCAAAATGAGGTTCGACAAGTGCTGCATATAGTGGTACTAACACCTCCCTTCTCCTGCTGTTGATATGCCTGCCTATACAGTTCAGTATACCTGTTGTTTTCTTTACAATTGCCTTCAGAGCCCTTTGAAACTTAGTTCATTGTCTACCAACATACCTAAATCTCTTTCTTCTCACTCCCTTCTGGGAAACCAAAAATATGAATATTTTTCTCTTCCGTACGTCTGGTAAGCTCTCTCTCCCTCCTCATCAAATATAATACCACATGGACTAGCTGCATGGCGTCTTCACAAATGTCATTCAGACCTGACTCCACATCTGCTGTGTGGCGCTCCAGTCATTTTAAATGTTTCTTAATGTCCATCACATTGGCATCAATTCGGTGTAGCATTTTCATTATGTTGATCGATGTAGCTCGACTTTCAATAGAGCTGCTGCAAGAAGCCGTATCATCTTCTTCCCCTGCGGACCCAGCCAAGGATTCCAAGGCCCTCGATGGAGAATTGCTGACACTGCGGTCTTGCCATGGACCGTGACATTTGTTGCTTTTACGGACTGCTCTACCCCTTGAATTAGTTGCTGAGTTCATTTCAGAAGCCAATAGAGAGAGTTGTATATCTAGATTCTGCTTCTGCTGCTGAATACTTCAAGATTTGGACACCGCCAGGAGAGGAGCGCTAGCTCGAGCAAGCCATTACTGTCAGTGATGACACCAGAAGTCAGCCCCATAATTTCTTTCTCTCTGCTTCTGTAATTCCACCAAACTAAAGCAAAAATTTTGACAACCATATAATTTATTTCTCCTCTATTGTGTTACAAGTATCTTGTGTTGGGCTACAGTATAACACATAAAATTATAATGTAAATTTTTAGCTGCATGGTGATGTTGCAGAGGTGAGACAGACAGAAGCAGTTAGGGGAAGCTCAGCTTGTTTTGTTGATCAGGTAGTTCAGCTGGTGGAGCACCTAGCTGGGAATAATTGGAATTCAGGCCAAATCACTGCCATATCACAATCTATAGAAAACAGGCATCTGTGATGAATACCACTGCTGTGACCTTCCATGTTTGAACCCAGACTTGTTCTATGAATCTGTGTCCTTCTGCAAAAGAAATACAGTACATCTTTAATGCCAAAAAACAGATTCAACATATAAATGTAAACAGGGATGTACAGCGACTATACAATGCAGCAATAGCTGGCTAGTTATTTATGTGTATTTCCTGGAAGAATACAGTACAGTACAAGCAAGCAGATATAATGTCTATGGAACAACGGACCACAGGCTTTCTATTTGCTTGTACATAGTATACTGTACTGTATTTATTTTGTAACAGTGCTTTGCACCCTACAGCATATACTTGTTTTCCCTGTTTGTCTCTGGGACCTCACCTAAAAGGAGACCTTGTGTGTCTCAGTAGTATCATAGTTAAACCCATCAATATGTCATATCCTCATAACCATATATGTTGTGTGTGTGTGTGTGTGTGTGTGTGTGGTGTTGTGTGTTTAATCATATACCATTGCTGCAGTGACTCCCAGATCACGAAGACCACAACAGCGACAGGAATCGGGAAAAATCCACCAGTCACTGTGGTGGTCTGTATGGCGATTGGGACTGCCTCGCTGGGTGTTTGCCCCCCCGATCCAACTCCGACTTGGAGTTAGAATCCTAGAGACCAGGGGATTGGGGGGGCGCAGCCCCCTGATGGATACCCGGAGGCATCTCCGACACTGCACTGCTGACATTCAGCACTGCGGCTGTTGCTGTCAGGGATGTCTCCATGATGACTGTCGCTGCGGCATAGGTAAACCATGTTTAATGTTAATAGAAAAATGTATATATATATTTTTTTTTTTAGTTTTTTTTTGTTTGTATGGAATACAAAGGCAGGGGCTTCCAAACACTTCCTGATCTTCTGGGGTAATTTAAAAACAGCCAACTCAGAGATTACATTTAATCACAGTAATTAAGTGAGATAAAGGCCTGGGCAAGGTAATGCGTTGCTGGGTTAATCACCGCTGAGGTGCTGAGCTACTACCATAGCTTGACAATGGCAAGCAGATTTGGGAGGACATTGTGGAGAAAGTGCTCTTTTCACATGAAACATAGTAAAAAAAAGTCACTCTCTAAGGAAATGGAAATTAAGTACCTACAGTAATTCTTGATCTTCTTGGACGAAGTCTCCACCACTCATTCACACTAATGGGATCTATGTCAGAGGTGCTAGGACCCAGCGGGAGCAAACTTTTCAAGAGGACCGGCGCCAGAGATGGAGCCGCGAGGAAGAGTCACTGCGAGCCCCAGCTCATGCGGTAAAGACTATCTCAGCGTCAACCCTCCAACCACCTCAGTACCTTTTTTTTCCAAGGAGGTGCAGCGTAACTAACCTAGAAGGACTAACCTAAAAACAGACATAAGATAGTCCGAATGACCCGTGTATGAAGGGTCAACAATAAAGTCTTTACAGCCCAGCCATTGAGGGAGTGAAGACCAAAAACAGAGAAATGAGCTCAGGGGATGGTGGGTGGGCTTGTGAATGAGTGGTGGAGAATTCGTCCAAGAAGATCAAGAATTTGGTAGGTAAGTAATTTCCATATCTTCCTGGACATGAAGTCTCAACCACTCATTCACACTAATGGGAGAGTACCGAGCTAATAATCCCCCAAGACAGGTGGCAGGAAATAAGAGCTCACATACTAAGGACAGAAGCCCATTAAGAATAGTCCTGCCAAACGACAGATGTCGTCTGGCAAGGGTCAACAATGAAGTCTTCACAGCCCAGCCATTGAGGGAATGAAGACCAAAAATAGAGAAGTGAGCTCGGGGGATGGTGGGTGGGCGTGTGAATGAGTGGTGGAGACTTCATCCAAGAAGATCAAGAATTCGGTAGGCAAGTAATTTCCATATCTTCTGGACATAAAGTCTCCACCACTCATTCACACTAATGGGAGAGTACCGAGCTAATAATCCCCCGAGACGGGCGGCAGGAAATAAGAGCTCACATACTTAGGACAGAAGTCCGTTAAGAATAGTCCTGCCAAACAACAGATGTCATCTGGCATGGACATCCAAGGCATAGTGCCTAACAAAAGTATGCACTGAGCTCCAGGTAGCCGCATTGCAAATATCTGCAATGGGCTCATTGCGGATTTCTGCCAGAGATGCCGCGACTGCTCTAGTAGAGTGAGCATACACACTCTGCCTTCCAGCTTAACCTGTGCCATAGAATAGCAGTGGCGAAGGCATGCCACCAGCCACGCTGAAATGCATCTAATAGCGATAGGTTGACCCAGCCAGGTCTCGCTGAAGGAAACAAACAGTTGTTGAGCCTTGTGAATTTCTTTTGTTCTATCTAGATAGAATTTCAGTGCTCTCTTTACATACAGAAGAAACTAAGACAAAGACTAGGACTATTCTACAGAATTAACCACTTCCTTACTAGGGATGCCAAGCAGCGGTTGGTTCAAGCCACGTTCCTTTCATTAATAGATTACACGGACCTTCTCTACAGCCATTGTACTGCCTCTGCTCTGGCTAAGTTGGACACCCTATACCACAGAGCAATCAGGTTCACAACGGGCCTTCCACTTTCCACACACCATTGCTCCTTGTACACTGCGGTGGGCTGGACTTCCCTTCATTATAGGAGAAATAGAAATGCCGCTCTATGGGCTTTCAGTGCGGTTACCAACAAGCTCCCTCTATACTTCTCTGACTGTATTCCTCTGAGTCTAATAGGTTTCTATGCTCTAAGAAGCTATTCTCTAATTGCCTTGTAATTACCTAAGGTCAAATCTCATTTCGGCAGAGCTGCCATAAGTTTCTCGTTGCCTTCCTTGTGGAACAATATGCAAAAAAACTTGAAGCTGAGCTGTCCTGTTAGCCTGAATATTTTCAAGTCGCTCTATGACCGCTCCGTGAAGGAATCCTGCAAATGTTTCCCACATCGTTAGCTCACCTATTTTCCAGTTTCCCTCCTGCCCATCCTGCTTCCCGCCCTGCCTCTGCCCCTGCCTCTCTCTCCCTACCAAAATACCTGCTTCTCTGCCTCTCTTTAGCCATGGCCAAGTTCAAGCCCCTTCCCTGAAGTATGCCAGTTAACTATTCCAACCCTGTCATTTCTTCCTCAGCTGGTATCTCTCTTCTTGCCTTTCTCTCTCCTTTTAAGTGAACATTCCTGCTGTACCCAGTTATGAGCCTATCTGTTGTAAAGGCCCTCTCACTCAAATGTTGATGTACATATGTGTATTTTTCTTCTTTGTATAATATTGCATTATTTTTAACCATGTTACTGTACTATGATTTTTGTATGACCAGGTCCATCTTGCAAATGAGCCCTGCACAATGGTGCCCGCCTGGATAAATAAAGATTTTGATTGATTGATCCAGAGAATGAAGAGTACGCTCCCCTTCATTCTGGAAGATCACAAAGTAGATAGGCAGGACTAAAGGTTGGTTTAGATGGAATTCTGAGACAACCTTAGGGAGAAACTTAGGATGAGTCCTAAGAACTACTTTGTCCTTGTGAAAAACCATGTACGGTGGGGGGGGTCAGTGACCAGTGCATGTATTGCAGAAACTCTATGGGCTGAAGTGATGGCCACCAGGAAGGCTGTTTTCCAAGTGAGAAATTTCAACTCGCAAGTAGCTAGAGGCTCGAAAGGTTTTCGAGTGAGCATGTCTAGCACAAGGTTAATGTCCCAGACTGTGACTGGAAATCTGATAGGAGGTCTAGTATGCAGAATACCCCTAAAAAACCTCTTAGCTACAGGTAACTGAGCCAGTGACATGGAAAGTACCGGCTCATGACAAGTTGAAATGGCACAAAGATGAACATTGACTGTGGAGTACTGCAGAACTGAATTTGAGAGGTCTAAAAGGTACTCTAATACTTTATTTGGTGGGTGGGAAAAAGGGTTCAAAGAGGATTTTGCACACCAGATAGAGAAACACTTCCATTTGGCTGTGTAGGTTTTTCTAGTGGCTGGCTTATGTGCAGCCAAAAGAATATCTGAAACCCTACAAGAAATCTTGAACCTATTTGCCTCTATCTCCTCAGGAGCCAAGTGTGGAGGTGAAGCAACCTCAGATTGGGATGGACCATGGGACCCTGGGTCAGAAGGTTCATCTGAAGGTGAAGCGCTTTTGGGAGGGTTTCCGACAGACAGTTGAGCAGCGGGAACCATATCTGCTGAGGCCAGAAGGGAGCAATGAGGATCATTTTGTCCCCCTGAGACTTGAATTTGAGAAGTACCCTCTAAATTAGGGGAAGAGGAGGAAAGGCGTATAGAAATCATCTTGTCCACTGCAGCCTGAACACATCCTGACAGAAAATGCCAGGTCCTGGATTTCTGGAGCAGAAGAGAGGCAGTTTTGCATTGAGTGAGGACACAAAAAGGTCCAGGTCTGGAGTTCCCAATTCTTTGAACAGTGACTGAACGACGGTTAAGTTGACAGACCACTTGTGAGGATCTGTCTCCGTTATGCTGAGACAGTCTGCCAGCTCGTTTTGTACTCCTGGCAGGTAAACCACGTGGATTAGAACCTTGTGCTCTAGGCACCATTCCCACACTCTCATAGCTTCCCTGCATAATGGGTAAGAGTGTGCACCACCCTGCTAGTTGATGTAATACATCACTGCTTTGTTGTCTGTTTGAAGGAGCATGTTCTTGTGACAGAGTATGTCCTTCAAGGCTCAGACTGCACAGAGGATGGCTCTCATTTCCAGGACATTCATGTGAAGCAGGGATTCATCCTGAGTCCACATACCTTGGGTGTGGAGATTCTGGCAATGAGTTCCCCATCCCATCAGGGATGCATCCGTGGTAATGGAGATCTGATGATCCAGAGAAGCAAAGGGATATCCTTCCAGAAGGTTGTCCTCCTGTGACCACCAGGCGAGTGACCTCTTCGGAGTTTCTGTCACCTTGATGGGAAAGAACTGAGGGTGAGTGGTTGAGGGCCACTGAGTACTGAGCATCCACTGAGAGGTTCTCATGTGGAGATGTGCTAAGGCTACGGTGAACACCGAGGATGTCATGAGGCCCAGCATCCGTTGCATTGAGATAGCTCGAACCGAGCTGTTTTCTCTGATGTATCATGCCATCTGTAAGATATCCCTCCTTCTGTCCTCTGGGAGAAAAGCCTTTGCACAGGAGGCGTCCAGAAGAGTTCCTATAAAGAGGAGCTTCTGGGAGGGCTGCAACTGTGATTTGTTGAGATTTAGCAGGACTCCCATGGACGTGAGGAAGTCTGAGGCCATGTCTATGGCATCCAGAGTTCCTTGTCTGGAGGGACTTACTAGGAACAAGTCATTCAGATATGGGAACACTTGCATTCCAATTTTCCTGAGATGCAGAGCGAGAATTGCCCAACACTTTATAAAAATTCGAGGCACCGAGGATAGCCCAAAGGGCAGGACTCTGAACTGATAATGTTGACCCAATGCCACAAACCTTAGGTATTTGTAGTGCTTTGGGTGTATAGGAATGTGTTGGTAGGCATTCTGCATGTCCAGGGAGGCTAACCAATCGTGTTGATGAAGCAAAGGTAGCAGGGTACCTAGTGATAGCATCTTGAACTTTTCCTTGAGAAGGAACTTGTTTAACTTTCTGAGATCCAGAATGGAGCGCATGCCACCAATTTTCTTCAGGACCAGGAAGTAATGGGAGTAGAAACCTGTATTTCATTGATCCAGTGGAACTACTTCTACTGCCCTGGTGTTCAGAAGGCCTTGTACCTCGGAAGCAAGAAGGTCTGACTGTACTGCTGACAGCCTGGGCTGCTGTTTGGGGAGATGATCCGGAGGGGTTTCCAAAAGATTGAGCGAGTACCCCTCACGGATTATCCGGAGGACCCATTTGTCTAATATTACGGATTTCCACTGGTTGTAGAACTGAGTCAGATGTCCTTCCACCACTGAGGAAGTGTCCCATTCGGACAGTCGAGGTGGGACCTGGGCCAGAAACTCAGAAGGTGGCACCGGGTGCTTTGGGGCCTTGTGCCTTCTGCTGCATTTTCTTTTGTGGTTGAGGGTTGTGGTTTTTGTTAAAACCGCTTCTGCCTCTGCCCGAAAGGACTGGCGGTTGTGAAATTGACACTTGTTGGCACCCCGGGAGGCGGAAGTAGCCTCAGCTATCTTAATGGCAGACCTAGTCTTCTGTGTGGCCTCCAGAGCTTGCTCCACCTGGGGCCCGAACAGATACATACTGTCAAAGGTTAAAGCCATGACCTGCTGCTGGGCATCATTCGTGAAGCTCGAAGTACATAGCCAAGAATGGCGACGGGTGCAGATGCCAGCCGCTGCCACTTGGGAAGCAGTATCGAAAGCATCCATAGCAGCTTTAACTTGTTGGTTGTTGGACTCGATATCCCTGGTTATGGTCTGACGTAGCTCTGAATTAGTTTCCGACTCGGGCAGAGCTTCTACCATTTGTTTGAGCAAATGCCAAAGAACATACTCATATTGAGAAAAAAACCCTGGTAGCTGGCAATAAGCATACCCAGAGTGGAAGCAGCAAAGACTCTTTTACCTAAGGTGTCTATCTTGTGAGATTCTTTATTTATAGGCCGGGCTGTAGATGTCTGAGTAAGGATGGCCTTATCATTCTCTGCCAAGACTACAATGGAATCATCAAAGGCTTGTGAGGCCAATATGGGGCGATCCTTGGGAGGGGCATACTTCCTATCTATGGACTTAGCCACAGAAGGAATGAGAGCAGGATTGTTCCATACCATCTGAGAGAGGGTCTCGAAAGAGGGTTGTACCGGAGGAGTTAAATCCATAGGGATCTCCGGGACATGTAGGTATTGGAGTCTTAAAAGCTTCCCAGGATTGATTTCTGTTGTCTGGAGAGAGAGAGTAGAATTAAAATTTTTAAGTAGATACTTAAAGGAAAGGTCTTCGACCACAGGCTCTGCAGCAGGATTGATCCCAGCTCCTTCAACATCATCATCCAGTCGAAGATCTGGGTCAGGTTCAAAATCATTTCCTGACAGTCCAGGAGGGACTGTATGGACAGGAAAGGAGTGAAAATCAGAAGGAAAAGTAGAAGAGGAAAGAATCAGAGTCGGAAACCCTTGGAGGCCGGACGGCGCCACACCAAGCCTTAGCACCAATGAAGAACATGGCACCGAACACAAAGAAGTCGGTGCCATCAGAAACAGCCCAGCACATGGTGCTGACAGAGGCCACAGCACCGACAGAGACCACAGCACCGCAAAATGTGCTGACAGAGCCCCCAGTGCTGTGGACGGTGATGTAGGCGGTGCCAAGAGTGTCCCAAGGGTCTGAAAACTATGATTTGAGGAAAAAGAAGGAAAATTGGCAGGAGATAGAGGCATCGGTGTGGACCCCTGTTCCGCAGCCATGTGAGGAGGGAAAACACCTGAGCGCAGTGTCGACAGCACCGAAGAAGGCGCCGCACGACTAGGAAGGTCTAACCACCCTAACCATTCCCTCGAATGGCCCGAAGGCCTCGGAGTGACTGGATCAGGCAGCTGGACCAAACTCCAAGCCCATTGCTCCATGAGAGCAGCCCACTGGTGAAACTGCTCATCGGAAACCCCTCCAATAGGTGGGGACAGGCTACGATGTTGAGGAGACTGGCCACCGGAGACAGAAACCAGTGACTCCGACAGATGTGGAGACTGGTGCCTGTCCCCAATAACCGACTGTCAATGCGCAGACATACCAGAAGGCGACCTCGAGTGATGCCTTCTCTTTTTTAACTTGTGTGCCGAAGAAGAGCTTCAGGCTGAACGGTGCCGAGAGTGGGACTGTTTTCTTTTATGCTTTCGGGGAACCGCCCATCTCCCCGAGCATTGGACCGTCCGTTGTCAGACCCTCCCTCCGGAGAGGGTGGAGGACTGGACCCAGCCCTGCTGACTGAACAGCTTTCATATGAAGTCTCCCTACCATCACCTGACCTGGTCATGGTCGACTCCGTCAGTGGAGGGCTGAAGACTTCTTTCTTATAATAAGTAAAATTAAATATAATCTGTACTTATTTTGAAGATAAATTACAAAACAATAAACTGAAAACTAAGCTGCTAGTTTAAAGTTTGACTCCCAACGGGCGAGCGACGTCATCACTGAAGTGCACTCGACAGCGGGAAAAAAGGAACTGAGGCAATTGGAGGGTCAACGCCAAGATAGTGTTTACCGCACAATCTGGAGCTCGCAGTGCCACTTCCTTGTGGCTCCATCTCTGGTGCCGGCCCTCTTGAAAAGTTTGTTCCCACTGGGTCCTAGCTCCTCCGGCATAGATCCCATTAGTGTGAATGAGTGGTGGAGACTTTATGTCCAGGAAGATCTGCAAAAACTTAAGGACAATTGCAATGTATGCAAAGGAATGTATTGTGCACTAACTAAACAAGGAGACACATGAGGAGGCTGGCAAGGGCCCTGGTGCTTCAACCTGCTCTATGTCTTTACCAGGGGCCTGTCTTTTCATGTAAGGCAGGTCAGGCAATAAGAGGTCTGTATAGCCAGCCCTGAAGGTATGAGCTAACCATCCTATTGTATAACAAGCTATTCCAGTCACAGAAGGGGTGAGAGCCAAGGTACGGCGGTGCTCAGTGATAGGTTGTGTCATGTCATATACTGATCCAGCTAATAATGGTTAATCCTATCAATTTAATGCCTTTTAATACAGCAATAGCAATTCCTGGTGTTAGAAATAGTTAAGACTGGTGGATTGCGATACTGTACTAGTATCAGGATATCTTCAGATATAATGGAACCTAGCACTGAGCATCACTGTATGTGACTTTCAGTACATAAGCCCAAATGGTGTACAGGTAATGCACCTGTTACATGAATATATCCAGAATTCAAGGGACAGGATAAAGGTACTGCCCCACTAAGCTTAGCATCCTGGAAAAGGACTAACTAGAAGTGTGGGAATGTGAAATTCTTGTTCATCTGATGTTCACAGAAAAGCTATAACTAAATCTTTGCATCAGGAAATGGGAGTCTTATATAGCCTATAGTACTACTTAATGGCTGTGTCTAAAAAAGCAGTCTCCTAACATAACCTGTTGCCTGTCCTTGAATATGGTTCAATAATTTGGAGTAAAGTATCTTCCAGAATCCCAGATATCGGTTTTATATAACTTGATTAAAACATTTTTGTTTTATCCACCAAAAAAACGGAAGCACCACTTTAATTTACAAGCAAAGTTAACTTGGCTTGCTCCAGAATTGAAATTCATTTTGTATATGCTATGCTGGTGTTTAAATTGTTGGATGGTTGTGCTCCAGACTCACTAGCTGGAGTTTCGGATTTCTATGAGTCTAGTAGATATTTGCAATTAGAAGGGTATTCTTTTTTTTTAAATAACTCCCATCTGGCAGAGTTTTTTTTCCTTCTTGCTACAAAAAAAAACTGGAATGAGATCCTGCCTGATGTAAAACAGTTTTATATATATTTCTCAGAGAGAAATTCAAGTGTTTTTATGTCTCGTACTGCACACTGTTGAGTATTTTGTAAATATCTATTGCAATTTGATTGTTGATTGTAATGTATTTTTTTTATATTCTGTTACATTTGTTGTATATATCCCAGGAATTCCTCAGCAAGTTCCCCCAAAATTGTGTGGGCGCCCCAAGCAGGAAATGAGGCGGGTCGCGGGGGCTGAAAGCCCTCCCTGAAGCAAGGCGCTAGGTGAAGCTCAAGCTCGAAATCGAAGGTAATTGGCAACTTGCTGCTAGCTGCCCCGCGCAGTGTTGGCGCCATTTTCATTTGAAATCTAGAAGGACCTAGCTAAGAAGTCGGCGTGGATATACTGATTGTTTTTTTCCCCAACTGTTTCTGAGTCTTGCATAGTGCACTGTTTAAGTCCTTTTTTACCTGTTGCCTTAACGTGCCTTAATTTTATTGGTAGTTAGATGCTTTTTAAGCTGCATGAAATGCAGCATTACTTATTTTGACCTAGCACAGTGCTGTGTTCTAATTCCGTTTACCTGTTGCCTTAAATTAACTGCTCTGTGAGTTAGAAGTAGCTCAGCATTGCCCTGCTATATCAAATTGTCTGAAATCAGCCCCAAAAGTCTCAGAATGCATTTGCTGAGTCCTGCAAATTAAAAGTACAATTATCTGCCTGTGTCAGTCGCTCCTCCCTCCCTCTTTGATATTTAATCCCCTCTTCTCCTCTCCTCCACAGTCGGGTCGCGAGGGCTGCAAAGCCCTCCTGAAGCAGGCGCTAGGTGTGAACGCCCCAAGCCCTGAAATGAAGGTAATTGGCAATTTGCTGCTTGCTGCTCCCAGCGTGGTGTTGGCCTCATGCTCACTCGCGCCCGGCTCCCCACCACCCCACCACCGCCTCTTGGTGAGTCTCTGTCTTATAGGTTTTGTCATGTGATGTGAAACCTATCAGCCAATTCTCCCATCTGCAGCTTATCAGCTGTCAACACTAGTGGCCGCTCTACCAGACTCTGCTTGTTACCTCTGTTGCTTGTTATTAAGCCATCAGAGACAGATAGAGAGAGAGAGAACAAGGAAAAAAAAATATTCTGATCACTGCCTTCTTCTAGTGCTTAAACCTGCCAAACGTGGCCCCGCTTACAGCCAAAATCACTATAGACTAACTACCCCTGCTCACCTAGTACAGTTACCCACAAGCACATTACTCCCAGAGTCCCGAGATTCCCTCAGATCTACACCATGGATTATTTATTGACTTGGGTGGCTCCTGTACACTCAGCTTATGTATCCTATACTGCCCTCCCCTTCCCCTGTGGCTGCCCCCCCTCTGAGAAGGTCTCCTACCCTATACACCCCCCTGGACCCCCTGCATTGAGGGCGAACGGATCAAATAAACCTTGCCAAGGCACACATAGGCCACTTCTGAAAGGGTCTAGCAACCTACTTTCCTTCCACTCCACATATGCCCAATGAAGACTCCACCTAATGGCATCAATCACCCCTGCCGGTACCTTCCTGAAGGGACACTACACCTATTTGTCTCCCTTCCTCAGCATCCTCGACCAATGGAGCCGTCTATTCATCCCCTTGAAGGACTTGGGCTTTTATGCCAGGCTCAAGCTGGCACTAGGGGGGACATTGAACCCAACCCAGGCTCATACTCCCCCAATCTCACCCTGACTGACCCTACTAACCCCCTCTGGGCAATTTCTAGGGGGATCAAGTTGGTGCATATGAACATCAGCAGCCTAAGGCACAAAATTCATGACCTGGAGGCCTGGACAACACTGTACAAACTGGATATACTTGCGGTCACCGAAACATGGCTCAAATCCCAGATCCTCCCACATGAAGTGGACTTAGCTGGCTATCAGGTTTTCCGAAAGGACAGAGAGGGGAAAAAAAAAGAGGAGGTGGGGTTCTCATTTACCTCAACTCCACCTTGAATGCCTTGCAGGTCGACCACCCTGCCTCCCACGACTTGCACAGCGAGATCTTAATCCTTAAAGTGCTCCTTGGTGACACTAAGCCCCTTTACATAGGCTGCGCCTATCTCCCTCCTCACTCGGCTGTCACTTCCCTTGAACCCCTAATCAACACCTTTGAGGAGCATCCTTTGGGGTAGGTCATCCTTCTCAGGGACTTCAACCTAAACTGGTTGGCCCTTGGGTCTCCTGCGACCAAGAACCTAGTACTCGACTCCTCTCTCACCCAAGTCATTGACCTCCACACCAGACACAATGCCAAAACTGGCAACCACTCCCTGATCGACTGGGCTCTAGTCTCCTGCCCTGACCGCATACTTACTGCCGGGATCATGTCTGATTCCCTTAGCGACCACTCTCCAACTTTCTGTATATGGTCCAATAAACCTTGTAAAACCCCTGCTCGCATCATAGAAGCAAGGAATTTTAGCAGGTTTGTCCCTGCTGACTTCTGCTCAGCCCTGGGGACTATTGACTGGAACCCCATCATCTCTCTCCCTTCGCTCGATGAGGCACTCGACTACTTCACCAACTCATTCTTGTCCTTGGCTAACCTACACGCTCCAAGGAAGCAACTAAGGGTTCAGGGAAAGTGCCACAAATGGCTGAGCCCTAACCTTAAGCAAACTATGATACTCCGTGACAGGGCCTGGGGACTCTACAAGTCTTTTGGTGGTACACCTGAATGGGAGAAGTATAGGGAACTGAGGAATCTTTGCAAGAAAACCTCTAAACAGGCTAAATCACAGTACCTAAGGGACCTCCAAACAGGTCATCTCAGTAACCCCAAGAAATTCTGGGGTCACATTAACTCCCTCATCAAGGGTACCCCAAACTCACCTAATGACACACTTCTGGTCAGTAACTCCTTGACCAGTGACCCCTTGGCTGCTGCCGAAGCCTTCTCTGACTACTTCTCTAACCCCTTAGGTTCCCCCCCACAACTTCCCCTGGGTCCCTTCCCTTCATCCTTTGGGACCGAACCCTCCCACGGCCCCAATTCCACCTAAAACTAGTCGAACCATCCGCTGTACTCCCACTGCTCCTTAAAATAAATCCCAACTCCTCCCCCAGGCATGACCTTTTAGAACCTAGACTGCTGAGAGCAGCTGCCACAGCTATTGCCTATCCCGTCACCCTATTGATTAATAGGTCACTCCTTGAAGGAACCATCCCTACCAAATGGAAGGTTTCGACTATTGTCCCAATCCATAAAAAAGGTCCCCGTGACCTGCTGGAAACTACAGGCCAATCTCCCTTCTCAGCCCTCTTGGAAAAGTACAGGAGAGGCTCGTGTATAATCAACTACAGGACTACCTAGAACAGCACCTACTACTCTCTGATGTACAACATGGGTTCAGAAAAGGCCATGGCACTGACACTGCCCTAATCCGACTCACAGCTGACATTCTTAAGGCCATGGACCAAGGCTTCGCAACAGGTGCACTATTCATCGACCTATCCAAGGCCTTTGACATGATCAACCATGAACTCCTTCTCTCTAAGCTCTGGCAACTAGGTCTGGACGCACACGCCCTCTCATGGTTCAAGAACTACCTGACTAACAGAACAGAGAAAGTCCGTTGGAGGGGTTCTCAATCCGGCAAAAGACCCATGGTCTCAAGGGTACCTCAGAGCTCGATCTTGGGCCCCCCTACTATTCTCACTGTTCCTAAATGACATTGAGGGAGGCTGCGGGCTGAGTAACCTCATTCTTTATGCAGATGACACCGTAGTCTACTTCAGCGACCCCCACCCCAATGTCATCTCTACCAAGCTGCAGACCTGTGTTCCTGACCTTGAGGCCTGATTCTCAGCAAATTCTCTAAAACTGAATGATGACAAAACCAAGGCCATCCTGTTTGGGACAAGACGGTTTGGGGCTGACAGAAGTGACCTACTCAAGCTCACGTCAGCCTTAGGGAGTAGGGTTGTGGTCTTGGATCAGTTCAAGTACCTAGGTGTCCTCCTTGACCAGGAGCTGACCTATAAATACCACATCACCTCTCTAACTCGAACCATCCACCAGAAGATGGGCCTCCTCTATCGTCTGGGAAACTCCCTCACTAGCGAGGCGCGTCGTGCAATCGCCAACTGCAATCTCCTCCCAACAATCCTCTATGGTGCCCCACTACTGCAGTCTCTCCGAGAATCTGAGCTCAATAAGCTCTCCACACTCTACCATAAAGTGGCTCACTTCGCTACTAACTCTCTCCCTGGGAGGCATCACTGCGAGGCCTTAACAGACCTAAACTGGCCCTCCCTCTGGCACAAGCTAGCCTACTCCTCTGCCTGCCTTGCTTTCAAATTCACCTCCCTTGGTCCTCCTCCTCACCTGCGTGATCTACTCATCCCAAAGATCCAGCACCATACCCTTCGATCCTCGGCTAGATGTCCCCTTGCCACCCTCCGGGTTCGCACCAATCAAGGCAAATGCTCCTTCCATTACGCTGCCCCCCTATTATGGAATGCCCTTCCTGTGACTCTAGTCAACAAGCCTTCTCTCCTAGGGTTCAAATCAGGCCTCAAAGTGTATCTCCTGGAACTTAGCCTCTGCGGGTGCAACCGTTAGCCCCTTATCATGATCACCCCTCTGTGACCTCTGGTGCCAACTTCAACTGCTTTCCTATAGCATTTCCTTTGTAAACTGCTAAGGTACTATGAAACCTTTTATTAGACCAGTGGAACCCTCTGCTCTCTGGGCCAACGATGTTACCCAATGTGTACCATGTACAAACCATAAACTCATGCATGTTAATACCTAACTATGTATCCCCTGTGACTACTTATGAACTCAGCTAACGCTGTCCTACAGTTGCTCATGTGTATCCCTCTCCTTGTTATGTTTCTTACCCAATGTCATCTGATACTATTCTGCTATGTATGTACACACTCTATCTACAAATGTATACCTAAGACTACTGTTTAATGTTGCCAAGATATGTACTCTCTGTAACTAATCCCGGGTCGCCCCTGAAAAAGGGATCTCTGGTCTCAGTGGGCTTACCCGGTTACCAAAATCTAAATAAATAAATAAATATTCCTAGAAGAGGGCAGGGATCTCATTCTGGATAGTCTGAAAGACTCAGCTGGAAAGACCTCCTAAAGAGCAAATGATTCTGGGTCATTCAGCCAACAACTTTGTGTAGATTGTAAATATCCTGTGTGTACTTGCGTGATGAGACAATGAAAGTTACTGTACTGCCTGCAACTGTAGTTCTTTAAGAAAATCTTCTCCACAGAGAACCACTCTTTGGTCTTAGAGGCAACTAGACCCCGTATGTGCATGAGCCAGAATTTTGGGGCTGGCGGCTCCTTTGGCTAGCACTAATGCATGGCACTATCCACACACCCACAAGGTACAGTATATATAGGGTTGCTGGCCCCAACTGCCTCAGTATTTTTTCACATTCTTTTTCCCTCCTTCACCTATGTGGCTCACCTCTGTTTAGCCACCCTGCAGCTCAATCTTTACCTTCTCTAGCACTTACCACTCACCTGGTGGTTTCCAGTGCAGGTCTTGCTACTGGGGTGGGCCATATTGGGGGGTAGCAATCTATCCCCTTCAGGTCCATCTAATGTGCAGGAGTGGCTAGTCGAGTAGGCAGGGCCTGAAGGGTGCTAGCATCATACTACTCAGCACCAAGCCTTTTTTTGTTTCAGTCTGGGTCACAGGTGTGCATAGCGTCATTGAACACACACCGACCAGACGTGTTCATGCTCTGACATGGCCAGAGACCACATACACTTTGCATCTCCAACTACACCACCACCTGTGGTCACCCAGGTGGCAGTATTGGAGTTTTAGAGTGCTTTCAAGGGCCTGATGTTGTAATAAGATCACTGCAAATTTATTTTGAAGACAAAAGTGTTTCATTTGTACTGCTTCTGAGTGTGGGTTCTTTTTGGTTTTTGTGAGTAGTGCAATACAGCCTGCATCTCAGCCTTCCTGGAGAAGGACAGCACCTTGTAGGGTGCTCAGTCCTTCTCCCCCAGCCAGCCTCTGATGACCCTAGTTTATTTCCAACGCTGGGTCACTCACATCACAAGTGGTAGCTCCACTGCTGCACCAGTGAGCCATCACTTTATACCATTTTTAGCAAGAAGGAAACACAGAAGAAAAAATTACTCACCTTAGTAATGTTGTTTCTTCTAATGGAGTCTTGCTGTATTCTGACAATAGCAGTGAGTCCCAACCTTTGAACTGCCCCGGAGATGAAAGAGTTAACTTTCCATGCCAAGCATGGAACGCTGAGCTCGAGCTCGGTTGAGACTCTGTCTGTTGCTGTTTGAACTCAAACCGTCAGATCTTTATGAGCTAAACTCACTGAGGTCCTGTGTGGAAGCTGTAAACCTACACTAGCCAACTGGCTACTAACATAAAAACAGATTTTTTGGTCCCAAAACAAAGACTCAAGTCAGGAAACCCAAAAAATGAAATAAACACAACACCCACTCACTCAAAGAAGGAGGGTGATAACAAAAAAGGTGGGGCACCTCCTGAGTGCCAACACTGCCACTGCCCACCCACATCCCAAAAACAAAGGTTCTGAGAGGGGAAGGCGGGGAGGTCAGAATACAGCAAGACTCCATTAGAAGAAACAACATTACTAAGGTGAGTAATTTTTTCTTCAAACAACATGAAGTCTTGCTGTATTCTGACAATAGCAGACTACCAAGCAGTACCTCCATGGAGGAGGGACAGAACCTACTTAGGAAAAAGGCTCTGAAGCACAGCTGTGCCAAACTGAGCATCACTCCTAGCCTGGATATCCAGGGAGTAATGCTTGGTAAAAGTGTGAACTGTTTTCCAGGTAGTTGCTTGACATATCTCTAAGATAGGAATATCCCTGGCAGCAGCCAGGGAAGCAGCTGTACCTCTGTTAGAGTGAGCCCTCAGGCCTGAGGGTGGAACCTTACCTAGTTTTTCATAGCAAAATTGAATCCAAGAGACAATCCACCTGGCAATGGATCTTTTAGTGGCAGGTTTCCCTTTACCAACCTCACCATAAGTGAGGAACAGTTGGAGGGAGTCAAACCTGTGACCCTTGGTATGTTCTATGTAGTAGCTAAGGGCTCTTTTCACATCTAAACTGTGCAGCCTCCTCTCACCAGAGGAGGAATGGTCAGTGAAGTACACAGGAAGAGAAATAGATTGGTTAAGGTGGAAGTCTGAAACCACCTTAGGCAAAAACTTCCTGTTAGTCCTGAGGACCACCTTATCTCTATGGAAGGAGATAAAATCAGGCTCCACTGACAAGGCTTGTAACTCACTTATGCACCTGGCAGAAGTGATGGCTACCAGGAACATAGTTTTCCAAGTCAAGTACTTAAGCTCTGCTAAGGACAAAGGCTCAAAAGGGGGTTGCATAAGCTGAGCAATGCAAACGTTAAGGTCCCAAGCAGGGACAGGGTCCCTGAATGGCGGATTGGTATGAAGCAATCCCTTGAAAAACTTAGAAAATACAGGGTGAGCTGAAAGAGAAGAGGGTTTACCTGCTGAAATGAAAGCAGAGACAGCTGCCAGATGCACCCTTAGTGTAGCTGGTCTGAGTCCCAAGCTATTCAGATGGACCATATAGTCAAGGACTGTGGGCAGATCAGCAGAATCTGGGGAAATATGCTTCCCAGAGCACCATATGGAAAATCTTTTCCATTTGAAATTATAAGTAGTTCTGGTGGAAGGCTTCCTAGAAGCCTTTAGAATGTCCATAACACCTTGTGAGAGGTGTAAATCAGCAAACTCTAACTCTTCAAGAGCCAGGCCTTGAGATTGAGAGATTTGAGATTCGGGTACCAAACCTTCCCCTGAGCACAGGTTAACAGGTTGTAATTCCTGGGAAGAGACAGGGGAAGGTGGACTGTTAAGGACAATAGGAGAGGATACCAGGGCTGTCTGGCCCAGTCTGGAGCAATCAGGATCACCTTGATGGGTTGAGACCTGATTTTGACTAGCACCTTGAACAGGAGAGGGAAGGGGGGGGAAGCATACAGGAACTTTCCTTCCCAACTGAGAAATAAGGCATCCAGGGGGACTGAGCCCAACACTGGGGGTCTGCAGCAAAAAAGGGGAAGTTGGTGATTGTCTGGGGCTGCAAAAAGATCTATCTGCGGGGTGCCCCATCTGGAGAATATCACCTCCAAAACCAGGGGATCCAGTGACCATTCGTGATGGCCCCGAGATATCCTTCTGAGAGCATCTGCCAGGACATTGTCCTTGCCTGGGAGGTGTACTGCTGTGAGGGAGGTGTTCAGGGAATAAGCCAAAGACCACAACTTCATTGCTTCTTTGCACAAGGCCGTAGACCGAGCGCCTCCTTGCTTGTTGATATACCACATTGTGGTGGTATTGTCTGTTCTGATCTGAATAACTTTGTTCTGAACAGACTTGGAAAAGGCTTGAAGTGCTAGAAATACTGCTCTGAGTTCCAACAGGTTGATGTGAAGCAGAGATTCCTGAGGGGACCACAACCCTTGGGTGGTCAGGTCTCCCAAGTGGGCCCCCCACCCCAAGAGGGAGGCATCTGTAGTAAGGATTAAAGAGTGAGACTGAGTGACAAAGGGAACTCCCTGTCTTAGATTGTTCTGATCCTGCCACCATTGCAAGGCCTGGATCAGTGTTCGAGTCACTGGAATCAGTTTGGTCAGAGGGTCCTTTTTCTGAGACCAAAAGGCTCTCAAGTGGAACTGAATATCCCTCATCTGAAATCTTGCTCCCTGCACCACTGCTGTAGAAGCAGCCATGTGACCCAGGAGCTGCAGAAAATGCCTTGCTGGACGAGACACCTGTAGGGTGAATGAAGAGGCCAGTGTGATAAGGGTCCTTGCCCTGTCCAGGGGAAGGAAGGCTCTGGCCTTTTCTGTATCTAGCTCTGCGCCTATGAAGGTGAGGAGCTGAACAGGCTGTAGAACTGACTTTGAAAGATTCAGAAGGAAACCTAGAGAGGTGAGCAGTTGCTGAGTTATCTGTAGGTGTAACTTGACCTGGTCTGGGGACTGGCCTACTATGAGCCAGTCGTCTAGGTATGGGAAGGTGGCAATCCTTTGCCTTCTTAGAGAAGCAACTACTACTGCCAGTCATTTTGTGAACACCCTTGGTGCAGAGGTTAGGCCGAAGGGCATTGCTCTGAATTGGTAATGGCCTGAGGGCAGCTCGAACCTGAGATACTTTCGATGGGAGCTTCTGATGAGAATATGGAAGTAGGCATCCTTGAGGTCCAGGGAGACTAGCCAGTCCCCTGGCCTTAGAGAGGGTAGAATTATTCCCAGAGTCACCATTTTGAATTTTGGCTTTAAAAGGTGCTTGTTTAAGTATCTGAGATCCAGGATGGGCTGCCATTCTCCTGTCTTTTTGGGGGTAAGAAAGTACCTGGAGTACAATCCTTTGCCTTGGTGCAGGTATGGAACCCTTTCGACAGCTCTGACAGCCAAGAGGGAAGAGACCTCTGCCTCTAGGGCAAGTGCCTCTGAGGGATTTGCAGGTGGAAAGGATCTGGTTCTCAGCTTTGGAAATTTTTTGAAGCTGAGAACCAGTCCCTGGCTTACTACTTCCAGGACCCATTTGTCTGATGTTAAAGACTTCCAGTCCTGGACAAAGTAAGCCAGCCTGCCCCCTACAGGTAGTGGAGAATCGGCCCTGGCAATCCCATCAGGGTGCCTGCTTGGCAGGGGGTTTAGGCTGAGGGGTGGGAGCAGGTCTGCTTGTACCCCTTCTGCCTCTCCCTCTAAAGAACCCCCTCTGAGCATAGGCAGAAGAGAAGGCCTGGGCTTGGTAGAAAGGCCTATGAAAAGGCCTGCCCCTGCCCCTGGGATGCTGCCTCTGAGGAGTGGCTTGCGTTTCCTTAGCCTGGGCATTCCTATAGGTGGTCCTATATTCATCCATTTTCTTCATGTAATTCTCTGTTTGCTACCCAAACAGAGAATTACCCACAACAGGAAAATCCATGGCCTTAGTCTGGGTATCCTATGACAGGCTAGTACATCTGAGTCAAGCCATTCTACGAAGTGCCACAGATGTAGCCATGACTCTAGATGAAACATCATTGGAGTTCACTGCAGCATGGAATTGCACCTTGGATGCCTCAATACCATCAGCAGCCACCTGCTCCAGCTCCTTGGCAAGCTGGCCAGGGACCTGTTTTGCTAAAGCCACGACAGTGTCCCATCTGGATTTCTGATACCTAGCAGTATAGGCCATATAGTTGGCCTGTCTGAGTCCCAAGGATGCTGCCATGTACTGTTTCTTTGCCATGGCATCAATCCTCCTGGAGTCCTTGTCTGGGGGGGGTGAAGCCAAAGGAATATTTGCCTTAAGCGACTGTTCAGTGAGGCGGAGTAAAGAATCTGACAGTTTGAGTTCAAACAGCAACAGACAGAGTCTCAACCGAGCTCGAGCTCAGCGTTCCATGCCTGGCATGGAAAGTTAACTCTTTCATCTCTGGGGCAGTTCGAAGGTTGGAACTCACTGCTATTGTCAGAATACAGCAAGACTTCATGTTGTTTGAAACATAGAATGTGCTGGCAGAAAAGGATTGGCAGGCCTATCCAGTCTGCCCTATTTTCCTTGCCTATTACTATACCCTGGAAGGAAGGAAGGAAGAGCTAAGGTATAATTCTGAAAACCCATAATGACAGATAGTTGGGCATAAGATAGCCCACAGCCACCTTATAAAAAGGGAGCATCTTAAACAAGCATCTTCACAGTTCATACCCATTTGAGGAGGGGGAGTAAGACAGCACATTACACTCACTGAAGTGAGTCTGGAGGATGGAGGGTGGGTGCACGGTACGTTAGGGAGAAGATATTCTTGAAGATCAAGAGTTTCAGTAAGGTAACTTCTGATCTTCCAAGCATCGATCACAGTGATGTGCAACATCAATGCATATAGAACATAGGCATCCCCATCTCTCCTCAGTTCCCTACCAAAGAAAAAACTCTGAGGGCTTCCAATGGTGAGGAACCAGGAGACGAGACCAGCACCAGGCACACAAGGAAAGGTATGGGGCTGGAGACAGGATGCATGGAGTAAAGGCTTAAGCAGAGCATGTGATATAATCCTCACTGAATGCAAACAGGAGAAGGAGGGAGGGTATGGCCTAATGGAGGCAATTCTCTCAAAGGTCTACTATTATGGTAACTTCTTACATAACTGTTCTATATTCATTGAGGATATCTCCTCTATTAGGCCACACCTTTGGAATGACTCCCAACAGTACAAAGCAGCAGGGAGGATAGTACAGTCTGCTATGTGATCAGGATAGAAGGCTTTGCAGTACAGCAAGCCCAAAACCAGCACATCTATGAGAGACAATGTCCACATTGTAATGTTTTGTGACAGTGTGAACAGTGCTCCATGTGGCTGCAGCACAAATGTCAACAGCAGGGACATTTTTGAAATAAGCAACAGAGTGGCCATGCCCTTTGTGGAGTGACCAAGAACAACACGAGGGAAGTTCCTTACCGTATTTCCTATAAATTAACATAATACAATGTGCCAGTCATTTGGAGAGGCATTGTTTAGACACAGGAGCACCCTCTTTCCATTGAGAAAATGAAACAAAAAGTTGAGAGGACTTTCTGCAATCCTTGGTGTGATCAATATAGTTTCTCAGTATTCTATGTACATCTTAAATATGGAGCAGTGCCTCTCCCTGGTTGTCATGCACAGGATAATAGACAGGAAGGTGTATCATTTGATTCAGAGTACATTCTGATACTACCTTTGGTAGGAACTTAGGATTTGTAAACAAAGAGACTCGGGGCTCAATTTTTAAACGGGTTTCCGATCGCCGCAAAGGACTTGCATCAGGGAGTTGACGCAAGTGGCGACTTGCGGCAAACAGTGGTGAATTTGCGATTTTACAAAGCCGGAAGCCACAAATCCCTGATGCAAGTCCCTTGCATTGAATACAGCAAAGTTAGATCAGCTCTCACCTGACCTAACTTTGCTCCAATTGGGCAAAAACTGCTTAAAATGTGTAGCGTGTTGCAACTGCGCCCGAGGTACGAAAATCGGGCACAGGTTGGGGCGAACTGTTAGGCCAGCTATAGCACACTTTGCAGTGGATGCAGGGCTTGCAGCAAGACCTGCATCCATCTTCTAAAATCAGGCCCTCAGTCTCTGTGAAAAATGAAATAAGGAAACTCACAGATTAAAGTCTGAAGCTCGGAAATCCTCTGAGCAAAGGTCACTGCAGCTAAAAAAAAAAACATTTTCTATGACTGGAAACATAAACCACAACTCATGGCAAGCTCAGAAGGAGCCAATGTAAATTTCTCAAGAACTAAATTCAGGTCCCAAGGTGGGACTGAATTATGGATAGGAGGTTTCATATGAAGACTACCTCTTAGATACGTATGGGACACTTCTAGTTGGGCAACCATATAACCATCAATAGGGGCATGGAAAGCTGATTTAGTGACCAAATGCACTTTAATAGAGGAATACTGCAGGCCAGAGTCAGACAGGGAAAGCAAGTATTCTAACATAGCATTCACAGGACATGTTAAAAGGTCCATAGTCTGGCAAGTAGACCACAAAGTGAAGTGCTTCCATTTCAGGGAATCTGTATGTCTGGTAGAAGGCTTCCCAGCCCCAAGCAGGATATCAGCAACTTTAAGTGATACCCCAAAATGTACAATGCCTATGTTTCCAGGAGCCCTGCATGCAGGTGCAGGGACTTCAGGTCCGGATGGACCAGGAACCCCTTGCCCTGTGATGACAGACCCCGACAGCGAGGTAGAGGAACTGAAGACTCCACTGCCAGATGTTGAAGGGGTGAAAACCATAGCTAGCAAGGCCAGGATGGAGCAATGAGGATGAGAGTGGCATTCTCAACCCGCAGCTTAGCAGAACCCTCTGTATTAGAGGAGTGGGAAGAAATGCATATAGGACCCACATATGAGTTTCGGAGTCCCTCAAGGCTCCATCCTTGAACCTCCTTTAGTTTCACTTTTCATTCATTCTCTTTCTGATATTTGTCACTCTACGGAACAAATTTTATATGCCGATGATGCTGTCCTTTTTTGTTCTGCAATGGACATCCCAAACCTGGAAAAAGAACTGCAGAAAGATTTTGGTAAACTCCATGCCTGTTTTTTTTTTTTCCCAATTGTTTAACCAGGTGAGGTTTAATAACCATAAATTATTTAACGCTTTAAAAACAAAATGTATGATACTCTCAAGTCCCAGGAAAGCTATCACCACAAATTTCATTTTTATTGATGATGAGAATTTGATTGAAAAGGTATCTAATTTCAAATACCTTGACAATCTTAGATAGTCATCTCTCTTTTGAGCAGCATATTTCCAATCTGATTGCCAGACGTCACCAGAGACTGGGCATGTTATCATACGAATTGGTACCTAACATTAGAGACTAGGCATTTACTGACTCATAGTGTTCTTTTTTCACTCATTGATTATGGTTCTATAATCTACTTACGTACTACTGATAAGATTTTTTCTAAACTCAAATCCACTTACCATAATATCATTCATTTAATTTCCAGACTCCCAAGAAGAACACTTCATTGTGTCCTTTATAGGTCCTTTGACTGCCTTTCTTTGATTGATCAATTAAGTTTTGAGTCATTTTTTATTTTTGCACAAAATACACTTAGATCTGTTGCCTGTTTGTATTTCTAAGTTATTTCCCAAATTGTCTAATGCTTTTTTGACTAGGCTCCGTAGTAGATTTTTCTTTCAAGTCCCTTTCTTCCATGCTGCTTTTGATCAAAGTTCCCTCGCTTTTAAGGTTATTAAATTATATAATAAACTGCCGAGCTTTTTTGTAAATTATACTACAGTTTCAGCCTTTAAAAAGTCTCTTACAAGTTATTCAATTGATAACTCAAACTGTCGAGTGTTTTAACTGATTGTATTACTGTTATACCATTTGTAAATGTTTTGTAATCTCTGTTTGTATGTTTTGTAACTGGACACTTGTGAAAACGGGCATTTTGCTCACAAGCCTTTTGGTATAAAATAAAATGAAAGGAAACAAAATTTCCCTTTCCCCCATCTGTCCAGTAGGGCATCTGCATGGATCTGCCTGACAGAGGATAACTCCACTGGCAGGTACAGGGAGATCCATGAAGATGCCATACCAGACAGTCATGGACTGTCACTGTGAGTTCCATGGGTGTTGCACATGTGCACCCATCCACCCACCTGACATATACATAGATACATAGACAGTGTCGGCAGATAAGGGCCTATGGCCCACCCAGTCTGCCCATTTGAGCTTGTAAGTTCAGTTTATGTTTTCCTAGAAGTCTGCTGCCCCTTACCCCGACCTCTAGAATTCCTTTATGTCTATCCCACGCATTCTTAAATCTGTGATTGTTTCAGCCCCCATCACTTCCTCTGGCAGGGTGTTCCACTTGTCCACCACCCGTTCTGTGAAGAAATTCTTCCTCATGTTTCCTCTGAATCGTCCTCCCTCCAACTTCATCCCATGCCCTCTAGTCCTGGAACATCTTTTTCGCTTAAAAATAGTGTATTCCTGCACCCTGTTCCTCCCTGTAAGATACTTGTATGTCTCTATCATATCCCTCTCTCGCTTCCTCTCCTCCAGGAGTATATGTTCAGTTCCTTCAACCTGTCTTCATAGGACTTGTGATGCAATCATGCACCATCTTTGTTGCCCTCCTCTGAACCTTCTCTACCCTGTCTATGTCCTTACGTAGTATGGTCTCCAGAACTGTACACTGTACTCCAGGTGGGGCCTCACTAGTGTCTTGTATGGCGGAATTATGACCTCCCTTTTCCTGCTGGTGATGCCCCTGCCTATACATCTCAGCATCCTATTTGCTTTACCTGCTGCCTTGTCACACTGTTTCTACCTTGAGGTCATCAGAGATGATAACCCCAAGATCCCTTTCCTGCTTGGTGCATGCTATAGCCTCACCTCCCAACTGATATATTGTGCCAGGGTTTTGTGCCCCATATGCATTATCTTGCACTTCTTTGCATTGAATTTCAACTGCCAAACCCTGACCATTCTTCAAGTTTCTGCAGGTCCTTCTCATTCTGTCTACACCCTCTGATGTGTCTACTCTGTTACAGAGCTTGTGTCATCAGCGAACAGTGCCTTCTGCCTTCTAGGTCCTGTGCAATGTCACTGATGAGATGTTGAATAGGACCGGTCGCAGCACTGATCCCTGTGGTACCCCACTGGTCACTCTTCCCTCTGTGGAGTGACAGCCATTTACCACCACCCTCTGTGTCCTGCCACCCAGCCAGTTACCTACCCACCACACTACTGTCCTGCCCACACCCATATTCCCCAGTTTATGTAATAGTCTTCTATGTGGCACAGTGTCAAAGGCCTTGCTGAAGTCCAGATAGGCCATGTCCACTGCCCTCCCCTGATCCACCTCCCTAGTCACCCAGTCAAAAAATTCAACGAGGTTGGTCTGACATGACCTCCCCCTGGTGAAACCATGCTGCCTTGGTTCCTATAGTCCATTGACAACCAGATGTTCCACCAATCTCTCCTTCAGTAGTGCTTCCATGATCTTCCCCACTACCAAGGTGAGGCTGACTGGTCTGTAGTTCCCTGCTTCCTCTTTGTTCCCACTTTTGTATAAGGGGACTACATCTGCTGTCCTCCAGTCTTTGGGTACCTCCCCTGTTTCCAGTGATCGGCTAAACAGGATAGCCAGAGGTTCAGCCACCGCCTCTCTTAGTTCTTTAAGGACCCTGGGGTGCACCCCATCTGGCCCCATTGCTTTATCAACTCTTATTACTTCCAGTTCCTTCAGGACCCTTTCTCGTGTAAAGGTACTTGTGTCTATTTCTGCACCATTATCACCCCTTGTACTCCCTTCAAACCCATTACCCTCCTCTTCCTCAGTAAAGACTGAGCAGAAATACCTGTTCAATATGTCAGCTTTACTGTTGTCATCCTCCACGTGGCCCCCATCCTCCCCCTTAAGTATCACTATCCCTCCCTCTGTCTTTCTTTTTTCACTTATGTACCTGTAAAGGTTTTGCCCTCTCTACCCACTGATTTTGCAATGTGTTCTTCTGTCTGAGCTTTGGCTTCCTTACTGACCTCCTGCCTCCTTTGCTTCTCCTTCTTCTCCCTATCCCCTTCTGCCTGTGTCTTTTTGTATTGCCTGAATGCAATCTTTTGGCTTTCACTTTCTTTGCTACCTCTTTGGAAAACCAGAATGGTCTCTCTTCCTTTCCTCTTGCTAACCTGCTTAATGCATAATTCTGTTGTTCTTGTAATCCCCATTTTAAATACTGCCCACTGTTCCTCAACCCCTGATTCCTGTCCCATTCCCCTTAATGCCTCTTTCAAGTATCTCCCCATTTTCCCAAAGTCTGCCCCCCTAAAATCCAGGATACGTGTTTTTGTGTGGTTTGGTTCTGCTGTTTCTGTGATTTCAAACCACAATGACTGGTGATCACTGTTCCCCAGGTGCTCCCCCACTGTTACCCCCATCATGGTACTGACAGAATTCTGACAAGGTATGGTACAGTGGCAGGATGGAGCTTCACCACTCTGGTACATACTGTAGCAGTTTCTGTGACAGTCAGTTTGCCAGACCCAAGTATGGTACCTGCCTATAGGGGTGCCGAAACAATCAGCCATTGCTAATGCAGCACCTATTGCTGTGGTATGCCAGCACAGAGAAGGATGAGCAGGAGGAGCATGTCGTGCTGCCACAGGATACATCCATGAGCCACAGCTGGACTACATATCATGCAGCCTGGGACTATCTCCATTTTTTTAGGGTCTTTGCAAACTATGGGACAGCTGGCAGGGCTGATAGCCCCAAGGAGTCCGGGACAGGGTCAGTGCCTGCCCGCTAAGAAGTACCCCATCTGTGGATCCATGACACTGTTGCATGCATACCTGTCCAGTGCCACCATTGTCCCTGGCACAGCATTCCATGTCACACTTTGCCCAGGGCAATCCCACATGACCCTTGGCACTGTCTAAGGCTGGATGCAGGGTTCTCCCTTCCCCACCCAGTCCCTATTTTTGTCACAAGGGCAGTTAGACCAGCACCTGGCAGGTCCAACCACATCTGTGATTTGCAGCCATGAAGGGGCTTTCAAAATCCCAAATTAGGGGATGCAGCAGCCCTGCCATGTCACAAAACCCCTTCCACCATGGTGCACTGGTGTGACTGTCGTAAGGATGGAGCAAGCCCGGTAGGTGCAGGTGGTCCCTTCAGTGGCACAGGATACCTTACAAAATAGGGACTGGGAAGTTAGCCTGGTGGTGCTGACAGTTGAGGTGCTGGATGCCTTACCTCACGCTATGCCAGCAACCCAGGTTTGGGAATGACCACGGGTCGTCAGGGTGCCAGCATGGGGGGGGAGGGAGAAGCAGGATCGAATGGAGCCAGTAGGCTGCTCTCCTCTCTTGAGGGTGGTGGGGGTGGGTTGTTGCCCTCCTGTAGTTCCACTCCCACTGAGTGGAGGTCCAGTGGGAAGCATAGGTGGAGGGGCAGCAAGGGCGGTAGGACAGAAGGGTCTAAGCTGGTGCCACGGTGTGCATGCATGCCTCCACACGCCTGTACGGCCATGTGCCAGGGCCTCAGATGGGGGGGTAAAACTGACAAAAAAAAACAACCATTAAAAAAAAAATATGGACTGGCACAAGGTGCGGGGCAAGGAGCCCTCACCATTTCTCCATGCCGCAAGCCCTTTACGCCAGTCCCGATCTTTAGAAAATCAAGCCCTAGATATTTAGCCAACGTCTTGAAGCTCATGCAACACATTTTCTTGAAGAATTCATAAACATCTCAGTCAGGTTGGAGTTACATCTGTTGTTAAGTTCTGGGTCTGGTTTTGTTCAGTTCTGCATCAGGGATCATAGGGGTGTTCATAATAAACCTAGAGTACAGGAAAGGAGGGGCAAGAGTAAACAAAGAAAATGATGGACTGCAGAGTGGTGACATAGAATGTCAAGGGACTTCACAATCCAGTGAAAAGGGCCAAAGCCATACAGGAACTTGGTAGGCTGGGTACCACAATTGGTATGCTACAAGAAATGCAACTAAATCAAAGTTAGCATGCTAAACTCCACAGACAGTAGGTAGGAAAGGTGTTCTCCTCAGCATATGATACCCATCCACACCACAGAGGAGTAGCCATCTTAATTCATAAAGCATGTCCCTGAGAAGTTGAGGAGGTTATACATGACAGTGAGGGCAGAGAAATCTGCGTCAACGAAATTTACAGATCAATCACTGTACTCTCCTAAATTTGTATGCCCTAAATGAGGAAGCAGAAAATGTGGTCTTTTTGAAGAAAAGTCATCCTCACACACATAAAAGAACCAGACAGGTTATATATAGTATGAGGAGACTTGAATGCAGTCCTTCAACCTCCACTTGACAAAACAGGAAGCTCCCTGAGGCAATGAGGACACCAGGAAAGTGCATTATGCAACTGGCAAAACAGGCAGGCCTTACAGAAGCTTGAGGATACATAAATCTCAGAACTAGACTACACCTTTTGGTCTGCACCTTATAAGTCATAGTCCAGAATAGACTACTTTTTTATGTTAATAGACTCACTGCATGTGGCAGAAAGCTGTGCTATTAGAAGCATTAACAAGCTCAGACCATGTGCCCATGGTGTCAGCCATCAATATAGCGCAAACAGTGAAGAACTGTACCTGGAAGCTGAATGTCTCCTTGCTGAATGGTGCAGACTTTGAAGAGCTTGTAGAAAGCGAAACGAGAAAATACCTGAGCCTAAATGTCCAGGGGTACACCTCAGAACTCATTAGGTGGGATGGGCTAAAAGAATTCCTAAAAGGCCATATAATTAATCATGCCTCAAGCAAAAAAATAAATGAGAGAGAGAATCCAAGCCCAAGTAACCCTGGAACATAAAATATTTGACCCTGAAACAGAACACAAGATAACTTTAGATGAGGCCCTCAAAAATGGTTGGAAGCTGGAAAGGTCAAAATAACCAAACCTTTAGACATCAAGATAGAAGGCATACTTTGATATTCTAAACAATGTCATTATGAAGCTGGAAACAGACCTGGATGCTTACTAGCTTGGCAGCTCAGGAAGGACAGCAAGCAGAGCAGTGCTGTGGCTCTGTCTAGACTCAGACTTTCAGAGGACCCCATCAGACCACAGCAGATACTCCAAAAATTTGCAGAATACTATAAAAAGCTCTGGTAACAAAATGAGGTGACATGCTTTTTAGAGAAAATAGACAAGTTTTTCAGTAGGGTAAAGGTGCCCTATTTAGTGGATGAGTCTATAAACCTTTAAGCAAAGGGGAGGTGCATGCAGTTATTAAAAACATGAAAACCAGTAAATCACCAGGCCTATCTGGCCTAACATTGGAATTTTATAAGCATTTCAAAGACTGGTGACCCCTGTACTGATGGAAGGGGGCAGGGGGGAAAGAGGGCACCACTATCATGAAGTTACGCTGAAATAACTGTGATTCTAAAACCTGGCAAAGATACGTTAGGTAGCTCCTATAGGCAGACTCCCCTACTTAACACAGCCATGAAGATCTTCATGGCAGAGAGGCTGTGGTGGTGGGATCCCTAGTTCACCCAGACCAAACAGGGTTCATAAGAAGCTGTATTTTGTCTGACATTATCAGACGCCTCTTGAACATACTCTCCAATAACAGGCACTCAAAAGAACTATCACTAGCAAGTTTTATGGACATGGAAAAAGCATTTGAACGGATGAACTGGGGGTTTCTACACTGATCTATGGGAGACATTTTCATTCAGTGCATGACAGCATTAGATGCTGCTCCACAGGCAACAGTAAAGGAGAATGGAGCACAGCCAGAACAGCTTCACCTCACAAGAGGTATGAGACAAGGGTGCCCTCTCTACCCTCTGTTATTTGCATTGTGTATTGAACTACTAGCAATAGCAGTTAGGCAAAAATGATTGGATCAGAGGAGTTGGGGGTGAGGATGCATGCATAAAGTATCAGTGTATGTGGATGTCTCACTGTTTTATCTGACAAGTCCAGATACATTAACCCCAGCCCTTCTAAAAGGACTCCACACATATAGAGAACTATACAGTGACAAAATGAACTTCGATAAATCAGAGGCTATATGGATGAGTGAAGTGTACCCCCCCAATTCAAAGCAACATTTCCTTTTAAATGGGCACACAGGAACACAGCCAGATAGATATAGGAATGCAGGTAACACCTGTATTCACCAAACATTTTAAACTTAATATAAAAAAACTATTTGCTGTGGTATAGGAAAATATAGCTCAGTGGAAGCTTTTACCACGAACAGTGGTGTGTAGGATGGATACCGTAAAAATGAACGGCCTAAAATTCTTATTTTACTTTCAAACTCTCCCAGTAAACATAACTATAGGGTTTTGAAAGAAACTGAATACGCTGCTGCTCTTTATCTGGGCAGGGAACAGACATAAAGTAAACAGCCGGACATTGATGAGACCCAGAGATCAGGGAGGTTTGGGTACAACAGACTTCAAACAATGCTGTTTAGCAGCACAAGTGGTATCAGTCATTACATGGGCAAAACAGAACAGAGAAATGGGGCAGTAAAAGCAAGTGCAACTCTCCTGGCACCACTTTTTGCACTGCCAGGAACTGGGCTTACCCCTCAGACATAGGCACACATAGGTAATCCGTGGATAAAACATGCAATTCTGCAAGAAATGAGAGAAGCCACAGACACTCTTAATGGGATAGGGCCATTCACAGTGATTATACAGGACCCAGACTTTGCTCTACCAAGGGGTGTCCAGGGGTATAAAAGGTGGAACCAACATTACCTCACCAGGTATGGGTAATTTATAAACCAGAACACATGCATGCCATTTAAAGGCCTCAGACAGAAATTTCAATTGCAAAGCAAGACTTCTTCTATGACTTATAAGTAAGGTACTACCTGATGGAGGAAAGCAGGCATTAGTTAAGAGAAATCTTACTACAGTATGTGGGAGAAATTTCTATATTGGGAAATCGTGCTAGTAGTAGGAGGGACATTGGATCACCCAAACAGTAGCCAGTCATCTGAGAAAACCTCCATACAAGTCTCAAGTCCTGTGCAATAAACAGTCAGCTGAGCAGGCAGATTTTACTAAAGACACTACTGGGGCCCATAGCAACTGTGCACATTCTGTAACACAAACATCACTGTGGAGTTCAACAAAGTCTGCATGTGTACCTTAGCTTATTTCAACATGACCATCAAAAGATTTTGGCTGTTCCAAAATCTCTGAAAGAAAAACTGTGAACTGGCCCAAGTCAGGAAGCAAGAACAGGATGGTACTTGTGCCTCAGTGTGTTTTCATGCTATATGGCACCTGGATCCAGGGAGGGCAAATGGCATGAATACAAGTCAAGTTCAAGCAGTCCACTGAGACACATCTGTTCAAGGTAAGGTACATCTACTGCGTTTGCCTGAGGGCGCCAAATGGCATCTTAAACATTATTGTCTTGTGCAACTTGCCATAGACATGTGTAGCTCTGAGACACCTTGATACTGTACAGTCTATGAGAACCAGAACTCTTGTTTGAAATATGTTACCTGTCTAATGTCGGTTACCAGTAACGTAGCAAATTCCCAGAGGGTCTGGGTGCAAGGCGATGTTACAGGGCCCCTCCCCAGTTTTGAATAAACATCAAAATAATGATTTGGGCCCCTCAAACCTTGTAGGCCTGAGTGCCACTGCACCCCTTGTACCCTTGTAGCTACGCCCCTGTCAGCTACAGTTGTCTGGACTCACATGGAAAGTTATACATCTACAACCTACATTGTCGGCTGGGATGATTACATTGTAACATATCAGATGACCCTGTCAAACTGGACTCCTGCTGTTACAATGTATTATCTTACTAGTCTCTAGATGGATCTTACCCATGCGGTAACTCTGTCTTCTCCTTGGTAATTGACTACCAGAATGACTGAAGCCAGGAATTTCAGCAGATTCATAGCAACTGACTTCTGCTCTGACCTTCGTGCAGTAGACTGGGATCCCATCGTCACTCTCCCCACCCTGGATGAATCACTGGACTACTTCACCAATTCATTTCTGTCCATGGCCAACACTCATGCTCCGCGAAAAAAACAGAGTTAAGGGGAAGTGCCATGATTGGCTTGGTCCTGGCCTCAAAATTTATAACTGGGCTGCACACAACATGCTGCAAGATATCAAGTGCTCTGGCATATCTGTCATGCGTACCACCTGAAGCACAAGTTCTCCAATGTGTTTCCTCTCCCAGCTGAGCTGCAGGGTCTCTCTGGCTATCCATCAGTTATGGGCTGTGGCGGCACACGGGGCTGTTAGACCAGCTCAGGCTGGTCTAACCACTGATGGGACCTGCAGGCTTTGAAAATCCTACATTAGGGGATGATGCAGCAGTGTTGTACTGCAAGCCCCCTTTCCACCATGGCACAGCCTGGTTGGTGGCACAAGCATGGCACAGGCAGACCCACTTTCGGCACAAGCTGCATTACAAAATCAGGAATGACACATGGTGTGGCATAGTGTGCACCTTGCATCATTTCTGTTTGACTCAAGCACTGTGTGTCATTCCCTGGCTTTGGAACATCTGGCCCATTTAGTTAAAAAAAAAAGTATACTAATAGAATTAACAATTGGAATTTGTTTCAAAGCCAGCTCCATGGTGCTGAGTGAAGGGGTTTGCTTGGCATGCTGATGACCCAGGTTCGTGCCCCGAGCCCGAGTGTCAGGAGTGGAGACTGGCAGGGAGGGAGTGCTTCCCTCCCAGGGGGGTGGGCGGGCCTCGGGTACCTGGTGGTGGACCGGCCAACATGCTTACTGGCGTGAGGCCTCGACACGCCGTGGCATGTTCCCACCCCAGGTTGTCATTACGCTCAGGCCCTATGAGGGTGGAGGGAGTGGGGAAGGCAGAAAACTGAAAAAGCACTCATCTGATCAACTGGATGACAGCCTCTGATCCCCATCACCATGAAGCCCCAGAAAGTGTCCAGACTGACCCCGCAGCACCCAGGATACATAGTTGTGCCTACAGGTGCCCCTTCCCCAGAAGGGAGGGACCCACCCAATGAATGAATAAGTCAGGTTACCCGAGGGGGCTGCTAATAGAGGTGGTGGATAGCGGCAGTGGACGAGTGGTGGAGGGTGCACCCTGGAGGCCCAAAGGAGTGGCCAGTCCGGGGTGCCTGGGGAAGGAGCAAGAAAATAGAAGAATTTATTTCAGAAACATTTTCAAGTAACAAATGAGTGTTATGTACTTATCATAACTGTTGATCTTCCTGAATATCTTCTCCATAGATTACCACTGATGAGTCTGAGATGGAGGCATTAGGACCCAGTGGGAGCTGGAACATTTCTGATGGGGGCTGGTACATGTTTGCTGGTATACAGTACCTTCTCTACCAAGGAGAAGAGCAGCATGAAATAACCCTAGGAGTACCCTATGCACTAATGGCCTAGGATAGTCCTGGTGGCCCATATAAGAAAGCCTAGCAAGGAGGCAGAGCCAACTGCCAGCATGGAAATATGTGCTTTTCACTGCTCCATCTTTTATACCTTTATATCATAAGAAAACTGCCATGTCTTATGCTTTTATTTGTTTTGTCACAATATGTGCAGACTTCTTAGTCTGTCGGGAGTGCTGCAGATCAGTTGTCTGCAATTCTGGTATGGAGAACCCTCAGAAAACTGTGCTTGAAGGGGGGGAAGCAAATAATGGTGGCAAGACCCGATACAAGTAGTGGAGCACAAGCCACGCTCACTATTAATGAGGATGTGTTGCATTCTATTCATGCTCTAGAGCAACGGGTGATATCTTTAGACTATAAAGTAACAGACTTCCAGAGCTGGGTGCTGATGTGGAAGACTCAGTTCTTGGCTGCACGAACAGAAGCTGAGGAGGTGACTGGAGTAGAGCTGAGAGCCACAATTATGACATCAGGACTGTTAAAGGAAAGCAAGGCCCTTCAATGTCGCGTCAAGGCTCCTGAAAATTATACTTGCTCGTCTAATGTCAGGATCCTGGGCCTTCCTGAACATGTGGAGGAGATTCACCCAGTATGTTCATCAGAGATTAGCTGGGACATAACTTAAAACTTGACCCTTTCCCAATGGTGTACCACTCATGTAGAATCACCTCTCTTAAGTACCAAGACTCTGACTTGATTTCCTGCACCTGTTGGTCATCCTGGGGGAATGCATAAGAGGGACCAGATGATGGAAGTGGCCCATGCAGCTGCTCCATTGGAAACTGACTCAGGAGCTAAACTATTTACCCAGACTTAAGTTATGCCACTTGGGACAGGCAACGGTCTTTTAAGACCATGCATGTGGAATTGTGCTCACTGTGGATTACCCACAACCTGCAATATTCAGCCCAACTTCATATCATCTATGTCAGGAAAGAAAAAATGACTTACCATAGTAGTCAAAGCAAGGGAGGCAGGCACATGGAACGGTGGTGCATACACAACACGTACGTATGAACTGCAAAAATAGTGTAGCTCTCACCACCACCACAAAGGGAGTCAAAACAAGAGACTGCTGCTTAAATCATTTATTGGCAGCCCCTGCCAAAAGCAGAGCAGTGCTGCAACAAGGAGTTCTTACATATCACTCAGACCCAACTGGGCTTCTTCAGAGAATACTTACCATAGTAATCTTGTTTCTTCCAGGGGAAACTCCAATATTCATAACTCTGTTCAGTATGCCTTTAAGTCAGATCTGCCCAGAGATAGAATGTTATGCTAATGTGGAACACCATTGGTACGTGCCACTTTTCAAATGCTGCCCCTATCAACTGCCTACATTCTAATCTCTCAGATTTCATGGATGCCTGACAAGATAGGCCCCACAAGGAAAATACCTATATAACAATTATAAAAACACCCAAAAAACCTCCAACAGGAGGGAATAACCACAAAGAAACACCCCCGAATGTCAGAATCACCTGAAGAGGGTACAAACCAATGTAAACACAGTTCCAAAAGACAAACATGCCAGAATGTGACACTCCTACCTGTGGTTACACAGTGTGGAGTGCAGAGGCCACTGGTTCTAGCAGGGGAGGCAGGGTGGGAGAGTTATGAATATTGCAGTATCTCCCAGAAGAAACAAGATTACTATGGTAAGTAATTTTTTCTTATCACCCCAGGAATACTCCAATATTCCTAACTCCATGTAGACTAAGAAGCAGTACCTTTGGAGGTGGGCACAGCACCTACTTTGGGAATAGACTGTGCAGGACAGCTGTGCCAAACCTGGCATCACCGCTAGCCTGGGTTTCCAGGCTATAGTGCTTCATGAAGGTGTATACTGTTCTCCAGGTAGCTGCTTTACAGATGTCCACCAATGGGATATACCTGGTGGCTGCTATAGTAGCAGCTATACCCCTTGTGGAATGGGTCTTCAACCCTGCTGGGGGCTCTTTTCCAGCTTTTGAATAACAAAACTGAATACACTGAACTATCCAGTGAGAAATGGACCTCTTAGATGCTGGACTTCCTTTTCCCACATCCTCATAAGTCAGGAACAGCTGTTGCCTGCCCTGTCGATAGGCCTGAGTGACAGTCATGTAGTAGCTAAGAGCTCTTGTGACATCAAGACTGTGTAATCTACGTTCACCAGAGCTGGAATGCTCAGTGAAGAAAACAGGTAGGGTAAATGACTGGTTCAAATGGAAATCAGACACCACTTTAGGAAAACATTTCCTGTTTGTTTGCAGGACCACTTTATCCTTGTGGAAGGAAATGTAGTCCTGTTCAATGCAGAGAGCTTGGAGCTCACTGATCCTTCTGGCCAACGTTACTGCCACTAGAAAAACTGTTTCCTATGTGACATACTTCAAAGGAGCTGAAAACATGGGCTCAAAGAGGGAACCCATGAGCTTGGCTATACACACATTTAGGTCCCAGGCTGGCACTGGTTCCCTGTGGGGGGTGCAAGTGGGCTAGACCTTTAAAGAACCTCTTGAAAATAGGGTTCAATGTCATAGAGACATTCTTTCCAGTTGAGGTGTAAGCAGATACCGAGGCTAGATGGACCTTTAAAGTAGTGGGCTGCAGGCCCAGTGAGTGCAAATGTGTAAGGTAATCCAGCACAGCTAGAACCCCTGCCTGTGCTGGCACCAGGTCCTTGGTGGAACACCAAATAGAAAACCTTTACCATTTTGAGGCATAGGTTTTCTTGGTGGAGGACTTCCTCTTAAAATGTCCAGAACACTTTCAGAGAGACATCCACTGGACAGCCTCTCCCCCCCCCAGACCTACCCCTTCCCTACTAAGTCCAAACAGGGACGTAACTCACTGTCTTCTCTGAGGACCTACTATATCCATGAATGTAACTCACAATTTTGTAACATTATGTAACTTAAGTAACATACAAACTACTACATTATGAAACCTATGTGTATCTATGTTAAATGTTCCTTTTACTGCACTTGTAATGTTATCCTCTGTTTTAATCTATACTGTAATAACTGTCTTGATGTCTGCCCCCCCCCCCGTGATGAGGTGCCTTTGTAAATGAGTCTCTGACTCAAAGGTTGTAAACCCGATTTGTAATGAATAAATGAGTTGCAAGCCTGTATACTCTAGGTCCTCAAGAGCCATGCCTTGAGCCTGAGAGATCTGAGGTTCAGGTACAGGACCTTCCCTTGATTGGAAGTTAACAAGTTGTGCCTCCAAGGAAGGTGTATTGGTTTGGCCACAGACATGGAGAACAGTAGAGAGTACCATGGCTGCCTGTCCCAGTCTGGTGCCATCAAGATCAGCGATGATGGCTTGGACCAGAGCTTGATCAGTACTCTGTACACCAAGGGGAAAGGAGGGAAAGTATACAGGTGCTTCCCTGACCAATCCAGAGCCACAGCATCCGGGGGTATTGTTTCCCTAGCTGGGGGTCTGCAACAGTACTGTGGCAGATGGTGGTTTTCGTGGGATGCAAAGAGGTCTATCTCTGGGGTACCCCACCTTCTGAAAATCACTCCCACCATCTGTCTGTTCAGGGTCCATTCGTGATGGGCCTGGTTGATCCGATTCGGGAGCAACTGCTAGGGTATTGTCCTTGCCTGGCAGATGAATGGCCTGTAGGGAAACTCCTAAGGAGTAGGCCAGGCTCCATATTTTCATAGCTTCTGTGCAGAGGGCTTGATCTTGTCCCTCCCTGCTTGTTTATGTAACACATTGTGGTGGTATTGTCTGTTCTGACCTGTACCACTCTTCCCTGCACTAGTGGTGTGAAAGCTTTGATTGCCAACAACAGTGCTCTGAGCTCCAGCAGATGTATATGCTGGAGTGACTCTGCACTGGACCAGGTGACATGGGTGGTGTGATCCCCTAGATGGGCACCCCCCCCCACCCCAGTAATGATGCATATGTTGTGAGAACCACTGATGGGGACTCCTGCCGAAAGGGAACCCCTTCTCTTAGGCTGGTTTCCTCTTTCCACCACTGAAGGGCCTGAAGTAACATTTTTGTTACTGGGATTAGCTCTGAGAGAGGATCTCTCTTTTGACACCAGTGTGCCCTGAGATGGAATTGAATGTCTCTCATCTGAAACCTGGAACCCAAGACTGTGCCCATGGCTGCTTCCATATGGCCCAGGAGCTGTAAAAACTGTCTTGCAGTTTTTGGTCTGTTCAGGCTGAAGGAGCCTGCGATGTGCAGAATACTTCTTACCCTGTCCGGAGGCAGGTAAGCCCTGCCTTACCAGGTATTTAGTTCTCTTATGAACTGCAACACTTGTGCAGGGAGAAGGACTGACTTTTTGAGGTTTATCAGAAACCACAGTGACTCTAAGAGTCCCTGGGTGAGCTGCAAATGTTCCCTTACCTGTTGTGATTTTCCAACCACCAACCAATCATCCAGGTATGGGAAAACTGTGACACCTAACCTTTGCAGGTGTGACACAACCACTGCCAAACACTTTGTGAACACTTTTTGAGCAGAAGTGAGACCAGAAGGCAGGGTTGAGAACTGGTAATGACCTGAGGGGAGTCTGAACCCGAGGTACGTTCTGTGAGACTCTCTTATGGGGATGTGGAAGTAAGCATCTTTCAGGTCCAGAGATGCCAACCAATCTCCTCTTTGGAGTGTTGGCAGAATCAGTGACAGGGTTACCATTTTGAACCATGGCTTTATTAAGTACCTGTTTAGCACCCTTATGTCTAGGATAGGCTGCCACTCCCGGTTTTTGTTTGTTGTGAGGAAGTATCTTGAATAAAAACCCTTTTCTCTGTTGTGGGGGCACAGGTTCTACTGCCCTTTACAACAGTAGGCTCTGTACCGCCTTTTCCAGCAGCTTCCTTTCTGCATTGGAAGCTGGCTTACACATGAACATACAAAACTGCCAGCAGATACATGCCCCATGGTCTATCTAGTCTGCTCGATTGTGCAGCACATCAGTCCATTAGACTGCAGCTGCCCCCCCTCCACAATTCCCTTCCTCCTCCCTCCCCCTGGTTTGTATTCTCCCTTTGAATCTGTCCAACCCCCTCTTGAAGCTCCCCACTGTCTGCAATGATACAATTTCCTCTGGCAGCACATTCCACCCCACCAACCTTTCGGTGAAATAGTTTCTTCACATTTCCCTCCTGAATCTGCCCCCCTCCAATTTCAGAGAGTGCCCTCTGGTTTCCCTTCTGGTCTTGAGAGTGAGCACACACCTGGTGCCCACCTTGTTTATCCCCTTCTGGTACTTGATGGTCTCAATCATATCCCCCCCCATCCTCCAGGGTATAAATATTGAGCTCCCTCAGTCTTTCCTTGTATGATCTATCCCCCATCCCCATGATCATCTTTGTTGCTCTTCTCTGCACCACCTCCAGCAGTTTGACGTCCCTCTTTAAGTAGGGGCACCAGAACTGCACGCAGTACTCCAAGTGCGGCCTTACCAGGGATCTGTACAGGGGCAACATGATCTCACTACTTCTAGATGTAATTCCCCTTGCTATGCACCTTAACATCCTGTTTGCCTTTGCCGCTGTCTTCCTGTACTGTGCCGAGTGGTTCGTTTCCCTGGTCACAAGCACCGCCAGATCCTTCTCCACCTCGGATGTTGATAATTGGACACCCTCTAACCAGTAGGTGTAACCTGGGTTCCTGGTACCCAGATGCATTACTTTGCACTTCTTGGCATTGAACCCAGGCTACCAGGCGTGTGACCATTCCTCCAGTTTTGCCAAATCCTCCTGGAGTACCTTGTCCCCCTCACCCCATCCACCTCAGCACAGATCTTGGTGTCGTCTGTGAAGAGACTGATTTTATTCTTGATCCCTACTGCTATGTCAGTGATGAAAATGTTAAACAGGACCAGTCCCAGTTAGCCGGCCCGGTGGCGCTGAGGGTTGAGGCACTGGATGCCACACCTCGCACCACACCGGTGACCCAGGTTCGGGAATGGACCCGGGTGGTTGGGGGTCAGCAGGGGAGGGAAGAGATTGAGTGTCTGGAGGACTGCTTTCTCTTCCTGGGGAGGGTTAGGATTGCGGATCGCTCAATGAGAGCTCTCTGGCAGAGGCTGGGGGGTAACTGTACATAGCGTTGCAAGGCATAACGTCAGGGGTGGAGCCACGGTATCTGTTACCTAGGTAACTTGGGGTAGCTGGGCTCCACAGGGGGAGGAGGAAAAAACATGTAAAAAAAAACCCTCTCCACTGATAGGCGAAACGCCTTCCCCCGCAGTCCACACTCTCGTTGTCGGGCTCGGGTCCTCTGCACTTTCCTTCCTCTCTCTGGCCTGGTAGCTCAATACTCATAGAAAGAGCGCCCTGGGCGGGGGCGACCCTTCCCTGGAGGGCAGACCTGAGTGATGCCCGGTGTTGGGGATTAGTGGAGAAGGTCACAATGGGCCACGCTGGAGGTAGAGAGTGCGGTGGGTAGGTCGCTGGAGAGAGTTCGGCGGGGTGGGTGAATAAAAAGAGTTCAAAAAAAAAAAAAAGGACCTATCCCAGTGCCGAGCCCTGTGGGACACCACTTGTCACTGTCCTGGGCTCTACTGCTTCACCCCCGACCACTACCTTCTGCTGCCTCTCCCACAGCCAGTTTTCAACCCATCTGACCAGTTTCCTCCCCACTCCCAGAAGCTTCAACCTGCAGGTCAACCTATCATATGGCACTGCATCGAAGGCCTTGCTGAAATCCAGGTAGAGTACATCTACCGCACGGCCCCTGTCCAGTGCCCTCATAATCCAGTCAAAACACTCTGGTTCTTAGAGTGGGGAGGGATTTGAAACTTAGTGACAAACCCTGACTCACTACCTCCAGGACTCAATTGTCTGTGGTGATCTGTTTCCAAGCCTGGAAATAGTGAGCCAGTCTGCCCCCTACTGGCAGAGGGGAGGCGGCCTGGGAAAACATGTCAGGGGTCTTGCTTTGCTTGAGGCTGGGACTGGGAACCATGCCTGGAACCCCTTCTGCCCCTGCCCCTGAAGTACCCCTGCTGTGAGTACTGTTGAGCCTGGGGTACAGCCAAGGCCTGGTAAAAAGGCCAGGTGAGAAAAGGTCAACCCCTGCCTCCCCTTCCATAGGCCCTAGTGGACGGAGAGGCCTTTTCATTAGCAGAATTGCTTTTGCAGGTGACTTTATATTCGTCCAACTTTTTCATGTAAGCCTCTGTCTTATCTCCAAAGAGGGAATGACCCTCCACAGGAAAATCCATAGCTTTGGCCTGTGTATCTTGAGTGAGGTCTGTGGCTCTCAGCCAGGCAAACCTCCTTTGAGTGACAGTGTTAGCCATCCACCTGGCAGCAGTATCATTAGTGTCTGCTGCCATCTGAAATTGGTATTTGGCTGCTTCTAGGCCAAATTTAGCAGTCTCAGCTAAATCAGCTGAGAGACCAGCTGGGGCTTTTTCTGCCACAGCCATGACAGACTGGCACAGAGATTTTTGACATTGGGCTGCGTAAGCATGGAAATTCACTTGCCTGATAGCCAAGGAGACTGACAGGTAGCCCTTCTTAGCCATGCTGTCAATTTTTCTGGAATCTCTCTCTTGGGGAGGAGGTGCCAGAGTTATTTTTGCCCTGTCACAGGTCGCAGCTTGTACCACCCCCTGGTGGTCAGGGTGGGAGAACAAAAATGTGTCCCCCTCCCTGTCCAGTTGGTATTTCTTGTCCAATCTCTTGTCTAAGGGAGGGACAGAATCAGGAGTCTGGTTGATTTTAAACACGTCCTTTTTTAGAGAACGTGTTCATAGGGAGCAATAGTTTCTTGGTGGGTGTTAGACCCAACATCTCTAAGTATTCTGCTTCCTCCTCATCCTCTATTACTTCAGAGATGGTTATGTCAACGGCATCCACCATCCTTCTGACAAAAGTGAAGCGGGATGAGTAATCCTCTGAGGCCCTGGGTGGTGAGCCAAACTCCTGTTCAGGGGAGACTTCAGGCTCTATAGGCTCCCCTTTACAATCTTCTTCATACTCTCCATATTCCTCCATTTCTTCTTGGAAGGAAGATTGGGCAGAAGGTTGTCTGGTGGGGGTCTGAATTGATGCCTGCTGGCCAGCAGGCAGCATCTCCTGTAAGGCCTGAATAACTTTGAAAGCCTGTGCAATCTCCTGTGGAGAAGGCATAGTTGCAGTCGCCACAGAAGTCCCAAAATGCTATCCAGCAGGGGGTTCTGTGTGCTTAGTTTTCTTTGTTTTCTTTAATGCAACTGGGGAGTCAGCTGGTTCAGCAGGCCTTTTTCCACAAGGACCTGGCTACCCATATCAGGGGTAGAGGTTGTATTTGCTGTGGTTTCACCCACAGGAACTGAGGGTGTCAGCTGGTCAGAGCCTGAGGGACCCTTAGGTGGAGGCAACTTCTTTTTAAGCCTTTCCAAACATTTTTTCAAGTGTTCTCTCAGGAAAAGTCTTGCATATTTCACAATCAGATTTTAGGTGTTCATAACCCAGCCAGGCCACACAAGAAATTTGTTTGTCTGCCTTGGCAAACACCTCTCCACACACAGTACAATTTTGAAACCGGTCTCACCGTTTTTTCTCTTACATTTTTCTGACATATTCCAAAAAATGAGAGAAAACACAAACCGCAAAAGGGTTTAAATTTTTAAAGGTAGTTTGCGGTTGCGGTCGTTTCAGGAACCGATCGGGAACTGGGAACCGGTTCAGAAAGAACCGAGGTTATTGGTTCAGTAACCTGTATTAGCATTTACTCAAAATAAGTTTATTTAAACAAATTTAACTAAAATAAAGGAGCTTTAGTCACAAAATTCTGTAACTAAGCTAAAATTCCTGGCTCCTCCATTATCCCGAACCGAGAGAAACGAGAAAAACTGCAAATTTAACTAAAATTAACTAGCAGTTAGGCTAAAAACAAAAGATAAAGGCAGCAAATGAAAAATAAAGGAATGCTTATATGTTTTTTATAAGTTTTCATGTCAGAATGAGATGCTGAGGAGAGGATCTCTGAGCATCTAGTCTTGACAGGCAGAGAGTGAAATCTGAGAGGTTAGAATGTAGGCAGTTGATAGGGGCAGCATTTGAAAAGTGGCACGTGCTAATGGTGTTCCATCATTAGCACAACGTTCCATCTCTGGGCACATCTGACTTAAAGGCATACTGCATAGAGTTAGGAATACTGGAGTATTCCTGGGGTGAGAACATTATGTTTTCAGAGATCCGCAAGACACTCGGGACGTTGGTGTCAAAAATTAAGTCAGACTTTAGCAAACCTGCAGCTCAGGATGCTTTGGAAGATTGTTTTTTTTCTGTCTGTACCACCCTTGTCCTCAGATCTGTCCCTGCCTGCCTGCTACCCCCATGCCCAGGCTTGCCCTCCTGGGTGAGCCGCCTGGGGGACTCCCCCTCCCAACGGACACTGTAGGCAAGTCCCAGGTTGGGGCCATGGGAGTGGGACCCCCTGGTGGGCATCGGAGGCAGTGGACAGCAGAGCGGGTCATCATGCTGGGGGGTCAGCTTTTTTTTTTGCTAGTTGCTGCCCCAGGGCAGGGATGTGCAATAATACCCAGTGTCAGCCCTGCCACTAACATACTGGGCGCGGTCTGGCAGTATCCCCAGCCTCCGCCAGGGAGTCCATAAGCGCGGACACTCTTCCTGTCCCTCCCCGGAGAGAAAGCAGTCCCCAGGGCACTTGATCCTTCTCCCTGGGCCAGCCCTCTGACTCCAAGGTCTGTTCCCGAACTCGGGTCATCAGCATCGCAAACAGAAATCCAACTGCTGCGCTGTCAGGCCGGCGCTTTGGAAGATGTTTGAACTCTTATATGTGAACACTTCATAATTACTGAAGCTGGGGTACCTGGTTGGGGGGGGGTGGGGGAGCCCGAGGTGATGTGGTGGTGACCAGGGACTATATGCCTCATGCAAAGGGAGTATATCTCCCTATTTTGTGATGCAGCTGATTCCCTGAATGTAGTAAACTAGTAATTGTGATAGGGCTATCCACCCTAAATGTTGTGCATGTGTATGGGTGTGGGTAACATGGTAGCGACCACAAGGCAGGCTCTATACCTCCCCCCACCCTACAATCACCAGTGCTGGGCTCCTTATGTTGGGCTAAGCTTTCATGTTGTTGAGAGCAGTCCCCCCAGTGTGGGGCCTCCTTCTGGTACCTTGTTTCACTTCAGACTGCTCCACTGTATGTTGTAGTTATGCAACAAACCCAGCTGAATTACTGACGATCAGGTTTTACTACCCCTCATCCTCCACTCTACTTTCTTAAAGACTCAGTACTAGATAAAGTTCTATGGATTTTAAACTGTAGCAGTTTTCTACTGTTTATTTTGTTACTTGTACCTCTTACAGAATGCTTACAGTTTGCTGTTTAACATTGTTGGTGGAGAAGTTTACCCCTGCTTTGGCCCTACAGCCCCATCCATCCCCTTTGCTCAGCTGATGAGGGATTTCTTAGAGGTTCTGAGGGTTCATCTGGCAACATCTGGTGCTCCTGCCTTCTCCTATATGGCACCAACCCTCTGGAACTCTCTCCCTCATCCTATAAGAGAATTGACTACTATAGAATCTTTCAAGAAGGAGCTGAAAACGTTTTTATTTAGCCAAGCTTTTCAACCTGATTAGAGCTAGCTCCAGGATAAATCTCCAGGATAAATGTTATTATTGTTTTATTGCTGTTTATTGCTGAGATGTTGTTTTAATTTGTTTCTGTCTCGCTTGTAAAGCACCTTGATTCGAAATTAAAATGCGCGCTATACTAAATAAAATTTGATTGATTTAAAAATTGTTCTGGGGTGCTGCCTAATTCTGTGTTGGGAGGGTGTAATTACTGGAAGATATAGCACAAAAGCTGTGTTGGTTTTATTACTTTTTTTCTCTGGGCTAGGGCTCACTGGTTCATAAGATGGCCTATACAGCTATGATGAACACTATATGTAGCACTAAGGTCCTTTCTCATGACGGCAGGCAAAGCCCATGAGACTCTATTTTCAACATTTATGGATTGGTCCTGCCATGGACCTAATAGTTGTTTTGTCTCCCCTATGGAGTATTAACCTGGAATGAAAGATGTTACATCCTACTGTAAGAATGTATGTATTCTTTTTTTTTTCTTGTAAAAATTTATTTAAACAGTAGTAGCAGTAAGTAGTAGTGAAACAGTTTATTCTGTATTTCCAGAAAAGGATATTCCAATTGAGCCAAGGCTTATTTACAACTGGGTCCCAAATGCAAAAAGGAACAGCTTCACATCTTACGACACTGGTTACAAACATACAAATAGTATAAAAGTAATACAACAATGGCACAATAAATTACATCATACAAACTATTCACAACAAATTTTTGGCAGCACAACAATGTTTATAATCCATGTTTTTTATGGTGCTCCAGGATATAGTTCCCCTTTGGGATCTCAAATGGCCTGGTAAGTTGTTCCACAATTTAGGGCCCATAGAAAGGAAGTTAGAATTACCCTTTACAGTTTTCATAGCTGGTACAGTGACTTCAATAGCCCCTGCCATGCATAAGCCTTTCTTCACATTTTTTTCCTTTACCAATGCTAATAAATAGGCACTTTTCTGAGGTAACACTTGTAAATCAAATGGATCATGTGAAGATTTCAATGCTCTGTTAACTCAGTCCAATTCAAGGCTCTGTAGGGGGCACAATAGTGCATGCCCCATGGGGGCATCCAGGATGTACCGCGCAAATCTATTATAAACTACATCCAGTCTGTGCAGCACACCCCCAGATGCCCCAATTACGCCACGTCCCCGTAATCAAAAAGGGGGATCATCATTGAATTCACTATTTGCAGCTTAGTGTGGCATTTTAGTATTTGGTCTGCCACAGGACCCCTTACCTTCTCCAGTATTCTGCTTTCCCATCAGTTGCTTCTGCAATGGTCACCCTGGTACCGAACGAACAGAGTCGGATGCATAAAATAATAAACAATATAAGGTTTATTCAGGAACACAAGCAGGGACATCTCATCAGCATGAGGTACAGACTAGACTGACTAAGGAACAGGAAATAGGGGGTTCCTAGCCCCTTCTGGCACTAATTAGAATAACACATGACCATAGCTCTGGCTGCAACATTCTGTTCCTGGTTAAAGGGGTGGCGGCTCTTCCTAAGCCCCATACTTACAGTATCTCTGTACTCCCCATCACCCTGGGGACTATAAATGTGAGTACCATTCATACAAGAAAAAGCATTACTATGGTATTTCTTTAAAACAATAAAATAGAAGTAACTGTGAATAATGATTTAACATTTGAGCAACAATCATCAATATACAGCAATACTTTAGATTGCACAGTTTTGATTGACACTTTCAACACCATACTCCACTGCAGGAGAGGGGAGAAAAGAATCTGAACTACACTGATGGCCAGTCAGTGTCATACCAGGGAAGGGGAGACGCCATACCACTTGAGGCTTGGCCATGCCACAAGCACTAAAGTGCAGGGAAGGGAAAGGAAAGAGAGGAAGGGGGGCAGCAGGAGGAACCCAAATGCAATTCAAAATGTATGTTACGATTCGAACACCACAACCATTTGTAAGAGCTTGGAGAGAAAAATGTTAAAGCAAACAGTAAATTAGAACCAATACGGAGATTGTTAAATGGAATATGACACAGAAATCATAGAATCACCACACTGAGTGAGTCCCATAATGAAAAGGAGAAAAGACCACACTGAGTCCGAATAACAAAGTTCACTTGTTTCTGTGACTTTTACGGTCAGTGAGAATGGACTTGTGTGTGGATTTGACCAGCTCCTGACAGGACGGAGTCAGGTCAGAAAGGGAGCCCAAGAGTTCTGCAATCTGTCGTAACTACACCATTTTACTCGATAAGTCCAGGATCCGTTGGCATATTTTTTGTGCAAGATCTTCTTGATCTGATATACAGGAGAGTCCATCAGGCTGAGTGGGCAAAACAGGATCCGGCTGATTGTCAGGACCATGGGGCAGTGAAGAAACTGGTCTGAAATTGTCTGCAGAAAGTTCAGTTTCCAAACATATAGCAGGTTCAAGTGCAACTTCATTGCTTGGGAGTCTGGGATCATCAGGGAGGGGTATCATTCAGGTACCCATGTTTCAGTCTGCTGATGTGGATCTTATTGTGTACCAGCTTTCCATCAGACTTGCAACACAAGCGAACATGAACAGAAGGAAGCTTTTCTACAATATAGAAGGGACCAATCCAGGGGCGAAGCAGTTTTTTGGTGATGCCCAGAACTAGGACAGGTCGGTACAATATATATACAATGTCCCCAATGGAAAATGAAGGTTCATGCGACTTGGCTGCGGACATTTTCTGCACTGCAGATTTCTTCTGGCCCAGTGTGTCAATTGCAACATATCTGACAAATTCAAGCTGTTCCAGCATTGGAATGATGAAGGATGAAGCTGATTTTGGGACCTCTAATAGCGAGAGATATCCTTGTCCAGAGATGTTCTTGGGTGACATCCATAGACTAGAAAAAAACAGTGTGTACTCTGTACTGTTGACACAAGGGCTGGTGCTGTAAGCAAACTGAATGAAGGGAAAAAAACAATCCCAAGTATCGTTAGTCTCATCCAGGTACTGTACTTGGATAGTGTGTTAAGAATGGTAGACATCATTCTCTCACTTTGTTCATTGCATTGTGGATGATAACTGGTTGTGTGAGTCTTTTTGATGTCGAGAAGTTTGCATGTTTCTCGCAAAATAGTTGAAAGGTAGTTAGTGCCTCTGTCTGAATGCAGGTATGCTGGGGTACCATGCCGACAAATGATTGTATTGAGGAAGGCACTTGCCACTGTGGCAGCTTTAATGTCTTTCAGGGGGATTAGTTCCAAATACTTAGGTAGTCCACAAAAACAAGAATGTACTTGTTGACAGAATCAGGGCATGTAGGCAAGGGGCCAAGAATGTCCATGCTTACTCTTTGGAATATTTCAGTGACTAGAGGCATTGGAATGATGTGTGCCTTTGTTGGTTTGGCAGGAGGCTTCTTTAGGAACAGGGCTAGCAGGATTTGAAAAATCGGACAATGACCTTGTTCATGTGAGGCCAGAAGAAGTGAAGCCTTGTCTTTTCAAGAGTTCTGTGGATTCCCATATGACCTCGGAAAGAGGAGAGGCATGAGTGGATTGAAGAACTTCGGAGACTAGAAATGCTGGCACAACTAACTGTACATGAGTTCTATCCATGTGATGGCCCTTGCCTTACTTGGTCCAAAAGTGAAAAAGCACACCGTCATTGAAAAAGTATTGTGATGCAAAGAACAGGACATCCTGGCAGTGTTTCTTTTGTTGAAGTAAAGTTTCTGTCTCTAGATACGTGATTATGTCTGTAAACTGAAGATCAGTTCTTTGTTGCAGTTTAGTTGATGCCAGGGAGATATCAGTATTAGAGGTTGTAGGAAGCTCTCTGGCTGCTTGCAATAAGTGAGGATTGGTGCTTTTCTCTGTAGAAGCAGTTGGTAGTAGCAAAGCAACTTGAGATGCTGTAGGAGTGTCCACAGGGAGCTCATCTGTGGAGTGAAAATGAAGACTCTGTAGGCAGAATTCTTCATCTAGAGAGGCTGATGTGGAGGGATACTGTCGCCGGCTTACAGCACCAGCATTAGAGTGAATTCTACCTGGTAAGTATTGAATTTCAAAATGTAGCATTGCAATATGGCAATCCATCAGACAAACTTTCCTACTGGCGCTTTCATTTCGAACAACCATCTGAGGGTAGATTGATCCATGATAGCTGTGAAAGAGGAGTAGCGAAGATAACAGTCAAACTTTACTACAGCAAAGAACATGGCTAGGCATTCTTTTTCTGTGATGCCGTAGTTTTGTTCAGCTGTTGAAGGAGAGCACCCAGCATAGAAAACAACTCGTTCTGTTCCGTCTTGGATTTGACACAGCACAGCGCCCACTGCAAAGGAACTAGCATCTGTGTAGAGCTTGAATGGATCGTCGAACCTTAAGTAGGCCAGTACTGGGGAAGAACTAAGTTTTTCTTTCAAGGTTTCAAAGACCTCTTTGCATTTGGAAGTCCATATGTAGTCACATGCCTTTTTGGTGAGAGCGTACAGTGGAGCTGCAATCTCGCCATAGTTACAAATGAATTTTCTGTAGTAACCAGACAAGCCCAAGAAAGCTTGAAGGTCTTTGAGGTTTGTAGGTTCTGGGTAGTCATTTACTGCAGACAGCTTATCTGGGTCTGGCGAGATGCCTTGCAAACTGACCACATGTCCCAGGTAATGGATTTGATGTTGTGCAAAGCAACACTTCTCTGGGCAAAGTTTGAGGTTGGCTTGCCTGAGACGTTCGAACACCTATTTGAGATGCTGGAGGTGCTCTTGGAAAGTTCTGCTGAACACGATAATATTGTTGAGGTAAACTAGGCAAGATTTTCAAGACAGTCCACATAATACAACTTCCATGACACCTTGAAATGTGGCTTGACTGTTCCGAAGTCCCATAGGCAGACGTTTAAATTGGAAAAGTCCAAAGTGGCAGCACCAGGCTGTGTATGGGTGTGAAGCTGGATCAATAGTAACTTGGTAGAATCCACGCTGAAGGTCGAGAGTGGTGAAGTAAGCTGGGCTGGCCACACCAAGGCTTTCTAAGGTGTCCTCTGTGGCAAGTAAGGGATGTGTGTCCTGCACCACGTAGGCATTGAGCTTTCTGTAATCCACCACGAACCAATACCCTTTGTCTTTCTTTACCACCAGCAAGCAAGGTGCACCCAGGGACTTGTAGATTTCTCAATAATGTCCTGTTCAAGCATGTCCTTGATTAAGTCCTCCAGGACATGTTTTTGTGTCCCACTTTGTAGATTCGCTGATGAATTGGCTTTTGGTTGGGCTGCACCTCAATGGTGTGTTGCAGGATATCACAGCATCCGAGTTTGTTATCAGGGCTAACAAAGACATCTGGGTAGTTCTACAGGAATTCCAGAAGTTGCTGTTTCTCTGTTGGACATGCTGGAAGTTTTGAGGCAGATAGCTGCTGACTGAAGGATATCCCTTTTGAAGCTGGAGTGGTTGTGATGGTGCTGACAGGATGAATGTTAGTGGAACCAGGCTGAGGCTTGTGCAGAAGCTGAAGCTGGTCCCCTGAAGACAGACAAACAAACTTTCCAATGTTGGCACCCTTTGAGATGACCACTGGCTCATCTGTGAAGTTGCAACATTTTTGCATTACTGAGCTGCCATGCACAGCAGACAAGGTGTTCCCTGGAAGGAGATCTGAGGAGTGCAGAGCTGAGGATCCCATGACGATGCCAACAACACCTTGTGGGAGTGGTTCACCTCAAATCTTGACAAATAAAACCATATCTGATTTGGGAGGCACAGTGACTGAGTCAATAGCTGAGAGCTGCCTTTGGGGATCTAGTGAAAGTTTGTTTGCAGCAAAATCTAGGATGCCTTTGTGCGCTTTGAGATGGTCCAGGCCAAGAATCACATCTGGTTGTAGTTCAGGCCAAGAATCACATCTGGACAATGCCTGTAATAGGTGCTGTAGCAGTGCTTACTGTAATAATGTACTTTAGGTCAGCTGGAGCAACAGTCAATATGTAACGAATAGCTGGATTGTCTAGTATACTGTTGTGGATAATGGAGATTTCTGCTCCAAAGTCAACCAAGGCATGCGTGGACCAATTTCCAGTGGTGACAGAGATGTAATTTGCAAGGAGAGGTGACCTGATGACAGTAACATTTGCTCCTTTAGACGAAATTGTGCCTGACTTAGCAGCTGGAGGGTGCAGTTTATTTGAGCTACGAGAGTCAGTGAGGCAGTCAGTTGCTTTCTTTTCCTGTCAACAAAAGCCCCTAGTTTGTTGGGCAGCACTCGTTTCCTTGATCCTGTGAATAGCTGCTATCATTTTGCTGATTATGCTGTGATGGACGCCTTTGGCTTTCTTGATTTCTGTGAAAGCTTTTCAGTTTGCGACAGACCGCAGCAGTGCGACCCCTGAATCTGCACCACTGACAGGTCACTGGCTCCTGTGAAGGTGGAGGTGGCTCAGGTCGCTGTGGAGGTAGCTGCAGGACATTAACAGGAGGGAGAGTGGATGCTTGCAGCATCAGGTCCTCCCGAGACCAAGTAATGGGTTCTAAGGGAAAGTTGTTATCCCACGAGATTGCCATCCACCCTAACTGAGGGTCAACCCTACCACAAGGAACAAATATAAAAAAATCATACTAGCACAAAATCCAGTCATATAGGCTAAAAGAAAATTCCCTGATCCCCCACAGGAAATAAAAAGAAACCTAGCCAGTTTTTAAAGGAGCTATCTCTCACTGTATGGGGGGTACTAGGTCTATGCAGACATCAGGAGAGGGTATTATACTAAAGGGGGGTTAAAAGATCCCATTTTGTGCTGCCCTGCTCCACTACTGAAAATAAATTCTCTGGACCGTGCATGTTAGCACAAGGTGTTGTACCAGGTTAATGCTGTAAGGATCCACCTTCAAATTTTTCCCACAGTGTAAAGGATGCATATCCCTGCAGGGTGAAGTCAAATGAAATCAGATTGAAGTCAAATTAAATCAGACTGCATTCTACAGGATAACATAGAAATCGCAAATGGTCTCTGTCCTGTTTTCCCGGTGCTAGGAACGTTTGGGGTATCTCCCTGCCCCCATGTTCATATCTCTCCTGTTCCTTCTCCAGCCAAAGAGAAAATGTGATGGCATCTGCTGTAACTGACATGCCGCTCAGAGAAAAGAAAGTTCCCATTTAAGCTCTCCGGGTCAAACGGTCTCGTCTTCTATCGCTTGCAATTCCTCAATGGGCATGCGAGCACTCAGCTGCTCAAGGAGAGTTTTGATGTCTCCCATTGTTTTAGGAGTGATTGCTCATGCTACACATTGTTGAGCAGAGCTCCTGGAAGTGCACCACTGCATTCTGCTCAGGCGGGGACACGTTGTTCCAATGGTTGATCCGAGTCAGGACACCATCCTCTGTTTTTAAGTTCCTTCTGTATTTCCAGTGGGGAGTTATATACCATAGGGCCTTCTTCCCATAGCACCTTCAGCTTCGTGGGGTATGGGGTCTGGAACTTAACCCCATGTTCTTGCAAAACCCGCAGTATTGGTGAGTAAAGAGCTCACTGCTTTGCAATGACCACTGGATAATTATTATCAAAAAAGAGCCTTGTTGATCTGTACTTAACGATTTTCTGTGACCACGCTGTATGCAGTATTCTCTCCTTATCCTGATAAATGGAAAATTTTAGCTCTATAGACCAGGGGCGAGCTCGTGGGTTGGTGGGTTTGGGAGACAGAGTGCACTCTCTCTATTTTAAAAATAAAGTCTGCAGGTAACTTCAAGAGCTCGCGACTAAGGCCCTTCAGATAGTCCTCCATTCATCCTGATTCCACTCCCTCAGGAAGGCCGTATATTCTAATATTATTGAGCCTAGATCTAGCCTCCAGATCTGTTAATTTTTCCTTCAGCGCCTTTGATGAGATAAAATCAGTGCTACTGCCACGTGTAAGCTGTGTGAGCTGTCCTCAAGAGCCGAGATTCATTGCTCAGCTGTCTTGGTTCTCTCTTCTACATCTGTGAGACGCTTTTGCAGGGTAGCAAATTCCTGCTTTGTATCAGAGCAAAAAGCTTTGATTTCTGCCAAAAGAATTTCGAAGTGGGATCTGGAGAGAATCTCCATTTCTTGATCTGTATCCATCTCACTGGTTTCAGGACCAGCTGGCAAGGAGCTCTGGCTCAGTGGGGTTTGTTCGGTCAATCTGTCACCATCCCTGCGCCGATTATCTGTTCTGCTCCTGGATTTGTTGGCTTTCTGACCTCCTTTATCTTTGGTGGTCATTTTAGCAAGTTTTGCAGGGGTTGAGACCTGTAAGATTAAGGTTTTCATTTCTGGGGAGACAGAGCTCTACACAGATGCGGCCATTAGGGGGATGACATCACCGGAAGTTGCCATCACAGATTTCATTGGCATCTGCATACCTTGCCAAAAAGGTGATGGCCCACATGTCAACCTTGAGCATGCGGAAGCATGGCCAGTGAGAGACTCATGATTTTACAGGGCTACACGTAAAGCACATCTCAGACTGCTAATCAAATGCCTGACCATGTTCTCTCCATGATATCCCCTATTCCTAGAGGATAAATGGAAATTATGTATCTACCGTAATTCTTGATCTTCTTGGATGAAGTCTCCTCCACTCATTCACACTAATGGGACTATACCAGAGGTGCTAGGATCCCACGGGAGCCAAAAATCTTCAGGAGGGCCAGTGCTAGGATACGACTGCACATGAGTGGTACTACGACACTAGCTCATGACCATATAGGCTATCTCAACATCGACCCTCCAACCACCTCAGTACCTTTTTGATGAGGAGATGCAGTGTAACCTAATGAAAGAAAACCTAACCCTAACTTCCGGGCACATGAAGGCCCAGATGACCCATGTAAGAAGAGTCAATTCAACAATGTCTTCACAGCCCAAAAAAACAGGGACCAAAGACCAAAACAGAACTAGTGAGTTTGAGGGATGGTGGGTGGGCGTGTGAATGAGTGGTGGAGACTTCATCCAAGAAGATCAAGAATTACGGTAAATACGTAATTTCCATGTCTTCCTGGACTAAAAGTCTCCACCATTCATTCACACTAATGGGAGAGTACTGAGCTGAAATCAAACCCCCAAGTAGGGCGAAGAAGATGGAGTTCACTCAGGACAGCAGTCCGTAAGGACCGTCCTGCCAAAGAAAGTGAACTGTCTGGCATGGACTTCCAGAACATACTGCTTTTACAAAGGTATACAATGAGTTCCAACTCGCCATCTTGCAGAAGTCTGCAAAGGGTACATTATGAACCTCTGCTAGGAAAGCTGCAACCAATCCAGTAGAATGGTGTGAACCCAGCTTTCCAACCTGACCTGAGCCACAGATTAGTAGTGTCAAAGACATGCAACTTATCAAGCTGAAATACATCTTGTGGCAACAGACTGAAGCATGCTAAAAGATACAATAGCTGCTCGGATGTGTCTCTGTTCATTCTGTCGATGAAATATTGCAGAACCCTCATAACATCCAAAGAATGAAGGGAGCGCTCTCCTTCATTCTGGAGTTAATGAAGTAAGTAGGAAGAAATAAAACTTGACTAACAGTAACTGAGCCAGTGACCTGTCGTCTACTGGCTCAAGATAGACCAAAAATGCACAGAGGTGTACCTTCACTGCTGAGTAATGCAGACCTGCATTCGACAGGTCCAAGAGGCATCCTAACATCTTACTTGGTGGGCAACCGGAAGGTCCAGACAGGACTTGCACCCTAGAAGGAGAAGGGGTTTCCACTTAGCTGTGCAAGCCCTCCTGGTGGAAGGTCTATGCATGGCTCAGAAGACGTATGCGATGGTTTGGGAAACCTAAAATTTGCCTATTCCATTTACTGAGGAGCCTGGCATGGAGATAAAGGGAATGCAGTTTAGGACAGACTAAAGTCCCTGTGTCAGAGATCCACTCATAGAAGGAGTCATCTCGAGGGAACTTCTGACAGACTGCTGATCAATGCAATTATATCTGCCGAGGCCAGTCTAGGACAATGAGAATCATCCTGCCCCCCTGTGCCTACAATTTGTGTAGCACCCTCTGACTTAAGGGAAGAGGAGGAAAAACATACAGGGAGCGTATTGTGTACTGCAGTGAATACATCCTGACAGGAAACACGAGGGTCTGGATTTCTGAAGCAGGACAGAGGCAATTTTGCGTTGAGAGGGGACGCAAAACGGGGCAGGTCTGAATTGCCTCACTCATAAAAGCGGCTGCATGAAATCTGGACTGATGCATCGTAATCGAGGTACCACTGTCATAACCTCACAGCTTTCCTGCAGAAAGGGTAGAAGGGTGCCCCACCCTGTTTGCTGATGTAATACATCACAGCTCTGTCATTCATCCGAAGCAAGATCACTTCATGGCACAGGGCATCCTTCAGGACTAGGTTTCTAAGATAGCTCTCATCTCTAAGAAAATTATGAAAAGGTGAGGTTCCTCCTGGCTTTATACCTGTGTGTGGAGGTCTTGACAGTGAGCTCCTCATGAGAGATTTTGTCCAAGGCCCCATCATTTTGAAGGGAGGATTGCAGATGCATGGTCAGAGACCACTACTTGCTGTAGGGGGATGCCCTGAGTCCCAGCATCCGCTTGACCAAAAGGGGCCCAAAAGAGTCATTGTCCATGATATAACAAGCCATATTAAGATGTCATTTCTCCCATCCTCTGGAATGAAAAATGACACCCTGGAGGAATCCAGAAGGGCTCATAAGAAGAGAAGCTGCTGGGAAGATGAAACTGGCATCTTTAACGAAGCAGAAAAAAACCCTGAAGAAAACCGAGAAGCTGTGGCAACTGCCTCCTGTGTCTCTTGCCTGGATGGGCTAGCTAAAGCCAAATGTCCAGGAAGTGAAAACTTAAACGCAGAGGTTTTAGTAAACTCCTCCCAAGCAGGTACTTGTTTAACCTTCCAAGGTCGACAAATGGCACATGCTGCTTGTTATCTTGGAACCAGAAGCAAATGAGATAGAATGCTGTGCTCCATTCCACTGTGGAACAACTTCTACTGCCCAGTTTCTGCAGAGGCTCCATACCTCAGAAGCAAAAGTGTGATTGAGAGGCAGACAGGCTGGGCTGCTGTCTGGGTGGAAAGTCCATGGAAATCTGCAAAATTGGGAGAGTATCCCTCTCGGACAATCCTGATGACCCATATGTCTGCTATAATGGACTTTCACTGGTTGTAAAAACCAAATTAGATGCCCCTCATACCGCCAAGAGGCATCCCCCTCAGACATCTGAGGTGAGACTGGGCTGGATCCACAGATGTAGGTATAGGGCACTTTGGGGCCCTGTGCTATCTACTGGGTTGGTTTCTGATGAAGGCACCTAGGCCTTTACCTTGAAAGGACTGCCTGCACAAGAATGTTGAAGGTCCCGTCCCTCTGAGAGGCAGCAGGAGCCACCTGTTGTTTAAATGGCAGCCATATTGTTCTGAGTGGACCCCAGAATTCAACCTGAGGGCCAAACAGATAAGCACTGTCAGGGAGAAGTTAATCACCTACTACCAGCAGCAGCTGCCCTAGAGGCAGAGTCATAGGCATCCATAAAAACTTTCAGCTGATTATTGGGCTATTCACCCCTAGCAATGGAGGGTTAGATTCTGGGAGGCTCTCGACCATTGCATTCAGTGTGTTCGACAGGGTGTATGCATACTGAGAAATGTAGGAACTCAAGACGTAGAAGTCTTCTTTGGTCCACAGATGAAGACTGAAATGTTATGGTGGACCCCGTATCCCTGAGGAAAAAGAACTGGAAAGAAGATCTTCCATCACACTGATAGAGAAGGCTTGCATTTCAACACATAAAATGAGTCATCTGCTGCATCTTTGACAAAGCAGAATAGGGAAACTCATCCAGATCCATTTCTACCCCAGAAAAATCTTCAAAAGGTAGGTCTAGACCAGGAACATGGGAGATGCCACCACCTGGATTGGTGAAGAGTTCAGCACCATCTGCAGTGCCGGCGCAAGACCTGGCACCACCCGCGATGGCAGAACCATTGCTAGACCAGAAGAAAGAGGGAGAAGGAAAGCAGTACCTGTGCCTGCCCCGGCAGGGAAAAAGGAGAGGAGGGTAGGCACGAGGAGTCAGCCATGGCGGGCGTGCTGGCACTGGAGAGGGCAGTATGCACATCCTGGCCCACTGACCCAGCCGTGGCCCAGCGGCTCCAATGCCTGAAGGCCCCTGAACTGGGTCCATTGGCCAGGACAAACTGGGCAGACGCTGTAACCCCAGCTCTAAAAGAGCAGCCCAGAGATGAAACTGCTCACCGGAACCCCACTGAGGACAGATATGGGATCCGGAGTCGAAGATCATGGACATTAAGAGCGGAGCCCCAGAGGAACCCACCGAAGTTGGTACAGGCCTACCGCTCTCCACCACCGAAGATCCCCGTGCAGACATACTAGAGGGCAACCTCGAGTGGTACCGATTCTTCTTCCACCAACTGGAGGAAAAAGAGCTCGAGGTCAAGCAGAGCCAGGTCCCGGAACTGCTACTTTTGTGCTTCGGGCGGACTGTCCTCCCCCCTCCCCAAGCAACAGACTGCCCATGGTCAGACCCCCCCTGCAAAGGGCGGCAGACTGGACACAGCCCCACTGCCATCACAGCTTTCAAACGAAGTCTCCCTACCATCACAGCTACCGCCTAAGGTCAACTCTGTTGATGGGAGGCTGAGAATGCCTTCTTATTCTATTTTTCCTTAACCATCATCATCTTCTTTTTTTTTTTAAATAAGAAAAGAACAGTAAAAATGGTAAGTTAAATGAATACTGAACAGCTAAGGCTGCTGCCGTATAGACGAAGACTTGATTCCGGTCAGGTGAGTGACATCGTCATCGAAGCGCACTCGACAGCGGGAGAAAAGGAACTGAGACAGTTGGAGGGTTGACACTGAGATAGCCTATAGAGGCACAAGCTAGTCTTGTGATGCCGCGCATGCGTGGTCCTATCACGGGGCTGGCCCTCCTGAAAATTTTTGGCTCCTGCGGGGTCCTAGTGCTTCCGGCGTAGTCCCATTTGTGTGAATGAGTGGTGGAGACTTTTAGTCCAGGAAGATCCCAGTGATACAAAAGCTGCTCATGGGACAAACTTCAACACTGCTTCTGGCACTCCTGAGACAGATGTCTCCACTGCTCCAGGGACTCTTGTGATGGACCCCTCCACTGCTCCAGGCACTCCAGTGATGGACCCCTCTGCTGCTTCTGGCACTCCTGTGATTAACCTCTCTGCTGCTCTTGGCACTCCTGTGACAGGCCCTTCTGCTGCTCCCGGCACTCCTGTGATGGATCCCATCACTGCTTCCAGCACTGCTGTGACAGACTCACTCACCACTTCTGCACACAGCAGGCCTAACAACTGAAAAAAAGGTTAAACTCTGACAAGATACAACTGTATAAATTAGTTTTACTACCTGAAAACCTTTTCATAGGACATGTGATTTCATTTAATATAGAAGAAATTTCTTCATACTTACCATAATTTCCTGTTCTGTTCACTCCAACATCATCAATGGGAATATTCAGAATAAATGAGTAACGTACACCCCTACTAGGGGAAATATGGCACAGTCCAAGGCTGTAATCAGTATAGAATCTTGGGCACATGAACATTCCAGACAGTACCTGCTCTCTAGTCACTTTTGTCAATGTAGGGCCCCTAAGTATGTGAAAGTAGATCTGTATAGATAGTACTGTGCATCCTGGCACTAACCAACACACAAGCTGTCAACACAGACAAACCTCTCAGCAAAATAAAATACAGGAAACAGTTCCCTACCTTGTCAGGTGAGAGGGAGGACAGAACAAGGTTCGTCATCTACTTCTCTGCTGTTGTGGAAATTCTTTGCAGAACTAAGCCAACAAGAAGAGACTTGCCAAAACAATTAAGGAAAAACTGGTAAAACTGGAAAGGAAAGGAAAGGAAAATTACGTACTCACCGTAATTCTTGATCTTCCAAAATATCTTCACCATTCATTACTGGTGGGTATAAGCCAGAGGCACCAGACCCTGCAGAAGCATGTAGCTTTAAGACTTTTGAGGAGGGGGGGCTGATGTCGGAGACGGCGCCTCCCTCAAGGCCAACATACAATGTTGCGCTCGTGTTTTGGCCAGTAACCGATGCCAGCCTCCCAACTTCCTCCGTTCTGCTCGCCAGAGAGGAAAATACAAGAGAGAAAAGAAAGGGGTGGAGTAGGGGAGCCCAAGGGACAAGAAAAAGGAAAGGATATAAACTGAAACCTAAAGCCGAGCAGACAGAGAAGAGGTAAAAACTCTGGGAGGGGCTTTAAGGCCAGGGTTGGCCAGAGCCACCTGGCAGGCCAAAAGAGATAGAGAGAGGTCCCTTAACCCCAGCTAGGAATGAGTAATCTCACTGTCCCATCTAGGCTGAAAGGAGACTTCCCTGGAGTATGTAAATGAGAGTCCGAAGTGAGGGCCTCAAACAACTGAAAATGGTCTGCAGAGGGCTTCCCAAGGGGAGCCATGCTGTAAGACATAGGAACAGTTTGACAGGACCAGATCAGGGTAGGCACTCCCCTAGCACCTTCCTCTTTTTGTTTTTCTTAAAGTGACAAAGAAGGATTTACCTGTGACTGAGGTAAGGGACCCTGGCGGACAAGTGGAGTTGTCTCCTAGAGGAAAGGTTGCAGGGAAATGCAGTTTGAATGAGAAGGCACTACTATCTGACCTAAGGGGCAGATATACTCTGTCAAGAGGCTGAAAATGCAATTTACAACATTGGCAAAAGTCCTCACACTCAATGAACTGAAAGGCCTGAAAGGCTTTATTAATCAAAAAGGGTTTTAAAAGTTCCACCATAATATACACCACAGAAACACTGAAAAAATGGCCCCAACCAGTTTCATACTCTAGCACATCATCAGGGGGTGTCGCAGTAATGGTTATGAGTTGAAAATGCAATTTGCAGAATGTGAGACCACAATGGTCTCACTAGCTCGTCTGAGTAAGGGAGCCCAAGCTGCCTCCAAAACCCCTACAACAACCTGACCCAGAGAAGAACTCCAAGATGACCTCTGACAGTGTCCCACTCTCTCCCTCCCTCCCCCAAAGGAGTTCCAAAAGGTGCTCCTGAAGGCTTAGGTACCCCTAAGGCATAAGGGACAGAGGAGAAAGGTTGAGGATGGTACCCACTAAAGGTACCCGAGAATAGGGAGTAGATATGACAGTACCCATGGCTCACATTAACTAGTGTTGCAGGTCCCAGGAATATACAAGATCTTGAAGGGCAATAAGGCTGAGTTCCAGAACTGGTCCTTTACCTTGCAACGAGTGCCTACCACTGGAACAGTACCATGGCACTATAGCTGGTCTAACTCAGAATACAGAATCGACCCCTGCAAAAAGAACAAAATGGGGTGAACTGGCACCTCTAGAATAACTAACATGAGCCCTGGGAAGCTCTAGAAAGTACAGTTATGTAAGAACTTACTGTAACAGTAGATCTTCAATGAGGCAGTTCCTCAAAGCCAAGGAAAAGTATGGTAAATGCAAAGGAGAAGCAGCTATCAGGAGGAAGGAGGGAGGGACACCAGCGCCTGCTATAAGAGTTCCTCTCAAAGATCTACTGTTACGGTAAGTTCTTACATAACTGTACTATCTTACTTTGAGGGGGCTCTTGCAGCAGGCAACACCAGTAGAACTGAGTCCCAAGCAGTACCAGAACTGACTGAAAGTCAGCCGAGAGGATGGAGAAAGCAAAAGCAGACTGCTCATGAAAGAAGACTCTGAAGGACAGCTAGTCTGAAACTGGTACTGCAGCTGGAAGCAATATCCAGACTGTAATGATGGACAAAGGTGTGAACCGAACTCCCAAGTGGCAGCTGAACAGATGTCCACAGCAGATACAGTCCTGAAACAGGCAGTGGAGGTGGCAATACCTCTGGTGGAGTGAGCTTGGACCGCCCCTCAGGCAAGGGCTTGTTTGTATTTATGGTAACAGTAAACTGCAATTTCCCAACCATTTCGACAAACATTGTTTTGAAACAGGTGCCCCTTCTCTTTTGGGGTCAAACGAAACAACTGATCAGTCTTTCTAATTGATTGGGTGCAATTCGTGTAATAACGGAGCACCCTATGAACATCCAAAGTATGCAGTAAGGCCTCCCCTGATTAGAATAGTCAGAGAAATAAACAGGCAGGTGGATAGATTGGTTTAGTGTGAACTCAGACACAACCTTAGACAGAAACTTAGGATTAGTACGCAAAGACACCCTGTCTTTGTGAAAAATTAAATAAGGCTCTTAACACATCAGAGCCTGAAGCTCGGAAATCCTCAGAACAGAAGTTAACAGCAACCAAAAATAATGATTTTCATGACAGAAATTGTAGCTCGCAACTCACGGCTGGCTCAAAGGGAAGCACAGTGAGCTTTTCTAACATAAAAAGAAGATCCCATGGAGGTACAGGGTCTTGAATGGGAGGTTTCAAGTGTAGAATACCCTGCAGGAATGTGTGGGCAACAGCTTTGCCCTCAATAGGTGCACGGTACACAGAGATGGCAGAAAGGTGCACCTTGAGAGAAGAGTACCCCAGGCCTGAGCCTGAAAGGGAGAGGAGGTACTCCAAAATCAGATTCACCAGGCAGGTGAAGAAATCCAGGTGGTGAGCAGCAGCCCAAAGCGAGAAGTGCTTCCACTTCATGGCATAAATGGCTCTGGTGGAAGGCTTTCTAGCAGCTACTAGAACATCAGCAACCATGGAGGAAACCTCAAAGCAAGCGATAGATAGGTCTGCAGGAGCCACACATGGAGATCCAGGGACTTGAGGTCGGGACGGACCAGGGTGCCCTGTTCCTGGGAGACCAAGTCAGAGCACAGGGGCAAGGGAACTGGAGGTTCCACTGCCAGCTGCTGCAGCAGTGGGAACCAAATTTGACATAGCTAGTAGGGAGTTATGAGAATCATCTCCGCCCCCTCTGACTTGAAGCTTGAGGAGAACCATCTGCAGGAGTGGGAAGGGGGAAAGGCTTATAGGAACCTCCCCTTCCAGGAGAGGGACAACACATTGCACCAGAAAACTCCAGGCCCTGGATCGAGCGAGCAGAAAAGCGGCAGTTTTGCGTTGAGTGAGAACGCAAAAAGGTCCAACTCTGGACAGCCCCACCTGTTGAAAAAATCTCCGACTACCGAGGAAAGGAGTTCCCACTCACAAGTCCTCGACCTGGATTGACTTACACTGTTGGTCAGGGCATTTTGGATGCCTGGAACATGGACGGCTGAGAGTTCCAGTCATGCTCAATGGCCCAGTACCAGACTCTAATTGCCTCCTGACAAAGGGGGTAGGAATGAGTGCCACCCTGCTTGTTGATGTAAAAACTATGGACATGTTGTCCATCTGCACAAGTAGTGAACCCAGAAGAATGTGTGTCTGGAAGGCCTGCAGAGCACAGAGGACTGCCCGCATCTCTAGTACACTGATGTGGAGATGCTGCTCCACCTCAGACCAAGTCCCCAGGTCTGATGGTTAGCTAGGTGGGCACCCCAACCCAGACCCAAGGGCTTCATAGTGAGAATCTGTAGAGGGAACACAGCTCAGAAGGGGATCTCTCGCAGGAGACTGAAAGGGTTCTGCCACCACTCCAAGGTCCTCCACACCATGTCGGAAACCAGCACTGGCTAATCCAGGTCATCAGTGTATTGGTCCCATTGGACCCGAAGAGTCCACTGGGGAACCCTCATATGCAGACAGGCCAGGGAAACTGTAGTCATAGCCGCTGTCATGTACCCCAAGAGACGAAGGAACTCTCTGGCTGGTACCTGATGGCTAGAGAATATTAACAAGGTCTGCACTATCAAGCGTTCTGCTCTGTCCATTGGCAGGAAAGCTCTGCCCTGGGATGAGCCCAGTATCATCTCAATATACTGGAGGCATTGGCTTGGAGAGAGACAAGACTTTGGCAGATTGACTGTGATTCCCTAGGGCCTGGAATAGCCAAAAGGTGCCTTCCAGGGTCTGCAGCAAGAAGTCTGGATGGGTCTGTCAGCAGTCAGTCATCCAGGTAAGGGAACATGTAAAAGTCTTGTCTTCTCAGGGCTGCAGCCACCACCACCAGGCACTTGGTAAAAACCGATGGTGCTGAGGAATGGCCAAAAGGAAGGGCCCTGAACTGAATGTGATCCCCCTGGAAGAAAAAACAGAGGTAACGGCGGTGGGCTGGGAAGACATGATATGTAAGTAGGCATCCTGCATATCCAGGGAACAAAGTCAGTCCCCCTGCTGAAGAAGAGGCAACAGACCCTGGAGGGTGACCATCCTGACTCATTTATACTCTATGCAGAGGTTCAGGCAGCTGAGGTCCAGAATCACCCTCAAATCCCCTGTTTTCTTGGGGACGAGGAAGAAGTGCGAATAGAACCCCTTCCCTCTTTGAGTGGAGGAATGGGATCTATGACCTTTTTGCGCAGAAGTGCCTGAATCTCCTACCAGATAAGGGAGATGCAGGCCTGAGGGCAGTGGGAGAGCAAGGAGGGTCTTTCCAGAGGGGGCTCCAGAAATTCGAGGGTGTGACCCATTTTGATAATCTGCAGCACCCATTGATCTGATGTTACTGTTTGCTACCCATCAAGGTAGAGTGAGAACTGACCCCCGACCGTCTCTCCCAAGGTCTCTGTTGGGGGGGTGTCGGGCAATGAGTCAAGGAGTTAAGCAGTGGCTCCAGGGGTGGACAGAGCAGCTATGGGGGCCCTCGGGGCAGCTCCCCCTGCTGGCAGGGTGGTTGCCTTGCACTTAAAGGGCCCTTTCAACCGCTAGCCCTTGGAGGGCAGGTAAAAGGACCGATGAAAGGACTGGCGTTGGGAAGACAGAGGTTGGGACTGGTAGAGAGAATGTACCGACCTTAGGACCTTGCCCGATTCTTGGAGGTGGGAGACAATACTGTATCTTGGGCATCTCCTCCAAGCAAGACAGAACCCCGAAAAGGGGCATCCATTCTCTTGGCCTGAACATCAGGTGTTAAACCAGACACCCAGAGCCATGAATGGTGGCAAAGGCAGATCCCTGCTGCCACACCCTGCCTGGAGGCATCCATAGTGTCATACACTGCCCGCAGGACATGGTTACCCACATCTGACCCAGACATTAGGAGTTGGGCCAGCTGTGTCTTAGTAGGGTTCTCAGATACAAACTCATGGAGCATGAATTATATCAATAGTAAGTTTTATTCAAAAATTACAGCTCCAAAACTCAGTAGCCATGGAGCATGCCAGTTAGCCACCCAGTGCTTCGACTCCTTGCGAGTCTTCCTCAGGGGTGTGACCACAACACAGAACAAGCAGTTTTTAAAGCTACCAGTGTCAATTTGCATATTTGCTTTATACAGTGACGTCAGAATGACATTTTTGATACTCAGTTTCAAAATAATGTTGTCCAAGTTCAGATAAAAACAGGTTGAACTTTCTGGATTTGGATTTAAGGGTGAATGAAGAATCTCAGCTACACACACAGCATTTTCGCAAACCCACAGCCACTAATTCTGTATTACATGCTATGAGCACACATCCCCAACACTTAAAGGATTGAATTCCCTACAGTCAAATGGTCAGATTACGCAGAAACTGCAGTACAGATGTCTTGTTTGACAAACAAGCTAATGATCTTGTACAGCAATTTCTACAAAAAGGTTACACAGAAAACCTGTTGAACAAACAGAAACTTAGAGCCAAAAATTTGGATAGGGATAGTCTGTTGGTAGATAGAAATCAAAATCAAACATCCGACACACAGCCCTGTACGTTTGTCACACAATATAACCATAAGGCAGGGAAAATAGCCAATGTAATACATAGCAATTGGCCTATTCTAATAAGTGATCAAAAATGTGGCACATGCAGTCGGAGAAAAACCTAGATTCTCTTTCAGTAGGGCCAAGAACTTGAGTGACATGATAGCTCACAGTAGATTCACTACTACAAAGGAACAGAAAACCTTCTGGGTCCCTAAGAGAACCAATGGATGTTTTAAATGTACCAAATGCAATGTTTGCAAATATTGCATGGTTAGTAAAGAATTTCAACATCCACGCTATCCAGATATCAAAACTGACATCAGGGAACTCATTACATGTGACACAAGTCATGTGGTTTATGTAGTTTGGTGTAGCTGTAGCCTACTGTATGTAGGTAAAACTGGGAGGCCCCTAAAACAGAGGATTCAAGTGCATGTGTGCTCTATTATTAACAACAGACTGGATACCCTTGTAGGTCTACACTTTAGTCAGGTACATTCTTCCAAACTGGACTGTATGAAATTTATGGGAATTGAATGGATACCACCATTTGAATTTAGGGGAGATAGACCCAACCTCTTGTTGCAGAAGGAAAGTAAATGGAATATGTGTTAAAAAGTGTGAAACCAAATGGTTTAAATGAAAGATGGGATCTTAAACCATTTCTTAAAAACTAGAAGATTTGGATGTTTTCCTTAAATATCAGAAATTAATTCTATATATGTGGTTTTCAATATTATTGCTGATCCTTTGCCTTTTGTTCTTTTATTGCAGGTTGTAATCCTGGGACACTCTGTACTCTGGATCCAGGCCATCTGGCTGGAGAAAAAAAATGAAAATTACGTACCTACCGTAATTATGATCTTTCTATGTATCTTCACCATTCATCACAGATGGGTTATCTGGCCGGAGGTCAGGACCCCGCGGGAGCTTTTTATTTTTTTTTTTAAAAAGGGTAGGCAGTGCCGACACACCATCGGCGCCACCCTCGAGGCTGACGTACTGCGTGGCGCTCGAGGGTTGGCCGTTAGGCTGTGTCGACTCCACCTGCCTGCCAGTTCTGAGTCGCCGGAGAGGTAAAAGGAAGGGATGGAGGGTGGGACAAGAGAGTCCAAGGGACAGAAAAAGTAAAGGATGACTGAACTAAAAGGAGAAATAACGACTGAGAGGACAGCAAAGAAGAGGTTAGACTAAGGGGATTGGGTAGGAGCCCCAATCTCTGGAAGCGGAAGAAGGGAAGGGTAGAGGGGAAAGAATTTAGGAGAGAGGGAGAGGTATTAAGGTATCCGAGACCCTTGTCTGTTACCAGATTGTATAGGAACTGCAAGGAGTAGCAAAGCTGTCTGCCAGAATTCAAGGCACAGAATAACTGGCAAATACCTCAGAAGCAGAGTCGGCTATTCTGGAGGAAGGACAGGGTACAGGGATTTAGTACTCTCTCAGGAAAAGATGTTTGGTGAAAAAAAGGTTTTTTTTTTTTTTTTAGAAGAAATAGTTGGATGGAAAACAGGAGGAGAACAGAAGGAGGGCAACTACCAACTCCCACCCCATCGGGGTGGAGACAAAGTAGTAGAGTAGGAGTGCCACTCGAGCTGTCTACTCTCATTGGAAAACACCCCCCTGTGTGTCCCCACTTTACCCCACTCCTAAGGAGGAGAGGGGGGGTCACAGAGAGGTAGGAGGACCCCGAGACTGAGGCCCCAGGGGGATGGTGGGTGGGGTTGTGATGAATGGTGAAGATACACAGAAAGATCATAATTATGGTAGGTACGTAATTTGCATATCTTATCTGTGTCAATCTTCACCATTCATCACAGATGGGTGAGTACTCAAGCCCCCACTAAGGGGGTTATTTCTTTTACACCCAAGGGACAAAGCCCTTAGCCCTCAATGGGTGACACACTAAGGGGGACCTTCAGGGCCTGGAGAGGCCCGAGAGTGGGGAGAGAGAGACGGAGTTCCCCCGGAGGGGGAAGGAAGTTGCCCGACAACGCCATCTCACTCTACGGAGAAAAGATAGGTTCCTGGTGGGCGGAGCTAATCACCCTCACTGGCCAAGGGTGACAACTGGGAAAGACGTGAGCCATGCCAATCGCCTAGTGCAGATCGCTGTCCCTACACCCCTGGTAGCTACCACTGGCGTCATAAGATGCCCTCGCTTGGTGCCTTGCTAGCTCCAGGCCACGTGCAGAGAGAGCGATGGCTTGTCTGGTTTGCTCCGAGTCAGGCAATGAGGCTAGGAGTTGACTTAGCCTGGACCACAAGATCCTGTTGTAGGCTGCATAGTGGGCCTGATGAGCAGAAATAGAGAGGAGTAACCGTGCTGAGTAGAAGGTCCTCCTCCCCCAAAAATCAAAATCCGAGGAGTCTTGATCTGGTGGCCGGTCACGGTGAAGGGCGCGAAGCCCATCAGGAGTATCCAAGTGCGTCAAACCAGACTGTGGATGAGGCATGGAACCTGGAGACTCCGGGGGTGCACAATACCTCTGGCTGAGATCCCTTGGGGCAGGAACTCCGGAGAAGGGCCTCTGCCAGAAACGCAACGACGCCTCCCGAAAGGGAGCCGGCCAAGGTGGCACCACAAGGGTGGCCTCGCCAAAATCTCCTAGAAAGGCATGCGCAGCGTGCTCAGGATTGCTGATAGTGGAGGGTGAAAGGTACAAATCCTCCAACATCCTCACGAGGAAACGCTGATACTCTGAGAGATCAGCAGCCAGAGAGATGTGGACAGAAGGTTCCTCTCCCCCTGAAGAGGGGGATGAGGAGCTGGAGGTCACCTTGTGCTCATAGGGTGGCTGCATGGGGGGAAGTTGAAAAACCTGGCTGTCCATTGCCCTAACGTAACCAGGGAACCAACCACCACTCTGAACTGCTCCCAGGTGAGAGGGCCGCTAGGACCGAGGATGCCTGGGAGCACAGGAGAATGTGGCAGAGGGGTGGGGGCAGAGCCAAGAAAAGAAGTCGGCTGACCTCTGCCAGGGCTAGGGAGCAGACCATGAGCACCCGAGGAGGGTGCCCCGGAAGACCCCACAGCCGACAGCTGCACAACCACATTGGTACTGCCTTGGCTGCACCCAGAAGAATCCCCCCAGTGAGGCGACCGGGGCCGTAAAGGTCCAGAAGGATGGTCCCCTGCCTCAAAAGAATGGGACTCCCTCAAAGAACCCGAGGGGGAAGGGTGAAAATCTGCACTACGGTTCCTTCCAGGGCCGGGGTGGACCCTAGAAAAAGGCCGATGCACTGATCCGACACTCCTCGACCCCTCAGAGTCCGAAAGAGTCCTCCTCCTTGAGAGGGCCAGCCTAGGTAGCTGGCATCTCTGGGCAGCCCCCGAAGGGGAGACCCAGGGAGCAGTACCCTCCCCTCCGCAGGCATCTTGATGGACCCCAAAGTCGGGCGATCAAGACACACCACTGGAGGGGGTACCACAACAGAGGGATCAGTGAAACCCCCAAGACCAGGCTGCAGAGCTATGGTGGCATGCACCACTGCCTGCTGGTCAGCACCACTGACCCTAGTCTCGGGGGCCACTGACCTCTCCTCAGGAGGGGGCTGGCTCCGACTCGTCGACGAGACCACTGTGCTGCCCACGTCCGCAGCCAACCCCGAGGGGTGCGACTGCCCATCCGACTCAGAGCTCGACCCCGAAGAGGTAGAGTCTGAAGCTCTGAGCCAAACTGTAGGAGGGCAGGCAGAACTGCCCTTGCCACCGGGCCCTGAAGCCACCATTGTGACTGAGTCGGTGCCAGTGCCCTCCGCAACCCCGCAAGCCGGATCTGCAGGAGGCACGGCCCCAGTCCGAGCCAGAGGTCCAATGTCAGGGCCAGTCGCGGCACCATCCGATCCATCGGCACCGGGAGCGGTACCAAGGACAGGGACGGCACCGAGAACAGCCCCGGCGGCACCCTCAGTGCCGACGTCAACACCACCCCGGCTCCACGGCACCGCGAGCGGCACCGAGGACCGTGGCGGCACTGACGAAGGCCTCGAAGGCGGACCCGGTGCTGAACACGAAGCCGCCCGGCCCCTCGGCGTCACGAACGATGCTGAGAGCATGGACGGTGCTGCGGATGGCACTGACAGGAGGAGTCAAAGGCCCACGGTGCCAAGCCCCAAGGACATGGCGCCATGCTCAACCTCGGTGCCGAGGACGGCGCCAAGTGAGACATGGCGAAGGACGACGTTGGATCTGGTCCCACGGCACCGCGAACAGTGTCGACCGAGACCACGGCACCGAGTGACAAGTCGGCACCGCCGACGGCCCCGTCAGGGCCCACAGCGCCGAAGGCTCCGACAGCGCCAACCAACGGCGTCAAGGACGGCGCCAACCCGGGCCTTCCGAGCCACAGGAATGACACCGGGGGAGCCTTCACCCCTGAAGGAGCGACTGCCGTGGTGGCACCTCCCACCCGCTCCCGGGGGGGAGCAGGGCAGGCCTCCTGTGCCACAGAAGGAGCCTTGGCAATGGCCAGGCTACAAGTAGCTGAGGCTCCCTCCTCCTCGGTCTCAGAGAACCGGAGGGACCCGGAGGAAAGGCCGAGAGAGAGCGGTCTGGTCTCGGCAGTGCGAACCCTACCCCGAAGTCGGCAGAGCTCGCCCACTTTCCATGCGCTGTTCGAGGACCCGCAGTCCATGGAGAAGCAGGCATCGCATGGAGTCCATGTCGTGAAGCGGGTCAAGACATGCAAGAGACGTCGTGCTGATGCGGTGACAGAGAATTCCGGCTGCTGGGCACGTCGCATGGGGCCGACCGTCTTGGAAGACTTCTTGCCCTCCGACCGAGACATGACCTACGGAAAAAAACACCAAAACAGACTCGACGTCGCAAAATTCAAACAATAAGGAAAGATCTTACCGGGCGACGTCGAGTGGAGGCAGAAAACAGAACCGGCAGGTAACTGACGGACTTAACACCGAAGGCGAAGAACGCAAACAGGCCTAAAATCTTCTTGAAGCTTCCCACGAGGCGACCTTGACAGCGGGAGATGAAGAACTGGCAGGCAGGCGGAGTCGACACAGCCTAATGGCCAACCCTCGAGTGCGGCGCCGATGGTGTGTCGGCTCCACCTACCCTTTTTAAAAAAAAAAAAAAAAAGCTCCCGCGGGGTCCTGACCTCCGGCCAGATAACCCATCTGTGATGAATGGTGAAGACTGACACAGATAAGATTATGGTATTTACCTATTTTTCAAATGAACATTGTCCTTACCAGAGACTAAATCCCATCCATATTTGCTATTACATCTCTTTGATTTAGGGAACTTTAGAAATAATGGGTTAAGTAATTCTAAAATTTTCTTTTCATTTTTTCTCTTTCTTTCCCCACCTTTTAATAAAATTTCCCCTTCTCCCCCCCTTCCCCACCACCCTGTCCCTCCACCAATTCCTTTTCCCCTCTCCCCCTTCCATCACTCCCTGTCCCCGCCAATTCCCCATCCCCCTTCCTCTTCCTGTTTATCCTAACACAACCCCCCAATTTCTCTTCTCCTCTTCCTTTTTCCTCGTTTTACTTTCTTTTTTCTATTTTCTCCTTCTACAGTTTATTTTGTGCCTATATAAAAACATATACACATTATTTGTTCCCTTTACTTACATAATTCAATCTTTAAATAAAATTATATTAGATTTACATCAGAATGTATTTAGCAATAAGAAAATGTTTACAGCATCTATTGTTTATATTTAAAGTTAGTAATAGTTCAGATTTTCCCTGGAAAAGGGGCCATCTATTTGGATGTTAAAATAAAATAAAAGTAAATAAAATTAATCATTGGGTTTGTGCTATAGCAGCATCTCTAGCAGAAAATTTAAATCACATTTTATTTTAAATCCCTTATTAGAGCCCCTCCATTAGTATTTTATTAGTTTTTTGATTTATACTTTGTGTATTTGAGAAAATGAATATAGAACTTGAACTTGTACAACATTATTTTGAAATTGAGTATCAAAAACGTCATTCTGACGTCACTGTATAAAGCAAATATGCAAATTGATACTGGTAGCTTTAAAAACTGCTTGTTCTATGTTGTGGCCACACCCCTGAGGAAGACTTGCGAGGAGTCGAAGCGCTGGGTGGCTAACTGGCGTGCTCCTTGGCAACTGAGTTTTGGAGCTGTAATTTTCTAATAAAACTTACTATTGATATAATTCGTGCTCCATGAGTTTGAATTTGAGTGCATTTAGTTTTGTCTTGTTCTGTAACATTGCAGGCTGGCTGCTCACTTGAATGCACTGGGTTGTTACGAGCTGTTTCGCAGTCTTTTTTTGTAATTCTCTTAGTAGAGTCCTCAGGGAGAATTTGGATCAAATTCCTCACCTGATCTCAGAGGGCATTCTGGTACTGCACCGTATGGGCCAAACAGTTAAGAGCCAGAATGACCAGTGTGGCCGAGGAATACATCTGCTTGCCCAGCTGGTCCAATTGCCAAGACTCCTTGTCAGGGGGGTGGGTACTAAGGTGTCTGGGCTTTTTAGTATGGTCATGGGCTGCATTCATGACCACCAAGTCTGCCATGGGGTGCTCGCCAAAGAAGGGCTTGCCCACCGCTGCATGGTAAAGGCGATCCGCCTCTGGCCAAAGCCGGGGTGGAAGAAGGGTGGTTCCATGTCACCTTAGTAACATCCTCGTATAAATCAATCAAAGGAGGCACCATCAAGGGAAGGATCTCCTCTTTCTGGAGGTATATAGCCAGGTGACAGCACTCTGGATAAAGCTCCTCTGTCTCCCAACCCATGAGGGATTGGGTATGGCATATCACATCAACAAAAGAGGGATAGTCAGGGGGAGACTTGGGAGTCTCCTTAGGAGGCTCCTGACCATCACAGGAACCTCTTTAATCCAGATCCCCTTGTGACCCCCAGAAGACCCTGCAGTATGGGGTTTGCTAGGTCCTGCCTGGTCTGGATCTCGAGGATGGGAGTCGAGGGGAGGAGGAGGAGAAGGCCACCTGGGTGCATCCTTGTTCTACATAAAGGTCCACCAGGCCATAAATAAGGCATAATAATCCACTGGTGGAGGAGCACTGTAAGGTGGATAAGGGTATTGAGGAGGAGGGTACTGGTACATCGGAGGAGGAGCTGGCATTGTGTACCCTGGCATAGGTCCAGCAGGCACCAGCTGGGGATCCCTGGGAGGGCCAGTGGACATCAGTTGTGGCACAGGCTGTGCCTGAGGTGATGATGATGGCTGTGGAGTCATCAGTGGAGGCATCAGCATAGCTGGTGTCAGCCTAACAGGCGAAGGCTGGTGTCGGTCTTTGAAGTAGCTTACATTGGCCCCAGAGATGAGGCTGGCACCTGCGGGGAAAATTCCCCTGAGGCAGGGGTAGAGGTGTTGCCTGTGCAGTAGAAGAGGTGAGCGCTTGCTCAGGGTGATGCCTGGAAGGGCTATTGCTGGCCTGGTGTCATGGACTGATGAAGGCAATGCCTTGACCAGGGAGGGGGGTTGATGGGCAAAGACCCATGACCTGAGGTTTCAACCCCAGTCGAGCTGCCTGGCTGAGGACCCATAGGAGTTAAGGGCCTGAGCATCAGGGGCTGGGAGGCGGGGGAGAAATTCGCTGCACCGAAGAGCCACAGCTCGTGATGGAAATGAGGGTGGATGGCTGTACCACTGGCAACCCGCAGGGAGTGAGGGCTGCCGAGGAAGGAGGGGCCAACCCACTGTGGGAGGAAGACCCAGAGGCAGAAGCCAGTCTATCAGTGATCACAAGCAAGAGGCTGACAGAAGATGGTGCCAGTGTTTATGCTTCCCTCTAGACTTCTTCTCCTTCTGGGAAAGAAAAAGAAGATGCCCTGAAAGACTGAGCTGGGGAAGTGGAAGAGCTTTTAGTCTGAAGCTCCTTCTCCATCGCAGCCAATTACTGCTGTAGCAGGTAGCTTTTAAGGGTCTTCAAGCTGCGTCTCCATGTGGTCTGGTTGAAGTCCTGGCAGTGATGGCAGGCCTCAGTGTTGTGGCTGGGGCCCTAAGCAGAGCAGGCAGGAAGAGTGACCATCTTTGGCGGGTATCTGCTTGCTGCAGGCACACTTCGTAGGCCAGTCAGAAAGCAAAGCTGGAGGAGAAGAAGACATAAATGAGATGTAAGAAATACCGAAAATCGATGTTAATACTAATAGAGAAAAAATAAATAAATTGTGGATAAAAGCGAACAAAATGGTGGTCGACTGAAATAGATGTCAGTGGAGGTCCAACATGCGTGGGTCAACGGTGGGAAAAGAACTGCCGTAGGTCTAGGAAACCACCCTCTTTATAGGATAGGTGGACGTCAGCATGCTGATGTCGGCAAGGGCAGTCTCCCATGATAGACTGCTATATGTTTTCCACGTAGTCCTGGCAACTGGCGATTTCAGTCCTACCGGTGTGGCCTGCTGCAAGAGCCCTCTCGAAGCAAGGTGAGAACCTCTTCTCTATATGGAGGAGAAAAAAGGAAGTGAGCTGTCTGTGTCTGCCTTCTCTCTCTAGAACTTAAGGAGAAGGGAAAAGAACCCCCTCCTCCCTGACCAAAATCCTAGAGCCCTCCGGGGGTTCCAGCTGGATATCAGCCCTTTAGTAAAGGGAGAAGGCAAATGGAGCTGGCACTGCACAGAAGCCTGGCCATGAGGTGAAGGTGGGTGGAAAGCAGTAATGAATGGTGAAGATATCTTGGAAGATCAAGAATTATGGTGAGTATGTAATTTTCATATCTTCCAGAGATCAATCTTCACCATTCATTACTGGTCGGTGAGTACCAAGCTGCCACCTTAGGTGGCACTGGCACACCCTGAAGGAGAAAGGTCCCTCAGCCTCTTGTGAGGGATGCACAAGAGAAGGAGTCCCCTCACGGGTCCAGTGGGACTCAAGACTGGTCAGAGGCAGGCAGGAACTCCAGATACCTGGTAGTGGGAAGATGCCCTGCTAATTCCCACTTGACCCTGGGGAGAAAGAATGGGCCCCTTGGAAAAGTGAGGCAATCACCCTACACCGAGCCAAGGGTGATAACCTGGAAAGGCAGAGCCATGCCATCTGCTTAATGCAGACCGTTGCTCCCACAAGCCTGGACGGTACTGCAATGCGTTGCAAGATGCCCTTGATTGGTGTCTCGCTAGCATTAGGCCATGGGTGGCAAGGCTGATGGCCCACCTGGTTGCCTCACTATCAGGCATGGATGCCAGGAATTGACCCAGCATCACCCACAGGTGCCTGGCATAAGCAGCCTGATGTGCCTGGTGTACCAAAATATACAAACAGAGGCACACTGCTGAGAACACCCTTCTACCCCAGTGATCAAACTCAGCTGAGTCAGAGTCTGGGGGTGTTCGTGCCTAGGGTGATGATGCCCAGACGGGGTGTCCAGCAGCTCCACTCCTGAAGAAGGATGGGACATAGCACCTGGAGACCCCACTGGAGCATAGTACCTGTGCTGGCAGTCCCTCAGGGCTGGAATAGGGGCTGAGGGGTTCTGCCAGACACTGTGTGATGCATCCATGAAGGGTTGAAGCCATGGAGGGATCACAGTAGATTCTGAACTGTATTCCCCAAGGAATGACAGTGTTGAATGCGCAGGGTTGTGACCTATGAAATGGGACAGGTGCAGCTCCTCTATCATCTCTGATAGGAGGTAAGATCAGCATCAGAGGAAAAGTTGAATGGAGGTATCCCCCTCCTCAGAGGAGGAGGTTGGAGATTTGGAAGAATTATGTTCAGAGGGAGGTGGTTCTGGGGCCTGAGGTGTGAAGATGACTTCATGCAGGGTTCTAAGGTACCGGGGATACACAGCTGCCATTGCCCTGAACTGTTCCCAAGTTATAGGCCCTGTAGGGCCAGAAAGACCTGGAAAAAAAGGAATGGGAGGCATAAGTAGGGGAGGGGAGAACGGTCATGAGAGATCACACCAGCACCTAAGCTAGCGCTGCAGAAGTGAGCAGGGCACCCTTCCTTAGGGAGGGGGCTGTGCAAACCACCCACTGAAGGTTGCCCAACCATGGAGGGGTAAGCTGAGTGATGCCCTCAGGGGGAACCACCAGGTGAGGAGATCGGAGCCATGCTGGTCCACAATGGTGGCCCCTATCCCCACTGACTGCAGATCCTGCCCAACTAAGTGGAAAGAGAAGACCTGAATACATGCTCTGGATTCTAGCCTGACTTCTAGCTGCTTTGGGAACAGCACAGGGTGCCAACTTAGGCCTCCCAACCCCTGCCCCTCAACAAAGGCTGAACAGGAGCTGAAGAATCCACAAGAGGGGGATAGGAAGCTCCAGCACCGGTGGCGGCTCCGGAATGCTGCACAGCACCAGCACCTGAATCAGTGCCTTCCGTGGCACTGGAAACAGGGCCAGCACTGGAGGAGGCACCATCCCCTGACCTAGCACTGTGCTTGGCACTGTCCTCTCCCTTGGCGCTGGGGTTGGCACCAGCGGCGTCTCTGACATGAAGGACAGCACCAGAGTTGGCACCAAGTTGGGGACTCCCAGACCCCACAGAAGGCCTTCTGCTAAGAAGAGGGGAGTCCCGGAGATCAGAAGAATCAGGCAGCCAGTCAGGATCATCCCGGTTATTGTCTGAAGATGAAATATACAATACAAGCTCACGGCTTCAGAGCATATATGAAGGAGCCATCAGGTGATGAAACCAATGAGTGCCAGGGGGGCCACCCTGTGGACTCCCTTCTCCCAGCACCATGAGCAGAGTCTGAAGGGGACCCAGCTGTGCAGCTGGTACAACCCCACTCACCGACACCAGAAGTGGTGACAGGACCTGATGCGGCACTAGGCCGCGACACCAAGGAAACCACCAGGGCTGGCCCAGTGTATAGCTGAGACCTCTAGATTCTAAAGGGAGACAATTCTTGGGATTATTGATCAGCCTTAGCCAGTAAGTAGCAAGCCTAAATTCCACAAATGAGATCATAGGTAATCTACCTAATTCAGATCCAACTACGACAATTGTCATAGAAGAGGGCACCTGTAAAAAGTGCTTTGTAAGAAAACAATAATGGGGTTTCTAGATTAACCATTACTTGTAACCCCATGCCTCAGCCTCATAAAGTAGTATAGGATTAATGTTTGCTTCACTGTCTTTGAGTGCGGGGGCTACTGTATTACCTCCATATTTATAACCGAACCTTAGGAGGGCCTTTCCCATGTTTGGCTTTAATACACTGACCTCTTAAATGACATGTCTATTTGCAATCAGGTGTAATCTTGATTCCCAAATAGATGTATTCTAGCGATGTCTCAACCAGTTCTTTGTTCAAGCAAAATTTGGCTGGGGATTTTTTGTCAAACACCATCATTTTGGTTTTCTTTAAGTTGATTTTTAAATCAAGGACTTAAGCTTTTTGGTGGAAAATGTCCATTTTTCTTTGCAATCTTTTAGGAGTCAAAGCAAACAGAACTACAACATCAGCATAAGCCAGTAAATGGCATGGTTTGTTATTAATTAGTGGGGGATCAACTTGGTCAGAATCTTCAAAGAATAATAAAGAGTCTATGTAAATGTTACATAACGGGAGCCAGTATGCATCCCTGTTTAACCCCCTTGTTGGTTTTAAAAAAATTCTGATTTGTTACCTTTATTGTCATATCTTATAGCAGTGCAAGTGTTTGAGTAAATAAATAGGGATTAGCAAATTTACATAGAAATTGTCAGCAGGGCATACTCTATTACTGAAGGATAGAGTCAGAAAAAATGGAGGAAAGGTGGCTATCCATATTAGGGAGGGAATTAACTCTACGGAGGTGTGGGGAATGTAGGAAGGGGTGGAGGCACTGTGGTTCACCCTGAAGACAGGAAATACCATAGTTTTTTCTCTCTGTCCTCTCCTTTTTAAAAAAAACAAAAACAAAACAGTATACCAGGTTTTTACCAAGGAGTAAGGAAAAACAGATCCCTCAAATATGAGCACTCAAAAGAAATGTGAATTATGTACCTACCGTAATTCTTGATCTTCTTGGGTGAAGTCTCCACCACTCATTCACACTGATGGGACTACACCGGAGGCACTAGGACCCAGCAGGAGATAAAAGTCTTCAGGAGGGCCAGTGCCTAGGTAGGGCCGCGAAGAAGCGGCACCATGAGCTCAGCTCGCACCGTATAGGCTACCTGGCATCAACCCTCCAACCACCTCAGTACCTTTTTTACCAAGAAGGTGCAGCATAAACCAACCTAGTGAAACTAACCTATTGTTGGACATAAGATAGTCCGAATGACCACTGTAAGAAGGGTCAACACAACAGAATCTTAATAGCCCAACCATCGAGGGAGTGAAGACCACAAACAGGTAAGTGAGCTTGGGGGATGACAGGTGGGCATGCGAATGAGTGGTGGAGGCTTCATCCAAGAGGATCAAGAATTATGGTAGGTATGTAATTGACGGGTGCCGTGTTCGTGGACTTGACCAAGGCATTCGACTCAGTTGATCACCAATTGTTGATTTCTAGGCTTGGGTCATTGGGAGTTGGTGAGTCTTTCTTGGACTGGACGAGGGATTATTTAACAAATAGGTTTCAAAGGGTTAAATATAGGGGTGCTGTATCAGACTCTGTAATGGTTAAGTGTGGGGTTCCACAAGGTTCTATTTTGGGGCCACTTTTGTTTTCTTTGTTTTTGATCAACTAGTAAGTGTGATTAATAATGCTTCTCTAACACTTTAACGTGACGATGCAGTAATTTATATGCAGGGTTTGTCATTTGGAGATCTAGGTGTTTCTTTAATAGAGGAAATGTGCAATTTTTCAGTCTTCACTTATGGCCTGTAAATTACTCTTAAACAAATCTAAGACAAAGGTGATGGTTTTTGTATCCCCACCTAGACTGAGATCTGAGGTTGGTACTTTGGAAGTTAAATCTTTGATGGATTACTGTTTGACTATGTTGATACATTTCAATATCTTGGGGTATTACTAGATTCTCATCTAAGTTATGAATCTCATTTTTGAGGGTTACCTCAAGAATACATTGTAGATTAGGTTCTTTGTACAGAATCCGTTCATTTCTTATTCCTGAGTCTAGGCTGGTTATTTCAAATTGCTGCTTACTTCCTATTGTGAACTATGCAGCTATGATTACTGACACTGCTTCTAGACAGTGATTTCAAAGAAATCCACTTTACTTCACTTGATAGCTAAGTTTGCTTTAAATTGTTCTAAGTCATCTCATCATTGTGTGATTTTGAAAGAAATGAGCTGGTTACGGTTTCATTAAATTTCCAATACTGTGTGCCAAGTTCATATATAAAGTTATGGACTCTGAATTCCACATAGTATTTCAAAGTTTTTGAGACCACATATTGATGGTCATTATTCTAGACATAGGTCAGACAGTAGGTTTCTGAGATTCCTTTTATGAAATCTAAAAGTGGACAAAGATCCTTTGCTTATATTGCTCCATTCATTTGGAATGAAATTCCTCAAGATATTAGGTGGTTGTGTTCTGTCAAAAAGTTTGCCGATGCATTAAGGATGTATTTCAATCTCAATTTAATTGTAACTGTTTTTATGAATTTTTTATGAATTTTATACGTAACAAAGACATTTTTGTCTGCAATTTGCTGCATTGTATATGTATGTTTGATTATGTATTGTCTGTATGCAATATATGTGGGTCGCACCTGTAAAAGGAACTTGTTTCCAGTGTGCTTACCCGTTAAGCGAATAAACAAACATATCTTCCTAGACATAAAGTCTCCACCACTCACTCACACTGATGGGAGAGTACTGAGCCAAAATCCCCTGAGATGGGTGGCGGGAGAGAGAGAAGCTCACTTAGGACAGAAGTCCTTTAAGGATTGTCCTGCCAAAGGACTGATGCTGCCTGGCATGGACATCCCAGGTGTAGTGCTTTACAAAAGTGTGCATGAAGTTCCAAGTGGCTGCATTGCAGATGTCCGCAATGGGCACGTTCCGGATTTCTGCCAGAGATGCCGCGACTGCTCTGATAGAATGAGTGTATACTTTGCCTTCTAGCTTAGCCTCTGCCATAGAGTAGCAGTGGCAAAGGCATGCCACTAGCCATGCTGAAATACATCTGATAGCAACAGGATGACCCAGTCAGGCCATGCTGAAGTAGACAAACAGTTGTTCAGGTGTGCGGATTTCCTTAGTTCTAAGTAGAAATGCAAGGATCTCTTCACATCCAGGGAATGTAGATACGCTCGCCCTCATTCTGGAAGTTCGTGAAGTAGGTAAGAAGGACCAAGGGTTGATTCAGATGGAATTCTGAGACAAGCTTGGGAAGAAACAGACTGGGTCCTAAGAACCACCTTATCTTTGTGAAATACAGTATATGGGGGGGTCTGTGACCAAAGCATGTATTTCAGACACTCTGTGGGCGGAAGTGATGGCTACAAGGAAGGCTGTATTCCAAGTCAGAAATTTCAGTTCACAAGTTGCTAGGGGCTCGAAAGGTTTACGAGTGAGCATGTCTAGCACAAGGTTAATGTCCCAGGCTGCTACTGGTCATCTGACCGGTGGCCTGGTATGTAGAATGCCCTTAAGAAACCTCTTGACCACAGGAAGCTGAGCCAGAGACACGGAGTGTACGAGCTCATGGTACGCTGAGATTGCACAGAGGTGAACCTTAACAGTCAAGTATTGCAGGCCTGTGTTTAGAGATCTACAAGATACTCTAGGACCTTGTTTGGTGGGCAGGAAAAAGGATACCAGGAGGATTTTGCACACCTGATGGAGAATCATTTCCACTTAGCCGTGTAAGTTTTTTGAGTAGCTGACTTGCACGCAGCTAACAGAATACCTGAGACCCTATGTGAAACATTAAACCTGTTCACCTCTATCTCTTCAGGAGCCAGGCATGGAGGTGAAGGGACTACAGGCTGGGATGGACCACAGAGCCCCGGGTTAGTAGGTTCATATAAAGTGGAAGCTGTCTTAGAGAAGTTTCCGATAATCTGTTGATTAATGGAAACCAGATCCGAGGAGGCCAGAATGGAGTATTCTGCCCCCCATGTCTCCAGTTTGAGCAGCACCCCCTGAACTAGAGGAAGAGGAGGAAATGCATACAGAAAGCGTCTTGTCCTCTGTAGTCTGAATGCATCCTGACAAAAAACGCCAGGTCCTGGATTTCTGGAGCAGAAGAGAGGCAGCTTTGCACTGAGTGGGGACACAAAAAGGTCCAAGTCTGGAGTTCCCCACTCTTTGAAGAGTGATTACACGATGCTTGTGTCAAGAGACCACTCGTTAGGATCTGTCTCAGTTCTGCTGAGATGATCCACCAGATCGTTCAAGACTCCTGGCAGGCAGACCACCTGGATCAGAGCTTTGTGCTCTAGGCACCATTCCCACACTCTCATCGCTTCCCTGTTTGTTGATGTAGTACATCACTGTCTTTTTGTCCATTTGAAAGAGAATGGTCTCATGACAGAATATGTCCTTCAAGGTCCAAACTGTGTAGAGGATGGTGCTCATTTCCAGAACATTTATGTGAAGCTGAGATTCATCCTGACTCCAATGACCCTGGGTGTGGAGATCCTGGCAGTGAGCTCCCCATCCCAGCAGGAATGCATCCATGGTGATGGAGATCTGGGGATCTGGAAGGGCAAAGGGATAACCTTTACAAAGGTTGTCCTCCTGAGTCCACCAGGTGAGCGACCATTTCAGCGGTAACGTCACCTTGATGTGAAAGGACTGTGGGTGTGTGGTCAGTGACCACTGAGTGTTGAGCATCCATTGAGTAATTCTCATGTGAAGGTGAGCCAGAGGCACAGTGAACATTGAGGATGCCATGAGACCCAGCATCCACTGCATTGAGAGAGCTCAGACTGAGCTGTTTTCTCTGATGAAGCGGGCCATCTGGAGGATGTCGCTCCTTCTGTCCTCCAGAAGAAAAAATTACTTACCATAGTAATCTTGTTTCTTCCCAGTGATTTGCAGATATTCATAACTTTATGCAGTAAGCCTGAGGGGTTGGACTGCCTGGAGAGATGGAACACATGCAAATGATGGAACACTTTGCATGTGAGCATCTTTCAAACACTGCCTCTACTAACTGCCTGTGTTCTAACCTCTTCAGGTTTTATAAAGGAGCCTGAAAAGGTAGGCCCAGAATAATGTAGTACTAAAATTTTTTATCATTAAAATTCGAGTTACCTAACAATATGGATTTACCAAAAAAATAAGCCTCCAACTGGAGGAACAAATAATTAAGTAAAGTTAGAACAACATGCCAAAAAATACCAAAAAGATAAACACAATGAAACTCTGTTCACCTAATACAGGTGCAAAGGAAAGAATTTCACTCCAAGGGTGTATTGTGACATGGTGGCACCAGCATGTGGAGTTCAGAGGCTGAAGTTCTGGAAGGGGAGGTAGGGAGGGAAGTTACGAATATTTGAGCATCACTGGGAAGAAACAAGATTACTATGGTAAGTAATTTTTTCTTCTAACCCCAGTAATGCTCAGTATAATCATAACTTTATGCAGACTACCAAGCAGTACCCCTGGAGGTGAGCACAGGACTCTGTTTTGGAAACAGACTTTGCAGGACTGCTGTGCCAAACCTAGCATCACTCCTGGATAAACTATCCAGGTTGCATTATTTTGTAAAGGTGTGTACTGTTTTCCAGGTAGCAGCTTTACATATATCTACCAATGGGACATCCCTGGCAGCTGCTAAAGTAGCAGCTGTCCCTCTTGTAGAATGAGCCCTCAATCCTGATGGGGGCTCCCTACCAGCATTAGTGTAACAGAATTGGATACACTGGACTATCCATCGAGAAATGGATCTTTTTGAGGCTGGATTACCTTTTCCTACATCCCCATAAGTCAGGAACAATCGCTTTCTATCCTGGCTAAGGTCTTTAGTGGCTCATGTAATAACTGAGGACCCTCTTCACATCCCAAACTATGAAGCCTCCTTTCACCAGAAGTGGCACGATTGGTGAAAACGACAGGAAGAGTGATGGATTGATTTAAGTGAAAATCAGAGACCACCTTGGAGAGAAATTTTCTGTTTGTTCTAAAGACTACTTTATCCCTATGAAAAGAGATATAGTCCTGATCTATACAGAGAGCCTGAAGCTCGCTGATTCTTCTTGCATAAGTCATTGCTACTAGAAAAACTGTTTTCCAAGTAATTCTTCTTGCAGAAGTCATTGCCACTAGAAAAACTGTTTTCCAAGTGACATATTTTAGATGAGCTGTAGCCATGGGCTCAAACGGAGCAGACATGAGCTTAGCTATACACACATTCAGGTCCCAAACTGGCAATGGTGGCCTGTGAAGGGGGGATGCAAATGATTCAGGCCCTTAAAGAACCTTTTAAAAATAGGGTCTGAAGCTAATGTTACATTTTTCCCCAGCAGAAAGGTAAGCAGACACTGTTGCAAGGTGTACCTTCAAAGAACTGGGCTATAGACCCAGAGAATATAAATGGATGAGATAATCCAATACCACTGGCAATCCAGCCTGGGCACTGTACCAGAGTCTTGCCCAAACACCAGATAGAAAATCTCTTCCATTTGGAAGAATAGATTTTTGTAGTAGAGGGTTTTCTGTAACCTCTTAGAATATTTAAGACAGGTTCAGAAAGTTTTAAATTAGCATATTCTAAGTCCTCAAGAGCCAAGCTTTGAGAGTAAGGGACTTGAGATTCGGCTACAACAGAGTTCCCCTGGTTGGAGCTCAGTAGGTTTTGCCTCCAAACGAGATGTATTGGGTTCACAACAGACATTGAGAGCAGAAGAGAGTACCATGGCTGCCTTGGCCATTCTGGAGCTATCAAGATCAGTGATGCTGCATGGGATCTGAGCTTGACCAGTACTCTGTAGATCAGAGGGAAAGCATAATGGAACCTTCCTGACCAATCCAGACTCAGAGCATCCAGAGTAAGTGTTCCCTGATCTGGTGGTCTGCAACAATACTGTGGCAAATGGTGGCTCCGGTGGGATGTGAACAAGTCTATCTCAGGAGTGCCCTACCTTCTGAAAATAACTTGTACCACCTGTCTCACTGTTTAGGGTCCATTTGTGATGGGCCTGATTTATTCAACTCAATGCATCTGCGAGGGTATTGTCCTTCCTTAGCAAATGAATTGCCTGTAGAGATACTCCCAATGAGTAGGCCAGAGCCCAAATCTTTATGGCTTCTGTGCAGAGAAGGCCTGACTTTGTTCCTCCCTGCTTGTTTATGTAATACATTGTGGTGGTATTGACTGTTCTGACCTGTACCACCCTGCCCTGGACTAGGGAAGAAAAAGTTTTTAGAGCTAGCAAAACTGCTCTGAGTTCCAGTAGATTTATGTGCTGAAGGGGCTCTGGGGCTGACCAAGTGCCCTGGGTTGTGTGTTTACCTATATGGGTGCCCCATCCCAAAATGGATGCATCTGTTGTGAGACCCACTGAAGGATCTCTTTCTGAAAAGGAACTGTTTGCCTTAAATTGGATTCCTCCTTCCACCACAGGAGGGCCTGTAGCAGTGCCCTTGTTACTGGAATAAGCTTTGAAAAGGGATATTTTCTCTGACACCAGTGAGACCTGAGGTGGAACTGGATGTCTCTCGTGGAACCTGGACCCCAGCACTGAGCCTGTGGAAGCAGCCATGTGGCCCACTAGCTGGAGAAACTGTCTTCAGTTTTTAAGTTGTGCAGCCTGAAAGAGTTTGTTATTAACTGAATGCTCTTTACCCTCTCCAGAGGCAGATATGCTCTGGCTTGTAAGGGTATTGATCTCTGCTCCTATGAACTGCAATACCTGTGCAGGAGTGAAGACTGACTTTTTGTAATTGATCAGGAATCCTAGAGACTCCAGGAGGTCCTGTGTGACCTTCAAATCTTGCTGCATTTGCAGGGGAGATTTTCCCATGACCAACCAGCCGTCCATGTAAGGAAAAACAGATATTCCCTGTCTGCAAAGATGTGCCACTACAGCTGCCAGGCACTTTGTGAACACCCTTGGGGCAGAACAAAGGCCAAAAGGCAGGGTTGAAGACTAGTAGTGACCTAAAGGGAGTCTGAATCTGAGGTATTTTCAGTAAGACTCCTTTATGGGGATGTTGAAATAGGCATCTTTCAAGTCCAGTGATGCCAAGCAGTCTCCTTTTTGACATGTTGGCAGAATCAGAGCCAAAGTTACCATTTTGAACTTTGTTTTTTTCAGGAGCTTGTTTAGAGCTCTTAGATCCAATATAGGCTGCCACTCCCCACTTTTCTTTGTGGTTAGGAAGTATCTGAAATAGAAGCCCTTTCCCCTCAGAGATTTTGGAACTGGCTCCACTGCTCTCAACTGTTGCAGGTTTCAAACCTCTGCCTCCAAGAGCATCTTTTCTGCTATGGACTGAGGGAGAAATGAAAACTCTGGACTTTTGATGAGGAAAGGACTTGAATTCCAGAGACAGACCCTGACCCACCACCTCCAGAACCCACTTGTCTGTGGTGATGTTCAGCTAAACCTGGAGGAAGTGGAACAGTCTGCCTTCGACAGGTAGGGAGGAGGCAGCCTGTGGTTCAGGGAATCTGTTTGGTCTGTGACTGAGGCTGAGTATGGGATCCTCGCCTCAAGCCCCTTCTGCCCCTGCCCCTGGAGTATCCCTGCTGTGGATACTGCTGGTACTGAGGTAAGGCTACTGGTTGGAAGAAGGGCCTGATGTAAAAGGACCTGCCCTGGCCTCCCCTTCCATAAGGCCTGCTGGATGGAGAAGCTCACTCTTTGGCAGAGTTGCTTCTGTAAGTGGCCTTATATTCATCCACCTTCTTCATGTATGCCACAGTGGACTCCCCAAAGAGGATTTCCCTCTAGGGGAAAATCCAAAGCCTTTGATTGTGTATCCTGAGTGAGGTTTGTAGCTCTGAGCCAAGCAAACCTCCTCTGTGCCACCGTATTCGTCATCCATCTGGCTGCAGTGTCATTTGTGTCAGCAGCCATCTGGAATTGGTACTTAGCTGCCTCTAACCCAAACCTGGCAGTTTCAGCCAGGTCATCTGACAAGGGCGAGGGAGCTTTCTGAGACATGGCCAGGACTGACTGCCACAGGGATTTTTGATACTGGGCAGCGTATGCCTGGAAGGAAGCCTGATGCATAGCCAGAGAGGCTGACAGGTACCCTTTTTTGGCCATACTTTTGATTTTTCTAGAGTCCTTGTCTGGAGGATGTGAGGACAGAGGGACCCTAGCATTGTCACAGGTGGCTTGCTGTATGACCCCCTGGTGGTCTGGGTGGGAGAAGAGAAAATCAGCTCCCTCCCTTTCCAGCTGGTACTTTTTGTCCATCCTCCTGTCTATTGGAGGAGTGGAATTTGGTGCCTGTAAAATCTTTAATGCATCTTTTTTAAATAATTTATAGATAAGGAGGAGGAGAACCTTTCTGGGTGTTAACCCCATCATCTCTAGGTACTCCACCTCCTCCTCATCTTCGATTTGTTCAGTGGTGGAGATGTCCAGTGCATCTGCCATCCTCCTGACAAAGGTAAAATGGGATGAAAAATCCTCAGACACCCTTGGAGGAGAACCAAAGTCCTGTTCAGGGGACACTTCTGGTTCTATTGGTCCCTCATCATCATCATCATCATCACCATCACCAAAAGTATCCACTCCTTCTTGAGGGAGAGGATGCACATTACTGCCAACCTGGGGACCCTTGGGGAGGGGGGGCAGGAGGCTGTTGAGGAGGAACTACTGCCTGTAGAGACTGAATTATTTTAAAGGCCTGAGCAATCTCTTGGGTCATAGGTACAGGCAAAGCAGTCACAGAAGTCCCCAGTTTAGCAGGCGAGGGTTCTGTGTGCTTCAGTTTTTTGCTTCTTTTAGCAGAAACCAGGGAGTCAGCCAGTTCAGTAACTCTTTTTGTTCCCGTCTCAGGGGCAGGAACAGACAAAGATGTGGGTTCAGCCACAATATCTTGGGGTATCGGCTGGTCAGAGCCAGAGGGACCCCTTGGAATTTTCTTTTTAAGCCTTTCAAGGTGTTTCTCAATGGTCTTTTCAGGGAATGTTTTACATACATCACATTCCTCTTTTAAATGATCTAAGCCCAGACAAACTACACAAAGTTTGTGTTTGTCTGCTTTTGCAAACACCTCTCCACATTGAGTGCAGTTTGTGAAACCGGGTTCACCGGTTTTCTTTTGGGTTTTCAACATAATTCAAAAACAAGCAACCACTAAGAAAGAAACACCCCTTTTTTTTTTTTTTTTTTTAAATCAGTTCCGGAACCGAAGAGAAACCGATGGAACCGGACCGTTTACAAAATATGGAACCAGGTTAGCGGTTCAGTAACTGAGATTTATCGATTACAAAAAATAAGTAAAATTAACTTTTTAAAGTGTAAATAATGTAGTTCTTTAGTCAGAGAACCCCGATTTCAATGAAAACTATCCCGGTTCTCCCACGGATATCCCGAACCGAGAGGAACCGAGAAAAACAATAAATTTAAACGTAAATAAGATTAATTATACAAAACAACTAGTAGAGGCAAAAGAAAATATACTTAAGGTCAGTATATGTCATTTTCTTCACGCAGGAGAAAGTGGACGAACGGCACTCCGAGTGACCAGACTTTTCAGGTGGAGAGAAAAATCTGAAGAGGTTAGAACACAGGCAGTTAATAGAGGCAGTGTTTGAAAGATGCTCACGTGCAAAGTGTTCCATCATTTGCATGTGTTCCATCTCTTCGGGCAGTCCAACCCCTCAGGCTTACTGCATAAAGTTATGAATATACTGAGCATTACTGGGGCTAGAAGAAAAGGCTTTCGAGTTGGAGGTATCCAGAAGGGCTCCTATGAAGAGGAGCTGCTGGAAGGGCTGTAGCTGTGACCTTCCCCAAGTTTAGCAGGACTCCCAGGGATACGAGGAATTTTGAAGCCATAGCTATGGCTTCCGGAGTCTCTTGTCTTGAGGGGCTCGTGAGAAGCCAATCGTCCAGATATGGGAACACCTGAATACCAAGCTTCCTCAGATGCGCTGCAAGAACTGCAAAGCACTTTGTAAAAAATTGAGGCGCCGAGGATAGCCCAAAGGGCAGGACTCTGAACTGGTCGTACTGACCCAACACCACAAACCTGAGGTATTTGTGGTGGTTTGGGTGAATGAGAACATGTTGGTAGGTGTCCTGCATGTCCAGGGAGGCTAGCCATACGTGTTGATGAATCAGAGGTAAGAGTGTACCGAGTGATATCATCTTGAACTTTTCCTTGTAAAGGAACTTGTTTAACTTCCTGAGATTGATAACAGGGTGCATGCCGCCTGTTTTCTTTGGAACTAGGAAGTAATGGGAGTAGAAACCTGTGTTCCGCTGATCCAGCGGGACTGCCTCTACTGCCCTGTTGTTTAGAAGGCTGTGGATCTCGGAAGCAAGAAAGTCTGACTGAGAGACCGATAGCCTGGGCTGTCATTTGGGTGGATGATCCAGAGGGGTTTCCGACAGATTTAGAGAGAATCTTTTGCAGATTATTCTGAGCACCCATTTGTCTGATGTGATTGACTTCCACTGGTTGTAAAACTGAGTCAAACACCCTCCTACTGCCGAGGAAGAGTCACCCTCAGATAGCTGAGGTGGGACTTGGGCCGGGATCTCAGAGGGTGGCACTAGGCTCTTTAGGGCCCTGTGCCTTCTGCTGCATTTTCTTTTGTGGCTGAGGGGTTTGGTTTCTGTTAAAGCCCCGTCTGCCTTTACAAGGAAAGGACTGATGGTTAAGAAACTGACTGTTCCTGCCCCTTTGAGGGGCTGCAGATGGCCGTTTTGATGACTGTTCTAGTCTTCTGTGTGGCCTCTAGTGCCTGCTTGACCTGAGGACCAAACAGGTACATACCATCAATAGGCAAGGCCATAACCCTCTGTTGGGCATCATTTGTGAAGCCCGAGGTGCACAACCAAGAGTGGTGATGGGTGCAAGTACTGGTCCCTGCTGCTCTGGAGGCAGTGTCAAAGGCTTTCATGGCAGTTTTGAGCTGTTGATTATTGGATTCAATACCTCTAGTAATGGTTTGAAGAAGCTCTGTGTTAACTTCCAAATCTGGAAGAGCTTCTACCCTAGCCTTGAGTGAATGCCAGAGTATATACTCATATTGAGAGAAGTAGCCCTGGTAGCTAGCAATGTGCATGCCCAGGGTGGAAGCAGCAAAGACTCACTTTCCCAAAGTGTCGATTTTGTGAGATTCTTTGTTTATTGGATGTGCCAGAGATTCTTTCGGAAAAATACTTTGTCATTCTCTGCCAGGACAACTATGGCATCAGCAAAGGCTTGCGAGGCCAGAATGGGTCGACCTTGGGAAGGGCATATTTCCTGTCTATGGACTTAGCCACAGAGGGAATAAGTGCCAGATTATCCCACACCATTTGCGAAAGTGTGAGTCTCAAAAGAGGGTTGCACGAAGGGAGTCAATTTCACAGGAATGTCTGGAACATGCAGGTACTGCAGACACAGCAACTTCCCAGGACTGATTTCCAAAGTCTGGAGAGAGAGAGAGAGAGAGAGAGAGAGTGGTTTTCAAATTTCTAAGCAGAGACTTAAAAGAAAGGTCTTCGGCCCAAGGTTCTGCTGAAAGAGGTTTATTCACTGCCCCTAGAGAGAAATTATCATCAAAGTCGTCCTCCAATCGAAGATCAGGCTCAGGCTCAACAGCATCTCCTACTAGTCCCGAAGGGACTGTATAGATAGGAAAAGAAGGAGGAGGAGCAGGAGCACTGTGAATCGGAGTCAAAAACCCCTGCATCGCATGTGGAACCGCAGGCGTTCTCAGCGCTGCCACAGGAGGCACCAGCGCAGGACGCGGCAGTGAGTGTGGTACCGGAGAAGCCGGTGACGCCAAAACAGAAGTTCCCAACCCTCGACTCACTGAGGAAAAAATGAAGAAATTCAGCAGGAGATAAAGGCACCAGAGTGGACCCCTGTGTCACAGCCATATGAGGGAGATAAACACCAGAGCACGGCGTCAATGGCACCAGAGAAGGCGCCACGTGACTAGGAAGCCCCAACCACCCTGCCTGCAGGTCCAAAACCGACAGGCCCGAAGGCCCCGGTGATGGACTCGCCGGCTCGGGCAGATGGGACAACTGCTGAACCCATTGTTCCATAAAAGCGGCCCAATGGTGAAACTGCTCACCAGAGGACCCACCAGTAGGCGGGTAGGGACTCAGGAATCGAAGATGCCTGCCACCAGAAACAGGGGCTGGAGGGGACCACGGAAGGGACTGAGTCTGGCCCCTGCCAGTAGTAACTGATGATCGACATGCAGATGTACCAGAAGGCGACCTCGAGCTGTGCCATTTCTTTTTGAACCGGGAGGCTGAAGAACTCGAGGCCGAGCGGTACTGAGCCCTCGAAGAGGATCGAGAATGGGACCGCTTCCTTTTGTGCTTTTGGGAAGACCGCCTATCCCCCTGAGCAGCGGACTGCCTATAGTCAGACCCAACCCTCCGTAGAGGGCAGCAGACCACACCCAGCCCTGCTGACAGAACAGCTTTCATGCAAAGTCTCCCTACTGTCACCTGCCCCATTCATGGTCAATTCCATCAAAGGAGGGCTGAAAACTTCTTCTGACAAAAAATTTACTCAATAAATTTACTTATTTTTCTTTTAAACTGGCAAGAAAATAATAAAACTAATCGAAACTGAAAGACTATAGCTGCTGTCATACAGACATGAAGTTTTGACTCCCGGAGGGTGAGCGACGTCATCACTGAAGTGCACTCGACAGCGGGAAAAAAGGTACGAGGCGGTTGGAGGGTCGACACCAGGTAGCCTATACGGCATGAGCTTAGCTTGTGGTGCTGCTTCCTCGCAGCCCTACCTAGGTGCTGGCCCTCCTGAAGATTTTTGGCTCCTGCTGGGTCCTAGCACCTCTGGCATAGTCCCATCAGTGTAAATGAGTGGTGAAGACTTTATGTCCAGGAAGATCCTGTGGTTCCCTCTCTTCTCAAATAAAAGAAATTAGAACATACAATAGTCACTCTATGGGTTGTTTGTTTGTTTATTCGCTTAACGGGTAAGCACACTGGAAACAAGTTCCTTTTACAGGTGCGACCCACATATATTGCATACAGACAATACATAATCAAACATACATATACGACACAACAGATTGCAGACAAAAATGTCTTTGTTACATATAAAATTCATAAAAAAATTCATAAAAACAGTTACAATTAAATTGAGATTGAAATACATCCTTAATGCATCGGCAAACTTTTTGACAGAACACAACCACCTAATATCTTGAGGAATTTCATTCCAAATAAGTGGAGCAATATAAGCAAAGGATCTTTGTCCACTTTTAGATTTCATAAAAGGAATCTCGAAAAACCTACTGTCTGACCTATGTCTAGAATAATGACCATCAATATACAGTCTCAAAAACTTTGAAATACTATGTGGAATTCCAGAGTCCATAACTTTATATATGAACTTGGCCACACAGTATTGGAAATTTAATGAAACCGGTAACCAGCCCATTTCTTTCAAAATCACACAATGATGAGATGACTTAGAACAATTTAAAGCAAACTTAGCTATCAAGTGAAGTAAAGTGGATTTCTTTGAAATCACTGTTGCAGAAGCAGTGTCAGTAATTATAGCTGCATAGTTCACAATAGGAAGTAAGCAGCAGTTTGAAATAACCAGCCTAGACTCAGGAATAAGAAATGAGCAGTTCTGTACAAAGAACCTATCTACAATGTATTCTTGAGGTAACCCTCAAAAAATGAGATTCATAACTTAGATGAGGATCTAGTAATACCCCAAGATATTGAAATGTATCAACATAGTCAAACAGTAATCCACCAAGAGATTTAACTTCCAAAGTACTAACCTCAGATCTCAGTCTTGGTGGGGTACCAAAAACCATCACCTTTGTCTTAGATTTAAGAGTAATTTACAGGCCATAAGTGAAGACTGAAAATTACACATTTCCTCTGTTAAAGAAACACCTAGATCTCCAACTGACAAACCCTGCGTATAAATTACTGCATCGTCAGCGTAAAGTGTTAGAGAAGCATTATTAATCACACTTACTAGTTGATCAAAAAACAAAGAAAACAAAAGTGGCCCCAAAATGGAACCTTGTGGAACCCCACACTTAACCATTACAGAGTCTGATACAGCACCCCTATATTTAACCCTTTGAAACCTATTTGTTAAATAATCCCTCGTCCAGTCCAAGAAGACTCACCAACTCCCAATGACTCAAGTCTAGAAATCAACAATTGGTGATCAACTGAGTCAAATGCCTTGGTCAAGTCCACGAACACGGCACCGTCAGACACCCTTTATCCATGCCATTAAGTACCGTTCGTGAACTCGACCAAGGCAGTCTCAGTACTCCTTCCTTTCTAAAACCATGTTGGTTCTGAGACAATAATCCAAAGCGATCCACATACCCAATCAACTGATTATAAACTATTCTTTCCTGAACTTTAGCTAAAGCAGACAAGATAGAAATAGGTCTGTAGTTACAAAACTCATGTTGTGAACCAGATTTAAATATAGGAGTAACCAGAGTATGTTTCCATATATTAGGTATAGTACCTGTAACAAAAGACAAGTTGAAAATAATACTAACTGGAAGTGCTATAACTGAGGCAACATCCGCCAATAAACTATGACATAAACCATCAGAACCTGCTGAGCTGTCCCTCTTAATACAACGCAACAACTTCTCTACTTCCTTCGGAGTAGTAGTCCTTAAGTACAGTTTAGGATTAACTGTAAGATCTTCAGTCAATCCCAAGTAGTTCACCTTGGACTGGTCACTAAAGGAATCAGGCAATGCAGTAAATTTCAAATTAAACTCGTTAGCTATCTTCAGTGGACAAGTCAACAAGTCACCGTTCAACCTCATTGAACCTGGTTGACAAACATTAGGCCTTATAAAATTAATTGTTTTCCAAAAAAGTAGTAGCGTTAGATAACCCTTCACATTGTTTATGACGAATATAGTCTGTTTTAGCCTTCCTTATCTTAGCCTTACATTGGTTCCTTAAAGTCCTATACGCATGGTAACCAGAAGCAGAATGGTTCATTTTACACATTTTCCAGGCCTTGTCTCGTTGTCTCATAAGTTTAATCAAAGGAGGTGTTAACCACCCATAAATTTTCCCTCGAACCCTTCTTTTAACAAGGGGAGCTAACTGGTCCAAAACATGTGTAAACTCAGTAATGAAAAAATGCAATGCAGAATCCACATCAGGGATAGAATATAAAAAAGACCAATCTATTTTACCCAACTCTGTACAAAAAGAATGTACATCAAATTTAGAAAAAAGATCTCGAAATCCTTATAATTGGCTTAGACTTCTTCAGTCCCCTGTGTTTCCAAATACAGAAGACTGGATGATGATCACTTAACGAATCAGAGGTCAAACCACATTTTATCATATTAATAGGTCTATTTGTTAATATCCAGTCCAGCAAAGTGTGATTTCCTGATCTATTATTGTGTCGAGTGGGCAAAGTAATAATTTGTTGTAAACCAGACTGAGACAAGACCGTATTTAACTTTGTTATATCTGAACCCATCAATTTAAATTAAAATCCCCAGTAGTGTTAACTCTGTAGAAACCCCAGTATTCAAAGCATTTACAAGTTCTTGTAAGCCTGATTTGCTACCATTAGGTGGAAGATATACACAACAAATAGTTAATTTTTGACAAATCCCAACAATAACTGAATAGTAATATGTTCACAATATTCCAAATTACTGTTAAATATAGTGGTCTCATTTACCATTAAATATTCCTTAACATAAAACAAAACCCCACCCCTCTACCAGTGACACGATCCTTTCTAAAAGTTTATAAGCAGGTATACAAAGTTCAGTATCAAGAACAGGTAAGGTTAACAGGTTTCAGTCAGTGCCAGAACATCCGGATTATATAAACTAATCCATGACTCCACCTCATGAAATTTAGATGTTAAGCTTAATACATTAAAATGCATAATTTTGAGGCCATATGAATGCTGCAAAAAAAAAATCACTATCTGCCATATGGTTTGCTAAAGGACCAGGGTTGCTTTCAACATTGCCAGATCGAATTAGCAAGAGAAAGCAATGTAACCAGGTTCTTATGCAAACAGGCATAACACATTTCCGTGTCTTATATTTCCTAACACTGTAACCCAAATTATAACACATGTATTTAACCTTTACACCAAATAAATGACTATAATTAAGAATAAACAGTTGAGTCTGGAACTCCAGAATCTGATTATTTTCATACGTTCTAAAGTCATTATTAACACACATAGAACAAAATAACCCATCAGTACACAAAACACAAAGTGTATAGGCTGCACACAATATTCCTCTGTTAATCATAACTACTCTATAGGTACAAACCCCCCCCCCCCCAAAAAAATGATTAACTCTAAGCAAGATATTACAAACTCTAGTAGCCCAGTCCGTCCCCGGTCTGACTCCGGTCAGACTCCTCTCTTCACTTTGCCGTCCCACTTAGCCGCTACCGCTGTGCAGAAGGCAGCCTTTATATTGAAATCGCCCCCTCTCCACTTCCCAGAGCTGCCACCATCTGGAAAAACGTGGAGACCAGTACAGAATTCAAAGAAAGCAGGTGATGGCAATAATGCTGCAAGCAGGTCAGGTACTGTGCTATTACCTAGCAACCCAAATCAGTCACAGCTCCACAGAACTTTAACATATACAGTTCTCAACAACAGATGACTCATGTGCAGGCTCAAACAGCAGTCTATGCAGCACACTTCAGGTCATGTAGCAGCTTCAATGTGATTAAAGTTAAAATCAGTCTACAAGTTAAGGGGGAGGGGGGTAAAACAGGTCAAACACAGCAATTCAGGTTTCACTCACAGGCTTGCAGGCTGTGAAATTGTAATTCACAGCAGTCGGTAACTCACAGATGGCAACACTGACAGATAGAGTGTTATCAGCAAAAGATAAGAGGAAATAGCCAGTCACAGAGCCTGCCACACTCTGGTCAGACTCCTCTCTTCACTTTGCCGTCCCACTTAGCCACTGCTGCTCTGCAGAAGGCAGCCTTTATATTGAAATCGCCCCCTATGGTCCTGGGGGGCAGGGAAACAATGCCAAACTAGACTTTAGGGAGATGCAGGGAAATGGAAATTGCGTGCTTACCATAATTCTTAATCTTCTTGGACAAAGTCTCCACCACTCATTCACACTAATGGGACTACACCAAAGGCGCCAGGACCCCGCAGGAGCCAAAAATCTTCAGGAGGGCCAGCGCTGGGACAGGACCGCGCATGCACGGCGCTGTGAAATGAGCTTATGCCGTATAGGCTATCTCGCCGTTGACCCTCCAACCACCTCAGTACCTTTTTGACCAAGGAGGTGCAGCGTTAACTAGTGAAAGAAAACCTAACCTTACCTTCCAGGCATATGAAGGCCTAGATAACCTATGTAGGAAGAGTCAATTCAGCAATGTCTTCACAGCCCGAACAACAAGGGAAGTGAAGACCAAAACAGAATGAGTGAGCTCGAGGGATGGTGGGTGGGCATGTGAATGAGTGGTGAAGACTTCATCAAAGAAGATCAAGAATTACGGTAAGTACGTGATTTGCATATCTTCCTGGACTAAAATTCTTCACCATTCATTCACACTAATGGGAGAGTACCGAGCTGAAAATCAACCCCCCAAGTAGGGCGGTAGCAGACAGAGTTCACTCAGGACAGAAGTCCATAAGGACTGTCCTGCTGAAGAAGGTGAACTGTCTGGCATGGACATCTAGAACATAGTGCTTTTACAAAGGTATGCACTGAGATCCAACTTGCTGCCTTGCAGAAGTCTTTAATGGGTACATTACGAATCTCCGCTAGGAAAGCTGCAACCACTCCGGTAGAGTGGTGTGAACCCGGCCTTCCAACTTGACCTGTGCCATGGATTAGTAGTGTCGAGACATACAACTAACCAAGCCAAAATACATCTCGTGGCAACAGGCTGACTCAGCCGCGGCATGTTGAAAGATAGAATAGTTGCTCAGATGCGTACCTCTTCATTCTGTTGATGTAGAATCACAGAACCCTCTTAACATCCACAGAAATGAAGGGAGTGCTTTCCCTCATTCTGGAGTTAACGAAGTAAGTAGGGAGAAGTAAAACTTGACTAACGGTAACTGAGCCAGTGAAATGCTGTCTACTGGCTCAGGGTAGACCAAAAACATGCAGAGGTGTACCTTCACTGCCGAGTAATGCAGACCTGCGTTTGACAGGTCCAAGAGGCACCCTAACACCTTACTAGGTGGCACTAGCGGCTCTAGCCACAAATGTTTACCAGGGCACAGCTAGGGCACAACAGATGGCAGCCAGGGCACTGATATATGGGTACTATGGGGGAAGCTCTGCACCATATAGGGCACCAACTGGGGCACAGCATTTTTTTACCAGGGCACGTGCCCTGGTGGGCCCTGGTGTAGAGCCGTCACTGCTAGGTGGGCAACTGGAGGGTCCAGACGGGACTTGATCCCAGAGGGAGAAGGGTTTCCACTTAGCCGTGCAGGCCCTCCTGGTGGAAGGTCTATGTGTGGCTTAGAAGAGGTCTGCGATGGTTTAGGAAACCTGAAACTTGCCCACTTCCATTTCCTGAGGAGCCCAGCATGGAGATGAAGGGAACACAGGTTATGATACACTAAAGTTCCTGTGGCAGAGGTCCTCTTGTAGAGGGAGTCGCCTCAGGGGAACTTCTGACAGACTGTTGATCAATGCAATCATATCTGCTGAGGCCAGTTTAGGGCAATGAGAATCACCCTGCCCCACTCGTGCCTATAACTTGTGCAGCACCCTCTGAATTAAGGGAAGAGGAAGAAAACGTACAGAGAGCAGCTTGTCTACTGCAGCGAATACATCCTGACAGGAAACATCAGGGTCTGGATTTCTGAAGCAGGATAGAAGCAGTTTTGCTTTGAGAGGGGACACAAAAAGGAGCAGGTCCAAACTGCCTCACTTGCCAAAAGCGACTGCACAAAATCTGAACTGATGCATCGTGCTCTAGGTACCACTGTCACAACCTCATGGCCTTCCTACAGAGAGAGTAGGAAGGCACTCCACCCTCCTTGCTGATGTAATACATCACAACTCTGTCATCCGTCCAAAGCAGGATCACTTCGTGGCAGAGGGCATCCTTCAGGACTTTGTCTATAAGATAGCTCTCATCTCTAAGAAATTTATGAAAAGATGAGGTTCCTCCTGGCTCAACACCCGGGTGTGGAGGTCTTGACAGTGAGCTACCCAGGAGAGATTTTGTCCGAGACTCTGTCATTTTGAAAGGAGGACTGTGGATGAATGGTTGGAGACCACTGATTGCTGCAGGGGATGCCCAGAATCCCAGCATTTGCTTGATCAAAATGGGCCCAAAAGAGTAATTTTCCCTGAAGTAAGACATCCGGAGATATTTCTCCCATCCTCTGGAATGAAAAACAATGTCCTGGAGGTATCCAGGAGGGCTCCTAAGAAGAGGAGCTGCTGGGAAGATGAAATTGGCACCTTCCCCAAATCAGAAAACTCCATGAAGAGAACTGAGAAGCTGTGGCAACTACCTCCTGTGTCTCTTGCCCAGATGGGCTTAGCTAGGAGCCAAATGTCCGGGAAATGAAAACTTGAACACAGAGATTTTAATGAACTCCTTCCCAAACATGTACTTGTTTTAACCTTCCAAGGTTGATAAATGGCACATGCCGCCTGTTAGCTTGGAACCAGAAGCAATGGAAATAGGCAGCTGTGCTCCGTTCCACTGTAGAACAACTTCTACTGCTCAGTTCCTGCAGAGGCACCATACCTCAGAAGCAAGACAGTGTGACTGAGAGGTGGACAGACTGGGCTGCCGTCTGGGTGGAAGATCTGAGGAAATCTGCAAAACTGGGAGAGTATCCCTCTCAGACAATCCTGATGATCCATATGTCCGCTGTAATGGACTTCCACTGGCTGTAAAACCGAATTAGATGCCCCTCCTACCACTGAGAGGTGTCCCCCTCAGACAGCTGAGGTGAGACCTGGACTGGATCCACAGATGTCAATACAGGGTGCTTTGGGGCCCTGTCCCCTCTACTGGGTTGGTTTCTGATAAAGACACCTAGGCCTTTACCTTGAAAGGACTGCCTGTATGAGAATGTCGAAGGTCCTGTCCCTCTGAGAGGCAGCAGGAGCCGCTGCCTGTTGTTTAAATGGCAGCCGTATTGTTCTGAGTGGCCCCCAGAACTCAACCTGAGGGCCGAACAGATAGGAACTGTCATGGAGATGTTAACCACCTGCTGCCAGCAGCAGCTGCCTTAGAGGCAGAGTCATAGATGTCCATACAAGCTTTCAGCTGATTACTGGGCTATAAGCCCCTAGCAATGGAGGGTTAGTTTCTGGGAACCTCCTGACCATTGCATTGAGTGTGTTCCACAGGGTGTACTCATACTGAGGAATGTAGAAACTCAAGATGTAGAAGTCTGCTATGGTCCACAGATGAAGATTGAAACATTATGGTGGGCCCCATATCCCTGAGGAAAAAGAACTAGAAAGAAGATCTTCCATCACACTGATACAGAAGGCTTGCATTCCAGCCCATAAAATGAGTCACCCACTGCTTCTTCGACAAAGCAGAATAAGGAGAGACTCATCCGGATCCACTTCTATCTCAGAATAACCTCCAAAAGGCAGGTCTAGACCAGGAACATGGGAGATGCCACCACCTGGATTGGTGAAGAGTTCAGCACCATCCATGGCAACGGTGCCAGACCTGGCACCAGATCCAGCTAGACCTGAAGAAAAAGGGGGAAGAAGGAAACTGTACCCGTTCCAGCCCCCTGCAGGGAAAAAGGAGAGGGGGGAGGCATAAGGAATCGGTGTTGATGGCATTGGTACCAGAGAGGGCATCGCACACATCCTGGCCGACTAACCTGGCCATGGCCCAGTGGCTCCAAGGCCCCGGAACTGGGTCCACTGGCCAGGACAACTGGGCAGATGCCATACCTCCTACTCTAAAAGAGTGGCCCAAAGGTGAAACTGCTTACCAGTACCCCATCGAGGACAGAGATGGGATCCGGTGTCAAAGATTGTGGCCGTTAAGAGCGCAGCCACAGAGGAAACCACCGGAGTCGGTTCAGGCCTACCGCTCTCCACCACCAACGATCCCTGTGCAGACGTACCAGAGGGCGACCTGAGCAGTACTGATTCTTCTTCCACCGAGAGGAGGAAGAAGAGCTCAAAGTCAAGCGGAACTGGGTCCTGAAACTGCTACTTTTGTGCTTCAGGCGGACTGTCCCCCCCAACCCCCAGAGCACCGGACTGCCCGTGGTTGAACCCCCCATCCGCAAAGGGCGGTGGACCGGACAAAGCCCCACTGCCATCACAGCTTTCAAACAAAGTCTTCCTACCATCACAGCTACCGTTTAAGGTCGACTCCATTGATGACAGGCTGAAAATGTCTTCTTCTTCATCATCTTTTTTTTTTAAGAAAAGAATACTAAAAATGGTAAGTTAAATAAATACTGAACGGCTACAGCTGCTGTCGTATAGACAAAGACTTGACTCCCGGCAGAAGAGTGACATTGTCATCGAAGTGCACTCGACGGTGGGAGAAAAGGAACTGAGGCAGTTGGAGGGTCGATGCCGAGATAGCCTATACAGTGCGTACTAGTCTCACGGCGCCGCGCATGTGTGGTCCTATCCCGACGCCGGCCCTCCTGAAGATTTTTGGCACCCGCGGGGTCCTAGTACCTCCGGCGTAGTCCCATTAGTGTGAATGGGTGGTGGAGACTTTTAGTCCAGGAAGATCACCCTAAATCTAGACCCTAACAATAAGACCAAAAACAAGTACTTACCTGAGGCACCAGGACATGAGGAAAATGGAGACCTGCTAATAATAAACACCCTTAGATTAGTAGCAGACATGGCCCTCAATCCAAGCACAAACAGGCAGTGAAAATTGGGGGAAAACAGCAGGTTAGCCAATTTTAAAGCTGCAGCTTAACAGGCACGATTTTAAATTTAGGAGTGCTCCCTGTTACCAGGTAGCCCCAACCTGCTATGCAGAATCACAGCCCCAAAGAGTAAATACTGAATGAAAGAGTTCCTTCCTCAGAGAAATTTCTCAGTTTCCCAATCAAAGACTCAGCAAGGACTGGGGAGCCGTTACTGTCCAGAATGTTCATGTGCCCAAGATTCTGTGCTAATTACAGCCTTGGACTGTGCCACATTTCCCCTAGTAGGGGTGCACTTTACCCATTTTGTTCTGAATACCCACTGACAATGTGGAATGCTACAGAACATGTGTTTTTAGAATCAGATTCCTACACCAACCTGTGGATTGGTGCTTCACATGGCTACAACACCAGAACACTGATGTGATCAGGCAATAAAGACTTTTCCATGGATCAGTAAGTCTATCTGGACAAGGTATTTTTGAAATCACACCAGTTGTACAGCAAATGTTCACTAGGACATATGAAAACCTCCAGAAGCATTGGAACTAAATGCAGTAATTGTCATTGAGGCACAGGTCAGGAAGCATAAGAAAACCACGAGCAGTTGTAAAATTCATAGCAAGTGTTTTATTAAGAACAGTAAAATAAAAAAAATATTGTTCAGAATAACTATTTACAATGGCAGTATAAACATAGAAAGCAGAGTCCTTTTTAATCTCAATTTCAAATCTCAGCCTCTCTCTCTTGCAAAACATTGCAGCTCTTTTTATAACAAGTCTTTGCAGGAGCTCGTTAAGAGAACATTCTGATTCTTAAACAATGTTCTTGTCAGTTTCTACAGGTGCAGCAAAAAAGAACACTGTGACCTAGAACTGTCCTCTTGTTTACATCTCTGCAAGAGGCTTAAAAACTGCATTTCAGGTTAACCTGTTGAGTTCCAAACAGCTTTTTGCAATCATTTCAACATTATAACTATATACAGTTTTAAACAAAGGGATCCCAGTATTAGTTACATTTCCACATAAAGATTTACATATATTTTTTATACCAGCAGATATGCAAGGGGGGAGAAAAGACAAAATTGTAAGTGAGGGTAGAGGGATAGCAAGAGCAGAGAATTGCAAGACCATCGGAGTTATCAAGTGCTAGGTCTCACGAGAAAATTTAGATGCTCAACCAGACAGAGAAGGGACAGAAAAGGAGAGGCTAGAACAGACCCTTGCGTTTAAACTCTTTCTGCATAACATAGATGGTAATGGCTGGGGTTCTGCAGTTTACCAGGTTGTAATCACCTCGAGAGGTTGCCATGCCGCGCTTGTAAACCTTGAGCGCGCAGCTTGAGAGGTTTACTGTCGGCATGGCAACCTCGAGAGGTGATTTCAACCTGGCAAACTGCAGAACCCCAGCCATTATCTTTTATAGTGTATGGAGTTTGAGCTGCTTACAGTACTTTACTATTTCTTTTATTCTTTGCGTTTACAACAAAATATGGCTCTCGCTTATCTTACCTTGCATATACACACCACGCCATTGATGGTTGTCAAAAAAGATTTATTTAGGTACAATTTGCATTTAGCAACAGGTTCACTTTGTATTTAAAAAAACAAAACAAAGAAAGACTGTCCTTTTACTACTGCTACTCTTGAAGTGGGATGTGGTTGGACATCATTCGTCATGTGCTTAGAGGAGACGTCAACTGCATGGATCGAATGGGTTGTGGGAAATATTCGATGTCCGAGATGGGATGCCATTCTTTACTGGAGACCGCCTGTGGATGGGGGTGGGAGGTAAGAGACAAAACTAGGTAATGACATTTTGACGTGGCTATTTTTACTGATCTGTGACCGCGTTTAAACTGCTGCTTAGGTCGCTCAGTTTAAAATGCTCGCATTTCACATTCTGGGGTCGGAATGTCAGAAGGAGACATTCATTCCATCTTGTAATCTCATCAATCTGATGTAGGCAAGCAAGGTTTACAGCTTGTACATTAGAGCGGTGAGATTACAAGAAAATTTAGAGATACCATGTAATGCATAACACGGTCTCCCCATACATTATAGCTGGGATAGGGCCATATTCAACCCTGTCACATACACCCTCCTTAAGAGGGAACCTGTTGTACAAAAACAGGTTTCCAAAACATTCTTTAAATTCTCCTTTAACATTTCAGTAACTTATAATCCTGACAGTTCAGTGCATATGCAGTATAGCAAACAGTACAGCAAGTAGTGAAGTTTAAACTCACACATTTGTTTTTTCAGCTTTCAGAATTTTCAGTTCCAGATCCATATCTAGACAGAAAGAAAAAAATACTCACCTTAGTAATGTTGTTTCTTCTAATGGAGTCTTATATTATGACAATTGCAGTTTGTCCCAGCCTTAGAACTGCTCCGGAGGTGAAAGAGTTAACTTCCATGCCAGGCATGGAATCCTGAGCGTGAGCTCGGTTGAAAAAACTCTGTCTGATGATATTCAAACCGAAACTGTCAGATCTTTACGAGCAAAAACTCACTAAGGTTCTGTGTGGAAGCTGTAAACCTACACTAGCCAATTGGCTACTAAAATATTAACACATTTTTCTGGTCCCAAAACCAAGACTCAAGTCAGGGGACCCAGAAAATAAAATGAAATACAACACCCAAACACCCCAAAAAGGAGGGGTGAAAAACACAAGGTGGGCATCATTAGGTGCCAACACTGCACTGTCCACCCACATCCCAAGAGCAGAGGTTCTGAGAGGGGCAGGCAGGGGGGGAGGTCATAATATAGCAAGACTCCATTAGAAGAAACAACATTACTAAGGTGAGTAATTTTTTCTTCAAACATGAAGTCTTGCTATATTATGACAATTGCAGATTACACAGCAGTACCTCCATGGAGGAGGGACAGAACCTACTTAGGAAATAGGCTCTGAAGCACAGCTGTGCCAAACCAAGCATCCCTCCTAGCCTGGATGTCCAGGGAGTAATGCTTGGTGAAGGTGCGTACTGTTTTCCAGGTAGCTGCTTGACATATCTCGAAGATAGGGATGTCCCTGGCTGCAGCTAGGGATGCAGCTGTACCTCTAGTAGAGTGAGCCCTCAGCCCTGAAGGGGGAACCTTACCCAGTTTTTGATAGCAAAATTGGATACAAGAGACAATCCACCTGGCAATGGATCTTTTAGTGGCAGGTTTCCCTTTCCCAACCTCACCATAAGTGAGGAACAGTTGAAGGGAGTCAAACCTGTGACCCTTGGTACGCTCTATGTAGTAACTAAGGGCTCTCTTTACATCTAAACTGTGCAACCTCCTCTCGCCAGAGGAGGAATGGTCAGTGAAGTACACTGGAGGAGATATAGATTTATTAAGGTGGAAATCTGAAACTACCTTAGGCAAGAACTTCCTGTTAGTCCTGAGGACTACCTTATCTCTGTGAAAGGAGATAAAATCAGGCTCCACTGACAAAGCCTGTAATTCACTTATGCGCCTGGTAGAAGTGATGGCTACTAGAAACACAGTTTTCCAAGTCAAGTACTTAAGCTTTGCTGAAGACAAAGGTTCAAAGGGGGGTTGCATCAGCTGAGCAATGCAAACATTAAGATCCCAGGCAGGAGCAGGGTCCCTGAATGGAGGGTTGGTGTGAAGCAATCCCTTGAAAAACTTGGAGAATACCGGGTGAGCAGAAAGAGAAGAGAAGAGGTCTTTCCTGCTGAAATAAAAGCAGAGACAGCTGCCAAATGCACTTTCAGGGTAGCTGGTCTCAGTCCCAAAGAATTAAGATGGACCATATAGTCCAAGACTGTGGGAAAATCAGCAGATTCTGGGGAAATATGCTTCCCAGAGCACCATATGGAAAACCTTTTCCATTTAGAATTATAAGTAGTCCTGGTGGAAGGCTTCCTAGAAGCTTTCAAGATTTTGAGTACACCTTGAGAAAGGTGTAGGTCAGCAAACTCTAACTCCTCAAGAGCCAGGCCTTGAGGTTGAGGGATTTGAGATTCGGATACCAAACTCTCCCCTGGGCACAGGTTAACAGATTGTGATTCCTGGGGAGACACAGGGGAAGATGGACTGCTAAGGACAGAAGGAGAGGATACCAGGGCTGTCTGGCCCAATCTGGAGCAATCAGAATCATCTTGCAAGGTTGAGATCTGATTTTGACTAGCACCTTGAACAAGAGAGGGAAGGGGGGAAAGGCATAGAGGAACTTCCCTTCCCAATCGAGAAGGAAGGCATCCAGAGGGACTGAGCCCAACACTGGGGGCCTGCAACAAAAAAGCGGAAGTTGGTGGTTGTCTGGGGCTGCAAAAAGATCTATCTGAGGGGTGCCCCACCTGGCAAATACTAACCCTAGTACTAGGGGATCCAGTGACCATTCGTGATGGCCTCGGGAAATCTTACTGAGAGCATCTGCCAGGACATTGTCCTTGCCTGGGAGGTGAACTGCTATGAGGAGGTGTTCAGGGAATAAGCCAGAGACCACAACTTCATTGCCTTTGTGCACAAGGCCGAGGGCCGAGTGCCCCTTGCTTGTTGATGTACCACATTAGTGGTGTTGTCTGTTCTGACCTGTACCACTTTGTTCTGAACAGATGCAGAAAAACCTGAAGTGCTAGAAAACAGCTCTGAGTTCCAACAGATTGATGTGGAGCAGAGATTCCTGAGGGGACCACAATCCCTGGTTGGTGAGGTCGCCCATGTGAGCTCCCCATCCCAAGAGGGACGCATCTGTAGTAAGGGTCAAGGACTGAGATTGAGGGATGAAAGGAACCCCCTGTCTCAGATGGCTCTGATCCTGCCACCACTGCAGGGCCTGGACCAGGGTTCGAGTTACTGGGATCAATTTGGTTAGGGGATCTTTCCTTTGAGACCAGAAGGCTCTCAAATGGAACTGAATGTCCCTCATCTGAAATATGGCTCCTTGCACTACAGCTATGGAAGCAGCCATGTGCCCTAGGAGCTGTAGAAAGTGCCTTGCTGGCCGAGAGACCTGCAGAGTGAAGGAGGAGGCCAGAGCCACCAGGGTCTTTACCCTTTCTAGAGGAAGGAAAGCTCTGGCCTGCTTTGTGTCCAGTTCTGCGCCAATGAAGGTGAGTAGCTGAACAGGCTCTAGAACTGACTTTGGGAGATTGAGAAGAAAACCTAGAGATGTACGCAGCTGCTGGGTAACCTGAAGGTGTGATTTGACTTGGTCTGGAGACTGACCCACTATGAGCCAGTCGTCCAGGTAAGGAAAGATGGCAATCTTTTGCCTTCTTAAGTGAACAACTGCTACTGCCAGGCATTTTGTGAATACCCTTGGGGCAGAGGTAAGGCCGAAGGGCATTGCTCTGAACTGGTAATGGCCTGAGGGCAGTTCGAATCTGAGGTACTTTCGGGTGGGAGCTTCGATGAGAACATGGACGAGGGCATCCTTGAGGTCCAGGGACGCTAGCCAGTCCCCTTGGCCTTAGGGAGGGTAAAATAATTCCCGAGTCACCATTTTGAATTTTGGTTTTAAAGGTGCTTGTTTAGGGTATCTTACATCCAGGATGGGCTGCCATTCTCCTGTCTTTTATGAAGGAAGTACCTGGAGTATAGTCCTTGCCCTAGTTTAGGAGGAACCCTTTCACAGCTCTGAGAGCCAGAAGGGTTGAGACTTCTGTTTCCAAAGCAAGAGCCTCTAATGGATTTGCAGGTGGAAAAGATCTGGTTCTCATCTTTGGAAATTTTTGAAGCTGAGAACCAGTCCCTGGCTTACTACTTCAGGACCCACTTGTCTGATGTTAAAGACTCCCAGTCCTGGACAGTAAGCCAGCCTGCCCCTACAGGTAATGGAGAATCGGCCCTGGGCATCCCATCAGGGTGCCGGTTGGCAGGGCTTTAGGGTGAGGGCGGAGCAGGCCTGCTCTGCCCGTCTGCCTCTCCCTCTGAAGAACCCCTCTGGGTATAAGATGAAGAGGAAGCCTGGGCTTGGTAAAAAGGCCTGTGAAAAGGCCTGCCCCTGCCCCTGGAAGGCTGCCTCTGAGGAGTGGCTTGCCTCTCCTTGGCCTGTGCACTCCTATAAGTGGTCCTATACTCATCCATTTTCTTCATGTAATTCTCTGTCTGCTCCCCAAACCGAGAATTACCCACAACAGGAAAATCCATGGCCTTAGCCTGGGTATCCTGTGACAGGCTAGTACACCTGAGCCAAGCCATTCTACGAAAAGAAAAAATTACTTACCTTAGTAATGTTGTTTCTAATGGAGTCTTGCTATATTATGACTAATGCAGTTTGTCCCACCATTAGAACTGCTCCGGAGGTGAAAGAGTTAACTTCATGCAGGGCATGGAACTTAGAGCGAATCCGGTTAGAGAAGCTCTGTCAGGGATATTTCAAACCAAACTGTCAGATCTTTACAAGCAAAACCTACTAAGGCTCTGTGTGAAGCTGTAACCTACACTAGCCAACTGGCTACTAAAATATTAACATTTTCTGGTCCCAACACCAAGACTCAAGTCAGGGGACCAGAAAAATTAAGATAAAATAAAACACAACACCCAAACACCCCAACAAGAAGGGTGGAAAAACATAAAAGGGGGCATCAGTAAGTGCCAACAGTGGACTGCCCACCCTATACCCAAAGTAGAAGTTCTGAGAGGGGCAGGCTGGGGAAGGTCATAATATAGCAAGACTCCATTAGAAGAAACAACATTACTAAGGTGAGTAATTTTTTCTTCAAACAACATGAAGTCTTGCTATATTATGACTAATGCAGACTACACAGCAGTACCTCCATGGAGGAGGGACAGAACCTACTTAGGGAATAGGCTCTGAAGCACGGCTACAACAAACCGAGCATCCCTCCTGGCCTGGATATCCAGGGAGTAATGCTTGGTGAAAGTGTGTACTGTTTTCCAAGTAGCTGCTTGACATAGCTCTAAGATAGGGATGTCTCTGGCAGCAGCTAGAGATGCAGCTGTACCTCTGGTAGAGTGAGTCCCCAGGCCTGAAGGGGGAACCTTACCCAGTTTTTGATAGCAAAATTGGATACAAGAGACAATCCACCTGGCAATGGATCTCTTAGTGGCAGATTTCCCTTTCCCAACCTCACCATAAGTGAGAAATAGTTGGAGGAGTCAAACCTGTGACCCTTGATCACTCTATGTTGTAACCTGGGCCCTCTTAACATCTGCTGTGCAGCCTCCTCTCACCAGAGGAGGAATGGTCAGTGAAGAACACTGGAAGTGAAATAGATTGGTTAAGGTGGAATCTGAAACCACCTTAGGCAAAAACTTCCTGTTAGTCCTAAGGACTACCTTATCCCTGTGAAAGGAAATAAAGTCAGTCTCCACTGATAAAGCCTGTAACTCACTTATGCGCCTGGCAGAAGTGATGGCTACTAAAATACAGTTTTCCAAGTCAAATACTTAAGCTCTGCCGAAGACAGAGGTTCAAAGGGGTTGCATCAGCTGAGCAATGCAAACATTAAGATCTCAGGCAGGGCAGGGTGCCTGAATGGTGGATTGGTATGAAAATCCCTTAAAAAACTTGGAAAATACAGGGTGAGCAGAAAGAAGAGGCTTCCTGCTGAAATAAAGCAAGAGCAGCTGCCAAATGCACTTTCAGGGTAGCTGGTCTCAGTCCCAAAGAATTAAGATGGACCATATAGTCCAAAACAGTGGGCAAATCAGCAGATTCGGGAAATATGCTTCCCAGAACACCATATGGAAAACCTTTTCCACTTGGAGTTATAGGTAGCCCTGGTGGAAGGCTTCCTAGAAGCTTTCAAGATTTCAGAACACCCTGAGAAAGTTGTAGATCAGCAAACTCTAACTCCTCAAGAGCCAGGCCTTGAGGTTGAGGGATTTGAGATTCGGATACCAGACTCTCCCGGGCACAGGTTAACAGATTGTGGTTCCTGGGAGACACAGGGAAGATGGACTGCTAAGGACAGAAGGAGGGTACCAGGGCTGCCTGGCCCAGTCTGGAGCAATGAGGATCATCTTGCAGGGCTGAGATCTGATTTTGACTAGCACCTTGAACAGGAGAGGGAAGGGGAAGGCATAGAGAAACTTCCTTCCAATCAAGGAGAAAGGCATCCGGGGACTGAGCCCAACACTGGGGCCTGCAACAAAAAGTGGAAGTTGATGATTGTTTGGGGCTGCAAAAGATCTATCTGAGGGTGCCCCATCTGGCAAAAACTATCCCAGTACTAGGGATCCAGTGACCATTCGTGATGGCCCTGGGAAATCCTGCTGAGAGCATCTGCCAGGACATTGTCCTTGCCTGGGAGGTGAACTGCTATGAGGGAAGTGTTCAGGGAATAAGCCAGAGACCACAACTTCATCGCCTCGTGCACAAGGCCAAAGACCGAGTGCCCTTGCTTGTTGATGTACCACATTGTAGTGGTGTTGTCTGTTCTGACCTGTACCACCTTGTTCTGAACAGATGCAGAAAACCTGAAGTGCTAGAAAACAGCTCTGAGTTCCAACAGATTGATGTGGAGCAGAGATTCCTGAGGGACCACAACCCCTGGGTGGAGAGGTCGCCCATGTGAGCCCCCATCCCAAGAAGGACGATCTGTAGTAAGGTCAAGGAGTGAGATAGAGGGATGAAGGGCACCCTTGTCTCAGATTGCTCTAATCCTGCCACCACTGAAGGGCCTGGATCAGGGTTCGAGTCACTGGGATTAACTTGGATAGGGAATCTCTTCTTTGAGACAGAAGGCTCTCAAATGGAACTGAATGTCCCTCATCTGAAATCTTGCTCCTTGCACTACAGCTGTGGAAGCAGCCATGTGTCCCTAGGAGCTGCAGGAAATGCCTTGCTGGCCAGAGACCTGCAGAGTGAAGGGCGAGGCCAGGGCCACCAGGGTCCTTACCCTTTCTGGGGAAGGAGCTCTGGCCTGCTTTGTGTCCAGTTCTGCACCTATAAAGGTGAGTACCTGGACAGGTTCCAGAACTGACTTTGGAAGATTGGAAGAAAGCCCAGAGAGGTAAGCAGCTGCTGGGTAACTTGCAGGTGTGATTTGACCTGGTCTGGAGACTGACTGACAATGAGCCAGTGGTCCAGGTAGGGAAAGATGGCAATCTTTTGCCTTCTTAAATAAGCAACTGCTACTGCCAGACATTTTGTGAATACCCTTGGGGCAGAGGTAAGGCCGAAGGGCATTGCTCTGAACTGATAATGGCCTGAGGGCAGTTCGAATCTGAGGTACTTTCGGTGGGAGCTTCTGATAAGAACATGGAAGTAGGCATCCTTGAGGTCCAGGGAAGCTAGCCAGTCCCCTGGCCTTAGGGAGGGTAAAATCATTCCCCGAGTCACCATTTTGAATTTTGGTTTTAAAAGGTGCTTGTTCAGATGTCTTAAGTCCAGGATGGGCCGCCACTCTCCTGTCTTTTTTGGGGTAAGGAAGTACCTGGAGTACAGACCCTTGCCCTGGTGTAGGGGAGAAACCCTTTCTACAGCTCTGAGAGCCAGGAGGGTTGAGACTTCTGTTTCCAAGGCAAGACTCTCTAGAGGGTTTGCAGGTGGAAAAGATCTGATTCTTATCTTTGGAAATTTTTTGAAGCTGAGAACCAGACCCTGGCTTACTACTTCCAGGACCCACTTGTCTGATGTTAAGACTCCCAGTCCTGGACGTAAGCAAGCCAGCCTGCCTGTGTAATGGAGAACTGGCCCTGGGCATCCCATCAGGGTGCCTGTTTGGCAGGGGCTTTAGGCTGAGGGGTGGGAGCAGGCCTGCTTGTACCCTGTCTGCCTCTCCCTCTGAAGAACCCCCTCTGGACATAAGCTGAAGAGGAGGCCTGAGTCTGGTAAAGGCCTGCCTCTACCCTGGGGACTGCCTCTGAGGAGTAGCTTGCCGTTCCTTGGCTTGTGCACTCCTATAAGTGGTTCTATATTCATCCATTTTCTTCATATAATTCTCTGTCTGCTCCCAAACAGAGAATTTCCCACCACAGGAAAATCCATAGCCTTAGACTAGGTATCCTGTGACAAAGTAGTACACCTTAGCCACGCCAATCTACGAAAAGCCACAGATGTAGCCATGACTCTAGAGGATACATCTTTAGAATCCACTGCAGCATGAAATTGCACCTTAGATGCCTCAATACCATCAGCAGCCACCTGCTCCAGCTCCTTGGCAAGCTGGCCAGGGGCATGTTTGGCTAAGGCCATGACAGTATCCCATCTAGATTTTTGGTATCTCGCAACATAAGCCATATAGTTTGCTTGTCTGAGTCCCAAAGACGCTGCCATGTATTGTTTTTTAGCCATGGCATCAATCTTCCTGGAGTCCTTGTCAGGAGGATGTGAAGCCAGGGGACTATTAGCTTTATCACAGGCTGCAGCCTGAACTACCCCAACATGGCTGCATTGCTGTGAAAGAAATGCTGTATCAGGACCTGACAAAGTGTACCTCCTGTCCATCTTTTTATCCACAGGAGACACAGAATTAGGAGCTTTTAAAATTTTAATTGTTTGTTTCCTAAAAGATTTATGTAAAGGAATAGACAATCTCCTGGACTCTGGGATATCCATCATCTCTACAAAGTCAGGCTCCTCTTGCTCATCCACAGCCTCCCTAAAGGAAGCTGGAGGGTTTCAGCAATTTTTATAAAACAGAAAATGAGAAGAGGACTCAGCAAGCCTAGGGGGAGATTCTCCTGAAGGTCTGTCTGGGGAGATGTCCGGTTCAATGGGCACATCCAGACTTTCAACGTCACATTCACACTGTTCATAATCATCCTTCCCCTCCTCTGGTTCATAAAACTCCTCTATATCATATTCTTGAACCGGTGGAACCGACCGAACTGACCTTTTTCCAGATAGTGGCGGTTCGGACGGAACCGGGGAAAGTGACTGGACAATTTGTATTGCCCTGGCTGTCTCTGCAGCAGTTGGAGAAAGGATTTTTGACTCCACACCTGCTGACTTTCTAGTTCTCTTTGCTGGAACTGGCTCCTCAGAGTCAGCTTTACGTTGGCCCGAGGAAGTCTCGCCCTGGTCAGAGGCACTCCTCCGGTCCGGTTGGCACCAACCGGGCTGGCCATCCGGGTCAGCGGACTTTTGGCCTCTCTGCTCCCTGAGCTTACCAACTCTTATCTAGGTAGCTGCTAGGAAATTCTAAAAATCTGGCAGTCTGCATTGAGGTGGTCAAACCCCAGACAATAAACACATGGTGTGTGGGTCAGCCTTGGCAAAGGCTTCCCACAGACACTACAGTGTTGAAACCCAGGCCCGGTTTTCTTTTGGTTTCTCAGACATAATGCCAGCCTAACCAAAACTTGCCTTTTTTTCGCAATGCCAGGCAAGACACCCTTATCGGTTCCCAACCATGTCACGGTCGTGGAAAACCGTAATGAACACGTTTTTTTAGAACCCATAAGAACCGAACCACACTTAACAAGCCTTAAACGCTTCATAGAATGAAGTTTAAATATAACTGATCGGTTCAAACCGTAACCGATAAACATTTACAAGTTCCACACAGAAACCTATTACTTACAATACCATAGACAGAGCTTGGAACCGACGTGTTTATGTTAAAATAATGATAATCATGTTGAATTTAACAGAGAAAAACTCTTTAAACCGAGAAAAATGAACTGAGCAGCAGGAGGAATCTCCGGAGCGACTGTTCAGTGAGGCGGAGTAAAGAATCTGACAATTTCGGTTTGAAATATCCCTGACAGAGCTTCTCTAACCGAGCTCGCGCTCTAAGTTCCATGCCCTGCATGGAAGTTAACTCTTTCACCTCCGGAGCAGTTCTAATGGTGGGACAAACTGCATTAGTCATAATATAGCAAGACTTCATGTTGTTTGAAGTCACAGATGTAGCCATGACTCTTGAAGATACATCATTAGAGTCCACTGCAGCATGGAATTGCACCTTGGATGCCTCAATACCATCAGCAGCCACCTGTTCCAGCTCCTTGGCAAGCTGGTCAGGGACCTGTTTCGCTAAAGCCATAACAGTATCCCATCTGGATTTCTGGTATCTTGCAACATAGGCCATATAATTTGCCTGTTGAGTCCCAAGGATGCTGCCATGTATTGTTTCTTTGCATGCATCAATCCTCCTGGAGTCCTTGTCAGGGGTGTGAAGCCAAGGGAATATTTGCCTTATCACAGGCTGCAGCCTGCACTACCCAATATGGCTGCATTGTTGTGAAAGGAACTCCGTATCAGGCCTGACAATGTGTACCTCCTGTCCATCTTTTATCCACAGGAGATAAAGAATTAGGAGCTTTAAAATTTTATTGTCTGTTTCCTAAAGATTTATGTAAAGGAATAGACAATCTCCTGACTCTGGATATCCATCATTTCCACATAGTCAGGCTCCTCCTGTTCATCCACAGCTTCTTCCAAAGAGAGCTGGAGGGTTTCAACAACTTTTTAAAACAGAAAATGAGAAGGACTCAGAAAGCCTAGGGGAGACACTCCTGAAGGTCTGTCTGGGAGATGTCGGTTCAATGGGCACATCCAGACTTTCAAAATCACATTCACACTCTTCATAATCTCCTCTCCCTCCTCCGGTTCTATAAAATTCCTCTATATCATATTCTTGAACTGGGGAACCAGACCGAACCGACTGTTTACCTGATAGTGGCGGTTCGGACGAACCGGGAAAGTGACTGGACAATTTGGATCGCTTGGCTATCTCTGCAGCGGTTGGAGAAAAATTTTGGCTCACACCTGCTGATTTTCTAGTCCTCTTTGTAGAACTGGCTCCTCAGAGTCAGCTCTTCGCTTGCCGAGGAAGTCTCGTGCCTGGTCAGAGGGAGTCTTCCTCGCTCGGTTGGCACCGAACCTGGCTGGCCATCCGGTCAGCGGATTTTGGCCTCTCCCTGGAGCCTACCAACCTCTTATCCAGGGTAGCTGCAGGAAATTCTGCAACTACAGTCTGCATTGAGGTGGTCAAACCTTCAGACAATAAACACATGGTGTGTGGGTCAGCCTTGGCAAAGGCTTCCACAGACACTACAGTGCTGAAACCCAGTGGGCCCGGTTTTTCTTTTGCCTCTTGTGACATAATGCCAGCTCAACCAAAACTTGCCTTTTCCGCAAATCGCCAAGCAAGACACCCTTATCGGTTCCCAACTGTGTCACGGGTTGTGGAAAAAACCATAATGAAATCCAGTTTTTTTAAACCCGTTAAGAACCGGGAACCGCACTCTAAATGTAATTTAAAAAATTTTAACAACAACCTGATCGGTTCAAACCAAACTGATAACAATGTTTGCAAGTTCCACACAGAGAATGAAAACCTATCTATTACTTACGATACCACAGACAGAGCTTGAACCGACCGGTTTGCGGTTAAAATAAATATAATTGCGGTTTAAAATAAACCGAGAATAACACTTTTTTAACCAAGAAATGAACCGAGCAGAAGGAGGAATCTCCGGAGCGACTGTTCAGTGAGGAGGAGTAAAGAATCTAACAGTTTCGGTTTGAATATCATCAGACAGAGTTTTTCAACCGAGCTCGCGCTCAGGATTCCATGCCTGGCATGGAAGTTAACTCTTTCACCTCCGGAAGAGTTCTAAGGCTGGGATAAACTGCAATTGTCATAATATAGCAAGACTTCATGTTGTTTGAAATCAGCATTGCTATTTTCTTTCCCAGATTTGTGCATCACTTTAAATTTAAATGGCTGCAGTGCCAGATACCACCGTGTGATTCTGGAATTTTTATCCTTCATTTGGTTAAGCCAACAGAGAGGATTGTGATCTGTTACAAGTACAAAGTTAGCTCCTAGTAAGTAAAACTTAAGGGACTCCATGGCCCACTTTGTCACAAGGCATTCTTTTTCAATGGTGAAGTACCTTTTCTTTCTATTGTGCAATTTCCTACTTAGGTATGGAATAGGATGTTGTTTCCCATCTATATGCCGACTCAAGACTGCACCTAGGCCTACCTCTGATGCATCCTGTCAGTAATAAAAATGGTTTTTCAAAGTCTGGGCTTCTTAAAACAGGGGCTGACCATAATGCAGCCTTAATAGCCCGAAAATCCTTGTCACACTCCAGGGTCCATGTCACAATATTTGGGAACCGTTTCTTTGTGAGTTCAGTGAGGGGAGTAGCTAACTTAGCAAAGCTGGGAACAAATCTCCGATAATAACCAGCCAGCCCTAAAAATGACATGACATGAATTTGTTTTAGGGACAGGGCTGTTCGCTACAGATTCTATCTTGGAAACCTCTGGCTTGACTTCTCTGTTTCCCAAAACATAGCCTAAATATCTGGTTTCCTGAATGCCCAATGCACACTTGGTAAAATTGTCAGACCTGTCTTTTTGATCGATTGGATAACTGCTCATAGGTGTTTCAGGTGACTTTTCCAGTCCGGACTGTACACCACATCATCATCCAGGTACGCAGCACAATAACCAGTATAAGGAGATAAAATTACATCCATGTACCGCTAGAAAGTAGGGTGTGTGCCATGTAAACCAAACGGCATGGCAGTGAACTGACAGAATTATATAAGAGTGGCAAATGCAGTTTTGTCTCTGGATTCTTTAGCTATGGGGATTTGCCAGTAACCCTTGGTGAGATCAAGGGTACTGATATATTTAGCACTTCCCAGTCTGTCCACCAAATCATCTATTTTGGGCATAGGATAACTATCAAATTCTGACACTTTACACTTGATTAAGTTTCCTAAAATCAAGGCAGATTCTTACACCCCCTTCTTTTTTGTTTACAATAACCACTGGTGATGATCAAGCATTTCTAGACTCTATAATACCCAGTTCTTTCATGTTTCGTATTTCCTTGACCACATCAGCTCTTAACCACTCTGGTAATCTGTATGTCTTTTGTCTAATAGGGTGAGCATTCCTTGTCACTATTATGTGCTCGACCCCTTTTCCTCGGCCTGGCACTGTGATAAAAGTACTGTTAAATGTCTTTAGCAAGTTACAAATTTCTGCAGTTTGTCTGGAGATTAAGGAAACATTCACCTTTACAGTATCAGCAGTTCCAGTCTGTCATAAGCTACATCAATATCTTCTTTATCAGTTTCTGGTAAAACCAGCAAAACAGCTTTTGGTGTTTTTTTTAAAACCCATGAGTTGGTTAGCATGGTATATTTTAGTAGGATTTTTCCTATCGGGGTCTCAATCTCATAATTAATTCTGCCAGTAAATCTAGGCACTTTATAAGGCCCTTGCCACTTCATTAACAGTTTATTTTCTGTAGTGGGTAACAGTAGCAAGACCTTTTCACCTCGCTCAAAAACTTTTTCTTTTACCCCATGGCCATAATACACTTCTGCTTGTTTTGGATCTCTTCCTGATTACTACGGGCAATTTCAACATATTTTGCCAGCTTCTTTCTCAAGGCACACATATAAGATGTAACAGATTGTTTCTGACGGGAGTTATCTTCCCATGTTTCTTTTATTACATCTAGTGACCCTCAAGGTTGTCTATGATACAGCATTTCAAATGGTAAAAACCTGTAGATGCATGTGGCACTTATCTGCATGCAAAAAGCAGGTATGGTAAGTATTGGTCCTAGTCTTTCCCTTCCCCTTTTACAAACCTTTTTAACATGCGTTTTAGGGTTTGATTAAAATGCTCAACAAGACCGTCTGAGGATGATAAGTGAAGGTTTTTATGGCAGCAATACCTAGTAGTCGGTACAGCTCCTTCAGTAATGCAGCACCAAAATTACTACCCTGATCAGTAAATACAGGTTACTCACCTGTAAAAAAAACAGGAGTTCTAGGAATGGTATATGTTCATCCACAATGTTTGTCAGGTACCTTGCCATTTTAAGATGGGCCGGAAAGTCTTCAAGCTGGCTCCTACCACCTTCCCCATGATGCCAGATCTAGCCCATTGGAAGCCAGGTTGTGCACCGAAGCCAGGGAGGTTGGGTGGGTCCATGTGGATGAACAACATATACCACTCCTAGAATTGCTGTTACAGGTGAGTAACCTGTATTTCTAGGGGCGTGGATATGCTGTTCTATCCACAATGTCTGGCAGACTCCCAGCAGTTCTCTGGGAGGAGGGAGGCAAGGGCACACACCCCCTACTTAGGGAACAGGGACTGGAGAACTGAGGTTCCAAAACTAGCATCCCGGCATGACTCAAGGTCGATGTGATAATGGGAAATGAAGGTGTGTGCTGACTTCCAGGTAGCAATCCTGCAGATTTCCTGGATAGGGATGTCCCTAGAAGCAGCCACTGACACAGCGGTATGACAGGTGGAATGAGCCCTAAGCCCTACTCACCAACATATAACAGAGATCAATGCAGGAAGTGATCCATCTGTCAATCATCCACTTTGCTGCAGGTCTGCCAGGAGCAGCTTCAGAGTAGGTGATAAACAGCTGGCGAACCTCTCCCCGAACTTCCGCCGTATGCTCTTTGTAGGAAGCGAGAGCTCTTCTAAGGTCCAAAGTATGGAGCCTGTACTTGGCCTCTAAGGTGTGATTGGGGTAGAACACCGGCAGAGTCAACACCTGGTTCAGGGGACACTCCGACACCACCTTTGGGAGAAATTTCGGTTGGGGGCACAGGACAACCTTGTCCCTGTGGAAGACCAGGTAGGGAGCTTTGATGGAAAGTGCCTGGAGCTCCCCACTACTTCTGGCTGACATGATAGCCACCAAGAAGGTGGTCTTCCATGACAGGCAAGCGATGTCACGCCTGTGCATCAGTTCGAATGGCTTGCCCATGAGCTTGGCCAACACCAGCAGTACATCCCATGGAGGTAGTGGTTCATGCACTGGAGGGGATATGTAATCTAGGCCCTTGAAAAAGCGCCAGACCACCTTCTCCTGTGCCACTGACTGCTTGCCTTGCCGGTCCGTGCCCAATAAGCAGAGATGGCTGCCAGGTGCACCTTAAGGGTTGTCAGTCGAAGCCCCTGCTGGGAAAGGGACCACAGGTAGTCCAGAATGCTAGCCAGTGGACAGGATGAGGGGTCCAACCCCTTGCCCTGACACCAAATGGAGAATCTCTTCCATTTGAAGACATAGCATTTTCTGGTCGACTCCTTGTGGGACACCTCAACGACGTTGAGGACCTCATCAGAAACAACCAAGACCTAGAACTCTAGCCGCTCAGGAACCAGGCCTTCAGGTGCAGGGATTGAAGGTCCAGATGGAGTACCATCCCCTCGCTGATGGACAGCAGGTCCTGGCAGACTGGAAGCCGCCTCAGGAGCCTGGAGCTGAGGCTGAGGAGATCTGGATACCAGAACTGGCGAGGCCAGTCTGGGGCTACCAGGATCACCTGCACCTTGTCCCTCCTGATCTTGAGGAACACCTTGTGGATCAAGGGCAGAGGAGGGAAGGCGTAGAAGAGGCCCGGGGTCCACGGCCTGGAGAAGGCATCCCCCTTCAGTGAGCCCTGCTGAGGGGGGCAGGCATGGTGGTGGGCATGGTACAGCCTCAGCTTGGCATTCTCCCTGGAGGCGAACAGGTCCACCTGAGGTGTGCCCCAGTGGGAGAACAGGTCTTGTACCATCTTCGGCAGGAGACACCACTCGTGAGATGCATCGCCTATCTGGCTGAGGGCATCAGTCAGACTGTTCAAGGCTCCTGCCACATGAATGGCTAGGAGATACGCCTCCAGGCTGAGCAGGAGAGACCAAATGCGAAGAGATTCCTTGCACAGAGTCAAGGAGTGCATCCCGTCCTGTCCGTCTGGACCTGGACCACTTGATCCCAAACAAACAGAGCACAGGCGGTCAGGGCTAGCCGGACTGCTTGGAGCTCCAGCAGGTTGATGTAGCATCAGGACTCCTGATGGGACCAAAGTCCATGGGCTCTGTGCTCCCCCAGAGGGGCACCCCAACCCATCAGAGAGGTGTCGGTTGTCAGGATGACCATTGGCTCGGGGCGGTCGAACAGGATTCCCTCCCGCAGATGAGCTGGGATGAGCCACCACTACAGGCCATCCCACATCTCCTGGGTCACAGAGACTGGCTGGTCTAGATGAGCTGATCGCTGAGACCACTGGCGGGGGGTGCATATGCCAGCGGGCCCAACGAATCACACTAGTGCAAGCCACCATGAGACCCAGAAGGCGAAGGAAGTCCTGGGCAGGGTGCAATTGCTCAACCAGAAATGATTGGGCAAAGGAGGAAAGGACCTCCGCCCTGTCTGCCAGGAGCTGGGCTCTGGCTTGGAGACCGTCGAGCTCTGTCCCGATGAACTGAATCACCTGCGAGGGCACGAGTTCCGACTTGGCCCTGTTGATAAGGAGGCTGAGCTGAGAGCAAGCCTGGAGGGCCAGATCTCTGGACTGCTCTACCTCCAACCAGGAGGGACCTGTTATCAGCCAGTCATCCAGGTAAGGGTAGACCCAGACCACTCAGCGCCGCAGGAATGCAGCCACCACTGCGATGCATTTGGTGAAGACCCTGGGAGCTGATGAGAAGCTGAAGGGCATGACCTGAAACTCGTAGAGAGTTCCCTCTGCCCGAAGGTGGAGGAACCACTGATGAGACAGATGGATTGTGATGTGAAAGAACATGTCCTGGAGGTCCAGGGATGGTATTATCTGAGCCAGGGTTACCATCCGAAAGGTGCACAGCCTTAGGAACTTGTTCAGGTCATGCAGATCAAGAATGGGGCACCAACCTCCCATCTGTTTTGAAACCAGGAAGTACCTGGAAACAAACCCTGGGCACGGAGGATCCGCAACCTTGCTGACTAACCCCTTGCGGAGGACCTGGTCGATGTCATCTCAGACAGCTGACTGGGAGGCTGCAAACCAGGGGAGGTGAGACAAGATTGGGGGAGGTACCCCGCAACCTGTTACTGGGCAGGCTTGGAGGAGGAGGAACCGGCTGAGGAGCCACCGGGGCCCTTCCCACCGGGTTTTCTGACTGAGGAAGCAATGGACTTGGCTCTAGGGTGCCAAGTTTGAGCCTGCTGGCCCTGCTGCTGGGCAGGTCTTGCCGCAGGAGTGGAGGGATTTAAGAGCTTATGCTGCTGATGGCGGCCTTTGATCTTCTGTGCAGATGTGACCGAATCTAGGGTGGCACTCGATTTTTCAATGTGCTGGAGGTGACCCTCCACACCTGGCCCAAACAGGTTGGTGCCCAGAAAGGGAACATCTGCGAGCTTGTGTTGGGTGTCTGCCATGAAGGTCAAGATCTGCAACCAAGCCCCGCGGTGCATGGCCACTGCGGCTGCTACCGAATGGGCACAAGAGTCTCCAATGTCCAGAGCCATCTGGAGCTGCTACTTCGCCACCGCCCTTCCCTGATCCTGGATCTGCTTAACCGTGGTCTGGAGGTCGGCCGAGAGGTGAGGGAGCACCTCATCCAGGGAGCCCAACAGGGTGTGAGAGAAGTGTGCCATCATAACAGCCGAGCTGGCCTGGCGAAGGCCCAAAGAGATGGCAGTGTACACCTTTCTTCCTGAGTAGTCCAATTTCTTGGACTCCTTATCTGGGGGCTTGTCCACATCCCTCGTGTTGCCTGAGTGCCTGAAGACAGAATCTGCCACCAGCCCCTCGGCTGAGGGGTGCTCCGAGAAGCTGGAGAGCCAGTAGGGACTGCGTACTTGCAGGCCATCCTGGCTGATGGCGCTGGGCAAGAGGCTGGGCGCTTCCAGACTTGTAACACCAGGCCCACAATGGCCTTGGATACAGGGAAGGCCTCCGTCGGATAGTCCCCCTTGTCTTGAATCTCCATAAGGGGATATCTGGCCCATTTCTGCATGGGTTCAAGTGGCATCCCGGTGGATTCTGAGACGAGCCAAAGGATACAGAGGAACAAGGTGGGGCTCTCATCCACAGAAAGACCCCCCCCCCGAGGATTCCATGTCAACTGGACAGGAATGGAACGAGGAGTCTTTGGACTACGAAGAGTCTGCGTACAGCTGGTGACCACCTGAGCCACTCTCCACTCTCCGAGAGGTGAGAGTGACTGACAAGCGATGGGGAAAACCTTGAGCCCAGCGAGAACCCTCGGTCGGTGCCCCATTCTTCGGGTGGGGAGGGCAGGGCAGCTGGTTTTAGCTGAGCCGTCGGCACCAGGACTGGGTCCTCGACCGGAGTACCAGTGGCGGGAGTTGGCTTCAGCCATTTGGGCGACAGCCACTTAATTGCTGGTGTGGAAGCCGGCATTGACTTGCTGCCAGCCAAAAGGAGCTGTTGCCATATTATATCCTCATAGCGGCGATGCAACATGCACCAGAGCCTCTCCTCAGCTGAGGAGGATGAGGAAGAAGAGTGGCGGCGCCGCTTTCCATGATGTCGGGACCGACACCACCATCAGCGGGATTTCCTTGAAGCAGAGGAGGACCGAGACAGAGACCTCGACTGTCGGCGATGCCGGTGGCAGGCCAAGGAAGGAGCAGGGGAAACCCGCTGCCCCTCCGGTTCAGGGTCCTGGGCCGGGACTTCGGCTCAATGGTCTGAGGCAAGTCCTCAGAAGGCACCAAAAGCACCGGTGTTAGAGAGAGAGAGTTGTCGGCCTCCTCGGTCAACAACCTGTCGGTGGGCTCGAGAAAAATCTCAGCAGCGTCAACAGGCATCTCGACCAGCTGGTCTGACGGGGACACCGTGAAACCAATGGCCCAGGCCGCAACATTGACCGAAGTCGAGAGCCAATGGTCCGAAGAATGAGATCTCTCCCACTCCCAAGAGCATCGACAGTGGGTCTTACCTTTTTCCGGATCCTTCATCCGGGACCGAGTGGTGTGAGACCCAGAAGGACCCTCCCCTTTAGTCGAGAGGGACTGACACAGCTCCCGAAAGGAAGCTGTGTAAGAGGAGCCCAGTTGGAGAGGAATAAAGGTCAAAGCCAAAGAGGAGCTCACTGTGACCTGGGCCGCCTCCTCCTCAAGGGCCGTGAGCTGTTCAAGCTGTTCTAGTTGTTCCGCAGAGCCTGCTGCTGCGGACACCACCCAATGGGCCTCCTTCAATTTGACCGGTGGGTACCGTTTCTTTGGTTACCCCAGCTGGAGTCGGCAGCACGGTATTCAAGCACCGATGGAGAAAAGGACAGACACATCTCGCAAGCCTGTGGATCATGGTCGTGCCCAAGGCAATAAACGCACGAGATGTGGGAGTTGGTGCGCGACATCTTCTGCCCGCAGGGACACCGGCAGAACCCGGGGACGGTGTTGTCCTCCATTGCAGCCAGGAGGGAAGAGGGTGAAGACTGAACTTGAATGAGTTTCAAAGTAAGTTTAGGAAAAAAATCAGAAGATTTAAGAGCCAGGGCCTACAAAATGCAAGAGCGCTAAGGAGGGAACCTGATGCTTCCAAGCGGTAAGGAAGATCTGGTGTCATGGGGCGGAGCCGAGAGTTTCATCACCCGGGTGGGTGGGAGGAGCCAGGTTGAAGACTTTCCGGCTCATCTTAAAGCGGCAAAGTACCTGCCAGACAGTGTGGATGAACAACATATCCACGCCCCTAGAATAATCTCTTTTGGTATGCCCACCATGCTGAAAATTTTGACAAGCTCTGCTGCCACTTTTGGGGCTGTGACAGTATGCATTGGAACTGTCTCTGGGTATCGAGTAGCATAGTCACATACTACCAAAATGAATTGATTTCCCTTTTTACTTTTGTCTAAGGGGCCAACCCCATCCATTGCAATTCTCTCAAAAGGCACATCTATCAAGGGTAGGAGTACAAGGGGCACCTTGTATTTTTTAGTCACTGGGGCTGCTTTCTGACATTCAGCACAAGAACTGCAATAGGTAGCAACATCTTCATGAATTCCGGGCCAGTAAAATCTGCACAGCAGTCTTGCAAGGGTGCAATCCCTCCCCGAGTGACCAGCCATAGGACTATCATGTGCTATCTATAACCACTCAGATCTATGCTTTTGTGGCATACCCAATTGTTCTATCTGGTCCTGTGTCTGAGGTGTAACTCAAACTCTGTACAGTAACCCATTAAATTTTTTAAACATAGGTTCAACCTGTTTTGGTTTCACCCCCAGCTGCTTAAAATAACCCTGCAGAGAAACATCGTTAGTTTGTTCTGAAAGAAAATCACAATCAGTGATCAATTGAGTTTCAGCATTCTTATATGTTAACCCCTTATGCCCATCAGTCTTTTATTGGCACTGTTTCTTCAGGCGTTGTCGTTCTTTCCTGGACTTCTGGATCTTGGAGTTGTGCTCAAACAAGTCTGAATGAAAATCTGTGAAAGGAAAAGAGTCCCCACCTTCTGAGATTTTCTTTGCTCGAGCTCTTGTCACCACAGCTGCTGAAACATCAGGATTTACTCCCTCTTTGATTTACTCAGTAAATCCTGGAAAGTCATTTCCAATAATCACAGGTACAGGTAACTTAGGTACTTACCCCCACTTTCATTTGGTGCGATTCACCCTTAATAGAGTCACTTGGCTTGTGGGACAGTATCAAGTGTCCCCGTGGATACAGACGACACCAGTACCTGGTCCTTTGGGGCACAGTTTTCCCAGTACTTCAACATGCACTAGGATCTGTCTGCTTCCTGAATATATAGGTCATTTCACAGTCTTATCTCCCACCTTCCCATCTGTTAAGTAATTGCCCCAATTTGCTAAGAACAAATCTGCTCCAGTGTCACTCTTCTTACTAGGGCATTTTCCTGCAATATGATCTGGCTTATTACAATTATAACAGATAAAGTCTTTGGGTGCAGATTCGTTACCCCCACCAGAGCTCTTATCAGACTTTGAGTTTAAATGGGAAAAACGGTGTCTTACCGGTGCTTGGTTGTTACCTTGCTGCTGTGCATCTGTCTGGCCATTTGGTAGTCTTCTGCCAAAGAAACAGCCTTTTCACCACTTTTTGGTCAGTGTTCTTTTACCCAAAGCTGCACATCTGTAGGCAGTATGTTGATGAATTGCTCCACTGCAAATGCGTCAATGATCTGTGGGACTATTTAGCCCTCTGGTTGGAGCCATTTTATCAGGAGTTCTCTGAGTCGGGTGAAGGCCTCTCGAGGATTGTCCACTAAGTTGTACTTCAGAGACCAAAATCTTTGCCTGTAGGTCTCTCCTGAGATGTCATACCTTTTCAGGATTTCATTTTTCACCAGGTCATAGTTTTCTGAATGCACAGTGTCCATATTGCTGTAGGCAAGTTGGGCTTTCCCTGTCAGGTAAGGTACCAGTCTTATTGCCCATTGCTGCTTTGTCCACTGGCAGGCTGCGGCAACCCTTTCAAAAGTTGTCAGGTATGCTTTGATATCATCCGAGGGACACAACTTTGTAAGTTTAATGGCTTTTAAGTTGCTTGTGTTTTGTTGCTCATCTGGATCTGTGCCGGATTCTCTGCCTTTGATAGCTTGTAAGGCATCCATCCATCACTGCTCCTGTCACTGCATCTCTTCTCTCCTCTGCTGCTCCTGTCAGTGCATCTCTTCTCTCCTCTGCTGCTCCGGTCACTACATCTCCTCTTTTCTCTGTTTCTCGAGTTGTTGCATTTCTTCTCTTCTCTGTTTCTCCATCTCTTTTTGTTGTATTGCCCACCACTGGAAAAAGGCAGTCAGGCTTTCAGGGTCTGTCACTGCCTGTTCTTTTTCCATTTCTGGTGCTGGCTGAACAGTCTCAGTTTGGACTTTTGTTTCTGCTTCTAGTTTGGCTGCCACTCTTCTGGTAATCACTCCTGGACTTGCTGCTGCAGAATCCATACCTTTCTTCTATGCTTCCCTGGTACCAGGTCTAGTACCCATGCACAAAACTCCTGGCTTAAAGTATGCATGGTGTAAATCCTACTAAGACTGACACCATCTGTCATCGAGGCACAGGTCAGGAAGCATAGGAAAACCACGAGCAGTTGTAAAATTCGACAAGTGTTTTATTATTAATAGTAAAATAAAAAATTGTTCATAGTAACTATTTACAAAGGCAGTACAAACACAGAAACCAGAGTCCTTTTTCTTCTCTATTTCAAATCTCATTCTATCTCTCTCTCTCTCTCTCAAAACATAGCAGCTCTTTTTATAACAAGTCTTTGCAGGAGCTCGTTAAGAGAACATTTTGCTTCTCACACAGCATTCTTGTCAGTTTCCACAGGGGCAGCAAAAAGAACATTGTGACCCAGAACTGACCTCTTGTTTACATCTCTGCAAGAAGCTTAAAAACTGCATTTCAGGTTAACCCCTTGAGATCCAAATAGCTTTCTGCAATCATTTCAACCATATAACTATATACAGTTTTAAAAAAAGGGATCCCAGTATCAGTTGCATTTCCACATAAAGATTCACATATATTTTTATACCAGCAGATATGCAAAGGGGAAGAAAAGACAGAACAGCAAGTGAGGGTACACAGATAGCAAGAGGCAGAGAACTGCAAGACCATCAGGGTGATCAAGTCCTACGTCTCCCGAGAAAATCTGGATGCGCAACCAGTCAGAGAAGAGACAGAAAAGGAGAGGATAGAACAGACCCTTGCATTTAAACTCTTTCTGCATAACAACTGGGACAGGGCTGTATTGAACCCTGTCACAGTAATCTCAGTACTCATGTTCTGCCACACCACATGCGACTTGGGGTTCATGTTGCACTCACCACTTACTGAACTCCTTTTACTCTAAGACAGTATCACCATTGACATAAATGTACAATTTGTCTATATTTATTACTTTTCTATGACTGCCATAATATTTTTACAGTACACCACACAGATCATAATTAGTAAACATTTCTGACCCTAAGCAGTTGTTTGGCATCCTTTGTTACATTAACAGCTTAAGTGTGGTGTCCTCTGCTACATTAACAACTTGTGTCTGGAGTCCACTGTTACATCATCAAGTCTGAATATTTTTTTTTCGGAGGCATTTCAAAATGAATTATCTCACAACATTGTCCTCTTTTCATTGTTGGGTCACAGCAACTTGAAATGCTTAAAAAAAACTGATCTGTTAATTTGAAAATTGAACCTTCAAGTCACACTTTGGTACAACATTTGATGAGGTCTTCCCCATAGCATTGGTTAAATAGCATAGGAAGCCTTGTTTCACATCTGAAGAAAAAAGATAATCAACACCCTCAAACATACCTTTTCTTATCTATTTTGCTGTATAGCTCTTTCGCCACCACCCCAGTTATAGAAGTGAAAGAAAACAGAATAATTTTTTGCAAAAGTTTCTTTTTTTCTTGCTGCTTAGAGACATTTTATCTCCCTGGTGATAGTGGCAGAAACACCTGTAGGAATCTGTATCTATATATAATTATCCTGGCTCTAGTGTGGTAGTGGTGGCTAGCAAAAGGGGAGACTTTATAATGTCCCTAAGGGGACTTATGTATAAACATTAACAGACAAACATGCAGGATGGATGCTCTGCTTCAAAAGACAGATAATCACTCTGGCAACATTTATGAAGTTTTTGTCACCATTTTACAGACAGCAAGTAAAGTTAGATCAAACAATTTTCTTCCTGTTACATTCCTAGCTGTTAAAGAATAGTATTTCAAAAAGGCTGTTTCAATGAGAGTTTCCATTACTTACCCCTAGGAGTCTGTGTGCTGTGAGTGGAGGTTAGTTGGAGACTCACTGGCTGGTTTTTGCTGTTCCCTTATGGGGCTGGCCAAACTAAAATTGAAGGTTGTATAGGACCCAGTATCAGAGGGGACTAGGTAATTAAGAGGAAGGGGTCCCAGTAATTAAAGGGAAAATACATCCTGCTTATGTTTTTTCACACAATTGTAAATTTGGGCATGTGTGAAGCCTGTGTAATAACTCAGTGTATTTTTTGTGTGTGTTTTTGTTTTGAAACAGTCCTATTTTCCATATTTAGTGCCCCATATTAATGCAGCCTTTCCCGCCACCCAGTGCTCATTTTCTTAACTACTTATCAGTTTCAGAACCTAGTGACATCAATCGAGCTGAAGATTACAATGAAGTGGAATCCAATGAGTTCAGCTCAGCTGTTACTGGGTTCCGCTTAACTGAAGTCTTCTGCTCAACTGATGTCACTGGGCCGGCCAGGTGGTGCTGAAGGTTGAGGCGCTGGACGCCACACCTCATGCCACGTCGGCGACCCATGTTTGGAAGCGAACAAGGGTGGTCGTGGGTCAGCAGGGGGGAGATGGATTGAGCATCCGACAGACTGCTCTCCATCTATGGGGAGGGTGGGGAACCTCGGTCACTATGCACCTGACCCCTAGCGAGGGCTGGGGGTCAGCGACATGATGTGATAACTGTAAGGTGTGGAGCAACGCAGAAGCTTGTGGTGGCACACACCGGAGCGTGCGTGATCATGTTGTTAGTGTCACTGCACGCCAAACTCCACAGGGGGTGAAAATGGCGTCCTGGTTGCTGTGGCTTGATGGCCATCTTACGGGCGCCCCAGCTTCAGAGGGGCATCGCCGGAACTGGATCAGGTCCTGGCGGGTGAGAGGTGGGCTCCCTGCTGCGGGGTTGTAATCTGCGGGGGAAGAAGGCGATGGCTTCTCAGAAGCAGCAACTGGGGGACTGACCGGACGGTGGCTGGATGCATAAGAGGATGCCTTGAAGAGTGGTGCCAACCAGGAAACTAGTAAGAGAAAGAAAGTATGTGAAAAAAAAAAAAAAACCTGATGTCACTGGGTTCTGGAATGGCTAATTAAAACAATGAATAGTGAGTTGGAAAGAGGCTGCATTAATACGGGGCCCTAAATAAGTTAAAAATAGGTCTATTTCAAAGCAAACACACAAAACAGTACACTGGGATTATTACACAGCCTTAACACATGCCCAAATGAACAACTGTATTAAAAAAATGTAAATACACAGCAGAGTTTATGTTTCCTTTAAGGGGAATATGCTAAAAAGTACAGTTACGTAAGAATTTACCGTAACAGTAGATCTTCGTGAGAGGCTCTTGCAGTAGGCATTCACATATAGGACTGAGCTGCCAGGCGTCAGGATCCCACGGAAAATTTCTAGTTAGCAGTCTCTGGTGGAGGACTGTCCCCACGTCAGGTGACTGGTGTCATACGACGTCGGTATAAAGGGGCGGTCCCGCATGCCCACCTTCCAGTTCTTCCCGCCAAAGGCCAAAAGAGGCAAGACAAGAAAGAAGAGGATATTTCCCCCCATGGAAATGAAGCAAATAAAACTTAGGGGGATGGAGGGCGGGAAGGCAATACCTACTTCAAGAGCCTCTCACGAAGATCTACTGTTGGGGTAAGTTCTTATGTAGCTGTACTATCTTACTTCGAGAGGGCTCTTGCAGTAAGTATTCACATATAGGACTGAGTCCCAAGCAGTCTGGAACAAGGAAAAGCACTCAGGAGGATTGTGATCCATAGCATGGAACCTCAGGGCTAAACAGGTCTCATGAAAGGAGACCTTGTAGGACAGCCAACCTGAAGCCCGCTCTACGGCGAGAGGCAAAGTCCAAATTGTAGTGTTTCATGAAGGTATGGACAGAAGTCCGAGTTGCGGCTGCACAGATGTCTTCTGCTGACACACTCTTAAAACAAGCCGCAGAGGCAGCTACTCCTCTGGTGGAGTGACCTCTGACTTGACCCGGAAGGGTCTTGTTGTACTTGTCATAACAGAAAGTGATACAATGTGCCAACCATTTGGAAAGGCATTGCTTAGAAACCAGATTGCCTTCTCTTTTGTGAGCAAAAGACAAAAAGCTGATCAGTCTTCCTGAGATCCTTAGTCCAATTGGTGTAATATCTCAGGATGCTGTGAATATCCAAAGTATGCAAGAGGTACTCCCCTTGATTAGAATGTTGTGTGAAGAAAGCGGGTAGCTCAATAGAGTGATTCAGTGTAGATTCAGCCACCACCTTACGGAGAAACTTACAGTTAGTGCGTAGAGCCACACATTCCTTGTGAAAAATCAAGTACGGGATTTTGCACATCAAGGCCTGAAGCTCAGAAATGCGCTGAGCAGAAGTAATGGCCACTAGGAAGAGTGTCTTCCAAGAAAGGAACTTCAAATCAGCTGTAGCTGCCGGCTTGAAGGGAGGCAGAGTAAGCTTCTCCAGGAAAATTCAAGTCCCAAGGAGGGGCAGGAATGCGAATGGGGGGGTCTCAAAAGGAGAACCCCTCTGAAGAAAGTCTTGGAGACGTCTAACTGAGCAAAAGTCCTGTCTCCAAAGGGAATATGGTAGGCTGAGATAGCCGCCATGTGTACTTTTAACGAGGAATGGCTGAGACCCAGATTGAAGAGGTGACGCATGTAATCCAGAACTTTATTGACTGGGCATGAGAAAGGCTCGAAGTCCTTCGAGTTTTCCCAAATAGAAAATCGTTTCCACTTCATGGCGTAGGTGGACCTCGAGGAAGGCTTCTTGGCCTCCACCAAAAAGTCCGCTACTAGGCGAGAGACTCCAAAGTGGGCTTTATCTACATCGGCAGGAGCCACGCATGGAGATGAAGGGATCTGAGACCTGGATGAACAAGTGTCCCCTGATGCTGGGTCAACAACTGCCACGACAGAGGAAGTGGAGGTTCCTCTGAAAACTGCTGCAGAACAGAGAACCAAACTTGCCTGGGCCAGAAGGGGAGAAATGAGAATCATTCGAGCTCCCTCCGATCTGAGTTTGTTCAGGACCCTTGGTATTAAGGGAATGGGAGGGAAGGCATAAACAAATCTGTCCCTCCAACCGAGAGACAGAGCATCCCACCAAAAAATGTCTCGCCCTGGAGCGAGCGCGCAGAAGGCGGGAAGTTTTGCATTTTGGGAAGAGGTGAAGAGGTCTATCTGAAGTGTTCCCCATTGCTGAAAGATGTCATTTATGACTTCTTGATCCAGCTCCCATTCGTGGGACCTGGCTGAGAACTGACTGAGTTGGTTTGCCAGTGTATTTTCCACTCCCAGAACGTGAACTGCAGTCAAGTGAAGGTTGTGTTGGGCTGCCCAATGCCAGAATCTCATCGCTTCCGGCACAGAGAGTAGGAACGTGTTCCTCCCTGCTTGTTGAGGTACCAGACTATGCACATGTTGTCCGATTGAATGAAGAGATGACCGTGAAGGATGAAGGCGAGAGTAGAGCCTGAAGGGCATAAAGAACTGCTCTGAGTTCGAGCACATTTACTTGCAGGTTTTGTTCAAACTTGGACCAGCAGCCCTGAGTCCTGTGAGACCCCCAGATGGGCACCCCAGCCTTCTCCTGATGCATCCGTCGTCAACGTCTGGGAGGGCGGATCGATGCAGAAATGAATTCCCAGGCACAGGTTCTCTTGAACCATCCACCATTGCAAGTCACTGATCATGGGATCCGACACTAGTACCTCTTGGTCTAGATTGTCCGTAGTTTGGTCCCATTGCAACCAAAGCGTCCATTGAGAGATCCTCATATGGAGCAGAGTGAAAGGGACTGTCGGAATGGCAGCCGTCATTAGCCCAAGGAAGCAGAGGACTGACCTGGCTCCGACCCTCCTGTGACCGGACAGACAAGCCTGATTCTGAAGGGTGTCTACCCTGTCCGGAGGCAGGAAGGCTTTGCTGTTGGTCATGTCCAGAATCGCCCCTATAAATTAGAGGCATTGGCATGGGACCAGGTGGGACCTGGTCTGGTTGATGGTGATACCCAGGCTGGTAAAAACCTGCAGGGCAAGGGAAAGGGAATGCAGGAGTTCCTCCCTGGACAAGGTCGCCAGGAGCCAATCATCCAGGTACAGGAATACCTGAACCCCCTGGGTAAGCAGGTGGGCCGCTACCACCGACAGACATTTGGTGAACACTTGGGGGGCCGAGGAAAGACCAAATGGGAGGGCCTTGAATGGGTAGTGGTCTCCCTGAAAACAAAAACAAAGGAATTTGCAATGGGAAGGGCATATGGGGATATGCAGGTAAGCATCCTGATTGTCCAAAGTGCATAGACACTGTCCTGGACGAAGTAGTGGCAGAAGGCTCTGCAACGAGAGCATTCTGAAGCTTTTGTACTCCACAAACATATTCAGGGAGCTGAGGTCTAGGATGGGCCTCAGATCTCCCGTCTTCTTTGGAACTAGGAAGAAATGGGAATAGTAACCTGTTCCCCAAAGATGGGTGGGAACTGGTTTTATTGCCGCCGTCGAGAGAAGGGAGATGATTTCCTCTAGGGCCAGAGGAAGATGTTGTGGGGTGTAGGATGATTGGGGGGTGGTCTTAAGGGTGGTTTTTGCATAAACTCTATTGAATGCCCTGCCGCTATCAACTGGAGCACCAAGTGTCTGATGTTATCCTCTCCCAGCCTGGCAGATGGGAGGAAAATCTCAACCCACTGGTTCCTCTGGAACCTCCAGAGGCAGTGGGAGAGGCAGGGAGTCAGGAGGTGTGGGGCAGCGCAGCAGCCGAGGCTCCCACTTTTTTTTTTTTCAGGGGAGTCTGGTGCTGGAGGGCCTGATGTTTCTGACCATCGCTTGCCCTGTGGCTTTATGTCTTTTCATTTTGGGCGATGAAAACGATGCCACTGCCCTTGAGGGGGCCTGTACACAGTCTGAACAGACTTGAGTGTAGTACCCTTCCCCTGCAGTTCAGTAATGATGTCCTTGACCGAAGAGGAAGAAGACTCCTCCCTAGGAGGGTGTGGGATGGCCCCCCTGGGGAGCTTCCTGGGGCACGTATCCTCCCTGCCTCAGACACCTGAGGGCTCTCCTCTGGTGTTGGGTATGGGGAGGGAGTCTCTCATCTCTGATGTAGGGGATCCGGTATTGGGTCCAGCGTCGGGAGATGACTCTTGATCTTCCTGGTGAGCTGAGCCTTGGCCTCAGCCCACCAGGAGGCCAAGGTCTCCTTCAGATCCGCCAGCGGCTGAGGAATGGGTGGTGGAGGTGGGGGATATGGATATTGAGGGTATCCGTAAAAGGAGTATCTGTAACCTGACGCCGGGTAGCCCGGCATCAAGTATTGCGGTGCCGGGTACTGCGGCGCCAGATATTGCGGCGTTGGGTACTGTGGTGCCGGATACTGAGGGGCCAGGTATTGCAGCACCGGATATTGCGGTGTCAGGTACCTGGGCACCAGGGGCCCTGACAGAGCAGAGGGACCTGGCAGCGGCCCTGCTGGCGGGCCAGATGGTGGAAACGTTGGCCCTGCGGGCATCAGACCCAGTGTGGGTATACTGTCGAGCAGGTCCAACGGTCCTGATGGAGGGATGGGCCTTCCGTCAGGTAAAGGGAGGCCGGATGGCGTCGGGTCAGCCAGCGTCAAGACCAGTGTCTGAGGATCCAGCGTCAGGGGGTCAGGCACAGGAGGAGGGAGCCCTGACGGCAGCATCTCAATGTCCTCAGTGACGACCGGGGAAAGAGGGTTATAATCACTGGGGGTCAGTCGAGGGGACGTGGGGACCTCAGAGGGCAACGTGGTGAGATGTTGTTCCTTGTCGCGCTTTTTCTTATGACCTTCGGAGGAAGTAGATGCCTGCCTAAGCTTTTTTAACTCTTTTTCCATGGAGGCATGTGGCGTCAGACTGTTCGATAGGGTCTGGTGCAGGCTTCTTGGCCAGGCGGGAGTCGGTGAAGCTGGTGTCTGACTTATCGGTCGAATCCAGGTAGATGTCGGAGGAGCCGGCATCCGACTTATCGGACTCCCTACCCGAGGAAGGTCATGAGGGGGATGTGGTCTTGTCGGAAGGTGTTTTGGCTCAGTGCTTCCCCGAAGGGGTAAGCAGCTTAGCAGCCTTGTCCGGGCGTGCGTCGGTGCTGACGTCCGACTTACTGGACCCGCTCTGACCGGAAGGCTGCGAGGAAGAAGCCGCCTTCATGGGAGCAGAGGCCTCCTTTGCCCTGGAGGCTCCCAAAGGGCATGAGAGCGAGCCGGACGGGAGGGGCAATACCTTCTTGGTAACCACCAAGACGGCCATTGTGGAGCGATCCCCCGGAGATATTGCAGAGTGAGTGCCGCGACTCCAGTCAAGTTGCAGCTGCTGTGGAAGCGAATCCGCTCCCGGTGCATCTCCTTGTCGCGCTTTTTCTTATGACCTTCGGGGGAAGTAGATGCCTGCCTAAGCTTTTTTAACTCTTTTTCCATGGAGGCCATTTTCTTCTTAAGGATTTGGGCTTCCAGGGACTGCTGCCTTCTCTTGTGGGTAGCGGAGTTGAACTTCTGGCAGGGCTGGCACTTCTCCATGGGGTAGTCTGGGCCCAGACAGAAGAGGCACAAGGAGTGGCCATCCTTGTGTGGAAGTTGTGAACCACACGAGTCGCACTTGTTTTTATGCGATTCAGAGGGTGTCAGGGACGACATACACAGCAACTGTTTAGAAAATATTGAAAGTTAGAGAAAATAGGTAGAAAAGTTAGAAACTTAGAGACCGATGAATGACTAATGAGCGCTGTTCTACCGCCAGAAACTTTCACAAGCCGACGGCGGGAAAGAACGTGAAAGCGGGCGGTGGGGTACCGTCCCTTTATACCGACGTTGTACGGTGCCGGTCACCTGACATGGAGGCGGTCCCCCGCCAGAGACTGCTAGCTAGAAATTTTTCTGTGGGATCCTGATGCCTGGCGGCTCAGTCCTATTTGTGAATACCTACTGCAAGAGCCCTCTCGAAGCAAGATCTCTTTTTATGTGTATATGAATCATGTGAGTGTTTAAATATGTGCTGTATAATGCTATCTCTGTTGTTAGTAGTTTTTGTCTGCGTTTCTTTTACGATTTTAGAACACTGTTAATGTTGTAAATTTGAATTTGACTGAAAAATCATGTGATTCTCTGAGCTATAAAAGACCTTATTCAGCAGCCAAGAACCAGTCAGCTGCTGGACTGGGGAGAAAGTCTGTTTGTGCTACCAGAGGTAGAAAACCTTGCACAGCTAGGAGTGGGAGTGGCCAGTGCCAAACAGCTGGTTCAGAGTGCATAGCTGCGGTGCTGCCTAGGTCTAAGGGGATGGACAACAGGATCAGAGGGACATAAGTGGGTGGTTTTGGTTAAGCCTGTGAACAGCACCGAGGGGAGTACCAACTGGCAGTAACTGAGTAGACAGCAGACTCTGATGGACTGGAGCTATGCTTCTGGCTAGGCTGGACTCATGGGAAAGTGCCAAGACTGATGAGATGCTGCATTAGCAAAGGTCCAGCCTAGTACAACCTTTTTGAATGGGAGACAACAACCAGTAGCTAGGCTTCCATGCTGAAGACAAAAAAACAGGCACAGAAGTAGCTAGACCTGAACAACTGTTCTATTGTTTTGTATCTGTTCAAGTGTCTAACCACTGCTAAAAGTCAAATAAATTGTGCCATCATCCGGAACTTGATACAAAATGGTAACCTCAGAGGGGGTCCAGGCTAAATCTAGCCTTATAACCAAGAACCATGGGATGTAGAAGGCTGTCTGTAATGTAGGAAGATATACATTCGGTACCTAAAATATTAGCAAAGACAGAAAAAGCCACAAAGTGTCTCTAGATTTTTATTAACATATTTATACAATCTTTATTATGCCTAGTTTGAACCTTCTGATTTTTTCATCAGAAAGCTTTATTCAACCTCTACAGTAATGTACTGTATTTATATGTTCTTTTCATACAGGGCAACACACCAGTAAACACTCTGTTTTTGATTACAATATACACACGTCACTCTAAGTTTAGGCTGCATGAATTTAAGAATATGCAAAGTGGGGACCCAATCTATAAAACTTGGGGACATCCTTTTTTTTAAGTTTAGCAGCATGCATGAATTCAAGTACATTTAAAAACCAAGTGTGTTACTCAAAACTGACGAGCGATCTGCAAGTACCTAACATGGTCAGCAGCCACATCTGGCTCATCCAAGTATATGACACACAACATTCCACTGCCAGGAATATACAGTAGTAAGCTGCTGAACACTAGGCATCATTAGATTTTACAAACTACTGTAACTTGAGTTACTCGCCCTAATTAATGTAGGGTATATGGCTTGTGTTCAAAACTTCAGCAGCAAGCCATCCTTCTATATTTCTGCCATATACTGATAGCCTGATATTTATAAATGAGCAATGCACAGTGAAGATGGGGTCAGGAAATAACCTTACAAATAAACTGCAAATAAAGTGCCGCTAGATATTTCTGCTAGCCTAACCAGCCAAACAATCTTAGATTCATAAACAATATGTAGTAAAAAAAAACATCTAAAAGATAAATTACGAAAAGATAAAAATACCAATTTAGTAACTCATCACTATCCTATGGATTTTAATGCAAGAATCCTGCTAGACTGTGAATTTGTTATGAATTAAAAGTGCATAAAGCTCTCATTTTTGCCTGTTTTGTTTCTTATTTTTTTCATTACAACACAGCCTGCAAACTGACGTTTATGTTGTCCTTTCCCTGGTCTGCCTATCCCAATACACATCCATATACAGAAACCTAATGTCTCATTACCAGACCCAGTAACTGATATGTGATGTATATTAGCTGTGTAAGCTTTTCAAGTAGAATTAAGGACAGAGCTTTATTATCAGAACACATTCTAGGACAGTGTCAATTCTTTCTTTTAAGATCAGTAGGTTAAGCAATAAACTATAAGGCAAAAGGGGCTAGAGGCCTGCTGTACAGCTTAAGATTTCCAATTTCTGAGCAATCTGAGAGTAGGCAGATGTAGGTATGAATCGGTGACATCTATTTACCTTACTACAGCATGGGCTTTTGTAGCATCATGTTTACTTGTACCAATTTTCAACAGCCTTCCAACCAGGGCTATTGTACGTGTTCTTTGGCTGAAAAGGGATGTACTATGCTGAGCTTTTTTTCTGTTTAGGAAATCAAGCAGAAAGAGCAGTGATTACACTGCACAAATACAATACAGATGAACCTCTAGAGCTGACAGAAAAGATCCGAAATTGAGTTTCATTAACAGGACAGCCTGTGCATTTCCAATCCAATCATTCAGACACACACATCTGGTTGGTAATAAAAGGCAGACATGCATGGTTGTAATTAGGATCTGCCAAGTTGTATGTCTTAAAAAACTCAGTAAACATAGTAAAATCTATATGCTACTATTATTAGTAGTCAATTCGATTATTATGGCAGGTTTCTTGTTCCTGAATAGGAAGCAACAAAAATCCTTTACAAAGATGAGTATGAGCTGCAGGAAAACAACAGCAGAATTTAAAAAAAATATTTTACAGCTATTTTTCTTATTTAACTACAGCAAAATTACATGAAATTTCCTGAGAATGAAATATAATCATGTTTTCCACCTGGTAAAGTTGGATTCTTCTTATAGACTGCCTCCAATGGATGGACTTAAAACTTCTGAAAAATATGTGTATTCTTTAATACCTCTAAACCATCCCTTACTCTACAATACTTCACAGACACAGCTATTCATGTTTTACTATGTTCCTGTAATTACAAACATATTAATGAAAACCCCATATCAACACAAAGTATGCAAAGAAAGAACTATGTGGTGAGTACAGCAGACGCAAATTAAAATATACAAAGTGTTTCAAAAGCATCTGATGGTTTTACAGTTCACTTCTACTTAAATAAATTGCCACCAATCTCTGGGACATATATCACACTTATTTAAAATGGACATAAAATATAGCTTGTGCTTTTTAATTTTTAATACACTTTTTAAATAACATGAAAATAAAGGAAAACCTCTAGTCTTTTCTGACCACTCTTAAACAGGTTAGGATTTTGCAACTAGTATTGTACCATATATGAGGCATCAATAGCACCTAACTGCTGTATGAAGGCTTTGTAATGATGAAAAGTTTTTTCATATGAGACTTAAAAATAACCTTGATTTGTTTGATGTTAAAGCTTATCATTGGTAAAGTTGCATTCATGAAGCAAGAGATGAGTTACAATCCATTGTAATGTGGCCCCCATCTTTTATTGATGTGATCGAAGGTATGGGACACCCACTGTTGTTCCAGGACTTTGTATCGTTCTTCACACAGGTAGAGAGGTTTACCACGTCTAAAGAAAAAGGAAAAAACATAAACAAAGTCAAAATGCATAACTTCATTTACTGAACAATTATCTTAAAACTGCTGCATTAAAAAAAGTCTGAATATCTTGTGGTTCAGTGATTAAGAAGGATTTCTTCTGCTTGACTATCGCCATTTCCCTTTCAGTCGTTGCTCACCTATTGTTGTCTGACATTCAATATGTTACAGAATGACAGAAGATCCTTTTCTGGACACTTGCATGGCTACCTTTAAAAAGAACAAGTCAGCCTAAAATGATGAGTTCAGAAGAGGGATTTTCTTTTTTTTTCTAAATTAAGAACTTTAGAATTCAATGTTATGGAAAACACTGCTCTCGCAGATGCCGTAGAACACTATCCTGGTTGTAAAAATGCAAGTTATTCCCTTCAGTGTTACTACTATATACAGTGAAGGTAAAAGACAAAGGGCTCGATTCTCAAAGTCCTGGGATTGATGCAAGATACCTGCACCAAACATGAACGGCGCAAGTGGCACCTTGAGTCAAACACTGCCCACTGAGCTATTCATAAAAGCAGCCTGCCCCAAATGGGACTTGCACCACCCCTGCACCCAAATATGGGCTGCAACCTGGTGCTAGGGGGCATGTGGCAGATGCAAGCTGCCACATCCCCTAATGTGGAATTCACAAAACTCACCCAGAGGGAGAAATTCTAAGTACCCTTAGATTAGCCGGTCTAAGAGTACTTAGAAAATTCTCCTATGGGAAATTAGCCAGTTTGCGGCAATTTGCCACCCCCCAATCCCCAATGTCCCAGTTAAAATAACAATAATGAAATCCCCATTCATTGGTGATCCAGTGACCCTCCCCTCCTCGATCTCGCCCGTTATTAAATATATCTTTACATCCTCATTCCCTGGTGGTATGGTGGCCCCCTCTTCTCGATCCCTGATCTCGCCCGTTTTTACACATATATTTAAATCCCCATTCTCTGGTGTTATAGTGACCCCAAGCCCCGATACCCGATCTCGTTTGTTTATAAATATTTATTAATATCCCCATTCCCTAGTGGTATAGTGACCCCCCGATCCCCAATGTCCCCGGTAATATTAAAATACAGAACTCCCTGATCACTGGTGGTCCAGCGGCCCCTCCCAATCCCACACCCCAGCAGGTAATGCCTGCCACCCTGCTCCCCCCCACCCCGTGGCAGAGTCAGGGACCGGCACAGCCCTCCTCATACCTCCACAGCCAGTCCCTAACTGAACTGTCACTGAGCGGACTGTATAACGTACATGCTCATTCAATGAGCATGTACCACGCATAGTCCACTCAGTGAAAGTTCAGTCAGGGACCCACAAGAGGGTGTGAAGAGGGCTGTGCTGATCCCCAGCTGTGTCTTGGGTTGGGGGCGAGGGGTGTGTACTACCCCACTGGGGGTGGGGGGCCACTTGACCACCAATGTGAGGGGCTGTTTCATATGTTATAATAATGAGGACATCAGGGATCGGAGGGGGGGCTGCTATACTACCACTGAGGGGTTCATTGATATTTTATCTATAGGGGCACATCGGGTAGGGGGACTATACTACCACCAGGGAATCACTGAGATTTTAATTATAGGGCAGTGGGGATCCAGGCGGGGGCACATTAATATTTAAAATTATAGGGGCAATATCAGGAATTGGGGCGGGGGGGCCACTATACTACCACCGGGGGTTCACTGATATTTTAATTGTAGGAGCACAGCAGGGATCGGGGTGGGGGGACCATCACTTACATAACCACTGAGGGGTTCACTGATTTTCTAAATCTAGGGCCTCATCGAGGATTGGGGAGGGGGCATCGCTTGCATTTGCTGCAAGGTGCCTATGTCAAACTCTTCCGTGTGCCATGTGTTTGCCGCTTGGGAGAGGTTGCAGCAAGTGTGGGGAGGTAGGTGCCGGGACCCCTCCTGTACCAGAATCAGGTGCAGGGTCCCTGGCGCACTGTGCTCCACAGCAATCTGCTGTTTTCCGCAGCTTGCGCCGATCTAAGCCACTTTTGTGAATGGGGCCCAAAGAATCTAAGTGCAAAATTATCAAGTAAGGGTTGCTCTGGAAAGGCAATGGCAATAAAGCCAAGTTTCATAGAAATACAACATTTCACATACACCACTTATGTAAAGCATCATGGAATGAATATATATATATATATATATATATATATATGCAAATCACCATGAAGGAAAGGCTTGCCTGCTTAAAGCATAACTGAATGGTCCCAATAGGTCTCTTAAACAATCTGCAAAGACTGAAAACAATGATGTTTGCCGTTTTCAGCTTTGCAAATTATTGAAAGGCCTATTTTTGAATCCATGCAGTCCTGCCTTAAGTGGGCAGCCTTCTTTCGTTTATAGTGGTTCATATACATCCCATGATGCTTTGCGTAGTTGAGATGTGTAATTGTATTATGTATGAGTGGCACCTTTATAGTTAGGGTTGAGTAGGTTGTTTAATGTTAAAAAACCCAACTTTGCACTTTAATAGCTTTGCCCCCATTCAACGGATTTGCATGCATGGTCTTGGGGTCAAGGTCTCTTGATGTGAAAAGTTTCATTCTGGTTGGATGAGCAGATTCTGAGATCCAGATAGTGAAAAAAGTGATAGAAAAAAAAATTGTTTTTTTTTTTGCCACTGAATAGCATCCAGACAATTTGGAATTTTTTTTATTCTCTCTTTATTAAAAATGTAACAACAAGCAACACATACAACAACAAGCACAGGGGTACCTAGGTTCCAAAAGGAAATTCAAGTTAGGAGGTCAAGCTGTTTAATACATAATCCTCTTTGCTATAGTACAATCTCTTGTTATGGAATAAAACCAGGGCTAACATCTAGCATGTAATTTATCCACTGCTGCCAAAGCAAATAAAATATTTCTGTAGCATGGTTCAAGAAGCAGTTAGCTTCTCCATATCGTAAATCTGCAATACCACATCCTGCCAGTGACTTAACATGGGCACTGTGGGAGTCAACCATAATTTGGTAATAACTGTTTTAACGGCTAATAGGCAGATTTGCAGTAATTTCTGGGTTAAGGGACTCCTATAGCCAGGGGGCGATGCGAAAAATTAAAGCCTGGGAGTCCAAGTGAAAATCAGAATCATAAATAGCTTGTAGGGCATCTGTTAGTTGGGGCCGAAGTATTGCCAGGACTGGACAGGCCCAGAAAATATGCCCATGTGAGGCATCTGTGGTGTTACAACCCCTCCAACAAGAGGATCTCCGTGCAGGAGAATATTTTGCAATGATATGAGAGGTTTGAAAAAAGCGAATAAAGCATTTCCAAGAAAATTCCCTCCAAATATAGGATGAGGTCCATTTCATTTTCATTTGTTAACCAGGTAAGGGCAACTGGGCAAAAGCCCTTTTTCAGGTCCGACCCAGACACAAGAACAAAAATGACAAAAACATAATTATACAAACACAACAAATTAAATAACATTGAAACGCAAAACAATATACATGACAATATCAAAAACAAGTACAATTTATCAAAGTCATCAAATACTTTTTAAATCTATATTTTAAAGTGGAATATGATGTAACACTTCTCAGAGAATTGAGTAACACATTCCAAATACAAGGAGCTTGACAGTTAAAAGAACATTGACCATAATAATTTTTGGCTAAAAAAACCTCCAACACAATGCCCTCAGCAGACCTTAAGGAAGCTTTCATGTCACGAATCACTACCAGGTCAGAAAGGGGGGAAATACCATTAGAATAAATTGCCTGATGTATCAAATTACCCAATGCATACACATATTTGTACTGTGGAGAGAGCCAACCCAAGGAGGAGTACAATAAACAGTGATGGGTCAAAACAGGGACATCCAGCACGAAACGACAGATGTTGTTAAAACCCACACTTAGAGTCTGCCTCTCCCTAACACCCAACTTCACATATAAGGGGGAGACATAGTCCAAATGGGGCACAAGAACACCAACTACCAGTTTCCTGCTCGAATCCAAGGACAAATAGGGTTTAAATTTATAAAACTGACCCAATTTGGAATGTACTTTACTCCTAACCATCCTTACCTGTGGAGCAAAAGTCAAAGAAGAATCAAGCAGTACACCCAAATATTTGAATTCAGTAACTTGCTCAAGCAGACCACCCTGAGCATCATGAATTAACAACCTAGGATTATCCCTCCATCGAACACTGCTGCCAAACAACATTACTTTGGTCTTTTTAACATTCAAAACCATTTTGTTAGAGAACAACCACAAGCATAAATTCTGGAAATCGGCATCCAAAACTGAATTTATACCATCCACAGACTGGTGCTGATAATACAAAATCAGATCATCAGCATACAGTAGACATTGACACTCCAGAAATATTTGAGGGATACGATTAATAAACAATGAAAATAGCAGAGGGCCAAGGATGGACCCCTGAGGTAACACCACACCCAACAGGACACACTTTGGAAGAAAAAGGCCAAACAGAAACATATCTAGTAAGATCCCGCAAAAAATCATATACAATATTAACCGCAGAGTTAGTAAACCCAATGAAGCCAACTTCAAACAAAGTAAAGGGTGATTAATCAAGACTGGTCTATCAACATAAATAACATATTGTTTCCTTTCGTTTGGATCAATCTGCATGTGTAAGTTTTTTTCCCAAGCGAGTTTAGTCGACTCCACATCATGATCTTGCAACTCTAAAACAGCCTGGTAGAGGGAAGAAATAAGGGTTGTGGGGGGGTGTCATCTTTCAGCCATAGCCAGTTTTAGGCACCAGAAAACCCTGCAGTTGCTGGAGGGTCCCTGCTAATGAGGGGCCCCCAGCCAGATCCAGAGTACCAGTTTAATTTCTTTTTAATTATTATTATTCATGTTGAATGTAAAACAGTACCAAAAGACATCACTAGGCTCTGTGGAGCCTTTTCTTGTGGTGTTATAACATCATGAAATGATTCACTAAGGTATGCCCTGTCCACTCAGAGGCTAATGAACAGACATTGATTGGATGGACAGTAGGGCCCCAAAAACTAACATTGCTACCACTCCCTAAAAACACAAATATAACTGGTTGCATTGAAAATAAAATGTACATTTTGGACAAAGTAAAATATGAAGTATGTTTGGATTGAAGAAGGGCTCCATGACTTGTCTTGCTGGGGCCTCCCAAAACTCTAAAGCTGGCCCTGCTTTCAGTGCTGATATAATCAGCTGATGTAATACTGGGAGATCTTTGTCTGCGGAGAATGCACAAGACCCCACCTCCATGAAGTGGCGAACTTGCCAATATCTAAAGGTAGTGATACCTACTGATGGGTAATTCTGCGTCAACTCCTCTAAGGAAAGTAGATCTTGATCATGCTAATACTGTGCTGACATGAACAGTTCCATTCATTCCCAACACTTAAAAGTATGATCTAATTTACCTGAGAGAAAGAGTTCATTTTGTGAAAGTGGAATGACCATAAATTGAGTGGTTCGAAAGGTTTTATGGGTGAAGATTGTTTGCCAAAACACTAAGGTGGCATTAGGGAAGGGATCTGTAGTTAACTGCGCTGCAGGCTGAGAAGAGGGGATCAAAATGGACCTTTGTGGGAAAACAAGATCCTCTTCTACTGTTTCCAGGATTTTCCAACGGGCACTATAAGATGATGTTAACCAGTACAGGGCAGTGCGCAACTGAGCTGCACTGTACTATAGTCCAAAGCTGGGTAGCCCAAGCCACCCTCTGTGTTTCGGTAACTGCAAAGTGGTAAAACGAATCCTAAGTTTCTGACTCCCCATACATATCTAGAAATTAATTTATTCCACTTCCTGAAAATAGCAGGTGGAAGAAGAATTGGAAGGGTTTGCGTTAAGTAAAGCATTTGAGGGAGAAGTATCATCTGGATGCTATCAATCTGCTGCATTAAGGAAAGCGAGACTGTAGACCAGGTCTCAAGATCCTTGACAAACTGTTCAGTTAGGGGAGTGTAATTTAATGTGGTTAACTGGGTAAGATCCTTTGAAATAGTAACTCCTAGATATTCAAAAGAATTTAAATTCCATCTGAATCAAAACTGCTTTTTTATCTGATTACTAGGGTGGTTGTGGATTTGTAGGACTTTGTTTTTGTCCATATTGATTTTATAACCTGAGATGGAGCCAAATAATGTTAAATTAAGCCATAGTGCTGGTAAAGACTGGTCAGAGTTTTGAAGCTAAATAAGCAGATCATCTAACGTAGAGGGCCAAAGTGTTGCGCCATCCTCCCAATTCAGTATCTTTAATGATAGGGCGTATTCTAAGGGCTTGTGCTAGGGGTTCTAAATACAGAGTGGAAAGTAGGGGTGAATGGGGATATTCCTGATGGGTTCCCCTATGGAGGGGAAGACATCTGAGACGTTACTATTGATTTTTACATAAGCTTTGTGCTCATGGTATATAGAGCGCAGTGCCTTAATGAATGGGGTGGGGAAGCGCATAAACTTGATTACAGTAAATAAGAAGTTCCATGCCACCCGATCGAATGCCTTCTCAGCATCTAAGCTTATTAATAAAAAGGGTTGCTGCAACCGGGTGGCATGGTGTAAAATATGCAAGGTACATTTTTTTTTTTGCATAATGTTTTTATTAGAAGATTTTCAGATACAATACATTAACATGCATTAGAGTTTATCACAGTAATCAACATGCCATTTCTTTACCTTTCTCTATCCTTAAGGTTTACATACATGAACTTTGTTCAGCTTTGTTTACTTTGAGATTCATCTATCAGTGGTGAACCTCCTTCAAGCAAGAGCCTATAACTAACACATACTTCAGTATCGGATTAACAAAGACCAAAAAACAGAAACACAGTTAACGTTATAAAACTCTAAATTTAATTCAGTGATATTTGCAGCTAGTTAAAAAAAATGCTTTGCCATGGGTTAAAAATATCTCTGTCTAGCTAGGAGTCCTGGTTTAGTGTGTTGTTTTTGTTTCATTGCACCCTTCCCTTTCAATTCCTTCTGGTTCCTTACCCTTTCCGGGAAGCATCCCTCTGGAAGCTCCTGATCTGTGTGTTTATAGTCTTGGACCCTATACCACGCCCCCTCCCTGAGAAGTGATGCCTCTGATGGGGATATAGCCTTCAAACATTTCTCATACGCGTGCAGGAATCTCTCTTCACCTTTTAATACAAATGTTAGTCTATCCACCACTAGTGCCTTCAGGGTCAAACTTTTCCACTGCTCCACTGTCAGGGTCCTGTTCGTTTTCCATAAGTTTTGTATTCCCTGTCTAGCTACCACCAGGAGAACCCATATCCATTTCAGATGGAGTTCCCACTCTCCGTCTTCTTGTACCTCTATCCCAAATAAGAGTGATCTTGGTGATACCGCTAAGAGATGCCACTCCATGTTGGCCACCTTTTCAGCCACCTCTTTCCAGTATTTTTGGACTCTAGGACATCCCCAGTAATAGCGCATCAGGGTGTCTCTAGTGCAAGGCACGTTTACTATTATCCTGGGTTTGCCTGGCATGGATGAATCCGGTTTGATCACCATCTATTAATGAGGGTAGGAGCCCATCCAATATGATGGGTGATAAGCTATGTAAAAATCCTGTAGTCAATATTTAGTACCGAGATGGGGTGGTATGAAGGACAAAGTTTTATCTTTATGAGGCTTAGGGACAGCTGCCAAGAAGGGGGTACTGACTTGCCTGTTTGAACCACATGGCAAACCTTCAAAAGAGGGGTGGACAATAATTCTTTAAAAGTTTTATAACTTTCTCCCATGAACCTGTCTGTTCCAATTTTTTTAGCGCCTTAATAGTTGTGTTAAGTTTGTCTCCTGAGACAGGAGCCAGCAAGCACTGAGCAGCTTCATCAGTTAAACAAAGGAGATACAAAGGTATAAGGTATTGTTTAACAGAATCCAGAGCAGGATCAACATCTGCTTTGTATAACAGAATAATATTGACAGAAAATGGAAATTACGTACCTACCGTAATTCTTGATCTTCCTGGACGAAGTCTCCACCACTCATTCACACTAATGGGAGTACACCAGAGGCGCTAAGACCCAGCAGAAGCCAAACTTTTTCAGAAGGACTGGCGTTGAGATGGAGCTGCAAGGGAGCGGCACTGTAAGCCAGGCTTGCGCGGTATAGACTATCTTGATGCCGACCCTCCAACTGTCTCAGTTCCCCCCTCCCCCCGGAGGAGGTGCAGCTTAACTAACCTAGAGAGGACTACCATAAAAATTGGACACAAGATAGTCCAAATGACCTGTGTAAGAAGGGTCAAATAACCAAGTATTCACAGCCCAAAGATTAAAGGAGTGAAGACCACAAACAGAGAAGTGAGCTCAGGGGATGGTGGGTAGGCGTGTGAATGAGTGGTGGAGACTTCCTCCAAGAAGATCAAGAATTACAGTAGGTACGTAATTTCCATATCTTCCTGGACATAAAGTCTCCACCACTTATTCACACTAATGGGAGAGTACCGAGCCAAAATAATCCCCCAAGATGGGTGGCAGGGGAGAGAGGGAGAGAGAGAGAGGAAGCTCACTTTTTAGGACAGAAGTCCATTAAGAATTGTCCTGCCAAAGGACTGATGCTGTCTGGCATGGACATCCAAGGCATAGTGCTTAACAAAAGTATGCACAGAGCTCCAGGTAGCTGCACTGCAAATGTTTTCAATGGGTACATTACGAATTTCAGCCAGAGATGCCGTGACTGCTCTGGCAGAGTGAGCGTACACTCTGCCTTCCAGCTTGACCTGTGCCGTGGAGTAATAGTGGCGAAGGCATGCCACCAACCACGCTGAAATGCACCTGATAGCAACAGGCTGACCCAGCCAGGTTGTGCTGAAGGAGACAAACAGTTGCTGAGCCTTGCGGATTTCTTTTGTTCTGTCCAGAAAGAACCACAAGAAAAAATTACTCACCTTAGTAATGTTGTTTTTTCTAATGGAGTCTTGCTATATTATAGACATTAGCAGTTTGTTCCAGCTCTAGAACTGCCCCGGAGTGAAATGGTTAAAACCATTCCAAAATAGAATTTTGGCACGAGAGCAGCTCTATCTGTGTCATTTCAAACTTGAACTGTCAGATCTTTACGAGCCAAACTCACTAAGGTCTGTGTGGAAGCTGTAACCTACACTAGCCAAATGGCTACCTAAATAATAACAACAATTGATGGTCCCAACACCCAAGACTCAAGTCAGGGGACCAGAAATACTAACACCATTCTAATAATATGAAAATGGAACATAAGTATAATAAAACACACACGCGTACACATACACACCCCCAAAGTCCCAAAGGGGACAAAATGCTAACAGGACATAAGTAGTGCCACACTAAGTTGCCCACCCACCAAGTAGAGGTTCTGAGAGGGCAGGTTGGGAGGTCTATAATATAAGACTCCATTAGAAGAAACAACATTACTAAGGTGAGTAATTTTTTCTTCAAACAACATGAAGTCTTGCTATATTATAGACATTAGCAGAATACACAGCAGTACCTCCATGGAGGAGGGGCAGAACCTACTGAGGGAATAGGCTCTGAAGAACAGCTGTGCCAAACCGAGCATCTCTCCTGGCCTGGACATCCAGGGAGTAATGCTTGGTAAAAGTGTGTACCGTTTTCCAAGTAGCAGCCTGGCAAATCTCTAATAAAGGGATATCTCTGGCAGCAGCTAGAGACGCAGCTGTACCCCTGGTAGAATGAGCCCTCAAACCGGTGGGGGGCTCTGCCCACTTTCTGATAACAAAATTGGATACAAGAGACAATCCACCTGGCTATTGATCTCTTAGTGGCAGGTTTGCCTTTCCCAACTTCACCATAGGTAAGGAAAAGTTGGAGGGATTCGAACCTGTGACCTTTGGCACTCTATATAATAACTAAGAGCTCTCTTAACATCCAGGCTGTGCAACCTCCTCTCACCGAAGAGGTGATCAGTGAAAAATACTGGAAGGGAGATAGATTGATTAAGATGGAAATCTGAAACCACCTTAGGCAAAACTTCCTATTAGTCCTAAGGACTACCTTATCCCTGTGGAAAGAAATAAAGTCAGTCTCCACTGACAAGGCTTGCAATTCACTTATCGTCTGGCAGAAGTGATAGCACTAGAAAACAGTTTTCCAAGTTAGGTACTTAAGCTCTGCAGAAGACAGAGGTTCAAAAGGAGTTGCATTAACTGGGCAATGCAAACATTAAGGTCCCAAGCAGGGCCAGTTCCCTAAAGGGAGGATTAGTATGGAGTAACCCTTAAAAACTTGGAAAACACAGGATGAGAGGAAAGAGGGGATGACTTTCCTGCTGACACAAAGCAGACACAGCGCCAAATGAACTCTCAGGGTAGCTGGTCTGAGGCCCAAGGAATTAAGATGTACCAGGTAATCTAACAAAATGGGCAATTCAGCAGATTCTGGGGAAATATTTTCCAGCACACCAAATGGAAAACCTTTTCCATTTAGAACTATAAGTAGCCCTAGTGGAAGGCTTTCTGGAAGCCTTTAGGATCCAAGAACACCCTGAGAGAGGTGTAAATCAGCAAACTCTTAACTCCTCAAGAGCCAGGCCTTGAGGTTGAGGGATTTGAGGTCCGGATACAAACCCTTCCCTGGGCACAAGTCAACAGATTGTGATTCCTGGGAGGCACAGGGAAGATGGACTGTCAGAGACAGAAGGAGTGGGTACCAGGGCTGCCTGGCCCAATCCGGGCAATCAGAATCACCCTGCAAGGCTGAGATCTGATTTTGACTAGTACTTTGAATAGAGAGGAAAGGGGAAAGCATAGAGAACTTCCTCCCAATCCAGAAGAAGGGCATCCAGGGAACTGAGCCCAGCACTGGAGGCCTGCAACAGAACAGAGGAAGTTTGTGATTGTCTGGGGCTGCAAAGATCTATCTGAGAGATGCCCCACCTGGCAAAAACTATCCCCAGCACTTGAGGATCCAGGGACCATTCGTGATGGCCCTGGGAAATCCTGACTGAGGGCATCCGCTAGGACATTGTCCTTCCCTGGAAGATGAACTGCTATGAGGGAAGTGTTCAGGAATAGGCCAGAGACCACAACTTCATTGCCTCGTGCACAAGGCCGAAGACCGAGTGTCCCCTGTTTGTTGATGTACCACATTGTTGTGGTGTTGTCTGTTCTGACTTGTATCACCTTGTCGTGGACAGATGCAGAAAAAGCGAAGAGCTAAAAAGACAGCTGTGAGTTCCAGCAAATTGATGTGGAGCAGAGATTCCTGGGGACCAAACTCCCTGAGTGGAAAGGTAGCATGTATGGGCTCCCAACCCAGAAGGAAGCATCTGTAGTGAGAGTCAAGTCGGAGAAGAGGAAATGAAGGGGACCCCGCTCTTAAATTCTCTGATCCTGCCACCACTGGAGAGCTAGGATCAAGGTTCGAGTCACTGGGACCAACTTGGAAGGGGTCTCTTCTCGGAGACCAAAAGGTTCTCAAGTGAAACTGAATGTCTCTCATCTGAAATCTGGCTCCCTGCACAACAGCTGTGGATGCAGCCATGTGCCCCAGGAGCTGCAAGAAAGTGTCTTGCTGGTCGAGAGACCTGCAGAGTGAAGGAAGAGGCCAGAGCCACTAAATTCCTTACCCTTTCTGGGGAAGAAAGGCTATAGCTAGCTTTGTGTCAATTCTGCCCTATAAAGGTGAGTACCTGGACTGGTTCCAGAACCGACTTTAGTAGGTTTAGCAGAAAACCCAAGGAGGTGAAGCTGCTGGGTGACCTGCAGGTGAATTTTACCTGTTCTGGGGACTGGCCTACAATGAGCCAATCGTCTAGATAGGAAAAACAGCAATCCTCTGCCTCCTTAAGTGGGCCACTGCCACTGCTAGACACTTTGTGAATACCCTTGGAGCAGAGGTAAGGCCGAAGGGCATTGCTCTGAACTGGTAATGACCTGAGGGCAGTTCGAATCTGAGGTACTTTCGATGGGATCTTCTGATGAGGACATGGAAATAGGCATCCTTGAGGTCCAGGGAGGCTAGCCAGTCCCCTGGCCTTAGGGAAGGTAAAATCATTGCCAGAGTTACCATTTTGAACTTTGGTTTAAAGATGCTTGTTCAGATATCTGAGATCTAAAATGGGCCCCATTCTCCTGTCTTTTGGGGTAAGGAGTATCTGAATACAGACCCTGCCCTGATGCAGGGAGGAACCCTTTCTACTGCTCTGAGGCTAACAGGGATGAGACCTCTGTTTCCAGAGCGAGGGTCTCTGAAGCACTTGCAGGTAGAAAAGTCTGCTTCTCAACTTGGGAAAACTTTTGAAGCTGAGAACCAGACCCTGCTTACTACTTCCAGAACCCACTTGTCTGAGGTTAAAGAAGCCCAATTCTGACTGAAGTAAGCCAGCCTGCCCCCACTGGTACAGGAGAATCGGCCCTGGGCACCCCATCAGGGTGCCTGTTTGAGAGCTTTAGGCTGGGGGTGGGAGCAGGTCTGCCCACCCCTCCTCCCTGCCTCTGAAGAAGCCCCTCTGAGCAAAGGCAGAGGAGGCCTGAGTCTGGTAGAAAGGCCTGTGAAAAGGCCTACCCCTACCCCTGGGCATGCCTTTGAGGAGTGGCTTGCCGCCCTTAGCCTGGGCACTCTTGTAAGTAGTCCTATATTCATCCATCTTCTTCATGTAATTCTCTGTCTGCTCACCAAACAGAGAATTTCCCACCAGGAAAATCCATAGCCTTAGTCTGGGTATCCTGTGACAAACTAGTACACCTGAGCCAGGCCAACCTCAAAAGCTACAGATGTGGCCATGACCCTAGAGGAAACATCATTAACATCCACAGCAGCATGAAACTGAACCTTATAGGCTTCAATGCCATCAGCAGCCACCTGTTCTAGTTCACTAGCCAGCTGGCCATGGGCCTGCTTAGCCAATTGCATAACAGTATCCCATCTAGATTTCTGATACCCTAGCTACATAAGCCATATAATTTGCTTGCCTGAGTCCCAGAGAGGCTGCCATATACTGTTTTTGCCATGGCATCAATCTTCCTGGAATCCTTGTCAGGAGGATGTGAAGCCAAGGAATATTAGCTTTATCACAGGCAGCAGCCTGAATTACTAACATGACTGCATTGCTGAGAAAGGAATTCTGTATCAGGGCCTGACAATGTATACCTTCTGTCCATCTTTTATCTACAGGAGGCACAGAATTAGGAGCTTTTAAAATTTTAATTGTTTGTTTCCTAAAGACTTATGTAAAGGAATAGACAATCTCCTAGACTCTGGAATATCCATCATTTCTACAAAATCAGGCTCCTCTTGCTCATCCACAGCCTCTTCTAAAGGAAGCTGGAGGGTTTCAGCAACTTTTTTATAAAACATAAAATGAGATGGGGACTCAGACAGCATAGGGGGAGATTCTAAAGGTCTGTCTGGGGAGATGTCCGGTTCAATGGGCACACCCAGACCTTCCCAGCCACATTCATACTGTTCATAATCCTCTCCCCTCCTCTGGTTCATAAAATCCTCAATATCATAATCCTGAACCACTGGGACGGACAAACCGACCTTTACCAGATAGTGGTGGTTCGGACGGACCCTGAGACAGTGACTGGACAATTTGTATGGCTTTTGCTATCTCTGCAGCAGTTGGAGAAGGAATTTTGGACTCCAGACCTGCTGATTTTCTTGTTTTCTTTACTGGAATTGGTTCCTCAGAACCAGCTTTTCTTTTGCCCGAGGAAGTCTGGCCCTGGTCAGAGGGCACTCCCTCTGGTCCGGTTGGCACCGAACCGGGCTGGCCATCCGGGTCAGCGGACTTTTTGGCCTCTCGTTCCCTGAGCCTGCCCAATCTTTTTTCCAGGGTGGCTGCAGGGAAATTCTTACATACCTGGCAGTCTGACTGGAGGTGGTCAAACCCCAGACAATAAACACATGTGGTGTGTGGGTCAGCCTTGGCAAGAACTTCCCACAAACATCACAGTGTTGAAACCAGTGGGCGGTTTTTCTTTTGGGTTTCTCAGACATAATGCCAGCCTAACCAAAACTTGCCCTTTTGCGGCAATTACTTAGAGCAGGAACACCCTTGCTCGGTTCCTAACCGTGTCACGCAGTATTGGAAAAACCGTAATAAATCCGTTTTTAGAACCGATAAGAACCGGAACCGACTCTAAATAGTAACTTTTAGTTTTAAATGAGTTTTAACCCACTGATCGGTTCAAAACCGAACCGATAACTTACAAGTTCCACACAGACAAAACCTTCATTTACTTACGGTTACCACAGATAGAGGTTGAACGAACGGTTTCTGTGTTAAATAAAACTATTCTTGGTTAAATCCAGCGAGAAAACACTTTTAAACCGAGAAATGAACCGAGCAGAAGGAGAAATCTCGGAGCAACTGTTCACTGAGGCGGAGTAAAGAATCTGACAGTTCAAGTTTGAAATGACACAGATAGAGCTGCTCTCGTGCCAAAATTCTATTTTGGAATGGTTTTAACCATTTCACTCTGGGGCAGTTCTAGAGCTGGAACAAACTGCTAATGTCTATAATATAGCAAGACTTCATGTTGTTTGAAAGCTCTCTTTACATCCAGAGAATGAAGGGTACGCTCTCCACCAGGAAGGCCATCTTCCAAGTGAAGAATTTCAACTCTCAAGTAGCTAGAGGCTCAAAAGGTTTACGAGTTAGCATATCTAGCACAAGGTTAATGTCCCAGGCTGCAACTGGACGTCTAACAAGAGGTCTGGTATGCAGAATGCCCTTAAGAAACCTCTTAACTACAGGAAGCTGAGCCAGAGACGTAGAAAGTACTGGCTCATGAGACGCTGAAATTGCATAAAGATGAACTTTGACTGTGTAAATTGCATAAAGAGGAACGTTGACTGTGGAGTATTGCAGACCTGTGTTTGAGAGGTCTAAGAGATGCTCCAAGACTTCATTCGGTGGGCAGGAAAAAGGATTCCAAGAGAATTTTGCACACCAGATAGACAAACGCTTCCATTTAGCGGTGTAAGTTTTTCTAGTAGCCAGCTTGTGTGCAGCTAAAAGAATATCTTAAACTCTATGAGAAACATTAAACCTGTTCACCTATATCTCCTCAGGAGCCAGGCGTGGAGGTGAAGAGACCTCAGATTGGGATGAACTACTGGGCCCTGGGTCAGCAGGTTCGTGTGAAGGGGAAGCAGTTTCAGAGAGGTTTCTGATAGCCTGTTGATCAGCAGAAACCAAATCTAACAAAGCCAGAATGGGGCAATGAGAATCATTCTGCCCCGTGCCTCCAGTTTGAGCAGTACTCTCTGAACTAGGGGAAGAGGAGGAAATATGTACAGAAAGCATTTTGTCCACTGCAGCCTGAATGCAACCCGACAAAAAATGCCAGGTCCTGGATTTCTGGAGCAGAAGAGAGGCAGTTTTGCATTGTGTGGGGACACAAAAAGGTCCAGATCCAGAGTTCCCCATTCTTCGAAGAGTGACTGAACGACAATTAAATCGAGAGACTACTCGTGAGGATCTGCCTCTGTTCTGCTGAGACGGTCCACCAGTTCATTTTGTACTCCTGGCAGACAGACTGCCTGAATCAGAGCCGTGTGATCCAGGCACCATTCCCACACTCTTATAGCTTCCCTGCATAATGGGTAAGAGTGTGCACCACCTTGTTTATTGATGTAATACATCACTGCCTTGTCTGTTTGCAGGAACATGGTCTTGTGACAGAGTATGTCCTTCAAAGCCTGGACTGCATAGAGGACGGTCCTCATTTCCAGAATAGAAAAATAGAATCTGACGGCAGATAAGGACCGCTTGGCCCACCTAGTCTGCCCATTTTCCTACCTAAAGATAAGTTGCAGATCCTAGTTAACCAACAGCTTACTTCCTCCTACCTCCCACTAGGACTGCCTTATATCTATCCCATGCATTCTTGAATTCCCCCACTGTTCTTGACTCCACGACCTCCTCAGGGAGGCTGTTCCATGCATCCACAACCCTCTCCATGAAAAAATACTTTCTCGCATTACCTCTGAGCCGTCCCCTCTATCTTCAAATTGTGCCCCTTGTTCTTGTACATCTCTTTTTCTGAAAGATACTACCTCTTGGACTTTGTTGATTCCCTTGAGGTACTTGAAAGTTTCCATCATGTCCCCTCTCTCTCTTCTTTCCTCAAGGGTATACATATTAAGCTCCTTTAGTCTTTCTTCATATGTCTTCTGGTGCAGACCCTGCACCATTTTGCTTGCCCTCCTCTCTGTCTACGTCTTTGCAGAGAGGGGGTCTCCAGAACTGCACACAGCACTCCAGATGGGATCTCACCAACTGTCTGTATACAGGGATAACTTCCTGTTTTCTACTACTGATGCCTCTCTCTATGCATCCCAGTATTCCTCCAGCCTTCCTTACTGCCTTCTCACATTGCTTGCCCACCTTTAGGTCATTTGATACAATTATCCCCAGGTCCCTTTCCATTTTTACTGCTGTCAGTATCTCACCCCCCATTGTGTACTCTTCCCCTGGGTTTTTGTTTCCCAGGTGCATTACCTTGCACTTCTTTGCACTGAATCTGAGCTGCCATACATTTGACCATTCCTCAAACCTTGCCAAGTCCCTTCTCATCCTTTCCACTCCATCTTGTATATCAACCCTTTGCAGCTCTTTGTCGTCTGCAAAGAGACATACTTTTCATTCCAATTCCTCTGCAATGTCACTTATAAAGACATTAAAAAGGACCGGTCCCAGTACTGAACTCTGTGGTACCCCGTTAGTAACCCTCCTTTCTTCACTGTGGACTCCGTTTACTACTACCCTTTGCGTCCTGTTGTCTAGCCAATTTTTTTATCCAGGCTACCACCTTGGGACCCACTCAAGGCTGGCTAACTTGTGTATTAATCTTCTGTGTGGGACTGTATCAAATGCCTTGCTAAAATCTAGGTACGCCATGTCCACAGCCCCTCCCTGGTTTACTACTTTGGTCACCCAGTCAAAGAAATCTATTAGATTCATCTGACATGACCTTCCCATCATGAAACCATGCTGCCTTGGGTCCTGTGCCCCACTGGCCTCTAGGTACTCAACAATTCTTTCCTTCAGAAGTGATTCCATCACTTTCCCTACCACTGAGGTCAAACTAACTGGTCTATAGATTCCTGCCTCTGTCCTGCTCCCATTTTTGTGAAGAGGAATCACATCCGCCCTCCTCCAGTCCTCGGGTACCACCCCATCCTTCCATGATTTGTTAAAGAGAGTAGTCAGCGGTGTTACTAGCTCTACCCTTAGTTCTTTTAGAATTCTTGGATGAATCCCATCAAGCCCCATTGCTTTGTCCACCTTCAATTTTATTAGTTCTTTCAGAACCCTTTCTTCTGTAAATGGACTGGTATCAACCCCCGTCTTCAGAGTGTTTCTTTTGTTTGGTTTAGGTACCTCCCCCTCCTCCTCCTTTGTGAATACTGAGCAGAAATATTCGTTCAGTATCCCTCTTTTTCACTGTCACCCACTGCCAACATTCCCTCCCCTTTATTAAGCCTCAGTATCCCTTCTTTGGTCTTTCTTCGCTCCCTAATGTACCTATAAAAGGTATTATCCCCCTTCTTAACAGAGTTGGCTATCCTTTCCTTGGTTTGGGCTTTTGCTATTCTGACTGCCTTCCCTGCCTCTTTCTGCTTTAACTGATAAAGTTCTCTGTCCTGCTCCTTCTGTGTTTCCTTATATTTCCTGAATGCTAACCTTTTCTCCTTAACCTTCCCTGCCACCTCTTTTGTGAACCACAGCATTTTTTTCCTTCGTTGTGCTTCATTGATTTGCTTTACACAAAGGCGTGTTGCCTCTGTGATGGCTGTTTTGATTACTCTCCAATGTTCCTCCACCCCTCCTTCTTGCCTGTTTGCTAGTGCTTTTCTGAGGCACTCTCTCATTTTCCTAAAGTCAGCCCTCCTAAAGTCCAATACTCTTGCTTTTGTATGGCTTGATTGTATGGCTGTGTTTATCGTGAACCACACTGTTTGGTGGTCACTTGTTCCCAGATGGCTACCCACCACTAAATCTGAGATTCTTTCTCTGTTCCCCATTTGAGAGTACCAGGTCTAAGATTGCTCCCTCCCTCCCGCGTGGGTTCCAATACTAGCCATCTGAGGCATGCCCCTTGTAGGGCATCAAGAATGACCCTGCTTTTGGATGTGCCTGCAGCAAAGGTGCTCCAGTTAACTTCTGGCATATTCAGGTTCTCCATCAACAATATCTCACATTTTTCTGCCATTCTAAGATGCCTTCTATAATTTTCTTGTCCATTCCCTCCCCCTGAGATGGGGGTCTGTATACAACCCCATGCGGATTGTGGTACCTTTTCCTGCCTCCAGAGTGACCCAGAGTGCCTCATCTGCTCCCTGTTTACTCTCTAGTTCTGTTGCTTTGATCCCTTCCTTTACATAGAGAGCTACTCCCCTTCCTTTTTTACCCACCCTGTCCCTTCCGTAGATTGTGTATCCTGGTATGTTGACATCCCAGTCATGGTTCTGTGTGTGAAATGTTTTTGTCACTGCCACAATATCCAGGCAACCCTCTTCCATCAAGGCCACTAGTTCAGGGAGGTTGTTACACAGACTATGGGCATTGGTACTCATCACCCTCCACTTTTTGATGGCCTTACCCCTTTTAGCCCCATCCCTGTCCTTATTGCCTTTGCCTTTTTTTTTTTTTTACATTTACCTCTGTCCTGCTCCCTAATGACTTCTCTACCTTGGTGTTTGCCTCACTAATTACCATGTTTTGTGGGGGAAGGCTGGGATTTCCCTGCTCCTTTTCAGTGCCCCCCCCCCGGCTAGTTTAAATGCTTGCCAATGAAGCATTTAAACCTCTCACCTAGGATCCTGGTTCCCCTCCGGACAGATGCAAACCATCGCGCCAGTATAGGTCTACATCCCTCCAGGTGGCTCCCCAGTACTCAGTGAAGCCAAAACCCTGAGCCCCACACCAGTTTTTCAACCATTCATTGAATTCCCTGGTAAGGACTACCCTAGCATCACCCTTGCCATAGACAGGCAGCACCTCCGAGAAGGTTACCATATGCACTACTTGTCTAACTGCCCCCTCCCCAACTGTACAAATTCCTCTTGCATTGCTCCGATCCCATTCCTAGCCAGGTCATTTGTCCCTAGGTGGACAATGACATCCAGCTCCCTCCCTCGTGCAGCTGCTCCCACAATCCTGAGGATTTGCTTCCTGTCCCTCCAAGCCGTGGCGCCAGGCAGGCACCTTACCTCCTTCTCCCTTTCCTCCCCCACTTCTACCCCCCTAATGATTGAGTCCCCCACCAGGAGTTGTTTCCTTCCCCTGTGGGGTCCCATGCCACCCTCCTGTGGGTCTCCTTTGTGAATTTATTTATGTGAAGTTAAGACTTGTCCTGAGTCCATGTGCCCTGGGTGTGGAGATCCTGGCAATGAGCTCCCCAACCCATCTGGGATGCATCCATGGCAATGCAGATCGGACGATCCAGAGGGACGAAGGGATACCCTTCCAGAAGACTGTCCTCCTGAGACCACCAGGTGGGGGATCTCTTCAGAGGTTCTGTCACCTTGATGAGAAAAGACTGAGGGTGAGTGGTTGGGGACCACTGAGTACTGAGCATCCACTGAGTGGTTCTCATGTGGAGACTAGCCAAAAGGTACAGTGAACACAAAGGATGACATGAGACCCAGCATCCGCTGCATCAAGAGAGCTCAAACTGAGCTATGTTCTCTAATGAAGCAGGCCATCTGTAAGATATCATTCCTTCTGTCCTCTGGAAGAAAAGCTTTCACACAGGAAGTGTCCAGAAGGGTTCCTATGAAGAGGAGCTTGTGGGAGGGCAGCAACCGTGACTTTTTGAGGTTCAGCAGGACTCCCATGGATGTGAGGAAGTCTGAAGCCGTGGCCACAGCCTCCAGAGTCTCTTGCCTGGAGGGGCTTGCCAGAAGCCAGTCATCCAGATATGGGAATACTTGGATTCCAAGTTTCCTTAGGCATTTTGGAAAAACTTGAGGCGCCGAGGATAGCACAAAGGGCAGAACTTTGAATTGATAGTGTTGACCCAACACCATGAACCTTAGGTATCTGTGATGCTTTGGGCGTATGAGAATGTGTTGGTAGGCATCCTGCATGTCCAGGGAGGCTAGCCAATCAGGTTGATGAATCAAAGGCAGCAGAGTACCGAGTGATATTATCTTAAATACATTCCTCTACAAGGAAAAGTTCAACTTTCTGAGATTGAGAATAGGACGCATGCCACCAATTTTCTTTGGAACCAGAAAGTAATGGGAGTAGAAACCTGTGTTTCGTTGAGCCAGTGGAACTACTTCTACTGCCCTGTTGTTCAGAAGGCCTTGCACCTCGGAAGCAAGAAGGTCTGACTGTGCTGCAGACAGCCTGGGCTGCTGTTTGGGAGGACGATCTGGAGGGGTTTCCGATAGAGTGAGAGAGCACCCCTCACGGATTATCCTGAGGACCCATTTGTCTGATGTTATAGATTTCCACTGGCTGTAGAACTGAGTCAGACGCCCTCCTACTACTGAGGAAGAATCCCCTCAGACAGCTCAGGTGGGACCTGGGACGGAAACTCAGAAGGTGGCACTGGGCACTTTGGGGCAGTGTGATTTCTGCTGTGTTTTCTTTTGCAGCTGAGGAGTCTGGTTTCTGTTAAAACCTCCTCTGCCTTTGCCATGAAAGGACTGATGGTTGTGAAACTGACGCTTGTTCCCACCTCCTTGAGAGGGAGCGGGCAGGGATCCAGCTGTCTTAATGGCAGACCTAGTCTTCTGAGTGGCCTCTAGTACTTGCTCCACCTGAGGCCCAAACAGATACATATCGTTGAAGGTTAAAGCCATAATGTTTTGTTGGTCGTCATTTGTAAAGCCTGAAGTATGCAGCCAGGAATGGTGATGGGTGCAAATGCCAGACGCTGCTGCCCTGGAAGCAGTATCGAAAGCGCCCACTGCAGCTTTAATTTGTTGATTACTGGACTTGATACCTCTAGTTATGGTCTGTAGTTGCTCTGAGTTAACCTCTGACTCGGGCAGAGCTTCTATCGTTGCTTTGAGCGAATGCCAAAGGACATACTTGTATTGAGAAAAATAACCCACCAGGGATTTCCGGAACATGTAGATACTGGAGGCGCAGAAGCTTCCGAGGAACGATTTCCATGGTCTGGAGAGAAAGAGTAGAATTTAAATTCTTGAGCAGAGACTTAAAGGAAAGATCTTCTACCACAGGCTCTGCAGAAGGATTGATCCCTGCCCCCAGGGCAGAATCGGCATCAACATCATCACCCAGCCGAAGATCGGATCAGGCTCAAAATCATCCCCTGACAGTCCAGGGGGGACTGTATAGACAGGAAAGAAATGAAAACCAGGAGGAAGAAGAGGAGGAGACAGAATCGGAGTCAAAATCTCTGGAAACTATGTGGCACCATACACATCCCTGGCGCCATCGAAGAGAGTGGCGCCGAGTACAGAAACGGCACTGACACAGAAAATAGTGCCTCGTCTAGCGCTGCCTGGAAGCGTGGCACTGTGCACGGGACGGACAGGGAGCACAGCACTGTACATGGTGCAAACACCACTCCTGATGCCGAGGACAGTGCCGAGAGGGCATGCTGTGCCACAGACGGTGCCGATACCATGCATGGCGCCAAAAGGGACCTCTGTGCCAGGGACGCCAGCATCGGCACCGCCGCAGAAGTCTGTGAACTGTGATTTGAAGGTAAAGAATGAAAAATGGCAGGAGATAAAGGCATCGGTGTGGACCCCTGCGCCGCAGCCATGTGAGGGGGGATAGCCACTGGGGCGCGGAGTCGACGACACTGAAGAAGGCGCCATGCGACGAGGAAGTCCTACCTGCCCCGCCTGACGATCTGAAACCAACAGGCCTGAAGGTCCCAGCGATGGACTGGCCAGTTTGGGCAGTTGGGACAACCCCCAAGCCCACTGCTCTATAAGAATGCCCCAATGGTGAAACTGCTCATCGGAAGCCCCTACAGTAGACAGAGAGGGGCTCCAGTGTCAAAGAAGCTGGCTGCCAGAGACAAAAACCGGTGACTCCAAATGTGGCGGAGGTTGGCCCCTGACCCCAACAAGCCACGGTGTATGCGTAGATGTACCAGAGTTTGACCTCGAGTGATGCTGTCTGTTCTTCGATCGGTGGGCCAAAGAAGAACTCGAGGCCGAACAGTGCTGTGAATGGGGCCATTTCATTTTATGCTTTTGGGAGGACTGCCCATCGCCCTCCATCCCCGAGCCCTGGACCATCCATTGTCAGACCCCCCCCTCCCCGGAGAGGGCGGCGGATCAGACCCAGCCCAGCTGACTGAATAGCTTTCATGCGAAGTCTCCCTACCGTTACCTGCCACACTCATAGTCTACTTCATCAATAGAGGGCTGAAGACTTCATTCTTGTACAAGAAATTAGTTAAAATGTAATTGGTACTTTTCGTGATAAGATACAAAACAACAAAACTGAAAACTAAGCTGGTAGTTTGAAGTTCGACTCCCACGGGGCGAGCGACGTCATCACTGAAGCGCACTCGACGGTGGGGAAAAAAGGAACTGAGGCGGTTGGAAGGTCGATGTTGAGATAGTCTATACCGTATGAGCCTGGCTCACGGTGCCGCTCCCTCACGGCTCCATCTTGACGCCAGCCCTCCTGAAAAAGTTTGGCTCCCACTGGGTCCTAGTACCTAAGCCATACTCCCATTAGTGTGAATCAGTGGTGGAGACTTTATGTCCAGGAAGATACTGCTAATATTCGCAAGGGGTCCCTATGGGCTTCACCAGCGGCTGGGTCCTTAATGGAAGTAACCGCAATCTGTATTAGTTGGCATCTAAGGTGGAAGGTTAGGGCCTTAGAGGCTCCAGTGTCCCTTCATAAAAGCTCTGTTTAAGATATCTAAGGGCAGCTTCTGTTTTTTTATCTAAAATATTTTGTATTGATCGCTGCACTACTGAAATTTGTAGATCCACTGTTATATCACTCAGAGCATGCAGGCTCTGTAGGTGGGCTAACTGTTGTTGCAACTCCTGCAGTTTCAGTTCACCTTGTTTTTTCAAGTGGGATGTGTAGCTAATAAGATCCCCCTGAGCACTGATTTTAAAGTGTCCCAAAGGACAGTATAAGCAACATCCAGGGTGTTGTTATCAGGAAGTATCTGGGTGATACGGTCTTTTATATAAGTTTGCATCTCAGGGTCATTTAGCAAGGAGTCATTAAGACATCATTGCCGCATACCTTTAGGGGGACCTCATGTGAGTTCCAGGGTCAGATGTGCATGGTCTGACAGACGAATGGGAAGTACCTTACAATGCTGTACCAACCCTGCACGTTCTTGGGAGGGCACTAGGTGAAGACATCAAAAAGAACTTCAGTGCAGTCAAAAAATGGGCACAGCGTATGACACCACTACGCACCCTCCTCAGATGACTGCCTCCTTAAAGACATAGGAACCATACCACCTCCATTTATATATTACAAATAGTAGGACCTCTGGGTATCCATACCTTTGCACACCTACAGGCCCCCCATGGGCTACCTTCAGATCAAAATCCAGAGTACCTGAAGTTAAAAAACTGAATCCTACCATATGAGGAAAAGCTGTCGAAGACTGCACAATTTCCTTCTAACCTGATACAACTGGTCATCTCCCACATCAGGGGGAATACCCAAGACCATATAATTAGCAATTTTTACCAAGCACTGAGAGCATACTCCTCTAATAACTTAAGACTACATTAAAAGTAGGTGGTCTAAGGAGTTAGGTGTGGAATTAGATAAAGAGCTCTGGCAACATCCCCTCTCCCTTCCTCAAAAATCTCCTCTACAATATACTGGACAGAATACGTCTGTAAGTCCAGGGTCCACTTCTTTTGAACCCCAGACATCACTGTCAAATTCAAGAGACCTGAACATGGTGGGTGCTGAACGGGATGTGGAGACATGGGCGGGTATTGAATACATAATGTGGTCCTGCCCATGCCTACAATGGTATTGGTAGGAAGTGACCATAGAACTGATTGCTGTATTTGAAACACCTGAGCTGTTTATGCCTACCTTTATTCTTACCATGCCTTCCAGTGGGCTGAAAACTAGCAAAATATTATATAGGCTTATAGCACTCCTGATATGGATAGGTAAGAAGGTAATTACCAGACTCTGGCTCTCGCACACTCCTCCTATTAAGGAGGCCTGGAGGAGCCTAACCTATGAGCTATATAACCTGGAACAGATTTTGGCAAAACTAAACAATCAGACTACAACATTTGATAATAGATGGAGTTAATGGACCCAATATCAACTAAGCCACTACCCTGATTTCATACCATGAAGGGGCAAATGTTAACCTGGCCAGATTCAGGACTCCCCCTTTTACAGCGCTGGGAAGAGAGGGCACTCCCAACCATTTCTCTCCAGCCCCCTTACCCCTTCACACTCTTTACACATCTCTTAATGTCTATGAATAAGTTGGCTTTAGGACAGTACCATTGTGCATGTCTATAGGATTATCTGTTTGAGGTATCATCATTTACACCCACAATTTGTATGTACCATCACATGTATTTGGAAGCAATAGCTTACAAAGTATGTTATTTTATAAATAAAATAAAAATTTCTGTTTAAAAAAAATGGGCACGAAAAAATGGCAAAAGGAATGGTAGCATTCAGGAAAAAACACAGAGCACTACCATACCAAAAATAAGAAACAAAAAGCTAGATATTGTGTTTGCCAAGGGCTCTTCCCCCCGCACCCCCCAAACTCTAAATAACCACCTCTGGGGAGAGAGAACTCAGGGACGGAGAGGAACCTCGGGTCGGGCAGGCAACTTGAGGATGGGGAGTAACCTCGGGTGGGGGAATCTTATTTCTGTTAGGAGGGCACAGGGGCAAAACTGCAGGGTGGGGGGGCAGACAAATCAAAAAATAAAAGTAGGCAGGGAGAGAACACAACAGAGTCACAGGATTGGGAATCGAACTCTGGTCATCCGCATCTTCCACCACCCTAGCTGCTCCCAAGCCTAACCCCTACACCACAGGAGCAGCTCAGCAAACCGCCACGCACTTCTCCCATTGTCCTCTTTCTCCCGCATGATGACAGCTATAGGTACAGCATTAACTGACTTGAGCTACACTATCACATGCTGTTTTTCCAGTGCGGATTTTCCCGCACTGTAATCTCAGTGACATATTCACCGGATAAGTCCTGGGAGACATGGAAAAAATCTATACGAGTATAGATGTTGTGAGGTTGGGAATAATAGGTATACTGTCTGTTGGAGGATTTAAGTAACACCAAACATCTGCAAAACCACTGGCTTTAAAGGCAGCATGGGCTCTTTTTTGTGCAGGGCATTCCGGAAGTTGGTAGTATCCAACTGGCTAAGGATAAAATTATAATTTCCCCCATACGATGAGACTCTTTTGGTACTGAAGAATCTTACTATGAAGTCCTTGCACTGTGGAGGTGTCAGCACTGGGGGGAATACAAACACTAGCCAGGGTGATCTCTCTACCCAGGTAAGTCCCAGTAGCCAAGGCCACTCTCCAATGCAAATCGGAGTATGTGGCTGTACACTGAAATGGGGTCTGTCTAGGGACAAGTATTACTGTCTTACTGCATTTCCCCTTTCTATAAGGGGAAGAAACCACCTTTCCAAAATCCAGACGCTTAAACATTTGATGCTCTGCCTCAGACAAATGTGTTTCCTGAAGCAGAATACAAGCAGGATGTGATTTAAGTATGGCTGCTGACATTTTCATTCTTTTAACCCGACTGTTCAATCCATTAACATTTAGACAGTAAATGAGAGTAGAGTAACTAGCCATAGTAATAAGAAACAATAAGTACATATCCAAACAACTTCCGGTATGGGAAATAAAGAAGTCGTCTATCCTCTACGGCACAGCTGCAAAGGAGACACCATAATACTAAGATAATATAGCATAACAATGGAAGTAAAAAAAAATAGTTTGCAGCTGCTAAAGAGAAAAACACATACCTTGTGACAGATCCTCCATAATGGACACCCAATCAATAACAACATCAACAAACACAACCATGAATGTAGAACAAGAACAAGCAACAGAAAAATGAAGGGAGTAAGGAGGGTGGCAAAAGCCTCCTCAAGGGGATGATGGTAGTGACTTCCATGATAGGAAAGCATGTATCCAGGCTCTCTATAAGCCCAACAGGAATGGGTCAAAGCAAGGTCCAGTCCTGAGGGTAGAAGGCAAGGTGAGTGTACATAACACTGCAGGCCTTCAGAATGCTCCTTGATGAGGGCGAAAGGAATGGAAAAAAGGGGGCAAACACAAGGCAGTAAAAGAAAGGGAAATATCACCATCCATAAGCACAGACAGCTCAACAGGGAGTAACATACATTTTGGGCCCCTGACCTCCCTTTATGTAAGCAAGTTAAATAACAGAGAATCCAAGGAGAGGCTGCTCCCAAGAACCCAGGAATCTGAGAATTTGAAATTGTTAAAGAGCGGAGATCAGGCAGAGTTAAGTAGCCTGCTCAGGTGCAGGCCAAAGGGTACAGTAAATCAACATCCATCAGCACACGGGAGTACAAAACTGTTATGCCTCCATGGAGAGAGTAAAAGGCAGAATCAGTGCAGATCAAAGCATTACAAAATGTTCTAAGCCACCAGTGAAGAACAGAGGGAATAAGCTAGGAGGAGCTACATTTTATAAGGCTGCAGGGATCGGCAAACAGAGAGCTGAAGTGTCATCCCCACAGCTCCTAGTGGACTAGGTCTGCTGGGCACCCCTCCCCATCAGCCCCCCAAAGCCGATTCAACTCCATTTATCACCAGCTCTCTTCAATTAAACTGACGATCCCACCGGAAAGGGTGATCCAACAGAACAATATAGATTAAGGGAGCAAAGAGTACAAATAGCAAGGCTCCTATTTACGAAAGTATGAGAAACATTAATACTATATGGTAAACTTAAGTCTCTTAACCAACCCAGCTACATTATGGTATATACATAAAAAACAATGGTGGTAATGTCCCAAATGTCTATTTACCTCTGGGTGCAGTTGTCAACATGTGGGATCACAGATTTCACCCCTCACTCCCCATCAAGTCCAAAGTTGACGTGTCCAAACAAACAACCTACCCCATCAGTCCAATCATGTTGCAGGAACTTTGGTAAAATTTTGTAACAGAGCTTGATGGTCCTTCAGCATGGCTGCTGCATGAGCTTTGTGGGCTTGTAGTGCAAGGTCAGGTGCATCAAAAAACTGGAATGGTCGCACCGCCTAAGTCAGACTGCGGGGAGGCTTAGGGACTGAAATTCCACATTTGAGAAAGTCATCCACTGTTTCAATTAAATTCTTGTAGAGTACTGAACCCTCTGGATAAAACACCCATAGTCTAGCAGGGAAGGGAGTCGGGTAGCGAAGCTTACTGTTTCTTAAGGCAGCTAGGATGAGTCCATATTGCCTCCTCTGTTCCATCTCCTTAGGGGAATAATCACTATCCATGTATACTCTGGTGCCCTCATAAAAAAAAACTTCTTTTGCTGCCAAAGTCCCTGTAGGAGCTTCTGCTTGACTGCGTAGTTCATGAAGTGGATAGTAATGGAGCAGGGCCATTGCTGACTGTTCGGGGGTGGGGGTGGCAGTCCAGTCACGCCCTCTCAATTTCCCAGGTCAAAGTCACAGGGAGGTCAGACGGGATCAAAGAATTCAGCCCAAAATTTGAGAAGGCCAGTGCCTTCGGTTCTCTCCCTAATCCCATAGAGCCGAAGGTTAGTGCACCAAGGGAGATGCTTACATCTGAGAGAAGTTTTCCTCACTTTTAAAGTGGCAGAGCTTGGTATTTTAGTTTTTAATTCAGAAAGGGGGTTTTTAAAACTGCTTATCTTCTGCATATTTGATTTTCCTTTGTGGCTAACTGGACTGATTACTAGAATTCTGTGTGAATCTGCATCAATATATTTTGCAACTTTTGGTGGGGCTCTGTGATTCAAAATAGCAAAAGCTGCAGGTTGAAACTGGATGCCAAACATAGCCTGAGGTGGGGTAATTGTCTTCACAAGTCAGAGCTCAGCATCATAGCCATTTGTCTAGCTAGACCATTTGTCAGCATTATTCAATTACTATAAACTAGTGGTGTGCTCCTGTATGAGCCAGAAGTCCATCGTCTTCCAGGTTGTGTACAGAGTGCTGGGAATAACTAAGAAGCTGTGTGGAATATACTATTTTGGACGAATTATCTGTAACTAATCTCTCTCTCTCTTGGATGTCTGGATTTTCTCTGTTTGATTAGCAGGTACTTTCTCTATCAAATTGTTGTGTAGGGTATCTTGCTGACAGGAAGGCACTCATCATGAAGCGTGGGTTAGAGCTTTTAGTCGATTGTTTTGTGAGGACACAGTTTAGGCCCAACCCCTGGAAAATTCCTTTATACCTGAGGTTCTGACATCATTTCCTCTGAGTGCAAGGTGCATTTCACTGTCATATCCTCTCTAGCACACTGCACTGATAATATAAGCATACACGTTGTATAATATATATATATATATATATATATTTCTATATAATCAAATCTGCCTTACGCGCACATACAAATACAATAAAAAAACTAGATAAACATGTGGGGAGTGCAATGTAATGGCTGTGGGGCAGCAGTCTTCCGGGAGTCTTTCTGGAGGCTGAGATGCTGCCTATTTGCGAACAACTATCTGCCCTGAGGGAGGAAGTTGCCGTCTTCAGGCCACTGGACAGTAGTAAGAAAACCTTCCCCAGGCCACACTGGACAGTAGAAGGGACCTCCCCCATCCAGGGAGCACTAGCGCCACCACCACTACCTCAGAGTTGCGAAGAAAGCACAGCAGTTGGACCACAGTGGGCTCAGGGAGGGTGAGGAGGGTGGAACAGAGGCACACCCAGTCAATTGTTCCTCCACAATCCATACACCCTTCTGGGGGCATAGCTCCCCTATGGGTGTACCATGAAGAAGACTGATGATAACTGTCACAAGGAGGCCCACAGAAAGGAGGCAGAGGGACACCAAAGGGAAAGGAAGCAGCTCCTGGTGGGGACTCAATTATTGGGGTATAGAACTGGGGGAGATGAGAAAATGAGGTAGGTGCCTGCCTGGTGCCATGGCTTGGAGGGACAGAGGCGCATCCTCAGGATCACGAGAACAGCTGCAAGGGATTCCGAGCTGGGCGTAATTGTCCACCTAGGGACAAATGACTTGGCTCATCATGAGATTAGAGCAGTGCAGGAGGACATTGCAGAGTTGGGGAGGGACCTAGACGAGTAGCACACACAGTATCCTTCTCAGAGGTGCTGCCTGTCAAAAGCATGGGGGATGCGAGGTGAGTGGCACCATGCAGTTTAATGAATGGTTGAAAAAATGGTGCGGAGCACAGGGATTTAGCTTCATTGGGGACTGGGGTTCCACCTGGAGGACACCAGCCTATACTGGCAGGATGGTCTGCATCTGTCCAGGAAGGAACAAGTCTTTTGAGCAATCGGTTTAAATGCTTCATTGGCAAGCTTTTAAACTAGTCAAAGGGAGGCACTGACAAGCAGCAGGAAAATCCCAGCCTCTCCTACAAAACAGGGTACTAAATGAGAAAAGACAGAGGTAGAGCGGTCAGTGGAGGATGCTGCACTGGAAGGTAAAGCCATCAAAAATGGAGAGCAATGAGTACTAATGCCCGTAGTCTGGGTAACAAGCTTCCTGAATTAGTGGCCTTGATGGAGGAAGAACATCTGGATATCGTGGCAGTCACAGAAACATGGTACACACAAAACCATAGACTGGGACATAAACATACCAGGATACACTGTGTACAGGAGGGACAGGGAGGGTAAAGAGGAGGAGGAGTAGTTCATTACATAAGGAAGGAATAAAAGCAACAGAACAAAAAGGTACACAGGGAGGAGGAGAAGAAGCACTGTGGGTAAATTTGGAGACAGGCAACACCACAATACGATTGATGGGTTAGAGCAGACCTCTTCTCAGGGGAGGAAATGGACAGGAAATGATAGAAAGTATACTTAGAATGGCAGAAAAAGGGAGATATTGCTGATGGGTGATCTGAATATGCCAGATGTTAACTGGAGTGCAGTTGCAGCTGCCACTTGAAGAGTGGGGTTATTCTAGATGCCCTACAGGGGCATGCCTTAGACAACTAGTACTGGAGCCCACTCGAGAGAGAGCAATATTAGACTTGATTCTCTCAAATGGAGATGGTGAGAGGATTACAGATGTAGAAGTGGGTAGCCATCTGGGAACTAGCCACCAGACAGTATGGTTCACAATAAACACAGCAATAGAGTCAAGCCATACAAAGACTAAAGTACTGGACTTTGGGAGGGCTGACTTGCCAAAATGGGTGAGTGCCTAAGGACAGCACTAGCAAATGGGCAGGAAGGAGGGTGGAAGAACAATGGGAATAATAAAACTGCCATCACAGAGGTAACGAGCCTTTGTGTGAAGCAAATAAACAAAACAAGACGATGTAAGAAACCACTATGGTTCTCAAAGGAAGTGGCAGTGAAGGTTCAAGAAAAAAGCATTCAGGAAGTACAAGGAATCGCAGAAGGAGCAGGACAGAGAACTGTATCAGTTAAAGCAAAAGGAGGCTGGGAAGGCAGTCAGAACAGCAAAGGCCCAAACCGAGGAAAAGATAGCCAACTCAGTTAAGAAGGGATAAAACCTTTTATAGGTACATCAGGAGCGAAGGAAGACCAAGGAGGGATAGTGAGGCTTAATAAAGGGAGGGAGGGTGGCAGAGGAGACTGTGAAAAGGCAGAGATACTAAACAAATATTTTTGCTCAGTATTTACAAAGGAAGAGGGAGGTACATAAAACAAACAGTAGTAACACTCTGGATACAGAAGTTGATACCGGCCTATTTACAGAACAAAGGGTTCTAAAGAACTCTTAAAACTGAAGGTGGACAAAGCAATGGGGCCTGATGGGATTCATCCCAGAATTCTAAAAGAACTAAGGGTAGAACTAGTGACACCACTGACTACCCTTTTAACAAATCATGGGAGGATGGGGTGGTACCGAGGACTGAGGAGGGCAGATGTGATTCCCTTTCACAAAAGTGGGAGCAAAGGCAGAAGCAGGAAACTATAAGACCTGTTAGTTTAACCTCAGTGATAGGAAAATGATGGAATCACTTCTAAAGGAAAGAATTGTCGAGTATCTAGAGGCCAGAGGGCACAGGACCCTAGGCAGCATGGATTCTGGCCAGGAAGGTCATGCCAGGACGAATCTGATAGATTTCTTTGACTGGGTGACCAAAGTAGTAGATCAGGAGGGCTGTGGACATGGCCTACCTAGACTTTAGCAAGGCATTTGACACAGTCCCACACAAAAGATTAATATACAAGTTAGCCAGCCTGGGAGTGGGTCCCAAGATGACAGCCTGGGTAAAGAACTGGCTGGAGAATAGGACACAGAGAGTAATAGTAAATGGAGTCCACTCAGAAGAAAGGAGGGTTACTAGTGGGGTACCGCAGGGTTCAGTATTAGGACCGGTCCTCTTCAATGTATTTATAAGCGACATTGCAGAAGGACTGGAAGGAAAAGTATGTCTCTTTGCAGATGACACTAAGATCTGCAACAGAGTTGATGCACAGGGTGGGGTGGAAAGGATGAGAAGGGATTTGGCAAGGTTAGAGGAATGGTCAAATGTATGGCAGCTTAGATTCAATGCTAAGAAGTGCAAGGTAATGCACCTGGGAAACAAAAACCCAGGGGAAGAGTACACAATGGGGGGTGAGATACTAACAACAACAAAAATGGAAAGGGACCTGGGGGTAGTCATATCAGATGACCTAAAGGTGGCAAGCAATGTGAGAGGGCAGCAAGGAGGGCTGGGGGGATACTGGGATGCATAGGGAGAGGCATCACCAGTAGAAAACAGGAAGTTATTATCCCTCTGTACAGACAGCTGGTGAGACCCCATCTGGAGTACTGTGTGCAGTTCTGGAGACCCAATCTCCTCAAAGACATAGACAGGATGGAAGCTGTCCAGAGGAGGGCAACTAAAATGGTGCAGGGTCTGCACGGAAGACATATGAAGAGAGACTTAAGGAGCTTAATATGTAGCCTCGAGGAAAAGAAGGGAGAGGGGGACATGATAGAAACGTTCAAGTACCTCAAGGGAATCAACAAAGTCCAAGAGGTAGCATCTTTCAAAAAAGTGTGCAAGAACAAGAGGCACAATTTGAAGATAGAGGCGGCTCAGAGGTAATTTAAGGAAGTATTTTTACAGAGAGGGTTGTGGATGCATGGAGACGGCCTTCGGAGGAGGTTGTGGAGTCAAAAATCAGTGGTGGAATTCAAGCATGCATGGGATAGTCATAAGGCAGTTCTGGGGGTTGGGGGTAGGAAGAAGTAGGCTGCTGGTTAACTAGGATCTGCAGCTTATCCAGTAGGTAGGGAAATGGGCAGACTGGGTGGGCCAAGCGGTCCTTATCTGACGTCAAATTCTATGTTTCTATGTTTCTATGTTTAAGACCTCCCCTCCAGATCGTTGTACTTAGCCTCCAAGGAAGAAATCTTTTGTATGGGCTCGAGCAAAAGTCGATCAGTGTGGTCTGCCCTGGAGTCCAGCTCGGTCAGCATAGCCTGATTGTCTGATGTCATTTAAGCAAGTTGATATCAGCTCAAATATCTGCCAAATCCTGCTTGTGTTTGAGGTGGAACTGACAGAGCTCTGTGAGCATTAAATCAAGCTCCTTTTTTATAAACAGAATCCAAGGCCAAGTTTGAAAGTTGTTTTACAGCAGCTATACCACAACATGCTGTGGGGTCCAGGACTGAGATATCAGTCTCTCCTCTGCTTGTCTCCACCTCCAAGCTGTCTGTGTGGGGGTGCTGCTTTCCTTGGTATAAGGTGAGTGAAGTCCCCAGATGCAAAAAAAGATTTCTTGAGGAAGTCTACATTGGTGTGGGTTTTATCAGGGAGTCGGAAGTGAAGCTTAAAGTCAGGCTGCCATTATGGGATAGTGACGTCACTGGAAGGCCTGATAGTTTGGAATACTGGTCTAAAATTTTCAGGGTAGAAAAGGCTGGGCCCGGAGTGGTGCCTTTTATTGGTTTGGTGATCTGTTCCAGAGTTATAAGGATCTGACATTCCAATTCTGAGCATGCTCAATGCATTGTTTTGGATAGCTGTTTCATATGAAAAAAGAATCTAGCCACAGGAAAAAGGATTCTGGTTCATATGCAGGGGGTAATCCTGTTTTGTGAGAAAAAATATTTTTCATATGGCGTGCATTTTGTTTCAGTTTCTTTCAAAAATATTTTTTTGAAAAGCCATAAAAAATCAAATCACACAAAAACATCAACACGTGCATCTTTCTGATTAGGACCCCTGTAGCTGGATTCTGTAATTAGTTTATAGAAAATGACCCAGAAATGTGTTTTTAATACATTTTAAAAATCTTTTCTCATGACACAATTTTCTTTTTTTGTATGGCCATACAAAACAGGAACATGGCCATATGAAAAAAAATGTGGACTCTATTTTTCACATTTTTTTCAAAAAAGGATATTACAGCCCCATACATGTATACCTGCGAGGAAAGATAATCTAGGTACATTTAGGTGCCCCCACCCCGATCCTATTACATTCTCCATAGAGTGCATGCTGCCCTGTTCCGTACCTCACGTTATAATTATGCTGTTTTTAGGGGTGGGGCTGCAGTGCTCGGCGGCCACTAGGCTTGTCCACAGAAGTTACGAACCGGGCTTTATTGAAGTAATAACTTTTTTTTTTTTTATAAATAACAAAAACGGTCAAAATAATTAGGGCAGGCAACCTCATATTATGGGTTGCCTGCCTAAAGCCAAACATCATGTCAGCTGCTCTTTAACAAGCTGTAACGCTGTCAATCTTTGGAGTTAAGGGACAATCTATATAGGAAAAAAGGGTCTCAGTGAATACTATAACACTAACACATAATACCCCAAAAAAATCCAGGGGCCATATTAAAAAAAATCATTAAAATAAAAAATTTAAAATTTCCATAGGATAACACTGCAACTTTAGCAAGCCATAACTCTGTCACTCTTTGAAGTTAAGGGACAATCTATGCATAAAAAAATGTCTCAATGAGCACCACAACACTAACACATAATACACCCCCCCAAAAAAAAGTAGGGGCAATACAAAAAAAAAAGCATAACAATTAAAAAATGGAAATTCCTATAGGCTAACACTGCAACTTTAACAAGCCACAAGTCTGTCAGTAATTGGAATTAAGGGACACTGTATATCTAAAAAAGGTGTTAATGAGTACTACAACACTAAGACATAATCCCCCAAAACATTAATGGGGTACGCACTGCACCCCAAAATTAGCTCCAGTTTTCACAATGGTGCCAAATCCACAGTGAAAGTCCAACCATCATCAAAAATGCACCAAAGGTGTATCTCATCTTCCGCTACAACCATAGCAAATTTCAGACTAAACCGACAAAAATTTGCTGACTTATGGGTAGAAAAATGAAAAACACATTTTTGCCCGTACAATTGTAACCCCGTTACCCAGGGTTACTAGTATCCCAGTAAGACCTAGTGGTAGGCAGGGAAGGCAGCTTGTGAAACTCCAGTTAAATGGATTTCACACTGTCTCACTCTGTTCTCAGTCTCAGCTGAGACTGAGGGATGACATCACCATAGAACTTTCATGAGCTGCATGAGCCACATTGGAATGTGCAGTTGGAAGTTAGGATAGAATGTTGGGGATTTTTGAACAGAGTCTGTGTGCAGTCTTGGAAAGAGGAGCAACACAGCAGTCTGTGTGCAGGCTCTCAGAGCCTTAAGCTCTGTTTTAGAGCTACTGTAAGGGAGGTGTGTGTTTCCACTGAAAGAGGAACACGGTAAGCGGATTGTGAAGTGGTGGAGACCGCTGTTACTGGTCCATGTGCCCCATCCCTGAGGGCTGGACTGGAAGGGGACAGACGAAGCAATTGCATACTTCAGTCACTGCTCGCGCGTATAGTGCCTTAAAATTAGGAAAAGAGGTAAGGACACTCAGTTTAAGTGTCCTTTGCAGATTGTTCCACAGGGTGGGCAACGTGAAGCTAATTGCCGCCTTACCGAATCGGGAGTTAATTCTGGGTATTACGAGGGAGATATAGGAGTAGCTTCGAAGCGCGTACTTTCCTGTAATGCTAAGAGGTAGGCAGCCAGTGATATATGGGGGTAGTTTGATTATAAGGGCATGGTAGGTCCAGAGAGCAGCGTTTTTGTGGTGTCTAAGTGTAAGGGAGGACCATCCCACAGCCACGTACTCGGCACAATGGTGGGTAGAATTAGGGAGATCCATAATAAACCTAATTGCATGGTGGTACAGCATGTCCAGTTTGGCCAGCTGGGAGGTGAGACCATGGCTATACAAAAAATCTGCATAATCCACCAGGGATAGGAAGGGGGTTTGGACCAGTCTTTCTTTGGTGTCCGTAGTCATGAATTGTTTTAGCCTATAGAAAAGGCCAAGCCTTTGCCGTACTTTTTTCAGTAATTTTTCGATGTGTTCAGAGAAGGCAAGTTTGTTACTGATCCATACTCCCAGGTATTTAAATTTGGTTACGAATTCCAGCTCTTCTCCTAATAATGTACTAATTTTAGGGCAAGACACACAGGCTGTTGGATTGGGTGCATAGGCAAGTGGAGAGAAAAGCATAGTTTTTGTTTTTTTTGGTGTTCAGAAGTAATTTTTTGTGGATTAGCTGGCTCTGCAGGAGGTCGAATTCAGTTTATAGGTCTTTGCAGGCTGCCTCTGGCATGGGCTGACTGATGTAAAAGACCATATCATCTGCGAATAGGTGGATATTGGAGTTATTTATATTATGGTCGATGTTATTTATGTAGATTGCGAATAGAAGCAGGACAAGGATAGATCCCTGGGGTACTCCACATAAGAGAGGTTTGAGGGGGGACAGCTCGCCTTCAGCTTTGACTTGTTGGAATCGTCCTATCAGGTAGTCAGAGAACTATGGCAGGGAGGCGGAATCCACTCCAATGGTGTGCAGCGAGGAGAGAAGTAGGGTATAGCTGATGGTGTCAAAGGCTTTGCTTAGGTCTAAGAAGACTGCACAGGTGAAGTTCTTTGCATCGAGGGCTCTCAGCCAGTCGTCCGTGACTTTAGCCAGATATAGTGCTGTGTTGCGCTCTGAATCCAGATTGCATAGGGTTCGGTAAATTTGTTGACTCAAGGAAGGACCTTAGCTGTCTATTCACAATTTTCTCCAAAAGTTTGGAGAGCACAGGTAGGAGAGATATGGGTTTGTAATTGTTGAGATCGCTTGGATCGCCTGATTTGAGGAGTGGGATGACATGAGCAGTTTTCCAGATGGGCGGCAGGATGCCCTGTGACAGGGATAAATTTAAAAGGTGGGTGATGGGGATGGCAAGGATGTGGTAGGTGATTTTGAGGAAGTAGGGGTCCAGTAAGTCTGCGCCTGCACTTTTTCTGGTATCCAGGTGTAATAGGAGGTCTTCAACTTCTTTTAGCGAGGCAGGTTGGAGCTTAAATAGAGCAGAGGTAACAGTGGGTAATTGGGGTGAGTAATCTGACGTGGAGCGTATCTTGCAGGCACTTGCTTTAGAACTCGTTAGTAGTGGCTGCAGAGAGTCAACTTCGCATGAGAGCACCTTCAGAATTAAGTGAGGGACCAAGTGCATGATTTCCATTCACATCAGTGGCTTGGATGCTTTATTTGGCGATACCACGTGCAAATATCTGTTTTATGATCCAGTAAAGTGCATCAGTCTGCTGCAAAAGTGGAAGCTGTGTGTGTTGTGCTGTACTGATCATCTTTTATGGCATTACCTCTTAAGTCTGAAGCATCTGGGTATGTGGGGGGTTGGGGGGTAGAATGATTTATTACGCAGTCATGCTCTTGTACCTGCAGTTTTAAAGTTGGTAGTGGCATTTTAACAAGGCAGACTTAATGTTGACCATAAAAGTGGCAGGGGAAAGAAACGCAGATATTAGTTGTAGGAGGTACTGGGGTTGGAAACTCCAAAGCATCAGCATGACTCAAGTTAGTAGCACATCCACCTCTGGACAAGAAAGTCATGGGTTCTAGTCCCACACCAGGATTGTGCTCCGCATTATACTGTACCATAACCACTGGTACCTGAGTGCAGCACTAGGAGTATGCTGTACTGTCTGGGTGTGCCATCCTTCAGATGAGATGTTAAACCATGGTCCTAGTACCTGTTCTGGTTGTTCTGGTAAATTTTAAAAATCCCATGATACTTCTCGAAAAGGTGTAGAGGAAAAAAAATATATAGAACAGAAATCAAAAACCCACATCAGACTAGAAAAGAATCAAAAAAGGTAACAAAAGCAAAAAAAGGGAGGCATTTTCAATGTTGCCGCATTGTTTGCTGCTTGCACTACTGCTGTACCGGCTCTTGCTTGTATACATTATAGTGGCACGGTAGTGCCATTATAGTTAGGGTTGCACGGCCACTTCTATGTTAAACCCAAAAGTTTGCACTTTAATAACTTTGCAACCATTCAACCGATTTGCCTGAAATTTGCACGTGCCTTCTGGTACCATAGATCTCTGGATCTGGCAAGTTTCGTTCCGGTGGGTGGTCCAGTTGCGGAGCCACAGAATGCAAAAAAATTTGAGATTTACTATTTTGGTGCAAATTCTTTGCTTGGAGCTACGGACCAAATGGTTTTCGGGTCTGGTATGAAATGTTCAGGGTATACTGGGTCTGGGTCAATGATGTGCCTTTTAAAGGTTTGGTGAAAAAATATTAATCCATTCAAAAGTTATTAAAGATTTAAGTTTCTCATTATAGCCTATGGGGACAAATATATCTGCCATGATAAAGTACTTCTATGCATCCATGAAAGCATGTTTTGCTGTTGCAAATGGGTTCAGTACTGTCGTACTGCCACCATCTTGTTTTCAGTTAGCGACGGGTAAAAAAACATTGTAATTCAAAAAATACTGCCCCTTGGTAAATAGTTGTGTTTACCTAATCGGGGCCCCGAGGAACACGATCCTGACATTAGTTTTTAAAAATTATGCTCGGAAATGTGTTTTTCACAATTTGTCCACTGGAAGTGTAGCAGTTTGCAACAATGACTTTGTGAAAGTGCCACAATTCGCAACACTTTCGCAAGCATGATATCGCAAATTTATGAAGTTTTCATGGACGCTTTCACAAAATCTGTGAAACTTTTGCAAATTTGCGACACTACCTACACAAAAAGTGCTGTTTCTTTGCACTTCACAGCACATAAATGGTTAGAACTCTGGGGCTGAAATTTGCAGGGTAGGAAGGGCTTGCACCACAGATGTGCCTTTTGCTGGTTTGGTGAAAAAAGTCACATCGGTTCCATAGTTACAAAATTCCGAAGTTTCAAAATTTCCCATAGGATAACATTGTGACGGCTGCAGTACCTTTCAGCGCCTGTATCTCAAAAACGGTTTGAGATATGAATTTTTTGCTAAGTGTAGCTTAGTACACCTTAGGTGTACTAAGCACATGTGCAGGTTGCCAGGTCATGATTACAACTGTGGTGGAATTTTTACAAACTTCCAATAGTTACTAAGATAGTGTCACATTTGCAGCACAAGGGTTACTTGGAATGTCTCTTGGCCTGTGCTACATCTCTATACTTATAGGTAGATGGGACCACAGGGCCCAAATATGGATACCATTATACAATAATGAGAGTGCAGGGTCCTCCATTATGCAGTACTGGGAGTGCAGGACCCTCCACATGAAGATGAGAGCTCATTAGAATGTCTCTACACTTATGTATAGATGGGAGCGCAGGGCCCAAAGGGCCCTGTGTTCCCACCTGAAAATTAGACACAATTACAATATGTATGCATGATGGGAGCGCAGGGCCCCACAACCACATATGGGTAACATTACACTTTGTCAAAAAGAAGAGACATTTATTGCAAAAATCTCTGTTAATGCATCAGTTAGGGTTTCTAGTACAGTGACAAAAGTTTGGAAATTTGATGTTAGGGTTATCAACCCTACCTCCCCACCAAGCCCCCTCTATCCACATACCAACAGGCATCGGGGTGTGCCTTGGGGTCGTTGGGCCTAACTCTCACCCCATTCTCCAATACTGTAACATCTCAGCTTCCTTACAAATGGAATGGGGTGAGAGTTAGGCCCAGCGACCCCAAGGTACACCCGACACCTGGTGCTATGTGGAGAGGGGTGGGGTGATGTGGTTGGTAATCCTAACATCAAATTTCCAAACTTCTGTCACTGTAATAGAAGCCCTAACTGATGCATTAATGGAGTTTTTTGCAATGAATGTTTATTACACGTTTACCCAGGACAGACCAGATGAGATGCAGTATCTCACTGTCTGTGGTGTGCTGCTTTTATACATTTTTTGATTGTATTTTACCCAGGATAGGCCAGCTGAGAGGCAAAATTTAATTTTCATGGGCTCCCCATTTTGATCCCAATTTCCTACAGAGACCGTGTAGCAAAATACTACCCGACAAACCGAAATATTACCATCTTGGAAAACTTAAATGTTTTAACTTCCTGGCCTAAAAAGTTATCTGGGGTGCTACACAGTGCAATACCTCAGCAAGGTGATGCTAAAATATTGAAACCAGGACATTCTCTAAGTTTAATGCAGATATTCTACAGACCAATAAAACAGAACTGAATTTGTCTACTGTGGTCATCTATTATGAAAGCAATAAGACACGAAAGGGTATGGGCTGTTGATTGATAAGAGCACACCCCAGATGCATTGTTAGGCATGAGGCGCTTGCCCCGAGTGACTACAGCAGCTGGGTAGTGCTCTTATCAATCAACAACTCACACCCTGAAGTGTCTTATCGCTCTTATAAACAACTATTTCTATACCAATCAAACAAAACTCTGGACGCATTATTAAAGATTTAATAATAGTATGCTATTTTATTTAAATATGAAGAAAAATAGTCCCCAGACTTGGGCAGAGGAGTGGTAAAATTGACTGAACAGCAACTCACTGAAAAATGCTAAACCAGTGAGTTGGAGGGACAGCAATGTATTATTTGAGCAGTTTGGGTCTGCCTCTGTAACTGTGTTTTCCCACCTTTTCTTTTTGTTTATAAAGCATTACTGTATCGTCTATTTTCTTCATCCTGTTTTTTTTTTCTATTTTTTTCCTCATTCAAGACACATAGGGCCCAGATATTCAAAAGGGTTGGACTGTATTATTTGAGTTTGCTGACCACTTAAGAAGCATCTCTTTCCTAGTTGCAGAGGAAATTACAAAATGAAAAAAAAAAAAAGGCAAAAAACATGGAACATAAATATTACCTGAGGTCCCTGTCTTCTTCACCATGGGCATCCAGATAGACAGATCCCCAGAGGCAGAAACGATGGCCTCGTATAATGATGATTACCGATGCATTAATTAGTAGGAATATCCCTGTTCCTGCTCCACAGTTCTGAGAGTGCTTGATTGGAAACAAACACATTAATTACCAAGTATGTAATCAGAATTTGATGAAATCTATAAGGAAGTATTTACAAGGACTAGAAGTTATTTTACAAGAGTGTATTTGTGAACAGTAGCTTTAATGATATCTTTTGTTATTGTTGAAATGTCCTCAAGTTAAAAATTCTAAACTCCACTACACATTATAAACTTGCTTTCCTCACAGTTTTGAGCATTACATTAACTTATCATCAGCTTTTAAGCTACGGGTTACAACACAAACTGTACACAATTTATCAGTATTTCACTGATGTCTTGGTTCTTTAGCAGTTTAGATTACAGTACTATTAATTCCATCTATGTGATAAACTTTCTGTATATTTGTTTGATCCTATGCCAGTGGCAAACAAATACCAAAATGTTCAATGACATCATACAAAACCACTACTACAATCAAAGTGAAAACTCACAGAAATAAAGCGTTCGAATTACAGTAAACCTAGCTATTGAGATCAAATTAACAAATTTCCTTTCCAAACTGACGTGTTAGAGAAAAACCTTCATACCCTACTTGTGACTGTCACTTATGAGTTATGGGCCCCATCCTTGCCAAAGAGAGTAAATGTATTACTCCATGGGTGCCCGAAAGGTCAAAGGAAGTGCATCTCGCTGGCAAACAGGAGACCTAAGTTTAAAGGCAGACTCAGGTGACTCATGCTTGCGCAGTCTGGGCTAGAAACACCATAATCAAGCCTGTACAACTTGTATGGGCTCCTAATTATCCTGCTCTTCTTACTATCTTACTGAGATAAGCACTGAATAAGACAAAGTTACTCACCTGTAAATAAAAATTACACACTTACCATAACTGTTGATATTCCAAAATATCTTCACCATTGAGCACCATTTATGGGCCTGGGGCCGGAGGCAGTAGGACACCGCGGGTGCAATTTCTTTTTTGCAGGAAGGGAGCCAGCACTGGCTACTGAGCACGGCGCCTGCACACCCCTGTGTGGTGATGATTGCAAGTATATACCCATTGCTGGCTCCTTCATGCACCTCAGTTCTGTTCGCAGGTGAGAAACAATGTGTGGAAAAAGAGAGTGATAAAAATAGGATACTGGAGCACACACAAACGACAAACTAAAACCTGACAACCAACCTTTAGATAGAGAAATAGGGACACTAGGTGGCACAAAAGGGATAGTTGTACAGCCAGAGCCTCACATCACTAGCCAGACAGGAGGTTGATAAGTGATTTTAAAAGCAACAGCCCTGAAGCATGTGGCTCTGGCAGAGGATAAAAAGGGCGACAAGAACTGGGAACCCCTTGTAATCGAGATGGCATAAAGTGCCAGAATAGAAACGAAAAACATATGGACTCCTAGGAAATAACTCCATGGTCAGGACTGACTGGTTAGTCAGTTATTATGTCCCTTTTCCCCCTGCTAGGGAAGAAAAAGGAGATTCCAGTTGCATGTAGAGTTGTAGAACTATGCCGTTCAAAGGAATCTAGATGTGCTCATCTCTCCGGGCATCCCTAAAGATAGTGGTCTAACAGACCAGCTGGCATAAGGGATGACAAAAATGGGAAGAGCAACTAAAAACAGTCTGACCTAGTCAGAAGATGAGGTGAGATGAAATTACCTCCTTCTCCTTCAACCACAGGAATGTACTCTGTGTAAGAGTTAGCGTACTTGCCCCATCCAGTGCATACCACCTCTCACAGGCAGTGCAACTAGCAAGTGGAGTTAGCCTGGATAGTGCCCACAGGCATGGACTGCATTTAGAAAGTAACAGGAATATAGCCAAGTAGGGGATATACCCCAGGCAGGGAGAAGGAGGCCAAAAAAAGCCCTCAACCCCATTTTTAAGAAGGTGCCAGCCAGCACAAGCAAACTGAGCTGCCCAGAGGCCCTGGGTCTGCTAGAGCAGGGATGGTGGGTGGAAGTGTTAATCAATGGTGAAGATATTCTTGAAGATCAACAATTACTGTAAGTACATCATTTTCATATCTTCCAAGAATCCATTCTTACCACTGATTTCCACGTATAGGTCCAAGTAGCAAGCTGTCACTTCTTCTGAGGGAGGAGCTTGCTCACTCTGAGTGTAACAGATACCCTTAGCCATCTCGTGAGGATGTTGGGGGAGCAGGAGCTCCTTACAGGTCTGGTGAGACCTAAGACTGGTCAGGGCCAGGTGGGAGCTCCTGTGGCAGAGCAGTGGGAGGTGTATGATAGTTTTTGTCTGACCCCAGGGGAGAAGCAACGAGCCCCCTCGAAAGCAGGTTAAACAGCTAATGCCAGGCCAAAGGTGTCAATTGAGAAAGGCAAAGACATGCAATCCACTTGAGGCAGACTGCAGTTCCCAACAGCCTTGAGGCTATCTCACTGGCATCAAATGATGCCCATGACTGGTGCCAATCTACCTCCAGGCCTCGAGCAGAAAGGCCAATGGCTAACCTGACTAACTCACTTTGAGGCAGCTAACCTAACTGCAACAACAGGTGAAGAATAAAGGTCACCTGATGTACCTGTTGCACAGACATGCATATGAATGTGTGTGATGAGGTAAACAGCTTCCTCCTAAGAGCATCTGCCTGAGTGGTCTGCTTCTAGAGGTTAATCACATATGAGATGCTGAGGCCCTGGTGGAGTCTGCAGTACTTCCAGGCCAAAAGAGGGTTGGAGTACCACACCTGCAGTCCCTGCATGTGTAAGATAATGCATTAAGAGGTCCCTAGGGGCTGGTGGACAAGAGAAGGGATGCCTCCACACTGCCCTTGATGCTTCCTTGAAGGCCCTAGGCCATGGAGGGACAACAACTGGTTTGTCATTGGGAATCCCAAGGATTTCCAACAGCAGGGCTACCAGATCGTGGCTAGTATATGAACCTTGGTCAAGTGCCTGGAGCATCTCCACCAAGAATCGCTGCTACAGAGCGTACTCAGCAGCAGAGGACAGGTGGGAAGATGATTCATTGTCCTCTGAGGACGACGTTGACAGAGATGAGGCACTGATCCCAGGAGTTGTTGGTATCGGGAAGAAGGGCCTAAATTGGAGGCCTGTCGTAATCCCTATAGATGCTGTCTAAGACACCAGTCCTGTGTTGCTCCCACATTAGTGGCTCCTCAGGGTCTATGAATGTGGGCAACCTCTCCATAAAGAGGTAAGGGGTTGGAGGGGATGAGACTTAGGGTCTCAAAGGCCTTGACCTGGGCTGTGGGACTGCACATGGGGCCTCGTCCAAGGGAAGGGGATAACAGAGTCACCCGATGGTGGTCCTTCTACATCAGAGTGACCCAATCGGTGTCCACTGGGAGAACCCCCGGGTGAGGACAGCAGAGCCGTACAGCCCCATACAGTGGCCGCAGTTCTCACCAGCGGTGGTGCCGTCCAGCGGCTCTGAGGAGAACATCACCTCCAGGCCGCCATCAGATGCCACCTTCAGCTCAGGGTCGAAGACGCCCTTAGAGATGGATTCATCCCTGTCAGTGTGGCTGGCACCACCCCCTGTGCCAGAACTCAGTGTTGGCTGGGTCATCTACCCTAGAATCACTCTCCTCTCCAGCGCCATGAGTGTCACCAGAGTCAGGTGGCACCAGGGTCAGGGACAATGCTATCACTGGTGTCACTCTCAGTGCTGGGCCCAGGACCGACACCACTGCCATCGTCACGTCCATCACCAGGGCATGCGTCATCCTCCTCCTCAGTGTCATTAGTGGCACCGGAGGAAAAGATGACCTCCACAACAGCAACAGAAAAAGAAAAAAAAAAAAAAAGTCCTGGTGCAAGTCCCTCTGCTGATACAGCAAACAGTGCCAGAGAGGGGGCCTCAGCATCATATCCTGTGCCACCTGACTTGTCACCTCAAACAGTGACAACAGCATGGCGATGCCAGAAGACAGCACCAATGTGTCCACCAGTGTAGACTGAGCATAGCTTCAACCTCATCACTAGGGATACCTAATGCTCAAGGCAGGCAGATGGGGAGAGGGGTTCACAGTCAGCCTCCCAGAAGTAGACGACTGTCCACCACACCCACCAGCAGGGCCTCCAACAGCTCAGCACAGTGAGGTCAAGGAGGACTCCGTGCTTCCTTGGAACCAAATGTCTCACGGAGAGGGCCAGCAGACAGCTCTAGCATCTGTGTCTTGGTCGCATGTGTTTGAAGCCTACCTCCAAAGGTGGTGATCAGACGACCCCACCTCATCATGCCGATCTCTAGGGTACAGTGGTCCATACAGAAGAAAAAATTACTTACCACAGTAATCTTGTTTCTCCCAAGGGAATCTTACTGTATTCTGACTTATGCAGTATGGTCTCACCATAGGACTGCCCCGGAGCCGAAATGGTTAAGAGAACCTATGCAAATGATGGAATGCTAGGCTCAAGCTCGGTTTTCAAACCACTGTCCCTGGTAAACAGTTATAAACCATCAGATTCTTACGAAGCATGCACAAAGAACTATGTAACTATGCTGATACTAACAATAGTCCGCCCTATTATTATCAATTCCGCACTCAAATGATTCAATGTGGCACCACTAAGTCTCAAGTCACAGATGCCCAAGAAGAAACATCATATCCCCAGGTTTGCAACACTCCTATTACAGCTGGAGTGCAGTAACCATAGGTTCCTAGTAGGGGAGGAAGGGAGGCAGCTCAGAATACAGTAAGATTCCCTTGGAAGAAACAAGATTACTGTGGTAAGTACATTTTGCTTCAAACCCCAAGAAATCTTATTGTATTCTGATTTATGCTGACTACTCAAGCAGTACATTTGAGGTGGGCCTATAACCTATTTAGGAAACAGGCTCTGTAGGACTGCTGTACCAAACCTATAATCCCCTCTGCCCTAAACGGCCAAGCAATAATGCTTGGTAAATGTGTGGACTGTCTTCCACGTAGCTGCCTTACAGATGTCCAGCAGGGGAATGTGTCTAGTAGCTGCCAAAGAAGCTGTTGTACCCCTGGTCGAATGGGCCCTGAGGCCTGCAGGTGACTGCTTACCCACCTTACTGTAACAAAACTGAATGCAAGCCACAATCCATCTTGCAGTGGATCTTTTAGTGGCTGGTTTTCCTTTCCCCACATCCCCATAGGTGAGGAAAAACTGAGTTTGGTCCTGCCTATGACCTTTTGTGTGGTCAAGGTAGTAGCTGATTTCCCTTTTTACTTCCAGGCTGTACAGCCTGCGTTCACCTGAGGTGGAATGATCAGTAAAAAGACAGGTAATGTAACAGACTGATTTGGGTGGAACTGATACCACCTTGGGCAAAAATGTTCTATTAATCCTAAGGATGACTTTGTCTTTGTGGACAGCAATGTACCCAGGTTCTGTAGACAATGCCTGAAACTCACTAATCCTTCTGGCAGAAGTTATGGCTACCAGGAATACTGTTTTCCAAGTCACATACTTGAGGTCTGCTGAAGACATGGGTTCGAAGCGGGGTTGCATGAGTTGGGCAATGCAAATGTTCAGGTCTCACATGGGAGCTGGTTCCCTGTGTGGAGGATGCAAGTGTAGCAAACCCTTAAAAAAACTTTTTAAACACTGAGTTTGAAGCTAGGGAAGAGCTCTTAGCTGCAGATAAATAGGATGAGGCAGCTGCCAGGTGCACTCTCAGAGTAGAGGCTCTTAAGCCCGTAGAATGTTGATGGGCAATGTAGTCCAGGACTATTAACAGGCTAGCCTTGTTATTGTCCATACCCCTGCCCTGGCACCAGACAGAAAATCTCTTCCATTTGGAAGAACAGGTTTTCCTAGTGGATGGCTTTCTGCATACTCTAAGAATTTCCATAACCCCTTCTGATAGGTGCAGATCTGCATATTCTAAGTCCTTAAGAGCCAAGCTTTGAGCATGAGGGATTGCGAGCTGGGATACATGATCCTGCTCTGTGAGGATGACAACAGGTTGTGCCTCCTGGGGAGACTGATTGGTTTGGTTACTGCCATTGATAGAATCGTGGAGTACCAGGGCTGTCTGGACCAGTCTGGGGCAATGAGAATCATTGTTGCCGGCTGGGCTCTGAGTTTGTTCAGCACCCTTAACAGCAGAGGGAAGGGAGGGAATGCATACAGAAACCTCCCCGTCCAATCCAGCAGAAGTGCGTCCAGAGGGATAGTGCCCCAGATGGGGGGGGGGGGGTCTGCAGCAAAACTGTGGTAGCTGATGACTGCTTGGAGCTGAAACAAGTCCACTTCTGGAGTGCCCTATCTCCTGAAGATGACCTCCAGGATCTGCTTATTCAGTGACCACTTGTGGTGATTCTGGTTGATTCTGCTGAGAATGTCTGCCAGAACACTGTCATTTCCTGGAGATGGACAGCTGAGGGGGGAACCTCCAGGGAACATGCCAAGGCCCAGATTTTTATTGCCTCCTTGCACAGGGGAGTCGACCTTGTGCCCCCTTGTTTATGTAATACATAGTGGTTTTATTGTCTGTTCTGACCTGAACCACCTTGCCCTTTACTTAACTGGCGAATGATTAGAGACCCAGGAGAACTGCCCTGAGCTCCAACAAGTTGATGTGCAGGAGTGATTCCTGCTTTGTCTATGTGCCATGTGCTATGTGATCCCCCAGATGTGCTCCCCACCCTAGAATGGATGCATCTGTGGTCAGTACCAGTGAGGGGGCCTGCTGCTAGAATGGCACCCCTTACCTGAGGTTGGCATTTTCTTGCCACCACTGTAGAGCCTGGAGAAATATCACTGTGACTGGTAGTAGTTTTGACAGCGAATCCCTTTTTTGAAGCCAATGAGCTCTCAGGTGGAACTGGATGTCCCTCATTTGGAACCTGGCTCCCGACACAGTCACTGCGGATGCTGCCGTATGGCCTAGCAGCTGCAAGAAGTGCCTTGCTGGCCTTGGGACATGCAGCTTGAAGGAACTGGCTACCTGAATAAGGTTGTCCACTTAGTTCTGAGGGAAGAAAGCCATTCCCTTTCTTGTGTCCAGTTCTGCTCCTATGAATCTGAACAACTGAACTGATTCCAGAACAGACTTTTTCTGGTTCACCGGGAACCCCAGAGAATGCAGCGTATCTTGTATGAGTGCCAATGCCTCTATCGCTTGCTGATATGACTGACCTACTATCAGCCAGTCATCCAGGTAGGGGAATACTGATACCCCCTTGTCGCCTTTGGTGTGCCACAACTACAGCTAGACATTTTGTGAACACCCTTACAGTGGATGTTAGTCCAAAGGGTATTGCCCTGAATTGGTAATGGCCTGATGGTAATGTGAACCTGAGGTACTTCCTGTGTGATCTCCTTATTGGGAAGTGGAAGTAAGCATCCTTTAGGTCCAGGGATGCTAGCCAGCCACCCTGCCTTAGGATTGGTAAAATAGAAGCCAAAGTCACCATCTTGAATTTTGGTTTTGACAAATGTTTAAGTGTCTGAGATCCAGAATTGGTCGCCACTCCCGTTTTCTTTATTGTGAGGCAGTACCTTGAGTACAAGCCCTTTCCCCTCTGCTCTGAGGGAACTGGCAGTATTGCTTTTTGTAACAGAAGGCTTGAAACTTCCTCTTCTAGCAAGGTTGTTTCTGATGGGGCAGAGGGTTTGAAGACCCTGACCTCAGGATTGGCATGAGCTTGAAGCCAAGGACAAGCCCCTGGCCCACTACCTCCAGGACCCACTTGTTTGTGGTGATATTTTTCCACTCCTGGAGGCAGTGAGTGGGTCAGCCAGCCCCCTACTGGGATTGGGGAGACGACCCGAGCAGGCACCTCAGGGTGTCTGCTTTGTCTGGGCTGCTTGCTGAGCACTGGGGCTAGTACGGCCACTGCCCCTTTTGCCCCTGCCTCTAAAGTATCCCCTTTGTTGCTGATACAGGGGAAAAGCTTGAGGCTGGAAAAGGGCCTGTAGTGAGCTCTGCCCCCGACACCTCTGGCCTGGTGTTTCTAGGGTGTAGATGCTCTCTCTCTTTTGCTGCTGCACTCTTATAGGCAGCCTTATATTCATCTATCTTTTTCATATATGCCCCTGTTTATTTTCCAAACAGAGACACAGAGTGACAAGGGAAGTCCATGGCTTTGGTTTGTGTGTACTGCGTCAGATTAGTTCTGAGCCAGGCAAACCTCCTAAGGGACACAGATGCTGCCATTTACCTGGATGCAGTATCATTGGTATCCACTGCCATCCTAAACTGTGTTTTAGCAGCCTCAATTCCTCTTTTTGCAGCTTCTTCCAGATCAGCAGCCATGGGAGAAGGAACTGCTTTAGAGATGTCTAGCACAGTAGACCAAAGGTTTTTCTGATACCTAGCTATGTAGGACATATATGTGGTCTGCCTAGTAGCCAGAGAGGACCCTAGGTACACTTTTTTTGCAATAGAATCTACCCTTCTAGAGTCTTTGTCCGGAGGGTGAGAGGCCAGGGGGATGCCAGCTTTGTCACAAGCTGCAGCCTGCACAACACCTTCATGACTGGGGTGCCCAAAAAGAAATTCAGCACCAGTCTTGGCCACCCAATACTTCTTGTCTGCCTTTTTGTCTGTAGGGGGCACTGAAGTGGATGTCTGCTACAATTTAAGAGTCTGTTTTCTGAGGGATCTGTGGAGTGGCACCACTAACCTTTTTGATGCTGGCAAATCTATCATCTCCCTATAATCCTCTTCTTCCTCATACTCTGTGGATTCCTGGGTTGGGAGGTTGAGGGTCTGTGCAATTTGCTTCATAAATGTGTAGTAGATGTAAAATCCTCTGTTCCCTTATCAGGGGAATCTGATCTGTGACGATCAGGGGAAATGTCCAGATCAATGGGTTCCCCAAAGTCCTCCTCCTCCTCATCATCCTCTTCTTCAAACCGGTCCCCACCAAGGTGTGGCTCTCACCCTGGATGTGTTACTCTCCCCTCTAACCTGAATCATAAATCTCTCACTAATCACTGGCATATTCCCTCAATGCTGGAAAGCTGCGATAGTCACCCTGGTTTTTAAAAGCGGGGACAGAACCTGCCTGGCCAACTACAGGCCTATCTCAATTCCCCCCCCCCCAAGGTACTAGAGAGGATAGCATAAGATCAGTTAGGTACGTACCGTGATAAGTACAACCTTCAATGCCAGGAACAGCATGGTTTTCGGAAGGCACATAGTTCTTCAACGGCATTGGTTGAGTTTACCAGTCATATTCATGAAGCACTTGACTGAGGGCACTTGGTGGGGGCCACTTACATCGACCTCAACAAGGCCTTCGACACAGTCTACCACGACTTGCTTCTCACACAACTCTCTAACACTGGTGTATCCTCTGTCTCTCTAGGCTGGTTCCAGAGTTACCTCTCAAACAGGACCCAGCATGTCAAGATTCTTGACATTCTACCCAACCATCAGCATGTCAACACAGGGGTGCCTCAAGGTTCCATTTTGGATCCCCTGCTGTTCAGCTTGTTTCTAAATGAACTCTCCAAAGTCTGCCAGAATAAGATTCTTCTATACGCAGATGATGCTATTCTCTACATGTGTCACTCTACTCTGGAAGAGCTGGAAAAAGGCGTGCAAGACAACTTTACTACTGTGGAAAAATGGTTCCTTCAGTCTAAGCTCTTGCTCAACTTCACCAAGACTAAAACAATGTTGTTTGCCTCCCCTCAAAACCATCATAAGTCCCATCACCTCAATATTTGCAATAACAAGTTTGATACACTCGAAATGGTCACCACCTTTAAGTACCTTGGTGTCTACCTTGACAGCTCTCTCTCCTACAGCCAGCACACAGACCATGTTGCCAAGGCAGCTAGTGGCAGACTAGGTTAGCTCTATCGGCACAGGCAGTGCCTCACCGAAAGTGCCATCAAGCTTGCAGTTAACAGCTCCACGCTCTCTATCATAGATTATGGACTGGTAGTCTACAGAGCCGGTACCGATACAGCACTTAGGTAAATCAAGATTGTCTTAAACAAAGCCTGCAGACTAGTCCTGGGTGTGGACTGTTTAACTCACACTTGTGAACTATACTGAAGCACTGGTTGGTTAAACCTGAATAGCAGAATTCAGTACCAAGTCTGTCTATTAGCAAAAAAATCCACCCTGGGTCTTGCTCCTCCTGAAGTGAGACAACTGCTAGGAAACTCCACTTCCTCCTGACTAACTAGGGGGTCCAGTAAAGCTGCCTTCATTATCCCATTCCGCCGGACCTCATTAGGGCAACGGTCCTTCGAATACAGGGCCCCCTGCTGGCTAAATTCCCTTAACTCTGAGCTGATTGAGGGAACAAAACTGCGCCCATTTAAGGCCAAGCTGCTGCAGTACCTGGCCACTCTTAGTAACTGCAACTGCGTTACCTGTGCATAATCCTACTGTTATTGATAGCTTACCTGTCATGCATAGCATCCACCTCCCCCTCATTTCCTCCCCGCCTGGTGTGACCCCACTGAGCACTTATCCCCATGTCCCCTCTTTATCCCCCCCGCCTTCCTGCTTTCTCTTCACAAATATTAATCCACCCCAATTCCCCCGGGTTCCCTTACCTCACACCCCCACTTCAAAACCCTTTCCTTATCCTCTCCCCCAAATCGCCCAGCCCTGCTCTATCACCTACTTACGCAACCCTGGGCAGATTCCTATCAATCCCACCCTCTGACTACTCAACCTCCATATTCTGTCACCCCTTGTCTCTGCCCCCACCTCCCCTGTTCTCCTCTATTCTGTACCCCCTCCTTTGGTCACCACCACTTCTACCCTCCATATCTCTACCTGCACGCTCTAAAGCTCATCTACCACTATAAACTGCTTGTCCACCTTAGGTATGCTCTTAGTACTGTTGCAATAAAGTTGACCTCTCCTACCTGATGTATTTTAACTGTACTTGCTTGAATCTGTACCTGTATGTACCATAATGTACTTGTCTGCTGTATATACCCCTATCTGTTTTGTAATGTCTGCGTAGCTTGTCTACTGCCTTATGACGTGGAACCTTTGTAAACAAGCTTTTAGCTCAAAGGTGTTATCCGAGATTCCAATAAATAAATAAATAAAACATATGTCTATGTGTAGGGTCATGAAGAAAACGCCATACATCCTCACAGCCCAGTTCTTGGAGAAGTTTCTGCACCTCCCTAGTAGTTTTGTTAACACGGCCTGAAGAGGAGTGGCCTGGCATCCTCTCTGCAATATTTAGGTTGAGGTCCGCCCCCACAAATTATGTGACCCTCGGCCCACTCAGCCAACTGTGTAAAAAATTATCTGTATACCCCATAGTCAGATGTTGGGGGTATATATACTGAAGCTAGAGTCATCATTTGTCCAGCTATATGACCCTTAAGTAGCTCAAATCTCCCTTCTTTATCGATAATTTGGTCCTTAAATTCAAACTGAACCCTGCCTTATCATAAAAGCAGTCCCATTCTCCTGCCCCCATAAGAAGAGGCTGCCATGCAAGAAAAGCCTAGGCATTTAAATTTTTTATGTTCTACCAGCGAAAGATGGGTTTCCTGAAGTAGAATAATGTTAGCGCCTTCCCTTTCTAAATTATTGCAGAATTTTACTTCGTTTAATTGGGTTAGTCACCCCATGCACATTATATGTGCATACAGTGTATGTTTGTGACATAATTATGTCTTACCCATTTTACTAACTTGATCATGCTCCGTTGGTTGCTGACCCTCGAAGCATGGCAGTCCCTTCCCCTCCCTTCCCCCAGTCTCACTGGCCACTGTAGAGAAATACCACTGCTCTTAGTTTTCAAATGCCCATTCAGAAAAGAATTAGGAACAAAAGCCAACATGGCTTTAACTTTAATTGTAACCATTATAACAATAACCATAACACAACTGGTTGCTTCCAAGACTGGAGGCTAATCTATAGTATTAGCCTCTGTGTCCTCCCCGTTTGAGAAGAACGAGGAAGGTTACCAGTGCTTCTGTCTCCGGAAGACCTCCTCTTGAGCCACGAATTACAGGGGGCTCCACAGAAAAAAAATGTAAGGTACGCTGTACACAGGTTGCAAGAAAAAAGGAAAACATTTTTTTTTTGTCGTGCCCCTAGGACCCACCCACTTTATAAAATCCTGGCATATAATTAGCAAAACAGTTTACAGGCTTATGTAAGGATTCTGATGACACCTTACTCCAAAGGCAAGCATAATGTTACAGGCTTCCAGTATAGCCTGTTAACTCCTTACACCTCAGACCTCCTTATTCTGTGGGATCAAGAGAAAAAGAAAAAAAATGGAGGCAGTCTCCAAACAGGAGACATCAATTATAGAGTGCAGGAGAGGTGTTTTAACCTACATCTCTGCTCATAAGGGGGGTATCAGAAAAATCGCTGAGGATAGATTGGTTATCAATAAGGTGAAACTCAGCCAAAGTGTTTTCCAGTTATAGCCTTCGCAGGGTAGCCCTGTTTAAACTGAATAGAAGGTGGGTAGTTTTATCACCAAGTCAGCGACAGGTTTAGTTTGCCTGTCCAGGGTGAAAGCCATCTCCCTGTTCCCCCCTCATTCAGATCCATCAGTTCGAACTGAAAGAAAAGAGACCTCAGATAGGCCCCTCGCTATAGTTATAGTACTTAGCTAGTAGGCAGTCCACTGATGGTGGGAGCGCATAGGGGATCATCACGCAAATGACCCCACAGGTTCAAGTAGTTATTCGAATTGTTTCAGGGTCTCATGCAGGTTTGTCTGTCTGGCTGGCTCTCTTGTTAAGCAGGTTCTGAATTCTGTGCAATGCCTCAGTGTGTTCCATCGTTTTGGCTCCCCCATGCTTCCTGCTCATGGTCCGTTGCCACTCCTGACCGCTTCTCCTGACAGGTTGGTTCCGAGTGTCCAGTACAGAGTTTCCTTTCCTTTAACGCCTCTGATGCTTCCTCTACTGTGGAGTAGACTTTAACCCCATCTTCCCAAAAGATCTGCAGCCTGGAGGGATATGGTGTATGAAAACGGACTGCCTTCTCACGGTGTGTCCGCAGAATCGGAAGGTAGCGAAGCCTCTGCTGCTGTATCTCCTGGGGGTAGTCGCAGTCTAGAAAGAGGTGATTGGTGAGATATTTGATTTCTTTTTTGGCCCAAGCATGTCTTAGGATGTCCTCTTTTACACTGAAGGAGCTGAGCTTAAAGACAATAGAGCGTGGGCATGCAGCGGGGTCAGAGGGTTTTGTTTGGAGGGATCGATGAGCTCTCTCGATATGGAGCACATATGTGGCAGGGAGCTCCAATACATCTTTTAACAAATTTTCAAGAAAAGGAGCTACCGGGGTGGTCTCCATGTCTTCCGGGAGTCTGTAAAGGTGTAGGTTTTCTTGCCGAGAGTGTCCCTCCAAATCCAGGCACTTGGTTTGTAACTCCCTGGTTTGCTTCAAGAGGGCCTGGATGATCTCAGACAGCTGTATGGTAGTATCTTCTGCATTAGACACCCGTTCTTCTATCGAGCCAAGACGCGTTTCTAGTGTAGTAAGTTGCTTTTACATGGCTCTAAACTCCTGCTTGTTCTCTTTCCTTGATTCTCTAATTTCATTAAGGAGAGTTTTGAATCGTGATCTAGAGAGTTGTTCATTTTCTCTGTCGGTATCATACCCTGCCGCGTGGGAGCTTGCAGGCGAGTAGGATCTGCTTGGAGGGTCTGGGTTTAATCGGGCACCATCCTTCACTTTACTTTTATTTTCCATCTGATTTCTGTCTCTGTTGCCTGCTATTGATGGTCCTCCTGAGCTTCGGGACATTTTGTAATGTAGATATTTAAGTTTTTGAAGGTTTTAATAGTAGGTAGGTCTGGGAGCACTAAGATTCAAGCTCCTTGTAGTCCTGTGACGTCACCGGAAGTTGACTGAATAATCCTGACTGCTTAATGTGATCTCTTCTACAGAAGAAACAACCACTTTTTTCAGTTGCAGTTCCTGATGTTTTTCTTTTTTCTTTTTCTTAACCGCAATGGCTGGTTCAGCAGCCTTTTCAGCGGTTCATTTTTTTGGTGGAAGAACTATCGCCTCTTTCTGAGGGCAGCTCCTCTGGTTCAGATTGAGGAGGAACATATTTCTGAATGGCTGGGTCAGCAGCCTTCTCAGCCATTCCTTCCTTCACTCTCTTTAAATGTCTTTCGACCGTAGACTGTGGAAAATTTCTGCAGATCTCACAATCTGTCTTAAGGTGTTCAAACCCAAGACAAAATAAACAAATTACGTGTGGATCATAGAAACATAGACTTTGACAGCAGATAAGGACCGCTTGGCCCACCTAGTCTGCCCATTTCCCTACCTACAGGATAGGCTGCAGATCCTAGTTAACCAACAGCCTATTTCTTCCTACCCCCACAAGAATTGCCTTGTGTCTGTCCCATGCATTCTTGAATTCTCCCACAGTTTTAGGCACCACAACCTCCTAAGGAAGGCTGTTCCATGCATCCACTACCCTCTCTGTGAAAACATACTTCCTCACATTGCCCTGGAACTCCCCATCTTTAAATTGTGTCCCCTTGTTCTTGCACATCTCTTTTTCCAAAAGATGCTACCCTCTTGGACTTTGCTGATTCCACTGAGGTACTTAAAAGTTTCTATCAAGCTTCCTATTGTTTTATATGAAAATGTTTGTCATCAGACTTTTAAAATTAGGTTAAGAAATTATTTTCTTGCTAAACTGCATTGTTGTTGTTTTCGGTAATTATTTTGTATTTATTTATTTTATTTGGAATGTAAGTTTGATGTTTGTATTGTATTGTGATGTGAGTTTGTAAATTGTAAACATCTTGACTGTATATGTATGGTCTCCGGGTCGTACATGAAAACGGGCCTTTGGCTCATTGTACTTACCCGGTAAACAAATGTTTTTTTTTTAAAAATAAATAAATAAATAAAATGTCCCCCCTCTCCCTTCCTTCCTCAAGGGTATACATATTAAGCTCCTTTCTTCTCTCCTCGTACGGCTTCTCTTGCAGACCCTGCACCATTTTAGTTGTCCTCCTCTGGACTGCCTCTATCCTGTCTATGTCCTTCCGTAGGGCACAGAGCAATGCAGAATTACCTCGCACAATAATACTAATTACTGATAGTGTGAACACAAGGGATCAGGTCCTTCAATGGGCAAGAACCAATTACCCAGTGGCTACAGAAGGACAAGAGATAAAATTGTTCCCAGACTGGTCCTTCGCTACACGTTAGAGAAGGAAGTTGTTCAATCCCCTCAGACGGCAGTTGAGAAGCCTGGGGGTGGCTCACTCTCTACTGGCACCAGCACACTTACATCTGACATATGGAGGGAAAACTTTCCAATTTAATGACCCCGAGGAGGCCAGAAAAAGAGTATCAGCGATCACGGAGGAATTTTAGAGAAAGCCTATGGAGCCACAAGGCCTGCCATCCAACTCGGAAGGGGAAGAGGACTAAAGAAAAGTCGGTAAAGGAATTCTGCTCAGGTTTTCTGACTGTGTATTTTCCCACTCTGAAAAGGACAGTGGTAGGCGTGAAACTCCGACCTTGCAATACTCAAGTACTAACTCTGAAAATGAATTCTTATACTGTTCCTTTTTCTCCAGTACCTGTCAGGGTGCCTGTTTTGATTAGTGCTGAGGAGTTTGAATTATAAGCCAACTTCTCCATTTAGTAATATATGCTGACTGGTGAAACGTTTCTTAAACTGTAGTATTAAAATGTGACCAGGGCCTATAAGACGCTAGTCTTGATTTCAACATGTGTAGGGTTTAGGAAACTTGCTTACCCAGAAGCTAGGATCCCTAAAAATGAAGAATCTGGGGAAAGACACAAGGGTCTGTTTAGCCTATTACAGTAGGGTAAAGAGGTTGATGCTTCAAGAGAACTGTTTTTACCTAAAAAATGAAGAATGTTTTAAGTGGATACAGTGACCATAAGGGATATTCTTAAAAATCTTACCTAAATCCGTTTTATACTCCACCAGTTTAACGTAGTTAGCCATCCTATCTGCATTCCTTGTAACATTTTTAAGAAAGTACCCCAATATGATGTACCACTTGATATCGGACGAACAATACTGATGCTAATATATGTGTGTTGCATTTTGCTATGGAGCATTGTAACCCAGCTCCGATGTCTGTAAAGAGTTTTCAGTGCTTATTTGAAAACGAATAAAAATAAAACAAATTAAAAAAATGTTGTTACCTCTTTTTTTGTTTTGGGGGGGGGGAGGGAAGTGAAAGGGAACTCTCATCCCAGGTTTTTTTTATGGAGTTTTACCCACAAAGGGAAAAAACAGGTTGCAAGGGGGCAATAGGGGCCATCTCCAACTGCAAGAATTTAAGCAGAAGAGCTGACACTCCAGAGGAGAGAAAGCTCTGAGGTAGTGGCAAGAAGATGCCAGTGTGCTTATGGCACAACAGGGTGAGCTGCACAGTAGCCTTGACTTTTACCTGAGCAGGGGTTGGCGTGCTGGCATGTGACTGAATGGTGAAGATATTCTGGAAGATCAAGAATTACTGCCAATCATGAATTAAGCTGCACTGGACCAATATCAAGCACCTCCGGCATTTCCACCAGGAATCTCTGGTACAGAGTGTACTTAGCCACCGAGGACAGATGGATGGAGGATTAGCTGTCCTCTAAATAGAACGCTGCTAGGGAGGGGGCGTGCTAACCCCAGAGGTCGATAGTGCCAGGGAGAAGGGTCATAAATGGGCCCCATTGGAGTTTGTGTGGAAAATCTCAAGGGCACTGATGAATTCTCTGCGCTGTTCCCGAATAATTGACCCCGAGGGCATGTGAACATGGGTAACATCTGTAGGAGACAGAAGCCAGGGAGAGAGACAAGATGCAGTGTCTTGAGGGCCTCTTCTTGGGTTGCAGGGTTGCCCAGAGGGTTTCACCCAAGGGGAGGGCCTGCAAGGACCACCGAGACAGGGTTGTCCTACATTAGAGGCGTGACCCAGTTGGTGAGCAAGGGGGGATTCTCCACGGTGGGAACAGCAGAGCCGTACAGATGGTCCCAGTCCACAGTGGTGATGGTGTCAGCCCGCAGCTTCAGAAAGCGCACTGCATCAGGCCTGCCATCAGACTCTGAGCCAGTGCTGCATCTGTCACCTGGTTCAGAGTGAAGGACTGGCTCAGAGACAGTTTCAGCCCTGTCATCACGGTCAGCACTGTCCTCAGTGCCAGGTTTGATGCCGAGCCCAGCTTTGACCCCATAGCCATCTCCAACCCTGTGAATGGCGCTGGGAAAAGGGACAACCCCAGGGATGACACTGTCACTGGTGTCATGTTTGGTGCTGGGTTCTGGACTGGCACCATGGCCAGCACCATATCTGTTACCTGAGGCAGCATTTGGTTTCGCTAGCGGCACTAGAGGAAAGAACCACCTTCACCACTGGACACAGCATGGCCCCACTGCAGTTCCCCGGCCCCCCAACACCATGAACTGTGTTGGGGGGGTGCCAGGCATCACTGCTGGCACCACCCTGTTCACCCACATTGCCAATGGTGACATGAGCCACAGAGGTACTAGGCCGCATCAATGAGGCAGAATGAGTGAATAGCTTCAGCCTCACCACTGGGGACGTCCGATGCCTAGGGCAGAGGGTGCAGGGGGTCACAGCCGGTTGTCCAGAGGGTGCCAACTGTTACCAGATCCACCCACCAGGGCCTCCAAAGCCTCAGCAGGATGGAGTCAAGGAGGACCCTGTAGTTCCACCAGAGGTCCCAGAAAGGAGCCCAGGGGTAAAGTCTAGTGACCTTACCATGACCACAAGAGTGAGATACCTACCTCTGAAGGTAGGGGTTGAACGCGACACCACTCCACTGCATGGATCTCGTGGATACAGTAGTCCATGGAGAAGCAGGCATCACACTCATCCATGTTGTGCTGAGGGCCAAAGCAGGCCATACAGCACTGAGACAAGTCCACTGCAGCCATCTGTTTCCCGCAACGGCACTGACACATGGTGGGAAGCTGCCAGACTTTTGTCATCTTTGCACTTTTCTTTTCCGACTTCGGCATCGCGGAAACTGAAGGAAAATATAAGCAGAAAAGGTACTGTAAAAATAAATTCAGCAGTGATGCAGTTACTAAACAACGATGAGGAACCTGAGGTAATGTTGCTCCCATGGTGTGCTCTCTGTGATGGGAAAAACATAACTGAGATGCATAAGGAAGCCGTCGATGTTCACAGACTGCCATGTGCACCACCACGCCCGGGGTCGCAGGCACCATCGATGCCGACCCGGCTACCTGCCTCTGCAAAAACAATTTGCTCCTCACGGAATCCAGTGCCTCCAGCCCCCCACCCATAAATGGGAATCAAGGCTTAAGATTGATTCCTGAAGATAAAAAGGAGCGAGGAGGCCACCTACAATTACAGAATGTAGGTGCTGATTGTGGGCGGCCACCGAGTAGCAAATGTTTTGAAGTAGTCCTGACGCCAGCAGCTTACAGTTCCAATGGTGTGGCCCAATGGCAACAATATCCTCAGTAAGATCTATTATTTGTGGCAAGTGTGGTGGTGGAGATCATGTGATCATTCATACTTCTAGAGATCAGGCAGTGTGGCCCGGTGGCATTGAGGCATTGGATGCCACACCTCGCGCCATGCCGGCGACCCGGATTTAGGAACAAGCCTGGGCTGCCGGGGGTCGGCAGGGGAGAGAGAGAGAGGATCGAGCATCTGGAGGACCGCTCTCCTCTCTCAGGGAGGGATCCAGGGTCAGCCCAGCATCGCAATGGCCCCCTGTGGAGACCGGGGGCACTATAATGCCTTGGGCTGCATGCGGGGGGGGGGACGTCAAGTGGCTGCCTTCCAGATGTAAGTGGGAGCATCCATGTCATGGGCAGGGCAGCACTGAACGTCCTGCATCTGGGGAACCAACAAGTAGAAAAAAAAATCCCCACTATGACCGCGGAGATGATGTGGGTTCCAGGGAAACAGCCCACATCACTGTTGACCCCTGCATGGGGACTTCTGGCCAACCCGCCACCCGGGTAAGACCTCTCTAATCTCAGAAAGGGCCATTGCGGGAGGACAGGCCCGCCCCGGGGGGTGATCCGGGGGGCTAGGTCTGCCTGGGTGGTCAGGGGAGTCCCTCCGGGTGTGCAGGGTTCAGACCAGAAATAGAGGTGGTAGTCGAGCAATACCCTGGAAGGATGCCCGAGCGTGGTGGAGCAAGAAATAGATTTAAAAAAAAAAAAAAAAAAAAAAGAGATCAGGCACTGCTTTTCCTCAGATACATGAAAGTATAAACAAACCTTCCTGTCAGGGATCACTGGTGTGAATTCCCACACTGACCTAGGCCAGTGGTAAGCACAGTATCTACTCCTGTGATGTAAGTGGTTGGATATAAAATGCATGGCATTATGTTGTCTTTTTTTTTTTTTTTTGAAATTTCTGTTTATCCCCTCCTGCCGTCCCACTGGAGCCGCGCCATCGGGAATTGCCCATCGCTCTCGTCCTACTGCGTCTTACCCTGACAGTCCCCGGTCCCTCCATCGCCTCGGATAACCCCCGGGTGAGGTCAGGGTAGGGGCGGACCCCCGAATCTTGCTACTGTCAGGGTCCTGAGACTGCAGGCAGGCACTGACATATCGAGATCCAGCTCGTCGCTCCTTCTTCCCGGCTCCAGTGGGGGTGTTTCCACATTTTCTGTGTGACGCTGCTGGCCCATATGTCAAGGCGCAAGCGCCGTCAGCAATGTCCTTCCCCCTCCTTCCTCAAAGGAGTAGTCCCTGGGGCTGACTGGTCAGTGACCTATGCCCTCGATCAATCATGCCCTTGAGACGCCAGCTTGCTGTTGCGTCCCCAGCCTCCGCCAGAGGTCGCCGCTTGCCAGGTTGTACAACCCTCCCTACCCTGAAGAAGGCGAGCAGTCGTCGGACACTCCAGCCTGTCTCCCCCTGGCCAACCCCCGACAGCCCGAGCTCGCTCCTGAATCCGGGTCGCCAGCATGGTGCAAAGTGTGGCGTCCAGCGCCTCAACCCTCAGCGCCACTGGGCCAGCGGCACCCTGTTGTCTACCAGGGAACTACTGCCTGTCAATGTCATCTGCAAAGACTTGAAAATAAACATCTTGAACTCATGTCTGGTCCAGGTTCTTATGCACCAAGCCACTGGGTCTCAAACACTAGCCAGGCAGCCATTAAACAGAATTAATTTATATTGGCAAACTTAGAAGGCTGAGCCAAGGCTCCACATCACAGTGCACCGATGACTGAAAATTCATTGTGAAGCACACATGTGCAAGCTCAATACATCATTTTAAATGAGTTGTGGCCAGTGCAAGCCTCAACATGCACTGCACTGGGAGTGCTCTGACCTGATCCAGACTTGGACATTAACTGCTTATCCAGGAATGAACTTCTCTCTATTGGTAGAAAAGACTAGGTAACTGGATTACTGGGTGCATCTCCCCTTCAGACGTGTTCTTGGATCCAACCATCTAGGTAAGCGACTACAGCACTGCCTTCTGAGGAAGATGTCTGCACTGGGAAGTATTCTGTTCTGAGACACAGAAGGAAAATCCCCAAAAGGACATATTCCGATTGTACAGTGAATAGAAATCATCTAGAAAAGACTGTAAGAATAATGGTCAAAACTCCCACCACAGAAATGCCCAGTGCTTGCAACTGTTTGAAAGGGGTGTACTTTAGCCCAAAGATACTGCAGGTATTTGGCCATGGCAATGCTTTGCAATACTGGTGGAAGGAGCCAACTGTCACATTTCAGAATGTGTCAGTGTCAGTGGCTCGGTAGGTAGCACACTTGCCTCTGAACCAGGGAGATCAGAGTGCTGTGGGTTCAGTTCCCACATCTGGTATTTGGGGTTACTATCCCAATACTGACACTGTAGTGCAGCATGAGAGGGGTGCTGCACTTCTGAGGTGCCATCTTTTGGATGAGACGTTAAACCGAGGTCCCATCTGCTTGTGTTGGTGGTAGTTCAGGTGGATGTTAAAGATCCCATGGCACTTATTGAAAAGAGCAGGGGAATTTCCCTGGCGTCCTGGCCAAATTTCCTTCATTCACTAAAAATATCTCCAACAGCTTAATCTGGTTCAAGGTCAGTTGGCATTTATCTGTATCCCCCTCCCCCGGGTCATGCCTGAAAATAGGCAGGATTTGTCTAGTGCACTTACCCGGTAAACAAAAACTAAATAAATAAAACAGATGGATCCACTTTGGACAGCAGGAGTGGATGTACTGTAGATCATGTATCTGGTCAAGATGGACAAATGGGGTCATCAGATAGCCTTTGTCCTACCTATCTCTGCTTCCCTGGCAACATGTGGCAGGTGTGATGTGAAAATGGTGCAAATCTATTTGGAAATAGTGACAGTATGCATATTTCATTTACTTGAAGAATTGGACAAGACAGCACTGATGATTCAAGCAGTGCAAAAACAACACAAAATGGCATGAAAATAATGCAAAATTACATGAAGCTTAGCAGAGCACCAATGATGGCACTATGTCCAGCACAGATGATGATACTATCCTTGGCAGCAACGATGGCAGTATGTTCAGCACCGATGAGAGCCCCATGCATGGTGTCAATGTTTGCAACAATGAAGGACAGATGCCTAAGGTCTCTGATATTGGTATCATCCCTGCACTGAGTTGGGGCTATTGTAACCAATGTTGGTACCATCACTGTCACCGAGGTCACTTCATGGCGTGGACATGGAGGCAGAAGTAAAACGGTTTCTGTACTCAGTGGGCTAAAAAGAGAACTCCATGGAGTCCTCCTCTTTAGCCATGGATGGTCCTAAAAAGACCCCATCCTAGACCCTGTTCTATCCTGTCCACCAGTCACTGCCTGACAGCTAGTGCAATTATGGATGTCAAGACAGACCCAAAACACTCACAAGTTGAGTTAAAATGCTGTTAAAAATAGTAACAATGAGTCTTCTGATGGCCCAGCGGAAGCGCTATGCACCAATGACCCAGGCTTGGAAGTGAACTCGGGAGTCAGGTCAGGCAGCTGGGGTGGCGTTGCCATGGGGCAGCGCTCCCAACCAAGGGAGGACAGTGTCCAGGTTCTGCTGCCATAGCAACCCCTTTGGTAGGCCAAGGAAGCTGGTCTCCTCCGCAAGGCATTGCTACATGCTTGCGAGGGTCCATCACGTGGTATGCATAGCCTGCACTAGGACTTCTGGGAGGAAGGGAGAAAGTATGTCTTCCTGCCTCTGATCATGATGAACCTTTGCCCTCTGAGGCCCCACACCTTGCAGATCCCCATCGGCTGGATGGTGAAAGGCGACAGTTGGGGCTGGGGGCGGCTGATCAAAGGCCGAGTTAGGAGAAGGTGGCGGCGGCGGGGAGCTTTATATAAAAATAATAATAATGATGGCCAGTGCAAGGAAAACCTGTGATATAATGGTAGCAGCAACTAAATCAAGCAGCTGGCCAACACCAGTTGAAATCAAGTTAAAATGAGTGAAAAACGATGCTGAACTACTGAGTCTGTTTAAAGGAGAACTGCACTGAACCTTTAAGTAATTTTCCACCAGTAAATGCTCTGTTACATACTTGATTACTTTCTGTTATTGTCCCATGTTTACTGGCCTTTTAGTAAACACAGTGGGTGTTTCTGGTTAACACACTGCTGGTAAGAAAAAATTACTTACCACAGTAATGTTGTTTCTTCTAATGGAGTCTTGCTGTATTCTGACTAAATGCAGTTAGCCCCAGCACTTGAACTGCCCCAGAGAGTAAAGAGTTAACTCTATGCAGATGCATAGAACGTTGAGCTCGAGCTCGGTTTTCAAACCTCTGTCTTTAGTACTCTGAAGTGTAACAGTCAGATTATTACGAGCACTGACTAATAGGAGTAATAGGTGGAAATTATTTCAACTCTTGCAAGTCAAATGGCTGCACAAATTGTTTTTAGGGTCAAAAGACTCAAGTCGAGAACCCCAAAAAGAAAGCTAATTATAAAACCAAAGTAGGTGGAGAGCTAAAACGTAACTAAAACCCATGAGATAGGGCAAGCCAAATACACCTCTGGGGTGCAGCACTGTGCCTGCCCACCCACATCCCAAAACTACTGGGTTCTAAGAGGGGAGGCAGGAAGGGAGGTCAGAATACAGCAAGACTCCATTGGAAGAAACAACATTACTATGGTAAGTAATTTGTTCTTCAAACAACATGAAGTCTTGCTGTATTCTGACTAAATGCAGACTACCAAGCAGTACCTCCATGGAAGAGGGAGTCACAGAACCTATTTTGGGAACAAGCTCTACAGCACAGCTGTGCCAAACCTAGCATCACTTCTAGACTGAATGTCCAGAGAACAATGCTTGGTAAATGTGTGAACAGTTTTCCAGGTGGCTGCTTTACAAATTTCCGAAGTTTTGAATAGCAGAATTGGATACAGGAGACAATCCACCTGGCAATAGTTCACTTGGTGGCTGGTTTGCCCTTTCCTACCTCATCATAGGTGAGAAATAACTGAGAACATCCATTCCTATAGGCCTTAGTATGCTCCACATAGTAACTAAGGGCCCTTTTCACATCGCGACTGTGTAATCTTCTTTCCCCAGAGGAAGAATGATCAGTAAAAAACACAGGCAATGTCATAGATTGGTTCAGATGAAAGTCTCAGACCACTTTGGGAAGAAACTTTCTGTTAGTTCGAAGGACCACCTTATCCCTGTGAAAAGAAATAAAATCAGGTTCCACTGATAAAGCCTGTAACTCACTGATCCTCCTGGCAGAGGTAATGGCTACCAGGAATACAGTTTTCCATGTCAAGTATTTCAGCTCTGCTGAAGATAGAGGCTCAAAAAGGGGCTGCATAAGCTGTGCTATACAGATGTTCAGATCCCAAGAAGGGGTAGGGGCTCGAAAGGGAGGATTAACATGTATCAGATCTTTGAAGAATTTCTGGAAAACTGGATTAGAGGCTAAGGAAGAGCCCTTCCCAGCTGAAAGGAAGGCAGACACAGCTGCCAAATGCACCTAAAGCATAGTGGGCTGAAGGCCTAAACTATTAAGATGCACCAAATGGTCCAATACAGTAGCAATGTCAGCTAATTCTGGCTGAACAGGTATCTGGGAACACCAAAAACCAAATCTTTTCCACTTGGAATTATAAGTTTTTCTGGTAGCAGGTTTCCTGCTAACCTTTAGAATATCCAAAACCGATTGAGAAAGGTTTAGATGTGCATATTCTAACTCTTCCAAGAGCCAGGCCTTGAGCCTGAGAGCCTGAAGAATGGGATAGAGGATCCTCCCCTGAGAGGATGTCAGCAGATTGAAGTGTCTGGGAAGACACAGAGGCCTTGTCACTGACAATGACAGTAGTAGAGGATACCACGGCTGTCTGGCCCAGTCTGGTGCCACTAGGATCACCCTGAAAGGCTGAGATCTTGTCTTGATCAGAACCCTGAAAAATCAAAGGGAAAGGAGGAAATGCATACAGGAACCTGCTTGTCCAATCCAATAGTAGAGCCTCCTGGTGTACAGAGCCCAGTAGAGGAGGCCTGCAACAAAATAGAGGAAGTTGATGATTGTCCGGGGCTGCAAAGAGATCTATCTCTGGAGTCCCCCACCTGTTGAAGATAACCTGAAGGACCAGGGGATTCAGAGTCCATTCGTGATGACCCTGAGAAATTCTGCTGAGAGCATTTGCTAAGATGTTGTCCTTCCCTGGCAGGTGTACAGCCACCAGGGATGCGTGATGGGAATAAGCCAGAGACCATACCTTCATTGCCTCCGTGCACAAGGCCGAGGACCGAGTGCCTCCCTGCTTGTTGATGTACCACATGGTTGTGGTATCGTCTGTCCTGATTTGTACTACCTTCCCCTGAACCACAGCTGAGAATGTCTGCAGAGCTACAAAGACAGACCTCAACTCCAGAAGATTTATGTGAAGGAGGGACTCCTGGTGAGACCAGGTTCTCTGAGCTGTAAGCTGGTCCAGATGGGCACCCAGACTAGGAGAGAGGCGTCCATGGTGAGAATCACTGAAGGAGCCTGACTGATGAATGGGACACCTTGCCGAAGGTTGTCCTCCTCCAGCCACCACTAGAGTGCCTGAACTAGAGTCTGGGACACTGGAACCAATTTGGAGACAGGGTCCTTTTTCTGAGACCGTAAGATCTGAGATGAAATTGAATATCTCTCATCTGAAACCTTGCTCCCTGGACCACAGCTGTGGAGGCTGCCATGTGGCCTAGTAACTGAAGAAAATGTTTGGCTGAACGAGGAACTAGAGGTTGAAAAGAGAAAGCCAGAGTGACTAGAGACTGAACCCTTGAAAGAGGAAGGAATGCTTGTGCCTGGGTCATGTCTGTGTCCGCCCCTATGAAACTGAGCAGCTGAGTTGGTTCCAGAACTGACTTTTCTAGGTTTAAAATGAAGCCCAAGGACTCCAGGAGCCTTTGGGTGACCTCTTAGGCTGACTTGACTTGGCATGGGGACTGACCTACTAGTATGGGAACAGAAGGATACCTTGTCTCCTGAAGAATTCTACCACTACTGCCAGGCATTTGGTAAACAGCCTTGGAGCCGATGTTAGACCGAAAGGCATGGCTCTGAACTGATAATGGCCTGAGGGCAGTTCGAACCTGAGGTACTTTCTGTGGGAATGGCTGATGGGTATGTGGAAACAGGCATCCTTGAGATCCAGGGAGGCTAGCCAGTCTCCTGGTCTCAGAGAGGGGAGAATTACTCCCAGAGTCACCATCTTGAACTTTGGTTTTGTTAAGTGTTTGTTGAGGTACCTTAAATCTAGGATGGGCGCCACTCCCATCTTTTTTGGGGTAAGGAAGTATCTGGCATAAAGTCATTTTCCCCTGTGACAAATAGGTACCTTCTCTACTGCTCGCATGAGCAGAAGACAGGAGACTTCTGCCTCTAAGGCCTTTGTCTCAAAGGAGGAGAGGGGGCTGAAAGATCTTGCTCTCATTTTTGGGAACCTTTGGAAACTGAGAACAAGTCCTTGGCTCACTACTTCCAGGACCCATTTGTCTGAGGTAATGGAATTCCAGGCCTGGGAATAGTGAGCCAGCCTGCCCCTACAGGAATTGGGGAGGGACTTGACTGACACCTCAGGGTGTCTGTTTGGCAGGGGCTTGGACTGAGTGGATGCTGGGGTCCTGGTCATCCCTCGTCTGCATCTTCCCCTGAAGAACCCCCTCTGCTGGAAAGAAGAGGAAGCCTGGGCTTGGTAATAAGGCCTGTTAAAAGGCCTGCCCCTGCCAGCGCTAAACTGCTGCTTCTGAGGAGTGGTCTGCTTCTCTTTTGCTGCAGCACTCCTGTAGGTGGTCCTGTACTCATCCATCTTCTTCATGTAAGCCTCTGTTTGTTCACCAAGCAGAGAGTTACCAGTAACAGGAAAATCCATGACCTTAGTCTGAGTATCATGTGACAGACCAGTACATCTGAGCCATGCTAATCTCCTCATGGAGACAGATGTAGCCATGACCTTGGAATGCACATCATTCGAGTCAACAGCAGCGTGAAAATGGACCTTGGATGCCTCAATACCATCTGCAGCCACCTTCTCCAGCTCCTTGGCTAGCTGGGGAGGGGCATTCTTAGCCAGTTCCAGAACCGTATCCCACCTCGATTTCTGGTACCTGGCTCTATATGCCATATAATTGGCTTGTCTGAGTCCCAAAGAGGATGCCAAGTATTGTTTCTTGGCCATGGCATCCACTTTCCTAGAATCCTTATCAATGGGGTGAGATGCCAGGGGGATATTAGCCTTATCACAGGCTGCAGTCTGCACTACCCCAACATGGCTGCAATGAGCTGTAAGAAATTCTATTCCAGGACCTGACAAGGTATATCTCCTGTCTATCTTTTTATCCACAGGAGGTACAGAAGCTGGAAACTGCAAAATTTTTTGTGTCTGTTTTCCCCAGGGATTTTCAGAGGGATAGACACTCTCTTCGACTCTGGGACATCCATCATTTCCATGAAGTCAGGTTCCTCCTGATCCTGTTCAGCCTCTTCCACTGGGAGCTGAAGAGTATCAGCCACTTTCTTGTAAAACAAGAAAAGGAAGGGGGACTCAGAAAGTCTGGGAGGAGACACACTGGAAGGCTTGTCTGGGGAGATATCAGGCTCTACAGGCTCATTTAGGCCTTCATCTTCCTCTTCGTCACTCTCTTCTTCTCCATCCCAATCGCCCTCATAGAAAGCCTCTGGATCAATGTCAGAAGCGACTATGTCCGACCGAACCGAACCTCTATGAACCATTACCAGTTTGGTTGGAACCGGGCAAAGCTACTGAACAACAGAAATCGCTGTAACAATCTCCTCAGCAGATGGACCATGGGAAGTAGGATACGAACCAGCTGATATTAGTTTCCTTTTGCTAGGAACTGATTCCGCAGAATCAGCTCTCCTTTTGCCTGAGGAGGTATCACCCAGGTCAGAGGGCACCCCTTCAGGTTTGGCAACCGCCGAACCGGGCTGGCCATCCGGGTCAGCGGACTTCTCGGCCTCCCTCTCCCTTAGCCTACTCAAATGTTTTTACAGAGTGGCTCTGGGAAAGTTTTTACAGATTTGGCAGTCTTCTTTGAGGTGGTCAAACCCCAGAGAGTAAACACAGACGAGGTGAGGGTCGGCCTTAGCAAAGGCCTCCTTACATTCGGTACAGTGCTGAAACCCAGTGGGACCGGTTTTCTTTTTGGGTTTCTCAGACATGCTGGAATACTGAAAAGGTACCCTTACCAGCTATTACGCCAGTTAACTAAAAATTGATTGGTTCCAACCGTGTCATGGGTTGGTTAAAAAAAAAATTGAATTTTTTTTAGGAACCGATGAGTACCGGAAACCACAGCAATATTTAGAAACAAGACAGAAATACAGTGGGGTTCGGTTCCAAACCGGACCGACCGGAGACAAATTGAAGGCAAAAACAATTTCCACAATAATACAACACCTACCTACTACTACTACCACTTACTGTTACCGAGACAGAGGTTAGAAGACCAAAATAAAGAAACGGTTAGGTAAAACTTGCCGATTTAAACTGATACCGAACCAAAGTGCAGGAGGAATCTCTGGACCGACTTCACAGTTAGACGGAGTAAAAAATCTGAGTTCAGAGTGCTAGAGACAGAGGGTTGAAAACCGAGCTCGAGCTCAACGTTTTATACTTCTGCATAGAGTTAACTCTTTACTCTCTGGGGCAGTTCAAGTGCTGGGGCTAACTGCATTTAGTCAGAATACAGCAAGACTTCATGTTGTTTGAAGTGCCATTTTAGAACTGCATGATGTACTGTAGTTTATGTCCACTTTGGAACACAGAGTTCCAGAGCAGAACATGAATGAATTGTTAAAACAATGTAACTTCTTTAACAAGGACATAAAGTACAACACACAGTTTTAAAATGGTACTGCCTACCGGGGTGTAAAGCAGAAACACAGTGAATTTACTAAAAGGCATGTACAGATGGAACAAAAAGAAAAAATTACTCACCTTAGTAATTGCTTTTCTTCTCATGGAGTCTTGCTATATTAGGACTTATTGCAGTTAGCCACTGCACTTGAACTGCCCCGGAGAGGAAAGAGTTAACTCCAGAGAATCTGGAGTTCTAAAGCGCGAGGGCGCTATACCAAAGCTCTATCTGGGCAGTTTCAAATGAAACTGTCAGATCTTTACGAGCTAACACTAAGCACAAGTCTGTGAGGAAAGCTCTACACTAGCCAAATGGCTACCTACTAGTAGTAATAACAACAATATAAACAACAATAGGAACAACAATAACAATAATAAGAATGAATAATGGTATTATTAGTTTTCCCCTGACAAGCACTATTAGGACCCCCCTTTCCCCAAGACTCAAGTCCAGGAAGGGGCCAACAAATCACTCAACACAGAAACCCTTGTTCCCTAACCCCAAATAAAAGAGGGTGAAGGGAAGAACTACAATGGCATGACACAGTGTTGCACTAATTTGCCACCCCACCCTAGTAGAAGTTCTGAGAGGGGCAGGTTGGGGTGGTCTTATCATAGCAAGACTCCATGAGAAGAAAAGCAATTACTAAGGTGAGTAATTTTTCTTCAAACACCATGAAGTCTTGCTATATTAGGACTCTATTGCAGATTACACAGCAATACCTCCATGGAGGAGGGTCAGAACCTACTTAGAAATAGGCTCTGAAGTAGCAGCTGTGCCAAAACGAGCATCTCTCCTGGACAGAAATCCAGGAATAATACTTGGTAAAAGTGTGAACTGTCTTCCAAGTAACAGCTCTACAGATTTCCAGAATGGGAATATCTCTAGCAGCCGCCAGAGATGCAGCTGTACACCCAGGAGTGAGCCCTCAGTCCTGAGGGGCTCTCCCTACCTAGTCTTTGATAACAAAATGGATACAAGAGACAATCCACCTTGCAATTGTCCTCTTAGTGGCAGGTTCCTTTGCCAACCTCGCCTTAGGTAAGGAAGGGTTGGAGGGATTCAACCTGTGACCCTTGGTGTGTTCAAATACTAGCATAAGGCTCTTTGATTGCAAGCTGTGCAGTCTCCTCTCACCTGAGGAAGAATGCTCAGTGAAAATCCTGGGAGAGAGATGGGTTGGTTCAGGTGGAAACCTGAAACCACTTAGGACAAACCCTGTGTTAGTCCTAGGGACTGTCTTATCCCTGTGGGGAGAGAAAAATCTTCTTCCACTGCCAGGCCTGTAGTTCACTTATGTGTCTGGCAGAAGTGAAACCACCAGAAAAAACATTTTCCAAGTGAGAAGCTTGAGCTCTGCTGGGGACAGAGGTCCAAAGGGTTTGCATTAACTGAGCAATGCAAACATTCAGGCTCCATGCAGGAGCTGGTTCCCTAAAAAAGGAGGTTGGTGAAGCAACCCCTTAAAACTTGGAAACACAGGTTGAGAAGAAAAGGAAGCAGGCTTCCCTGCTTGCAGAAAAAAACAGAGACAGCTGCCAGAGGAACTCTTAAGGTAGCTGGCCCAAGACCTAAGGAATTTAAATGACCAAAAGTCCAGAAAATGGGCAGATAAGCAGACTGTGGTATATCTGCTTCTCAACTCCAGACTGAAAACCTGTTCACTTAGAATTGTAAGTGGCCCCAGTGAAAAGATTCTTGAAGCCTTTAAAATATTCACAACACCTGAAAAAGGTGTAAATCAGCAAATTCTAACTCCTCAAGAGCTGCCTTGAGAAGGAGGAATTTGAGGTTTGGATACCACACTCTCCCTTGTGCAAAGGCCAGTAAGTCGTGGACTCTGGGCAAGCTCAGGGTAGGGTGGACTGTCAAGGACAGAGACAATGGGTACCAGGGCTGTCTGGCCCAGTTTGGAACAATCAGAATCGCTTTGCAGGGCTGAGATCTGATTTTTACTAGTACCCTGAAAGAAAGGGAAAAAGGAGGAAAGGTGTACAGAAACTTCCCTTTCCAATCCAAGTGAAAAGCGTCCGGGGCTGATCCCAGCACTGGAGGCCCCAACAAAACAGAGAAAGTTAGTGGTTATCTGGGGCTGCGAAAGATCTATCTGAAAATGAGCCCCATCTGGCAAGGACTGAACCCAGCACCTGAGGATTCAGAGCCCAATCGTGATGGCCCTGAGAATCCAGCTGAGAGCATCTGCCAGGCATTGTCCTTCCCTGAGGTGGAACTGCATCAGGGAGGTGTTCAGGGAGCAAGCCAGAGACCACCACTTCATTGCTTCGGTGCACAAGGCTGATGACCGAAAGTGCCCCCTGCCTGTTGATGTACCACATTATTGTGGTGTTGTCTGTCCTGACTTGAACTACCTTGTTCTGGACAGAAGCTGAAAACTCCTAAGAGCTAGAAGACAGCTCTGAGTTCCAAAAATTGATGTGGAGCAGAGATTCCTAGGAGACCACACTCCCTCGTGGACAGGTCGCTTAGCTAGCTCCTCACCCTAACACAGGAGCATCCGTGGTGAGGGAATGAGGAGGACCCCTAGTTTTAGATTGCTTGATCCTGCCACCAGTGTAAGGCCAGGATCAGGGATTGGGTCACTAGAACCAATTTGGAAAGGGAATCCTCCTTTGGGACCAATAGCCCTCAGATGGAACTAAATGTCCCTCATCTGGAATCTTGCTCCTGCACTACAGCTGTGGAAGCAGCCATGTGCCCTAGTAGTTGTAGCAAATGCTATGCTGGTCAAGAGACTGCAGAGTAATGGAAGATGCCAGGGCAAAGAGACTGCCTACCCTTTCAGAGGGGAAATGCCCTGGCTAACTTTGTGTTCAACTCTGCCCCTATGAAAGTTAGTACCTGAACTGGTTCGAGACCTGACTTTGGTAAATTCAGCAGGAATCCCAGAAAGGTGAGAAGCTGCTGGGTGACTTGCAAGTGGATTTTACTTGATCTGGAGACTGACCCACTAAGAGCCAGTCATCCAGGAAAGGAAACAAAGCAATCCCTTGCCTTCTTAAAAGAGCCACTACCACAGCTAGAATTTCAATACCCTTGGCAGAGGTAAGGTCAAGGGCATTGCCCTGAACTGGTAGTGGCCTGAGGGTAACCTGAGGTACTTTCGTGAGAAGGCCTGATCAAAACATGAAAAACAGGCATCCTTGAGGTCCAGGAAAGCTAGCCAGTCCCCTGGCCTCAGCCAGAGTTAACATTTTTAACTTTGTTTTCAAAAGATGCTTGTTCAGGTACCTTAAATCTGAGATGGGCCCAATCTCCTGCCTCTATAGGGTAAGAAAGTATCATGAGTACAGCCCCTGCCCCAGTGGCAAGGAGGGACCCTTCTACTGCTTTGCAGTTCAGAGGAGAAGAAACCTCTGCTCCCAAAGCAAGGGATTCCGAAGGATTTGCAGGTGGACCTGTCTGGCTCTCATCTTTGGAAACTGTTTGAAGCTGAGAACCAGACCTATTACTTCCAGAACCACTTGTCCGAGTTAGGGACACCCAATTCTGGCTGAAATAAAAACCAACCTGCCCACTGGTATAGGAGAATCGGCCCTGGGCACCCCATCAGGGTGCCTGCTTGGCAATAGTCTTAGGCTAAGGGGAGGGGGACGGTTTACTTGTGCCCCGTCTATCTCTGCCTCTGAAGAGACCCCTCTGGCGAAAGCAGAGGAGGCCTGAGCCTCTACCTGGGCACTTTTGTAGGTAATCATCCCTGTTTTTCATATAGCTTTCTGTTTGTTCCTCAAACAGAGAATTACCCACAACAAGAAACAAATCCATAGACTTTGACAGAGTATCTTGGGACAGATTAGTGCATCTGAGCCATGCCAACCTACGGAAAGCTACAGAAGTGGTCATGACCCTAGAGAAAACAAGATTAACACCAACAGCAGCATGAACTTGAACTTAGAGGCTTCAGTGCCATTAGCAGCCACCTGTTCCAACCCGCTAGCCAGCTGGCCATGGGCCTGCTTGGCTAACTGCAATACTGCATCCCACCTAGATTTCTGAAATCTAGCCACATAAGCCATACAACTTGCCTGTCTGAGTCCCACAGAAGCTGCCATATACTGTTTTCTTGTCATGGCATCAATCCTCCTGAATCCTATTCAGGAGGATGTGAGGCCAGGGAACTAGCCTTGACACAGGCTGCAGCTTGTACCACACCTACATGACTACACTGCTCAGTGAGGAAGTCTGTAACAGAGCCTGACGAAATACACCTTCTGTCCATTTTTTATCTTACAGGAGGGACAGAAAGAGGAATCTTATAAAATCTTTGTTGTTTACTTCCTAAATGACTTATGCAAAGGAAAGACAACCTCCTAGCCCATCATTCCTACATAATCAGGCTCCCTTTACTCATCCATAGCCTCCTCTAAAGGAAGCTGGGGGGATTCTGCAAGCTTTTTGTAAAACATAAACTGAGAAAAGGACTCAGACAGAAAAGGAGGAGATTCTAAAAGTCTGTCTGGAGAAAATGTCCGCTTAAGTGGGCATGTCCAGACCCTACCAGCCACACATGTATTGATCAAATTTCCTCCTCCCACTCCTGTGGTTCATAACAATTCTTCAACATCATAAACCTGAACCACTGGAACTGAACGAGCCACCTTTTACCAACTGTAGATGGTTCAACAGGACCTAGAAACAGTGACTGGACAATCTGTATGAAGCAACTACTTCTGCAGCAGTTGGAGAGACAATCTTGGACTCCAAACCTACTGATTTCTCTGTCATATTCATTTTTTTTTTTAAACTGGTTCCTCTGAACCATCCTTTTGCCCGAGGAAGTCTAGCCCTGGTCAGAGGGCACTCCCTGGTCCAGTGGGTACTGGACCGGCTGGCCATCCGGTCAGCGGACTTTGGTCAATAGTTCCCTGAGCCGGCCCTATCTGTTTTCAGGGTGGCTGCAGGGAAATTTTAAACACCTGGCAGTCTGACAGGAGGTGGTCAGCCCCAGACAATAAACACAATTGGTGTGTGGGTCAGCCTTGGCAAAGGCTTCCCACAGCATCACAGTCGTAAACCCAGTGGGCCCAGTTTTTCTTTTGGGTTTCTCAGACATAATGCCAGCCTAACCAAAAACTTGCCTTTTATGGTCGGTTAGGCAAGAAATTCTTATCGGTTCCTAACTGCTTTCACGGTATTTGAAAACCCTATTTAAAATCAAGGTTTTTTTAGAACCAATAAGAACCGGGTACCGCACTCTAAAAGCCCAAAACTTTAAAACGTTAAAATAAGCAAACCGATCGGTTCAAAACCGAACCGATAACTAAATTTCCACACAGACTTTACATTTTGTACTTACGGTTTACCAGATAGAGCTTTAACCGAAATGCGGTAAAATAATTACTTTTTGCCGGTTCAAATGAACCGAAAATACTCGCTTGACCGAGAAATGAACTGAGCTGAAGGAGCTGATCTCCGGAGCGACTGTTCAGTGAAGCGGAGTAAAGAATCTGACAGTTTCATTTGAAACTGCCCAGATAGAGCTTTGGTATAGCGCCCTCGCGCTTTAGAACTCCAGATTCTCTGGAGTTAACTCTTTCCTCTCCGGGGCAGTTCAAGTGCAGTGGCTAACTGCAATAAGTCCTAATATAGCAAGACTTCATGGTGTTTGAACAGAATGTGAACCAGTATTACAAACCGGCTTCTACAGAAAACAGGCATGCAGATTCAAGGCAGTTCTTCTTTAAATACAAGAAGTAAACAACGAAAACTATAGTTAACTAGACAGGAAATCTATCTGGAGCAACTAGAAGTCCTGGTGTTTAGTGATATTGTAGCTGTACAATGGCAGGGAAAAAGGAACAGTGGTGGGTTGTATTTGCACTGCATTTTTATGCTGATGGCGTGCGCATGGCTCCACACATCGGTGCTGTGCAGTGATGTTATCAGTCCCAAACAGTCAGGTTCCCAGCTCTGAGACCAAAAAGAGTGGTGCTCTATGGTGAAGACAGATTCTTAGATCATCAGTTTCTGTTGTATGCTAGTTTGTCTTAGGCAACTAAACAAATGGTGGTGGTAACATAGAAACATAGACTTTGACAGCAGATAAAGACCGCTTGGCCCACCTAGTCTGCCCATTTCCCTACCTAGAGAATAAGCTGCAGATCCTATTTAATCAACAGCCTATTTCTTCCTGCCCCCCTCCACAAAAATTGCCTTATGTCTGTCCCATGCATTCGTGAATTCTCCCACAGTTTTAGATCCCACAACTTCCTCAGGAAGGCTGTTCCACGTGTCCACCACCCTCTCTGTGAAAAAATACTTCCTCACACTGCCCCTGAGCCGTCCTCCCTCTATTTTCAAATTGTGTCCCCTTGTTCTTGTACATCTCTTTTTCTAAAAGTGCACATCTCTTTTTCTGAAAGCTCTGAGAGCTGGTATAGCTCGTTTTTCAAACAAATTTTATCCCAAAGTGCTATACAATCTAGGAGAGGGAGTGGAAAGAATATTTCTACTACTTCAGGCACAGAGGAAGATTTAAAGAGCTAGTGTACTACCTAGAACATATTAGTTTTGAAAAAGCAGTCAACCATTACGTTTTATATCGAGGGTACTTTTCTTTTCCCTTTGTTTAGTTAGAAGACTGTTTACCTGATGTTAGTAGGTGAGATCGTGGGACAGCGCTTAAGCTGACATATCGTCTCTATTGCCCCCCCCCCCACATCATCAGCACTGTGATCTCACTGACTGTGACATCACTGCTGCTTAGGAACAGCCACTCAGTGGCTGCAACATCAGTCACTTGTGATGTCACTGCCAGTGAGATAATGCTGATGATCTAGTTGTGGTGGGGGTGGGGGGGACAGAGACAGATATGTCAGCTGCAAGGCAGAGAGCTGTTCCACTCATCCTGTACACTATTATCACATAGAAGGTTTTCTAATTAGCAAAAGGAAAAAGAAAAATACTTCAGAAATATAAAGTTACAACTATTTCTTAAAATTTGTATTATTTTCCTGTCTGCCTGTTTTGACTCCACTAGCTCTTAAAACAGCACAGAAAGAGAGAGATAAGAGATAAATCAGAGGAAGATAAAGCACAAGGAGGTTATAATAGCTGTGCATGATGGGGTAACAATTTTGACCTATACGTTTTCTTTCTTTATCTGCTGACTTGTATGGTACCCTTCTTTCCTCATTTTGAGTCTTCTTTAGTACTTTTTTCACATTTGAAATAATAAAAGGAGCGTGCCTGGTAATATGGCTCAGGCCAGGTTTTCATCCCTCTTCTAAGCTGGTTTTATATACCTACTGTCCCACTAGATCAGAGAGCAGTGTCTGATGTATGCTCCAGTAGTTAAATATTATCACAAGAAATGTGACTTCATGGTTGTTCTAACGCCACAGAAAACACTGTTGAAAACATGGATTTAGCCATTTTAAAAGGAGCACTCCTCTTCTTATTTCAACCGTAAAAAAATGCTAAAGCAGACTAAAAATGGAAAAAAGGGTACTATACAAGTCAGGAGATAAAGGACACAGTAAACTGGGGTTAAAAAATATACCTCAAAATTGTCACCGCTATCGTGCACTGCTGCTATCAAGGTCACACACAGTGAGGAGGTGGTAGCTGTGGGATTCAAACCTGGATTTACAGCTCTGTCTTCTAGCCACTGAAACAAAGAGCCTCCCATCGTAGTCACAAGAAAAGTGATGTTAAGCTATTGCTTTTCAAAAACGGCTAAGAAAATTGATGAGAACTTTGTGGCAGCCATATTTCATGCTCGCCATTAATTATTTCTAATCTTATGGCTGACTCAGTGTGGGGAGAAAGGACATCTTACAAACCAGGAGAAAAATGGTGTCTTAAAGTGTAGCAAAACGGTGCAGGTGCAAAAATTCTGCCATAACATGAACCTCTGCTTTAAATGAAATTCATTGTGTGAGCTGGGAGGTAGTTTTTTTTAGCAGTCTTACCCAATATAATTACATTTCTTCGCAAACCAGAGGATTACAAACCCTCCAGTGTGTGTGTGTGTTGCAAAACAAAAGTATGACTGCTTTTCATGTCATTTATGATGAGATTCCAAGTGTCTAAAGATGATTAAACACTAATTAAAAACGTTTGTAAACAAGAAAGCAGACTCCTTACCAGTACACATTCACAGTAGTTCTGCTGTTTGCAGCATAGTCCCTTTAGGCACAAAAAAGGTACCGCAAATTAGGCAGAGGGTAGGATCCTTGGGCACCTTAGTGCAAACAATGCAGGACTTTCTGTGATAATATTGGAAGATAGTGTTATAATTCTCCGGTAACTGGAGGAGCCGTGGCAAGGCCCACTGGGGATCCCGGACAAGCAAAGTCTGAAGATGAATTAGAAAGAGAAAATAGTTATATCCTTCAGAAATAAGAATGACAAAGCAACATTTCACATGCTGATGCCTTAAGTGCTACCATGTTTATTATGATGTTAAGTCGATATCAGTTTGAGTTTGCTACAGTTCACCAAAAAACATTTACACAGTACGAGTTACCTAGTGGCAAGGTTGCATTTTCTTTAAGTTCAGACAAGCACCGTTTAACAGACATCAAACTATAGTACACTTGAGGCATATGCACTGCATAGCTAATTCTTAATTCAACTTACTGTATGCCTCCTTACAACAAACACAAAGTCTTATTCTCAAAACCATATCATGATATGGGCCTAAACATTTGTACTGAGCAACCCTGGTGTTTTAAAGGGCGGGGCACCCATACACAGTCACACCTTAGTGGCGAATGTGTTTGCAACAGCCTCTTTTTGCCACTCTCCTACCATGCATACCAATGTGATAATTTCAAATGGACTGCAAGCCTTTCCTTGCACTGCTGCAATGGGCATTTAAACAGCACAGGTAAGGAAGCAGGGGCAGCCAGGATAAGGTAGGCACCAGCATACTTATGTGGCCTGCTACTGCATCCCCAGCTGCAAGCAACAGCATCCCATGAGCTGTTAGAATTGTTAATAGCAGTGCTACAGGGAGTACACGCTTGCAAGAATGAAAATTTCAGCAAAGGGAGGGGATTAGGCAGAGTACAGCAATGCCTATCAGGTAATTGGGGAGGGTCAAAGCTGAGAGTGGCCAGGGTCCATTGTAAAATAGGCACAATTTCACAAAAAATGATCAGATGGGGGGGGGGGGTATAGGATCACAGGGAAGATTAATAAGTAGTATTTTTATAGTGCTTTTTATACACGCCGTATCACAAAGTGCTATACGAGCCATGAGAGACTAGTAGTGAAGTGTCTCTAAATATGAAGTGGCAGCCATTTTGCACATCAGCACCCAAACAGCCATGGACATTACATGAACCAGTTTTATGAGAAGGGGAATGCTGACCAGGAAACCAGGAAAAATACTTACTAGTGTGAGAAGTGCATCGGGTTCTTTAAGTTCAGCCTGAATATTCACCAGGCCAGCACCAGAGATGAGCAGAAGGGACCTCAGTTTAATGTCTCATCCGAAGGTCAAGACACCCAACAGTAAGGCATCCACCTAATACTGCACTCGTGTGTCAGTATTTTATGGTATGAGCCCAATCCTTGTGGGGGCAAAAAACTTTCTGGTGGATGTGCTACCAAATAATCCACAGTCACACCTGCATGTGGAGGCAAGATACCACAACAGCAGCATGAGCCCAGAAGCTGACACTAAGTATAGGGTAAGAGGGAATGACAATGGCAATAGTTTCACTGACACAGGGTGAGATGCGTGGGGTGACAACTATTGCAATAGTGCTATTATATTAGCCTTGATCCGTGGCACAGGCCAGGCAACTGGCACCATGCCATAGCCTGTCTCCTGTGGCTATCATATTCCAGTCTGTTGGTTGATAACTAATCCTGTTTGCACAAACAAATGTCTAGTGTAAGGCTGGCCCAGTGGTGTGGAGGGCTAAGTCATCAAACGCCTCACCTCCTGCCACGCTAGTGACCCGTGTCCAGGAACGAGCACAGGTTGCCAGAGGCTGGCAGGGTAGGAAAGGACTGGGCACCCCTAGGACTGCTCTCTTCTCCTAGAAAGGGCGGCCAGTTGTCTTGCCCTTTGACTGCCACCAGATGGAAGCCCGGTGGTAGTGCAGTGAGCTGCTCGAAGGGAGGGACCGTGGTTCTGCAGGATGTGCATGCCCCCATGTGCACATACTGATGTGATGTCTGCCACAGCGGGGGCTCATGGGAGAAAATGGAAAAAGGGATCCAAGGGTGAAGCAGTGCCCTGCACAGCCCCACCCTTGACCCACGCTGCCACTTGGAAGCCTGAAGCAATCTGGATGTGGACTTGGTTGGGGGCGGACGGCCCCCTCTGACCCTGGCTTGAGGAGAAATCTGTGGGGGACTTGCTCCAGGGAGGTTCAGTGGAGGTGGGTGCTGGCCAGCGGGATGTACAGGAAGTTGCCTGAGGAGTGAACAGTTATAAGGGGAAAAAAAACCATCTGGCATAGCTCACTTACATTTAAGTGCCAAGTGACACTGTCGCAGAGGGGACTCTAATCCCTGCCAACAGAGTGATGGCTTTGTGTACAGGGGTATGTCAAAAATGTGGGTGGTGCAATGGGGAGCCTGATGCACTCTGGTTTTGTGCCCCCACACACTGCGACTGTGTAATGGGCCTCTAATAATCATGTAAGTGCAATTCCTAGAAAACACTTCTTGTTTTTAATTTTACTCGTCTTTCTCAAGTTTTGCAGTACCTTGTTGTCTACTTTTCCAGACAGTCTGCACTCTGCATGAAAATGTTTTATTGGAAGTCTGTGATTTCAGAGGGCACTTGTTGTATGACAGCTTTATGTTCATCATGGCAGCAGTCTGTGATGTCTCTAACACAGAATATGTTTTTAAACAGACAGTGCAGTTAAGTACTTGATTAGGTGAAATAAAGAACACTGACAATAGGCCGGCCCGTTGGCATAGAGGGCTAAGGCGCTGGCGCCTTACATCGACCCATGCTGGTGACCAGGGTTTGGGAACAAGCCCGGGGCATCGGAGGTCAGCATTGAGGGGGGTGGGGCAGGACTGAGCTGCCGACAGGCAAGCTCTCCTCTCCTCTCCGGGGAGGAAGTGCGGCATCCCTCGGCTGATGGGCAACCCCCAGTGGAGGCTGGAGGAAGCTTGAGCCAGAGGGGGCCTAGGCAGTAGGCCGGGGGTTGGGGGAAGAAGGTCGTGACTGGGGCTGTTCAGCGCATGCATGCTGACTCCTGGGGCCTCTGGGAGAAAAAAATTGGGCGGAAAAACCCTAGTTGGCAGGGTGAAGACTGACCCCCACAGACGCAGCTCCCGGGCCAAGCAGGTAAGAGCTGGTAATTCCGGGGGCTGGGGGTGTTGATTGGATGGGTGCCGACAGGCAGGAGAGAAGAATTGTGACATGACAAATAAAAAAAAAAAACTGAGACAGTCAAAAAAAAAAAAATTATTCACTATAGTAATGTTGTTTCTTCCAAAGGGATCCCACATTATGCTTAAAAAACTGCATCATTCCCCATGGAATGAGCTGCCCTGGAGCCTTCGAATTTTATGCTAATTAAGGAACCTTAGAATGAAATTTAAAAACTCTGCTGCGTGGTCATGCTCACCTGTGCCACCTAACAGCAGATTTATTTCTCGAACTGTGGTGAGCAGTGGCCACTAAAGATAGCTAACTGACTATTAAAAGGATTCAAAAAGTTCTGGAGAAATATTACACCATGGCAGAAAAACAAATTCAAAATGTAAGATCACTGAGAATCAGTTGTAAGGCAATTTAACAGATAATGTTCAGGCAATAAAAGAGAACTGATTCCTGCGAGAACCTTTTCCAGGTTCTGGAAGGGGAGGTAGGCATGGGCTTGTTAAGCATAAGGAGGAATCCCTTGGGAAGAAACAACATTACTACGGTGAGTAATTTTTTTCTTCAAACCCCAGGAACCCCTCACTTACGCTTAACAAACTGCAGACTCTACAGAAGTATCTTGGGAGGCTGGGACTTAACCTATTTCGGGAAAAGGTTCTGCAAGACAGCAGTGCCAAAGCTGGCACCCCTTCAAAAAACATGACGTCTTGCTGTATTCTGACTATTGCAGTTAGGTCCTGCCTTTCAACTGCCCCGGAGAACAAAGAGTTAACTTTCCATGGCCAGCATGGAACATTCAGCACAAGCTTGGTTGAAGCCTCTGTCTGCTGTTGTTTAAACTCCAATCGTCAGATTCTTTACTTCGCCTCACTGAAGAGTCGCTCCGGAGATTTCTCCTTTGCTCGGTTCAAAAAAAGTCGGTAAAGTGTTGTTTTTTCGCTCAGTTTCTACCGAATTTCTGCTACTGAACCTGTTGGTTTAAGTCTCTGTCTGTGGTACCATGAGTACTAGATAGGTTTTGCATTTATTTTCTGTGTGGAACTTGTAAACATTGGATCGGTTCGGTTTGAACCAATCAGATAGGTTTTAAAAAACTTTTGAATTTATTAGAGTGTGGTAACCGGTCCATATTGGTCTAAAAAAACAGATTTAATTACGTTTTTTTCCAAGACCCCTAACACGGTCAGGAACAGATAGAGAGGTGTCTTGCCTGGCAGATTGCTGAAAAAAAGGGTAAGTTTTGGATAGGATTGGCCATGTCTGAGAAACCCAAGAAAAAAAACAGGCCCACTGAGTTTCAAAACTGTAGTGTGTGGGGGGAAGCCTTTGCTAAGGCTGATCCCCACACCACCTCTGTTTACTGTCTGGGGTTTGACCACCTCGATTCAGACTGCCAAATTCGTAAAAGTTTTCCCAAAGCTACCCTGGACAAGAGAGTAGGTAGACTGAGGGAATGGGAGGCCGAGAAGTCCGCTGACCTAGATGGCCAGCCCGGTTCGGTTCTGACAGAACCAGAAGGAGTGCCCTCTGACCAGGACGAAACTTCTTCGGGCAAAAGGAGAGCCGATTCTGAGGAGTCAGTTCCGGTTAAAAGAAAGAGAAAGGAAAAATCATCCGGTTCGGATCCACAAATTCTTTCTCCGACCACTGATGAAATAGCCAAAGTGATAAGGATGGTTCAATCGCAAACTTCGGTTCCGGCCGAACCGGCACCATCTGTCAGGAGCTCGGTTCGGTCAGTTCTCCCGGTTCCGGATTATACTTTAGAAGAATTTTATGAACTGGAGGAGGAAGAGTATGAGGATAATGATGATGATGGTGATTATGAAAGTCTGGATGTGCCTATTGACCCGGACATCTCCCCAGACAGACCTTCAGGTATTTCTCCTCCTAGGCTTTCTGAGTCCCCTTCCCACTTTACGTTTTACAAGAAAGTGGCTGAAACCCTCCAGCTTCCAATGGAAGAAGCAGTAGAGGATCAGGAGGAGCCTGATTTTGTTGAGATGATGGACATCCCAGAGTCCAGGAGATTGTCTATTCCCCTCCATAAATCTTTTGGAAAACAGACATTTAAAATTCTAATGACTCCTAATTCCATACCTCCTGTGGACAGAAGAACGGACAAGAGGTATACCCTTTCAGGCTCGGACACGGAGTTCCTTTCCAAGCAATGCAGCCATGTTGGGGTAGTGCAGGCTGCTGCCAGTGATAAGGCAAATATTCCCTTGGCTTCACGTCCCCCAGATAAGGACCCCAGGAGGATTGATGCCATGGCAAAAAAGCAGTACATGGCAGCATCTTTGGGACTCAAGCAGGCTAACTATATGGCCTACACAGCTAGATACCAGAAGTCCAGGTGGGACACTGTGCTGGCTCTGGCTAAACAGGCCCCTAACCAGCTTGCCAAGGAGCAGGAGCAGGTGGCTGCAGATGGGATTGAGGCATCCAAGGTGCAATTTCATGCTGCTGTGGACTCCAATGATGTTTCATCTACAGTCATGGACACATCTTGGCCCTTTGAGGATGGTTTGCCTAGATGTACTAGCCTATCACAGTATACAGATTAAGGCCATGGATTTCCTGTCATTGGTAATTCTCTGTTTGGGGAGCAGATAGAGAACTACATGAAGAAGATGGACGACTACAGGACCACCTACAGGAGTGCTCAGGCCAAAGAAAGGCAAGCCACTCGTCAGAGACAGCATTCCAGGGGCAGGGGCAGGCCCTTTCAAATGCCTTTTAACCAAGCCCAGGCCTCCTCTTCTGCTTATGCTCAGAGGGGGTTCTTCAGAGGGAGAGGCAGATGGGGAATGAGCAGGACTGCTTCCACCCCTCAGCCTAAAGCCCCTGCCAAGCAGACACCCTGATGGGTCTGCCCGGGCCGATTCTCCAATACCTGTAGGGGGCAGGCTGGCTTACTTTGCCCAGGACTGGAAGTCTTTGACATCAGACAAGTGGGTCCTGGAAGTAGTAAGCCAGGGACTGGTTCTCAGCTTCAAAAAATTTCCCAAGATGAGAACCAGATCCTTTCCACCTGCAAATCCATCGGAGACCCTTGCCCTAGAGGCAGAGGTTTCTTCCCTCCTGGCTCTCAGAGCCATAGAAAGGGTTCCTACCCTACAGAGGGGCAAAGGATTGTACTCCAGGTACTCCCTAACCCCCAAAAAGACAGGAGAATGGTGGCCCATCCTGGATCTAAGATATCTGAACAAGCACCTTTTAAAACCAAAATTCAAAATGGTGACTCTGGGAATAATTTTGCCCTCTCTAAGGCAAGGGGACTGGCTAGCCTCCCTGGATCTCAAAGATGCCTATTTTCACATTCCCATCAGGTGCTCCCACAGAAAGTACCTCAGGTTCGAGTTGCCCTCAGGCCACTATCAATTCAGAGCAATGCCCTTTGGCCTAACATCAGCCCCAAGGGTGTTCACAAAGTGCCTGGCAGTAGTGGTTGCTTTCCTAAGGAGAAAAAAAGATCTCCATCTTTCCATACTTGGATGACTGGCTCATAGTGGGTCAGTCTCCAGACCAAGTTAAGTCACATCTGCAAATAACTCAGCAAGTGCTCACTTCCTTAGGATTCCTCCTCAACCTTCCAAAGTCAGCTCTCAAGCCAGTACAGCTCCTCACCTTTATAGAGGCAGAGCTGGATACAATAAGAGCAAAAGCCTTCCTTCCCCTGGACAGGGCAAGGACCCTTATAGAACTGGCCTCTTCATTCACCCTTCAGGTGTCTCGACCAGCAAGGCATTTCTTGCAGCTCCTGGGCCACATGGCAGCCTCTACAGCAGTGGTCCAGGAGGCAAGATTCCAGATGAGAGACATTCAGTTCCACTTAAGAGTCTTCTGGTCCCAAAGAAAGGATTCCCTTACCAAACTAATCACAGTGACTCGAACCCTGATCCAAGCTTTGCAATGGTGGCAGGATCAGGACAATTTGAGACAAGGAGCTCCTTTTGTCACTCAGTCTCATTCAGTGATACTCACCACAGATGCCTCCCTGCTGGGCTGGGGAGCCCACCTGGGGGATCTTACCACCCAAGGGCTGTGGTCACCTCAAGAATTTCTGCTTCACATCAATCTCTTGGAACTCAGAGCAGTGTTTCTGGCACTGCAAGCCTTTTTCAAATCTGTACAGAACAAGGTGGTCCAGATCAGAACAGACAATACCACCACAATGTGGTACATCAACAAGCAAGGAGGCACTCGGGTCTACAGCCTTGTGCACAGAAGCAATGAAGTTGTGGTCTCTGGCCTATTCCCTGCAAACCTCTCTGACAGCAGTTCACCTCCCAGGGAAGGACAATGTTCTAGCAGATGCTCTCAGCAGGATATCCCAGGGCCATCATGAATGAACCCTAGATCCACTCGTTTTGGAAGTGATTTTCTCGAGATGGGGCACTCCACAGATAGATCTTTTTGCAGCCCCAGACAATCACCAACTTCCTCTCTTTTGTTGCAGACCCCCAGTCTTGGGCTCAGTCCCCCTGGATGCTCTGATTCTGAATTGGGAAGAGAAGTTCCTGTACGCTTTCCCCCCCTTCCCCTCTCCTGTTCAAAGTGCTAGTCAAGATCAGGTCTCAACCACTCAAAGTGATTCTGATTGCTCCAGACTGAGCCAGACAGCCCTGGTACCCACTGTTGCTGTCCTTATCAGTCCACCTTCCCCGTCTCTTCCCAGGAATTACAACCTGCTGACATCCTCTCAGGGGAGGATTTGATATCCAAACCTCAAATCTCTCAATCTCAAGGTATGGCTCTTGAAGAGTTAGAGTTTGCTGATCTACACCTTTCTCAAGGGGTTCTGGATATCCTTAAGGCTTCTCGAAAGCCTTCACCAGACAGACTTACAACTCCAAATGGAAAAGATTCACTATTTGGTGCTCTAATAAGCATATTTCTCCAGAATCTGCTGGGTTGCCTACAGTCCTGGACTATATGGTTCATCTTAATGGCTTGGGACTTAGGCCAGCTACACTTGAAGTACATCTGGCAGCTGTTTCTGCCTTCTTGTCAGTAGGCAAGCCCTCTCCTCTGTCAGCCCATCCTGTGTTTTGTAAGTTCTTCAAGGGATTGCTGCACACCAATCCCTCCCTTCAGGGACCCTGCTCCTGCTTGGGACCTTAATGTTTGCATTGCTCAGCTTATGCAACCACCCTTTGAGCCTTTGTCCTCTGCAGAGCTTAAGTACTTGACTTGGAAAACTGTGTTTTTGGTAGCCATTACCTCTGCCAGGCGTATCAGTGAATTGCAAGCCCTGTCAGTGGAGCCTGATTTCATCTCTTTCCATAGAGATAAAGTGGTCCTAAGAACTAACAAGAAGTTTTTGCCTAAGGTGGTTTCAGATTTCCACCTTAATCAGTCTATGTCTCTCCCTGTTTTCTTCAATGACCATTCCTTCTCTGGAGAGAGGAGATTGCACAGCTTGGATGTTAAAAGGGCCCTCAGCTACTACATAGAGCACACCAAGGGTCACAGGTTTGAGTCCCTCCAGTTGTTCCTCACATATGGAGAGGTCGGTAAGGGCAAACCTGCCACTAAGAGATCTACTGCCACGTGGATTGTCTCTTGTATACAATTCTGCTATGAAAAACTGGGTAGAACACCACCCTCAGGCCTGAGGGCTCACTCTACTAAAGGTACAGCTGCTTCCCTGGCTGCTGCCAGGGATATTCCTATCTTAGAAATTTGTCAAGCGGCCACCTGGAAAACAGTCCATACATTCACCAAGCATTACTCTCTGGATATCCAGGCTAGGAGTGATGCTCGGTTTGGCACAGCAGTACTTCAGAGCCTATTCCCAAAGTAGGTTCTGTCCCTCCTCCATGGAGGTACTGCTTGGTAGTCTGCAAGAGTCGGAATACAGCAAGACTTCATGTTATTTGAAGAAAAAATTACTCACCTTAGTAATGTTGTTTCCTCGAATGAAGTCTTGCTGTATTCTGACCTCCCTCCCTGCGTCGCCTCTCAGAACCTGGTTTTTGGGATGTGGGTGGGCAGGAGCAGTGTTGGCACCCTAGAGGTGCCCCTTTTTCACCCTGCTTTATTTTGGGTGTGTGTTGTGTTTTGTTTTTTGGGTTTCCTGACTTGAGTCTTTGCTTTGAAACAAAAAAACAAACTTTTTTTGTAAATTTAGTTGCCAGTTGGCTAGTGTGAGTCTTACAGTTTCCAGACAGAACTTTTAGTGAGTATTGCTCGTAAAGATCTGCGGAGTTTAAACAACAGCAGACAGAGGCTTCAACCAAGCTCGCGGTGAACATTACATGCTGGCCATGGAAAGTTAACTCTTTGTTCTCTGGGGCAGTTGAAAGGCAGGACCTAACTGCAATAGTCAGAATACAGCAAGACTCCATTAGAAGAAACAACATTACTAAGGTGAGTAATTTTTTTCTTCTGTACCATACGTCCAGGCAGTAATGTTTTGTAAAAGTGTGTACTGTCTTCCAGGTAGCTGTGTTACAAATTTCTTGGATGGAGACACCTCTGGATGCTGCCAAAAAGCAGAAGTGTCCCTTGTAGAATAGACCCATAGGCCCTCAGGTGGAAGCTTGCCAGCTTTGCCATAACAGAACTGAATGGAGGCCACTATCAAGCAAAAAACGATTCTCCTAGATGCTGCCTTTCCTTGACCTACTGCACCACAGGTGACAAATAACTGTGAATTCATAGACTTGACATACTGTGTGTGCTCTAACTAGTACCCTGTGCTCTCTTAGCATCCCAACTGTGGAGCTTTTGCTCCCTTGGTGTGGTAAAAAAAAAAAAAAAAAAACAGTACATAATTTCCATATCTTCCCCAAGTCAATCGCCTCCACTCGTCACACTTGGGTCAGAGTACCGAGCTGGCAAACACTGAGGGAAAAAAATTCCTCAGTCTCCCATGGGGGAAAACACAAGAGGGGGAGGCCCCTTATGGGCCTGGTGAGGCCTGCGAACATTCAGGGGAAGGCAGAAGCTCCCAAGCCCAGTGAGACAGAAGGCATCCCTGCAACTCACGCCTTGCCCTCTGAGAGAAAAAGTGGGCCCCCCAGAGAGGTGAGGACAGCACCCTATGCCAGGCCAAAGGTCACAACCTTGATAAGCAAAGCCATGCTGTCTGCCTTATGCAGACTGATGTTCCCACCAGCCTAGAAGCCACCTCATTAGCATCATACACGGTTGTGTAGAGATGTCTTGCAAACTCCAGGCCCCACGCGGAAAGGTTAATCGCTTGTGGGGTATCCTTACAATCAGGCATTGCAGCTGGGAGCTGACCTAACAACGTTCAGAAGTTCCTGGTGTAGGCTACCTGGTGTGCCTGATGAGTTGTGATAAACAAAAGGAGATGAGCCATTGAAAAGACTCTTCTTTCCCACCGGACCAACTCAGCCGAGTCAGATTCTGGGGGCGGTTGTGCCAGGGACGACGATGCCCAGATGGGGAACCCAGAAGCTCTACTCCCAAAGACGGGTGAGACATGGCACCTGGAAATCCCATAGCAGCACAATACCTGTGCATGAAGTCCCTGGGGCAGGAGCTGGGGCAGCGGAATGTTGCCAGACAGCGTATGAGGCCTCCACGAATGGCCAGGGCCAGGGAGGTATGACCAAGTGGTCAGCACTGTATTCCCCCAGAAAAGCCAGTGTCATACAGGCAGGGTTGCATCCAGTGAAATGGGAAATATGCAGCTCCTCCAACATCTCTGCCAGGAAGTGCTGATATAACGTGAAGTCCACATCAGCAGAGTAATGAAGGGAGACATCCTCTTCCTCGGTGGAGGAAGTGGAAGATTCGGAGAAGCTGGGCTCAGAGGGAGGCAGCGCTGGGGTTTGAGGTCTAAAGATGACCTTGTTAAGTGCCTTCAAGTACCTGGGAAATGCAAGCCCTGACCTCTTGAACTCGTTCCAGGTCAGGGGCCCCCTTGGGCCAAGGAGACCGGGAAGAAGGGGAGGAAGAACAGTGGCAGCAGTCTGGTGAACCAGGTAAGGTCCTCTGCAAGGGCTGCAAGACTGTGCAGGAGACCCCTCCCGAAGGGGGGGGGGCTGCCTATCCCAGCAGCTGCGGAGTGAACAGGGTGGTGCCCTTAGTGGGAAACCCCCAGGGGAGGAGAAAGCAGCCTTACAGAACCCAAAGGGAGGCCCCTGTCCCCACCAACTGCAGAACTCCCTCTATGAGGAGGGGAAGACAAGGTGTCATCAGCACTACAGTTCCTCTCTGAGCTCCTAGAGCAGTGGTGGGCAACCCGCGACCCAAGGGCCACATGCAGCCCATCCAGTGGTCAACCTGTGGCCCCCCATCCATCCAAAAATACACCACAGAAACAGAGAAACATAAAACCTGTTGGTAGATAAGGACCATACAGCCCACCTAGACTGCCCATTTCCCTATTTGGTTTGGCAATCCCCTCTTATCTGGACTGCCTTTCCCCCGCTCTGCTGTACAGCAGGGTGCCTTAATGCTTATCCCATGCACTTCTGAATCCCCGTACTGTTTTTGCTTTCACCACCTCTGCTGGTAGGCTGTTCCACGGATCCACCACCCTCGTTGTAAAAAAATACTTCCTAGCATTCCCCTAAGCCTCCCTCCCTCCAGCCTCATGTTATGTCCCCTTGACCTTGAGCACTTTCTTCTCTGAAATATGCTCCCCACCTGTACCCGTTTATTTCTCTAAGGTATTTGAAAGTCTCTATCATATCCCCTCTCTCATTTCTCTTTTCCAGAGAATAGATATGGAAATTATGTACCTACCGTAATTCTTGATCTTCTTAGATGAAGTCTCCAACACTCATTCACACTGATGGGATCTACATCGGAGGCGCTAGGACGCAACGGGAGCAAACTTTTTCCAAGAGGGCTGGCACCAGAGATGGAGCCACGAGGAGTGGCACCGCAAGCCCTAGCTCATGTGGTAAAGACTATCTCGGCGTCGACCCTCCAACCGCCTCTGTACCTTTTTTTCTGAGGAGGTGCAGCCTAACAAACCTAGAGGGACTAGCCTAACAAAATCGGACATAAGATAGTCTGAATGACCTGTATAAGAAGGGTCAGCAATGAAGTCTTCACAGCCCGGCCACTGAGGGAGTGAAGACCAACAACAGAGGGGTGAGCTCGGGGGATGGCAGGTGGGCGTGTGAATGAGTGGTGGAGACTTTGTCCAAGAAGATCAAGAATTACAGTAGGTACATCATTTCCATATCTTCCTAGACATAAAGCCTCCACTACTCATTCACATTAATGGGGGAGTACCGAGCTAATAATCCCCCGAGAGGGCGGCAGGAAAAACTAAGAGCTCACATATTTAGGGCAGAAGTCCGTTATGGATAGTCCTGCCAAACGAAAGATGTCGTCTGGCATGGACATTCAAGGCAAAGTGCCTAAAGTATGCATTGAGCTCCAGGTGGCCGCATTATAGATGACTGCAATGGGCACACTGTGGATTTCCACCAGAGATGCCACGACTGCTCTAGTAGAGTGAGTGTACACTCTGCCTTCCAGCTTAACCTGTGCCATAGAATAGCAGTGGCGAAGGTATGCTACCAGCCATGTTGAAATGCACCTAATAGCAACAGGTTGACCCAGCTGGGTCTCACTGAAGGAAACAAATAGTTGTTGAGCCTTGCAAATTTCTTTTGTTCTGTCTAGATAGAATCGCAGCGCTCTTTTAACATCTAAGGAATGAAGGGTACACTCCCCTTCATTGTGGAAGTTCGCAAAGTAGGTAGGCAGGACTAAAGGTTAGTTTAGATAGAATTCTGAGGCAACCTTAGGGAGAAACTTAGGTTGAGTCCTAAGAACTACTTTGTCCTTGTGAAATATAGTGTGTGGGGGATCTGTGACCAATGCATGTATTTCATAAACTCTACGGGCCAAAGTGATGGCGACCAGGAAGGCCGTTTTCCAAGTGAGGAATTTCAACTTGCAGGTAGCTAGAGGCTTGAAGGGCTTTCGAGTGAACATGTCTAGCACAAGATTAATGTCCCAGGCTGTGACTGGATGCCTGATAGGAGGTCTGGTATGCAGAATGCCTTTAAGAAACCTCTTCACTACAGGTAACTGAGCCAGTGACATGCAAAGTACCGGCTCATGATAAGCTAAAATAGCACAAAGGTGAACTTTGTAGAGTACTGCAGACCTGAATTTGACAGGTCTAAAAGGTACTCCAAGACTTTATTTGGTGGGCAGGAAAAAGTTTTCGAAGAGGATTTTGCACACCAGCGTGGAAAACGCTTCCATTTGGTTGTGTAGGTTTTTCTGGTGGCTGGCTTATGCGCAGCCAAAAGAATATCTAAAACTCTACGAGAAACATTGAACCTATTCACCTTTATTTCTTCAGGAGCCAAGTGTAAGGTGAAGCGACCTCAGATTGGGATGGACCACGGTACCCTGGGTCTGAAGGGGAAGTGCCTTCGGGAAGGGTTCCCAAAAGACTTTTGAGCAGCAGGAACCATATCTGTTGAGGCCAGAAGGGAGCAATGAGAATCATTTTGTCCCCCGAGACACGAATTTGAGAAGTACCCTCTGAATTACGGGAAGAGGAGGAAAGGTGTATAGAAAGCGTTTTATCCACCGCAGTCTGAACGCATCCTGACAGAAAATGCCAGGTCCTGGATTTCTGGAGCAGAAGAGAGGCAGCTTTGCGTTGAGTGGGGATGCAAAAAGGTCCAGGTCTGGAGTTCCCCACTCTTTGAAGAGTGACTGAACTATGGTTGAGTCAAGAGGCCACTCGTGAGGATCTGTCTCCATTCTGCTGAGATGGTCTGCCAGTTTGTTCTGTACTCCTGGCAGGTAAACCACGTGAATTAAAGCCTTGTGCTCCAGGCACCATTCCCACACTCTCATAGCTTCCCTGCATAAAGGGTAAGAGTGTGCACCACCCTGCTTATTGATGTAATACATCACTGCTTTGTTGTACATTTGAAGGAGGATGTTCCTGTGATAGAGAATGTCCTTCGTAGCCCAGATGGCCCTCATTTCCAGGACGTTTATGTGAAGCTGGGATTCAAACTGAGTCCACGTACCTTGGGTGTGGAGATTCTGGCAGTGAGCTCCCCACTCCATCAGGGACACATCCGTGGTAAAGGAGATTTGATGATCCAGAGGACCAAAGGGATATCCTTCCAGAAGGTTGTCCTCCTGCGACCATCAGCTGAGTGACTTCCTTAGAGGTTCTATCACCTTGATGAGAAAGGACTGAGGGTGAGTGGTTGGAGACCACCGAGTACTGAGCATCCACTGAGAGGTTCTCATGTGGAGACATGGTAGGGGTACAGTGAACACTGAGGATGCCATGAGACCCAGCATCCGCTGCATCGAGATAACTCGAATTGAGTTTTCTCTGATGTATCGGGCCGTCTGTAAGATATCGCTCCTTCTGTCCTCTGGAAGAAAGGCTTTCGCACAGGAGGTGTCCAGAAGAGTTCCTATAAAGAGAAGCTTCTGGGAGGGCTGCAACTGCGAGTTGTTGAGATTTAGCAGGACTCCCATGGACGCAAGGAAGTCTGAAGCCATGGCTACAGCGTCCAGAGTTTCTTGTCTGGAGAGACTTGCTATGAGCCAGTCGTCCAGATATGGAAACACTTGTAATCTGATTTTTCTAAGATGCACTGTGAGAATTGCACACCACTTTATAAAAACTCCTGGTGCTGAGGATAGCCCAAAGGGCAGGACTCTGAACTGATAATGTTGACCCAGCGCCACAAACCTTGGGTATTTACGGTGCTTTGGGTGTATAGGAATATGTTGGTAGGCATCCTGCATGTTCAGGGAAGCTAGCCAATCATGTTGATGAAGAAAGGTTAACAGGGTATACAGCGATATCATCTTGAACTTTTCCTTGAGAAGAAACTTGTTTAACTTTCTGAGGCCCAGAATGGGGCGCATGTCACCAGTTTTCTTCGAGACCAGGAAGTAATGGGAGTAGAAACCTGTGTTTCGTTGATCCAGTGGAACTACTTCTACTGCCCTGTTGCTCAGAAGGCCTTGTACCTCGGAAGCAAGTAGGTCTGACTGTATTGGTCACAGCCTGGGCTGTCGCTTGGGGGGATGATCCAGAGCGGTTTCTGAAAGATTGAGGGAGTACCCCTCGCAGATTATCCGGAGGACCCATTTGTCTGATTTATGGATTTCCACTGGTTGTAGAACTGAGTCAGACATCCTCCCACCACTGAGGAAGAGTCCCCCTTGGACAGTTGAGGTGGAACCTGGGCCAGAAACTCAGAAGGTGGCACTGGGCACTTTGGGCCCTTGTGCTTTCTGCTGTGTCTTCTTTTGAGGCTGAGGGTTGTGGTTTTTGTTAAAGCCTCCCCTGCCTTTTTGCCCCAAAAGGACTGACAGTTGTGATATTGACACTTGTTGACACCCCCCAGAGAGGGGGTGGGTGCAGGTCGAGCTGTCTTAATGGCAGACCTAGTCTTCTGTGTGGCCTCCAGAGCTTGCTCTACTTGGGGCCTGAACAGATACATACTGTTAAAGGGTAAAACCATGACCTGCTGCTGGGCATCATTCGTGAAACCCAAAGTACATAGCCAGGAGTGGCAACGGGTGCAAGTGCCCGCTGCCGCCGCTCAGGAAGCAGCATCGAAAGCGTCCATAGCTGCTTTAACCTGCTGGTTGTTGGACTCAATACCCCTGGTTATGGTCTGAAGTAGCTCTGAATTAGTGTCAGACTCGGGCAGAGCTTCTACCATCTGTTTGCGCGATTGCCAAAGTACATACTCATACTGGGAGAAACAGCCCTGGTAGCTGGCAATACGCACACCCAGGGTGGAGGCAGCAAAGACACTCTTACCTAAGGTGTCTATTTTATGAAATTAATTATTTATAGGCCGGGCTATAGATGCCTGAGGTAGAACCACCTTATCATTCTCTGCTAAGACTGCAATGGGATCAGCAAAAGCTTGAGAGGCCAATATGGGTCGATCCTTGGGAGGAGCATACTTCCTATCTATGGACTTAGCCATGGAAGGGACGACAGCGGGATTGTCCCATACCATCTGAGAGAGGGTCTCGAAAGATGGTTGTACTGGAGGAGTTAAATCCATAAGGATCTCCGGAACACGTAGGTATTGGAGTCTTAAAAGCTCTCCAGAATCGATTTCTGTAGTCTGGAGAGAAAGAGTAGAATCAAAATTTTTCAGCAGAGACTTAAATGACAGGTCTTTGACCACATGCTCTGCAGCAGGATTGATCCCTGCTCCTTCAAAATCATATCCCAGCTGAAGATCTGGGTCAGGCTCAAAATCATCTCCTGACAGTCCAGGAGGGACTGTATGGACAGAAAAGGAGTGAAAATCAGTAGGAAGAGAAGAAGAGAAAGGAATCGGAGTCAAAAAACCTTGAATGCTGGATGGCACCGTACCAAGCCCGGATGCGGAACAGGAATGTGGCGCCGAAGACAAGGGAGTTGACGCCATCGGAAACAGCCTAGCACATGGTGCCGACAGAGGCCATGGTGTCGAAGGAGCCCACGGCACCGCAGACGGCACCAACAGAGCCTGTGGCACCACGAATGGCACTGAAAGACCCACCAGCATGGAGGACGGTGCCGACTGAGCCCCCAGCACCGAGGATGACACCGACAGACTCCCTGACACCACCGTCAGCACAGAGTGTGTCCCTGGTGCCGCGGACAATGCCAAGAGAGTTCCAAGGTTCCGAAAACTGCAATTTGAAGGAAAAGGATGAAGATTAACAGGAGGTAGAGGCATCAGTGTGGCCCCCTACGCCGCAGCCAGTGAGGGGGAAAAACACCTGCGCGCAGGGTTGACGGCACCGAAGAAGGTGCCGAGCGACTGGGAAGGTCCAACCACACTACCTGCTCCCTTGAAAGGGCTGAAGGCCTTGGAGTGACCGGCTCAGGCAGCTGGACCAACCTCCAAGCCCACTGCTCCAGAACAGCAGCCCACTAATGAAACTGCTCATCGGAGGTCCTTCCCAGAGGCGGGGACGGGCTCTGATGTCAAAGAGGTTGGCCACCGGAGACAGAAACGGGTGACTCCGACAGAGGAGGAGACCCGCGCCTGGACCAGATGCCCGACCATCGACGTGCAGACATACCAGAAGGCAACCTTGAGTGATGCCTCCTCTTATTCGACTTGTGGGCTGAAGAAGAAATCTAAGCCAAGCGGTGCCAAGAATGGGACCGTATCCTTTTATGCTTTCGGGCAGACCGCCCATCTCCCCGAGCATCGGACTGTCCATTGTCAGACCCTCCCCCTCCAGAGAGAGCAGCGGACCAGACCCAGCCCGGCTGACTGAACAGCTTTCATACGAAGTCTCCCTACTGTCACCTGACCCGCTAATTGTCGACTCCATCAATGGAGGTCTGAAGACTTCTTTCTTAATAAGTAAAATTAAATGCAATTGGTACTTATTTCGTGATAAATTACAAAACAATAAATAATAAACTGAAAACTATGCTGCTAGTTTGAAGTTTGACTCCCCACAGTCGAGCGAAGTCGTCACTGAAGCGCACTCGATGACGGGAAAAAAGGAACTGAGATGGTTGGAGGGTTGACGCTGAGATAGTCTTTACCACACAAGTTGGGGCTTGCAGTGCCGCTCCTCGCGGCTCCATCTCTGGTGCCGGCCTTCTTGGAAAAATTAGCTCCCGCTAGGTCCTAGTGCCTCTAGCATAGATCCGATCAGGGTGAATGAGTGGTGGAGACTTTATGTCCAGGAACTTTAAGTTCCTTGAGTCTTTCCTCATAAGGCTTGTGGTGCAGTGCATGTAATCATTTAATCATTTTTGTTGCTCTTCTCTGGACTGCTTCCATTCTGTCTATGTCCTTCCTGAGATGTGGTCTCCAGAACTGGACACAGTATTCCAGATGAGGCCTCACCAGTGATGTATACAATGGCATCACCACTTCACTCCTCCTACTGGTTATGCCCCTTCCTATGCATCCCAGCATTCTGTTTGCGTTGCCCACTGCTTTTTCGCATTGTTTGGACAACGTCAGGTCATCAAATACGATAACCCCCAGGTCTCTCTCCTGACTTGTGGTGGCCAGAACCTGCCCCCATCCTGTATTCCTCTTTTGGGTTTCTGTGTCCCAGGTGCATTATCTTGCACTTCTTAGCATTGAAACCCAACTGCCAAACCCTTGACCATTCCTCAAGTAGTCTTAGGTCGTTTCTCATTTTATCTAGCCCCTCCTGTGTGTCAACTCTGCCAACACCAGAAGGCTCTCTGTGCAAAGCTAGACCAGGCTGAAGGCTGTGATGAACGTTATTTACAGCTCATTTTCAATTCAGATGTATAAATTTGGCTTGTGACTGTGGTAAATGGGGGTCTTGCGGCCCTTGGGGTCATTTGAGGGTTGCACCTGTGGCTCTCTGATTATCTGAGGTTGCCCACTCTTGCCCTAGGGGCTCCAAGGGAGGACCGTGACACTGATCGAGCCCTGCCAACCCTTGCCCCAGAAGAGAGAGACTGGCCCCTCAGAAGAGGACTAACAGACAAATCCGGGCTAGCAAGAGAAGGAGAGGAGGCAACTGTGGATCCCCCCGCCCCCGGTACTGTCTCCAGCAGCCAAGCTCACCACCACCTACAAAGGAACAGAGAAGGCAGACTCGGCACTGGAGATGTCGCTGACTCAGTGCCAGCCCTGGCACCACCATCCCCAGCACTGCCATGGTTGGCACCGAGAGAGTCCCCGGCACCAGACACGACTCCAGAGGGCTATGGGGAGGCAGCGCCGTGGAAAGCCCACAGGCTCCAGAGCCACCAAAGGCCTCGGAATGACCTGTCGAAACATCCAGGAACTTCTCAGAGCTGGGCAGCCAGTCAGGATCATCCCCAATCTTCGCCATCTGAGGCAGAGGATGAGATCAGGGAGATCTCCATGCTGGCCACCCCCTGGATCTTAGGCCCTCCAGCACCAAGAGCAGAATCTGAGGGGAGCCCAGGTGCATGGCGGGCACTGCCCTACTCACCAGTGTTGGAAGCTGAGGTGGCACTGGGCCATGGCACAGACTGGACCACCAGAGCAGGCCCAGTGTATAGCTGCGGCACCACACCCAGGGTCATCTGAGTCTCTGAGGAGACACTGGACTGTGAGGGATGCTTGGTCACCCCCCGGAGGACAACTTCCCCACCAACCCCTTGCTGAGACCCCTTGTTTCAGCAAGTTTTGAAACAGAGGGGATCTTCTCTCCACTGGCCTGTATACAACCAGAGAGGAGCTCAGGGAAGGAGCCCAGAGGCCTTGTTTTGGCATCCTGAGTGCAATGCCAACCACTGAAGGCTGGTGGGGCTTCTCCCCAACCTTGCTGCGTAGATCCGAAGGGTGCGGTAATCCATGGAGAAACAGGGGTTGCACTCATTCATAGCATGGCGGGGACCCCAACAAGAAAAACAGTGGTCATGAAGGTCAGACACGGTCATGGAGTTGTCACAGGGGCACCAACACATGGGGGCAACTCCCGCTGTCTTCGAAGACTTCTTAGGCCCGGGACCCATCACCACCACTGATGGAAATAAAACAAAGAAGGGGTAATGAAAAACTTGGCGCTGCACAAAAACTGTATAGAATAAGAAAAAGAAAAACAAAGAAAATTGATGCTGAAAACGGTACCGAACTTACGGTGTTGACTACAGCATTGAACTGTATCGTGGATTAAGTACATCATAAAGTAGACCAAGATGGAGCAGAGCTGATGCAGTTTCTGTGAGACTTCCCTCACTGGGATCCTTCTTTGATGGTGGGAAAAACAGAACTGAGAAGCTGGGTAGGGCCAGCATTGGTTACGGGCCAGTCCGCGAGCGCCATGTAGTACGTCAGCCTCATGGGCGGTGCCATCTCTGACATCGGTTTCCCCAGCTGCAACCATTTTTTAAACAGACAAGCTCTAGTGCAGAGACCAGTCCTCTACTCTAGACCCAAGCGTGATGAATGGTGAAGACTGACTTGGGGAAAATCACACTTTTTGTAGGGGTTATGCCCATCATGTCCAAGAATGCACCCTCATTCTCATCCTCTGCTGCTTCCTGGGATGAGAGAATGAGGGTATTTGCCATTTGCCTAACAAAGGAATAGTGTGAGGTGTAATCCTCTGAGGACCAAGAAGGGCAACTGAACTCCTGCTCAGGAGAGCTGTCAGGCTGTACTGCATCCCCTTCCTCTTCATAATATAATTTGGCCTCCCCCCCCGGCATTACTACAGGTATTAGAGCCGGGGGGCAGGCATAGTCATAAAGACCCCCATAGCTTGGAAAGCCTGGAAAAACTGCCATGTTTTGGTCATGACCTCAACTGAGGGCATCTTGCTTATGTCAAATGGGAGTCTCCTTTGTTTCTTCAGCAAGAGGGTCAATGACATGTTTCTCTTCGTGCATTTTATTAGCAGGCACTGGTTCAGATGCCAGCTCTGCAGTTCTTTTAGACTTACTGAATATGGAAATTACATACCTACCATAATTCTTGATCATCTTGATCCACCACTCATTCACACTAATGGGACTACGATGTAGGTGCTAGGACCCCACGGGAACAAACAATCTTCAGGAGGGCTGGCACCGGGATAGGATAGCGCATGCATGGCACTACAAGACTAGCTTGCGCCGTATAGGCTATCTCAGCATCGACTCTCCAACCGCCTCAGTACCCTTTGACCAAGGAGGTGTGGCATAAACTAACTGAAGAAAACCTAACCCTAACTTCCAGACATAAGTTGGCCCGAATGACCCATGTAAGAAGGGTCAATTCAACAATGTCTTCATTGCCCTAACAACAAGGAAGTGAAGGCCAAAAACAGAATGAGTGAGCTCAGGAGATGGTGGATGGAGACTTTGTCCAAGAAGATCAAGAATTACAGTAGGTAGGTACATAAGAACAGGGTACCCACCTGTAACAGTAGTTCTAGGAGTGGTATATATGTTGTTCATCCACACTCATTGGCATGTCCTCTTCTGCTTTAAATCTCACTGGAAGTCTTCAAGCTGGCTCCTCCCACCCACCTCGGCTCCGCCCCATGACACCAGATCTTAGCCTGCTGGAAGCCAGGTGTTGTGCGTCCGCAGCCGGGGAGGTTGGGTGGGAACGTGTGGATGAACAACATATACCACTCCTAGAACTACTGTTATAGGTGAGTAACCTGTTCTTCTAGGAGGGTGGATATGTTGTTCATCCACACTCACTGGCAGACTCCTAGCAGTTCTCCGGGAGGAGGGAGGCAAGGCACACACCACCCCCTACTTAGGGAACAGAGATTGGAGAACTGAGGCCCCAAAACCAGCATCCCGGCGTGGCTCAAGGTCGATGTGCTAGTGGTGATGAAGGTGTTTGTTGACTTCCAGGTAGCAGCCCGGCAGATCTCCTGGATAGGGATGTCCCTGGAAGCAGCCACCAATGCAGCGGTATGGCAGGTAGAATGAGCTCTTATCCCTCTGGGAGGCTCCTTTGCCCGCCAACTCGTAGCACAGCATGATGTAATCCACCTTGCAATGGTCCGCTTTGCTGCAGGTCTGCCAGAAGCGGCTTCAGCGTAGGTGACAAACAGCTGGCAAACTTCTCCCCAAATTTCTGCCGTCCTCTCCTTATAGTGGAGAGAGAGCATGTCTCAGGTCCAGAGTATGGCCCTGTACTGCCTCCAAGGTGTAGTTCGGGTAGAACACAGGCAGAGTCAACACCTGATTAAGATGGAACTCCGACATCACCTTCGAAAGGAATTTCAGGTGGGGGCGCAGGACAACCTTGTCCCTGTGGAAGACCAGGTAAGGAGACTCCACCGAGAGCACCTGGAGCTCCTCAGTCCTTTTGGCTGATGTGATAGCCACCCGGAAGGCGGTCTTCCATGACAAATGTAACATCTCACACTTATGCATCGATTCGAATGGCTTGCCCATGAGCTTTGCCAGTATCAGCAGTAGATCCCATGGAGGTGGAGGTTCACACACTGAAGGAGATATGTGGTCGAGGCCTTTAAAGAAATGCCAGACCGCCTTCTTCTGTGCCACTGTCTGTTGACCAGCCTGCACCTGGTAAGCAGAGATGGCAGCCATGTGCAGCTTAAGAGTCGTAGACCGAAGACCCCCTTTGGACAGAGACCAAAGGTAGTCTAGGATGCTAGCCACTGGACAGGACAAAGGGCCCAGGCCCTTACCCTGACACCAAATGGAAAAAACATTTCCATTTGAAGGCACAGTACCTCATGGTTGACTCCTTCCTGGATGCTTCCACTATAGTGAGTACATCCTCAGAGAGACCCAAAGCCTGGAACTCTAGCCACTCAGTAACCAGTCTGTCAGGTGCAGGGATTGAAGGTCCGGAAGGAATACCTTCCCCTGACTGACAGATAACAGGTCCGGACGTACTGGCAGATGCCTCGGAGGCCTGGTGCTGAGGCTGAAGAGATACAGATACCAGAACTGGTGCAGCCCATCTGGGGCTACCAGGATCACCTGTGCCTTGTCCCTCCTAACCCTGAGGATCACCTTATGAACCAAGGGAAGTGGAGGGAAGCCATACAAGAGGTCTGGGATCCACGGCCTTGAGAAGGCATCCCCCTGTAGTGAGCCCTGCTGAAGGGGGCGGGCATGAAACAGACTCAGCTTGATATTCTCCCTGGAGGTGAACAGATCCACCTGAGGTTTTCCTCAGTGGGAGAACAGGCTGTGTACTACCTCTGGATGGAGAGACCACTTGTGGGACGTCTAGCCCACACATCCGAGAACACCTGCCAGTTGATTTGAGGCTCCTGCCACATGGATGGCTAGGAGATCTGCCTCCAGTCGTCTCATGACGGTCCAGACGTGGAGTGCTTCCCTGCACAGCAGCCGGGAGTGCATGCCACCCTGCTCGTTGAAGTAATACATAGTCGTGGTATTGTCCATCTGGACTTGCACCACTTGACCCCGAAGGAGCAGAGCGAATGCTGACAGTGCCAGCCTGACTGCTCTGAGCTCCAACAGGTTGATATGATATCAGGATTCCTCGGGCGTCCAGAACCCATAGGTTCTGTGGTTCCCTATGTGGGCTCCCCAGCCCATGAGAGGCACATTGGTCATGAGAACGACCGCCGACTCAGGACGAACAAATGGGATCCCTTCCTGCAAGTGATCCAGGACGGTCCACCATTGGAGAGCGTCCCAGAGCATCTTGGTCACAGTGACCAGCTGGTCGAATTGACCATGATGCTGAGCCCACAGGGTGGCCAGCTCCCACTGGAGGGGGTGCATATGCCACTGGGCCCATCAGAACATGGTGGTGCAGGGTGCCATGTACCCCAGAAGGTGCAGAAAGTCCCAGGCAGGACGCAAGTGCCCAATCAGAAATGATTGGGCAGTAGATGAGAGAACCTCCGACCTGCCACTGGGAGCCGGGCTCTGGCTCGGTAGGAGTCGAACTCTGCCCCGATTCAAACATATCACCTATGAAGGTACGAGTTCTGACTTGGCCTCGTTGAACAGAAGACCAAGGTCGGTGCAGGTCTAGAGGGCCAGGTCCATGGACCTCCCCACCTCTTTGCCTGGTGGCACCCGCCAAGAGCCAGTCGTCGAGATATGGGTAAACTCTGACCCCTTGACGCCGAAGATGGACCACCATCACTGCAATGCATTTGGCGAAGACCCATGGGGCCGATGACAGGCCAAACAGCATGACTCAGAACTCGAATAGAGCTCCTTCTGTTTGGAAGTGAAGGAACCTCTGGTGAGATGGATGGATCGGGACATGAAAGAATGCGTCCTGGAGATACAGGGAGCAAAACCACATGTTTTGCTCGAAAGATGGTATGATCTGGGACAGAGTTACCATCCTGAAGGTGCGTGACCTGGAGGAACTGGTTAAGGTCCTGCAGATCTACAATAGGCGCCAGCCCCCGTCCATTTCAGAACCAGGAAGTACCTGGATATGAACCCTGGGTTGACCGGGGGGATCTGTGACTCTGGCCACCACCTCCTTTCGGAGGAGTTGGGCAATGTCACTGAGAGCCGACCGAGTGTGTACGGACACCATTTCCTCCCATGGGGCACGGGCTCAGCTTGGCAGGTACTTTTCAACTTCCAGAGGCAAACCCTGGACAACCATTTCTAGAACCCACCTGTCTGTGGTAACAGCGGACCAGGCAGAAAGGAAGTGGTGGTGCTGGCCTCCCACGGGAGGACCCACAGCTTGCGTGACAGGTACGGGGTGGCCACCCCTATCCCGTCACTGAGCAGGCTTGGAGAAGGAGGGTCCGGATTGGGGACCGCCTGAGCCCCGTCCTCCAGGCTTACAGGCCGCCGGAGGCCTGGACTTGGGCTGAGAGTGCCAAGATTGCGCCTGCTGTTGCTGCCCCACTTGAAAGTGGGTCTGCCTGAGGTCACGTGATGAGCTGAATCTATTCGGACGTCTCCTGTGCTGCTCCGAGGCCCTAATATAAAGAATAAGCTTTAAAACCTCCAAGATCTGTCTATTTTAAATTGCAATAGTTGTAATTGAGTTGAGAAGCCCCGCTGTCTTATTTTAGGGGGACTCGTGAAAATTTCAGGCGAAAAGGAAGCAAAGTATTCTTCCAGATAGTGAACGTCTGGTTGCAGTGGCAGGCCGACTGTAAGAACCAGGATGGAGGCTGAAGCTGGCGAGCCTTTAGCGGCGAGAATCCCCACTACCAAACGGCCGAAGCCCCAGTCCCCTACTCTGAATGACCAAGAAGACGATTCAGGGAAGGAAAGGGGTTCATATTCGACTAATGCGGATATTCAAGATATCAAAGTAATGCTAAAGGGGCTGGTGACAGATTTCGCAGCAATGAAGCCAGTGTTGCATTTACTTGCCCAAAGATTTGGTGATGCGGAAGCTCGGATTTCTTCACAAGAAAGGAAAACGTCTGTGATGGAACAGGATTTAGTGGGGGTCAGAAGGCAAGTTAAAAAGCTGGAAGAAAGAATAGAAGACCAAGAGTCAAGAAGTAGGAGGAATAATCTGATTATCGCAGGACTACCGGAGAGAGCTGCAAGGGACTGTGTTACGCTTTATGCAGGATCTTCTGCTTAAGCTGCTGGGCCCTTCCCCATTCAGTGAGGTGTACAATTTAGAGACAGCCCACCGGGCATTACGGGAGATGCCACTGCCTGGAGCTAGACCTTGAGTGATAATTATGCATTTTCTCAATTTTAAGGAGAAATCCTATGTGCTGCTTACTGCTAGGCAGAAGAAGACCCTGCAGTGGAACGGTGCCTCGCTCTGGCTCTTCCAGGATCAAACGCCGTCGGTTCGAGAGAAACAGAAGCAATATGTCGAAATTAAGAAAAAGCTTTATTTGGCTGGGATAAAGTCTCATCTGCAGTATCCAGCGACTCTAGTTGTACGGCTGCAATCAGGGGAGAAAAGGTTTCTGACCGCAAAAGAAGCTCTCGAGGGGCTGCGATTTGAGCTTCCAGATCTATTGAAGTCAACATCTTAAATGTGTGTTTGAAGAGCAGGACATTGTGATAAGCATAAGGACTGGGACTGGGGAAATGGCAATGAATTTGATGTTTAACGTTTTAAATATGCTTTATAATATAATTTAAGTACCTGTATGCTATATTGGGTTATTGGATTATTGTTATTAGTCCTGGATTCAAAGGGTTTATAGAGGTTGGGGGGCGCCAGAGTCCTCCTCGGTGAAAAAGGAAAATAGGTGTTTAGACTCTGCGTTATTAAAATGGAGGCGAATTAGCTGTTCAGTGAGTTGGGGTTGTACGTTAATGATAGGGAGATCAAGAGTTAAAGGGTCAATCCGGGTGGGTACTTAAAGGGAACTGCCCTGTGGGGGTCAAGATGGGGAAAATAACATGGATGCTGGGGGTTAGAAAACGCTATTACAAAACAGATGAGTCAATACTTGGGGGAGACAGTTAAATGGTGAGAAGGTTTGGATGGTGGGCGGGGTGGAAGCGAGAAGGTGAGATAGACAAGGCCTGTCACGCTTTCGCAGGGTGGGACTCAGCAAAGAGGAGGCCAAGCGCTGTTAGGGCGGTGATGTCTATTAAACAAACATGGCCTCTTTGAAATGGGGTGCCCTACATTAGTCGAGGGGTTGGACAGTTAATTTACCAACCTCTGGGGGGGGGCAAAGCTCTTAGTGCTTTTTGAGGCAACTGAATCTAAATGGGGTGGTGTAACACTGCATCTTCAGGTAAAATAAAGTAAATGGCACTTGGTGGTATAATTGTCGGGGCAGTGCTACAGAGATAAGATAGAGGGGGCAACTTGGGAATTGGAGCCTATTAATGGTTCCCCCTAAGGTACGAGAGGGACTATTAATAGATTAGGGGACAAGGAAAGGAGCAGTCCCTTCTAGGTCTGTTAGTTTTTTAGGAAATTGAGGTTGGGGATCCCTACTCATTTTGTAGGTAAGGACGAGAGGCAGTTCTAACAAGTGGCAACATGGCGCACTGTAGGGAAGGGGGCTGCAGAAGATATGAGGAATCAAATATATCGGGGATAGGAATACTACTATGCATTAATAGTTTGGTGGGTTCCGGCTATGGTCTTGGAGTTATCAGGACACTGGTGGGGCAGTGGGGTAGCACAGGAACAGGTTCATCCATGACTCGATATTTGGTAGGAAGACGATCTATGGATCAGGGACTGGTGGTGGGAAGGGAGGGAAAGAGAGAGAGTCCAACATGGGGAGTAAGGTGAAAGCAGACCTGGAGCAAAAGAAGACAGCTGACTTAATCAAAGTATATCGAGGTTTTGCTAAATGTCAAGCATTAAAATAATCTCTTGGAATGTTAAATAACTCAGGGGCAGACGTAGAAGAATGCTGATTTTAAGGCACATTGAGCTAATGGGGGCACATATTGCTGCTTTGCAGGAGATACACTTACTGACGGATGAAATGTATGGGCTTAAGAGACGATGGGTGTGGCAGGTATACGGGACAGGTAGGGAAAGAGCTTCAGGAGGGGTGGTGATAATAATAGAGATCTTGCCCATATGAGGTGGTGCAAGTTAAAGCCAGGGAGGATAGTAGAGGGATACATCTCTCAGACATCTTACTGGGCAAGGCAATTTTGGTGGCTTCTATTTATGGCCCAACACCCCCAGATCCTGGGTTCTTTGCCTCTATTGAAAGAGACTTAGCGGATCTTCTATCACCTCTATAATACTGGCGGGAGACTGGACTACCTGCCTTAGTAATCATGAAGATAGAATCCCACCGTCTAAAGGGCCCTTGTCCAAGGCCCAGATTGCCTTGAACAGATTACTCGAGGTGACGGCATTGGTAGACCCAATTAAACTGTACTCGAAGGGGGGTATGTCTATGACCTTTTACTTGGCAGCCCACAGGAGCCAGTCTCGAATCGATTTCATTCTGGTAAATAGGTGATTGGGGAAATTAAGAAAGTGACCACGGGACCTATAACGTATTCGGATCATTCGCCCATTCAATTATTGTGGGAACCTAGACCCCCCCCCCAGGTTGTATAGGTAGAGGCTGTATGATTTCTTGCTGGCGGAGCCACGGGTGCGGGATAGGTTAGAGGAGGCACTGTTGGAAATCATACAGCAGCAAATTCCTACACTTCAAAATAAAAATTTGGCGTGGCCCACTTGCAAGGTTTTATATGCAGGGGTGGCCCAGGGTATTGCTGTACAAAAAAGAAGAGAGAGAGAAGGGTGAAAGAGGAGTTTATTTTTGGGGGCAATTGATTCGCTGACACCATTGGAAGGGTCCTCGGGGGAGATTGATGCCTAACTCAAAAACTTGCGGGAGGAGCTGGGGGATATTTTTAATAGTAAAATAGAATTTTGGTTAGAAAAGATTAATGCCCAATATTTGATGCAGGGAGAATTCCCAGGGTGACTGTTGGCGGCTAAAGTTAGAGAATGGGAAGCAAGCAGAACGGTCTCTTCCATACAATAGGGAGGAAAACTCCTAACCGATCCGCAAGAGATGGCGGAGGCCTTTGCGTCATACTTCGAAGTATATCAGGCAGAGGACTTAGCTGGGGAGGTAGAGACTGAGAGTTTTTTAGAGGAGATCCCCCCCTTCCAGTACTGGACCCACAGGTCAGGGAGTTGGCGGCTCCAATAAGGGCCTTGGAGATTATTGGGGTAGTGCAATCGTAACCTGCTGGTAAAACCCCGGGGCCGGATGGCCTCTGCGCCAAATTCTACCTGGTACATATGCAAACTAAACTCCCTATGCTCCAAGATTTGTTCAGTGCTATAATGCAGGAAGGGGTATCCCACCCACCGATGCATCAGGCGTATATCACTTTGATTCCCAAGCCAGATAAACCCAGGGATGTCCCCGGGAATTACAGACCTATAGCCTTAATGAATAAAGATATTAAGATCCTTACAAGAATTATAGCAAACAGAATTCTGCATATTGCCCCTAGTCTTATTAGTCAAGAACAGGTGGGATTTATGCCCGGGAGGAGAGCTCATGATGCTCTTAGGAGGCTGCACCATATATTAAATTATGCACAGGACTCCCAGTTACCTTTAGCGCTGATATTGTTGGATGCAGAGAAGGTTTTCGATAGTTTCCCATCCTTTCCTTTTTGCTACGATGGAAAGGATGGGATTCCCTGAGGGTCTTCTTAGGGGTATTAGGAACTTATACGCGGCGCCAACGGCTAGGGTATTATGTAACGGTTACCTATCCCAGGAAATATAGTTAGGGAACGGGACCCATCAAGGATACCCTCTTTCGTCGATACTCTTTAATATATACTTGGAGCCCCTTTTGAGAGCTATCAATAGGGATGTCCATATTAAAGGGATTACGATAGAGGAGAGGGAGTTGAAACTTTCAGTCTTTGCAGATGATATATTGCTGCATTTGGAGGATCCAGCATCTAGCTTTAAGAGGGCAACTGAAGTAATAGAGCACTTTTCTAGGGTCTCCAACTATAAGCTGAATTTGAATAAGACCCAAATTCTCCCCTTGACACCGCGAGTTACTAGGGCTGATTTTATACCACTGCAAATTCAATGGAGGACAGATAAAATTAAATACTTAGGTATTTGGATTACCATGGATTTGGAGAGGGGGGCAGAAACTAACGTGAGGGAAATTATATCTGAATTTAAAGGGGATATAATAAGGTGGAATAAATTGCCCTTAAACTTTATGGCCCGATTGGGTCTTATCAAAATGAATACACTACCCCGCTTGTTATATCCGGTATATTCAGCCCCATATAGTATTCCTCAAAAGTGGTTCAGTATTATTAGGAAACTAATCCCGGGATTTCTATGGAATGACAGGCCGCCTAGGCTAAAGTATAATATTTTGGGATTATCGCACAAGAGGGGTGGGATTTTACTACCCGATCTCCATATGTATTATGTGGAGGGCCAGTTGGGTCTGATAAGCCGGTGGGTTAAAGAGCTTGAGAAGAAGAGTTACAACCCAATCTGGCTCCAATTGGAGAGACAAATGTTAAACGGGTCTTGCCCCAGATGCAATGTTGTATGCTAATATTGGGAAAATCTTCAAAAGAGGGTATGGGAACCCAATTGTGAAAAAAGCAGGCGCTTGGTGGTCTTTCCTTACCCCCGCGCAGGAAAGGCCAAATGAGGGCTGGAGATCAGCCGCTAGGTAACCCTAATTTTGTGGTTGGGAATTGGGTAGTCAACTCGCAGTGGGCTAATCAGATGCTGGGTGTGAGGCTAAGGGAAATTGCTCAGGATACCAAAGTGGTCTTACCGCCAAGATGTGACGGAATACCTTTCTTCCAAAAGCTACAAATCAAATATATGGTAGCGGGTGTGCTGAGGAAGTTGGGGGGTATTACAGACAAGTCTCTTTCCTGGGGAATGCTTGAGGAGGTTGATGCAAGGGCTCATCCGTTATCACAAATATATAAAGTAAGAAAAAATTACTCACCTTAGTAATGTTGTTTCTTCTAATGGAGTCTTGCTATATTATGACATATGCAGTGAGTCCCAACCTTCGGACTGCTCCGGAGGTGAGAGAGTTAACTTTCCATGCCAGGCATGGAACGCTGAGCTCGAGCTCGGTTGAAACTCTGTCTGTTGTTCTTCAAACTCAAACCGTCAGATCTTTACGAGCTAAACTCACTGAAGCCCTGTGTGGAAGCTGTAAACCTACACTAGCCAACTGACTACTAAACATAAGAACACATTTTGGTCCCAAAACAAAGACTCAAGTCAGAGACCCAAAAATGAAAACATTAACACCAAATCACCCCAAAAGAGGGTGAAAACAACAAGGTGGGCATCTACTAAGTGCCACGATTGCACTGCCCACCCACATCCCAAAAAACAGAGGTTCTGAGAGGGGCAGGGGAAGTCAATATAGCAAGACTCCATTAGAAGAAACAACATTACTAAGGTGAGTAATTTTTCTTCAAACAACATGAAGTCTTGCTATATTATGACATATGCAGATACACAGCAGTACCTCCATGGAGGAGGGACAGAACCTACTTAGAAATAGGCTCTGAAGCACAGCTGTGTGTTAAACCGAGCATCACTCCTAGCCTGGATGTCCAGGAGTAATGCTTGGTAAAAGTGTGCACTGTTTTCCAGGTAGCTGCTTGACATATCTCTAGAATAGGATGTCCCTGGCAGCAGCCAGGAAGCAGCTGTACCCTCTGGTAGAGGAGCCTCAGGCCTGAGGGAGGAACCTTACCCAGCTTTTCATAACAGAACTGGATACAAGAGACAATCCACCTGGCAATGGATCTTTTAGTGGCAGGTTTCCTTTACCAACCTCACCATAAGTGTGAGGAACAGTTGAGGGTTGGCCAAACCTGTGAATCTTGGTACGCTCTGTGTAGTAACTATGGCCTTCACATCTGTTGTGCAGCCTCCTCTCGCCAGAGGAGGAATGGTCAGTGAAGTACACTGAAAGAGATATAGCTTGATTAAGGTGGAAATCTGAAACCACCTTAGGCAAGAACTTCCTGTTAGTCCTGAGGACCACCTTATCTCTATGAAAGGAGATAAAATCAGGCTCCACTGACAAAGCTTGTAATTCACTTATGCGCCTGGCAGAAGTGATGGCTACTAGAAACACAGTTTTCCAAGTCAAGTACTTAAGCCTGCTGAAGACAAAGGCTCAAAGGGGGTTGTATAAGCTGAGCAATGCAAACATTAAGATCTCAGGCCGGGCAGGGTCCTGAATGGAGGTTGGTGTGAAGCAACTTTGAAAAACTTGGAGAATACAGGATGAGCTGAAAGAGAAGAGGGCTTACCTGCTTGAAATAAAAGCAGACACAGCTGCCAGATGTACTTTCAGGGTAGCTGGTCTCAGCCCCAAGGTATTTAAGTGGACCATATAATCCAGGACTGTGGATAAATCAGCAGATTCTGGGAAATAAGCTTTCCAGAGCACTATATGGAAAACCTCTTCCATTTGGAATTATAAGTAGCCCTGGTGGAAGGTTCTCAGAAGCCTTCAGGATATCCATTACACCTTGGGAGAGGTGTAAATCAGCAAACTCTAACTCTTCAAGAGCCAGGCCTTGAGATTAAGAGATTTGAGGTTCGGGTACCAAACCCTTCCCTGAGCACAGGTCAACAGGTTGTGATTCCTGGGAAGACACAGGGGAAGATGGACTGTTAAGGATAGTAGGAGTGGATACCAGGGTTGTCTGGCCCAATCTGGGGCAATCAGGATCATCTTGCAGGGTTGAGATCTGATTTTGACTAGCACTTTGAACAGGAGAGGGAAGGGGGGGAAAGCATAGAGAAACTTCCCTTCCCAATTGAGAACTAAGGCATCTAGAGGGACTGAGCCCAACACTGGGGGCCTGCAGCAAAAAAGGGGAAGTTGGTGATGATTGTCTGGGGCTGCAAAAAGATCTATCTGCGGGGAGCCCCATCTGGCAAAAATCACCTCCAAGAACAGGGAGTCCAGTGACCATTCGTGATGGCCCTGGGAAATCCTGCTGAGAGCATCTGCCAGGACATCGTCCTTGCCTGGGAGGTGAACTGCCGTAAGGGAGGTGTTCAGGGAGTAAGCCAGAGACCACAACATCATTGCTTTGGTGCACAAGGCTGTAGACCGAGTGCCCCCTTGCTTGTTGATGTACCACATTGTGGTGGTGTTGTCTGTTCTGACCTGTACAACTTTGTTCTGAACAGACTTGGAAAAACTTGAAGTGCTAGAAAAACTGCTCTGAGTTCCAACAGATTGATGTGGAGCAGAGATTCCTGAGGGGACCACAATCCCTGGGTAGTGAGGTCGCCCATGTGAGCTCCTCACCCCAAGAGGGATGCATCTGTAGTAAGGATTAAGGAGAGAGACTGAGTGACAAAAGGAACCCCTTGTCTCAGATTGCTCTGATCCTGCCACCACTGAAGGGCCTGGATCAGGGTTCGAGTCACTGGGATCAATTTGTTAGAGGGTCTTTCTTTTGAGACCAAAAGGCTCTCAAATGGAACTGGATGTCCCTCATCTGAAATCTTGCTCCCTGCACTACTGCAGTAGAAGCAGCCATGTGCCCCAGGAGCTGTAGAAAATGCCTTGCTGGTCGAGAGACCTGCAGGGTGAATGAGGAGGCCAGAGAGACCAGGGTCCTTGCCCCGTCTAAAGGAAGGAAAGCTCTGGCTTTCTCTGTGTTCAGCTCTGTGCCTATGAAGGTGAGGAGCTGGACAGTCTCTAGAACTGACTTTGAAAGATTCAGAAGGAAACCTAGAGAGGTGAGCAGTTGCTGAGTTATCTGTAGATGTAACTTGACTTGGTCTGGAGACTGGCCTACTATGAGCCAGTCGTCCAGGTAAGGGAAGATGGCAATTTTTTGCCTTCTTAGGGAAGCAACTGCTACTGCCAGGCATTTTGTGAATACCCTTGAGCAGAGGTGAGGCCAAAGGGCATTGCTCTGAACTGGTAATGGCCTGAGGGCAGCTTGAACCTGAGGTACTTTCGATGGGAACTTCTGATGAGAATATGGAAGTAGGCATCCTTGAGGTCCAGGGACGCTAGCCAGTCCCCTGGCCTTAGAGAGGGTAGAATAATTCCCAGAGTCACCATTTTGAATTTTGGTTTTAAAAGGTGCTTGTTTAAATATCTGAGATCCAGGATGGGCCGCCATTCTCCTGTCTTTTTTGGGGTAAGGAAGTACCTGAGTACAACCCTTGCCCCGGTGTAGGGGTGGAACCCTTTCCACAGCTCTGAGAGCCAGGAGGGAAGAGACCTCTGCCTCTAGGGCAAGTGTCTCTGGTGGATTTGCAGATGGAAAGGATCTGGTTCTCATCTTCGGAAATTTTTTGAAGCTGAGAACCAGTCCCTGGCTTACTACTTCCAGGACCCACTTGTCTGATGTCAGAGACTTCCAGTCCTGGACAAAGTAAGCCAGCCTGCCCCTACAGGTAGCTGAGAATCGGCTCTGGCAACCCCATCAGGGTGCCTGTTTGGCAGGGGCTTTGGGAGGGGTGAAGCAGGCCTGATTGTCACCCCGCCTGCCTTTCCTCTAAAGAACCCTCTGGGCATAAGCAGAAGAGGAGGCCTGGGCTTGGTAAAAGGCCTATGAAAAGGCCTGCCCCTGCCCCTGGAAAGCTGCCTTTGAGGAGTGGCCTGCCTTTCCTTGGCTCTGCACTCACATAGGTGGTCCTATATTCATCCATTTTCTTCATGTAACCTCTGTCTGCTCCCAAACAGAGAATTACCCACAAAAGGAAAATCCATGGCCTTAGTTTGGGTATCCTGTGACAGGCTAGTACATCTGAGCCAAGCCATTCTGCGAGGTGCCACAGATGTAGCCATGACTCTTGATGACACATCATTAGAGTCCACTGCAGCATGGAATTGCACCTTGGATGCCTCAATACCAACAGCAGTCACCTGTTCCAGCTCCTTGGCAAGCTGGCCAGGGATCTGTTTTGCTAGAGCCATAACAGTATCCCATCTGGATTTCTGATATCTAGCAACATAAGCCATATAATTTGCCTGTCTGAGTCCCAAGGATGCTGCCATGTACTGTTTCTTTGCCACAGCATCAATCCTCCTGGAGTCCTTGTCCGGGGGTGTGAAGCCAGGAATATTTGCCTTGTCACAGGCTGCAGCCTGCACTACCCCAACATGGCTGCATTGTTGTGTAAGGAATCACGATCAGAGCTCTGACAATGTGTACCTCTTGTCCATTCTCTTATCAACAGGAGGTATAGTGTGAGGAGCTTTAAAATTTTAAAGTCTGTTTCCCAAAAGATTTATGCAAGGGAATAGACAGTCTCCTAGACTCTGGGATATCCATCATTTCCACATAGTCAGGCTCCTCTTGATCATCCACAGCTTCCTCCATAGGAAGCTGGAGGGTTTCAGCCACTTTTTTTATAAAATAGAAAATGAGAAGGGGACTCAGAAAGCCTAGGAGGAGACACTCCTGAAGGTCTGTCTGGGGAGATGTCCGGGTCAATGGGCACATCCAGACTTTCAAATCCGCATTCACTCTCCTCATACTCCTCTTCCCCCTCCTCCAGTTCATAATACTCCTCTAAATCATACTCTTGAACCGGTGGAACCGGGCACTTACCCGATGGTGCCGGTTCGGTCGGAAACGGGGAAAGCGACTGGACAATTTTTATCGCTTTGGCTATTTCTTCAGTGGTTGGAGAGGAAAGTTTTGGCTCCACACCAGCTGATTTCCTAGTCCTTTTTGCTGGACCCGACTCCTCAGAGTCGGATCTCCTTTTGCCCGAGGAAGTCTCGCCCTGGTCAGAGGGCACTCCCTCCGATTCGGCTGGAACCGAACCGGGCTGGCCATCCGGTTCAGCGGACTTTTTGGCCTCCCTTTCCCTGAGCCTACCAACTCTCTTTTCCAGGGTACCTGCAGGAAAACTTTTACAAATCTGGCAGTCTGCATTGAGGTGGTCAAACCCCAGACAATAAACACAGGTGGTGTGGGGGTCAGCCTTAGCAAAGGCTTCCTCACAAACACTGCAGTGTTGAAACCCAGTGGTCCCAGTTTTTCTTTTGGGTTTCTCAGACATAGTGCTGGTCCTAACCAAACTTACCCATTTATGGCAATCCGCAAGGTAAGACCTTCTTATCGATTCCCAACCGAGTGACGGGTCGTGGAAACGTATAAAATCTGTTTTTTTTAGAACCGATAAGAACCGGTAACCACACTCTAAAAGACAGATTAAGATATTTTAAACAACCTGATTGGTTCAAACCGAACCGATAAACCGTTTACAAGTTCCACGCAGAATAGAAATTAATGTAAAACCTATCTAGTACTCACAAATACCACAGACAGAGACTGAACTGACCAGTTGCGGTTTAAATTCAGTTGAAAACCGAGAAAAACAATACTTTAACAGACAAAACGAACCGAGCAGAAGGAGAAATCTCCGGAGCGACTGTTCAGAGGCGGAGTAAAGAATCTGACGGTTTGAGCTTGAAGAACAACAGACAGAGTTTTCAACCGAGCTCGAGCTCAGCGTTCCATGCCTGGCATGGAAAGTTAACTCTTTCACCTCCGGAGCAGTCCGAAGGTTGGGACTCACTGCATATGTCATAATATAGCAAGACTTCATGTTGTTTGAATGTTAGATTTTCTTAGCCCAAGCTCTACTAGAAGAGTCTGATACTGGGACAAAGCGATGGTTCCTCGGCATTTAGATTGGGACAATATTTGGGAAAGCAGCAAATACAATATTATACCCAAGTATAAAAGTATGCAATTTTTTATGGTTTCCAACTTGTACTTTACCCTGTGAAACTGTGTAATAGAAACTTGAGACAGACAGACCTGTGTTTCAGATGTGAGGGGGGAGTAGGTGATCTTCTACATGTGATCTGGGGATGTACAAAAATAGCACCCCTTTGGGGAGAAATCAAAAGACGTATGGATCCAGTGTTGGATTATTCAGAATTTATAACGCCAGAGATATGTATTTTGGGTGATTTTTCCCAAATCTCGGGTGTTATACCTAGGTATCATCTCTCCTTGATGACTGCAGTAGTTTAAGCATTTCTATTAAAGTCCTGGAAGGATGATCATGTTTACACTTACAACCAATGGGTAAAAGACTTAATGGGGATGTTGGTTAAAATAAGGAGATATTTTTATATGAGGGAGAGAGGGAGATTATATGTTAAGAGATGGGCGATGCTTGATGCAGTATATACTCTCCAGATCACAAGTGGGTAAACACAGGCTGTCTGTCGGAGGGGGATTAGCAGATGAAAACCATTTGGGAGCGTGGAAGTGTTATTCTCGGTTATATTTTGCGTGTTGTGGTGGCGATTAGGATATAGAGTTAAGGGTAGATTTAGGACGGTAAGGGTCTGTTAGCTTCGGGTAGGGGACTTCTCTCTTCCAGGGGACACAGACAGGTGCCACCCTTTGAGGGGAAGATTTGGGATAGCTAATGGGTCTTCGAAGTGCTGATAAAGGATTATTGTGGTATGCGGAGTTAGGGCATGACGGGTATAATGAGTTGATATGCAGATCTACTGTGACAGTGTATGGATGATATACGAGACCTGGATTTTTTTACGGGTGGTTACCTGCTGTGGATGTATATAGGGGGTTGTATATAGTTTGCACGGTCAGTTTGAGGCTGTGTAACCTGGTTTTTACCAGGTTTATGTAAGTTTGTCTGTTTTATTTTTTCTTGGAAAAAGTGAATAAAGATGGATTAAAAAAAAAATAATAAAGTGGATCTGCCTAGCCGCAGGGGAAGGTGGCACTGGACTTCTCAATGCATTGGAGGTGATCGTCCATGCCTGGGCCGAACAGATCAGTACCCAGGAAAGGGATGTCCATTAGCTTGGGTTGGGTGTCTGCCGTGAAGGTGGAGACCCTTAACCAAGCCCTGTGGTGCATGGCAACTGTGGCCTCCACCGAGCAGGTGTATGAGCCCCCAAGGTCCAGAGCCATCTGAAGATGCTGCTCCGAAGCCCGACCCTAGTCCCGGACCTGCTTGATCGTGGTCTGGAGGTCTGCGGGGAGGTGAGAGAGAACCTCATCAAGGGAGCCCAGAAGGGCATGAGAAATGCACCATGATGATGGCCGAGCTTGATTGATGGAGGCCCAGCGTAGAGGCAGCATAGACTTTATGGGCAGAGTGGTCCAATTTTTTGGACTCCTTGTCCAGAGGTCTATCTGTATCTGCCAAACTACCAGAGCGTCTGAACACAGATTCGGTCACCAAACCCTCCTTAGAGGGGTGCTCTGTGAACCCCGAAAGGGACCCAATGGGCACTGCGTATTTGCAAGCTATATGGGAAGAAGGCACAGGGCAGGAGGCAGGATGCTGCCATAGCTCCAAAGCCGGAGCAACAATGGCCTTGGCTACTATAAAGACTTCCGTTGGTGAATCCCTGTTTAAAGATATCCATGAGAGGATATCTGGCCCGTTTTTGGATGGATTTGAGAGGCATCCCCGTGGATTCGGAAATCTGATGGAGGATGCCCATGAAGGAAGAGGGGCCTTACTCTGTCGAGAGACTACTGACCGATTCTTTGTCCAAGGGACTGGAATGTAGGTCCGAATCGTCAGACTCCATAGAATCCGGATAAATTATCCAGCCACCCATGTCTCCCTCCACCCGCCTCGGGTGGTCAGGAGTGAGGCTAACAGGGAGCCTACGCGGGAGGCCTAGAACTGGCCGAGACTCTTTGGCAGGCACCCCCACTGGGGGCTGTTTGGGTGGCGGCTCCACCAAGATCGGTGGAGAGGTCAATTTTAGCCGAACCAGGAAGGTTTTGACTGACTCTGTGGGAGAAGGAATGGTGCAGGCCGACTCAGGAGGAGTCGGCTTCGGTCTGGGAGGCAAAAGTCAAGCAATGGTCAGGGTAGAAGCCGGAATTGGCTTTAGACTGGACAAGATTAGCTGTTGCCACATTAAATCTTTTGTAGCGCACTGGAGTTTCCGTCAAGCCTCTCCTCATCCGAGGAGGACTAAGAAGAACCCAAGGCCGCCTTCTAGGGAGTGCCAGCGCCTTTCAGACTGTTGGTTGAAAGGCACCAGGGAGACCGGTGGTTCTTCTTGGCCAGGGACTGGTTCCTCGATGGGGTTCCCAGTGGGCTGGGTCTCCTCATATGGGAGAGGCAGGACCAGGGTCCTGAATAAGGAGCTGTTGGCCTCGTCGAGCGACAATGGGTTGACTGGGTCGAGAACGATCTCAACCAGATTGTCGTTCAGTGTCTAGGCTGGATGGCCTGATGGTGGGACTGTGAAACCAGCGGCAGAGGCCACAACCTCGACCGAAGTCAAGACAGGTGATTTCTGGGACCGAGATCTCCCATAATCCCAGTAATGTCGTTGGTGAGATGAAGATTCTCTTGGTTCCTTGTGCTTTTTATGGGAAACATGTGTGCCCAAGGGCCCCTTGCCCTTGGTGGGAAGGGACTGACACATCTTCTGAAAGGATCTGGAGAAAGTGAATTCCAAATTGAGCAGACCGAAAAAGGACTTTGAGGACTGATGCACAGCCCAAGCCGCCTCTTCCTCGAAGGCCTTCATTTGTTCAAGCAGCTCGGCAGACCCCGCAACCATGGAGAACGCCCATCAGGCTTCCTTAGATTTGACCAGCGTGTTCCGTTTCTCTCATCTGCCCAATTTTAATCATTGCGAGACGACTGTCCAAGATGTTTGGGTGAAATGCACGACAAATCTCACAGGCCTGGATGTCATGGCCGACACCCAGGCAGTATACGCATGTGGCATGCAGGTCTGTGTGAGACATCTTTTGCCCCCAGGGGCAGCAGCAGAAACCGGGACAAAATTTATCTTCCATAACGGTCGAGATCGTGAAGCGATTATTATTAACTCTGCTGAGTTTAAGTTTAAGCAGATTCGAGGATTTTGAAGCCAGGGCCTGCTGAACGCAAGAGCGGTAAGGAGGGAACCTGTATCTTCCAGCGGAAAGGAAGATCCGGTGTCATGGGATGGTGCCGAGGGTTATACCACCTGGGTGGGTGGGAGGAGCCAGCTTCAAGCTCTTCCAGCAAGATTCTTAAAGGGAAAGGACATGGCAAACAGTGCGGATAGAAATTAAAATTACGTATCTACTGTAATTCTGATCTTTCTGTGTATCTTCACCATTCTTCACCTCTGGGTTAAGTGGCTGGAGGTCACGTCCTTGAGGAGTTCTCTTTTTTTTTTTTTGGATGGGCAGAGTCGACGCACCATCGGCGCTGCCCTCGAGGCTGATGCACTGCATGGCCCTTGCAGGTTGGCCGTTAGGTGTCGTCGACCCGGCTCTCCCACCAGTTCTGAGTAGCTGTGGAGTAAGAAAGGTTAGGAGAGGGTGACAAGGAGTCCAAGGGACAGATAAAGGAATAGACATACAAATTAAAAGGAGAAATACTGACTTAGAGGACAGAAGAAAGCTGGAAATCTAAGGGGATTGGGAAGGGGCCCCAATCTCAGGGAAGTAGAAGAGGAAGGAAGGAGGGAGGGAGTGAAAATTTAGAAGTAAGGATGTTGGGGAACATACCCTGGAACCTTGACCTGTCTCAGACTGTATAAGAATTATGAAATGTAGTCAGAAGGCTATACTGCCAGAATTCAAGGCACAGAATCATTGGCAATAACTCCAACATAAGCAGAAGCGGCTACTCTGGAAGAAAAGACATGATATTGGGCAATACCACCCACCCTCCTTGAAATCAAGTTTTGGTGTTAAGAAAACTAGTTTCTTAAATTAATTTGAGGGTTGAGTCCTTAAGGACAAAAACAAAAGGGAGAAAGCTGATGGGGCAAGAGGGAGAGAGAACAGAATAGAGGGCAACCACCAACCCCCACCCCAAAGGGGTGGAGCCAAGGCACTGAGGAAAGAAGTGCCCCCTATCCTGACCACTCTTCCCCCTTAGAATGTAAAACATCCCCCCTGTGCCCAAGGTCACCCCACTCCTGACCAACGGAAGGGGGGGAGGGCACAGAGAGGGAGGGGGACTCAGAGACTGAGGCCCCAGGGGGATGGAGGATGGGATTGTGATGAATGGAGAAGATACACAGAAAGATCAGAATTATGGTAGGTACGTAATTTTCATATCTGTGTCAATCTTCATTATTCATCACCTCTGGGTGAGTGCTGAGCCCCCCTGAAGGTGACCCTGAACCCTAAAGGACTAAGTCCCTTAGCTTTCAGTAGGTGGCACACCAAGAGAGAAAACCTTCATGGGTTTGCAGAGGCCCGGGACTGGGAAGAGTGAGACAGGAAGCCCCCAGAAGGAGTAGGAGGTTGCCCTGACAGACGCCGCCTCACCCTACGGGAGAAAAGACGGGTTCTCTGGTAAGCGGAGGAAATCACCCTACACCAGGCCAAGGGTGACAACCGGAAGAGATGCAGCCATGCCGTCCGCCTACTGCAGATCGCTGTCCATACGACCCTGGAACCTACCTCACTGGCGTCATAAGATGCCCACGCTTGGTGCCTTGCTAACTCCGGGCGACGTGCAGAGCATGCAATGGCTTGTCTGGTTACCTCAGTATTAGGCATCGAGGCTAGGAGTTGACCTAGCTTGGACCACAGGAACCTATCATAGGTAGCGTAGTGGGCCTGATGTGCAGATACTGAAAGGAGTAACTGTGCCAAGTAGAAAGTCTTCCTACCCCAGAAGTCAAAATCCACGGAGTCCGCATCTGGGGGCCAGTCACGGTGAAGGGTGCAAAGCCCATTGGAAGTGTCCAACTGCGTCAGTCCTAACCAAGGATGAGGCAAGCTACCTAGAGACTTGGGGGGGGGGGCACAATACCTCTGGCGGAGATCCCTAGGGGCCAGAAAAGGGTCTCTGCCGGAAGTGTACTGACACCTCCTGAAAGGGACAGGCCAGGGGGCCACTACAAGAGTGTCCACACTGAAATCGCCTAAAAACGCATGCGTCAAGTGCTCTGGATCGTGCCAAGTGGGCAGGGTGATATGCAGGTCCTCCAACATCCTCACGAGGAAACGCTAATACTCTGCAAGCAGCAGCAGGGGAGATGTGGACAGATGGTTCCTCTCCTCCTGAAGAAGAGGATGAAGAAGTGGGGAACCTCAAAGATTCAGTGGCTGGCTGCTCAGGGGAGGTTGGAAAATATGCCTGCCTAAGGCCCTAACATAAAAGGGGAAAATGAGCAGCAACGGCCCTGAAGTGCTCCCAGGAGAGAGGTCCGCTAGGACCAAGAATGCCTGGGAGAGCAGGAGAAGGTAGCACAGGAGTGGGGGCAGAGCTGACAACAGGAATCAGCTGTCCTCTGCCTGGGCCAGAGAGCGCACCTGGAGCCCCAAGGGAAGAGGGAGCTCCGGAAAACTCAAACAGCCGACAGCTGGTCAACCATACTGGAACTGCCTAGGTTGTGCCTGAAGATTCCCCCCCCCCCGTGAGGTGATCGGGGCCGTGATAACCCAAAAGGATGGTCCCCTACGTCCAAAGAACAGGGCCCTCTCGAGGAGGCCGAAAAGGAAAGGCGGAGGTCTGCACTTTGACCCCTTCCAGAACCCAGGTCAGTCCCAGAAAAGGGTCGCCGTGTCGAACCCCTATCCCTCGACCTCTCAGAGTCTGATAGAGTCCTTCTCCTCAAAAACACCAGCCTAGGCAGCTGGCAACTCTGGTCAGTCCCCAAACAGACTATCCAGGGAGCAGCACCTTCCCCTCCTGCGGGTGCTCTGATCGGCCCCAAAGTTGGGCAATACAGGCACACCACCTGAGGGGATACCATGACTGAGGGGTCAGAAAACCCTCCGAGGCCAGGCTGCTGAGCAACAGTGGCCTGCACCACTGCCTGCTGGTCAGCACCCCTGACCCTGGACCAGGGAGCAACTGTCCACTCCTCAGAGGGGGAGCTGGTTCCGGTTTGTCAAGGAAACTACCAGGGTGTCCACATGAGCGGCCAACTCCAAAGAGTCAGACCAGCTGTCTGACTCGGAGTCCGACTCCTCCGAGGAGGTGGAGACCAAAGTCCAGTGCCAGATGATACACAGACGCCCGCTGTCATCCCGACTGAATGTGGTACCAGTCCGGGGGCTGCACCAGAGTCGGCACCGAAGCCCCCAACTGCACAGCAAATGGTATGAGAAAAAGACACGGTGCCGAGAGCGGCAGCAATACAAAAGCCAGAGCCTGTCATGGCGCCGCCCTGACCCACAGTGCCGCAAGTGGTATTGAGGTCAGAGAGAAGGCGTCGACAATGGCCCTGACAGCTCTCTCGGCGCTGAGAGCGGTAACCCTCACGGTGCCATGTCCTTGCTCAGTGCCGCAAGCAGCACCAGAGCTGGACACGGCGCCATGCTCAGCCTCGATGCCATTCTGAGAAACAGTCGAGGACAGTGCTGTAGAGACCTTCCATGGCGCTGTGACAGACAGGTGCAGGTGCCGACCACAGCACCATCACAGTCCACAGCACTGCAAACAGTGCCGAGGCCCAGGACGGTACCGACGGATGGCACTGACCCAGGCTTCCCAGCCCGAAGAACGACACTGGGGGAGCCTTCACCCCCGAAGGGGCGACTGCCAATGGGGCTTCCTGCACCGCAGAAGGGGCTTCTGCAATGGCAAGGCTACTAGAAGCAGAAGCCCCCTCCTCCTCCTTGGTCCGTATAGAACTGGGAAGGGACCCGGAGAAAGGCTGAGAGACCGTGGCTTGGTCCAACAAGTGCGCGCCCATCCCCCTGAAAGTCAGCGGAGCTCATCCAACTTTCCACGCGTGTTATTCAATGACATGATGGTCCATGAGGAAGCAGGCATCACGTGAATACATATCGTGAAGTGGGCCAAGACACGCGAAGCAACGGTCATGTTGGTCGGTGACGGAGTATTTACGGACGCACGGCACTGTCGCATGGGGGACCATCCCGTCTTCGAAGATTTCTTGCCCCCGACCGAGACATGACCTATGGAAAAACAAGCTAAACAAAGAATTGACATCGCTAACAAATAAATAAAAGGAACAGTCTTACCAGTGACGTTGAGTGTTGGTGAAATATGGAACCAGCAGGAAATTAAGGCAATGTCGAATATATTGGCATCGACAGACCCGGCGTCAAGAGAAATCAGAGCCAAAGGCTTCTAAGTAGACAGCAGGCCTTTTTTGCAGCAGAGCTTCCCAAGAGGTGTGACCTCTACGGCAGGAGACGAAGAACTGGCGGGAGGGCGGGGTCGACGACACCTAACGGCCAACCCGCGAGCGCCACGCACTGCGTCGGCCTTGAGGGCGGCACTGATGATGCGCTGACTTCGCCCATCCAAAAAAAAAAAAAAAGAGTTCCCGCGGGGTCGTGACCTCTGGCAACTTAACCCAGAGGTATTGAATGGTGAAGAATGACACAGATAAGATCAACATATCCATGATTTTAGAAATGGAAATTACGTACCTACCGTAATTCTTGATCTTCTAGGACGAAGTCTCCACCACTCATTCACACTGATGGGATCTATGCTGGAGACGCTAGGACCCAGCAGGAGCAAACTTTTTTTTTGCAAGAGGGCCGGCGCAGTGAGCCTCGGCTCGTGTGGCAATGACTATCTCGGCGTCAACCCTCCAACCGCCTTAGTACCTTTTTTTCTGAGGAGGTGCGGAGTAACTAACCTAGAAGGACAGCCTAACAAAAAAAGAACATAAGACAGTCTGGACTACCCGTATAAGAAGGGTCAACAAAGAAGTCTTCACAGCCTGAAGATTGAGGGAGTGAAGACCAACAACAGAGGTGAGCTTGGGGGATGGTGGGTGGGCGTGTGAATGAGTGGTGGAGACTTTGTCCAAGAAGATTAAGAATTATGGTAGGTATGTAATTTCCATATCTTCCTGGACATAATGTCTCCACCACTCATTCACACTGATGGGAGAGTACCGAGCTAATAATCCCCTGAGAGGGCGGCAGGAGAAACCAAGACCTCACAAATGTAGGGCAGAAGTCTGCTAAGGATAGTCCTGCCAAACGAAAGATGTCATCTAGCATGGACAACCAGGGCATAGTGCTTGACGAAAGTATGCACTGAGCACCAGGTAGCCATATTGCAAATGTCTGCAATGGGCACATTGCGGATTTCCACCAGGGATGCTGCAACTGCTCTAGCAGAGTGAGCGTACACGCTGCCCTCCAACTTAACCTGAGCCATGGAATAACAGTGGCGAAGGCATGCCACCAGCCACGCTGAAATGCATCTGATAGCGACAGGCTGATCCAGCCGGGTCTCGCTGAAGGAAACAGTTGTTGAGCTTTGCGAATTTCTTTTTTTCTATCCAAATAGAAACGCAGAGCTCTTTAGACATCTAAAGAATGAAGGGTACGCTCTCCTTCATTTTGGAACTTAGCTAAGTACTGTATGTAGGACCAAAGGTTGGTTCAGATGGAATTCTGAAACAACCTTAGGGAGAAACTTAGGATGGATCCTAAGAACTACTTTGTCCTTATGAAATACAGTATACGGAGGGTCTGTGACCAAGGCATGTATTTCAGACACCCTGCTGGCTGAGGTAATGGCCACCAGGATGGCCATTTTCCAAGTGAGAAACTTCAGCTCACAGGAAGCTAGAGGCTCGAAAGACTTTCGAGTGAGCATGTCTAGCACAAGATTAATGTCCCAGGCTGCGAATGGACGTCTGATAGGAGGTCTGGTATGCAGAATACCTTTAAGAAACCTCTTAACTACAAGTAACTGAGTCAGTGACAAGGAAAGTACTGGCTCATGATAAGCTGAAGTGGCACAAAGGTGAACTTTGACTGTAGAGTATTGCAGACCTGAATTTGAGAGCTCTAAAAGGTACTCTAGAACTTTATTTGGTGGGCAGGAAAAAGGATTCAAACAGGATTTTGCACATCAGAGAGAAAAACACTTCCATTTGGCTATGTAAGTTTTTCTGGTGGCTGGCTTTCGCGCAGCTAAAAGAATATCTGAAACTCTCAGACAGACATTGAACCTGTTCACCTCTATCTCTTCAGGAGCCAAGCGTGAAGGTGAAGCAACCTCAGATTGGGATGGACCACAGACCCGTGGGTCAGAAGGTTCGTCTGAAAGGGAAGCACCTTCAGAGGGGTTTCCGACATACTGTTGAGTAACGGAAACCATATCTGTCGAGGCCAGAAGGGAGCAATGAGGATCATTTTGTTCCCCTGGGACTTGAATTTGAGAAGTACCCTTTGAATTAGTGGAAGAGGAGGAAAGGCGTATAGAAAGCGTTTTGTCCACCGCAGACTGAATGCATCCTGACAGAAAATGCCAGGCCCTGGATTTCTGGAGCAGAAGAGAGGCAGTTTTGTGTTGAGTGGGGATACAAAAAGGTCCAGGTCTGGAGCTCCCCACTCTGCTAATAGTGACTGAACTACGCTCGAGTCGAGAGACCGCTCATGAGGATCCATCTCTGTTCTGCTGAGATGGTCTGCCAGTTCGTTCTGCACTCCCGGCAGGCAGACAGCCTGAATTAGAGCCTTGTGCTCTAAGCACCAGTCCCACACTCTTATCGCTTCCCTGCATAAAGCGTAAGAGTGTGCACCGCCCTGCTTCTTGATGTAATACATCACAGCTTTGTTGTCCGTTTGAAGGAGAATGTTCTTGTGACACAGAATGTCCTTCAAAGCCTGGACTGCATAAAGCATAGCTCTTATTTCTAGGACATTTATGTAAAGCTGGGACTCGTCCTGAGTCCACGTACCTTGGGTGTGGAGATTCTGACAGTGAGCTCACCACCCCGTCAGGGATGCATCCGTGGTAATGGAAATCTGATGATCCAGGGGAGCAAAGGGATACCCTTCCAGAAGGTTGTCCTGTTGTGACCACCAGGTGAGTGACCTCTTTAGAGGTTCTGTCACCTTGATGAGAAAGGACTGAGGGTGAGTGGTTGGGGACCACTGAGTACTGAGCATCCATTGAGAGGTTCTCATGTGGAGACGTGCTAGGGGTACAGTGAACACTGAGAATGCCACAAGACCCAGCATCCATTGCACCGAGATAGCTTGAACTGAGCTGTTCACTCTGATGTATCGGGCCATCTGTAGGATATCACTCCTTCTGTCCTCTGGAAGAAAGGCTTTTGGACAGGAGGTGTCCAGAAGAGTTCCTATAAAAAGGAGCTTCTGGGAGGGCTGCAACTGCGATTTCTTGAGATTTAGCAGGACTCCCATGGACGTGGGAAAGTCCGAGGCCGTGGCTATGGTGTCGAGAGCTCCTTGCCTGGAAGGACTTGCTAGAAGCCAGTCGTCCAGATATCGGAACACTTGTATACCGATTTTTCTGAGATGCGCTGTGAGAACTGCACAACACTTTGTAAAAACTTGTGGCGCCGAGGATAATCCAAAGGGCAGGACTCTGAACTAATAATGTTGGCCCAGGGCTACAAACCTTTGGTATTTGTGGCGCTTTGGGTGTATAGGAATATGCTGGTAAGCACCCTGCATGTCCAGGGAAGCTAGCCAATCGTGTTGATGAAGCAAGGGTAACAGGGTCCCTAGCGATATCATTTTGAACTTTTCCTTGAGAAGAAACTTGTTTAACTTTCTGAGGTCCAAAATGGGGCACATGCCAATGGTCTTCTTCGGGACCAGGAAGTAATGAGAGTAGAAACCTGTGTTTCGTTGATCCAGCAGAACTATTTCTACTGCCCTGTTGTTCAGAAGGCCTTGTATCTCGGAGGCAAGAAGGTCTGACTGTATTGTTGACAGCCTGGGCTGTCGTTTGGGAGGACGATCCGGATGGGTTTCTGAAGGGTTGAGGGAGTACTCCTCGCGGATTATCCAGAGGACCCATTTGTCTGATGTTATTCACTTCCACTGGTTGTAGAACTGAGTAAGATGTCCTCCCACTGCTGAGGAAAAGTGCCCCTTGGGCAGTTGAGGTGGGACCTTGGCCAGAAACTCAGAAGGTGGCACTGGGTGCTTTGGGCCCTTGTGCCTTCTGTTGCATTTTCTTTTGAGGCTGGGGGGGCTTGGTTTTTGTTAAAACCTCCCTTGCCCCAAAAGCACTGACAGTTGTGAAATTGACACTTGTTAACACCCCCCCCCCCGAGAAGGGGTGGAAGCGGGTCGAGCCATTTTAATGGCCGACCTAGTCTTCTGTGTGGCCTCCAGAGCTTGCTCTACTTGAGGTCCGAACAGATAGATACCGTCAAAGGGTAATGCCATGACCTGCTGTCGGGCATCATTCGTGAAGCCCGGAGTGCATAGCCAGGGGTGACGACGGAGACAAATGTCCGCCGCTGCCGCCCGGGAAGCAGTATCAAAAGCTGCTTTAACCTGCTGGTTGCTGGACTCGATATCCCTGGTTATGGTCTGAAGTTGCTCTGAACTAGTGTCCGACTCGGGCAGAGCTTCCACCTTCTGTTTGAGCAAATGCCAAAGAACATACTCATATTGAGAGAAATAGCCCTGGTAGCTGGCAATACGCATACCCAGGGTGGAGGCAGCAAAAACTCTCTTACCTGAGGTGTCTATCTTACGAGATTCTTTGTTTATAGGCTGGGCTGTAGATGCCTGAGGAAGAATGGCCTTTATCATTCTCTGCCAAGACTACAATAGGGTCTGCAAAGGCCTGGGAGGCCAAAATGGGTCGATCCTTGAGAGCAGCATACTTCCTGTCTATGGACTTAGCCACAGAAGGAATGAGAGCAGGATTATTCCATACCATCTGAGAGAGCGTCTCAAAGGATGGTTGTACCGGGGGAGTTAAATCCATAGGGATCTCAGGGACATGTAGGTACTGGAGTCCCAAAAGCTTCCCAGAATCGATATATGTAGTCTGGAGAGAAAGAGTAGAATTTAAATTTTTCAGCAGAGACTTAAATGACAGGTCTTCAACCACAGGCTCTGCGGCAGGACTGATCCCTGCTCCTTCAACATCACCACCCAGTCGAAGATATGAGACAATACCAGGCAATAAAGGCATCAGTGTGGCCCCGTGCGTCGTAGCCATGTGAGGGGGGAAAACACCTGAGCGCGGAGTCGACGGCAATGAAGATAGCGCCATGTGACTAGGATGGTCCAACCGCCCTACCTGTTCCACCGAAGACCTCAGAGTGATCGAGCCAGGCAGCTCGACCAACCTCCATGCCCACTGCTCCATAAGCGCAGCCCACTGATGAAATTGCTCATCGGAAGCCCTCTCACTAGGCGGGGAAGGGCTCCTATGTCAAAGAGGTCGGTCACTGGAGACAGAAACCAGCGACTCCGATGGAGGAGACCGGCATCTGACCCCAACAACCAATCGTCAATGTGCAGACATATCAGAAGGCTACCTCGAGTGATGCCTTCTCTTTTTTGATCTGTGGGCCAAAGCGCTCGAGCCAAACAGTGCTGAGTGTGACTATTTTCTTTTATGCTTCCGGGACCACCCATCTCCCCGGCATCATGATCTGCTGTCAGACCCTCCTCTGGAGAGGGCGTGGACGGACCCAGCCCGGCTGACTGAACAGCTTTCATATCGAAGTCTCCTACGACACCTAACTCCTCATGGTAGACTCCGCCAATGGAGGGTTGAAGACTTCTTTTTCTTAATAAGTAAAGTTTAAAAGTAAGCGGTACTTATTTTGAGATAAATTACAAAACAATAAACTGAAAACTATGCTGCTAGTTAGAAGTTTGACTCCCAGAGTGCGAGCGACACTGCCACTGAAGCACACTCGATGGCAAGAAAAAAAGGAACTGAGGCGGTTGGAGGGTTGACGCTGAGACAGTCATTGCAGCACGAGCTGGGTCCTAGTGCCTCCGGCATAGATCTCATCAGTGTGAGTGAGTGGTGGAGACTCCATGTCCAGGAAGGTCAGGTGCTTCTGCCTGGGAGTAGGGATAACTATTAAATATCAATGAGCAACACTTATGGTTAAAGTTTAAAACAGTAGCATTTATAATAATGCCCATTTTTGTCTGTTACTTTTAAAAACAAAATATTCATAAAAAAGAGATGATACTGGGTTAGTTTAGTTTGATTTGTTAACTGGGTAAATTACAGTGGTGCAAAAGCATTTTTTTCAGGTACAACCGGTGTACCATTGGAAAGTACAGTTAAGCAACAATTTACCATAACAGTAAATTTTCGAGAAGAGCTCTTGCAGCAGGCAATAACTGTTGGGACTAAGCCACCAGGCACCAGGACCCCATGGAAACCTTCTAGCTTGCAGTCTTCAGCAGGGGACCGTCCCCCAATGTCGACTCCACCCAACGTCAGCCAAAGTTGTAAAAGGAGCTGTCCCCAGCCCTACCTCAGTTCTTCTACCGGAGACCTGGAGTCTAGAGTGGAAGGAGAACTGGGCAGGTTCTTTATCAGATGTAAACAGCAGAAAGAAAGCCAGGGGGAAAGGAGGGAAAGCAATGCCTGCTGCAAGAGCTCTTCTCGAAGATCTATTGTTACGGTAAGTTCATACATAACTGTACCATCTTACTTCGAGTTGGAGCTCTTGCAGCAGGCAACAACCATTAGGACTGAGTCCCAATCAATAAGGACTAGGAAAGTCTGGGAGGAGGCAGAAAAAACTGCCAACTAAGGGCTTAGCAGAGAAGGCCCTGGAGGACCGCCAGGCCAAACCCAGTCCTGCGTCTGGAAGCCACGTCCAAGCTGTAATGCTTGACAAAGGTGTGAACAGAACTCCAGGTGGCCGTTGCACAGTTGTCTGCTGCGGAGACATTTTGGAGAGAAGCAAAAGAGGTAGCCACCTCCCTTGTAGAATGGCCCTTTACCGTACCTTGTAAGGGCTTGTTGTACTTGCCATAGCAAATATCGATGCAGTTAACCAACCATTTAGACGTGGTCTCCTTGGAAACTGATGCCCCCTGAGTTTTGGGAGCAAACGGAACAAACAACTGATCCATTTTCCGAAAGGCAGCTGTACGGTTCAGATAGTAACAAAGCATTCTATGAACGTTGAGAGTGTGTAGCAAAGTGTAACCATCCAGTCCCCTGGGGTTACTAGAATCCTACCAGTATTTATTGTTAGTAGGGTGCTTATTATGGGTTTCTTACACAATGACATCATTGTTTACTCAGCTAGCCTGAGGGAAGAATGATTAGGTCATTCGGAACTCTCGCAGCAGCATAAGCCACACTATGTGGACAGCTGCTCTGGGGAGCTTAGAATGTTCAGTCTGTGGTAGTGAGAGCTTGAGTGAGGAGGTGAGAATGGCAGAAGGACTGCCAGTTGGGCTCTGAGGTGAGGGCCCAGCATTTCTCACCCTAATGGAGTGTCATTTCCAGCTTCAAGTGAAGTGGTGGAGACCAGTGCTACAGCAGGATTTCCTGATTTCTAACCTCAGTGAAGTCGAAGGAATGGCTTGTTCTCAGTGGACTCGAGGCAATCCCCTGAAGGTCCTGTGTGTGTTTCAGCTGCCTTGGAAAGGACTTTAAGAGACTGATCTGCTACCCAGGAGAATGCCTTTTCTTTTGTTGTTCCATGCCCAGTGGATGGGACAACCAGTTGTGAGTACTGTTCTAGGAGACAAGAGCTCCACGTACTTTAGGGGAATCATAGTCTGGGGGGTGTGTGCCTGTAGGTAAGGCTGGATTGCACCTGTCAGTGCCCCTAGTTCACCCAAGAGAGTGAATGTTCTGCTAAACTGTTCACCCAGGACAGTACAGTTTGTTCTTTGGTCACCCCAGTGAGTGACAGAATTTAAAAAGTGGGACCTCTAGCATTTCAGTGGGAAACTGGGGTTTCAATGGTGTAACCCTGAAGAATGGCAGAGACTGTCGGTTGGGGCCAATGGTGGGAGGAATGCCATTTAAGTGCTTACAAGGCAGGGTTTCCTGGTTTTAAAGGGCACCAGTTATACCTCAGCAAGGGCCAAACTGCAGGTTTAGGTGTGTGGCTGAGTTTCACATAATTGCACCTATTTTCATAGGAGAGTTCAGAGCGCGTGGCTTAGACTCACTAAATGACACTTGTGGGAAGAAAATGGTTGGGTGCGTGTTCAGGTGTCCACTAAGTGCACCATTGGGAAACTGGGAAGAAAATGTTCTGTGTGTTCACGAACTGTACTGCATGCAAGGAGAGTTTGTGAAATGTACCTGGTCCTGTTTGGACCGACCCTTGGGGGTCCACTTCTGCTTTAAATTTCCATTTGTTGAATAAAGCCATACTGCACAATCCCAGTTGATGTTCTGGACATTCCGATTATTGCTTCTGGTTGTGTGGATTTACTCGTGGCCCCCAGAGATATGCCTAGCTGCCTCCACCCAGGATCTGGGTTGTAATTTTTACACAAGGTTCGTGTTGTTTTGTCTCTGTACCCCCACTCTTCTCTTCCTCTAGAAAATTAGCCAGGTATACATCCTAACACCAAGGGAGGTACCAACATTGTAAAGTAAAGTGGTATGCCAGTATGTGGGTACCAGTGTTCCAGATTTTAATGGGTGTGTGTTTAAAATGTAGCCTGGGGGTTACAAATGCTTCGCCACTACTAGAGTGCTCGGGATAGTAAACTGGCAGGTGGATGCCTTGATTTAGAGTAAACTTTGATGCCACCTTGGGTAAAAATTTAGGATTTGTACGTAAGGACACCCTGTCCTTATGAAAAACCAAGTATGGCTCTTTATACATCACAGCCTGAAGCTCCAAAATTCTTCGGGAGGAAGTAACAGCAACCAAAAGTAATACTTTCCACAACAGGAAGTGTAGCTCCCAATCAGGAGCAGGCTCGAATAGGGGGAACATGAGCTTTTCCAACATAATGAGGAGATCCCATGGAGGGAATGGTACAGTATCTCGGATGGGAGGCTTTAAGTGTAAGATGCCCCACAAAAAAGTACGGGACACGTCCAGCTGAGTAAGGGGTTTTCCCTCCACTGGTGTGTGATATGCTGAGATGGCAGACAGGTGCACCTTAATGGAGGAGTAGCTCAGGCCCTGCTCAAACAGAGAGAAGGTACTCGAGGATGGAGTTTGGGGGACAAGAAAAGGGGTTCAGCTGGCGTGCAGTAGTCCACAGGCAAAACCTTTTCCACTTCACAGCATATGAGGATCTAGTGGTGGGTTTCCTAGTTGCCACTAGGACATCCGTTACCTTATGGGAAACCCCATGTCATGCCCTAGTTAGGTCTGCAGGAGACGTGCATAAAGATGCAGAGATCTGGATGAATCAAACTGCCCCAGTCCTGGGAGAGCAAGTGCAAGCTCAGAGGCAGGGGAATTTGAGGCTCTACTGCCAGTTGTTGAATAGTGGGAACCCAATTTGCCGAGGTCAAAAGAGTGCTATGAGAATCATCTCTGACTCTTCCACCTGAAGCTTCAGAAGTACCCTCTGTAGAAGGAGAAAGGGAGGAAAGGCATATAGGAACCTCCCTGTCCAGGAGAGGGATAATGCATCTCGCCAGAAAACTCCAGGCCCTGGATCTAGTGAGCAGAAATTGGGCAGTTTGGCGTTGAGTGGGGATGCAAAAAGGTCCAACTCCGGTTGGCCTCAACTGTCGAATAGCTGGTCTGCCACTGACTGAAGGAGCTCCCACTCATGAGTCTTGGACTGAGACCTGCTTAGGCTGTCAGCCAAGATGTTTTGCACGCCTGGAACACGAATGGCGGTGAGCTCAAGGCATTATTCCAGCACCCAATGCCAGACTCTCCTCACCTCCCTGCAGAGGGGGTAGGAATGAGTTCCCCCCTGCTTATTGGTGTAAAACACTATGGACACGTCCATCTGGATAAGAAGAGGGCCTGGAGATAAGTCTGCCTGAAAAGCCTGTAAGGCGTTCAGGACTGCTCGCATCTCCAGAACGTTGTTGTGGAGCAACTGCTCGTCTGGGGACCAGGTCCCCTGTCCTCCAGATGAGCGCCCCAACTGAGGCCTGAGGCATCCATGGTTAGAACACATCTCGGGAACTCCTACCTGAATGGGACCTCCCCAACAACAGATTGAGCGGGTCCATCCATCAGGAAAGTATCCTGTGAACTGGGTCAATGACCAGGACCACCTGGTCCAGGTCATCCAACCTTTGGTCCCACTGCACCCTAAGCATCCACTGGGGAACCCTCATATGGAGGTGAGCCAAAATAACCATTGGGATGGCTGCTGCCATGTGGCCAAGGAGCCTTAAATAGGTTCTGGCCAGGACATGGGGAGCTGATACTACCATCCAAGCCTGATCCCAAAGGCAATCCCCCGTCTGAATGGAGGAAGGCCTTGCCCTGAACCATGTCCAGGACTGCACTAATGAACTGGAGTCTCTGACTGGGCCACGGGAATGACTTAGGAATGTTCAGGGTGATCCGCAGCTCTCAGAAGAGTATAAAGGTGTCTTTGAGAGTGTGGACCAGCTGTTTCTGCATGGCAGCTGCCAGAAGCCAGTCATCCAGGTAAAGAAAGATGTAATGGCCCTGGTGCCACAGAGCCACAACCACTACCGCTAGGCACTTGGTGAAAACTCTGGGAGCGGAGGAGAGGCCAAATGGCAAGACTCAAAACTGGTAATGTCAGCCCTGCAAAAGGAACCTCAGGAACCTCCTGCATGGTGGAAAAATCAAAATGTGCGCAAGCATCCTGCATATCTAGAAAGCAGGGCCAGTTCCCCCAGTGTAGGAGGGGAACAAGACCTGGCAGTGTGAACATCCTGAACCTTTTGTATTCGATTACCTTTTTCAGGGAACTGAGATCCAGGATAGGCTGAAGGTCCCTGTTTTTTGGGGGAACTAGGAAAAAGTGTGAATAATACCCTTTTCTCGTTGAGCTGGGGGAAACTGTCTCTACAGCCCTTTTCGCAGGAGGGCCTGAATTTCCCCTTCGATCAGGGAGACATGAGAAGGAGGATAGTGGGAGGAACCTGGTGAAGTATCCGGAGGTATTTGCTCAAACTCCAGATTATGACCTCTCTCTATGAGCTGGAAGATCCAGAAGTCTGATGTTATTGTGCTCCAACCCTCCCTCCCCCCCGAGACAGAGGGAGACACGACCCTCTACCACTTCACCACTGATTCCGCTGGAGATGGGAGGGTCCGGCAAGGAGTCATTGGGAAGCTCCAGGAGTAGGTAGAAGGGTCAGGGAGGACTTTGTGGCTTGAGAGGCAGAGCTTCTAGGAGTTTGGGAGGTGGCCTTTCTTTTGAACTTGTCCTTCTGCTGAGACTGATTTCTGGGCTGTTGTCCTGATGGCTTCCTAAATGGCCATTTCCTAAAGGGTTTTTGGTCCCCCTTACCCATTTTGTGGATGGACCAAATGGACTTCCCAGACTCTTGGAGACGGAGAATACGTTTTTCCATTTTGTCTCCAAAAAGGACCGAGCCCATAAAGGGGAGGTCCAGGATGCCCAACTACAGATCCTGGGAGAATCCAGAGACTCTAAGCCAGGCATGGTGCCTGAGACAAATGCCAGATGCCACTGCTCTGGCTGCCATATCTGCAGTGTCATATGGGGCACGTAAAACATGCGTGCCTACATCTGACCCAATTTGAGGAGGTCCAGGAGCTTGGTTTTCTGGGCCAAGTGTTGAAGGGCCTGAACTATCTCAAGACCTTTCTCCCACAGGGCGTTCTGGTACTGCACCACATGTGTGAGAAAGTTAAGGGACCAGATGAAGTAAGTAGAGGACGAGTAGATCTTTTAGCCCATCAGGTCAATATATTTGGACTCCTGGTCGGGTGGCTGGGTGCTACGGTGCTTCGGCTTCTTTGAACGATCATGAGCAGCTGTGATCACCATTGAGTCAACCATAAGGTGTTCCACCAGAAAAGGCTCCTCCCTAGGGGCTCTGTACAGCCTATTCAACTTTTTGGAGATGGCGGAGGAGGTGGAAGGGTGCTTCCAGGTTAGCCTCATTAGGTCCTGGAAGGTGTCTACTAAAGGAGGCACCACTACAAGTTTAGGCTCCTTTTTGCCTCAGGTACCTAGCTAGCCTCCACTGCTCCAGATCCAGGTCTTCCGTCTCCCATCTGCTGGAAGCCTGGATGTGTCTCATGACGTCCATGAACATGGGATCATCAGGAGGTGACCTGGAGTGTCCTTGTTGTTTGACGAGGAAGGGCAACCCTTAGGCTCTGAAAGGTCTGAGCCCAAAGAATTAGAGCTTTATTGCTAGAGGGTCGACGGCTATGGGACAGACGTCCCCTATGGGAGGACTGACGTTGGTGACAACTTGAGGAGTGAGAAGACCTGCAGTGACACCGCTCTTTGTGTCGGGGTCTACTGCGATGGCTTTCAGGGCTCAGAGTGTGGCTCTTAGGGGGAGGAGAGGGCTGTATCGGCTCCTGACCCGTGCCGAGGTCCAGCTTTGGTTCAACGGTGACCAGCTCCTTAGGTGAGGAGCAGGTTCCCTTTGACCGGATTCCACCAGAAGGAAAAAAAGCTCCTGGATCTGGTCCTTGGAGAACGGAGACATCAACAAGCCAGCAGACAACTGTGGAGTTGGTTTACCCGGCATCAGAACATCCGACGTGCAGGGGTCCGGTGTCAGAGATGGCAGTAGGGACGAGGACCCAGAGAGTAGAATAGGGGTATCGTCAAGCCTGAGATCCTCAACTAGTGAGGAATGGCCGGCAAGGAGGAGGGCAAAGGCCAACCTGACGTCCGAGGTGGCACGCCCTCAGCGGATGGCTGCTTAGCAGAGCCTGGTGAGGAAGCACCCGTTAGCTTGGCCAGAGCCTGGGGCGACGACGGAGAGTCCAACGTCTGCTCCTGATGACGGGGCGTCCTGTTCAAAGCTTTGAACAAGACCATCGATGGGACCGTTTTGGCAGGTGCCGAAGCGTCCCTGCCCTTCTTGCTGGTCCCAGACCCTAAGGTGGAGGGTAACCCTGCAGGTGTGGCCTTCACCTTCAGAGGTGTCAGAGTCTGGCCCAAAGACCCCAACCCCAGTTTTCCTCCACCAGATGCCACGATGGCGGCGAGAGGTTTAGAGGCCGACTGCCCGGAGAACTGTGGGCAGACCAGGAGGGGTGGTCTGAGCCCCCTTGCGATGAGGAGCCGGACGAAGACTTCTTGTGCAGCAGAGACCTGGAACAGGAATGACCCCGGGACCTTAACCGGTCCTTGTCCCGGTGTCTGTGCTTCCCAGAAACCTTCTTCTTTTCCGTGTGCAATTTAGAAGTGGAGGAGGTGGACACAGACAAGGACGAAGAAGGACTCTTCCCTGCTGGCTGCTTCTGCATCTGGGCAAGTTGCTGCTCCAGGAGGTGCACCTTGAGGGCCTTCTGACGGTGGATCTGAGTCCAGGAGTTGAAGGCCTTGCAGTGCTGACAGGCCGCAGTGTCATGGTTTGGACCTGGGCAGAAGAGACTGGCCTCATGACCGTCCTTCGATGGCAGCTGCTTGCCACAGGTGCACTTCGACTTCTTATGATCTGTGGATGAGATGGACAATGCCAGACAAAAAGGCATGCAGAATGGGAAATAAAATTGAGGATTTTGATAGAAAAAGCAAAGAAAAATGCTGAAGGTGCAAAAGCAGTTGAACTGTTTGCAAGAAGGCATCCAAGAAGCCGATGCTAATGGGCTGGTGGCGGAAAAAGAACTGAAGTGGGGCTGGGGACCACCCTTTTTACACCTTTGGCTGATATTGGGCAGAGCCCACGTCCCCTGCTGAAGACTGCTAGCTAGAAGGTTTCCATGGGATCCTGGCTCCTTAGTCCCAATGGTTATTGCCTGCTGCAAGAGCTCCAACTCAAAATAAGATCAGTACAATCATTACACGTACCAAAAAGTAACAGTATCAGAAACAGTACAAGGTGACAGTATAAAAATACACATTTGACAATATTTTAAAAACAAGGACAGACATTTTAACCAGTTAAGTATTTATGCAAAGCATGCTAGAATGAGCTTACTGAGATTATATGAAGAAAAACTGGTAAGCTGTTCCACAGTAAAGAAGCCCTACAGCTGAAATTAGACTGGCCCACGTTAGTATACATAAGAGGAATATTAAGACAACTGCTTTCAGATAAATCAATTAATGGCAAGAGATTATGGGTAGCAATCTATTTTCTGGCATACATTGTTAGGTATCTATTAATTCTATATACAAATTCACACATGCCCCCAAAATGCAAAGCATCATGGGCTGCACATGCAAATCACCACAGAATGTTATGCTGGTCCAACTTTAAGCAGAATTGCATGGTGCAAACTGTGTGAGAAGCCTTTGGCACCATGCAATTCTGCTTAAAGTTGGACCAGCATAACATTCTGTGGTGATTTGCATATGCAGCCCATGATGCTTTGCATTTTGGGGGCATGTGTGATTTTGTCTTTTCTTGAAACTTGGCTTCCCAGCCAAATGCCCTTTGGGGTAACCCTTGCCTCAGTGTTTACGCACAGAGGTTCTTTGTCTTTTAAATAGTTTTTATTTTAATGGGTTCACACAATATATCCCAGGCACACTGCCTTAGGGGTAGCTGGTCCATTCCACTGGGGTGTCAAACAGACGAGGCATACTGATGAGTCCTGGTAGGACAAAACACGTGTCTATGTCTTCTGTTAGCACCCTTTGCAAACTGTGTGAGAGGCCTTCGGCACCATGCAATTCTGCTTAAAGTTGGACCAGCATAACATTCTGTGGTGATTTGCATATGCAGCCCATGATGCTTTGCATTTTGGGGGCATGTGTGATTTTGTATTTTCTTGAAACTTGGCTTCCCAGCCAAATGCCCTTTGGGGTAACCCTTGCCTCAGTGTTTACGCACAGAGGTTCTTTGTCTTATTAATTCTATATAGCTGATCTAATTTCTGATGTAAAGAAGAAGAAATAAGTTTCAAATGGCAATCAACAGACAAGTTAGAATCCACATACAAACTCAGCTGGTAAAAGGGATATGGCGGCACATCTAACATTCACCAAATCACGTACAGTAGGACACCAGCAAAGCATTCCACCCCTACTTACAAGGGATCGAGTGACTTTGGGCAGAACATGGACTTCTGGCCATACATCTTTTCACAGTGCTACACCCCTACCAGCTCCTCTGACCTTTCATAAACACACTAGAAGATTAAGAAGTTGAAAGAATGTTTTGATGAAAATAAAAATCATTGGGGGTGGGGTGGGGGGAGTAAAAATACAGGCTACTTCTGTACCAGGGCCCTGTGGAACAGTTCATTTAGAGAACAGAGCCAAAAACAGAAGTCAGTGCCCTATATTTCCGATATATTTAATCCTCATAGTGTTTCAAAGTATTTTACCAGGTTACTTGCTTTTAAAACTACAGACTGTTTTTCCCACAGACAGACTGCATCCGTCACAGCTCAAGCTGTTAAGATCTTTCATTTATTCAGGTGTCAGTTCCACTGCTCTCTTCACACTCTTGCTATCACTCTGTGTGAAAGCTACGTTAATCCACTCCAGCTCTCAATCAAGGTCGATTTTATTCACTGCCTTTTCATACTAAATCTTCCATAAATTGATTCTGAAACCAGATGACCAAGGCTTCTCTGATTTAGAGCCTTTTCGACTGCTGAACACAGACAGTAAACTTGAATGCTCACCATCTGCTTATTTTAAGGATACGCAAGGGAATAAATTAACTGCATAATGCAATGTTTAACAGACTATACACACGATAAGCATAACTCTTTAGCTATAACTTGAAAACCTTTTCCACCTGGTATAATGTGAAGGTTGGGTAGATCCCAGAGCCACCGTCAGACATCGGAATTGTCAGCTGAAATTAGTGGCAGTGGAAATGAGTTGTAATTGGTCTGCCTTCCAGCCGTACCTCTGTTGAGTCACATTATTTGAACTCTGACTGCTGAGTTGGTTCCCTTCCCCATCCTCCTCCACCCTCTCCCCAACTGTGACATCCAATCATCCTGCCAGCCATTCTGCCTGCCCCAAGTATACCCCCCAAGCTGCTAATTCCTCTTAGTCCTATGTGTCATTCTGTCATCTTGCTGGTGGTGCCTGGTGGTTGGTCCATTTTGAACTGAACAGACTCCCTCCAATCAGCAGCCAGGAGAGGAGGAGTCCATCTAAACTCAGCTGCAGATGGAGCACATGCCACATTTCAGTTGGAAGGCTGGTGAGACGGAGAAAGCTAGAGCCATCACAAACACATGCAGAAGGGCAACAAGCTGCAGTACAGTAACTATGCATGATCTGTTTGAACGGACGGAGAGCAAAAAGGTGGTGAGATTAAGAGCAGAGGAGAGGAGGATGACTCGGAGGACTGGCCGAGCATGTAGACAGAGAGAGTCGGAAGAGAGTCTCAGTGAAGTGTAGGGTAGGCTGCGGATGAGACGGACGGTTGTGCAACTGTAAATAGGTTGGCTGACAAGTCTGTGTGAGCCGCCTGATGGGGTGGGGGCTGTAAGCTTTGTGATGGGAGAGAAGCACAGTTTTAAACAAGTTGATGAGTGGTAGGGCATCACGAGGCAGCAAGCGGAGGAGCGGGACTGGGCAGATGCTAGGAGAAGGTGACATGGCGTCATAGCTTAGTAGTTAGCAATGTCTCTACTTTATTGGAATATGCATATTGTTGCTTAAACAGCAGATCTACTTGCTTAGTTGCTTGCACTAAGGGAAATGGACCAGGCCAGGGCCAGCCACTAGGTATTAGGTGACTGTGAGGAAGATGTCATCCTACCTGCCTGAATTATTAACATTCCTTTATGTGTCGTTTTCATAGGCTGAACTCTGAGTAGTAGTAGTAACAGTTGCCTGTGACAGCATTCCATACTGTCTGTGTCTTGGTTCCCATCACTAGAGAAGCAGTACACAAACTGAACAAGCATACTGATGGGCAAAAGATTGGTGGGAGGTTTTGTCTAATGATTGGTACATATGCCTTAGCAATGTGAAGCAAATCAGAGTTTGTATGTCAGCCTACCTAATGACGTGGATGGCTGCCAAGTCGGCATCTCACATGTCACCATATCAGCATACCAGGTTCGGTGACTGACTTGTGCTGAAGGGCACTGCAGGGAGTTGGTAAGGACTGAGCACCTGCACACTGTTCTCCTTTCCTCTCCTGCACATGCAAAAGTGAGTCAGTATGTCACTGGCCATCAGTGATCGTCACATCACGCAAGTATAAACACGATGGATTCTGGACCATACTCCCCGAGGAAGGACACAGTGTCACATGCACAGGACTGCACTCTACTGCTGGGGAAAATGGAGTCCCTCCAACATCGTCATGAGGAACCGCTTATACTCAGTGAGATCAGCATCAGAGGAGATATGAGTGGAAGTGTCCTCTTCCCCTGAGGAGGAAGTCGGTGATGTGGATGGACTCTGTACAGGGTGCAAGGGTAAGAGGTGTAAAAAACATCTCATCCACGGCCCTAAAGTCGATGGGAATGCACTTGCTGTTGCCCTATACTGTTCCAACATGAGGGGTCCAGGGGGCCAGAGAGTCGAGGGAAAAGGGGAGGAGGAGGCAGAGAGGTAGGAGGAGGAGCAGAATAGTACTCAGAGACCGACGCCCTTACACTATGGCCGTAGTAACAAGCAGGGATGCCTCTTGAGGGAGGGGACTGTGCTGCCCAGCCACCGACTGCTGCTCAACCCGCCCTGAGCGAACAGAGTGGTACCCTGGGGGGGGGGACCCCTGGTGAGGAGACCAGAGTCGTACAGACCAGAAGGATGGCTCCTTTCCCCACCAACAGCACAGCCCCAACCCCTAGCAAGACAGGCTGAGGCCACCGGGACAGAACAGGATGCATGATGGGGCCCCCCAAAGACCTGAGCCAGAGGACCAGGACCTGCCCCACAAAAGAGGCCCTATGTTGGCCACCGCTCTGAGGAAGGGAAGAAGAGAAAAACCGGCACCCTGGTTGACTTCCAGTTCCTCCTTGGACTCCGCATCAGTGCCAACAACCGAAGCAGCACCAACAACAAAAATGTCACAAGGGTGGTGCTGTCACTCGAAGCAGCCCTGACCATGGCACCACTCCCGGAGACAGCACCATACTCAGAGGCTGCAATGAACGTGGCACCAGTCTCAGAGGCAGTGCCGAGCACAGTACTGACCTCGGAGGCAGCACCGATCATGGTGCTGTCACCACAGGTGGTGCTGAAAGCAGTGCCACTCTCTGGCATGGCATTGAAGGCCTCCACAGCACAGACAGAGGGAGAGGCAGTATCGTGGATAGTGTCAGTCCGAGAAGAGGGCAAGGGAGAAAACCTCCTACTGGGTCCGAAGAGCGTCCGAAACTCTGGAGAGCTGGGCTGCCAGTCTGGATCATCCCGGCCATCCTCCGATTCTGAGGAGGAGACCACGGAGATCCTGAGAGAGGCAACCCCGGACACTCTACCTGTCCTGGCACTTGAGACAGCGTCAGGAGGGGACCCAGTGGCAACAGTGGCACCACCTCGCTCACCAGCACTGGGATCGATGCCAGGAGCCAAGGCCATGCCAGCCAAAGCTACCGAGGGAACTGCTGATGTAGGCCCCACACACAGTTGAGGTCTTGACAGCGGGACAGCCCAGTTCTCCAATAGGGAACTAGGCCACGATGGATGCCGGCCCCCTGGAGACCGACTGTCCACCTGACCCCTTGCTCAGGTTTCCAGTCTCGTCGAGACCCGAGATAGCAGAGGTCTTCTCTCCTCCAGTGCAAATAGCAGCTCGGGGAGGCCAGGGGAAGGGCCCAGAGATGTTACCTTGGTAGCCCTCATACGATACTGACCACTGAATGTTGGGGGGACCCTCCCCAACCACGCAGCTAACTAACATGCAGAAATCCAAGGAAAAACAGGTGTTGCATGTACCCATATCATGGTTTGGCCCCAGGCAAGTAAAAAAATGGTCATGCTGGTCTGTTACGGAGAAAAGACTACTACAGGGGCACCGACACACTGGGGTAGTCTCCGCCTTTGAAGAGCATTTTTGTCCCAAATCGGACATGACTGGCTGCATAAAGTAATAAAAAAAGAAAGAACTTGCTCGTAAAATAAGAAAACAGTGCTGAAAACGGCATCAAGTGACTGAACCAAATGAACAGAACTTTGGAAATAGAACTTCCTAGAAGTTATGGCTGTGCTCCCATGGAGTCGTCCTGCCTCAAAAGCAGGAAAAACAGAACAGGGATGGTGCAGAGGCCAGCATCCATTACTGGTCAATTTGTCAGTGCCAAGTATCACATTAGCCTCGAGGGTGGCGCCTTCCCCGATCTCGGCCCCTCCACTTGTGACATCGCGCCTTGACTACTATAACTCCCTTCACCTAGGGTTTCCTGGGGTTAATATCCACCGCTTGCAGCTAGTGCAGAACGCCGCAGCACATTTATTGACTGGGTTTCTAGGAGAACTCACATTACCCTAGTGCTGCGCGATCTGCACTGGCTGCCTGTTTAGTGGCGGATCACCTTTAAAGTAGGTCTATTAACTTACAAAGCCCTACATGGACAAGGTCCAGACTACTTGAAAGAGGTTCTGGTTCCCTACACCCCTTTGTGACAGCTCCGCTCGGCTGTCGAGGGGTTGCTGGAGATTCCGAGGGTTAGTCTAAAGTCATCTGGTGCTCGCGCCTTTGGGTTTGTTGCCCCTACCCTCTGGAATTCTCTACCCTGTCAGCTAAGGGAGTGCAGGACAGTGGGGTACTTTAAGCAGGCACTGAAGACCTTTTTGTGGGGTAAAGACTATCCCAAATTTCTTTGATTTTATTGGTATTTACGGTATTTTCTAATTTTATCTAATTGTGCAGCGCATCGATATTTGAAAGACGCTATATTAAATAAAGTTTATTATTATTTTTATTACTAGAGGACAGCTGAAAAAGCTTTTAGCTATAAGCTTCCTGTGGGGTCCTGGGTCTTCTGGCTCAGACCCCACCAGTAATGAATGGTGAAGTTCAATACAGGTAACATCTTGTCTTTTCACATGAACTGGTTCAGATCATGCAGATCCAGTTTTGGGCACTACTCCACTACCACCAATCCATTTCGGGACCAGAGAATACCTGGACATGTAACACTGACCGGCCAGGGTGTCTGGGACATGGGTTATTGCCCCTTTTGTAAGGAGCTGAGCGATGTCCAACCTTAGGGTGGGCAGCATGTCCTGAGGCACCCTGGTGTCTTGTGACGCATGGAGGTAGTAAGGCAGGTGAGTCTCAAAGTCCAGAGGCAATCCTCTGCCCAGTACATCCAACACCCACTTGTCCATTGTGATAGTGGACCAACATGGCAAGAAGTGACATAGCCGGCCTCCAAATGGGAGAGCAGTCAAGGACAGGTAGAGGGACGTAGCTCCCCAACCCATCAATGGGTAGCCTATGCAGCATCACTGGCAGCTGCTGCCAGAAGGGTACCACTACCCCTGCTTCTCTCCTTTTTCTGACCCTAGCCCCTGGACTTCTGCTTGGGGTGCCAGGCCTAGTACTGTCCCTGCTGGGGCTGCTGCTGAGGAGGCTGTGACCGAAAGGACCAGTACTGGAAAGCCTGTATCTTTGGCTTCTTTTTCTGGTCTTTCTGGGAAGAAGTCACCGAATCCTGGGTGGCAATGGACTTCTCAATGCAGGTGAGCTGTCCTTCCACCCCAAGGCTGAAGACATCACTGCTCAAGAAAAGGACATCTGCCAGCTTATGCTGGGTGTCTGCCATAAAGGTTGACAGATGCAGCCAGGCCCTGTGATGCATGGAGATAGCTGCTGTTACAGCATAGGCACAGGAATTGCCCATGTCCAAGGCTGTATGGAGCTGGTGTTTAGCCAGCGACTGACCCTGGCCTCTGATGAGCTGCACTGTCAACTGCTGTTAAACAGGGAGCTGAAGAAGGACTACGTCAAAAAAGTACAGTTACGTAAGAACTTACTGTAACAGTAGATCTTCAAGAGAGGCTCTTGCAGTAGGTCTTCACATATAGCACTGACCAGCCAGGCGTCAGGACCCCATGGAAAAATTTCTAGCTAGCAGTCTCTGGCAGGGGATCGCCCCCACGTCAGGTGACCGACGTCATGTGACGTCAGTATAAAGGAGCGGTCCCCCACGCCCGCCTTCCAGTTCTTTCCTGCCAAGGGCCAAAAGAGCCAAGACGAGAGAGAAGAGGATATTCCCCCTATGGAAATGGAGCCAAAAAAGCTTAGGGGGATTAAAGGCAATACCTACTGCAAGAGCCTCTATTGAAGATCTACTGTTATGGTAAGTTCTTACGTAACTGTACTACCTTACTTCTAGAGGGCTCTTGCAATAGGTATTCACATACAGGACTGAGTCCCAAGCAGTCTGGAACAAGGAAAAGCACTCGGGAGGAGGAAAACTATCCACAGCCTGGAACCTCGAGCTGAACGGGTCTTATGACAGAAGACCTTGAAGCACAGGCAGCCCGAAGCTTGATCTACGGCGAGAGGCAATGTCCAAACTGTAGTGTTTTGTAAAGGTATGGACAGAAGTCCAAGTTGCGGTTGCGCACATGTCTGCCGCTGACACATTCTTGAAACAAGACGAAGGGGTAGCTACTCCTCTGGTAGAGTGACCTCTGACTTGACCTGGCAGGGTCTTGTTGTACTTGTCATAACAGAAAGTTATACAGTGAGACAACCATTTTTACAGGCATTGCCTAAAAACAGCATTGCCTTCTCTTTTGTGAGCAAAAGAGACAAAAAGCGGATAGGTTTTCCTGAGATCCTTAGTTCTAGAGATACTCCCTTGATTGCAGTGTTGCGTAAAGAAAGCGGGTAGCTCAATGGATTGATTCAGCATGGATTCAGCCACCACCTTAGGGAGAAATTTTGGGTTGTTGCCTAGAGCCACACGTTCCTTGTGGAAAATCAAGTAAGGGACTTTGCACACCAGGGTCTGAAGCTCGGAAATGCGTCGAGCAGAAGTAATGGCCATGAGAAAGAGTGTCTTCCAAGAAAGAAACTTTAAATCTGCTGTAGCTGCCAGCTCAAAGGGAGGCAGGGTAAGCTTCTCCAGAATTAAATTCAAGTCCGGGGGGGAGGGGCAGGAATGCGTATGAGGGGTCTCAAATGGAGAACCCCACTTAGGAAGGTCTTGGAGACTTCCAATTGAGCAAAAGTCCTGTCCCCGAAGGGAATATGGTAGGCTGAAATCGCTGCCATGTGGACCTTTAATGAGGAATGGCTGAGACCCGGATTGAAGAGATGGCGCATGTAGTCCAGGACTCTATTGGCTGGGCAAGAGAAAGGTTTGAATTCCTTTGACATGGCCCAAATTGAAAATCGTTTCCACATCATGGCGTAGGTGAACCTGGTGGAAGGCTTTCTGGCCTCTACCAAGATGTCCGCTACGAGTGGAGAAACCCCAAAGTGGGCTTTTGCTATGTCTGCAGGAACCACGCATGCAAATGAAGGGCTTTGAGACCTGGATGAACAAGGGTTCCCTGATCCTGGGTCAATAACTGTTGGGACAGAGGAAGAGGAAGTGGAAGTTCCTCTGAAAACTGTTGCAGAAGAGAGAACCAAACTTGCCTGGGCCAGAAAGGAGTGATGAGAATCATTCGTGCCCCCTCTGATCTGAGTTTGTTCAGGACTCTCAGAATTAAGGGAATAGGAGGGAAGGCATAGATGAATCTGTCCCTCCAAGCGAGAGATAGAGCATCCCGCCAAAAAATGTTTCGCCCTGAAGTGAGAGAGCAGAAAGCGGGAAGTTTTGCATTTTGGGGAGATGCAAAGAGGTCTATCTGAGGCATTCCCCAATGCAGAAAGATGTAATTTACAACCTCTTGATCCAGTTCCCATTCATGGGCCCTGGCTGAGGACCAAGTGAGTTGGTCTGCCAGCGTGTTTTCCACTCCCAGAATGTGAATGGCAGTGAAGTGAAGTGAAGTGAAGATGGTGCTGGGTTACCCAGACCCATGCCCTCATCACTTCCTGGCACAGAGGGTAGGAACGCGTTACTCCCTGCTTGTGGAGATACCAAACCACACACATGTTGTCTGTTTGTATGAGAAGATGACCAGCAAGGATGAAGGAGCGCAGAGCCTAAAGGGCATAAAGGACTGCTCTTAGTTTGAGCACATTTATGTGCAGATTTTGTTCGAACCGGGACCAGCCGCCCTGAGTCCTGTGAGACCCGAGATGGTCTCCCCAGCCTTCGCCTGATGCATCTGTCGTCAACGTCTGGAAGGGGGGTTCGATGTTGAAGTGAACTCCCTAGCACAGGTTCTATTGTACCATCCACCATTGTAAGTCCCTGATCATGGGATCGGAAACTAGTACCTCTTGGTCTAGATCATCCATGGTTTGGTCCCAATGACACCGGGGCGTCCATTGAGAGATCCTCATATGAAGCAGAGCATGTGGGACTGTCAGAATGGCAGCCACCATTAGCCGCAGGAGGCGAAGGACTGACCTGGCTCCAACCCTTCTGCAACTGGACAGGAGACAGGCTTGAGTCTGAAGGGTGTCCACCCTGTCCAGAGGCAAAAAGGCTTTGCCGATGGTCATGTCCAGAATCGGCCCTATAAACTGGAGGCATTGGCAAGGGACCAAATGGGACTTTGCCTGGTTGATGGTGATACCCAGGTTGGTGAAAACCTGGAGGGTAAGGGACAGAGAGTGCAGGAGTTCCTCCCTGGATGGGGCCGCCCGGAGCCAATCGTCCAGGTATGGGAATACCTGAACTCCCTTGGTACGCAGGTGGGCCGCTACCACAGACAGGCATTTGGTAAATACTCCGGGGTGGGGGCTAAGGAAAGACCAAATGGGAGGGCCCTGAATTGGTAGTGGTCCCCCGAAAGCAAAAATGGAGGAATTTATGGTGGGACGGGCATATGGGGATATGCAGGTAGGCATCCTGCATGTCCAAAGCGCACAGCCATTGTCCCTGCCGAAGAAGCAGCAAAAGGCTCTGCAAAGAGAGCATTCTGAAGCATTTGTACTCCACAAACATGTCTAAAATAGGTCTCACGTCTCCCGTCTTCTTTGGAACTAGGAAGAAATGGGAATAATAACCCGTCCCCAAAGGTGGTTGGGGACTGGTTCAATCCTCGCCTTCGAGAGAAGGGAAGTGATTTTATCTAGGACCAGAGGAAGATGTTGCAGGAAGTAAGACGCATGGAGGGGTGGTCTTTGGGGTGGTTTCTGTAGAAACTCTATTGGAGTGTCCTGCTGACATCAACTGGAGCACCCAAGCATCTGACGTTATCCTCTCCCAGCCTGGCAGATGGGAGGAGAATCTCCCCCCGACGGTTCCTCTGGAGCCTCCAGAGGCAGTGGGAGAGGTGAGGACTCAGGAGGTCTGGGGCAGTGCAGCAGCCGAGGCTCCCGCAACTTTTTTGGTAGGGGGAGTCTTGGTTGCTGGAGGGGGCCCGACATTTGTTGGCCCGTTTGCCCTGTGGTTTTGGTTTCTGTCGGTTCCGTCTACTAAAGGGATGTTGCTGCCCCTGAGGGGGTCTGTACATAGAGTTGACAGACTTAAGTGCAGTGCCCTTCTACTGCAGTTCGGTAATGATGTCCTTGACATCACCCCCAAACAGCATCGAACCCCGGAAGGAAGCATCCTGGATAGCGGATTGCACTTCAGGGGCCAAACCTGACACACGGAGCCAGGTATGATGCCGAAGGCCTAAGGTGAAAGCCGCCGAGCTCCATACAGCTATGTCCACTGCGTCGTAAGTGGCACAAAGCACATGCTGACTGGCCAAACTAGCAGAATGGACAAGATCCGCCACTTCCTGCTTAGTCTTGGACTCAGGAAGGGAGTCTAATTTGGATTCCACCTCATTAAGGATGGTCTTTGGTAATCCCCCATATGTGCTACTTAATTCAGGGCCCTAATACCCAGGGTAGAAGAAGAAGCGATCTTCTTCCCATATTGGTCTAGAAGTCGGGATTCTTTATCAGGCGGAGACGAGCTGAGGTGTTTTGGATTTGCGGAGCGGCCGTGAGTGGCACTAATGACGACCAAATCGCCTTGGGGTGTAGGTTCAAAAAAAATCTACTCCCTCAGAAGCCTGATATAGTCGGTTTGCCTTTCTCGGAAGGGGGGCTAATGTGGAAGGTTGTTTCCAAATAGTGGAAACAAGATCCGCGTGAGGCTCTGTCCAGGGTGGAATCAATATAGGAGCATTCTCAGGCAGAGCTAAGTGGGCAGTGAGCTTTTTACGCTGTGGATCTGGCTCCAGTGATTGCCACTGGTGGACTTCCTGGATTTTCCTCATTAACTCCAGAAATTAGGGATCCTCTGGAGGAGACTCCGGAGGGGTCCTTGGCCTAGGGCAATCTGGAGTACGTGGCTCATCATCCGGATCAGAGCATCCCTCTCAGTCCGAGTTGGACATCTCCGACGAAGATGAGGAAGACTCCTCCTCACGTGGGGAGGGACGCCCTTGGGAGTTCCCAGACGGTGACTCCCAGACTCCTGGCGCCAGAGAGCTCTCCTCTGGTGCTGGGTAAGGGGAAGGAGTTCCATCTCCGACGCAGGATCCTGCAAGGGTCCGCGTCAGGTAGAGATGACCCCACCTCCCTGGTCAGTTGAACCTTGGCCTCAGCCCACCAGAAGGCCAGAGTACCTTCCAAACTCGGCGGCTGGGGGGGCGTGGCGGAGAGGAGGAGGAGGAGGAGGAGAGGGGGATATGGATACTGAGGATATCTGTAGAAAGAGTAGCCATAACCCAATGGCGGGTATTGAGGCGCTTGGTACTGCAGTGTCAACTATTGTGGCATCCGCTACTGCAACGCCGGACACTGCGGAGCCAGGATATGGCGGCACCGGGTACTGAGGTGTCAGATACCCGGGAGCCAGGAGCTCTGGAGGAACAGATGGACCTGGCAAAGGCCCAGCTGGTGAGCCAGGCAAAGGAAAAGCTGGCCCTGCGGGTGTCGGTCCCAGCGTAGGAATGCTGTCCGGTAAGGGAACATCAGCCAGCATCGGGTAGGCCAGTGTCGGGTAAGTCAGCGTCGGGGCCGGCATCTGAGGGTCCAGCGTCAGGGTGTCTGGTCCCAAAGGAGGGGGCCCTGACGGCAGCGTATCCAGATCCAATGTGACAACTGGAGAGGGGGATTAGAAACCCCAGGGGTCAGCAGAGGAGATGCAGGGACCTCGGAGGGCAGTGCAATGCGCTGCAGGGAACCTGAAGCGTTGGATCGATCGAGAGGGTCCAGCACAGGCTCCTTGGCTGGGTGGGCGTCAGTAGGGCTGACATCCGGCTTATTGGACGGATCTGGGCGGGTGTCGGAGGGGCCGATGTCCGACTTGTCAGGTCCCTAGTCTGAGGAAGGTCACGCTGGAGATGTAACCTTGTCCGGTGAAAGTTGGACTGTGTGCCCTCTCGAAGGAGCAGGTATCTTAACAGTCTTGTCCATGCGGGTGCCGGTGGCACCAATGTCCGACTTAGCGGACCCACTCAAACCCGAGGACCGTGTGGTGGAAGTGGCCCTACCGAGAGAGGAGGCCTCCTTTTCCCCAGAGGCTTCCGAAGGGCCCGCGCGCGAGCCAGACGGGAGGGGCGACACTTTCTTGGACACCACCAAGATGGTCATCATGGAGCGTTCCCCCGGAGGGGATGTTACCTTCAATGCTGTGACTCCTCCTGGAGCCGCAGTAGCCGTGGAAGCCGATTCCCACTCCTGATGCTTCTTCTTATCCCGTTTCTTCTTATGACCTTCGGGGGAAGTGAACGCCTGCCTGCCTCAACTTCTTTAGCTCCTTCTCCATGGATGCCATTTTTTTCTTCAGAATATGGGCTTCTAGGGACTGCTGCCTTCTTTTCCAGGTAATGGGAGTTAAATTGTTGGCAGTGTTGGCACTTCTCCACGGGGTGGTCTGGGCCCAGACAGAAGAGGCACAAGAAATGGCTGTCCATGTGTGGCAGTTGAGAGCCACATGAGTCGCACTTATGTTTATGCAATTCGGAGGGCATTGGGGATGACATACACAGTGAATTGAACAGATAGTCGAAAAAAGAGAAAAAAACGAAGTAGAAAAGTTCAAAAACTAGACCAATGAACAACTGATGAGCATTGAACTCTAGCGCGTGGAACTTTCACAAGCCGCCAGCAGGAAAGAACTGGAAGGCGGGCGTGGGGGACCACCCCTTTATACTGACGTTGCATGACATCGGTCACCTGATGTGGCGCCGGTCCCCCGCCAGAGAATGCTAGCTAGAAATTTTTCTGTGGGATCCTGACGCCTGGCGGGTCAGTCTTATATGAGAATACCTACTACAAGAGCCCTCTTGAAGTAAGATCTCCCATTATGGAGTGACCCAAGTAAGCCATCATCACAGCATAGCTAGCCTGGTGGAAACCCAGAGATGCTGCAGCATATACCTTTTTAGCAGCATGGTCAATCCTGTGAGACTCCTTACCAGAGGTTTATCCACATCCACCTGGTGTCTGTATTTACTTGAACACTGAATCTATGCCCAACCCCTCCACGGAGTGGTGGTCTGAAAATCCTGTAAAAGAACCTATGGGGAACATACACTTGTTGACCATGCTGGCAGTGGGTGCTGGAAAGTCTCAGGGCATGTCCCAAGATGGCCTCAGCTACAGGGAAGGTAATGACAGGGATCTGTCCCAGTCCAAAGTGTCAGTGAGGAGATACTGAGCCCTCTTTTGGACTGGTTCAAGCGGGACCAACATGGATTCTGAAATGAGTCAGAGAAGCCCCACCCCCCACCCCCAAAAGGATAATGGGTCATGCTCAGTGGTAAACTCTTCAACCGAGCTTTGGACGAAGAGGGGAGTCTCAGAGAAAGCCATGGACTCTGGATTCCAATTGTCTAAAGACTCCTCGAAACAGCCCTTGTCTGTTTCTCACCATGGAGCTCCCGGGACTCCTCTCCTGGAGTGATCTTCACCAACAACCAGCCTGAGAAGCCGGTAGCTGAGTGGCTGGCCTCCTTAGCTGGAGCTCCCACCTTTGGTTGCAGTGGTGGTGGCTCCACCCAAAGAGGTGAGGAAGCAGCTATGGTGTGGATTGGTGGGGGTCCAGGAGATCAAACATCCAGGGGTGGAGGCCTACCCTGCTTAGCAATAGCTCACTGCTATCTTGCGGCAGTGCCTCTCCTCACCCGAGGATGAGGAGGTTGAGGAATGTCAACTACGATGCCTTCCAGTCGAGCGAGGTCAAGAGTGGGAACACCTTGACCACTGACTGATGGTGATAAGTGCATTCTGGCTGGTTGCTGTAGACCATGTGCTTGCCCACCTTCAGCAACACAGGCATGGAAGACCCAACCTCTGGTGGAGGCTGCTACCATTGAATACCAGACAGGGACACCGACTGGACCACAGGAGCACCAGGGTCTGCAAGATCAATTCCTCTACCTCGTCAACAGTTGGTTGACAGGCTCGAGAAAAAACTATGTGACCTGCTTGACCGGAGTTGAAGTTGACTGGCTCAACAGAGGAATCGAAGATCCCTTGACCTACCCAACCTGCCCACCAGCTGAGGGGAGCTTGACAGCCGTTGATTGCTCCCAGTCCCGTGACTGGCATTACATGGTGGGCAGGGCTCCCCTCCAAGATTTGGATGCCAAACACATTTCTCAGAACTCTCTGGTGAATGACCCCTCTGATGCTGGCCCCAGAGAACAGTGCTGAGACCAAGGAGGTGCCTGTTGCTGCAGCTGCTGCTTCTGCCTCAAGGGCCGCAAGTTGTTCAGCCAACCTGGTCACAGCTGAGGCCTTCTTACAACCCTTAGGGTAGTCCTTCAGATCCTGCTCCGAAGGACTACCCAGTGAGAGCCGGAGCTTCCTGTCCTCAAAGGACCCTCGAATCAAGCTTTTGCAAAAGATGCATCCATCCACGTTTTGTTGCCCACCCAGGCAGTACACTTATGTGCCATGTGGATTGGTGACCGACATCTTCTGCTGGCACTGCACACTAAATGTGAACAATAGCTTCCTTTGCTCCATCGTCAATCACTGGATGAAGTCAACGAAACTGTACAAATAAACACTAGAAGTATCGAAAACTTTGGAGATAAAGTTCGCTTACGGTGCAGTAAGCCTAAGGGGGAGCCGCAAAAGAGGTCACCTTCCAGCGGAAAGAAAGATCTGATGTCACAAGGTGGAGTCAAGGGACATATGACCCAGGTGGTAGGAGACGCTTACCTTAAAGACGTCTGGCCAATAACATTGTTCCGATGGAACTACAAGAGTGTGAATAAGTGAACCAAATGCACACCCCTTCAACATTACCATTAAGTACAAGATAAAACTCGACAAGACCCATGACCCAAGGCTAAGTTAAAGGGTGTTTGCCAAAAAGTAAAAAAAAACACAAAGACAGATGTACAGTATAAAGACTAGTCTTACATAAGAGAGGGAAAAAAAATCCCTGACAAAGAGTTAGTCTTGAAACATTAGCTCTTCCCTCATAGTCTCCCTACCAATCGATTTTCAGTCACCCGTGAGTTGATTTGAGTTGTGTCTTCTCTATGCAGCTAGCCCTACTATGAGGATTTCTCTGCAAGTACCAACTATTTCAATGAAAAAGAAAGTCTGACATATAATGTACCGGACTGGCCAAGTCAGATATTGCTTCCTGTATTCCCTGCTGACCAAGATGTTCTTTATTGTATGTTTTCTAAAAGACAACCTCAACACAAAAACACTGAGGCTAAGGTTACTCGGGAATGCAAGGGCAATAAAACCAAGTTTCAAAGAAATATAAAATCACATATATTCCAATAATGCAAAGCATCTTGCCTTGGTAAGTATGTGTAAATCACCATATCCATTTGTGTTAATGTTCTTGGGTCTTTTAGACTGCTTTCCTATTTTGGCTCATCATGATGATCCAAACCCACAAAACAATCAAATGGTTGGTTCTCCCTTCCTTGGGGTTAAGATAAAGATGAGACACACTGATGAGTCCCGAGAAGCACGAAGTAAAAAAAATTACCATAGTAATGTTGTTTCTTCTAATGGAGTCTTGCTGTATTCTGACTATATGCAGTTAGCCCCAGCACTTGAACTGCTCCAGAGAGGAAAGGGTTAACTCTATGCAGGAGCATAGCATGTTGAGCTCAAGCTTAGTTTTCAAACCTCTGTCTCTAGTACATATCAATGTAACCATCAGATTCTTATTAGCATTATACTAACTAATAGCTACAGAAATTGTTTTAAATTTTAGGCCACCAGCAACAAATGCTTGGGTCCAAAAAGACTCCAGTCGAGAACTCAAGAAGAACCATATGTAGACAGCGAAAAATGCAATAACAATAACATAAAACAAAAAGACCATACCCGGCCAGGAAGGGTACAAAGGTACACCTCTGGGGTGCAACACTGTACCTGCCACCCCACAACCCAAAAGACTAGGTTCTGAGAGGGGAAGCAGGGAGGGAGGGAGGTCAGAATACAGCAAGAGTCCATTAGAAGAAACAACATTACTAAGGTAAGTAATTTTTTCTTTAAACAACATGAAGTCTTGCTGTATTCTGACTATATGACTCATCATGCCCCCTGAGGGAGAACAGAACCACTTTGGGAACAGGCTCGCAGTATTGGTGTGCCAAACCTAGCATCACTCCTAGTCTTGGTGTTCAGAGAGTAATGGTTGGTGAATGTATGAACTGTTTTCCAGGTGGCTGCTTTACAAATTTCCACCAAGGTAATATCCCTAGCTGCTGCCAGGGAGGCAGCTGTACCCCTGGGTGAGTGTGCTCTCAGGCCTGAGGGGAGGGGCTCATTCCCCAATTTTGAATAGCAGAATTGAATACAGAAGATAATACACCTGGTAATAGAGCTTTTAGTGGCAGGTCTACCTTTTCCTACTTCTCCATAAGTAAGAAATAACTGGGTACAATCATTCCTATGGGTCTTAGTATGCTCTATATAATAGCTAAGTGCCCTCTTCACATCCAGACTGTGCCACCTTCTTTCCCCTGAGGAAGAATGGTCAGTGAAAAACACAGGCAGAGACATAGATTGATTCAGATGAAAATCTGAAACCACTTTAGGAAGAAACTTTCTATTCGTCCTAAGGACCACCTTATTCCTGTGGAAGGAAATGAAGTCAGGTTCAAATGACAGAGCCTGCAATTCTCTGATTCTCCTGGCAGAAGTAATGGTTACCAGGAAGACAGTCTTCCAAGTCAAGTACTTAAGCTCAGCTGAGGATAAAGGTTCAAAGGGGGGCTGCATAAGCTGTGCAATGCAGACATTCAAGTCCCAAGCAGGAGTAAGGTCTCTGAAGGGAGGATTAATGTGAACCAGACCTTTGAAAAACTTATTAAACACAGGATGAGATGCCAGAGCATATCCCTTCCCTGCAGAAAGAAAAGCAGAGACAGCTGCCAAATGCACTTTAAGGGTAGCAGGCCTGAGGCCTAAGCTATTAAGATGAAGCAGATAATCCAGGGCTGTAGCAATGCTCGTAGAGCCTGGTTGTATGTCTCTCTCAGAACACCAAATACTGAATCTTTTCCATTTAGAATTATAAGTTTTTCTGGTGGAAGGCTTTCTGGAAACCTTAAGGATATCCATTACCCCTTGTGAAAGATGCAGACCTGCATACTTCAACTCTGCAAGAGCCAAGCCTTGAGCCTGAGAGACCAAAGACTGGGATACCAAATCCTCCCCTGAGAGGAGGTCAGAAGATCGTGCCTCCTGGTCAGAAACAGAGGAATTAAGACTGTCAGGGACAGCAGCAGAGGATACCATGGTTGCCTGGCCCAGTCTGGAGCCACTAGGATTACTGTGCAGCGTTGAGACCTGATCTTGATCAGTACTCTGAATACCAGTGGAAAAGGAGGGAAAGCATAAAGAAACCTGCTTGTCCAGTCTAACAGGAGAGCATCTAGAGGAACAGTCCCCAGGACTGGAGGTCTGCAGCAGAATAGAGGACGTTGATGATTGTCTGGGGCTGCAAAGAGAGCTATCTGTGGAGTGCTCCATCTCCTGACAATTACCTGAAGGACATGAGAATTCAGGGACCACTCGTGGTGACCTTGAGATATTTCATTTAGAGCATCTGCCAGTACATTGTCCTTCCCTGGAAGGTGAACTGCTGTTAGAAAAGTTTGAAGAGAATAGGCTAGTGACCCATACCTTCATAGCTTCTGTGCACAAGGCCATGGACCAAGTGCCCCCTGCTTGTTTATGTACCACATTGAAGTGGTGTTGTCTGTTCTGATCTGCACCACTTTCCCTTTGACTGATTCTGAGAATGCCTGAAGGGCTAGATACACAGCTCTGAGCTCCAGAAGACTGATGTGAAGGAAAGACTACTGCTGTAACCAAGTACCATGTGCAGTGAGAGTCCCTAGGTGGGCTCCCCACCCCAGGAGAGAGGCATCTGTGGTCAGGACCACTCAAGATGCTTGACTGAGAAATGGGACACCCTGTCTGAGACTGTCCTGATCCAACCACCACTGGAGGGCTTGGACAAGAGTCTGAGTCACTGGAATCAGTTTGGTGAAAGAATCCTTTTTCTGAGACCAAAAATACCTTAAATGGCATTGAATGTCCCTCATCTGGAACCTGGCTCCCTGAACCAGTGCAGTGGAAACTGCCATGTGGCCTAGGAGCTGAAGAAAATGTCTGGCTGAATGAGACACCAGAGGTCAGAAAGAAGAAGCCAGATCTGTAAGGGCCTTTATCCTTGAGCATGGGAGGAAGCCCTTGCCTGAACAGTATACGGCTCTATCCCTATAAAGGTAAGGAGCTGTACTGGTTTGAGAACTGACTTGGATAGACTGAGAAGGAATCCCAGAGAACTTTGAAGATTCTGGGTGACCTCTACAGCTGACTTGAATTGGTCTGAAGACTGGCCTATAATAAGTCAGTCGGATAGATATGGAAAGACTGAGATGCCCTGCCTTCTCAGGGAGGCTACCACTAGTGCTAGACATTTTGGGAACACCCTTGGGGCAGATGTCAGGCCGAAGGGTATGGCTCTGAACTGGTAATGATCTGAGGGCCACTCGAACCTGAAGTACTTTCTGTGGGAGCACCTGATAGGAATATGAAAATAGGCATCCTTGGGGTCCAGGGAAGCTAGCCAGTCCCCTGGCCTCAGAGAGGGAAGAATTATTCCCAGAGTCACCATTTTTATGTTTGCTTGCACGCATGTGCAAGAAAGGAAAATTACGTACCTACCGTAATTCTTGATCTTCTCTTGTATCTTCACCATTCATTACTTCCTGGGTGTAAGCCGGAGGCGCGCACCCGTCACGGGAGCTTTTTTTTTTTTTTAATTGCCTAACGGCCCCGCCCTCGAGAGCGACGTCATACGTCATGCGCGAGGGGCGGCCGTTAGTAGCGACCGACTCCTCCTCCAACTCAGTTCTGTGAGCCGGAGAGGCAAAAGAGAAAGCAGAAAATATAGATAGCGAGGCAAGATAGCCGAGGGATAGCAAAGCAAGGAAGAATGAACTGAAAAAGGAATAAGCCGATGGAGGAAGGACAGAGGAGATAAGAACATCCCTAATCTAGGGACTGCAGGGCCTCCTTACCTGGGCGACTCTAGGAGGAGAGATGAGTAAGGAAATGAGAAAATAGAAGAAGAAGAAGAAAGAGAAGAGAGAGATGGGATGTTGAAGGGACCAGAATGCCCAACGAGCATAGTTAGCTTGTAGCTGAAGGCCTCGACTTAAAGGGAAAGCAAGAATCCCCGAGATAGAGCTGAAGAGAAGGTTCACCGAACCCGCTTAGACAGACTCCAGGAGGGCATAGTCCTTATCTTCAACATGCCATTGTTCATGACACCCGCCTCCGGCTCCTGGTCGCGGAGGCCTTTAACTGGAGGACACCCGAGGAGGGAGAATAAACCCCGCAGCATGAGAGTGCTGCTCAGGGGTTTAGAAATGGAAAATGCAAGCCTTTCAGGCGCTTCAAGACAGAAATGGGACTCAGACTGACTGGCTAAGGCAGGCCAAGGCTTAGGCTGGTTAGGATTGATATGGTCACAGAGTTTATTGGTAAAATTGTCCAGGAGGACACTTAAGGAGAAACCAATAGCAAAACAGCGAAGGAAAGCCTACCTTCCATTTGCCTTCTTGTTTGATTTCTCCTTTGACTAGATGCATGACCCAGATACCAAGATGCCTATAGCAGCTCTGAGAGAGTTCCCCGGCATTTTTTTTTTTTTTTGTTAAAAAGAAGAAAGGAACAGACGATTGCTCTCTGCTCTGCAAGGCAAGAATAGAGGGGGAAGATTTCAGGGCAACTATCTGAACACGGGATTGCAGGATCAAAACTGAATAGCCTGAGCCAGACCAAAAAACCCCAGAGGTATCTTGCCAGAAGAATAGCAAGAGATAGTAGTGCAGTCTGATCGCCAATGCAATCCACGAGATGGCCCATGAATCTTAGAGTAAGTAATTTTTCTGGGTGTAGAACCCTTCCCCCCCTTAAGAAAGAACTTTTTTTTTTTTTTTTAATTTTATTTTTTTTTTGGAAAAATTAAGGAATTTTCCCCTATATTTTATAAACAAAGAGAAAATGCACAGAGATGAAGGAGACGGGAGGTGGAGAAGCCACAGGAAGAGGCCACTGAGGGGATGGTGGGTGGGTGTAAGTAATGAATGGTGAAGATACAAGAGAAGATCAAGAATTACGGTAGGTACGTAATTTTCCTATCTTCCCTTGTCAATCTTCACCATTCATTACTTCCTGGGTGAGTACCGAGCTCCTCTTCCCAGGAGGGGAAGAGGCCATACCCTGAGGGAACAAGACCCCAGCCTTCTGCTGGTGAGAAACAGAAGGAGAAGACCCTGGCTTATTCAGAAAGCCTAAGTGGGAGAAGAGCTAGAGGTGCCTCCCGAGGACGAGGAGACGGATGGAGCCCCTGTAAAAGTCTCCCTAGCTCTGGATGAGAAAAGCAGGTCCCCGAAGGCCGGAAGCGCATCACCCTACGCGGGCCGGTGGCAACCTGGAAGGCAAGCCATGCGTCCGCCTGATGCAGATCGCTGGCCCCGCCAAGCCTGGAAGCCACCTCATTGGCGTCATAAAGATGCCCCTTGCTTGTGTCTTGCCAGCTCCAGGCTACCAGCGGAGAGGCAATGGCTTGTCTGGTTTGTTCCGGTCAGGATAGATGCCAGCAGCTGGGATCATCGCACCACAGATGCCGGTTGTAGGCAGCGTGGTGAGCCTGATGTGATGCAATACATGCACTGCGCATCAGAAAGAAGAGAACACTCTTCAGTTCAACGGTCGAACTGGAGAGAGTCCCGATCTGGGCGGTCGTGCGCCAGGCAACGGCACCCAGAAGGGAGTATCCAGGTATACCAAACCTGAGGACGGGTTGGGAAGGGAACCTAGAGACTCAGAGGGGGCACAATACCTACGCTGGCAGTCCGCCGGGGCTGGGGAAGAAACGGCAGGGAACTGCCAGGACCGGATAGACGCCTCCTGGAAGGGGATAGGCCAGGAAGGTACCACCAGATGCTGGGCACTGAATTCACCAAGGAATTCACGCGTCACCCGTTCGGTATTGTCTCTCCGAACGTAGGAAATCCGAAGATCCCTCACCATCCTCGAGAGGAAACGCTGATATTCTGTGAAATCAGCATCGGAGGACAGATGAGCAGGGGGTTCCTCTCCCTCAGAAGAGGGAGACGAGGATGATGGGGAACTGGAATGTCCAGAGGATTCCTGCGGCGGTGGGGAGAGTCGAAAGACCCGCTCATGCATGTAACTAACATATGAGGGGAAGGCCGCCGCAGAACCCCTGAACTGCTCCCAGGATAACGGACCCTAGGGACCGACATGGCCTGGGAGCAGGGGTGGTGAAGGCAGAGAGATGGGAGAGGGGCACCTCCGAGGAGGCAACTGCTCTCTGCGAGGGCTCTGGAATCCGGGGAAGGGAGCCCTAGTAGGAGGGATCCCGGATATCAAACCAGGCCGCAGAACGGAACTCTGGGGAAGCGGAACCTGGAAGAGCCCTGGGGGAGAAACTCCCCTGTGACGACGCCGGGACTGCATGGATCCAGAAGGGCAGTCCGCACAAACGCCGCCAGAGGACACCCTAGAATCCTGGGGGGAGGGGCGGGTTTCTGCGCCACGGCTCCTGGCCACCCCCTGAGGTGGCCAAAGAAGACCGAGCAGCAGGACGCTTGTCCCTCAACCCTCGGATTCTAGAGAGGCCTCCTCCCACTGCAACGTCTCTAACCTTAGAGAGATAACAGCACTCGGAGGGTAGCTGTCACCGGGCCCAGAGAGGGAGCCCTCCGTCACCCCATGCTTGCCCCCGGGACTTCGGCCACCCCAGCCGAGGAACCTCAGGAGACGACGGGCAGGGGACAGAGGGAGGGGCCCGCTGTAGCCGCTTGGGTACCCCTAGCCACCGAGGACCCAGATTCAAGAATGGGGGTGCCAGGATGGGTCCACATTTGAGCCATCGCCCGAGGAGGACGAGACTAGCAGGACCTCGATGCTGGCCACCCCAGGGGTCCTCGAGGGCTGCCGGGCCGCGAACGGCCTCTGTACCGAGTGCGACGCCGCTGCCCACCACGCCGGCAGCATGAAGGCCCAACCTCACCCCCAGCGGCCCGCAGACTCACTGGAAGGTGAAGGTGGCCGACGCCGGGCCGGGCGCGCCGGGAGGCGAAGCTGCACCGCTGGGCGGCGCGCCGCCAGGCTCATCGGCACTCAACGGCAGAGGCCAAAACGGCACCGCCATTGGCGCCGATCATCGTGGTCGTTAACGGGCCTGATCCAGGTGGCGCCGCGAACGCGCCGCTTGATCACCGCACCGCAGCGGCGTTGAACGGCGCTGCTCGATCACCGCACCGCGAACGCGCTGATCCAAACGGGCGCTGCGAGGCGACGCTGTAGGGTCCACTTCCGGGCCGGGCTCCAGCCAAGGGCTCGGCTTTGGGAGCCTGCTCTAAGAGGTGACTGCCGAGGGGGGTGTCAGCGCTGCCCCGAGGGGCTACGTGATGTCTCAATATCGTGAAGGGGCCTCCTCCTCGCAAGTAAGGAGAGGACTTCTCCTCGGACTGGAGAAGCCCGAGGGGACCCGGGAAAGGCCTGGCGATCTCGCCGAGATCTCGGAGCGACGCCGTCTCCGAAGCGGCGGTTCACGAGCTTGTCGCTGGTCCTCGTGACGCGATTTGTCCATCGAGAAACAAGCGCCGCATCGAATCCATATCGTGGTTGGGTCCCAGGCAACGAAGACACACGCCATGCCGGTTCCAGACGGAGAAATGCCGCCAGGAGCATCTTGCATAGCCTGCCCGTTTTCAAAAAGCTTAGCCCAGAACCGGACATAACGCCGAAACTATTGAGGAAAACACAGAAAAAACACACCCGACGCTGCATAAACAGGCAAAAGGAACAGTTTTACTGCATGGCCGGCGTTATACAAATGAGGAGTCGGTTAAAACTACGAGTTGCTGAAAATGCTCCAGCGAGTGTGGCAGTGCCTCAACGGGCGGAGAAACAGAACTGAGCTGAGGAGGAGTCGGGTCGCGACTAACGGCCGCCTGCGCATGACGATGACGCCGGCCTCGAGGGCGGGCCAAGCAATTTAAAAAAAAAAAAAGTCCGACGGTGCGCCCGCTTACACTTAGGAAGTCCTAATGGTGAAGATTGACAAGGAAGATATATAGTGCCATCATCCGAAGCTTTCCAGAGGTGTGTCAGCCTCTTCCACTAGCCGGGTTTGCAGGCAAGGTCGCAGGCGCCATCACTGCTCCAGCTGTCTATGATGTTGAAATGCAGTGGGACAGCTGAGAGGAGGCTCAGCTGGTGAGCAGGCTCCCCCTCAACACGCTGCGCATGTTGCGGCTGGCGCTCCCTCCCCCAATCACATAACTGATAGTGACAGGGTGCCCAACTTCGTCGGCCCACACACCCCCCGTGTTGTCAGGTGCTACTGAGGCCACCCCAGCGTGGCGTGTTATCCAGCGGGGTTCCTAACTTGCTATTCCATCGGCCACCCCCCAAAAACTTTCAGGTGCCACGCTAAGTGCCCACCCCAGCTGTCAAATCTTGTTTAGCCGATGGGGTGCCCAATCTCGCTAGCCCAGCCCCCAAACAGCCTTTCAGCCACCACGCCTGGAGCCCAACCCAGCGTGGTATTGGTCCAGATAGCCGACGGGGTGCCTAACTCGCCGGCCCAGCTCCCAACCAGCTTTCCAGCCTACTGCAAACGTCCTGTGCTGCCTTAATTTAAGAAAATAAACACCTGTAAATAAAAAAGTTCCTCACACAGTCTCACTGCCCCACCAAGACTCACCCACTGCACCTGCCTCCCCCACACCCCCACCCCATACTTCTACCTCCAGAGCTGCTGATCTTCGTGGACCAGGAACAGTCTGGACCTTCAAAGCCTACTGCTAACTGAGAAATGCCGGTAAGCTGTATAGTAAGGAATAAATGGGGATTTTTTCAACTTGCGTGATATCTTAGGCTTTTTTGGAATTTTTGCAGATTTTAACATGGGGTTTTGGGACCCCTTCTCAGATGCTGTCACTGTCATGGCGTTTTGAGTCTGGTGGTGATTTCGTAGCCACTGTGTGAAATCACCTTTGGGAACGAGAACTTAAACTATTGTTTGGTGTTCATAAGGTGGGCTCCAAAAGCCTATTTTGAAAATTTTGTGGAAAACTCTTGTAATGAGTGTTTTGACGGTAGGTGTTAGCGTTCTACGCACACTGTAGTTCGAATTTTCATTATTACTCCAGATTGTATTGCCATTTTACCACCTCTTTGAGCAGCAGCTGTCATTTTCACATCCACCTAAAATGTCACTTCATGATTTATAATGGCGAGTCGGGTGCTGTAAATCAATGTATGGACACATTAAGAAAATCTGAGACACTGTTCATGGTAGAGGTCTAAATGGCTATGCTGGAAAAATTTGGTGAAAATTCTTAAAATGACTGTTTATTTAGGGCAAGTGGCGTTCCTACGCACGCTGGTATAAGTTTGGAAATATGTATTATTACCCACCAGATTTTTAACAGTGCCATTTTACCACACTTCCGTGAGCAGTACAGCTACCATTATATCTCATTAAAATGTGTTCAGACATGTAGCTCATAATGGTGCCGTTGTGCGAAACAATGTTTGGGACAGATTGAAAATCGAGTGACACTGGTCATGATTGAGGTCTTAAAATTGGCTATGTTGTAAATCTGGTGGACAAAACTCATAAATGATTGTGTTATTAGTGAGCATTGCTAGTTTCCACTTAATTTCATAAGTTCATGAATTTAATATTAGTCCAGATTTTACCAGTGGATTTTCCACACTCCCTTCTAACAGTACAGTTGTTTTTTTGATAACATGGCGAATGTGTTTTCACCCTTTCAGCACAAAACGCGGTGGTTTCTGTGGAATCATTGACCGTGACAGATGAAAATCACACTGACACTGTTCATGATCGGGAGTAACCCAAAATGCCTGTGTTAATAATCCGCTGTAAAAAATCCCCAAACTAGTTATATCTGGTGTAAGTACACAGTTTCTACGGCTCGCGTGACTTCACTAGTTTTTTTTAAGATTTTTGCAGCAGATTAACATTGTCATTTTTACACCCCCATGAATAGTACTACTGTCATTTTTCACATCTTGTTCGAATGTTTTGCACTGTGGTGCCAAATGTTATAGTCCAGCAAAGCAGTTTTCGGCAATAAACTGATATTGCCACTGTTCATGGGGTGGGGTCTAAAAACCATGTTGAGAATTTGACAGTATGGTGAATGCCTGCTGGCGTTAGGTTTCCGACTATGACCCCACCCTGTAGAGAATGACAGGCATCAGGGTGTGACTTGGGATTCTTGCCTGTCATGTTTTATACCATTCCACCCCACCCACACCATGTAGCCAGCGCCTGAGCCAGACCAAAACCTCTGTGGGTGTTCTTGCCAGAAGAATAGTGAGATATAGTGCAGTCTGATTGCCAATGCATCCACTAGATGGCCTATGAATCTTAGAGGTAATTTTTCTGGTGTAGAACCCTCCCTTAAGAAAGAATTTTTTTTTTTTTTTATTTTTTTTTGAAAATTAAGGAATCTCCTATATTTTTCAACAAAGAGAAATGCACAGAGATGAAGGAGACGGAGGTGAGAAGCCACAGAAGAGGCCACTGAGGATGGTGGAGGGGGGAGTATTTAATGGTGAAGACACAAGAGAAGATCAAGAATTACGTAGTAATGTACTTTTCCTATCTCCTTGTCAATTTCACATTCATTACTCCTGGGTGAGTACAAGCCCTCTTCCCAGGAGGGGAAGAGGCCATCTGAGGAACAGACCTCAGCCTCTGCTGGTGAGAAAACAGAAGGAGAAGACCTGGCTATCAGAATGCCTTATGGAGAAGATTTGGTGTGCCTCCCGAGGACGAGAGACGATGGAGCCCTGTAAAGTCTCCTAGCTCTGATGAGAAAAGACGGTCCTCGAAGGCGGAGCGCATCACCCTACGCCGGCCAGGGTGATAACCTTGGAGATGGGTTATGTCGTTCGCTTGATGCAGATCGCTGTCCCTGCTTGGAAGCCACCTCATTGGCGCGTTAAGATGCTCCTTGTTTGCGTCTTGCCACCCAGGCTACCCGAGAGGGCAATGGTTTGTCTGTTTGCTCCGTCATGGTTAGATGCCAGCAGCTGGGACATCATCGGACTACAGATGCCGTTGTAGGTAGCGTGGTGAGCCTGGATGTGATGCAATACATGCACCGCACGAGAAGAAGAGAACACCTTTTCCCAACGGGTCGAACTTGAGAGTCCGAATCTGTGTGTGTGCCGTGGGCTCAGGCAACGGCACCCAGGAAGGAGTATCCAGGTATACGAAACCTGAGGACGGGTTGGGAAGGGAACCTAGAGACTCAGAGGGGCATAGGCTACCTACGCTGGCAGTCCGCCGGGCTAGAAGAAACGGCAGGAACTGCCAGGACTGATAGACGCCCGGAAGGGATAGGCCAGGAAGGTACCACCAGATGCTGGGCACTTCGAATTACCAAGGAATTTACGCCCACCGCTCGGGTATTGTTCTCCGAACGTAGGAAACTAAGATCCCTCACTATCCTCGAGGAAACGCCTTGATATTCTGTGAAATCAGCACCGGATGGACAGATGAGTAGGGTTCCTCTCCTCAGAAGAGGGATGTGATGATGGGGAAACTGGAACTGTCCAGAGGATTCTTGCATGGTGGGAGAGCTGCATGACCCGCTCATGCATGTAACTAAGACATATGGGGGAGGTCTGAGAATTCCTTGAACTGCTCCTAGATAACGGACCCGTAGGGACCTGTATGGCTTCTTGGGAGCAGTGGTGAAGGTAGAGAGATGGGAGAGGCACCCCAGGAGGCAACTTTGCTCTGTGCAGGGCTCTGAATCCGGGAAGGAGCCCTGTAGGAGGGATCCCGGATATCGAACCAGGCCGCAGAACGAACCCTGGGGAAGCGGAACCTGGAAGAGCCCTGGGGAGAACCCCTGTGACGACGCCTGGACTGCTTTTGGATCCGGAAGGCAGTCCAGACGACGCCGCCAGAGGACACCCCAGAATCCTGGGGAGGGGCTCTGCGCTACGGCTCCTGGCCACCCCCTGAGGTGGCCAGCGACCTGGCAGCAGGACGCCTTGTCCCTCAACCCTCGATTCCGAGAGGGCCTCCCGACTGCAACGCCCCTAACCCTAGAGGAGAATAGCACCTGAGGGTAGCTGCCACTGGCCTCCAGAGAGGGAGCCCGTCCCCCGCTTGCCCCCGACTCTCGGCCACCCCAGCCGAGGAACCTCAGGAGCACGTCTGGGGACAGAGGGAGGGGCCCGCTGAGCGCTTGGCACCTTAGCCACCGGGGACCCAGATTCAAGGATTGGGGTGCCGGGATGGTCCATATCTGAGCCATCGCCCTCCGAGGGAGACGAGACCAGCAGGACCTCGATGCTGGCCACCCCAGGGGTCCCCGAGGGCTGCCGGGCCGCGAACGGGCCCCGGGTACCGAGTGCGCGACGCCGCTTTCCCCCACCACGCCGCAGCATGAAGGCCCAACTCCCACACCCCCCAGCGGCTCCGCAGACTCTGGTAACCGCCCGTGAAGGGAAGGCTCACGCCGGGCCGGGCGCGCCTGGAGGCGAAGCGGCACCGCTGGGCGGCGCGCCGCTTAGTGGCTCATCGGCACGCGAACGCGCAGAGGCCAAAACGGCATCATTTAAAGGCGCCGTCGATCACCGTGTTAAGCGTGCGCTGATCCGGGCGGCGCGAACGCGCCGCTTCGATCACCGGGTACTGCTAAGCGGCTGTGGAACGCGCTGCTGATCACCGGCACCGCGAACGGCGCCGATCTCAAACGGCGCGCGAGGCGACGCCGCCGAGGGTCCACCCTGCCGGGCCCAGCTGGGCGGCCTCGGCACGGGGAGCTTGCACCCTCAAGAGGTGATCGCTGAGGCGGTGTTTGGCGCCATGCCCCTGGAGGGGGGCTGACATGCCCCAACACTGCGGAAGGCCTCCTCCTCGGCAAGAAGGGGAGAGGAGACCCCTCCTCCTCGGACCGAGAGGCCCGGAGGGGGACCCGGGAAAGGCCTAAGGATCTCGCCCGAGATTCCCAGCAGACGCCTGTCTCTCAAAGTCGGGCGGGTTTCTCGCCAAGCTTGTACGCTGGCGACCGAGGACGCTGACGGTCCATCGAAACAAGCGCCGCATTTAATCCATATCATGGTTGGGTCCCAGGCACCAAGATACACGCCATGCCGGGTCCGAGGACGGAGAAATGCCGCCACAGGAGCACCGACGATAGGGGCCCGCCCGCTCTTCAAAAACGCCGCCCAGAACCGACATAACGCGAAACTATTGAGGAAAACACAGAAACACACCCGACGCCGTGACAAATAGAAAAGGAACAGTTTTACCGGTATGGCCGAAAAGCGGTACAAATGGAGGAGTCGGTTAAAACTACGCGAGTTGAAAATGCTCCAGCGAATGCAGGTGCTGCCTCAACGGCGGGAGAAACAGAACTGAGCTGGAGGAGGAGTCGGTCGCTACTAACGGCCGCCCCTTGCGCATGACGCATGACGTCGCTCTCGAGGGCGGGGCCGTTAGGCAATTTAAAAAAAAAAAAGTGTTTCGGATGTGGTGCGCTACCGGCTTACACCCAGGAAGTAATGAATGGTGAAGATTGGACAAGGGAAGATACATAGTGCCATCATCCGAAGTTTTCCAGAGGTGTGTCAGCCTCTTCCAATTCAGTCAGTGTGTTTGCAGGCAAGGTCGCAGTGCGCAATCATTGCTCCAGCTGTCATGACAGCTGAAAATGCAGTGGGTACAGCTGAAAGGGAGAGCTCCGCTTCAGTGAGCAGAGCCCCTCATCAACGGAAGCACGAGCGATATTGCGTGGCTGACTTCGCCTCCCCCAATCACATACTGTAGCAGACAGGGTGCCCAATCCCCGTCGGCTCCACACACACCCCAAGAGTTGTCAGGTGCCAGCTGAGAGCCCACCAAGCGTGGCGTGCACTTATAGCCAACGGGGTTCCCAATCCTCGTTGGCTCCACGGCTGCACGCCCCCAAAAACCTTTCCAGGTGCCACGCTGGGTGCCCACCCCAGCGTGTCAAATCTTGTTATAGCCGATGGGGTGCCCAATCCCCGTCAGCTCCAGCCCCCAAACAGCCTTTCTAGCCACCACGCTTGGGAGCCCAACCCAGCGTGGCACAATCCCGTGATAGCCGGCGGGGTGCCCAATCCCGTCGGCTCCAGCTCCCAACCAGCTGCTCCAGCTGCCACGCTGCAAACGTCCCGCGCCTGCCTTAATTTAAGAAAATAAAAAACACCTGTAAATAAAAAGTCCTCACAGTCTCACTGCCCCCACCCGCACCCACCCACTGCGCACCCTGCCTCCCACACCCCCACCCCATACTTACCTCCAGAGTCCAGGTTGATCTTGGTGGACCAGGAACAGGTCTGCACTCTTCAAAGCCGATCATGAACTGAGGAAATGCCGGTAAGCTGTATAAAGGAATAAATAGGATTTTTTCAACTCTGCTGCATATCTCAGGCATTTTTTGGAATTTTTGCACCAGATTTTCAACATGGGGTTTTTGGGACCCCTTCTCATGAATGCTGTCACTGTCATGGCGTTACTCTGGCCCGACGGGTGATTTCGCAGCCACTGTGTGAAATCACCTTTTGGGAACGATTAACGAAACGACACTGCCAGTGTTCATAAGGTGGGCTCTCAAAAAGCCTATTTTGAAAATTTGGTGGAAAAATTCTTAAAAATGACTGTTTTACGAGCGTATGTTGCGCAGTTCCTACGCACGCTCGTAAGTTCGCGAATTTTCAATATTTTCACTCCAGATTTTCAGCATTGCCATTTTACCACACCTTCTTTTGAGCAGTACAGCTGTCATTTTTCACATCTCACCCAAAATGTGTTTCCGCCCATGTAGCGCACAATGGCGCAGTCGGTCTTGCGAAATCAATGTATGGGACACTATTAAGAAAATCTACAGTGACACTGTTCATGAGCAGAGGTCTTAAAATGGCTATGCTGAAAATTTGGTGAAATTCCAAAATGACTGTTTTGATTACGATGCTATGCAGTTCCACGCACGCTGGCAAGTTTGCAAATATGTAATATTTACCCACCAGATTTTCAACAGTGCCATTTTACCACACTTCCTTATGAGCAGTACAGCTACCATTTTTCACATCTCGCCCAAAATGTGTTTCCGCACATGTAGCGCACAATGGTGCAGTCGGTGTGCGAAAACAATGTTTGGGACAGATTAAGAAAATCGCAGTGACACTGGTCATGAGCAGAGGTCTTAAAATGGCTATGTTGTAAATCTGGTGACAAAACTCCATAAAATGACTGTGTTACGAGTGAGCATTGCGCAGTTTCCACGCACCCTCATAAGTTCATGAATTTGTAATATTTTCAGTCCAGATTTTCACCAGTGGCATTTTTCCACACCTCCTTACGAACAGTACAGCTGTTATTTTCCACAACATGGCCGAAATGTGTTTTCACACTTTCAGCACAGAAATGCGTGGTTGCTGTGGGAAATCATTGTTCGGGACAGATGAAAATCACACTGACACTGTTCATGATCGGAGGTCCCAAAATGCCTGTGTTAACAATCCGCTGTAAAAAATCCCCAAACTAGTTACATTCGGTGTGCGCACAGTTTCTACGCACGTCATGGATTCTTCACTAGTTTTTAAGATTATAGCAGATTTTCAACATTGTCATTTTTTACACCTCCCCATGAACAGTACCACTGTCATTTTTCACATCTTGTTCGGAATGTGTTTTTGCACCTGTGGTGCCAAATGCCATAGTCGCTGTGCAAAAGCAGTTTTCGGCTAACAAACTGATATTGCCACTGTTCATGAGGTGGGGGTCACAAAAAAACCATGTTGAAAATTTGGAGTGAAAATACCAAGGAATGCCTGCGGCGTTAGGGTTTCCGACCATAACACCCCACCCTGTAGAGAATGACAGGCATCAGGGGTGTGACTTGGGATTCTTGCCTGTCATGCTCATACCATTCCACCCCCACCCACACCATGCAGCCAGTGAGAGGCACCAAGGTGTGCCTTGGACTCTTCGGGCCCAAACTTCACCCCATTCTCCTATACCGCACCCATCTCACCGTATTTCCTGATGGAATGGGGTGCGCATAACGGCCAAAGACCCCAAGGCACAGCATGACACTTGTCAGTATCTGCAGGGTAGGGTGTGGTGAAATGGTGTGGTCGTTATGCCTGATGACCCAAAGGCTCACCCCAATGCCTGTCACTCTCTGCAGGGTGGTGGTGGGGTTGGCTTCAGTTCAATACTTCACTGCCATTCCTATTACGCAGCTCTGTAACTTCTACACTACCAATGCCAATGCCAGCAAGCAAACATTCGGCATTGACAAATGCTTGTTAATTTTGGCTTTGTGATATGTTTGTTCAGGTATCTCCTGTCTAGGATGGGTCGCCACTCCCCTGTCTTTTTGGGGGTAAGGAAGTATCTTGAATATAGTCCTTTCCCCCTGTGATGTGGAGAAACATTCTCGGCCACTTTTAAGAGCAGTAGAGAAGAAACTTCTGCCTCTACAGCAATTGTTTCCAGGGATGTTGCAGGTAGAAAAGACCTGGCTCTCAATCTGGGGAATCTTTTGAAGCTGAGAGCAAGTTCCTGGCTTACTGCTTCCAGACCCATTTGTCTGAAATAACAGATGACCTGGCCTGGAAGTAGTAAGCCAGCCTGCCCCCTACTGGAACTGAGGAGGCTATCCGGTCTGACACATCAGGGTGTCTGTCTGGCAGGAACCTTAGACTGAGAAGAGGATGCAGCCCTTCTCATTCCTCTTCTACCTCTCCCTCTAAAGAACCCCTCTGCTGGAAGGAAGAGGAAGCCTGAGCTTGGTAAAAAGGCCTATGAAAAAGCCTGCCCCTGCCAGCCCTAGACTGCTGCTTCTAGGAGTGGCTTGCCTTTCCTTGGCCATTGCACTCCTGTAGGTGGTCCTGTACTCATCCATCTTCTTCATGTAAGACTCTGTCTGCTCCCTGAGCAGAGAATTAGCAGTGACAGGAAAATCCATGTCCTTAGCCTGGGTATCCGGCGAAAGGTTAGTACACCTGAGCCAAGCAAATCTCCTTAAGGAGACAGATGTAGCTGTGACTCTAGATGCCTCATCATTAGGGTCCACAGCAGCATGAAACCGCACCTTGGATGCCTCAATACCATCAGCAGCCACCTCCTCCAGCTCCTTGGCTAGCTGGGGGGGGAAGCCTTCTCAGCCAGCTCCAGAACTGTATCCCATTTGGACTTCTGGTACCTGGCTGTATAGGCCATATAGGCAGCCTGTTGAGTTCCAAGGAGGATGCCAAATATTGTATTTTGGTCATGGCATCCACCTTCCTGGAATCCTTATCTGGGGGTGTGAAGCAAATGAGATATTAGCCTTGTCACAGGCTGCAGCCTACACTATCCCAACATAGCTGCAATGATTGTACAAGAAATCCGTACCAGAACCTTACAGCATATACCTCCTGTCCATCTTTTTATCCACAGGAGGTACAGAAGTGGGCATTTGTAAGAGTTTTTGGGTCTGTTTCCCTAAGAACTTATGTAGAGGGATAGACAGCCTCTTGGACTCTGGGACGTCCATCATGTCCACATAGTCAGGTTCTTCCTCCTCTTCAGCAACTTCCACAATTGGGAGCTGAAGAGGTTCAGCCACTTATTGTAGAACAAAGAGTGTGAAGGGGACTCAGAAAGTCTGAGATGTGAGACATTGGAAGGCTTGTCTGGGGAGATGTCAGGCTCTACAGGCTCATCTAGGCCTCCAAAATCATCATCATCATCAGGAAACTCTTTATCTCCCTCCCACTCAACATCATAAAAAGCCTCTGGATCATAATCTGTTGGGGCCAGAACCATCTGAACCGACCGCACAATGCTTATCGCTTTCGCAATCTCCTCAGCGGTTGGGATCTGCGAGATTGGATCCGAACTGGCTGAATTTCTCTTCTTAGATGGAACCAATCCCTCAGAATCGGCTCTCCTTTTGCCTGAGGAGGTATCGCCCGTGTCAGCAGGCACCTTCTCAGGTTTACCATCCGGATCAGTGGATTTCTCGGCCTCCTTTTACTTCAGCCTACTAAAGTGGCTTTTGGAAAATTCTTGCATATCTGGCAGTCTGTTTTGAGTGGTCAAACCCCAGACAATAAACACATATGAGGTGGGGATCACCTTTAGCAAAAGCCTCACCACACTCAGCACAGTGTTGAGAGCCAGTGGGACCGGTTTTCTTCTTGGGTTTCTCAGACATAGCCTTTTTCAAAAATTACCCTTCTTAGCTTTCAAGCCAGGTAACACAAACATTGGTTACCAACCATGTCACAGGTTGTGGGAAAAAACGAAGAAAGTTTGTCTTTTTGAAACCGATAAGAACTGGACACCACAATTCACTGTAGGAATTAGAAAAAAGAACGGATTTATTTCGGTTCCCAACCAGACCGACTGATGAGAAACCGAAGAAAAACAATTTCTAAACCAACAATTCACTATCTACCTACTTACACTACCTGTACCATAGACAGAGACTTGATACCGAAAAGAAATGAAACAGTTGGAAAAAACAAACAAACTGATTTTTACTTTTACCGAACCGAAGCGAAGGAGAGATCTCCAGAGCGACTTCAAAGTTAGGCGGAGTAAAGAATCTGATTGTTAGACTGATATGTACCAGAGACAGGGGTTTGAAACCCGAGCTCAAGCTCAACATTCTATACTCCTGCATAGTGTTAACCCTTTCCTCTCCGGAGCAGTTCAAGTGCTGGGACTAACTGCATATAGGCAAAATACAGCAAGACTTCATGTTGTTTGAAACGCATGTTTGTATCTTCTGATTTCAGCCTTTGTACAGTGTGTCAGAGGCCATTAAGGGACTGAAATAAGGGGATACTGGGTGCTAATTTGCTCTTGCATGACCACAGTCTGTACTTGCTGCTTTCAAAAGCAGTCCTTCAGGGGTGTTTCCCAAAGCCCTGAGTATGTTGGTGAGTATGGGAGGGGGAGTAACTAACAAGGATGTGCCATGGCTACTGGCGCAGGGGTGAGGGCGACTGACAGAAGGGCCGATCAAAGTCACTGCACATGGCAGAGAGGACGTGAAAAGACAAGAGTGGGTTGCAACCATGTGCGGTGAAAGTGACATGCAGAGGACAGTGAGAATATGGCCACCAGTGGGACAGAGAGTTATGGTGCCAAGCAATAACGAAGATGGAGCATGGCCATGAGTATCGGACGCAGTGTGCACAGGAGCAAGGCAGCAAGAAGAATGCGGTCTGTGAAGAGGTGTGGAGGCAGTGTGTAGAGGTAAGCTGATGCAGGAAGTGAGCGCAAGGATGAGGGAGCACATAGCACTAAGCTGATTTAAGCAGGAGTTAACAAGTGGGAGATAGCGACGAGGCAAGGTCGATTGGTGGTAGAAGCCAATAGACTGGATTCAAAGGTCACACTCCAGTTTAGCGTGATGTAGATTTATAAGTGTTTGTTGTGTTTGGGCTGCACTCTGTGTGTGGTGATTCAACTGTTACAGATGGGCCTTGACACTGGGAGATAATGCTGCTTTACTGCTGGTAAACCTGGGGATTCATAAGGCATGTGGTGTAAAACACTGCTTTTGAGAGCCATGTGTAACCTTAATGGTGCCAGTACAAAATAAGGAAAACATTAGCATAAGGTCATTACAGTATGTCTACATGGTAAGCGTTCAGTGCAAGTAGTCCATCAAATATAAAAATACAATATATTATTTAATTTTTAAGGGAAGATGATTTGCTCTAAAAAACCTGTCGCAATTCCTCTCCACTGACAAAAGTAATTTATTTGTCAAAAGCAGAAACACCACTTGCAGAAACTGCTTCACTGGGGTTAAAATACATTATCTGGAATAAAATGTCTGAAAAAGTAGAGGTTAAATTAGAAACTTGCCAAGTAGCAGCTGCTGCCTTTGCTTAGCTTTTGGGTTTGCCTGAATTGCTCCTGGTAAGCTGGACAATGTTGATACCTAGGAGCTAGCCATGGCTCCTGATTTTCAAATCCTTATTTTGGCCCCTGCCATTTGGCATCAAGCACTCCTGCTTAACAGAAGCAGTCTATATACTTCCCAGGTTCACCACAATATATCCAAGGCACACTGCCTTAAGGGTAGCTGGTCCATTCCACTGGGGTGTCAAACAGATGAGGCATACTGATGAGTCCTGGTAGGACGAAACACGTGTCTATGTCTTCTGTTAGCACCCTTTGCAAACTGTGTGAGAGGCCTTTCAGCACCATGCAATTCTGCTTAAAGTTGGACCAGCATAATATTCAGTGGTGATTTGCATATGCAGCCCATGATGCTTTGCATTGTGGGGGCATGTGTGATTTTGTATTTTCTTGAAACTTGGCTTCCCAGCCAAATGCCCTTTGGGGTAACCCTTGCCTCAGTGTTTACGCACAGAGGTTCTTTGTCTTTAAATAGTTTTTATTTTAATGGGTTCACCAAATATATCCAAGGCACACTGCCTTAAGGGTAGCTGGTCCATTCCACTGGGGTGTCAAACAGATGAGGCATACTGATGAGTCCTGGTAGGATGAAACACTTGTCTATGTCTTCTGCTAGCACCCTTTGCAAACTGTGTGAGAGGCCTTTCGGCACCATGCAATTCTGCTTAAATTTGGACCAGCATAATATTCTGTGGTGATTTGAATATGCAGCCCATGATGCTTTGCATTGTGGGGGCATGTGTGATTTTGTATTTTCTATATACTTCCCATGATGCTTATTATACAGTTGTTGCAATATTACTGTTATACTCTTTTAAAAAGGGGAGGTTTCTTTTATAGATGGGCAGATTCAATCTTTATTTTCCGCTTTTACCTTTTAATTAAGCAGGTGTAAAAGCTGGAATAGTGGGCATGCACTAGTAGCTGTTAATACTTGTTAATGCCATTATAGAGCAAGGAAGCGCTCCCGACCAATTGGAGAGCTTCTTTCCTCAGCGCATGAGACATTCTTACTCTGTGAAGAGTACCTCTTGAGCCGCTGCCCAGGAAATGGGCATATTTGGGGAAGGTTTTATAAAATTTTAATATATTATTAAACAATCTTGATCAACGCTATATAATACAGTACTTCCACCGAGAAGACTCTTATAGTTTTTTTTTTGTTTGTTATTTGCCTGGCTCCCATGGCATTCAGAGGAGGCCTTGTACCTCCTCCTCCACCATCCGCCAGGGCAATCCTCACAGCATCCCATCCCCAGATTCATCCGCTCGTAGGGCCAGGGGTGTTACATTTTCCCCCGGTTTTTTCTTCCCATTCTCCTGAAGCGCCTGCGCCTAGGACATACGTCCAGGCTTGCCGACGTGCTAACGCACACCAACAGCCACGCATGTAACAGTGCCCCCCCCCAACTCTAGCAGTAGTAGAGCCACCAGTGCCCCGAAAGCCCGTGCATCCACCAGCTTCAGGGGCATCAGGTGCCAGAAGCACCCCTGGCATCCCACCCCAGAGGGAGGAGAGCATCCGTAGGGACACTCAATCCTCCCTCCCTCCCTCCCCCACCAACCCCAGCAACCCGAGTCCGTTCCCAAACCCGGAGTGGCAGCGTAACGGTGTGGCATTCAGCACCTCAACCCTCAGTGCCACTGGGCCGGCTGACTATTACAGTTCTAAGAGTGGTCTCACTGACGTCCTTAGGGTATCAGAACTACTCACCTTCAATTTGCAGTTCTCATACCCTTAGAATGCATGTGCGATCACTCTTACGACCGTAAAAGTGGTCTCAGCTTTGGTTTTAACATACACAAGAGAGTAAATACAGGTTACTCACCTGTAACAGGAGTTCTAGGAGTGGTATATGTTGTTCATCCACACTTATTGGCAGGTTCCTTGCCGCTTTAAATGTTGCTGGAAGGTCTTCAAGCTGGCTCCTCCCACCCACCCGGGTGGTAAAACCCTCGGCTCCGCCCCATGATGCCAGATCTAGCCTGCTGGAAGCCAGGTATACGTCCGAGAAGCCGGAGGTCGGGTGGTTGGTGGATGAACAATACCACTCTAGAACCCCTGTTACAGGTGAGTAACCTGTATTTCTAGGGACGTGGATATGTTGTTCAATCCACACTTATTGGCAGACTCCTAGCAGCCTCCGGGGAGGGAGGCAAGGCGTGCGCCTACTTAGGAATAAGGACTGGAGAACGAGGTCCCAAAACCAGCATCCCGGCGAAACTCTAGGTCAATGTGGTAATGGGAAATGAAGGTGTGTGCTGAATTCCAGGTAGCAGCCCTGCAGATTTCCTGGATAGGGACGTCCCTAGAAGCAGCCACCAAAGCAGCGGTATGGCGGGTAGAATGAGCTCTTATCCCTTTGGGAGGCTCCATGCCCACTAACCTATAGCAGAGATCTACGCAGGAGGTAATCCACCTTCCTATCGTCCGCTTGGCTGCAGGTCTGCCAGGTACGGCTTCAGTGTAGGTGACAAACAGCTGGTGAACCTCTCCCTGAACTTCAGCCATCCACTCCTTATAATAAGAAAGCGCTCTTCTAGGGGCCAAGGTATGGAGCCTATATTTGGCCTCCGAGGTGTGACTTGGGTAGAACACCAGCAGAGTCAACAACTGATTAAGGTGAAACTCTGACACCACCTTCGGAAGGAATTTCGGGTGGCAGCGCAGGACAACCTTGTCCCTGTGGAAGACCAGATAAGGAGACTCAATGGAAAGCGCCTGGAGCTCTCCCATCCTTCTGGATGACGAGATAGCCACCAAGAAGGTGGTCTTCCACGACAGGTGAGAGATGTCACACCTCTGCATCGGTTCAAATGGCTTGACCATGAGCTTAGCCAATACCAGCAGTAGATCCCACAGAGGTGGAGGTTCTCGCACCGGAGGGGATATGTGATCAAGGCCTTTGAAAAAGTGCTCGACCACCTTCTTCTGTGCCACCGACTGCTTGCCGGCCAGTGCCCGGTAAGCAGAGATGGCTGCCATGTGCACCTTAAGGGTCATCGACCAAAGCCCTAGCTGAGAAAGGGACCACAGGTAGTCCAGAATGCTAGTCAAGGAACAGGAAGAAGGGTCCAACCCTTTGTCCTGACACCAAATGGAGAATCTCTTCCATTTGAAGGCATAGCATTTTCTGGTCAACTCCTTACGGGATGCCTCAACTATGTTGAGGACCTCATCGGAAAGACCCAAAGCCTGGAACTCTAGCCGCTCAGGAACCAGGCCATCAGGTGCAGGGATTGAAGGTCCGGGTGGAGAACCTTCCCCTTGTCGACTGAGAGCAGGTTCGGGAGGGGGCTGAAAGCCACCTCGGAAGCCTGGAGCTGAGGCTAAGGAGAGCTGGGTACCAGTACTGGTGGGGCCAATCTGGGGCTACCAGAATCACCTGTGCCTTGTCCCTCTTTGCCTTGAGAAGCACCTTGTGGATCAAGGGAAATGGAGGGAAGGCGTAGAAGAGGCCCGGGGCCCACGGCCTCGAGAAAGCATCCCCCTGCAGCGAGCCCTGCTGAGGGGGGTAGGCATGAAACAGCCTCAGCTTCGCATTCTCCTTGAAGGGGGAAAAGGTCCACCTGAGGGGTGCCCCAATGGGAAAACAGATCTAGTACTACCTCCGACAGGAGAGACCACTCATGAGATGCAGCACCTATCTGGCTGAGGGCATCGGCCAGACTGTTGGAGGCTCCTGCCACATGGATGGCTAGGTGATCCACCTCCAGGCTGATCACGAGAGACCGAGTGCGGAAAGCCTCCTTGCACAGGGGCAAGGAGTGCGTCCCGCCCTGTCGGTTGAGGTAGGACATGGTCGTGGTGTTGTCCATCTGGACCTGGACCACTAGACCCCGTACAAACAGAGTGAAGGCGGTGAGGGCAGCAGGTTGATGTGGCATCGAGACCAGAGAGGCGTCGGTCGTCAGAGTGACCATCGGCTCGGGGTGGACAAACGGGATACCCTCCTGCAGATGAGCTGGAATGAGCCACCACTGTAGGCCGTTCCACATCTCCTGGGTCACCGTCACTGGCTGGTCCAGAGGACTGGAGTGCTGTAACCATTGGCGGGCCAGCCCCCATTGCAGGGGACGCATATGCCAGCGGGCCCAACAGACCATGCTGGTGCAGGCCGCCATGAGGCCCAGAAGGTGCAGGAAGTAACAGGCAGGGCGCAATTGCCCAACCAGAAATGATTGGGCAAAGGAGGAAAGGACCTCGGCCCTGTCCGCTGGGAGCCGGACTCTGGCTGGAAGAGAGTCGAGCTCTGCCCCGATTAACTGAATCACCTGCGATGGCATGAGTTCCAACTTGGCGTCATTGATGAGGAGGCCAATCTGAGAGCAGACCTGGAGGGCCAGATCCCTGGATTGCTCCACCTCCAACCTGGAGGAGGCTGCAATCAGCCAGTCGTCCAGGTAAGGGTACAGCCGGACTCCCCGGCACCGCAGGAATGCTGCCACCACTGCCATGCACTTGGTGAAGACCCTGGGAGCTGGAGAGAGGCCGAAGGGCATGGCCCGGAACTAGTAAAGGGATCCCTCTGCTCTGAAGTGGAGGAATCGCTGATGAGACGGACGGATTGGGACGTGAAAAAACGCATCCTGAAGGTCCAGGGAAGAGAAGCACATGCCTGGCTCCAAGGATGGAATGATCTGAGCCAGAGTGACTATCCCGAAAGTGCAAGACCTTAGGAACTTGTTCAGGTCGTGTAGGTTGAGAATGGGGCGCCAGCCCCGCCGTCCATTTTGGGACCAGGAAGTACCTGGACACAAACCCTGGGTCTGGAGGGGGGTCCGCCACCTCGCTGATCACCTTCTTCTGGAGAAGCAAGGCAATGTTGGCTCGACAAGCCGACAGAGAGGCTGCGGAACCCGTAACCCCCCATGGGGCGACGGCTCGATAGAGGGGGAACTGCTCAAATTCCAGAGGCAGACCCCTGCCTATCACTTTCAACACCCAGTGGTCCGTGGTGATAGCGGACCAGGCAGAAAGGAAGTGGTGGAGCTGTCCCCCCACGGGGGGAACCCGGGGAGGAGTGACAAGGTTGGGGGCAACACTCCTCAACCCATCACTGGGCAGGCTTGGAGGAAGGGCTGGCCGAGGAGCCGCCTGGGCCTTTTCCTCCAGGCTTCCTGCTGGAGGAAGCAGCAGGCTTGGCTTTGGGGCACTAAGCATGAGCCTGCTGGCCCTGATGCTGGTGTTGTTGGGGCGGACGTGCCGCAGGGGCTGAAGGACGAAAGGGCTTATGCTGCTGCTGGTGGCCTTTGTCCTTCTGGCAGACGTGACTGAGTCCAAGGTGGCATTGGATTTCTCGATCCATTGGAGATGACCCTCCACCCCGGGCCCAAACAAGTCAGTACCCAGGAAGGGAACGTCTACCAGCTTGTGTTGGGTATCAGCCGTGAAGGTGGAGATCCACAGCCAAGCTCTGTGGCGCATGGCCACTGCGGCCGCTACTGACCGGGCACACGAATCAGCAATGTCCAATGATGTTTGGAGCTGCTGTTTAGCTACCGCCCGTCCCTGATCCCGCACCTGCTTGACCATCGTCTGAAGGTCAGCTGGGAGATGAGGAATCACCTCATCCAGGGAGCCCAAAAGGGCATGTGAAAAGTGTGCCATCAGAATGGCTGAGCTAGCCTGATGAAGGCCTAGGGAGGAAGCAGCGTATACCTTTCGCTCTGAGTAATCCAACTTTTTGGATTCCTTATCGGGCGGTTTGTCCACATCCCAGGCATTCATGGAACACCGGAAAATTATATCGGTCACTAACCCTTCCGCAGAGGGGGGCTCCGAGAAACCGGAGAGTGAACCGGTAGTGACCGCATACTTTCGAGGCATCCTGGCCAAAGGTGCGGGACAAGATGCTGGCCGCTGCCACAACTCCAGTGCCAGGCCAACAATGCCTTTGGCCACCGGAAAGGCCTCCATAGGGGAATCCCCTCAGTCCAGTATCTCCATAAGGGGATACCTGGCCTGTTTCTGAACTGGTTCAAGCTGTATCCCAGCACACTCTGAGATGAGCTGAAGCATTCCCAAAAACGAGGATGGGCTCTCATCCACCGACTGACCCCCTGCAGATTCCAGGTCAACCGGCCTGAAAAACAGGGAAGAGCTGTCGTCAGACTCCAAGAAGTCTGCAAACCGCTGCAGAGCACCTGAGCCACCCTCCACTTGCCAAGGTCAATCGGGAGTGAGGGTGACTGACAACCTATGGGGCAAGCCCTGACCTGACCGAGAATCCTTGGTCGGGGCCCCAGTCTTAGGTTGTGGAGGTGGAGGTTCCACCACAATGGGTGCAGCAGCCGGTTTTGGCTGAACAACTGGTGCCGGTGGTGGCTCCTCGACTACTATGAGGGGTTGTTTTGGTCACTACGGTGACAGCCACTTAATGGCCGGAGAATGCAATGGAGTCAGCTTGTTACCGGACAGTAAGAGCTGCTGCCACATCAAGTCCTCGTAGCACTGACGCAACTTGCGCCAGAGCCTATCCTCCAAAGAGGACGAAGAGGATGAGCGGCGGTACCGCTTTCCATGGTGCCGAGACCAAGACCGCCGACGTCGGCGGGACCTGCTGGACCTGGAAGAGGACCAAGACCGAGACCTTCAGGGATTCCAAGGATGGGTGAGAGGGGGAACGGGGGAAACCCATCCTTCCTTCGGTAAAGGAACCTTAACTGGGGACTCCGGCACAGGCAAGTCCTCGGTAATCACCGGGTGAACTGGTGAAGTTGGGTTGTCGGCATCACCAGTCGACAAACCGTCTGACGGGTTGAGAAAAATCGCGACCATGTCAACAGTTGTCTCGGCCTGCTGACCTGACAGGGACACCGTGAAGCTAGTGGCCTTAGCCACAACCTCGACCGAAGTCGAAAGCCAACGGTCCAGTGAAGGGGATCTCTCCCGCTCCCATGAACGTCGATGGTGGGACTTACCTTTTGAGTCCTTCTTCTTGGACCAACTGGAATGTCCCAATGGTCCTTCTCCCTTGGTGGAGAGGGATTGACAAAGCTCCTTAAAGGAAGCTGTATAGGAAGAGCCCAAGCAGAGTGGGATAAATGTTGCGGCCGAGAAGGAAGAAGAAGAAGCGGCCTTCTTGAGGGCGATCATCTGTTCCGTGGAGCCCACCGCCGTGGACAACGCCCGACGGGCCTCCTTCGACTTGGCCAGCGGATACCGTTTTTCAGGGTGCCCAAGAAGAAGTCGAGCAGCGCGGTCCTCCAAGACCGAAGCCGTGAAGGAGCTGCACAATTCGCAAGCCTGCGAATCGTGGCCAATCCCCAGGCAGTAGACACATGTGGAGTGCAGATCGGTCCGGGACATCTTCTGTCCACAGGGGCACCGATGAAAGACGGGAGTCTATTTGTCCATCGCAGCCACGAGGAAAGACAAAGACCAGGGTCATGTAAACTTTAGAGTTACTTTCGGGTTAACCGAAGAGTGTGGAACCAGGCCTAAAACGCAGAGCGCTAAGGAGGGAACCTGAGCTTCCAAATGGTAAGAAGATCTGGCGTCATGGGGCGGAGCCGAGGGTTTTACCACCTGGGTGGGTGGGAGAAGCCAGCTTGAAGACCTTCCGGCAACATTTAAAGCGGCAAGGAACCTGCCAATAAGTGTGAATTGAACAACATATCCACGTCCCTAGAACCATCAGTTAACTTGCTTTCAGCTTACCTCTACGTGTTCCACACTCGTTTCTGCAAATGAAGTCAACTCTGAGCACCACTGGGTTATAATGTCAAATGCTGGTAATGGCCAGTCAAGGCAAGAGGCACTAGTGAACTGATGTGATGTTTGCAAAGATAATGGCTGTAGTCCTAAACAGTTGGCAAGCATTCTGAATTCTTCTTCTTCCTTTAAAAGAAAAAGTTAATTTTCAGATTATCTGGGCAATAAAATGATGAGACACCATCTTTACATACTACTGTACTTACTGTCCTGACAGCTTCATGGCAGACAGTCATGTCAAGATAATGTACCATTTTCAGAGAAACATCAAACGTTACTAAAAGAACCGAGACCAAGTAGATAATAGTTGAGTAAAGAGGTACTACTTGTATAGAATTTTTTGAAATTGACCAGTGGCCAAAGTTTAGTGACCAGTGACCAAACTTTTATCAACAATATGTAATTGGCTAACCAAAAGGTTGAGGAGATAGAAAGGTGTAAAATGGCTAGTGTAGAGGCTGCAAAGGGCTAGTAAAAGGTGAAGGTGGCTAGTAGATGACTACACGATACCAACATGTAGACTGATGTGCCTTGTAAGTGCAGAGGTGCTTGGACAGTAATTGTTGAAAGCATGCAAATAATGATACTACTGTGCAAATTGATGTCTGTGTAGATGCCCAGGTTCAAAAGGTGTTCCGGCCCTTTAAATAACTGTAGAAAATAAGTGAAGAGCATAAACCGTGTTTAAAAAAATAAATGTTTTAAAGAAAATTAGCTTTGCTCAGCAGAGATATTTTGTACAAAACCTTCCTTCAACCCAAGGTCATAGCCAAAGATAAGGTTCAGCTGCTTCAAACCACTGCAGCTAAGATACAGTTCCTCATTTTATGATTTCTTGTGTTTAAAAAGAATGGTAACAGAGAGTTGATAGGAAACGGTTATGTCCTTGTTTTGGCCCCTGTCTAGTCAGCAAGTTATTTAAAGTGAATGTGAAGTTCCCTCATATGTTTTCTATATCCTAAAGCGTGTTATTTTTGATGAATGTAGAATTCCCTGATCACTTGTTTTTCCATCCAAGAATGTCCACATCTCGGCAAAGTGTCAAATGTGTCTTGTGACCGAGGTACCTCTTGGCCACTCTATTTTTCGAACCCAGGCCTCAGGATGTATCAGATGACCTAATGTCTAGGCTGAAATGTGCTGTGGTAGGCTTTGAGAATTTCCACCATGCATTTTTGGGGTATAAATACAGGACCTAAATGTCATGGCCAGTGTGTTTTTAGAGGAATAGCTACGACTGCTATAGATGCTAAAACACCCAGAAAAGGGAGCGGTCCACTTCACTTTTCTGTATCTGTAGCCCTGGTGGTAAAAAGCCATCAGCTGTTTAGATTTGATCATGTTAGAGGTAAAATTGTTAGGGCTTATTTGGTATTAATAAATTGCAACTGATTTAAAACAACATTTGGTGTCAGGTGGCTTTACTGGATTACCAGGGACCACTAGCCAAGAACCTTGTGCTTTTACAAATTGCATCATTTAAGTACGGTTATCACTCATCTCACAGGTTTCACTAAATGCAAGCCTTTGTGTTGAACCATGTTACTACCTTTCTAACAATACAACTAGCTCACAATTTCTACTTTTTTTATTTCTCATCTGCACTACACAACAATTTTTAAGGGTATAGTCAAGGATGAAATAAAATATGTGGGTAATCAAGTGATTCGTATTTGATGACAACTGTATTTATAGAAATCTGCTTCAAACACTTTTCCCAGGTATTGCAGCATGGTCAGCATTGCTCGTCACTGATATTAATACACTATGAACTATTTATTGCTTTCTTAAAGACGTTCCTCGGTGTTTCAAATTCCCATTTTTCTGATGGACTCAAAAATGTTTTCAAAGCTGCTTACTGGCGCAAGTATACAGTATTCTGAAATATACGGAAGCATTATTAGAATAAGGATTTATCCTATTCTGTCATGTCCAACTAAGAAAATATACAAAATGGCAGTAAGGAAATTGGTTCCCTCAATGGCAGCTGTTGGCATCATTTAAGATGCTTAACGTGCATGTCTGTTTTGTCTTTTGTTACTCTGTTTCTTTTATAATAATGGTTTTGTCATTCTGCATTTATTTTTAAATTGTTTGAATAACTTTCTGGCAAGTTTTATTTTCAGCAGGGATATTTTTGTTCTGAGCCGACCACCTCTGAATCTGCAACTTTGAAGGCAGATATAAGCAAAAGTATGGCAAACCCAATATTTCTTTCTTTTGCTATATTCACAGCCACATTTTACATCTATTAAAAGTTTTGTGAAAGTGACATGGGACTGAAATGATCTTAAAAAACATACAAATATTTCTTTCATTTTTGGGAATGTCAGTTCAAGAGGGTGTCACAGTATTGGTAATTTACTCTTTATTGTTGCCTTTGTGGAAAAAAATTAAGCAAACATGTTGACAACAGATGTGTCCTTGTTTCATGTTTACTTTCACACTCTTGATGACACCTACAGTGCTGATGCTATCACTACATAAAACAATCTGACCCCTTATGGATTTTTTCCATAAAGAGGGATGAAGTCTCACCATGTAACTTAAAAGAGCATGGCAAACCATGTTTTTTGTTGTGGATTTTACATGTTTAGATGACCAACATTTATCAGGCAAAAAATTATGAAACTGACATGGGGTTGCTGAAACACCGAACATCCTTAAATGTGCCAGAAATGTTATGAAACACATTATGAAACACATTTGATGACTCCATACAGATAAAATGGTAGATTTAGAATCTTGAAGAAGTAAAGGGCAAAACAATATTGAAATGTAAGGATGATACAGTGAACTACATTGTTGTAAAATGTGTTACAACACACCTGACCTGCGGAATCTCATCTTTCATATGGTCTTTTGTAATCCTTAAATGAGGGTTACTCACCTGTAATCATAGTTCTAGGAGTGGTACGTCTTCAAACTAAGTTCCTCCCACCAACCCGGGCAGTATACTGCTCAGCACCACCCCGTGATGTCAGATCTTGCAAGCTGGAAGCAGGGATTCATGTGCCACTTGCCAGGGGAGGTGGAGTAGGTTGTGTAGATGTGCACTATACACCACTCCTAGAACTACGGTTACAGGTGAGCAACCCTCATTCTAGGGACGTGGATATGGTGCACTACCCATACTCTGGAAGACTCCTGGCAGTTCTCCAGGAGAAGGGGGCAAGATGCACACACCCCTAGTTGGCAAACAGGGATTGGAAAACTGAGGTCCCAAAACCAGCATCCCACCGTTACTCAAGGTCAATGTGGTAGTGGGATATGAATATGTGTGTTGACCTGCAGGCAGCAGTCCTGCAGATCTCCTGGACAGGGACATCCCTGGAAGCAGCCACAAAGGCAGCGGTATGTCTGGTGGAATGAGTACTAAGCCCTATTGGAGGCTACCTACAAGCCAACCTGTAGCAGAGGTCGGTGCAGAAGACATCCGAGGCTGGAATGGTGAAGTACACGGGGAGGTTAATTGCCTAATTAAGGTGAAACTCCGACACAACCTTCGGGGAGAACTTTGGGTGGGGGCAGAGGATAAACCTGTCATTGTAGAATACCAGATAATGAGACTCCACCAAGAGCACCTGGAGCTCACTGATCCTTCTGGCGGAGGTGACAGCCACCAAAAAGGCACTTGAATGGCTTGCCCATGAACACTGCCAGCACCAGCAACAAGTTCCAAGGTGGTGGTTCACGCAGCGGTGGGGAGAGGTATTCCAAGGCCCTTAAAGAAGCACCCAACCACCTTCTCCTGTGCCACCATCAGCATTCCAGCCCACATCCGGTATGCAGAGATGGCAGCCAAGTGCACCTTGAGGGTCGCTGATCTCAGGCCCAACTAAGAGAGGGTCAATAGGTAATCCAGAATGCTAGCCAAAGGGTAGGCGAGAGGGTCTAGCTCCCTGCTCTGGCACCAAATGGAAAAACCTCTTCCATTTGTAGGCACAGCACTGGCAGGTTGACTCTTTCTGGGAGGCTTCCACAATGCAGAGAACCTCTCTGGAGACACCCAAAGCCTGGAACTCTAGCTGCTCTGGAATCAGACCATCAGGTGCAGGGACTGAAGGTCTGGATGCAGGACCTTCCCCCTTCTGATCAAGAGCAGGTATGGGCAAAAAGGCAATCGCCATGGAGGCCAGCTGCTGAGGCTACCAGGATCATCCGTGCCTTGTCCCTCTGCACCTTGACCAACACTTTGTGGATCAGGGGAAAGGGAGGGAAGACGTACAGGAAGCCTGGGGTCCAGAGCCTCATAAAAGCATCCCCACCAGTGTCCCACACTGTGACGGGTGGGCACAAAAGAGCCTCATCTTTGCATTCTCGTGGGAGGCGAACAGATCAATTAGGGGAGTGCACCACTGGGAGAACAGGTAATTTCCCCACCTCTTGATGCAGGGATCACTTGGGAGATGCCTCGCCAACCTGGCTGAGAGCATTCGTTAGCTGGCTGGAGGCTCCTGCTACATGAATCACCAGAAGATCTGCATCCATGCTGTGCATGAGGGTCGCAATGCAGAAGGCTTCCTGACACAAATGAAGGGAGTGTATTCTGCCCTGCTTCTTCAGGTAGTACATGGTCATGGTATTGTCCGTCTGGCCATGCACGACCTGACCTCGGACACATGGAGTGAATTCTGTCACAGTAAGATGCACTCCAGCAGGCTGCTATGGTAATGGGACTTCCTGGGGGTCCAGAGCTCGTGGGCCCTGTGGTCCCCCAGGAGCACTCCCCATCCCATGAGATGCATCGATTGTCAGGGTGACGGTCAGCTCTGGGTGGATGAATGGGACTCCTTCATCTAGATATTCTGGGATGAGCCACCACTGGATGGCATCCCACATCAGCTGAGTCACCATGACTGAATAGTCTTGATGATATAGGTGCTGAGACACTGGTGGGCCAGTTCCCACTGCAGGTGGGCCCATCTGATCATGCTGGCACAGGATGACATGTACCCCAGCAGCTGCAGGAAATCCTGGGCAGGGTGCCAGCACCCAACCTGAAATGATCAGGCAAAGGAAGTAAGACCCGATGCCCGGTCCGCAGGGAGTCAGGCCTTGGCCCAGAGGGAGTCTAGCTCTTCCTCGATGAAGTGGATAACCTGCAAGGGGCTGAGTTTGGACTTGGCCGGGTTGACCAGAGGGCCCAAGTCTCTGTAGGACTGGAGGGCCAGGTGCCTAGACCACTCCACCATCTCCCTGGATGGCCTGGTTATCAGTCAAGTCATCCAGATACAGACAGACCTGGACTCTTCGGCCCCACAGGAATGCTGCCATCACTGCAACACACTTGGTGAAGACCCTGGCTGGCAAACATAGACTTAGGTTGTCAGACCTGTGATTGTCTTGGCTGGGGATGTTATTGTTTGGGTTGCTGGGATGGAAAAGGCCGTACCTAAAAGGGCTTTTTCTTCAAATGCTTTACTGACTGATCCTTCTGTGATGACGTTGCAGAGTCCAGGGTGGCACTGGACTTTATGATCCTTGTAAGGTGCCCATCTACCTCAGAGTCGAAAAGGTCGCTACCCAAGGAGGAGACATTGGCCAATTTATGCTGGGTGTCGGCCAGAAAGGTGGAAATCTGCAGCCAGGCCCTGCGACCCATCACAACTGCTGCTGCCACAGAACGGCGCAGGAGTCTCTGAAGTCCAATGCTGTCTGAAGCTGGTGTTATCCAGTGCTCGACCCCAGGCTCTGACCACTTTAACTGCCAACTGCAAATCCACGGAAAGGTAGGGGAGGACATGGTCAAGGACACCTATCAGGTCGTGACCAAAGTTGGTCAACATCATGGCATAACTCACCTGATGGAGACCCAGGGAGAATGCAACATAAACATTCTCGGCTACGTGGTCCAGCTTCTTGGAGTCCTTGTCAGGGGGCTTGTCCACATTCCTGACATTGCCTGTCTTACAGAAAAAGGAGTCAGCTACCGACTCCTCAGCTGAGGGTGATCCCAGAAATTGGATAAAGAACCTGTCAGGACCGCATACCTGCAGACCATACAGGTTGAGGGCACTGCGCAGGAGGCCAGATGCTGTCAGAGCTCCAGCGCAGGTCCCCGGACAACCTCCACCACTGGGAAGGAAACCTCTGGGGAATCATCACGATCCAGGATTTTCATGAGGGGGTACTTGGCCCGCTTCTGGATTGCTCCAGTGGGATTTCCCATCAATTTGGAGATCAACTGGAGCAAAACCGTGAAGGACACCAGCCAGTGCTCAGTGATCAGCTCTTCAGCTGATTCACGATTTAAGCCTGGGATCCTCACAGATTGCATGGAAGACCTGTCAGAGTCTGAAGAGTTGTCAAAGCTGCCCTTGGCCGCTTCTCCCCAAGTAACTATTCTGGACTCATCCAAGTGGGTAATCTCGACCAGCAGGTGACTGGGAAGGCCGGGTAGCTAGGTGGGAGGCCTTGGAATGGGCACCCTGCAGGAGTTGCCTGGGTGGTGGTTCCATCCGAATCAGTGGAGAGGCAGGTGTCAGAGACACCAGGCACGGCAGAACCAGGGACAGTCCAGGGGGTGACCAGGGAAGCATGGGGGCCAGGGGAACCCACTGTTGCCACATCAGCTCCTTGCAGCACCAACACAGCCTGCTATGGATTCTCTTCTTGTTTGAAGATGAGGAGGAGGAGTCCCGGCACGGCTTCTGGGCTGAGGATTGAGCGCAGGAACACGAGAAGTCCCTCAACTGCAATCTTAACTGAGGCCGAGAGCTGGACTGCCAACTAAAGCGTTGGTGGCAAGGAGAAGCAGGAGGGGCAGTGGTACAGCACACACAAAGGATCCTGCCATGAAACCCCAGAAGGAGATAACTCCTCAGATGAGGCAGTCTGGTCCACTGACTGCTCCCGACCCTCCTAGGAGAGGGCTGAAAGGACCGGAGTCCTGGAGTTGTCCTTGATCCCTTCAGATAATGGGTCAAGCGGGTCGAGAAATATCTCAACCACCTGGACAGCCTGTGTCATGGCCAACAAGCCCAATAGGGACACCATGGAGCTAGCTGCCTGGCCCTCAACAAACAGGCTTGGCCGGAGCCGAGAGTTTGATGGCCGTCAACTGGTCAAGGGAATTGCAGGATCAGAGTTCTTGTTCCTGGCCCTTTGACTGATTGCGGGATTTTTCGCCTTTTTCGTTTCACCTTGGGAAGAGCCCTGAGTGTCTGGAGGGATCTGCACATTTTTCAAAATGTGCCCATGAAGGATGCCCAAAACACTGGTCCCAACTGGCAGCACAGTGGACACTGAGGTGGCACTTGCCACAGCTTGGGGGTGGCTGCCTTTTCCATGGCTGCAAGCTGGGCTACTGAACCCACTGCCACAGACACCACCTTACGGGCATCCTTTCAGCAGACTGGGGGCCCTATTTATCCATTCGACCAAGGAGGAGGTGTGCATAATGATCCTCAAGCAACAAGGGCAAGAGAGTTTTAAACAGGCCCCAGGCCTGAGCATCGTGCTCTGCCCCGAGGCAGTAAATGCACAACGAGTGCGGGTCTGCCTGCAATGATTTTTCATTGCATGTGACACAATGCTTGAAACCAGGACCAGACTGAGCTTCTTCTCAATCCATGATGAAGCGGTAAACAAGAGGGAACGCGAAACGGAAACAAAACTCTGATGGTGAACTTAGGATTTGCTTTTGGGCCTATACAGTGCATAAATCTGTGAAGAAGGAGACCTGACTCTTCCAGCAGAAAAGAAGATCTGACATTGTGGGGCGGTGTTGAGGAGTATACCACCCAGAAGGGTGGGAGGAGTTTGGCTTCAAGACATTCCAGCTGGATTTAAAGGGGAAAGGAAGACTGCCAGAGTGTGGATAATGCACCATATCCACGCCCACTAGAACACGACTTTTTAACAACACTGGACATGAAATGTAATACATGCTGCATACATACTGGACCACAACACGGTTTAGTAATAATTTTCATTCTTTACTGTACCGGGCAACTAGATAACTCATCTCCAAAAAGGTGGTGTTGAAGAAGGCTGGCAATCCTTAGAAATGGTAAACAATACTGCTGGAAGTAATGTTCTATGGACTGAGGGGACCAGACACTTGAACTGAGCTGGAAAAAAAGCAACATGAAAAAGGCTATTTAGTATGTAATTTTATAGAATATCAGCCTCTAGTATTTTAGCCCTAAATATTTTATATAACATACCTTTCAACAATATTATTTAATTATACATATCATGGTAAATGTTATTATTAAAAATTTATAAAAGCAGAGCTAAATAAAAGTATGTCTTGTGCACCAAAAGATATAGAGAATATCGGATGGGCAACTACGCACAAAAAATATGTTCTGCCACAGAGGGGTTTGGATTCCCGCTGACCGCTATAGCGAAGCTAGAGAGGTCCGTGGGAACTGGAACCCTGAGGAGGCAGAACACACAAGTTGTGCATAAAGTTGCTCATCCTGTATTTTTTATAGTGTATATTTTTTGTTCTCTCCCAACCCCCCAGTATTGCTTACTCCTCCCTCTTGCAGCTTCATCCTCCCATCGTGGTTACCTGACTCACTGTTGTGTGAAATATGCACTCGGTGGTTCTTTCGCTTTCAAAATGAAACTGATTTGTGCAGTCTCTAGAGGTTTCAGAATGCTGTTGTATCACAGAAGGGTACAATCATGTCCCATAACCTCTGAGCTGTGATATGACAGCATTTTGAAAGGGACTGAATTCCATATAGAACAATGCTCTACTATACACTGTAAAGGTACTGCATAACAAGTATGACACGAGTTCAATAAGATGATATGATAACTGGTAAGGATTTTTCGCAGCCCAGCATCCAGTACAGTGGAGCCCGCTTATAAGAACACCCCATTCGCCACAAAAAAATGTTCTTATAAGTGGGCTATTCTTACACCCGGGCTGCCTGTTTAAATGGCTTTTCACCTAAAATTAGCTATTCGGACCGTAAGGTGGAGCTCACGTAATGCAGCTTAAGTTGTTCACAAAGCTTTAACATCAGAAAACAGTATCTGTTTTGATACTTTATTTTAAAATTAGTATAAATTGTGCTGTAAAAACATGCACATCATAATAAACATGACTGAAAAGGCACAATAAAGACCGCTCGCCCAGATATGCATCCAGAGCATAAAATGTTGCCAAATCTGCTGACTGCTTACTTAGGACGTAATGTACTGCTGTATTTTTTTTCATGCAGTCATTTGCAGCAGGTGTTTCAGGGAAGTCCACATTGGCTGACTTCTTTTAAGTCCTCCTCTTATTCAGATTCCTCTTCTTTAAGAGTAAGGACGTCTCTGGTTATTTCCTCCTCAGTAATTGTGCCCGTTGTTTATACGTCATCGTCACAACCCTGACTAGCACCATACCTGCAACTTGCTGACTGAAGTGAATAACAGGGACTAAAAACAATAGCCATTTAGCACATTTTAAATGCTGAGTCCATGTTGGAATGCAGTGAGTGCTAACGTTAATCGGCACCATTTACACCTAGCCGCATACCAGGGAAGGCATTAATCGCCAGAGCCAAAGTGAGACAGCTAAGTCAGAGAGTTTCACTGATAGTTGACAGTGAACTACCACACAAGCTGCAACAGAAAATGTTCTTTTAACTGGGCTGAAAGTGATTATAAACGGGCTCTATGCCCATAGGAATACATTATTAAAAATCGGGACATAAGAGTCATGTTCTTATAACCGGGATGTTCTATTAACCAACGTTCTTATAAGTGGGCTCCACTGTACTAGAATTCCCCATTATTCATACCTGTGTATGATGAACATGAAATGTGTGACATAAACTGACAAAAAATAACAATACTTTATCTTCAAAGGAGAGCACATGGCTTCTAACACATTAAACAGCTAGTAATTACAAAATTTGAATCCTGGTGGGCTAGGATATTGAAAGGGACATAGTGAGCACTAACAGGGTTAGTGCTTCATTGCTAACAGTGTTTAGTGCCCCTAAAGCAGGGGACCAAAACTATGCCGTATTGAAATGCACAGATAGCGTGGCAATAACCCTTTAGTGAACAGTACTTAAGTATGCCAGTGGGCTAACATACATCCCCTGACTGTGTTTATATATAGGTGTGCTGACATACTCAAAATGTTTGTGGAGGCATTAAACAGCCATTAGTGCTGCTCTTTTTCATGCCCCCACAAACATGGTCTTACCACCATTATGCTGTATCTCCCCACAATCACCGGACTGAACTGACTTACTACTTCCCTGGCAGTCTAATGTTCCCCCAACCCCTCAATCACCCATTAGGCTGGTATCCTGGTCATCTAGTGGTCCCCACTGAATGCCTGTTCGAGCTGGTATCCGAATTCCCTGACACCCTAGTAGCCCTTCCACATACCCCCAATCGCTGGTGCTGGTACAGTATCATAATTTCCTGGTCATCTAGTGGTCCCTCAACCACCGATTGGCTGTCTGGGCTAGTATCCTAAGTCCCTGTCAGTCTAGTGGTCCTCCCACCTGCGTCCATACTGGTATCATAATTCCCTGGTTGTCCAGTGATTCCTCACCCACAATTGCTGGGCCAAACTGCTATACTAAGACTAAGTCCCTGGCAGTCTACTGGGCCCCCCACTATCCCCATCACCCAATCCAGTTGTGTAAAACCACTAATCATTGTCCACAGCCCCCCTCCCATGATGGCAGCTGGTATTCAACTATCATTCATTGCCATCAACAGCTAGCATCTACTGCACACAGCCAATGCATACTGGACTGGAGGTCAAAGAAGGATGGAAGAGTTTAAATGATGACAACATGACATGTAACTTCGAGGAACGAATGGGTTTGTGTCTTTATCAATGCCAGATTTTCCATGATTAACATCCTTGCCTTGGCAGAATTAGCTGGCATGCAGCTCATTTCTCTATCATGTTCTGTGATCTCAGCTAATAACTAGGGAACTTGCTGACTGGAGGACAAATACATCACCTGTGGGGCACTGTGCATTGGTGGAAGTGATCATAGAGAGAAAGGAGTTTGTCATGTTGGAGGCATTAATACATTTTCAACATTCTTCCACCTGTGACCAAAAAATGTCCACCCATCAAAATGAAGGTCCAAGACATGGTACTGGATCACCAGGCTAAACAGGAAGAAGCGCAAACATCTGTGCCTCTGGAGAACAACCCCAGTGGCTACACAATGGCAACCAACATATACTTAACCATAGCTTACTGCAGGTGGTGGCTGGATGAGGCCATTTCACTGTCAGTGATACAAGACACCTTTTCCTGATGCTCCACAGGAAAGATGCCCCTTATATCTATGGCTGCTTTGCTACGAGCTTTGGATTAATGGGTGAACAGTTGAATTACTGCATACTTAAGTGCTTCAAGCCTATTTTGGATGGGGAACTATATAAAAATAAATGGCTTGCCTTGCCATCTGCCACATAAAATATGTTGGCCTTAAGTGTCAAGGTGCTTAAACTCCTAACAAGTAGGAGGAAGAAGGTGGGGCACCAGCAGTCTTGCTGTTGTGTTGCACTGCGCCAACAACAAATACTGTAGCCTCATGGTTCTCAATAGAGGCAATGAAACCCTTAAGGAAACTATATACTGACAACCCTCTTGACAAGGGGCAGACTTGGCCAGAACAGGAGAAGCTCAAACTAGTTTGCCAGGTCCAGTACTGCATCATTGATCAGGATGGCCAGAAAGTAAGCTGCTTCCTTCAACAGGCTCTCTCAATGCCACTACTTCCGAGTGCTCTATAACTCCTGAAAGGGGACATCTAAAGAACTAGAGATGTTTCTGAAAAGATTAAAGATTCCAGATTGTCAGCTGAGGCATCTGAACCTACATCATCCAATTTGTCCTAACTGCTGGAAGAGAATGACTTGTCATCAATTCAGTTCCCATTGGTGCTACTGAAACCAGTCAGAAACATAGGAGTGGGTCAAGACTTCCCTGCTGGGACAGGCTGAAAGGGCCCCTATAAGAGCTGAAATACTACTCAACTTGGGCCGAGAAGCACGCACTGAACCAGTGGACTGTGAATTGTCTGCTGGTGGGGCAGCAAGAGGTGGTAAGGCTGAGGCTGAGGCTATGAAGAACCACAGACAAACTACTGATAAGTGAATCTGAACTGGAGACTGTGCTAGCAGAGCCAAAGAAGAGGCAAGACTGGCTGGGCAGGGGAGCCCAGAGGGGGTCTTAAATCAACAGGTCTTACAGTGCGGCTTCCTGTCTGATCTCTGGAGAAGTTTAGCCATCATCTTCAGTGTTCTATTATGCTTGACTCAATGCAGAATTTTCAGCATTGCAAGTTATGGTCAAACAACCAGGAGTGTCAACCACACTTATGCTTGTGACTCTTATGACTGGGCCTCTTAGGCCTGTTACCCATAGTTTCCAACAACTGTGGCAGTCAGAAGAACTCAAGGGGTTATTGCTTGACAAGTTGGATGATCGGTGATTAAGATAGCAAGTGTGGTTGCTTTTTGTTCAGCTTAGTCAGTGGATACCTTTATGCAGGTTTGGTGGGGACAGCAAGGTTGCAAGCAGAAGGCAACCAGTTAAAAGTCTCCCCACTACTGAGCCTGTACTCTTGACCACAGCTTGACGATCAGCCTACAGTGTCACATCCCAATTCTGATCGCAAATCAACACCCAGCTCTAACCCACTGGAAGAGGTCTGCATAGGCTGCCTGGGGCAAAAATCTTCCTGTGATGGTTTTGTGGGAAGGAACAAGCTGCTACATGGAATAAATCTGGCTGATACTCTATTCGATCTACCAATACTGCTGGGTCACCGAAGTGGGAGCAATCAAGGTGTCAACCAGCAAGTCACTCCTTGACTTAACTGACTGACAGGAAATTCAGGTTATTACCCTCAAATATGACCCCCATCATAAAGATCTGGGTCTGTGCTTCCTCCTTGAACATACCAGTAGAGTGAAGATGGAGTCAAATGACAGCCTATCTGTCTAGTGCAATGGGTATGGTTGACAGTCTTCAGTGATACTAAAGCAGAATTTGTAATGACACTTTGAGCCACTGCACCTTCTCCAAAGGCACAACAAGATAGAGCTAGAGGCAGGTGCAGCCTTGGAACACTTGGCCAAACCCTTTGTGCTGTTCCTGGTGCCATGCTGGGGACCCAGTAATGTCAAGCAGATGTAGTGTGGATCCGTCAGTGACCTTTCTTCACTGCAGTGCTTGAAACCAGACTTCACAGAAGACATGTCTTCATGATCCAAGTTGAAAAGTCCCTTTAAAATGTCCAAAACCTGGCAGACACATCCTGACTAAGAAACCTAAAGCTCTGTTCTAAGTGCGGTAGTGATAAAACAAACCGTCGTGAAAGTCTCATAAAGGACTTGAGAAACCAACAAAACCAAAGCAGGGGCTACCAATTCAGTGACCTCATTTCCCGGAAGAATTAAAGATCTGAGGCACTGCCAGCCTTCCGGTGCAGTGGTAGTGGCTACTGTTTGCAGCGTCAATGACCCCGGTTTGGGAGTGAACTCAGGACGTTGGAGGGTTGGCATGGCGGAGGAGAAGTGAGTATCTGATGAACTACTCTCCTACGGGAAGGGAGGGAGGGAGCGATGCTATGCCTGGTGCACTCCTGAACCTTTAGCAGCAGCTAAGAGTCTGGCACTCAAGACAGCAAATCTGGGGGTGGGAGGAGCGGCTGTTGCCAAGGTCCCACATGCGGGAGCGTGCATAAGGCCATCTAGGCGGCATTGCATGTCCATCTTCCCAGGGGACCAATAAAGGAGGAGAAAAGGACTGGCCAGCATGACGAGACTTACCCTTCACAGGCTCTGCACCCGGCTATATAGCATCTCCTGCTCAAGGATCCATTTTGCGGTTGTTTGGGGGGGGGGGGTGCCAAGTGGAAGGTGGGAGTTGCACAGTAAGTCCCTATGGAGCTGGGGTGATGGGGCCGGAGAGGTTCGGTTCCTGATAGTGGGGCCAGCCAGTGGTGGAATAAAGTGCACTAACTGCAAAAAAAGATCAGAAGTCTCTTTGTAAGTCTCCTCTGTACCCCCTCCATCCGTGCAACATCCCTCCTCTTATACGGGGCCCAAAACTGGACACAGTACTCCACGTGGGGACATACCAATGCATTATACAGAGGTTGTGATGCCTCTGTATAATGCATTGGTACGTCCCACGTGAGCTACTGTGTCCAGTTTTGGGCCCGATATAAGAAGGAGGATACAGAGAGAGTCTGAAAAGAGAATCAAGGGATTGGATGGATTGAGTTATGAGCAGAGACTGCAGGATTTGGAGCTGTATTCCCTGGAATATTGTAGAATGAGAGGAAATATGTGTTTGATATATAGGGCATGGACCGATACTAACTTATGGGATTTACTGGGCTTGGTTAAAAGGGCTCAAATATATGACACTAGAGCACATTGTTACCAACTGGTTAAGGATAGATATAAAACAAATAGAAGGAAATACTGGTTAAGTAATAGGGTAACAGAAATTTGGAATATGCTACCAGGAGAGGTTGTGGAAAGCAGTACAATGCAGGAATTTAAAACACAGCTAGATAAATTCTTGGAAAGGAAGAATATAAAAGGATATAACTAGGTGTTACTTGCGATCACGGACGAATGTCTTTATGCTCAGTATTGTCTATGTAATCTAGAAGTATTGAGGGTGCAGGGGCATGAGAATGGGCGGAGCTGAAGAGTTAGCCAAGGACTTTCTAAAGACTTTGCGCACACTCAGAAAACTGCACAAGTCTGATTAAGTAGACAGTATCCAGGTAGTTGTACACCAAATTAATGGAAGATCAAAATTACACAACAGAGAAATGTCAACTAAATATTTTGTCATTAACAAGAGAACTTACAAGCTACAGACTATAGTAATCCTTGTTGCTGCTATATTCGAGACAAGACATTTCTGTTCCCATAAGATGAATAACATTTTGCACATCAACTTTTATTCAGGTTCAGTTCTTTATGGATCATTTTAGTGGGTATTAATAGTTCTGAAAATACAAACTTTACAAGCAGCTGCAAATTAGAAATACATTCATGTCGGGGGCTGCAAGATAGCTCAAGGTAGCATGTACACTACCATACAGGCAACCCGAGTTCTCGCTCTGACCTAGGTTCCCCACACTGTGGTGCCCAGGAGGTACATGTTGCCCACAGCAGTGCCTGCTCTCTCTGAGGATGGAAGCCTACGGGTCAGCCAAGAGTAGGGAGGACACGGTGGGGGGAAGACATTGAGAATGGGGGCATTTCAGTGACAGGACAGGTGCACAATACTGTCAGTAGAACCAGTAAGAGGTAACCTAGAGAAAAAATGGATTACTGGTTGTGTGGGGTTTGCCCCAATGTGCTCTCCGCAGGCTCCAGACCTCACTCAATGGGAACTTACATGTAGCTCCATTGAGAAGTGGGAGTTAAGCATACTCTGTTTTCCCACCTCATAGCCCTTGACAACTGTGACTGCACTTAACTTCTGCTTCCGTTCTCTTTAGTTAGTCCCTGTTGTGTCCTTGCCCTCCTTCAGGAGTTCGCCCTCTGCTTATGAGTCAGTTTTTATTTTTTTTTCCCTTGGTGGGTCTAATGTCTTGTTTACTGTAATATGATGTAATTTTTTGTAATCTGAGCCTACCTGCCTATTTTCTCCCCTCAGCTAGGCATGTTAATTGTCAACACTGCGTTTTGGAACACTGTATGCTGCAATAATGTCAACCTTCTTTCAGTAAAATCGTTTGCTGCAATTAACCTCACTACTGTTGCTGTTATCCATGTGGTGTATATTCTACTGGGGCTGTCTGTTTTTTGCGGACAATACTCCTGCCTTTGGAATCTGAGTGTTTTGTCAATACTGCACTGTCATATTGTTACATTGTTATATTGTACTCTCCCAGGTCATGCCTGAAAATAGGCAGGATTTTTGCCTAGTGTACGTACCCGGTTACCAAAAGCAAATAAATAAACAAATACAGTACATATTAATGGGGAAACCAAAAAAAGAGAAATCATTTCATGGCTTGTTTAATTCAGATAAAAGAGAGGTATTTACATAAGAATATAAGAATTTGCCAGCAGAAGGAGACCGTGTGGTCCATTTAGTCGACCTGGGTTTTCTACCCCCCCCCCACTATCAATCTGTCTTGCTAGGGTGACTATACTGACTATCCCATGCCTGTCTGAATTCACTGACCGTCTTGGCTGCCACTACCTCCAGTGGCAGGCTGTTCCAAGGGTCCACCACCCTCTCTGTGAAATAGTACTTCCTAACAGATATTTGATTTGTTTTCTTTTTAACGGACAGTAAGAAAAGAATTACCATAGTAAAGCTGTTTCTTCTTAAGGGATCACTCAGTATGTTTACACTTTATGCATTCATCTAATCTGAGAATAACAGCCTGGAGACAGAACCTATGCAAATTTTAGAATTTGGAATGTAGGTTCAAACTCTGCTCGCTCCACTTGGGCCAGTGCTCAGATCTGTTTCCAAGCCAGAGTAGAGCAATGGCTAGTGAAACTAGATATATAAAAAAAAAATAGCAATTTTTTTATAGCATTTTAAAATGCCAAAAAAACTGAAGCAGAATTGTGACCATATAAACAATAACAAGCTTACAACTGTAGGAACTGCAATCATAATGCCCAAGCAACCTCAATGAAAAAAGGAGCTGATTCTTGTGTAAACCTATTTCAGGTTCTGGAAGGGGAGTCAGGATTAGGGAGTGTAAACACAGTGAGTGATCCCTCAAGAAGAAACAGCATTACTACGCTATTTTTTTCTTCTAACCCCAGGAATCACTCAATTAATGTTTACACTATAGGCAAACTCAGTAGCACTACCTTGGGAGGCTAGGTCTAGAACCTAATTAGGAAAATGGATCTTGCAAGACAACAATTTCAAAGCGGGCATCCCTTCTGGACTGTATGTCCAAACAGCAGTGCTTTATGAAAGTGTGTACTGTTTTCCAGGTACCTGCTTTGCAAATGTCTAACAATGGGATGCCTCTTGAGAATACTACAGAGGCGGAGGCACTCCTTGTGTAGTATGCCCTTAAGCCTCTTGGTGGCATTTTTCCAGCTTTTTTATAGCAGAACTGAATGCAAGAGACTATTCAGTGAGAGACAGATCTCTTTGTAGCTTGTTTGCCTTTGCCAGACTCACCATAGGTAACAAAAAAGCTGGGTACTGTGGGACCTGACACCTTTTGTATGGTCCATGTAGATAGACAGGACTATCTTTGGGTCCAGGCTACACAACTATTCCTCACCTGGACTGGAATGCTCTGGATAGAGTACAGGGAGGGTCACTGTCTGATTCAGGTGGAATTCCAGTACCACCTCAGAAAGGAATTTTCTTTTGCTTCTAAGAACTACGTTATTCTTGTGGGGATTATATAATTTAGCCCTGTGCAGAGGGCTTCAGATTCACTTACCCTCCTAGCAGAGGTAACTGCAACTAGGAATATAGTTTTCCATGTGACATACTTCATGTCAGCAGCTTCCACAGTCTCAAAGGGGAGCCTCCATAAGGTGGACAAGGCATATGTTGAGGTCACAGGGTGGGACAAGGTCCCTCACTGGTGAGTACAGGTGGTTTGGGCCTTTAAAAAAACTTTGAAAATGGGTTGTGAGGCCAAAGACTTTTCTTTGCCAACTGATATGTATGCTGATACTGCTGCTAAGTGCACCTTTAGAGCTGAAGGCCATATGCCTACTGACTATATGTGTACTAAGTACTGTACCTGTCTCTACTGGGTTTATTTTTCTGGGGGCACACCACTTAGAGAACCTTTTCCATTTAGAGGAATAAGCTTTCCTGGTAGCGGGTTTCTTTGAAACCTAAGCACCTTCAGGACTTCTTCTGAGAGGTCCAATACGGAAAACTAACTCCTCAAGAAACATGCCCTTAAGTGCAGGGTCCTGGGATTCCAAAGTGTTATTCTGCCCTGAGAGAAAGTCACCAGATTGTGACTGAGTGACAGGTCAATTGGATTCCTGTTGGACAGGACCAGGAGCTTTGAGTACCAGGCCTGTCAGGCCCAGTCTGGAGCTATCATGATCACTGTTGCAGGTTCCCCACTGAGTTTCAGGAGTACTTTCTGAATGAGTGGAAATGGTGGGTAGGCATACAGGAACTTCCCTGTCCAGTACAAGGGCGTTCTCTGGGACTGTTCTTCTGGCTGGTGGTCTGTAACAAAACTGTGGAAGTTGATAGTTATCCAAAGATGCAAACAGGTCTATATTGGGAGTGACCAACCTTCCAAACACTGTGGCCAGAACCTGCTGGTTTAGGGCCCATTCATGATTACCCTGACTGATTCTGCTTAGGAAATCTGCCAGGACATTGTCTGTGCCTGGTAGAGGTACTACAAATATGTTTGCCTCGAAGGAATATGCCAGGTCCCAGATCCTTACTGCCTCTGTACGCAGTTTTGAGGATCTCGTGGTGGTAGGAGGATGCTAAGAGAGGGAGCGTGAGGGATGGACTTGCCAGTGAGGTAACCACAGGTCACATGACTTGGCTAAACAAGTCAGGTGGCTGGAGTCACGGAGGATAAAAGGAGGCAATTTTTGTAGTTTCCTGAGTGTGTGGTGCAGCAGCAGCAGAAGGAGCAGGCAACACAAGGAACAGGATGAGTTAAGTCCCTTTTTTTGTTTGAATTGTACTGTGCTTTGCTTTGGGGAAAGGGCTGTGAAATCTACATGTGGGGCTATGTCTGAAGGTTAAACGGGGGATTGGGTGGTGGAAAGACACCGAGAGAGGGAGATTGAGGGAGGGACTTGCTGGTGAGGTAACCAGAGGTCACATTGAATTGGCTGGTCAAATCAGGTGGCCAGAGTCACAACATACCTTCCAGAGGACCAAGCGACCCCTAGTGTGAATGACCCCGACGTGCAAGTGCCAAGACACAGGAGTGTGGCACCTCAAGTGATGTCTGCAGGGTGCCAGCAGGGAGGACAGTAGGCAGCAGGCCACGTTGGTTAAGGGCAAGCACAGGGAGGGGTATGAATTGCAGTGAACCTACAGAGAGAAATCGGCCAGACTAAGTAACGGGGGCCAGTAGCGCCTAAGGGATACAGAGAGGATGTGGAGGCCAGGGCAAGGAGGCAGGTGGATGAATGGAGGGGTAGGAATGACTGGGGTTGGGGGCACAGGGAGGCCGGAAGGGTAATGAGCTGCAATGGGTGTGGAGCAGCACTGTTCCTGGGAACCTGGTGGAAGGTGGGGAGGGGGTGTTCAGTGTGCAGACTGTTCAGACAGCTTACGCTGGAAATAAGAGAGCATGAAATGGGAACTGGGGGGAGGAGGCAGGTGTGAGTGGGAGGAGGAGATGGGGAAAGGGGGCAGGGAGGGCTCCATCACAGGATAGACCAGGCTACTACAGGCCAAAAGGGGGCGCTCGGCCAGGAGGGCCAAGTCCACAGGAACCAGGGAGCGTAGAAAGAGGGAGTTGGCAGATGGTAGGGAATGAGACTAGAGAGAAAGGAAGTATGGAAGAGGTTCAGGATAGGCGGAGGCAGGGAGGAATTTCAGGGGAGGGCATGGGCAGGGTGTTGGAGACAACAAACATGTACAGGGTACTGGCTGATTAAACAGAGCAGGAGGATGGGGAGGCAACATAGAACATGGAATAGGGGACCATGAAGGAAGGGGGAAATACAGAGTGCAAGGAGACAGGGAAGACTGTGGGGTAGAAGCCGGTAGGGAAGCAGGTGGAGTTGGCACGTACACACTATCTAAAGGGGAACGAGGCCAAAACATGTTGGGGGGAGAGGGAGGCACAATGATGAGGGCAGTGAGAGGACATACAAATATTGGAGGGGGGTGGTTGTGCAAGGGAAGGAGCACAGAAAGGACAGATGAGGAAGAGAGCAGGTGGAGGTGCAATCAGTGGGGAAGGGAGGGGGGGAAGGACAGAGTATTAGAGGAGAGGACAAAGAGGAAAAGGGGTTCGTAGGAGGGCAAACCATGGGGGACATGCAGGAGATAGGGGATCGGTGACAGGGTGAAAAAGGACCCTGTCCCATTTGTTATGGAGAAAGTGTTTAAATGCAAGGTTCTATTCTTTCCTTTTCTGTCTCTTCTCTGTTTGGTTGTGCAACCCAATTTTCCTGCGAGACCTCAGATTTGATCACCCCAACAATCTCGCAATTTTTTGCCTCTCACTGTCTCTCAGTCCTCACTTGCTGTCTGTCTTTTCCTCCCTTGCATATCTATATCAGCTAATATAAAAAATATGTTCAAATCATTGTATGGAAATGTAACTGATATTGGGATCCCTTTTGTTTAGAAAATATATAGTGTTACTGTTGTCAGTGGCTCAGTAGGTAGCACACTTGCCTCTGAGGCTAGGAGATCAGAGGGCTGTGGGTTCAGTTCCCACATCTGGCACATGGGTTAATATACTAACATACTAAAAGCCAGAAGAATAGGCCTGACGGTCTTTCGTGTCTGCTCGGTAGCCAGCCCCTATTGGTCGCTAGCTCCTCCTCCCTCCCTGGCCCCCGAGAGGGTCAACCTTGGCTTCAGTACACTCATGCATCTGTCCCACGCCCTCTTGAAGCCCTCCACAGTGCCTTGCTTGACTAGACTCCCGGGCAATGCATTCCATGGCTCCACCATCCTCTCAGTGAAGTAATGCCTTCTACGCTCTTCCCTGTAGGTTCCTCCCTCCAGCTTCCATTCATGACCTCTGGTTGTGCCCCCTTGCTTTAGCCCGAACATTTCTTTGGCTCTGCCCCTGTTAATCCCTTTCACATATCTGAATACCTCAATCATGTCCCCCCTGTCTCTCTTCTCCTCCAGCGAATACAGCCTAGGGCTTCCAGCCTTTCCTCATAGGTCCTATCACTCATGCCCTGGATCATCCTGGTTGCCCTCCTCTGGACCCTCTCCAACAGTACTATGTCCTTCCTAAGGTGAGGTCTCCAGAACTGCATGCAGTACTCAAGATGCGGCCTGACCAAGGCATTATACAGAGGTAGGATCATCTCACTCCTCCTGGACGTTATTCCCCGGGCTATGCATCCCAGTATCTTGTTTGCCTTTGCCGCCGATCTTCTGCAGTTCTCACTGTTATTCATTCTGGTGTCTATCACCACCCCGAGGTCCCTTTCACTCGAAGTGGTTTGCAGTGAGACCCCTCCCATGGTGTATACATACCCTGGGTTTCTGACCCCCAGATGCAACACCCTACACTTCCCCAGATTAAACCTCAGCCCCCACCTTTTTGACCAACCCTCCAGGGTATCCAGATCCCTCTGGACTGCCACCCTCGCTTCCTCCCTGTCGGCCAGTGCTCCCAATACTCACACTGTAGTGCAGCATGAGGGGGGTGCTGCACTTCTGAGGTGCCGTCTTTTGGATGAGACGTTAATACCGAGGTCCCATCTGCCTGGATTGGTGGTAGTTCAGGTGGATGTTAAAGATTCCATGGCACTTATCGAAAAAGAATAGGGGAATTTTATTGAAGAAGGTGGGCTTCATTACAATAAATCCATCATCAAACAATACATCAAAAGGTCTTAAACAGGATTAAGAGAAAAACCAAGCATCACAATTACGCCACAGTAAATGTACTTGATGCGAATTATTCACATGACAATCTTGATTCCTAAGAACACATAAGGTTCACGAATATTACCAATAAGGTCATGTGTACAGATCAGTTTTGGTGCAAAACCAGGAGACATCTGGCTTGCCATAAAAATATCTGATCAAAGCAAAACAATATACAAAGTTTCAGCATGATACTTGACACTAACAATTTCAGAAGTACAAAACATAATTTGTTCATAAGTAAGCTGAAGGAACAAGGGTTCATTCCATAGTACAGCAAAGGCTATTCCAAAGGTTCGAGAAAAGCAGACACTCAAGGAGCAGATGTTGCTGAGTTTCAAGAGTTAAGAGAACAGAGGGTCTGGACAAAAGCGAGAATCCAAAGCTTTATGTTTATGGTTATTCTTAACTCCTAGCCTATCATAATTACTGAGCCAGACCATATCCCAAACATATGGTGGTAGACGGAACTACGTAGTTGTAGGAGAACCCATGGAAGATGGGTCAAGGGCAAAAGGGGAAACAATTCTTCCTGGGCCTCCTGCCTCCAAATTTTGTCATAAATGTGTCTAGAGGAAATACAAAACTTGGGGATAAAGCTGCCAGGACAGGGACATTTTAAAACTTTCTTTCCCATAAGAAGAAACATCCGTGACCTACAAACAATAGTTCTATGTCTAGGATCCCATTTATCAAGGCAAAAGAAAACCAAGACATAAAATAGGGTTTCCGATAACAAAACCTGGCTTAAGGCTTGCCAAAGTTAAAGAAAAATAAACTATAAAAACAACTGGTGGGTCATATTTATACCACCTTCCTGATTGGCCGGTAAGTATATTATGCTTACAGGATTTAATCTAGACCCCCATAATGCTTTAAAAATACACCAAAAAGTCTGGCAAAGAGTTTTGGGAGGAGGAAAACATAACTAAGATACAAAAGAAAGGAACTAACAAAGATTTAATTAAAACAATCCTCTTTTTTTCCAATCAAGACTTTGTTCCAGCCAGCCAGGAAAGCGCCTGCTTTGTCCAATGCAATCTTCCAATTATGGGAGGACATGTCCCCAGGCCCAAAAATAACCCCAAATACTTAAACTCCTCATTTTTGATGGAAATCCCAGCATAACAGTCATTTTCAGGAAGGAGGTGTGCCCAATTGGAACACCTTTACTTTTATCAAAATTAATCTTAGATCCAGAAACAGCAGAGAAGTTTCAGAAACATGAATCAAATCCTGTTGTCTAGTAGTGAAATCTATTAAGAGAACTAAACGCCTGCATATGCCAATAATTTAGTGGGGAGAAAAAAGGACCATTTCCTAGACCATGTATTTGAGGACAAAGTTGAATAGCTCTTATCAAAGTATCAATATAAAAACATAAAGTATTGGGCTCAAGGGACATCCTTGTCTTACCCCACATGCAAGTGGGACAGGAGACCCTAACCAGCCATTAACGTTAGGAATAATCATTGCACCTTTGTACAAAGTATGTAGCCAGGAAAGAAATAAATCAGGAAGCCAAAGCTCAAGACTTGAAAAGATAATCATGTGAGACCTTGTCAAATGCTTTCTCCTGATCTAAACCTAACACCCATCCTGAGACAACATGCCTCTCCCCTAAGAAAAACAGTTCCCTTAACAATACAAGATTATCATGTTGATACCGTCCAGGGACACTACATGATTGTACCGGACTAATATAGGCAGACACTTTCAAAATCCTAGCCAACAAGACTTTTGCCAAAATTTTATAATCAACATTTAATAAACTAATGGGCCTCCAATTGTCAAGATCCAGCATCACCTTTTTTAAAAATTAAAAGTAGAATAGCTTCTTTCATGGATTTAGTCATTGAATCAGAAATCAACATTTCATTATATAAGGCTGTCAAAATAGGGATCAAGTCGGAAGAAAAAGTTTTATAAAACTGTGCTGTAAGCCCATCTGAACCAGGGGCAGAATGCAAATTCAAGGTACAAATAGCCTGTTTTACTTTGTATTCTAGTACTTCAGCAGTTAACATCTCTTGTTCTTTATTAGAGAGCTGAGGTAAATGTAAAGAGGTTAAAAAACTGTCGGCCTTGTCGCAGTCAGGCAAAATTCCTAATGTGTTAAAAACATGATGCTCTACTGCGGCAACAAGATCCTCAGGAGAAGAAACTAGTTCTCCTGAAGAATTTTTTAAAGACCAAATAAATTTGGAATTCACTCTAGTTTTGCAAGACTTAAAAGGGTCAAGATTTCCTTTAGAAAGCTTAGTACCAAAACGGGCTTCTTGGTTTAAAGAACAGGCCCGGTCATACTGGATGTGTCTCATCTTAGCACAAATTAAATCAATTTGTTTACTATAATCATGACAAGTGGAGTTGGTTAAGGAAATTAAATGCTGCAACTGATGTCGCAACTGCAAATAATTCAAATATTTGCGAGTCTGAACCTCAGCAGCCTTTTTTTGAAAGGTTTTTCTCCAGCATATTTTAGACTCTTCCCACCAATCTATTCCAGAATCATAAAATTCAGTAACCAACATCCGAGCTTTAAATTCCTGTTGCCAGGATTTCAAAAAAGAAGGGTCAGTTAATAGTGTGTCATTAAGGCGCCAACTATTCTTTTTACAACGAGGGGCAGAACTCCAGGTGAATGAAGCACAAAGAGCAACATGGTCTGAAAATTCTATCCCTACGGTGCGACAAGAATGAAGTACCAGGACTTTAGATAAAAAGATGAAATCGATTCTAGTTCGTAAAGGACCTTTAAAGAACGTGAAGCCACCTGCTTTATGGAAATGCCTATAAGAGTCCTAAGTTGTGCAGTGGACACTATATCCTTTAAGGCTATAGAGTCACAAAAAGTTTGGGAGTTTTTAAACCCCTATCAGACTGGTGAAGGCCACAATTAAAGTCACCCATCCACATTAATAATCTTGAAGTATATAAAAAAGGTCTAATCAACTTAAAAAGAGAAACTCGTTGCGCCTTAGTTTGAGGTGCATAAACCCCAATAAGACGAAACCTTTCCTCTGATAAGTAAAGTCTAATAATAAAGCTCTCCCTGGAAAAATGTCAATTAATCTTGAAACTTGAAATTCAGTAGAAGAAAAAAGAATACCAATACCATCACAGGTATCTTGCCCAATAGACCAAAAAGGAAGGACTAGAAGACCAGGCCCTAGAGGCCTGACAGAGCTCATTATGAGTTTTAATCTAGTATCCACCAAACAAAATATATCGTTCGAGATCTGTAAGGGCAGAAAGAGACCTCCCAACTTTTTACTACTTTTAATACTATTCACGCTTAATGAACATATTGATAAAGAAGCCATCAGGAACCTCTAGAGATTTACCTTTCTGACTTTGTCTAGTGCGTTTAGCAATAGGATCTGCATCAGTACCCCTTCTATATCTTGAGTGGACTGGACAGAGGAAGTATCAGCATCCTCCCATCAGAATCTTTATCTGATAAGTCAATAGATAAAACAGCAAACTTATTATGAGAGTGTAAAGTACCAGTAGAGAGTTCCTGAAACCGGTTTACTGCATGCCCTTTCCTAGTACGCTTAGTAAATGGTAAAGCGAAATATTTTCTTCAGGGACTGAAGAGGGAGGGGGGAGGCAGCATGGCTTCCGAGAGAGAAAGACAACCATCTTGAACGGGAGTCACAGAATCGTGGGAGAATCTGCAATCACAGGGAGACAGAAAGCTGCTCAAGGGTTTTAGTGGGATCTGTGGTATTAACAACAGAAGAAGGACAGGAGAGTCAGGTACCAAATCCTGGTGACCTACTTTATCAGTGCACATGCTGGGCATAAGTAATTAAACCTTCATGAGAAGGGCAATTACCTCTATTGTGAGAAGCCCATAAGCAACGACCATAGGCATGACCGATACCTTCACACAAATTACATTTAAAAGAGTTTGAACAAGTAGTCAAGTGTGACCATACTCAAAACAATGACTGCATCTTAATTTGTCACATGCAGAACTAAAATGTGTGCGTGAACCACACTTGAAACAAGCCTTGGGCTGTCCAGCATAGAAAATATACTTCTTATCTTTACCTAAATAAAGGGTATTAGGTAAATGCCTAGGCCCAGTGTTAGAGGGAAAAAGTTTAACTCGAACTTTCCAGCTGCCATCCCATATCTGCTCACTATCAAGTGTTGGCACTGGCCGGTTCAGAACCTCACAACGTTTGTTTAGCCAAAAAAGAATGTCCTCAACATTAACACCCTCATTTTTAAAGACAATTGTGACATTACGTATGGCTGGTTTGGTGAGTGGTACAGCCTGAAAAGGAGACCAGAGAGGAGAAGACTGAAGAGACGTATACTGGGCCCAAAATTTGTCCAAACCTGCAATCTGCTTAAAACTTACATCAAAATTAGAACTTCCTATATTTATCAAAGCAAATATCTCAGAAGAGGAAAACTTCATAGATCCTTTCAGCAGGGTTCTAGCAATATATACCCTATCAGGAGGTTCTTCCAACCCACTCTTATAAAGTAAACGGACTGCATTCCTTCTAGGCAGGTTCCCTTTGGAGGTAAACAAGTCAGACAATTTAAAATGTGAAGGCCATTCAAATTAACATTCATGGAGCAGGTAAAGATGAAGTAGAACCAGAAACAGAAGACAAAACAGAAGAAGAAGTAGTGGAATGTTTAGAAGCAAAATCCATAACAACAGAAGTATCAGTACTTTGTTTAGAAATACTGTTCATTTTGGATCCAGAAGAAAAGGTGAAGACTTTTCACCCGGGCACGTTGGAGCTCTTTTCAATGATTGGAGACTTTTGAATAGAAGCTTTTGCAGCATATTAAGATATGAAGGGTCTTGTGAATCTGGGGACCAACACCCCGGCCCCTTTTCCCAACCTGCAGTTAGAAGCGCCAAACTGGAGACCACTCTTGCTTTAGAAGCACAAGAAACACTGTCGCTGGATACAGGTGGAAAAGATCCCCTTTCTTTGACCATCCGGCAGATTTATCAACCCGAAAAGTAAAACCTCTGGTTCAGAGGAAACCAATCTAGAGTCAACACTTACAGAGTCTTTAGTACTGCAGAAGACGTCTCCGTAGACTTGTTACTGATGAGGAAGAGAGTTCAGGCTGTGGGCACAACGAGGAGGTCCTCAAAACTGCCAGCCGAATCCGGGAGAGACAGAGAAGCAGGCGCGAGAGGTTGGAAGGCGGCTGCCGGGGCTTTGCAAGTGCAGCGTCACCGAATATGAGATTGAGGGGCTGACCCGAGGTAAGTGCCTGAAAAGCAGCATCCAGGCGTTGCAGCTGCGAGGACAAAGCAGAACGCCGCTCAAGCAGCTCCGAAGCAGAAAGGCCATCCACAGTATTGGGTAGAACAGACTCCATTCTGGGTAACGGTGCAAAAGTACTCTCCGTATCAGGTACAGTCACAGCAACCACTTCGTCAGAAACTACACCAAAATGATCTCTGATAGCCTCTAGTAAGATAGGTGCTGGGGAGGAGGCCCACTCCCCAGGACTGCCGACATCCATCTCCTCCGAGGGATTGTGCAGACTGGCCATCTCACGACCAGCAGCAAGGCTCCACCTACTCAGAGTAGGGGAATTTCCCTGGTGTCCTGGCCAAATTTCCCTCGTTCACTAAAAATACCATCAACTGCTTAATCCGGTTCAATCTCAGTTGCTTACCATCTTCACCCTCTCCCCCTGGTCGCCTCTGAAAAAGGGACTTCTAGGCCCAGTGGGCTTACCGGGTCAACAAAGTCCAAACAAAGAAAGAAACAAATGTATATCATTATAATTTGAGATGATTGTAAAAAGTTAATGGAAAACTCCGGAGGTTACTTGAGTGCAAATGTTTGAGCCTTTTGCAAAAGCTGTGCAAAGGGGGCCTCTCAGCTCAGGCACAATGTGTTCTAACAGCTCCTGAAACTTACAAGAACAGAATATTTACAAAAACAGGATGCTTGCTAAGGATAGGGTTTGAAAGGCCTTATACGAGCCAAGCTGCAACTGCAAAAGAGATTATTAAAAGAAAAAGGGACACAGAGACTGACGTAAAACTACTGTATTTCTCCTCTGTACATAGTTATTTTGAACAAGTTTGGTGAATTCTGCAACTGCTTCTGGTTTTCTTTATGCTTCCTGACCCGTGCCTCAATGACAGGATCAAGTACTTGTGCTAGGGGATTCTATGCTCGGGGGGGTGAGATAGGGAGCAAGGAAGAGCTGAACATGGATGGAGCGTATGCCAAGTATGACAGCGGGAAGAGTAGGGCAGTTCATTCAGAGACGTGTGGAGAAGGTGGGACGGAAGCCTCATATCGTAGTGCATCTAGGAACAAATGACCTAGAGGGCAGTATAGTGGATGAAGTGCAGTAGAGGTTCACGAAGGTGGTGAGTATCTGCAATCAGGTGGGAAGTTCAGTGACATTCTCTGAGGTACTCCCAGTACCTAGGGCAGGCACCACTATGAAGCTAAGAATACGGGAGTTTAATAGGTGGCTGAAGGGGTGGTGTGCAGAAATGGGGTACGGGGTAGTAGGGGAGCGGGGAGAGACATGGAATAATAAGGGGCTTCATGCCAAGGATAGGCTGCATCTTAACATCGAGGGTACAAGGACATTGAAACAGGGGCTGCAGAATTATATTAAAAACAAAATAGATTTAAACAGATGGGGGGGCTGAGTCAGAGAGCAATTGGGAGTCACCTTCCAGGGAAGACTGGAAGGCCTCACCCCCCAGAGAGAAAGGAAGAGAATGAGGGAAAGTTATCAAGGCAGAAGTGTAAGGGGGAGGGACAGGGAGAGGAGGGACAGAACACAAGGTTGTATCCTTGAATGCAACAAGCTTGGCAAATAAGGTGGAAGAGTTCCATGCACTGATGGCGGAATGGGAGGTAGATATTGCCACCATCTCAGAAACCTGGGCCACCCAATACCATGACTGGAATCTCACAATCCTGGGATACAAGGTGTACCGCAGGGACGGGGGGGGGAGGAGGAGGGGTAGCTATTTATGTTAGGGAGGGGATACTGTGCACCACGGAGGAGGAGGAAGAGGGGAGGCCAGAAGCCATATGGGTATTGCTCCAAAGCCCCAAAAGTAAGAAGCTCAGGATGGGGGTGGTGTACAGGCCACCCTCACAAAGCGAGAAGGTAGACAGGGAGCTGGGTGAGCAAATTAGAAAGGTCAGTGGCAAAGGGAGTACAGTTATAGTGGGAGACTTTAACCTACCTGGGGTTGACTGGTGGATGGTAACTACAACAAACGCCAAGGAACAGGTACTGCTGGAGGCTATCCAAGACAGTTACCTAGTGCAGGAAGTGACGGAGCCTACCAGGGAGGGAAACATACTGGACATTATTCTAACAAATGGCGACCAAGTCCAGGATGTGGTAGTACAGGACCCTCTAGCAGGAAGTGACCACTGCTCAGCGTGGTTCCTCCTCAACACAGGGAGGGAGTTCGCTAAGACCAGAACAAGAGTGCTAGACTTCAGGAAGGCAGATTTTGCCAGAATGGGCAGCATCCTAGAGGGGTATTTAACTGGAATTAGCCCACGAATGGATGCTGAACAGAAGTGGGCAATCATTAGGAAGGGACTGAATGAGGCCACAAACACATGTGCCAAGTCTCAGAGTAAGCAGTCCAGGTCAAAAAAACCTAGCTGGCTCAGCAAGGAAGTGGAGGGGAAGGTGAGGGAAAAAAGACTGGCCTTCATTAAGTTCAAAACATCTGGGCGTGAAGAGGACAGGGAGGTGTTCACAAAGGCATCTAGGGAGGTGAGCAGGGCAGTCAAGGCAGCAAAGGAGCTGAAATTGGCTCAGGGGATCAGAGAGGGGGAAAAGGGCTTCTTTAAATAAATAAGGAAGAAGAGGCGTTGTAGGGATGACATTGTTAGAATCAAAAGGGGGGGGGAAGGGCAGAAAAAGGGGAAGACCAGGAAGAGGCACTCAACAAGTACTTCTGCTCGGGGTTCACGAAAGAAAGGGATGGCCCAATACCACAAGGGAAAGGGGGCAAGGGTGGAGAGGGACAGAGAAAAAAGATGGGGTTGTCCAAGAGGACAGAGTTCTGAAGGGCCTTAAGGACCAGACGGTGTACAACCAAGGGTCCTGAAGGAACTGGCAGAGGTGATGGCAGGCCCTCTGACAGATCTAATCAACACCTCCTGGGAGACAGGGAATGTACCCAGAGACTGAAGGATGGCTCGCATGGTGCCCCTCCACAAGAGTGAACCCAAAGATGAACCATTCAATTACAGACTGGTGAGCTTGACTTCTACAGTGGGGAAGTTGATGGAGATCATTCTGAAGGAGAGGTTGATAACCTTTCTGGATAGTAATGGTCTACCGGATGAGAGACAGCATGGGTTTGTCTCGGGAAGATAGTGCCAAACTAACCTAATCGACTTCTTTGACTGGGTAACTAGGGCGATTGATGAAGACCACGCTGTAGATGTCCTGTATCTGGACTTAAGCAATGCTTTTGACTCGGTGCCACATGGGAGGTTACTAAACAAGCTGAGGGACGTGGGCCGGGGGAGAAACTGGTGGGGTGGGTTGACAGCTGGCTGCAGGACAGACAACAAATACAGGTTACTCACCTGTAACAGGAGTTCTAGGAATGGTATATGTTGTTCATCCACACTCATTGGCAGTATCCTTGCCGCTTTAAATCTTGCGGAAGGTCTTCAAGCTTGCTCCTCCACCCACCGGGTGGTATAACTCGGCTCCGCCCATGGCGCCAGATCTGGCCGCTGGAAGCTCAGGTTGTCGTGTTCGAGCCGGGAAGGTCGGGTGGAGTGTGTGGATGAACAACATATACCATTCCTAGAACTCCTGTTACAGGTGAGTAACCTGTATTTCTAGGGACATGGATATGTTGTTCATCCACACTCATTGGCAGACTCCTAGCAGTTCTCCGGGAGGAGGGAGGCAAGACGACACCCCCATATACTTACTTGGGAAAGAGAGACTGGAGAACCGAGGCCCCAAAACCAGCATCCCGGCGTGACTCAAGGTCGATGTGGTAGTGGGTAATGAAGGTGTTTGCTGACTTCCAGGTAGCAGCCTGCAGATTTCTGGATAGGGGACGTCCCTGGAAGCAGCCACTCGTTGCAGCAGTATGGCGGTAGAATGAGCTCTTATCCTCTGGGAGGCTCCATGCCCGCCAAACTTATAGAGATCTATGCAGGAGGTTACCCACCTGCTTATCGTCCGCTTATTGCAGGTCTGCCAGATGCGGCTTCAGCGTAGGTGACAAACAGCTGGCGAACCTCTCCCCGAATTTCAGCCGTGCGCTCCTTATAATAAGCGAGCGCCCTTCTAGGGTCCAGAGTATGGAGCCTATATTCGGCCTCCGAGGTGTGATTGGGGTAGAACACCGGCAGAGTCAACACCTGGTTAAGGTGAAACTCCGACACCACCTTCGGAAGGAATTTCGGGTGGGGGCGCAGGACAACCTTGTCCCTGTGGAAGACCAGGTAAGGAGACTCGATGGAAAGCGCCTGGAGCTCTCCCATCCTTCTGGCTGACGTGATAGCCACCAAGAAGGCGGTCTTCCACGACAGGTGAGAGAGACACCCTGTGCATAGGTTGAATGGCTTGCCCATGAGCTTTGCCAGTACCAGCAGTAGATCCCACGGAGGTGGGGGTTCCCTGACTGGAGGAAATGTGATCAAGGCCTTTGAAAAGCGCCAGACCACCTTCTCCTCGCGCCACCGATCGCTTCCGCCCGCCGCCCGGTAAGCAGAGATGGCTGCCAGGTGCACCCTTAGGGTCGCCACCTAAGCCTTGACTAGAAAGGGACCATAAATAGTCCAAGATGCTTGCCAAGGAACAGGAGGAAGGGTCCAAGCCTTGTTCTGACACCAAATGGAAAACCTTTCCATTTGAAGGCATAGCATTTTCTGGGTCGACTTACGGGACGCCTAACTACATTGAGGACCCTCGCCGGAAAGACCCAAAGCCTGGAACTCTAGCCAGCCAGGAACCAGGTCAGCAGTGTAGGGATTGAAGGTCCGGATGGAACACCTTCCTGATTGACTGAGAGCAGGTCCGGCGAGCTGGAAGCTGCCGCGGAGTCCTGGAGCTGAGACTGAGGATCTGGGTACCAGAACTGGCGAGGCCAGTCTGGGGCTATCAGAATCACCTGCGCCTTGTCCCTCCTCGCCTTGAGAAGCACCTTGTGGATCAAGGGAAATGGGGGAAAGGCGTAAAAGAGGCCCGGGGTCCATTGCCTCGAGAAGGCATCCCCCTGCAGCGAGCCCTGCTGAGGGGGCGGGCATGAAACAGACTCAGCTTGCTGCCTCCATGGAGGCAAACAGGTCCACCTGAGGTGTGCCCCAAAGGAGAACAGATGCTGTACTACCTCCGCAGGAGAGACCACTGTGGGATGCAGCCCCTATCCGCTCAGGGCATCGGCCAGGGTGTTGGAGGCTCCTGCCACGTGAATGGCTAGGAGATCCGCCTCCAGGCTGCGAAAGTGACCAAATGCGGAGAGCTTCCTCGCATAGAAGCATGGAGCGGCCCCCCCTGGCGGTTTAGATAGTACATGGTCGTGGTATTGTCCGTCTGGACTCGGACCACTTGACCCCGGAGGAACGGAGCAAGGCGGTGAGAGCTAGAGCGGACCGCCGGAGCTCCAGCAGGTTGATGTGGCATCGGGACTCTCACGGGGACCAGAGGCCATGAGTCCGGTTCCCCCAGATGGGCACCCCAACCCATCAGAGAGGCATCGGTCGACAGAGAGACCGGCTGCTCGGGCGGACTAACGGGATGCCCTCCTGCAAATGATCTGGAACGTCCACCACTGGAGAGCGCCCACATCCCTGTGTCACCGACACAAGCTGGTCCAAGGGATCGCAGCGTTGTGACCACTCGGCTGGCCAGTCCCCACTGAAGGACGTGATGTTCCAGGCCCAACGGACCACGCTGGTACACAGGCCGCCATGAGACCCAGGAGGCGAGGGAAGTCCCGGCAGGGCGCAATTGCCCAACCAGAAATGATCGGGCAAAGGAGGAAAGAACCCTCGCCCTGTCCGCCGGAGCCGGCCTGGCTCGAGGAGAGTCGAGCTGCGCCCGATGAATAAAATCACCTGCTCCGGCTCGAGTTCGACTTGGCCTCGCTGATAAGGAGGCCCAGTTGAGAGCAGACCTGGAGGGCCAGATCTCTGGACCACCCGCCTCCTTCCTGGAGGGAGCTGCTATCAGCCAGTCGTCCAGGTAAGGGTACACCGACCCCTCGGCGCCATGGAATGCTGTCACCACTGCCATGCATTTGGTGAAGACCCTGGGAGCTGGAGACAAGCCAAGGGCATGGCTTGAATCAAGAGAGATCCTTCCGCCGAAGCGAAGGGAATCTCTGGTGAGACGGACGGATAGGGACGTGAAAACGCGTCCTGGCAAGTCCAGAGAGTAGAACCACACGCTGCTCCAAGGATGGTATTATCTGAGCCAGAGTGACCATCCTGAAGGTTCGAGACCTTAGAACTTGTTTAGGTCGTGGTAGGTCGAGAATGGGCGCCAGCCCCGTCTGCTTTCGAACCAGGAAGTACCTGGACACAAACCCTGGGTCTGAAAGAGGGTCCACCACCTTCTTACCACCTCCTTCTGGAGGAGGGAGCGGCGTCGGCTCGACGAGCCGCCAGTGAGGCTGGGGATCTCGAGCCCCGAGGCGACGGCTCTGAAGGGTGGTGCCTGCTCAATTCCAGAGGCAGGCCTCTTCCACCACCTCCAAGACCCACCTGTCCGGTGGTAACAGCGGACCAGGCGGAACGAAAAGCCGAGCCGCCCCCACGGGGGACCCAGGGGTAGGTGACGGGATGGGGCGACACCCCTCAGCCCGTCACTGGGCAGGCTTGGAGGAGGGACCGCCAGGACCTCCTGGGCCCTTTCTCCCAAGCCTCCTGTTAGAGGAAGCCGCGTTAGGGTTTGGGATGCCAAGGCCGAGCCTGCTGGCCCTGGCGTTGCTGGGTCGAGGCGCGCGGGGCAGAGAAGGACGAAAGGCTTAGGCTGTGGTTTGCGCCTTTGTCCTTCTGAGCGAAGAGACCGAGTCCAAGGTGGCATTGGACTCTCGATCCTCTGCAGGTGACCTTCCACCCCAGGGCCGAAGAGGTCAGTCCTCAAAAGGGAACATCCGCCAACTTGTGCTGGGTATCCGAGTAAAGGTGGATATCCTCAGCCAAGCCCGCCGACCGATAGCCACTGCGGCCGCCACCGATCTGGCACATGAGTCCCCTACATCCAAAGCAGTCTGAGCGCTGTTTGGCCACTGCCTCGCTTCGGTCCCGCACCTGCTTAACCGTAGATCTGCAGATCGGCGGGAAGATGAGGGATGACCTCATCCAGGGGAGCCCAACAGGGCATGAGAAAAATGTGCCATGAGGACGGCCGAACTGGCCTGACGAGGCAGAGGACGTAGCGTAGACTTTTCGCCCGACATAGTCCAATTTCTTGGACTCCTTGTCAGGAGGTTTGTCCACATCCCTGGCGCTGCGCGGCGCTACCGAAAAGGGCTGTCGGTAACCAACCCTCAGCAGAGGGGTGTTCCGAAAACCGACAAGGAACCGTAGGGACCGCATACTTCCTGGCCATCCTGGCCGGGCGAGGGCAGGAAGCAGGCGCTGCCAAAGTTCCAGTGCTGGACCCACTATGGCCTCGCCACCGGAAAGGCCTCCGTCGGAGAATCCTCGGTCCAGAATCTCCGTGAGGGGATACCCGGCCCGTTGGAAACGGGTTCGAGCTCCATCCCGTAGACTCCGAGATGAGCCAAGCAGTCCTAGGAAGGACGACGGGCTATCGTCCATTGGCTGACCTCCGAAAGATCCTAAGTCCAGTCGCTGGAGAAGAAGGAGGAATCATCTCGGACTCGAAGAGTCCTCAAGAGCTGCCTCTGGCCTGAACCACCCTTCACCTGCCGAGGTCGGTCGGGAGTGAGGGTAACTGACAGCCGATGGGGAAACCTCAGCCGACCGAGAATCCTCGGTCGGAGCCCCAATTGGTGGCTGTGGAGGGCGGAGGTTCCACCGCAATCGGTGGAGCAGCTGGTTTTGGCCAACAACCGCCTGTATAGGCCTCGGCAAGTCGAGGGGTTGTGGCCGGGTGCCCGTGACAGTTACTTAATGGCCGGGAAGGCGCCGAGTCGGCTTATTCTCGCCAGGAGGAGTTGTTGTGAACATAAGGTCCTCGCACTGGCCGACGACTTTACGCCGCTTCCTCATCCGGTGAGGAGGACGAGGACGAGCGCGACGCCGCTATACCGCGTGCCGAGATCGCTTATGACGGTGGGAACGGTTGACCGCTGAAGAGGTCCGGAGACCGAGACTGAGAGTCCCGAATTTCGGGTCGGTGCAGGGAGGTGTCGGCCGAACCGATACCCCTTCGCTCGAAGGTCCATCCGAGGGTCTGGAACCGAGGCACAGGCGAGCCCACGGATCTCAACTCTCCGGGAACCGGGAGAGGGAACTCGGCTGCTAAAGGCGACAGCCCGTCAATGGGTCGAGGAAAATCTCGACTTCATCAGTGGGAGTCTCGGTCAACTGACCTGACGGGGACACCGTGAGGCCAGTGGCCAAGCCGCAGTGGTCGATCGAGGCCGACGGTCCACGGCCCGGAGAGGGACCTTCCCGGGCCCCAAGAGCGCCGACGAGGGATTTACCCTTGTCCTCTTTTGACCGAGAAAAGGTCCAGCAGACGCGAGCCCTTCTCCTTTGGTGGAGAGGGACAGACAAAACTCCTTAAAGAGCCGTGTAGGAAGAACCCAGAGAGCGCGATAAATGCCGCGGCCGAGGAAGATACGGCCCGCGCCGCCTCCTCTTCGAGGGCGACCATCCGCTCGAGCTGATCCGCCGAGCCCGCCGCCGCGGACACCGCCAACCGGGCCTCCTTGGACTTCACCGGAGGGAAACGCTTCTCGGGACGGCCCAGTTGCAATCGGGCAGCACGGTCTTCGAGGACGTAGGCCGAGAAAGATGAGCACAGGTCGCAAGCCTGCGGGTCGTGCTCAAGGCCTACGTAGACACACGCGGAGGTGGATCCGCCCGAGACATCTTCTGCTCCGCATGGGCATCTCCGAAATCCGAGTCGATTTATCCATCGCAGCTGAGGGATCAAGACTGAAGCTCTTTGCAAAATATTATTTTAAACCCAAACGGAGAAATAGGAACTAGTCACAAACGCAGCGTTAAGGAGGAAACCTGAGCTCCAAGCGGTAAGGAAGATCTGGTGCCATGGGGCGGAGCGAGTTATACCACCCGGTGGGTGGGAGGAGCAAGCTTGAAGACCTTCCGGCAAGATTTAAAGCGGCAAGGATACTGCCAATGAGTGTGGATGAACAACATATCCATGTCCCTAGAAAGGGTAGTTATAACGGGGAAGACATCCAAGCCAAGGTCAGTAACTAGTTGGGTAATGCAGGGTTCAGTGCTGGGTCCTGTTTTGTTCAGTGTCTTCATTGGAGACATTGCAGAGGAGGTCAAGAGTACGATCAGCCTGTTCGCCAATGACACTAAGATTTGTGCAAAAGTGGACAGTGAGGAAGGGAGGCAGGCACTCAGGGAGGATCTAGATAAATTTTAACACTGGTCTAAGGAGTGGCAGTTGGGGTTTAATGCTAAGAAGTGCAAGGTCATGCACCTGGGGGCCAGAAATCCCAGGACCAGCTACTGGCTGGGGGGAGAGTGCAGGTAGCAGCTTCAGAGGAGGAAAGGGACCTGGGGGTAATAGTCACAGGGGACATGAAGGTATCAGCACAGTGAAGGAGGGTGACAGCAAGGACAAATCGGATGCTGGGGTACACTGCCAGAGGGATCACCTCTAGAAAGGAGGCGGTCATTCTGCCCTTGTAGAGATCACTGGTGAGGCTGCACTTAATGTACTGTGTACAGTACTGGTGCCCATACCTCAAGACCTCAAGAAGGATGTGAGATTACTGGAGTGGGTGCAGCGTAAGGCTACAAAAATGATCATGGGACTAGGGGAGTTGCCTTATGAGGAAAGATTGAGGGAGCTCAACATTTACTCGCTAGAGGAAAGGAGGGAAAGGGGAAACATGATAGAGAACTTTAAGTACTTGAAAGGCATAAACAGAGTCAGAGAGGGAGGACTGTTCTGCTTAAAGGGGGGTTGGTTCACTATGGGGCACAGTCTGAAGATGGAAGGGGAAAGGTTCAGGAGGGAAATGAGGAGGCACTACTTTACAGAGAGAGTGGTGTCGGGATGTAACACACTGCCAGAGACAGAGTCAGGGGCAGGGTTAGTACAGACAAGAACACAATGGGGGGGAAGGACCGGGAGAAGGTATGGAGGGAAGGGACTGGGTTGGGGGGAGCCAGCTGCAGTGGCACTAAACTGAGAGCTGCACAAACGGGCAGACTTGATAGACATGTGAGCCTTTTTCTGCCAGCAATTTCATATGTTTGTACTGTTGTGGTGTTTGTCCTAATTTGCACAGTCTGTCCCTGTAGCTAGGAGGTGAAAGACTGCATTACTAGCAGTACTACTCTGAGCTCCAGGAGATTTATATGTTTTAGTGACTCCTGTGGGCTCCATGTGCCACTAAGTGTAAGGTCCTGCAGGTGGGCACCCCACCCCAGGAGTGAGGCATCCATAGTAGGAATACTGGATGGCGATTGCTGAAGGAAAGGAATGCCTTCTCTGATGTTGCTTTCCTCCTTCCACCACTGTAATGATTCCACTAGTGCTTTTGTCAATGGCACTAGCTTTGAAAGTGGATCCCATATTTGGGACCAGTTGTCCCTTATGTGGTACTGAGTATCTCTCATTTAGAGCCTGCCCATGGAACCGCAGCTGTGGATGCAGTCATGTGACCTAGTAACTGCAAGAAGTCTCTTGCAGGTCTTGGCTGACCTGCTGTGAAAGACTGCTGTTGATATCAAAGATGTGACTCTGGCCTGCAGGAGCAAAGCTTTCCTCTGTGGGGTGCTTAACTCTGCTCCCATAAAGTTCACTATTTGAACAGGCTCTAGAGGGGACTTCTGCAGGTTTATCTCAAGAATCTCAGGTTCTCCAATGTGCTTTTTACCAACTGCATTCAGCACCTCACCTCTTGTTCCGTTTCCCCACAGACTAGCTAGTCATCCAAGAAGGGGAAAACCACCATTCCTTGTCTTCTCAGATGTGCCGCCACCACAGCCAAGCTCTTTGTGAAAATCCTTGGAGCTGAGATGAGGCCAAATGGGAGAGTTGTGAACTGGTATTGACAGTTCCCCAGCCTGTAACGGAGGTATTCTATACAAAACTGTCTGACTGGGATATAGCAATAGGCGTCTTTCAGATACAGGGACCCTAGCCAATGACCTTTCTGCAAAGATGGTATCATTGTTCTTAGTGTGACCATCTTGAATTTTCCTTTTTTTAAATGTTTATTCAGAAACCTGGCGTCTAAACTGGGTCAACACTCCCAATTTTTCTTGTGGGTCAGGAAGTATCTTGAGAATAGGCCTTTTTTTTTGTGAGAGAGTGAGTTGTAAAAAGAATAGTTACACACTTACCTCACCACTAGATCTTCAGGAGAATGTCTTTCATCAGGCCATACCTATGGAACCATAAGACACCAGGCACTAGGACCACACGGAAACTTTTGCAAGGAGTCTACTAGGGGCCACCCACAGTGACATGCTACATCGGCTCTTCCCATATAAACATGGGCAGCACTTTCCCTCCTCAGTTCCCCACCAGCGATCATGCTCGGAGGACCTCCGTTTAGTAAACCAGGAGAGAAACCATGGCTCTGCTAACCAGGCGAGGCAGAAAGCAGCAGCTTTAGATCCTTAGAGGGATGGAGGGTGGGATGGCATGGCCTGGTGAAACAGATCCTCTTGAAGATCTACTGGCATGGTGAGTACATAACTGTTCTACCTTCTTCGACGATATCTCTTTCATCAGGCTGCATCTAACGAACAAGCACCAAGCAGTACTGGCAGTGAACAGTTTGAGTGGCTGGAGGCTACAGGCCAAAGAGAGGAGGCCCTGAAGCACAGCTAGGCCACAGCCGGGCCCTGTTTCAGGATGCAATGTCCAGACTGTAGTGTTTAGTGAAGGTGTGGACAGTACTCCAGGTGGCAGCTGTGCAGATTTCTGCAGCAGACACATTTTTGAAACATGCAACAGAAGTGGCCATACCTCTGGCTGAATGATAATGAACTACAGGAAGTTCCTTACCGTACTTCCTGTAACAAAAAGTAATACATTTGGACAGGCACTGTTTAGAAACAGGAGCACCCTCTTGCCAATGGGCGAATGAAACAAAAAGCTGTGAGGACTTCCTGCAGTCCTTTGTATGGTATATATAATACCTGAGAATTCTATGTACCTCTGGAGCATGTAAGAATGACTCCCCTGGATTGGCATGCTCAAGAAAATAAACTGGCAGGTGGATGGTTTGATTTAAAGTAAACTCGGACACCACCACTGGTAAAATTTAGGATTGGTATGCAAAGACATCCTGTCTTTGTGGAAAATCAAATAAGGAGGATTACACGTTAGAGCCTGAAGCTCTGAAATCCTTCGAGTAGAAGTAACAGCAACCAAAAATAACGCTTTCCAAGAAAGAAAGTGTAGGTCACAAGTCGTGGCTGGCTCAAAAGGAGCCAAAGTAAGCTTTTCCAGCACAAAATTCAGGTCCCAAGCCAGAAGTAGATTACAGATGAGCGGCTTCAAGTGCAGCATGCCTCTCAAAAACATATGGACCACCTCCATCTGAGCAACTGCACAACCCTGACTAGGTACATGGAAACCTGAAATGGCAGCCAAGTGCACTTTGATAGAAGAGTATTGCAAGCCTACATCTGATAAGGACAGCAGATACTCCAAAACCTGGTTTACTGGACAGGTAAATTGATCTAAGTGATGAGAAGTGGCCCACAAAGCAAACCACTTCCACGTAATGGAATAAGTAGCCCTGGTGGAAGGCTTTCTGGCAGCCACCAAGACGTGAACCACCTTCTGGGAAACCTAAAAAGTCTAACAATGGCTATGTTTTCAGGAGCCATGCATGAAGTCCAGATGGGCCAGGGTTCCCTGCTCCTGTGACAGTAGGCCCCGGCATAAGGGCAGGGGGACTAGTGGTTCCACTGCCAACTGTTGTAGTAAGGGAAACCAGATCTGACGAAGCCACAGAGGGGCAATGAGTATCAGAGTTGCCCCCTCCATCTGAAGCTTGATTAGCACCCTCTGAATCAGAGGGAAGGCATACTGGAACCTTCCCTTCCAAGAGAGGGACAACGTGTCTTGCCAGAAAACTGAAGGCTCTGGAGTGAGTGAGTGGAAAAGCAGTAGTTTTGCATTGTTTGGGGACGGAAAAAGGTCCAACTCTAGATGAAACCATCTGTCGAACATGTCTTCTGCCACCAAGGTCAGTAGTTCCTGCTCGTGCATCCTGGACTGTGACCTGCTCAGTCTGTCTGCAAAGATGTTTTGGGCACCTGGAACATGTACTGCTGACAGTTCTAGATCATGTTCTACAGCCCAACACCAGACTTTCATTGCTCCCTAGAACGAGTTCCCCCTTGCTTGTTGATGTAATGCATCAAACTGATGTTGTCTGTCTGTATTAACAGAGGACCCAGGGACAGGTGAGCCTGTAAGTTGTATAGGACAGCCTGCATTTCTAGAATGTTTACGTGCAGTGAAATCTCCACTGTGCCCCACATACCCTGTGTCTGATGGGCCCTAAGTGTGCATCTGAGCACATCCCCAAGGCATCTGTCGTTAGGATCTGGTGAGGGGAGGGGATCAGGAAAGGAACCCCCTTTCTCAGACTGCTGGGTTCCATCTACCACTGAAGCACACTGCGAACATGAGAGGTGACTAGAACATTCTGTTGTAGGTCATCTGTGCACTGATCTCACTAGACTCTTAGGGTTCACTGAGGTATCCTCGAATGTAGCTTGGCCAGGGGTACCATGACAATGGCCACTGCTATCAGGCTGAGGAGTCTCAGGAATGTCCTGGCTGTGACACACCTGCTGTTGTGGACCATCTGGGGTAACACAATGCGGCGTTCAGCCCTGCCCAGGGCCAAGAAGGTTGAGCCTTGGGCTGTGTCCAGGACTGCCCCTATGTACTGTAGACACTGGCAAGGAGTCAATACAGACCTTGATGCATTGACAGTAATCCCTAGAGTGTCAAACAGGTATCTGGTACATGCTGGGGTGTGGAAGAGCTGCTCCATGGAGTCAGCTTTGCATACCAGTCATCCAGGTAGGGGGAAGACATAAAGGCCTGAAGGGCTGCTGCTACCACTGCTAAGCATTTGGTAAAGACCCGTGACGCAGTTGACAAGAAAAAATTACTCACCTTAGTAATAGTGTTTCTTCAAATGGAGTCTTGCTGTATTCTGACATATGCAGTTAGCCCCAGCACTTGAACTGCACTGGAGATGAAAGAGTTAACTCTATGCAGAAGCACAGAACATTGAGCTCGAGCTCGGATTTCAAACTTCTGTCTGTGGTGCTTCAGAGTGTAATCATCAGATTTTTATGAGCAAACTAACTAACTACACTTCTAGTGTGGAAATTGTAAACAATAAACTAACAGGTAAAAAATTTTGGTCCCAAAAGACTCAAGTCGAGAACCCAAGATAAAAAAAGAAGTAGTGAACAATATATCGTAATATATAAATAAACATAGAACAACAACCCCACCGTAAGAGAAGGGGTGTAAGGTACACCCCTGAGGTGTAACACTGTACCTGCCAGCCCACATCCCAAAAACTAGGTTTTGAGATGAGAGGCAAGTCAGAATACAGCAAGACTCCATTAGAAGAAACACAATTACTAGGGTGAGTAATTTTTTCTTCAAACAACATGAAGTCTTGCTGTATTCTGACATATTTATTAATTTATTTTTACCAAGAGAGACACACTAAGCTGAAAGCTTGTTTACAGGTGTGACCTGGGAGCACAAGAAGTCAAGTGACTTGTTCACGGTCACACAGTATGCAAGTGGGGGCTGTAGGATTCAAACTCAGGTCTCCAGGTTTGCAGCTCAGAGCCTTAAACCACTGTGCTATACTGCCTATATATGCAGACTACTAAGCAGTACCTCCATGGAGGAGGGTACCGAATCCATTTTGGGAATAGGCTCTGCAGTACTGCTGTACCAAACCTAGCATTACTCCTAGCCTGGATATTCAGAAAGTAATGCTTGGTGAATGTATGGACTGTTTTCCAGGTGGCTGCTTTGCATATCTCTAGTAAAGGTATATCTCTGGCAGCAGCCAGAGAAGCTACTGTACCCCTAGTCGAGTGGGCCCTCAGGCCTGAGGGAGGTGTTTTACCTAGCTTGGTATAACAGAATTGTATACAGGCTACAATCCACCAGGCAATAGTTCTTTTAGTAGCTGGCCTACCCTTTCCCACTTCACCATAAGTGAGAAACAACTGAATACAATCATTGCTATGTGCCTTAGTATGCTCTATGTAATAGCTAAGTGCCCTTTTAACATTCAAACTGTGTAAATGGAAATTATGTACCTACCGAAATTCTTGATCTTCTTGGACGAAGTCTCCACCACTCATTCACACTAGTGGGATCTATGCCGGAGGCACTAGGACCCAGCAGGTGCAAACTTTTTCAAGAGGGTCGGTGCCAGAGGTGGAGCCGCGAGGAGCGGCACCGTGAGCCGTGGCTCGTGCAGTAAAGACTACCTCTGCGTCAACCCTCCAACTGCCTCAGTACCTTTTTTTCCGAGGAGGTGCAGCGTAACTAACCTAGAGGGACAAACCTAATAAAAACAGACATAAGATAGTCCGAACGTCCTGTATAAGAAGGGTCAACAATAGAGTCTTCATAGCCCAGCCACTGAGGGAGTGAAGACCAGAAACAGATACGTGAGCTCGGGGAATGGTGGGTGGGCATGTGAATGAGTGGCAGAGACTTCGTCCAAGAAGATCAAGAATTACAGTAGATACGTAATTTCTATATCTTCCTGTACATAAAACCTCCACCACTCATTCACACTAATGGGAGAGTACCGAGCTAATAATCTCCCAAGACGGGCGGCAGGAAAAGCTAAGAGCTCACATGCTTAGGACAGGAGTCCATTAAGAATAGTCCTACCAATGACAAATGTCGCCTGGCATGGACATCCAAAGCATAGTGTTTAACGAAGGTATGCACTGAGCTCCATGCAGCCGCATTGCAAATATCTGCAATGGGCACATTGCGGATTTCCACCAGAGATGCCGCGACTGCTCTAGTAGAGTGAGCGTACACTCTGCCTTCCAGCTTGACCTGTGCCATAGAATAGCAGTGGTGGAGGCATGCTACTAGCTATGCTGAAATGCACCTAATAGCAACAGGTTGACCCAGCCGGGTCTCGCTGAAGGAAACAAGCAGTTGTCGAGCCTTGCAATTTCTTTTGTTCTATCCAGATAGAATCGCAGTGCTCTCTTAACATCCAAAGAATGAAGGGCACATTCTCCTTCATTCTGAAAATTAGCAAAGTAGGTAGGCGGACTAAAGGTTGGTTTAGATGAAATTCTGAGACAACCTTAGGGAGAAACTTAGACTAGTCCCACTAACTACTTTGTCTTATGAAATACAGTGCAACTGTGTGTCTGTGACCAGAGCATTTATTTCCAGAAACTTTTACAGACCTAAGTGATGGCCACTAGGAAGGCTGCTTTCCAAGTGAGGAACCTCAACTCACAGGTAGCTAGAGGCTCGAAAGGTTTCCGAGTGAGCATGTCTAGCACTAGGTTAATGTCCCAGGCTGTGACTGGACATCTGATAGGAGGTCTGGTATGTAAAATACCCCTAAGAAACTTCTTAACTACAGGTAACTGAGCCAGAGACAAAGACTGTACCAGCTCATGATAAGATGAAATTGCACAGAGATGAACTTGGAGTACTGCAGACCTGAATTTGAGAGGTCTAAAAGGTACTCTAAAACTTTATTTGGTGGGCAGGAAAAAGGGTTCAAAGAGGATTTTGCACACCAGAGAGAGAAACTTTTCCATTTGGCTGTGTAGGTCTTTCTGGTGGCTGGCTTACGTGCAGCCAAGAGAATATCTGAAACCCTATGGGAAACATTGAACCTATTCACCTCTATCTCTTCAGGAGCCAAGCGTGAAGGTGAAGCGCCATAATATTGAGATAGACCATGGGACCTCGTGTCAGCAGGTTCATCTGAAGGAGAAGTGCTTGGGGGGGTTCCAACAGACTGTTCAGCAGCGGAAACCACATCTGTCGAGGCCAGAAGAGAGCAATGAGAATCATTTTGTCACCGAGACTTGAATTTGAGAAGTACCCTCTGAATTAGGGGAACAGGAGGAAAGGCGTATAGAAAGCATTTTGCCCACTGCAGCCTGAACGCATCCTGACAGAAAATGCTAGGCTCTGGATTTCTGGAGCAGAAGAGAGGCAGTTTTGTGTTGAGTGGGGATGCAAAAAGGTCCAGGTCTGGAGTTTCTCACTCTGCGAATAGTGACTGAACTACGCTTGAGTCGAGAGACCACTCGTGAGGATCTATTTTTGTTCTGCTGAGACGGTCTGCCAGTTCATTCTGCACTGCTGGCAGGTAGACCACCTGAATTAGAGCCCTGTGCTGTAAGCACCATTCCCACACTCTCATCACTTCCCTGCATAAAGGGTAAGAGTGTACACTGCCCTGCTTCTTAATGTAATACATCACAGCTTTGTTGTCCGTTTGAAGGAGAATGTTCTTGTGACAGAGAATGTCCTTCAAAGCCTGGACTGCATAAAGGATGGCTCTTATTTCTAGGACATTTATGTAAAGCTGGGACTCGTCCTGAGTCCACGTACCTTGGGTGTGGAGATTCTGACAGTGAGCTCACCATCCTGTCTGGGATGCATCCGTGGTAAGGAAAATCTTATAATCCAGGGGAGCAAAGGGATACCCTTCCAGAAGGTTGTCCTCTTGTGACCACCAGGTGAGTGACCTCTTCAGAGGTTCTGTCACCTTGATGAGAAAGGACTGACTGTGAGTGGTTGGGGACCACTGAGTACTGAGCATCCACTGAGAGGTTCTCATGTGGAGACGTGCTAGGGGTACAGTGAACACTGAGGATGCCATGAGACCCAGCATCCGTTGCATCGAGATAGCTCAAACTGAGCTGTTCACTCTGATGTATAGGGCCATCTGTAGGATAGCGCTTCTTCTGTCCTCTGAAAAAAAGGCTTTTGCACAGGAGGTGTCCAGAAGAGTTCCTATAAAAAGGAGCTTCTGGGAGGGCTGCAACTGTGATTTCTTGAGATTTAGCAGGACTCCCATGGATGTGGGAAAGTCCGAGTCCGTGGCTATGGCGTCGAGAGTTCCTTGCCTGGAAGGACATGCTAGAAGCCAGTTGTCCAGATATGGGAACACTTGTATACCGATTTTTCTGAGATGCGCTGCGAGAATTGCACAACACTTTGTAAAAACTCGTGTCGCCGAGGATAATCCAAAGGGCAGGACTCTGAACTGATAATGTTAGCCCAGAGCTACAAACCTTAGGTATTTGTGGTGCTTTGGGTGTATAGGAATATGTTGGTAAGGATCCTGCATGTCCAGGGAAGCTAGCCAATCGTGTTGATGAAGCAAGGGTAACAGGGTCCCTAGCGATATCATTTTGAACTTTTCCTTGAGGAGAAACTTGTTTAACTTTCTGAGGTCCAAAATGGGGGTCATGCCAATGGTTTCCTTCGGGACCAGGAAGTAATGAGAGTAGAAACCTGTGTTTCGTTGATCCAGCGGAACTATTTATACTGCCCTGTTGCTCAGAAGGCCTTGTACCTCGGAAGCAAGAAGGTCTGACTGTATTGGTGACAGCCTGGGCTGTCGTTTGAGAGGACGATCCGGATGGGTTTCTGAAAGGTTGAGAGAGTACTCCTCGCGGATTATCCGAAGGACCCATTTGTCTGATGTTATTGACTTCCACTGGTTGTAGAACTGAGTGACGACTGAGTTGCGAGACCAATCGTGAGGATCTGTCTCCGTTTTGCTGAGACGGTCTGCCAGTTCATTCTGCACTCCTGGCAGGTAAACCACATGGATTAGAGCCTTGTGCTCCAGGCACCATTCCCACACTCTCATTCATAGCTTCCCTGCATAATGGATAAGAGTGTGCACCACCCTGCTTGTTGATATAATACATTACTGCTTTGTTGTCCGTTTGAAGGAGAATGTTATTGTGAGAGAGTATGTCCTTCAAGGCCCGGACCACATAGAGGACGACTCTCATTTGCAGGACGTTTATGTGAAGCTGGGACTCGGCCTGAGTCCATGTACCTTGGGTGTGGAGATTCTGGCAGTGAACTCCCCAACCCATCAGGGACGCATCTGTGGTAATGGAGATCTGATGATCCAGAAGAGCAAAGGGATATCCTTTCAGAAGGTTGTCCTCCTGCAACCACCAGGTGAGTGACCTCCTTAGAGGTTCTGTCACCTTGATGGGAAAGGACTGAGGGTGAGTGGTTGTGGACCACTGAGTACTGAGCATCCACTGAGAGGTTCTCATGTGGAGACATGCTAGGGGGGTACAGTGAACACCGAGGATGCCATGAGACCCAGCATCCTTTGCATCGAGATGGCTCGAATTGAGCTGTTTTCTCTGATGTATTGGGCCATCTGTAGGATATTGCCCCTTCTGTCCTCTGGGAGAAAAGCCCTCGCACAGGAGGTGTCCAGAAGAGTTCCTATGAAGAGGAGTTTCTGGGAGGGCTGCACCTGCGATTTGTTGAGATTTAGCAGGACTCCCATGGCCTGAGGAAGTCTGAAGACGTGGCTACAGCGTCCAGAGTTTCCTGTCTGGAGGGGCTTGCTAGAAGCCAGTTGTCCGGATATGGGAACACTTGAATTCCAATTTTCCTGAGATGCTCTGTGAGAATTGTGCAACACTTTGTAAAACTTGCAGCGCCGAGGATAGCCCAACGGGCAGGACTCTGAACTGTTAATGTTGACCCAATGCCACAAATCTTAGGTATTTGTGGTGCTTTGGGTGTATAAGAATGTGTTGGTAGGCATCCTGCATGTCCAGGGAGGCTAGCCAGTCGTGTTGATGAATCAAAGGTAGAAGGGTAACTAGAGATATCATCTTGAACTTTCCCTTGCGAAGGAATTTGTTTAACTTTCTGAGATCCAGAATGGGGCGCATACTGCCACTTTTCTTCAGAACTAGAAAGTAATGGGAGTAGAAACTCGTGTTTCGTTGGTCCAGCGGAACTACTTCTACTGCCCCGTTGTTCAGAAGGCCTTGTACCTCAGAAGCAAGAAGACCTGACTGGGCTGTCATTTGGGGGGATGATCTGGTTTTTTTTCTGAAGATTGAGTGAATACCCCTCGCGGATTATCCGGAGGGCCCATTTGTCTGATGTTATAGACTTCCACCGGTCATAGAACTGAGTCAGACGCCCTCCCACTGCTAAGGAAGAGTCCCCCATGGGCAGCTGAGGTGGGACCTGGGCCAAGAACTCCGAAGGTGGCACTGGGTGCTTTGGGGCCTTGTGCCTTCTGCTGCGTTTTCTTTTGTGGCTGTGGGGTGTGGATTTTGTTAAAACCTCCCCTGTCTTTGCCCTGAAAGGACTGGTGGTTGTGAAACAGACGCTTGTTGGCACCCCCCCGAGAGGGTGTGGGTCAAGCTGTCTTAATGGCTGACCTAGTCTTCTCTGTGGCCTCCAGACACTGTTCCACCTTGGGTCCGAACAGATATATACCATCGAAGGGTAAGGCCATGATCTGCTGCTGAGCAATCATTCATGAAGCCCAAAGTACGTAGCCAAGAGTGGTGACGGGTACAAATGCCCACCGCCACTGCTCGAGAAGCAGTATCAAAAGCGTCCACTGCAGCTTTAACCTGTTAGTTACTGGACTCGATATCCCTGGTTAAGGTGTGAAGTAGCTCTGAATTAGTTTCTGACTAAGGCAGAGCTTCTACCATTTGCTTGAGCGAATGCCAAAGGACATACTCATATTGAGAAAAATAGCCCTGGTAGCTGGCAATGCGTATACCCAGGGTGGAGGCAGCAAAGACTCTCTTACATAAGGTGTCTATCTTACAAGATTCTTTATTGATAGGCTGGGCTGTAGATGCCTGAGGGAGGATGGCCTTGTCATTCTCTGCTAAGACTACAATGGGATCAGCAAAAGCTTGTGAGGCCAAAATGGGTCGATCCTTGGGAGCAGCATACTTCCTATCTATGGACTTAGCCATGGAAGGGATAAGAGCAGGACTGTTCCATACCATCTGAGAAAGGGTCTCAAAAGATGGTTGTACCGGAGAAGTTAAATCCATTGCGATCTCCGGGACATGTAGGTACTGTAGTCTTAAAAGCTTCCCAGGATCGATTTCTGTAGTCTGGAGAGAAAGAGTGGAATTTAAATTTTTCAGCAGAGACTTAAAGTAAAGGTCTTCGACCACAGCCTCTGCAGCAGGATTGATCTCTGCTCCTTCAACATCATCACCCAGACGAAGATCTGGATCAAGCACAAAATCATCTCCTGACAGTCCAGGGGGGGACTGTATAGACAGGAAAGGAGTGAAAATCGGAATGAAAAGTAGAAGAGGAAGGAATCGGGGGTCAAAAAGCCCTGGAGGCTGGACGGCGCAGCACCAAGCATCAGCGCCGACGAAGAACATGGCGCCAGACACAAGGAAGTCGGCGACATCGGAAAGAAGCTCAGCAGCACACAGCGCTGACAGAGGCCACGGCACCAAAAGAGCTATGAAAGGTGCTGCAGACAGTGCCGACAGAGCCCACAAAACCACGGACAGCGCCGACAGAGGCCCCAGCGCTGAGGACGAGCACGGAGTTGACAGCACCGAAGAAGGTGCCACATGACTAGGGAGGTCCAACCACACTACTCGGTCCCTCGAACGGCCCGAAGGCCTCGGAGTGACCAGGCCAGGCAGCTGGACCAACCTCTGAACCCATTGCTCCATAACAGCAGCCCACTGGTGAAACTGCTCACTGGCAGCCCCTCCAATAGGCGGGGACGGGCTCCGATGTTGAAGAGGTCGGCCACCAGAGACAGAAACCAGCGACTCTGAAGAAGGAGACCAATGCTTGGCCCCAATGACCAACTGTTGACGTGCAGACATACTAGAAGGTGACCTAGAGTGATGTCTTCTCTTTCTCAACTTGTGTGCCACAGAAGAGCTTGAGGCCGAACGGTGCCGAGAATGGGATAATTTTCTTTTATGCTTTTGGGGGGACTGCCCATCTCCCTGACCACTGGACCATCCGTTGTCAGACCCACCCTGTGGGGAGGGCAGCGGACCGGACCCAGCCCGGCTGACTGAACAGCTTTCATATGAAGTCTCCCTACCTTCACCTGACCCACTCATGGTTGACTCAGTCAATGGAGGGCTGAAGACTTCTTTATTACAATCAATAAAATTAAATTTAATCGGTACTTGTTTTGAAGATAAATTACAAAACGATAAACTGAAAACTATGCTGCTAGTTTGAAGTTTGACTCCTGGCAGGCGCGCGTCGTCGTCACTAAAGTGCACTCGACGGTGGGAGAAAAGGAACTGCGGTGGTTAGAGAGTTGACGCCTAGGTAGTCTTTACCGCACAAGCCACGGCTCACGGTGTTGCTCCTCATGGCTCCAGCTCTGGTGCCAACCATCTTGAAAAAGTTTCCTCCCACTTGGTCCTAGCATCTCCAGCATAGACCCATTAGTGTGAATGAGTGGTGGAGACTTTATGTCCACGAACATCCTTCTTTCTCCTGAAGAGGAAAGATCAGTGAAAAACACAGGAAGGGGCATGGATTGGTTCAGATGGAAATCTGAGACCACTTTGGGTAAGAACCTCCTATTGGTTCTGAGGACCACCTTATCTCTATGGAATGAGATAAAATCAGGTTCAACTGACAGGGCCTGTAATTCACTAATTCGCCTGGCAGAAGTGACAGCTACTAGAAACACAGTTTTTCAGGTCAAGTAATTAAGCTCGGCTGAAGCCAAAGGAGCAAAGGGTGGCTGCATAAACTGAGCAATGCAGATACTGAGATCCCAAGTTGGGGAAGACTCTCTAAAAGGAGGGTTGATATGGCTCAGACCTTTAAAGATCTTTCCAAAGACAGGGTGGGATGCCAGAGAAGAGCCCTTCCCTGCTGACAGGAATGCAGAAACAGCTACTAGATGAACTTTTAAAGTGGCTGGCCTAAGGCCTAAACCATTAAGGTGAACCAGATAATCTAGGACTGTGGCAATACCTGCAGCATCTGGCAGGATATCACTGTGTGAAAACCAAATGCTGAATCTTTTCCATTTGGAGTTATAGGTTTTCCTGGTAGAAGGTTTCCGAGAACACTTGAGGATGTCTGAAACTCCTTGAGAGAGGTGCAGGCCTGCATACTCTAACTCTTTAAGAGCAAGGCCTTGAAATTGAGAGATTGGAGATTGGGGTACCAGATCCTCCCCTGAGAAGAGGTTAAGAGATTGTGTCTCTTGGGAAGAGACGGGGGAATGAGACTGCTAAGGACAACAACAGAGGATACCAAGGTTGCCTGGCCCAGTCTGGAGCAATTAGAATCACTGTGCGGGGTTGTGACCTTATCTTGACTAGAACCCTGGATAACAGAAGAATGGGAGGAAAGGCATAAAGGAACTTGCCTTTCCAATCCAATATCAGAGCATCCAGGGGAACAGTCCTCAGGACTGGAGGTCTGCAGCAGAACTGGGGAAGTTGATGCTTTCTGGGGCTGCGAAGAGATCTATCTCTGGAGTGCCCCACCTGGTGAAGATTACTTTCAGGATGAGTGTGTCCAAGGTCCATTCGTGATGGCCCTGGGAGATTCTGCTGAGAGCATCTGCTAGCACATTGTCCTTCCCTGGGAGGTAGACTGCTATTAGGGAAGTTTGTAGGGAGTAGGTAAGATACCATACTTTCATGGCCTCCATGCTCAAGGCTGTAGACTGAGTGTCCCGCTGCTTGTTGATGCACCACGTGTGGTGTTGTCTGTCCTGACCTGAACCACCTTGTTTCTCACTGAGTCCGAGAAAACCTGAAGGGCCAAGAATACTGTCCTGAGTTCCAGAAGACTGATATGGAGAAGAGACTCTTCTGGGGACCAAACCCCTTGTGCTGTGAGGGCTCCCAGGTGAGCTCCCCAGCCCAACAGAGAAGCATCTGTGGTGAGGACCACCAAGGGAGTTGGCATGAGAAATGGGACACCTTGCCTGAGATTGTCTTTGTCCAGCCACCACTGGAGACCTTGGTCCAGAGTCTGAGTCACTGGAATCAGTTTGGTAAGAAAGTATTTCTTCTGAGACCAAAAGGACCTTAGATGGAATTGAATGTCCCTCATCTAGAACCTGGCCCCTTGCACCACTGCAGTGGAAGCTGCCATGTTGCCTAAGAGCTGAAGAAAATGTCTTGCTGGACGAGAAACCAGAGGATGAAAAGAAGAAGCGAGATCTGTAACGGCCTGAACTCTTGCAAGTGGAAGGAATGCCTTTGCTTGAACAGTATCTAACTCTATCCATATGAAAGTGAGAAGCTGTACTGGTTCGAGAACTGACTTTGGCAGGTTGAGAAGGAACACCAGGGAACTGAGCAGATCTTGAGTGACCTGTAGAGCTGACTTGACCTGGTCGGAAGACTGCCCTATAATGAGCCAGTTGTCCAGGTATGGAAATAGAGAAATGTCCTGCTTTCTGAGGAAGGCCACTACTACTGCAAGGCACTTTGTAAACACCCTTGGAGCTGATGTTAGCCCAAAAGGCATAGCTCTGAACTGATAATGGCTTAAAGGCAACTCAAACCTGAGGTACTTTCTGTGGGATCACCTGATGGGAATATGGAAGTAGGCATCCTTGAGGTCCAGGGAAGCTAACCAGTCTCCTGGCCTTAGAGAGGAAAGAATTACTCCCAGAGTTACCATTTTGAACTTCGGTTTTAAAATGCACTTGTTCAGATACCTTAAGTCTAGGATGGGTCACCACTCCCCTGTCTTTTTTGGGGTAAGGAAGTATCTGGAGTGCAGACCTTTGCCCCTGTGTGGAGTAGGAACTCTCTCCACGGCTCTGAGAGCCAGCAAAGAGGAAACCACTGCTTCTAAAGCAATGGTTTCGGAGATGCCTGCAGGTGGAAAAGACTTGACCTTCATTTTTGGAAATTTATTGAAACTGAAGGCCAATCCCTGGATTACTACCTCCAGGACCCACTTGTCTGAGGTAACAGACTTCCAGGCCTGGAAGTAGTAAGCCTGCCTGCCTCCTACTGGAATTGGGGAGTCGACCCGGGCTGACACATCAGGGTGTCTGCTTGGCAGGAGCCTTAGACTGGGAAGAGGATGTAGCCCTGCTCATTCCCCTTCTGCCTCTCTCTGGGAAAAAAAAACCTTTGTGGGAAGGGAGAGGAGTCTTGGGCTTGGTAGATAGGCCTGTGAAAGGGCCTGCCCCTAGACTGCTGCCTTTGAGGAGTGGCTTGCCTTTCCTTGGCCTGAGCGCTCCTGTAAGTAGTCCTGTATTTATCCATTTTCTTCATGTAAGCCTCTGTCTGCTCCCCAAACAGATAATTACCTACTAGAGGGAAATCCATGGCCTTAGCCTGGGTGTCCTGCGAAAGGCTAGTACATCTGAGTCAAGCAAATCTACTGAGAGACACAGATGTAGCCATAACTTGTGATGCCACATCATTTGAGTCCACAGCAGCATGGAACTGTACCTTGGACACCTCAATCCCATCAGCAGCCACCTCCTCCAGCTCTTTGGTCAGCTGGGGGGAAGCCTGTTTGGCCAGTTCCAGAACAGTATCCCACCTGGACTTCTGGTACCTGGCTGCATAGGCCATATAGTTTGCCTGCCTGAGTCCCAAGGAGGATGCCAAATATTGTTTTTTGGCCATGGCATCCACCTTCCTGGAGTCTTTATCTGGGGGTGTGAAGCCAAAGGTATGTTAGCCCTGTCACAGGCTGCAGCCTGACTACCCCAACATGGCTGCTATGATTGTACAAAAACTCTGTACCTAAGCCTGACAACATGTACCTCCTGTCCATTCTTTTGTTCACTGGAGGTAAAGAGTTTGGTGTCTGAAGACTCTTTTTTGTCTGTTTCCCAAAGATTTGTGGTGGGGAATATACAGCCTTTTAGACTCTGGGATGTCCATCATCTCGACAAAATCAGGCTCCTCTTCCTCCTCTGCAGCTTCTATCACAGGGAGCTGGAGGGTTTCAGCCACCTTTTTGTGGAACAGAAAGTGGGACTCAAAAAGCCTGGGAGAGGAGACATTGGAGGGTCTGTCAATGGGCACATCCAGACCTTCTAAATCATTATCATCCTCATCATTTTGTTCTGGATAGTCTTTGTCCCCTTCCCACTCCAATTGATAATAGGCATCCGGATCGTAATCCGATGGAGTAGGATCCGACCAAACCGACCACCTAGCCAAAGGCGTCTGTTCGGATGGAACCGATCGAAGTGACTGAACAATACTTATCGTTTTGGCTCTCTCATCAGCGGTTGGAGTATGCGGTTCTTGATCCGAACCGGCTGATTTCCTTTTTCTTTTTGCAGGAACTGACTCCTCCAAGTTGGATCTCCTTTTGCCTGAGGAGGTATCGCCCAGGTCAGTGGGCACCTCCTCAGGTTCGGCCTCAACCAAACCGGGCTGGCCATCCGGGTCAGCGGACTTCTTGGCCTCCCTTTCCTTTAGTCTACTCAATCTTTAATCCATAGTGGCTTTGGGAAAATATTTACAGATTTAGCAGTCTGTTTTGAGGTGGTCAAACCCCAGACAATAAACACAGATGAGGTGAGGATCAGCTCTAGCAAAAGCCTCCCCACACTCACCACAGTGTTGAAACCCAGTGGGCCCGGTTTTCTTCTTGGGTTTCTCAGATATGGACAGACTAACAAAATTACCCTTAACAGCTTTTACGCCAGGTGATACTCTCCGATCGGTAACCAACAATGTTACAGGTTATGGAAAGAAACCTGTAAAAGTCTGGGTTTTTTGGAACCGATCGGAACCGGCACACCACTACAAATTCAAAAGGAAAGATTCAAACAGAAACAGTAAGTTCCCAACCGGACCGACTGCTCGGGAACCAAAGAAATTACAATTTCCATAGAATAAAATAACAAAACAGTTCACTACCTATCTATCTACACAATTACTGTACCGTAGACAGATACTTAAAAACCAAAAAAAATAATAAATCGATGAAAACCGACACTTTCAGGAAACTTTACCGAACCGAGCAAAGGAGCAATCTCCGGAGCGACTTCACAGTTAGGTACAGTAAAGTGATGGTTACACTCTGAAGCAAAACAGAGGTTTGAAATCCAAGCTCGAGTTCTACGGTCTATGCTTCTACATAAAGTTAACTCTTTCATCTCTGGGGCAGTTCAAGTGCTGGGGCTAACTGCATATGTCAGAATACAGAAAGACTTCATGTTGTTTGGTAACCTTCTCGGAGGTGCTGCCTGTCTATGGCAAGGGTGATTCTAGCGTTCTTCTCACCAGGGAATTCAATGAATAGTTGAAAAACTGGTGTGGAGCTCAGGGTTTTGGCTTCATTGGGGACTGGGAAGCCACCTGGAGGGATGCATGCCTATACTGGTGTGATGGTCTGCATCTGTCCAGGGGGAACCAGGATCCTAGGTGAGAGGTTTAAATGCTTCATTGGCAAGCATTTAAACTAGTCAAGGGGGGAGGCACTGAAAAGGAGCAGGAAAATCCCAGCCTCCCCCCACAAAACATGGTAATTAGTGAGGTAAACACCAAGGTAGAGACGTCATTACGGAGCAGAACAGAGGTAAATGTAAAAAAAGGCAAAGGCAGTAAGGACAAGGATGGGGCTAAAAGGGGTAAGGCCATCAAAAAGTGTAGGGTGATGAAAACCAATGCCTGTAGTCTGTGTAACAAGCTCCCTGAACTAGTGGCCTTGATGGAAGAGGGTTGCCTGGATACTGTGGCAGTCACAGAAACATGGTACAAAGAGAACCATGACTGGGATGCCAACATACCAGGATACACAATCTACAGGAGGGACAGAGAGGGTAAAAGAGGAGGAGGAGTAGCTTTCTATGTAAAGGAAGGGATCAAAGCAACAGAACTAAAGAGTAAACAGGGAGCAGATGAGGCACTCTGGGTCACCCTGGAGACAGGAAATGGCACCACAATCCACATGGTGGTTGTATACAGACCCCCATCTCAGGGGGAGGGAATGGACAAGGAAATGATAGAAGGCATCCTTAGAATGGCAGAAAAAGGGGAGATATTGTTGATAGGGGACCTGAATATGCCAGATGTTAACTGGAGCATCTCTGCTGCAGGCACATCCAAGAGCGGGGTCATTCTTGATGCCCTACAAGGGGCATGCCTCAGACAGCTAGTTTTGGAATCCACTTGGGAGGGAGCAATCTTAGACCTGGTAGTCTCAAATGCGGATGGAGAAAGAATCTCAGATTTAGAAGTGGGTAGCCATCTTGGAACAAGTGACCACCAAACAGTGTGTTTCACGATAAACACAGCCATACAATCAAGCCATTCAAAAGCAAGAGTATTGGACTTTAGCAGGGGTGACTTTGGGAAAATGAGAGAGTGCCTCAGAAAAGCACTAGCAAACAGGCAAGAAGGAGGTGTGGAGGAACAATGGGGAGTAATCAAAACAGCCATCACAGAGGCAACAAGCCTTTGTGTAAAGTAAATCAACAAAACACAAGGAAGGAAAAAAACGCTATGGTTCTCAAAAGAGGTGGCAGGGAAGGTTAAGGAGAAAAGGTTAGCATTCAGAAAATATAAGGAAATACAGGAGGAGCAGGCCAGAGAACTTTATCAGTTAAAGCAGAAAGAGGCAGGGAAGGCAGTCAGAATAGCAAAGGCCCAAACCAAGGAAAAGATAGTCAACTCTGTTAAGAAGGGGGATAAGACCTTTTATAGGTACATTAGGGAGCGAAGGAAGATCAAAGGAGGGATACTGAGGCTTAATAAAGGGGAGGGAATGTGGGCAGAGGGTGACAGTGAAAAAGCAGGGATACTGAACGAATATTTCTGCTCAGTATTCAAAAAGGAAGAGGAGGGGGAGGTACCTAAACCAAACAAGAGAAACACTCTGAAGATGGGGGTCGATACCAGTCCATTTACAGAAGAAAGGGTTCTGAAAGAACTAATAAAATTGAAGGTGGACAAAGCAATGGGGCCTGATGGGATTCACCCAAGAGTTCTAAAAGAACTAAGGAGAGAACTAGTGACAAATCATGGGAGGATGGGGTGGTACCTGAGGACTTAAGGAGGGCGGATGTGATTCCTCTTCACAAAAGTGGGAGCAGGACAGAGGCAGGAAACTACAGACCAGTTAGTTTGACCTCAGTGGTAGGGAAAATGATGGAATCACTTCTGAAGGAAAGAATTGTTGAGTACCTAAAGGCCAGTGGGGCACAGGACCCAAGGCAGCATGGATTGACGATGAGAAGGTCGTGTCAGATGAATCTAATAGATTTCTTTGACTGGGTGACCAAAGTAGTAGACCAGGGAGGGGCTGTGGACATGGCTTACCTAGATTTTAGCACGGCATTTGATACAGTCCCACACAAAAAATTAATACACAAGTTAGCCAGCCTTGGAGTGGATCCCAAGGTGGTAGCCTGGATAAAAAACTGGCTAGACAACAGGATGCAAAGGGTAGTAGTAAATGGAGTCCACAGTGAAGAAAGGAGGGTTACTGGCGGGGTACCGCAGGGTTCAGTACTGGGACTGGTCCTTTTTAATGTCTTTATAAGTGACATTTCAGAGGAACTGGAAGGAAAAGTAGGTCTCTTTGCAGACGACACAAAGATCTGCAACAGGGTTGCTAAACAAGATGGAGTGGAAAGGATGAGAAGGGACTTGGCAAGGTTGGAGGAATGATCAAATGTATGGCAGCTCAGATTCAATGCAAAGAAGTGCAAGGTAATGCACCTGGGAAACAAAAACCCAGAAGAAGAGTACACAATGGGGGGTGAGATACTGACAACAGTGAAAATGGAAAGGGACCTGGGGGTAGTCATATCAGGTGACCTAAAGGTGGGCAATCAATGTGAGAAGGCAGTAAGGAAGACTGGGGGGATACTAGGATGCATAGGGAGAGGCATCAATAGTAGAAAACAGGAAGTTGTTATCCCTCTGTACAGACAGTTGGTGAGACATTATCTGGAGTACTGTGTGCAGTTCTGGAGACCCCATCTTCGCAAAGACATAGACAGAGTGGAGGCTGTCTAGAGGAGGGCAACCAAAATGGTGCAGGGTCTGCACCAGAAGACATACGAAGAAAGACTAAAGGAGCTTAATATGTATACCCTTGAGGAAAGAAGGGAGACAGGGAACATGATAGAAATGTTCAAGTACCTCAAGGGAATCAACAAATTCCAAGAGGGTAGCATCTTTCAGAAAAAAGAGATGTGCAAGAACAAGAGGGCACAATTTGAAGATAGAGGGGGGACGGCTCAGAGGTAATGTGAGGAAGTATTTTTTCAAGGACAGGGTTGTGGATGCATGGAACAGCCACCCTGAGGAGGTCGTGGAGTCAAGAACAGCGGGGGAATTCAAGAATGCATGGGACAGACACAAGGCAGTCCTAGTGGGGGGTAGGAGGAAGTAAGTGTTGGTTATCTAGGATCTGCAGCTTATCTGTTAGGTAGGAAAATGGGCAGACTAGGTGGGCCAAGCGGTCCTTATCTGCCATTAAAGTCTATGTTTCTATGTTCCAGGGAACAAATCCAGTCCCCTACTTGCTATAGCCGGAAGTAGTCCTTGCAGAGTGACCATTCTGAACTTTCTTTATTCTATGAAAAAGTTCAGATCTCTGAGGTCTAGAATGGGTCGCAGATCTCTTGTCCATTTTGGGACTAGGAAGTACCAAGAAGATTCCTGTGTTCCTTTTTTCCAAGGGAACAGGTTCTATAGCCCTTTTCTGAAGCAATGTTTGAATTTCCTCCAGAAGCAAAGGGATGTGCTCTGGAGGGTAATGGAAAGGCACAAGAGGATGGTCTGAAAGTAGTTTTAGAGGTTTCAGAGCATGGCCTTGTGCTATTATTTTCAGGACGCAGGCATCTGAAGTCACTACCCTCCACTGGTCCAGGGGAGAGAAAAGCAACCTCAGGCAACCACCCCTAGAGGCAATGGTGGGTGGGGGGTTTTGAAGGGAGTCAGGCGGAGCCAGTTGCTGTGGCTACTGCCACACTGCTACCTCTAGAGGCTTTTGTGTGGGCACCTGGGGTAGGTAGGGCTCCTGCTTCTCTATCCTCATCCTATTTTCTGGCACTGGCTGGATTAAAAAGGCACCCTATATCTACCCCTTGGCTGGGTAGGTTTCTGCCTGAGGCCTGTAAAATGGAGAGGATATCTTGGACACCTGCCCCAAGCAATCTTTATCTTCTAAAGGGGCACTGAGAAAGGACTGTTGTGCATCATTCGCAAAGTCAGCCACCCTGAGCCAGGAGTACTTTCTGAGGCATATTCCAGAGGCTGCTGTCCTGGCTAAAGCATCAGAGACATCGTAGGTCATATGTAAGAGGTGTCTGCCTACATCTATCCCTGCTAGTACAGCTTTAAGAAACTCCTGCTTAGGTGTACCTTTTGGGAGAGCTTGAGCAGCTGCCTTAGCTTTCCTACAGAGGTTATTTTGGTATTTGATCATATGGGCCTGGTAGTCTGCAATTCTCAGGCCCAAGGAAAATGAGACAAAGGTTCTTTTGACTGGGACATCTAGCCTCCTGGATTCCACATCAAGAGGGAGAGAGCCAAGATGTTTTGATGCATTAGATCTGTCGTGGGCAGCAATTATGACCAGAGAGTCTGCCTCAGGTTTGCCAGGAAAAAAAAAGGCTTGCCTGAGGGGGCCTGCTGCATCTTGTCTGCCTTCCTAGGTATGACAGGAATTAAGCTGGGCCTAAGCCAGGCAGCAATGGTGGCATCCTCCAAGGCAGGTAGGAGAGGAGGAATGATGATGTGAGGGGAATCAGGCAACTCCAAGAACTCTATCAGGTTCTTCTTAGTTATGTCCTGTTTCTCTAAATCAAATCCCATTGCAAACTACAGTTTATGCATCATGGTTATAAAAGTGGTGTCCTGGGCGGGGGGCATAGGTGTCTAAACTTCTGAGTCTTCAATCCCTATGGACACAGTGGAACTGGACCTCTCATAGCAGCGTTCAACATAATCTTCCTTCTCCTCCTCATCCTGTATTATAAGGTCAGGATTATACTCTTGGTCCTTGTCGACAAGTTCAACTGGACGCAAAGAGGGAGCTGGTGAAGCAATCAATGCTCGAGAAGGAAGTGGGTGCATCAACTTGGAAGGCGTTGATACAGGGTTCTGGTTTGAATGCCCCATCAATGTGGCTCCTGTTACAAGAGGATGAGGTAGCAGGTGTTTGAGTATGTCCGTAAAGGATGAGAATACCATCTGGATATCAGTGCCTGTGTGGTCGACGGGACTGCCAGTAGGTGTTGAAAAGGGAGGCAAGGTTCCAGATGTCAACTGCGACACACCAACTGTACTAGGTCTGGTGACGCTTGCAGCCAGTTCTGACCTGGGTGAAGGGTTGACTCTCTGGGTGGTGGGCAGCACTGCTGCTGGAAAGGTCAACAGCTCTGAACTGGTCGCACTTGAGTGGAGTGGTGAGCTGGAGTGAACTGGGGAGGCCTTGTCCTTTCTACACTCCCTCTCCCGGTGCTTGTGCTGCCCTGAAGTCTTTTCCCAGGACTTGGAGGGACTGGGATCCCAAGCAGTGGGCCAGCAACGTGGTGGAGCTCCTTCTTCACTCAGGCTACCTGCTGCTTTAGGAGGTGGGTTTCTAAAGCATACTTTCAGCATCGCCGTGTGGCTGTGTTACAATTTCTGCAAATCGGGCAGGCCTTCATGTTATGAGTTGACCCAAGGCAGCACACGCAGATGTCGTGCGAATCTCCAGAGTATATTTTCTCACCGCATTTGCAATACTGAAACAATTTTGATGGCTTTTTAGTCGACATAAATGACACCAAAGATCACTTTTAAAAAAGTGATTACTAAGGAGAAAAAAAACAAGAAAAATGGCTACTGTAACAGCGACATTTCAGTGCAGGATCAGACAAGTATGGTTAAAGGTGGGAAAAGAACTGAGAAGGGAAGGGGCTGCCCATGTTTATACAGGAAGAGCCGATGTAGGACATTGTCTTGGGTGGCCCCTAGTGGACTGCTTGCAAAAGTTTTCGTGTGGTCCTAGTGCCTGGCATCTTATACTTCCTAGGTGTGGCCTGATAGATGTCCTTCTGTGTTTCTGCGGGTTTGGAAAGTGTCTGAACTGCAGACACAACCCCTGGCCCACTATTTGTAATACCCACTTGTCTGTGGTACTGTTTACCCATTTCTGGAAGTAGTGTGTCAGTCTTCCTCCCATTGGCAATGTTTGGGTGACCTGGGCAAAATTGTCAGTGGTTTTGTTTTGGCTGGGGCTTGGACGCTGGAGCTGCAGCATTGTGCTTGGAAGTCCCTTTCCCCCTTCCCCTACTGTAACCTCTTTGTGACTGGCAATCACAGGAAGCATAAGAGAAATAGGCTCTTGGGAAGTATCCCCTGCCTCTGCCTCCCCTTCTGTATGACCTGCAGGAGGCAGAGGCTTTTTCTTCTCATTGCTACTTTCAAAAGTGGTTTTGTTTCATCCACTTTCTTCATGTAGGCCTCTGTTTTGTCACCCAATAATGAATCTCCCTCAAAGGAGTAATCCAGGGCCTTGTTTTGGGTATCCTAGGAAAGGATGGCAGTCCTCAGCCCAGAAAACCTTCTTAAGAACACTGCATGAGACAAAACTCTGGCAGCAGTGTCATTAAGTGTCCACAGCAGCATGGAAATTATATTTTGTGGCATCCAGGGCTGATCAGGTCTTGTGCGAAAACATCCTCTGCTCTTTCTGCCAGTGCCAGAATTGTGTTCCAAAATGCTTTCTAGTACTACGTTATACATGCTGAATAAGCTGCCTGCCTGATAAGCAGGAAAGCTGTTGGATGAACAATTTTTGCCATAATGCCTAATTTTTTAGTGTGTCTTTCAGGGGGCTGCACAGATGGAGTAATGTCTGCTCTCTCACAAGCAGCAGGCTGGAGTACCCCATGGTGATCAGGATGGGCATACTGACATTCCACTCCCTGCTTGTCCATCTGAAATGGGTGCAGCCATGATTTTTGCTATGGCCTTTTTATTTCTTTTTTGTTGGTGCTTTTTCTCCCCGGGGTCCTCTGCGGGTTGCCTCTGACGCCCCCCCCCCGGGCCGAGCACCGGGTATCAGACCCCTCCCTTTAACCCCCAAAACTTACCCTTCATAGCACAGGGTGGGGAGACCTCTCGATCCACCAGACTGGATCCAGTTTTTGGGGAGATGTCTTCCCAGGCAGCGCTGCGGGGTGGGGGGGGGAAGACAATCTTCATCCTTCTGAGGCAGAGGACTCCCTTGTTTTTCCCCTACTCTCTGGGAATGGAGCCTGCAATGACACTAGCAGCAGCATGCACGCTCCCATACGTGCTCCTCCAGGCGTCTGCTCCATCCCCCGCCCACATCTTCAGCATCGGCAAGCTGCCCCCCAAATCTCCGCTAGGGGACAAGTGTTCGCTGACTGCTGGTATCCCCCCTCCCCGGAGTAGGAGAGCAGTCCTTGGGATGCTCGATCCTTCTCCGCCCCTGCCAACCCCGGCGGCCTGTGCTCATTCCCGAACATGGGTCGCTGGCGTGGAGTGAGGTGTGGCATCCAGCGCCTCAACCCTCAGCGCCACAGGGCCGACCTGCTATGGCCTTTTTACTTTGAAGGATGTATTACTAATTTGTCTACTAACAAACTTATAAAAGTAGATACCATTGATACTTGTGCAGTGTCTCCTTCATTGTAGAGTTTTCCCTCAGACAGTCTACTGATTACATGGCTCAATAATACTTCCCATGATTTCTCTGGATTGCATGTACTCTGTGGGCAACAACAAAAATCACATGTTTTATCACAGAACTAGCAGAGGATACAAATATATTTTCAAAAATTCTAACAAGTTTCATATGCACATTTACGATGTCTGCAATAATGTTCAACGGTTCCATTGTAACATGGCAAAATGAATCACTGTGAAACGAACAAACCAATTGGCTCAAAGTGATCACACATGATGCAACTTGGACACGGCATTAATCTCCTAGTAAGGACTGCTCCAACTTCAGTAATGCCATGTCCAAGTTGTATGATGCTCTCAGGAGCGAGATTAGTAAACCAGGTAGCAGTTGCCAATAGGTGGCGCTTTACCCTGAGCAGCACTTTTTAACTCACAGGAGCTCGCATGTGAAATTTTCCTCCTGGTATGGGGTCGACCTAGCTGCCTTGGGGAATTCTGTTACTGGAGTGATCAGCATCGGTGTGCAGCAAGGTGCCAGCGATTATAAAAAAAAGGGCACTCAATGCAGCTATGGCAGTAAAGTAAAGCAGTCAGCGTAAGTGAACTATTAAATGATAACAGTGCTAAAAGAATATATTGTAATACAAATAGTGTTTAGCCCTACAATGCACTACTGACATAGAACAGTACAGTGCAGAACGGGACGGCAAAACATGCGAATCGTCAATGACAACTATGAAATGTTAATGTTTTCTTAAGTTCTAGACATTAATGTAGAGTTTGTATGTCTCAAAAAATATCAGACACATTAATGCATGTCTACAGTGCAACGTGCATGGGCGCATCTGCAAATATACAGAGTGTTTGAAAGCGAGTAAAGTAAACATGGTTTCTCAAGTGCAAGTAGTGCCTTCCCTCATCTTTGTGTAGTTGTAAATTAACTATTACTTGAAAATGCTAACTTTGCACTTGCCATGCTACAAGCACATTAATGCCCTTCTGAGTCGGTTTACTGGATTATCATGGATGGTTGCGTAGGCACAACCCCCCAAACCATGCATTAATTCCCCAGTAGAAGCCATACCTGAAGTGCTTTACTGCACTTATAACATGTCAAAACATTTATTACAAAAGATAGGTAAGGAGACAGAACAGGAACATTAGTGTTGAATATTATGCAGTCCCTTCCTTCTCAGGACCACACTGTGCCTCGCAACACTGGGGCATAGAGCATTAATTGATACCGAACAAGCAAGTTCTCACTCTGTGATTGTGGTGACCGCAGTGGTCAGAAGAAGGTTGGCGGTGTTGGGAGAGGGAGCACAACATCAGCATTCAGTGCCTAGTTTTGCAGCTCTGAACACCACTAATCGGGGAAGCATTAGTGTATGAATCTGTTTTTTTTGTAGTGAGGTTCACTGGACTAAAAGTAGTTCAGACGTGTAATTATGGGTCTTTACGAAAGACTGTACATGGAGGGTCTGTGACTAAAGCATGTATCGCAGAGACCCTACGAGCAGAAATGATGGCCACCAGAAAGGCGGTTTTCCAGGTCAGAAAGTTCAGATCACACATAGCTAGAGGCTTAAAGGGTTTACGAGTGAGAATATCTAGCACAAGGTTAATGTCCCAGGCAGCAACCGGCTTTCTGACCAAAGGCTTTGTATGAAGGATACCTTTAAGGAATCTTTTGGACAGTTGCAAATGAACCAGGGTCATGTTTTGGACTGGCTCGTGATAGGCAGAAAGCACACAGAGGTACACCTTTACAGATGAGTATTGCAGACCTGCGTCTGAAAAGTCTAGCAGGTACTCCAGAACTTTTTCTGAAAGAAACTGAAATGGGTCTAAGAAGATCTTAGTGCACCATTCCAAGAAATGCTTCCATTTAGCCATGTAAGTCTTCCTGTTGGAAGGCTTACAAGCTGCCAGGAGGATCTGAAAGATTCTCTGAGACACTTGAAACCTGCTGACTTCTATCTTCTCAGCAGCCAGGCGTGGAGATGAAGGGAGTGCAGTTTGGGGTGGACCAGGGGTCCTTGTGTCAGGAAGTTCATTCAAAGAGGCAACTGTTTCATGGGTGACCTCTGACAAGGGGCAACCGAGACAGACGCTGTACCCACTGCTCCATGACAGCAGCCCATTGGTGAAACTGACCACCGGAAACCCCACAAGAAGACAGAGAAGGGCTCCAGTGTCAAGAGTCTGAGCGACCAGGAGCGGAGGCTGTCAGGGAACTGGAGGGAACCAGGTGGCCTACCACTCCCGACCACTGAAGATCTCTTGGCAAATGTACCAGAGGGTGACCTCAAGTGGTACCTTTTCTTCCCCTTCCGACGGGAAAAGGAAGAGCTTGAGGCAGAGTAGTGCTGGGTCACTGACCTAGATATGAAAATTACATACCTATCATAATTCTTGATCTTCTTGGATGAAGTCTCCATCACTCATTCACACTGATGGGACTACGCCGGAGGTGCTAGCACTGAGCGGGAGCCAAAAATCTTCAGGAGGGCCGGCACCTAGGTAGGGCCTCAAGGAAGCAGTGCCGTGAGCCCAGCTTGTACCTTATAGGCTACCTTGGCGTCGAACCTCCAACTGCCTCAGTACCTTTTTTACAGAGGAGGTGCAGCGTAAACTAAACTAGTGAACCTAACCTATGTTGAACATAAGACAGTCCGAATGACCTGTATAAGAAGGGTCAACAAAACAGAGTCTTCACAGCCCAGCCATCGAGGGAGTGAAGACCAAAAAAACAGATTGGTGAGCTCGGGGGATGGAGGGTGGGCATATGAATAAGTGGTGGAGACTTCGTCCCAGAAGATCAAGAATTACAGTAGGTACGTAATTTTCATATTTTCCTGGAGATAAAGTCTCCACCACTCATTCACACTGATGGGAGAGTACCGAGCTAAAATAATCCCCCGAGAAGGGTGGCAGGAGAGAAAAGCTCACTTAGGACAGAAGTCCATCCTGGATTGTCCTGCCAAAGGACGGATGTAGCCTGGCATGGACATCCAAAGCATAGTGCTTCACAAAAGTGTGCACAGAGCTCCAAGTAGTTGCACTGCAGATGCCACGACTGCCCTGGTAGAATGGGCGTATACTCTGCCTTCCAGTTTAACCTGTGCCATGGAGTAGCACTGGTGAAGGCATGCCACCAGCCACGCTGAAATACATCCAATAGCGACAAGCTGACCCAGCCAGGCCATGCTGAAGGAGACAGAGAGTTGCTTTGATTTGCAGATCTCTTTAGTTCTGTCTATATAGAACCGCAAAACCCTTTTAACATGCGGAGAATGTAGGGTACGCTCCTCCCTCATTCTGGAAGTTTGCGAAGTAGGTTGGAAGAACGAAGGGCTGGTTCAGATGGAATTCCAAGACTATTTTGGGAAGAAACTTAGGGTGGGTTCTGAGAACCACCTTGTCCTTGTGAAATACAGTACACGGGTGGGGTCTGTGACCAGCGCATGTATTTCAGGAACTCTGCGAGCGGAGGTAATGGCTAGAAGGAAGGCGGCCTTCCAGGTCAGGAACTTCAGCTCACATGTTACTAGAGGCTCGAAAAAGGTTTACGGTGAGCATGTCTAGCACAAGGTTAATATCCCAAGCGGTTACCAGTCTCCTGATTGGTGGCCTAGTGTGGAATATACCTTTAAGGAACCTCTTAACCAGGGGTAGTTGAGCCAGGGACATAGAGTATATAGGCTCGTGATAGGCTGGAATCGCACAGAGATGGACCTTCACAGTTGAATATTGTAGCCCTGTGTTTGACAGGTCTAGCAGATACTCCAGGACTTTGTTAGGTGGGTAAGAAAAGGGGTCCAGTAAAAACTCTGCACACCAGATAGAAAAACGTTTCCACTTAGCCATGTAAGTTTTCCTAGTAGCTGGTTTACGTGCCGCTAGGAGAATGTCTGAAACTCTATGTGAGACATCAGATCTACTCACTTCTATCTCCTCAGGAGCCATGCCTGGAGATGAAGGGATTTTAGGTTGGGGATGGACCACTGGGCCCTGGGTCAGCAGGTCCAACTGAAGTGGTAGTTGTCTCTGTGGAGTTTCCAACAATTTGTTGATCAAAGGAAACCAAATCTGACAAGGCTAGAATGGGGCGATGAGGATCATTCTGCCCCCCTGTGCCTCCAGCTTGAGCAGCACCCTCTGAACTAAGGAAAGAGGAGGAAATGCATACAGAAAGCTTTTTGTCTACCGCAGTCTGAATGCATCCTGACAGAAAGTGCCAATTTCTGGATTTCTGGAGCAGAATAGAGACAGTTTAGTGTTGCGTGGGAATGCAAATAGGTCCAGGTCCGGAGTACCCCGCTCTTCGAAGAGCGACTGCACGACGTTTACGTCGAGAGACAACTCGTACGGGTCCGCCTCTGATCTGTTGAGGTGAGCTACCAGATCGTTCTGGGCACCTGGAAGGTAGACCCCTTGGATCGGGGCTTTGTGCTTTAGGCACCTTTCCCACACTCTCATCCCTTTCCTGCTCAAGGGGCAAGAGTGTGCCTTACTCTGCTAGTTGATGTAATACATCACCGCTTTGTTGTCCATCTGAAGGAGAATTGCTTTGTGATAGAGGAAGTCTTTCAGGGCTCGTGCAGCATACAGAACAGCTCTCATTTCCAGGACATTTATGTGGAGTTGAGATTCATCCAGGTTCCACAGACCCTGGGTGCGGAGAGTCTGACAGTGAGCGCCCCAGCTGACTAGAGATGCATCTGTGGTGATGGTGATCTGTGCCTACAGTGGACCAAAGGGAAAGCCTTGAAGCAGGTTGTCCTCTTGAGTCCATCAGGTGAGTGACCGCCTTAGAGGTTCCATCACTTTGATGTGAAAGGACTGTGGGTGTGTGGTCAGGCCCCACTGAGTATTGAGCACCCACTGAGTGGTCCTCATGTGGAGACACGCCAAGGGCACCATGAACACCAATAATGCCATGAGATCCAGCATCTGCTGCATCAAGAGAGCTCGGAGTGAATCATTCTCCTTGATGAAGTAAGCCATCTGTAGGATATCATTTTTCCTGTCCTCCAGAAGGAAGGCCCTTGCTCTGGAGGTGTCCAGGAGAGCTCCTATGAAAAGGAGCTGTTAGGTGGGCTGGAGCTGTGATTTTTCCAGATTCAACATAACTCCCATAGATGTGAGGAATTTGGAAGCCGTGGCTACAGCTTCCTGCATCCCTTGTCTAGATGAGCTTGCTAGGAGCCAGTTGTCCTGATACGGGAACACTTGAATTTCGAGTTTCCTGAGATGCGCTGCGAGTACTGCAAAGCACTTTGTAAAGACTCGAGGCGCTGAGGACAGCCCAAAGGGCATGACTCTAAATTGGTAGTGCTGACCCAAAACCACAAATAGGAGAGACTTGTGATGGTTTGGGTGCCCAGAAACATGTTGGTAGGCGTTCTGCATGTCCAGGGAGGCCAGCCAATCATTTTGAAGAATCAGAGGAAAGAACGAATCGAGTGATATCATCTTGAACTTCTCCTTGTAAAGGAATTTATTTAACTTCAATAGGTCTAGAATAGGGCACATACCATCTGTTTTCTTTGGAACTAGGAACCTCTGTTCCTTTGATCCTGCAGAACTATTTCTACTGCCGTGCTGCTCAGAAGGCCTTGAATCTTGGAAGCGAGGAGGTCTGACTGAGTAACAGACAGCCTGGGCAATTGTTTGGGTGAATGAACTGGGGTTCTGACAAATTTAGAGAGTAACCCGCAAATTATTCTGAGAACCCACTTGTCCGATGTGACCGACTTCCACTGGTTGTAAAACTGAGTCAGACGCTTCCTTACTGCCGAAGAAAAGTCCCTCTCGGACAGTGGAGGTGGGACTTGGGCCGGAATCTCAGAGGGTGGCACTAGGCGTCTTTGGGCGCTGTGCCTTCTGCTGCATTTTCTTTTGTGGCTGAGAGGCTTGATTCTTGTTGAAACCCCCTCTACCTTTACCGCAAAAGGACTGGCAGTTATGAAACTGCCGGCGGTTCCCACCCCGTTGAGGGGCAGCAGGGGCCGGTCTGGCAGTTTTAATGGCAGTCCTAGTCTTCTGTGTGGCCTCCAGTGCCTGCTCCACCTGTGGGCCAAACAGATAAACTCTGTCAAATGGTAAATTCATTACTCTTTGTTGAGCATTATTTGTAAAGCCCGAGGTCTGTAACCATGAGTGGCGTCAGGTGCAAATCCTTGTTGCTGCTGCCCTAGAGGCAGTGTCAAAAGCGTCCATAGCAGCATTAAACTGTTGGTTATTGGACTCGATGCCTCTAGTAATGGTTTGAAGAAGCTCTGAAGTAGCATGCAACTCTGGAAGAGCTTCAACTAAGGCTTTCAGGGAATGCCAGAGGGTATACTCATATTGTGAGAAGTAGCCCTGGTAGCTAGCAATACGCATTCCTAGGGTAGCAGCGGCAAAGATTCGCTTCCCTAGGGTGTCAATCTTACGGGATTCCTTATTTACCAGATGGGCTGTAGATTTCTGAGGGAGTACAGCTTTGTCATTTTCTGCCAAGACCACAATGGCATCCTCAGAGGCTTGGGAGGCCAGGATTGGTCGATCCTTAGGGGAAAGGGGGCTGGCAGTATAGCCTAGAGGTTAGAGGAACGAGGTGAGAACGAGCTTGGTACATCCAGCAGACCAGACCTGAGTTTGATTCTCACAACCTCCACTTGCATACTGTGTGACTCTGAGCAAGTCACTTAACCGCCCAGTGCTCCCAGGTCGCCCCTGAAAACAGGCACTTGTGCCTAGTGGGCCTTACCCGGTTACCAAAGACTAAAATAAGAAAAAAAAAAAAAAAAAATGGACTTAGCCATGGAAGTAAGCGCCGGATTATCCCACACCATTTGTGAGAGAATCTCGAAAGAGGGCTGTACCGGAGAAGTCAGTTCCACAGGGATCTCCAGAACACCTCTGATGTCTGGGGAGAGAGAAAGGGTGGAATTCATGTTCTTCAGTAGAGATTTAAAGGACAGGTCCTAGACTAAAGGCTCTGCTAAAGTAGAGGGCTTACTTTCCACTCCAAAGGAAGAATCCTCATTGAAGTCGTCCCCTAATCGAAGATCAGGATCAGGCTCAATATTATCTTCTACTAGCCCAGGAAGGACAGTATATAAAGGAAAGGGAGGAAATAGCATAGGAGGGGGTGCTCCTCGAATTGGAGTCAAGAAACCCCACATCTGGGGTGGCGCCAGCACTGAAAACAGCGCCGAACATGGCACTGCCAAGACCGGAGTCGAAGGTGGCATCGTGGCTGGCGCTGCACGGGTGCTCGGTGCCCCCAACCCAAGCTCTGGAGCACCCAAGGATAAAGATCTGAAAACCAGAGAAGAAGAAGTAGGAATCTGTGCTGGCCCCTGTGCCGCAGCCATGTGAAGGGTTAAAGCACAAGAATGTGGCGTCGACAGCACCGACTAAGGTGTCATGCGAAAAGGCTGGCCCAACCGCCCCACCTGTGTGTTCGAAGCCCAAAGGCACCGGGACCAATCCCGTCGGGTTGGGAAGTCGTATCAACCTTCGAACCCACTGCTCCATAAGAGTGGCCCAATGATGAAACTGCTCACCGGAGGTCCCACCCAGGGGGCGGGGAGGGACTATGGAGTCAAAGGTGCCAGTCGCCAGGGACACAGGAAGCAGGTGACCCCGATGGCGTTGGAGTCAGCCTCCTGTCCCGTACAACCGACGCTCAACGTGCAGACCTACCAGAGGGTGACCTCGAGTGGTACCATTTTTTCTTTGACCAGTGGGACGAAGAACTCAAGGCTGTGCGGTGCTGGGGGTTTCCAAAGCTCAAGAACAGGCCCGCTTCTTTTTGTGCCTTTGAGAAGACCGCCTTCCCCCCTCCGAGCACTGGACAACCTGTAGTCAGCCCCCCACCTCCGCAGAGGGCAGCGGACTGGACCCAGCCCTGCTGGAAATACAGCTTTTATGCAAAATCTCCCTACCGTCACCGGCCCCGTTCATGGTCGACTCCGTCGAAGGCGGGCTGAGGAAAACTCTTCTGTTCTTTTTTGCAAAAAGAATAACTTTTTTGTTTTAAATAATAAACGAAGAATATATTAAAACTAAATAAAAACTGAATAACTTAGCCGCTGTCATATAGACGTGAAGATTTAACTCCTGGCAGGCAAGCAACGTCGTCACAGAAGTGCACTCGACGGTGGGGAAAAAAGTAACTGAGGGGGTTGGAAGGTCGACACCGAGATAGCCTACAGGGCATAAGCCAGGATCGTGGCACTGCTTCCTCGCGGCCCTAACAAGGCGCTGGGCCTCCTGAGGATTTTTGGCTCCCGCTCGGTCCTAGCACCTTCGGCGTAGTCTCATCAGTGTGAATGAGTGGTGGAGACTTTATGTCCAGGAAAATCAGGCCCGCTTCTTTCTGTGTTTGCGGGAAAACTGTCCTCCCTCCTGAACACCGGACTGCCCATGTTTGGACCCCCCTCTGGAAAGGGCGGCAGAATGGACACAGCACAGCTGCCTGAGCAGCCTTCCAACAGACAGTCTCTATCATCACCGTCCTTGGTTGACTCCCTCGATTGGTAGACCTGAGAGGAAAATAAAAAATATCTCTTCTTTTTTTTTTGTTACATAAAATAATAAACTAAGTAAATCTAAACACGGCCATTGTAGAGACGTGAAGATTTGACTCCCGTCGGGCAAGCCAAGTCATCACTGAAATGCACTTGATGGCAGCGAGAAAAGGAACTGAGGCAGTTGGAGAGTCGGTGTTGAGATAGCCTTCACAGGCGTGAGCCAGCTTTGTGGTGCCATGCATGTATGGTCCTACATGGGTGCTGGCCCTCCTGAGGATTTTTGGCAGTATGAATAAATGGTAAAGACTTTAAGTTCAGGAACATTTGACTGGTTCAGGAGGAATTCCAATATCACCATAGGCAGGAATATCTTATTGGTTCTAAGAAATGAAAATTACGTACCTACCATAATTCTTGATCTTCCTGTGTATCTTCACCATTCATCACCAATGGGTGTCTGCCGGAGACAGGCACCCCACGGGCGAGTTTTCTTTTTTTTTTTTTTCAGAGAAGGGGCCGATGCTGTCGGCACCGCCCACGAGGCCAATGTAATACGTGGCACTCACGGGTTGGGTCCTCCTCCTCCACCTCAGTTCTGTGCGAAGGAGAGACAGTAGAAGAAAATAAAGAGAAAGGAGGGTGGGGAAAGGGATCCCAAGAGACAGTAATAGGAAAGGAATGAACTGAAAAACAGTATGCCGACGAGAGGACAGGAAAGAGAAGAAGGGACCTGAGGGTTGTGGACCAGGAGGCTCCAGTCCCTGAGCGACCAAGGAGGAGAAGGGAGAAGTAGAGAGAGAGAGAGAGAGAGAGGAAGGAGGAGGTATGGGATGAAGGAGGTGGCCTTTGGGCCCCAAACAACAGGGGCAGAAGAGGAGGAGGGACACCAGGGAAGAACCCTGGTGGAAGCTGTGACCTGAAGCCTAAGTGCTCTGAAGCAGGAATGCAGCAGAGCTGCAGGACTTTACTGCTGAGCTCCCTAGGTTCAGGAAAAGCCAGCATTGCTCAGAGGTTGAGAGGGGGAGCACATGATGAAGGGAGGTTGTGCCAAAGAGATCAAGGAGAGGCCACCTCCTTCAGGCTCAATCCTAACAGATTGAGGACTGTGACAGTTCTTGTTCCCCCTACCCCCAGAACACCAAAGGATTCAAGGGGGGGAGGAGAAAAATGACATAAGGAAGGTAAGGGCATCCCGGGAGGCCGGAGGCACCTCCCCAGACTGGCAGACCCAGAGAGTGGGTCAAGCAAGGAGTCCAGAAGAGGAGGCCCCCCCCCCCAGGAGACCCAGGAGTAGAACCCCGAAGAGCTTAAGACTTGCTCGAACCTAGACCCAGCCCCACAGACCCCCCCCCCCAACAACATCGGGAGAACTTGGGAGGAGGGCCCGGGGAAGAAGGGACGTGGATGTCTCGGGGACGGAGGCCTCAAGGGGGAAGGTGGGTGGGATTCAATGATGTATGATGAAGATATACAGGAAGATCAAGAATTACGGTAGGTATGTAATTTTCATATCTTACCTGTGTCAATCTTCACCATTCATCACTGGTGGGTGAGTACCGAGCACCCCTGAAGTGGGTCCAATAACCCTGAGTGAAAACATCCCTCTGGCCCCCCGGGGGAGAATGGGGGGGGAGGCCCTCCACTAGCCAGTTCAAGGCTGGGACTTAGAGTGAGACGGGTCCCCTGAACCTTAGGGGAAGGAAGGCGCCCCTGAAGCCCTCGTCTCACTCTACGAGAAAACAGATGGATCCTCTGGAAGGGGGAGGCCAATAACCTGCGCCGGGCCAACTGTGACAACCTCGACTGGCGAAGCCATGCCATCCGCCTAATGCAGATCGCTGTCCCCGCAAGCTGTGAAGTGACCTCATTGGTGTCATACGACACCCTTGACTGGTGCCTCGCAAACTCAAGGCCTATAGCAGCAAAGCAGCAATGCTAGGACCTGTCCCAGCATCGCCCACAGATGCCTGTTGTAGACAGCGTGGTGAGCCTGATGTGAGATGATTGCCAAGAGGCTCTAGGCTGAAGAGAAGACTCTTCGCCTCATTCGATCCAACTCTTAAGAGTTGGTCTCGGGGGGGCCTATCACGGATCAGGCATCAAAGCCCAAAAGGGGTGTCCAGCCGCATCAGTCCAGAAGGTGGATGAGGCAAGGCTCCTGATGACTCACGGGTTGCACAGTACCTCCTGCAGCAGTCCATAGGGGCTTGCTCCTGGGAATATGGACGCTTCCAGGCACTATATGACACCTGCCAGAAGGGAACCGGCCAGGACGGGACTACCAAATGGTGTGCCCTGTATTCTCCTAGGAAGGCCTGTGTCACATGCTTGGAATTGTCCCTAGCATAGCGGAAGATGTGCAAGTCCCTAACCAACCTCGACAGAAAGCTCTGATACTTAGCTTGATCAGCGTCTGAGGACAGGTGGACCAAAGGTTTCTCTTCCCCGGTGGAGGAAGACGAGATGGTCGAGGAGCTTGACGAATCAGACTCTGGCTGCGGCAGGGGAACTGGTCGAAAGACCTGCTCATCCATGGCCAAAATGTACTGAGGGAACACCGCCGCCTGAGACCTGAACTGATCCCAGGTCAAAGGTCCCAAAGGCCCAACATGGCCTGGAAAAAGGGGAGCTGAGTGCAGAGGCATGCGCGAGCCTGTCACCTTATGTGACATGCCTCTGCCAGAGCTAGCAGAATCCACAGGACAGCCTGGCATCAGAGGAAAACCGCAGGTCTGTAGATTCACCGTCCTATCCTGGAAATCAAAACAGTGAGGGCTTAACCCTGTAGGGCGAGGTACCCTATGAGGGGACCGGGGCCACATGGATCCAGAAGGGCGGACCCCAGTCCCACCCAGAGGGAGCTCCGTGGGAGATCCCAAAGTGAGAACAAAGGGCTCGGCACTATGGCTCCTCCTCCGACCCTGAACGGTCATGGAAGTGTGCCACAGTCCCTTGCCACTCATCCTCAACCCTGAGGACTCTGAGGAAGCCCTCTTCCTTGACCCCTGTGCCAAGGGCTCCCTCAACTCCACAGGCCCCCCAGAAAAGGCCTCAGGAGGAGGGGGCTCAATCTTGATTCTGAGAGGGGGAATGGCACTGGGGACGGTGGCCACTCCCTCACTCAGGAACCTGATTGCCACCCAAGCAGCACAGGGACTGGAAGGTCGCAGCTGGTCTCCCGAGCCAGGGGTGGTTGGGAGACCCGCATGAACCCCAGTCACCTGAGCCGCCAGAGGGGGCACCTGTGGAGACGCAAGGGTGCTAGGCTGTGGGGAACCCTCTGACTCCGAAGAGTCAGGCAACCAATCCGGATCCGACTCAGAATCATCTTCCTCTGAAGAAGAGACAATAATGAAGGACTCTGGATCGGCAGCCCAGAGGGATCCCTCAGTCATGGCACTGCGCACGGTGCCGCGACCCACCCCTGCACCCCTTGCGGCGGCGGCAGCGTAATCACTGGTGCCACACGCGGCTCTGGGAACTGAGATGGCACTGACAGGCAGCACCAAGGAATGCCCCGCACTGGGACCCACAGCCATGGGCACCGACAACTGGGGAGCCTGCACCTCCGAGGAGGTGACTGCCGAGGTGGTGCTCCTGGCCCGGCCCCGAATGGGGCCAGACCGGCCCTCCAACACTATGGAAGGGACCTCCTCCACAGCAAGGCTGGAAGAGGAGGAGGCCCCCTCTTCACCGGACCGCATAAACCCGGGAAGGGACCCGGAGGTAGGGCAGAGAGTCCTGTGCTTGGACTGGTGCGAGCGACAACGACCCCCAAACGTCGATGGGGCCCTACCGATCTTTAATGGGCGGTACTCCAAAACATGATGGTCCATCGAGAAACTGGCGTCGCAAGCATCCATATTGTGCTGGGGACCAAAACAAGCGAGTCACACGTCATGTTGGTTGGTAATGGAAATCTACCGGCCACAGGGACACCAACGCATAGGGTGCCAACCCGTTTTCTTGGATCGCTTCTTGTCCCGACGACCAGACATGACAGAACGGTAACAAAATTTAAACTCAAAAAAGACTCCGCACCGCACACAAAATAAAAAGGAAATATCTTACTGGTCTTGAGCAGCATTGAGTAGCAGAACCAAAGTCGAGGAAGAACTGAAGTGGAGTCGAGGATAACAGTGTCGAACTATGCATCACAGAAAACACTAGGTCACAGAAATCTCTAGTCGAGTGGGGTGCTGTCTCGATGGCGGGAGAAGCAGAACTGAGGTGGAGGAAGACCCAACGGCCGCTACTAGCCAAGCCGCGAGAGCCACGTATTACGTCAGCCTCATGGGCGGCACTGATGGCGTTGGCCCCTCCTCTGAAAAAAAAAAGTCTCCTGCGAGGTGCCTGTCTCCAGCAGACACCCACTAGTGATGAATGGTGAAGACTGACAGAGGTAAGATCCATCTTTTCCATGTAGAAGATTATGCAGTTTGGATAAGTAAAAAGGGCTTGCAACTTGCTTGCCCTCCTCCTCTTAGCAGATGTTGTGGCAGCAATCAGAAAAACGGTTTCCATGTGACATAATTTAAATCAACAGTAGCTATAGGCTCAAAGGGAGCCTCCATCAGCTGCGCAAGGCAGATGTTCAGGTCCCAAAAGGGACTGGGTCTCTCACAGGTGGATATAGGAACCGAGGCTTTAAATAACCTTTTTCAAAATAAGCTGAGAAGCCAATGACTTACCCTTGCCTGCTGATATGTAGGCTGAGACTGCTGCTAGATGTACCTTTAGGGTTGATAGCATCAAGCCTAAGGACTGTAAATGTAAGTGTTCTAGATAGTCCAGAATTGTAGGCAATCCTGCCTGCATTGGGGTCACCTTCCTGGGGGCACACCAGTATGAGAATCTCTTCCACTTAGAGGAATATACTTTCCTGGTTGCTGGTTCCTGGAATCCTTAAGCACCCTCAGGACATCTTTGATATATTTAACCTAGAAACTCTAGCTCTTCAAGGACCATACCCTCAGGCGTAAAGTCTTGGGGTCTGGAAATATTACCCTGCCCTGAGACAGGGTCAGTAGGTTTTTTCTCTGTGGCAGGCTAACTGGACTCTTGTTGGACAGACCAGGAGCACTGAGTTTCAAGCCTGCCTGACCCAGTCTGAGGCTATTAGGATCACTGTTGTTGGCTACCTCCTGAGCTTTAGGAGCACACTCTGTATGAGTGGAAATGGTGGGAAGGCATTAAGAATCCTCCTTGTCTATTCCAAGGCTAAGGTGTCCTTTAGGACGGTGTATTTTGCTGGTGGCCTGCAAAAAAACTTTGGAACCTGATTGTTCTCCCAAGAGGCAAATGGATCTATTTCTGGAGTGGATCATCTTCTGAAAACTGTGGCTAGAACCTGCTGGTTCAAGGTCTATTCGTGGCTTCGCTGGCCGATTCCAATTAGGGAGCCTGCCATTGCCCGTCAGGTGTACTGCCCAGATCTTTGCACCTAGGGAGCAAGCCAGATCCCAGAGCCTCATTGCCTTTGTGCACAGTCTTGAGGATCTTTTACCTCCCTGCTTATTTATGTAATACATTGTGGTGTTGCCTGTTTGGATCTGGACAGACTGACCTTGCTGCTGGGAGGAAAAGAACTGCACTGCCACTAATACTGCCCTGAGTTCCAGGAGACTGATGTGCTCCTGGGTCTCCTGCGGGCTCCAGATGCCACTTACTATGAGGTCCTCCAGGTGGGCATCCCACCCTAGAAGCGAAGCATCTGTTGTGAGGATACTTGTTGGGGATTGTTAGAAGGGAATGCCCTCTCTGAGGTTACTTTTGTTCTTCCACCACTCTAGTGTCTGTACCAATGCTTTTCTGACTGGCACTAATCTAGAGAGAGAGTCCCATCTTTGAGACCTGTTGTCTCTTAAGTGGTACTGAATATCCCTCATCTGAAACCTAGCCCACAGTATCACTGCTGTGGATGCAGCTATGTGACCCAGTAGCTGTAGAAAATCCCTTGCAGGCCTTGGCTGGCCCAGTGTGAAGGATTTTGCTGTGGCAACCAAATCAGCTTCCCTTCCCTGAGGAAGGAAGGTCCCTCCTTCCCCCACAGGGTATCCAGTTCTGCACCGATGACGTCCAGTACTTGAACAGGTACTGTGTGGGACTTCCAAAAGTTTATCAGGAACCCCAGGCTTTCCAAGGTGCTTTTTACCTTCTGGATTGAGCACTCTGCCTGTTGTTCTGTCTTCCCTATGACTAGCCAGTCATCCAGGTAGGGGGAAAAAAACACCACACCTTTTCTTCTCAGATGTGCTGCCACTACAGCCAAACACTTTGGGAAGACCACTGGTGCTTTAGGTGAGGCTGAAAGGGAGGACCACAAACTGGTACTGGCAGTTTCCTAGTCTGAAACTGAGGTATTTTTTGTGGGTGGGTCTGACTGGGATGTGAAAATAGGCATCTTTCAGATTCAGTGAGACCAGCCAGTTCCCTGTTTGTAAGGATGGTTTTACTGTTTCCAGTGTGACCATCCTGAATCTTTCTTTTTTGATACGCTTGTTCAGATATCTTAGGTCTAAAATGGGTCACCACTCCCTATTTTTCTTGTGGTTCAGGAAGTACCCAGAAAAATGGAGCTTGCCCCACCATAGCAATTTGTGTACTTTCAGTTCCAGCAGAATTCTTTCTGTTGTAGAATGGGCTGGAAAATGTTCATGTTTCTGCAATTTTGGTAATTTCCTATATATTTAATTCCCTTTCTCATTCAGTTTCTCTGTAACTCATGTGCTTATTCTCAATAAGTTTTCTTCATATACTAGCCATCTAGTCCATCTGTTTTGAAGGCCTTGTGCCTGTTGTGAGATGTGCAGGGTTAACTTCTCTAACCGTTGTATGGAGTTTACAATTTCCACCCATTCTAGAATTGTTGGTGTCTCTGGTGACAACCATTTTTTTGTTATAGATTTTAGTGCTGCTGCTAATAATATACCCCACAGATACTTTTCCTCCTTTCCTTTCATCTCCATTGGGTTTATTCCTAGTACAAGGTGTTCTGGGCCCAATACTGCTGTAACAGAAAATATTCTTAATATATGATGTTTTACCTGCTCCCAAAAGGCAGCTACCCCCGGGCACCTCCAAAAGATGTGCACCTGTGTAGCATTCTGCTCCCCACACGCCCTCCAACATGATGCAGGGGTCTCCATATTTATACATGCTGCCTGTACTGGGACCAAGAAAAACCTGGTCCGCACCTTCCACCCGAATTCCCTCCAAGACGGAGAGGAGGATGTACCCATGTCTTTCTCCACACTATCTCCCATTGCTTTTCTGTGAAAGGAGCGTCTAGGTCCCTCTCCCACTTCTCTTTAAAGTATTTTGAGTCTATTTGCAAGTCTACTACATATTGGATATAATAATGAAACAGCCTTATCCCCAGAAGGGAAGGGATTTTTTTCAAAGTGTTCCAGCTCCAGAGGTTCCGTCCTCCACAACCGGGCCTGAATATAATTCCTAACTTGAAAGTATCTTAATCTCTCTCTGTCCTCCCATCCATATCTCTGTTGGGTGGCCTCAAAAGATACTACTGTAGAGCCCTGAAACAGTTGGGCTGGTGACCTAAAACCCCTCCGGGCCCGTTCCCAGAACCACTTGTCCTGTGATGCTGGGACAAAGTTTTTATCATAAATCAGCCATTTAAACATCCACTGATACTTTTCTGTGCATCCCCCTCTGTGTCCCTGGTCTCCATCCCTCCAGAACCCCCTCCGTCCCCGAGTATACCATCTCTGGAGAAGCCTCTGCCCGATCTGAGAAGAGGAGCATCTCCAATGGGGGGGTCTGTCTGTTCTACCATATCGATCCTTTTCCACAGTGCCTTGTAGTGCGGGTTTCCCCATACAGCCATCACAGAGGCAACAAGCCTTTGTGTAAAGCAAATCAACAAAACACAACGAAGGAAAAAAACACTATGGTTCTCAAAAGAGGTGGCAGGGAAGGTTAAGGAGAAAAGGACAGCATTCAGGAAATATAAGGAAACACAGAAGGAGAAGGACAGAGAACTTTATCAGTTAAAGCAGAAAGAGGCTGGGAAGGCAGTCAGAATAGCAAAGGCCCAAACCGAGGCAAGGATAGCCAACTCTGTTAAGAAGGGGGATAAGACCTTTTATAGGTACATTAGGGAGCAAAGAAAGACCAAAGGAGGGATACTGAGGCTTAATAAAGGGGAGGGAATGTGGGTAGAGGGTGACAATGAAAAAGCAGGGATACTGAATGAATATTTCTGCTCAGTATTCACAAAGGAAGAGGAGGGGGAGGTACCTAAACCAAACAAGAGAAACACTCTGAAGACGAGGGTTGATACCAGTCCATTTACAGAAGAAGGTTCTGAAAGAACTAATAAAATTGAAGATGGACAAAGCAATGGGGCCTGATGGATTCACCCAAGAATTCTAAAAGAACTAAGGGTAGAACTAATGACACGCTACTCACTCTTTAACAAATCATGGGAGGATGGGGTGGTACCTGAGGACTGGAGGAGGTGGATGTGATTCCTCTTCACAAAAGTGGGAGCAGGACAGAGGCAGGAAACTACAGACTAGTTAGTTTGACCTCAGTGGTAGGTAAAATGATGGAATCACTTCTGAAGGAAAGAATTGTTGAGTACCTAGAGGCCAGTGGGGCACAGGACCCAAGGCAGCATGGATTCACGATGTGAAGGTCGTGTCAGACGAACCTAATAGATTTCTTTGACTGGGTGACCAAAGTAGTAGACGAGGGAGGGGCTGTGGACATAGCTTACCTAGATTTTAGCAAGGCATTTGATACAGTCCCACACAAAAGATTAATACACAAGTTAGCCAGCCTTGGAGTGGATCCCAAGGTGGTAGCCTGGATAAAAAATTGGCTAGACAACAGGACACAAAGGGTAGTAGTAAATGGAGTCCACAGTGAAGAAAGGAGGGTTACTAGCGGGTACTGCAAGGTTCAGTACTGGGACCGGTCCTTTTTAATGTCTTTATAAGTGACATTGCAGAGGAACTGGAAGGAAAAGTATGTCTCTTTGCAGATGACACAAAGATCTGCAACAGGGTTGATACACCAGATGGAGTGGAAAGGATGAGAAGGGACTTGGCAAGATTGGAGGAATAGTCAAATGTATGGCAGCTCAGATTCAATGCAAAGAAGTGCACAGTAATGCACCTGGGAAACAAAAACCCAGGGCAAGAGTACACAATGGGGGGTGAGATACTGACAACAGTAAAAATGGAAAGGGACCTGGGGGTGATTATATCAGATGACCTAAAGGTGGGCAAGCAATGTGAGAAGGCAGTAAGGAAGGCTGGGGGGATATTTGGATGCATAGGGAGAGGCATCAATAGTAGAAAACAGGAAGTTGTTATCCCTCTGTACAGACAGTTGGTGAGACCCCATCTGGAGTACTGTGTGCAGTTCTGGAGACCCCATCCCCCAAAGACCCCAAAGACATAGAAAGAGTAGAGGCTGTCCAGAGGAGGGCAACCAAAATGGTGCAGGGTCTGCACCAGAAGACATACGAAGAAAGACTAAAGGAGCTTAATATGTATACCCTTGAGGAAAGGAGGGAGAGAGGAGACATGATAGAAACTTTCAAGTACCTCAAGGGAATCAACAAAGTCCAAGAGGGTGGCATCTTTCAGAAAAAGAGATGTGCAAGAACAAGGGAGCACAATTTGAAGATAGAGGGGGGACGGCCAGAGGTAATGTGAGGAAGTATTTTTCACAGAGAGGGTTGTGGATGCATGGAACAGCCTCCCTGAGGAGGTCGTGGAGTCAAGAACAGTGAGGGAATTCAAGAATGCATGGGACAGACATAAGGCAGTCCTAGTGGGGGGTAGGAGGAAGTAAACTGTTGGTTAATTAGGATCTGCAGCTTATCTGTTAGGTAGGAAAATGGGCAGACTAGGTGGGCCAAGCGGTCCTTATCTGCCATCAAATTCTATGTTTCTATGTAACAGGGCGATCCGCATCTGCGTGGCCGTGCAGTATCCCTGAAGATTAGGTAAAGCTAGGCCCTCTTGCTGTTTCAGGAGATACAGGAGAGTCCTTCTAACCCTAGGGCACGCCTTCCTCCAGATAAAACCTAGGAACATTTTCTGCTATTGTTCAAGTTCCATCTGGTTTACCTTACAAGGGACACATTGGAACAGATACAGCATTCTAGGCAAGGCGTTCATTTTTAATGCCTTCACTTTACAATACACCAAGAGTGGCAACACTACCATCTCCTAAGATCTATTTTTATTTGATCTAATCTATCATCTGTGGGTAGTTTAAGGAGTAAAGTTCATTATTATATGTTCCCAGCTTGATGCCCAGGTATTTCATCCACCTCATGTCCCAATTCATGGGGAACTTTCTCTTCAAGTCGGGAGATGCCTCATAATTAAAAATGTTGCTGATTTCCTGAACTGCAGGGACAACCCTGACCCACTACCTCCAGGACCCACTTCTCTCTGGTAGTTTACCCATTCCCAGAACCAGTGGGCAAGTCTTCTCTACACTGGCAATGGTTGATCGACCTGGACAGAACTGTAAGGGTTTTTTGTTTTAGCTGAGGCTTGGGGGCTGGTGCTGCCACAGCATGCTTGCAGCCCCTCCTACCTCTGCCCCTGTAATAACCTCTTTGGGGGTTGGTAATCATAGGAGGCATAGGGTCCAGGGTAGAATCCCCTACCGTAAGGCCTTTAATAAGTTGAGGCCTATTCTTTATCAGTCTTGTTTTTGTAGGTGGTTGTGTACCTATACACTTTTTTCATGTATGGCTCTGTTTTGTCATCAAAAAGTTAAATTTCCTGCAGACTGAAAAGCCACAGCCTGGGTCTGAGTGTCCCGGGAAAGGGTGGTTGCCCTTAGCCAGAAGAATCTCCTCAATGACACTGCATAGAGTAAGACTCTTGAAGCAGAATCATTAAGAGTCTACAGCCATGTGGAACTGATATTTGGTGGCGCCCAGGGCTGCATTTGCTGGGGCAGCCAGATCTTGTGCCATCTCACCTTCCACCTTATACACTAGTGCATTGTACTCCACGGTGCTTTCTGGTACTGGGCTGTATATGCCAAGTAACCTGCCTGCCTAATGAACAGAGAATCTGTTGCATAAACCTTTTTTGGACATTAGTATCCAATTTTCTGGAGTCTTATCAGGAGGCCGTGTGGAGAAGGGGACCTTAGCTCTCTTACAGGCAGTCACTTGGACTACACTTTGAAGATCAGGGTGGGCATACAGGCATGCCACTCCCCATCTTCCACCTGATACTTTTTCTCAATCTTTTTATCTTTGCGTGCAGCTGAAGCAGGTGCAGACATGATTTCTGAAGCAGCTTTTTGTAAAGATTTGTGTAAGGGACCAGCAGCATCCTAGTAGAAGCTATCCCCATCATATCCATAAATTCTGCTTCCTCCTCTGTTGCCTGAGGGAAGATGTTGAGGGTGCTCACCATATCCCTAATGAAACAGGAATATGATGAGTAAAGGCCTTGAAGGGGAGCTGAACTTCTACTCAGATGAACTATCTGGTTCAAGAGGCTCACCTTCATTCTCCTCAGCGGACAGGTAGGCTACAGCCTGAGCCATGGGGGGAGGCAGGCATACTCATAAAATTTCCCATGACCTGGAAAACCTGCTACATTATTGCCATGTCCTCTGTTGAGGGCACGTGTCTTGGGTCCAAGGCCTGCTTCTTTCATTTTGCCCAAGGAGTGGCAAGAATATTCTTTCCTTTTTGTTTTTTTCTTGGCAGACACCGTTTCCAGCGCCTGCTCTGAGGCTCTTTTCCCCCCCTTTGGGACACCCTGGTATCTTTACTGTGCTTACCTGATGGCTGAGCAGCTTTGTCTTTTTTCTTTGTTCCCTTTGATGCGGACTGCTACTATATTTAAGGAGACGAACCCTCTGATGCGTATGTTCCACATGATTAGAAACTTACTCAGAGCCTTTAGTGCTTTGGTGCAACAGAAGCAGAATGAGAAGCCATACAATCTTGTTTTTTTTGGCCCTTTTCTTTTGTATTTAGGGCAACATTGTTTTACAGATCTCACAGTTAATAAAATCATGATCTGGACCCAGGTACCTTAAGCAGAGCTTGCAGCAGTCTGCCTTTGTCAGGTGCTGAAAGCAATTTCTGCAGTTTTTAAAGCCTGTTGGTCCTGTTTTCTTTCTTTCTTTTTTTTTTGGATCTATCAGTCATGCCAAATACCGAAGACCACAAAAGAAAAAATCTTGGTTCCAATGCACAGTTATAGTTCTTCCCACAGAACTATGTGCCTTACAAAACTGTTCTGACAGGAAAAAATATCCAACTGCAGTCCCTGTTACTAGAGATTATGTATTACACAGAAATAAAATGCCAAAGAATAAATTTGGAGCACTCAGAAGCCCACTTTGTGAAAAAGCTGTCCGATTCCCTCTCGCCAGGAACCATGACTAACTGAGTAAAACCGCTAGTGTAAAAATGATGCGGTCCCCCAAAAGTGGGAACCACGCTAAGCTGTGGCCTTCTCTAGTTACTGGAACTGATAGAGAACCTGAAAACCATTAGTGAATAAATTACACAGGAAAAATTATAAACCCTAAGCTAATGCAGAGCTATCAAACAACTAACTAAATATATACAGGAAAAATGAATACACCCTAATCTAAAGCTACAAATTTAGCCACAAAAGGACTAAATGATGCGGTTCCCTGAAGGAGGGAACCGTGCTAAGATTCAGCCTTCTCTGGTTTCTGGAAAAGGATGGGGACTCAGAGAACCGCTGCTCTCTTCAGCAGAGAAACAAATCTGACATTAGGAAGCTAGGGGGCACTTGATCACATTGCAAAGTTTGGACATGTATTCTGAGTTCGATCATTAGCAAAAAGTTCTGTTTCCGGGGCATCACACTCTGGCCAGAGGATTATGCCCGTGTAAAACATCGTTAAGGGATTCTTGGGGTTAGAAAATAAAGGATTGGTAAGTGGGTGCATGGGGTGCATAAACCCATTTTAGGGGCTTAATGAAGTCATCATGCCACTCGCTCTTCGAACACATGGCTTATTAACCTCATTAGGCCCCCTTGGCTTTATTTCCCTGTACAACACACTTAACTATTATTTATTCTTTATGTTTATACACATACAGTATGCACACACACAAACATGTTCCTCTCATATTCCTAAAGAAAAAAAAGCTAGTAGGCGGTAGTATTCAGCAGACCTGACTCGGCCATAATTCTCTATTCTTAAACAATAAAATATCTGACTTCAGATAACAGCTGAATCATTTTTTAATATGTGTTCAGATAAAATCCTACTCCTTGTACCAGTATTTTATGAGGAGTAAAGCGGACAACATTCGTCAAGCTGACTCTTAAAAAATATGAACTGGCAGGTATCTTATCTAGCCTGGGCTTCTTTTGTCACAGATTTACTACTGAAGAATTTTCTGTCACTGAAGTGCCATTTCTGAAAACAGGAGAAAAACAGCTGCAAGGAGTTACTAAAACAGAAAAGGCCTCCATTTCACTGACACAGTCGCACTGTTCTAGGAATTACACAATTTATTAATAAGAAAAAAAAAATTAAACTGAAGTGCGTGACCTAGGCATATGAGATGTTATCCTTTAGTTTGATAGGCACTACTAGTAAAGAAGCCACACATGGAAGTTTCGTTGTACAGTAGTACTTACAATATTAAAACTGTTATGGGTTTGCTACAGTACAAAAAAATCACTCAACTGACCTTTTTGAGTGCTCCTGGATTTTTCCATGCCAATCTTTCTTCAGTGCTAAATTGGACAGACAATGCTGTAATAGCTTGAGTGTACAGTAATGTGTAGAGTACCTTAACAATACAGGTATAGTGTTCTGAAAGAGAAAATAAGACAAAACTCGTATTTTATACTGATAAAAACAGAAGTGAAGCAAAACAAAAGAACAAAATAGAGAATACAATATAGGAGGGGTTGTTTAATGAGTTTTTAGACTCATCCGTTATGTGATGCTATACAGTATATCTCCAAGAGTGACGTTCAAGGGGTATATAAAAGCATCACACACCAAGGGTGTGTGTAAACACTCATTAAATAGCCCCTCCCCATACTTCATTTTTTATTTGTTAACATTTACCATTTTTACTTCATATTTTTGGGCAACAGCATGACGTACGGGTTGCAGCATGAGTGTGTTGCTGTTGCTGGTCGTGATATCAGAAAAAGGGATGGGGGGGGGCTTTTAAAAAAATAACTTTGCTCCCTTTGTTTTTACCTGATCACTCTCTCTCACTCTCTCTCTCTGTATCCTGCCACATGGACAGAAAGTGAGAGTGGGATGGACTGTTTTACCTCAGCAGTTTAAAGTTAGGAATGTGCGCTAATAAGCTCTGATTGACAGCGCTGGGCTGTCTCACAACCACTGCAAACAACCAGCCATCCGTAGCTGCGCATTACAGCACAACTTTCAGGATTTAATCACCCTTAGCCAGTATTTATAAAATACATTTTTATCATTTCATTACTTTTATTCTTGAAGTCCCCATGATGGTGGGAAAAGGCAACTGATGTAGTTGGGGCTGGCAAAGCTATACATAGTGGTTACATGTGCATGGCACTACGTTGGTTACATGTGTTCACACCAGCGGCCCCAAAAGTTCTCGTTCCCACAGGGTTCTAGTGCCTCCAGCCAAAGATCAAACAGAGGGATTCTATGGAGGACATAACCTCTAATAATACTGGAAAATGGTCCTACAAATGGCCATGTGTCACTTTTTAAACAAGAATTAAACAAATATATATATTTATAGAACGGGGTCTAGACATTTCTGCTTGTGGATTTGTCAAAACCTGGTCACAGGGGCAGTAACAGTGTATAGCCCATGGCTCAGTGCTCCGTTATTGAAAATTATTCAATGGCAAGAGAATGCCCTGGGCTCTGACTGGTCAGATTACCCTAGAGACAGTGATGTTATCTGACAGTAACATCACTGTATCTAGGGCAGGCACACAAATAACAGGAGGCAGTATAGTGCAGTGGGTTGAGGCTCTGAGCTGCAGATCTGGAGACCTGGGTTTGAATCACACAGCCGCCTAGGTGCATACAGTGAGATCCTGAGCAAGTCACTTAACTTCCCTGTGCTCTCAGGTCACATCTGGAAACAAGCTTAGGCTTAGTGTGCTACTCCTGGTTAAACAATGTTCCCTTTCCCTAACCAGAATACACAAAGACCTCATGTACAGATCACTACTCACATGTATGTCAGCACCCCTGTCCTTGCTGTTAAATTAACACTTTAGTCTCCAGTCCCGTGTCATTCCATAGCCTCCATGAACGTCCTCTGACAGCTCCAAACTTAACTGGCAAGCACAAATGGCAAAAGGAAAGTAATAAATTCAAGCCGCTGTCACTGGCTTTTTGCTCCGCTCACTCATCAACGCTACTGTAATAGGCGCACATGCGCATTTAAAACCCTGCTTTTAAAAGGGCTGTGTGAACAAAAGAAGCACCTTTACTGCACCCAAAGGGTTTGAGAGGGTGAGTCTCATTCATAAATCTCACCCTTCTCTGCTGATCGCTGTGGAGAAGACACCAACTCTGTAGCAGTGTGACCGGAGAAAAGCCCCCCTCCCCACCCCAGCACACCTGGCTCGACCAATCGAATCCTTGGATTGCTTCCTTATCAATGGACTCTGAGCCTAGTTTTAAAAGGGCTAGGTGAATGAAAAAAACTCCTTTTCCGCATTCAGAGGAGTCGAGAGAGTGAGACTGATTCATAAATCTCACCCTTCCCCCACCAATCGCTGTGAAGATGCCAACTTTGGAGCAGTGTGACTGGAGAAAAGCCTGCCTCCCAGCCAATTTCGGTCTACCAGAGATGTCAGCATATCCAACTCGACCAATCCAAATCCTCAGATTGCTTCCTTATCTGTGGACTCTGAGCCTGCTTTTAAAAGGGCTGTGTGAACAAAAAAAAAACTTGTTTTCTGCTTCCAGCGGGGACAAGAGGGTAAACTTTATTCATAAATCTCCCCCTACCCCTACTGAGCCATGGAAAAGACCAGTGTGCCTGAAGAAAATCCCACCTCCCCAGCCAATTACAGCCAAGTAGAGATGCCAGCACACCCAGACTGACCAATCCAAATATTCGCATTGCTTCCTTATCTACAGACTCTGAGCCCACTTTGAAAAGGGCTGTGTGACCAAAAAAAGGCTCCTTTACTGCATCCAGAGGGGGCGAGAGGGTGAATCTCATTCATAAATCTCCCCCTCCCCCCACCGATCGCTGTGGAGAGGACGCCGACTTTGGAGCAGTGTGACCGGAGAAAAGCCCACCTCCCCAGACAATTTTGGCCTACCAGAGATGCCAGCACATTCGGCTGGACCGATCCAAATCCTCAGATTTCTTCCTTATCAGTGGACTCTAAGCCCATTTTTGAAAAGGCTGTGTGAATGAAAAAAACCTAATTTTTCGCATCCAGAGGGCGAGTCTTATTCATAAATCTCCCCTCCCCCACCCCACCATCAAGCACCATGGAGAAGATACCGACTTTGGAGCAGTGTGACCAGAGAAAAAACCACCTCCCCGGCTGATTTCGACCTGCCAGAGATGCAAGCACAGCCGGCTCCCACACTATATACAGACTTTGCTACAAGCAGCCCTCCGTGCGAAGGACCATAGTTCAAATGATGGTGAGGGAGTGTGCCAGGAGGGATTCGGACAATGAGAGGCAGCCGGCGCCATGAACCCCTGTCCATCAAGATCCCTAAACTGTTGTAAGCATTGTATTTCAAGGGTACAGCTTCTCATTCACTTGTAGTCAGGCACAGCTTCTCTTTTAATAGTATACACTACAGCTTTGTTGCATTGTTAACCAATTTGCAAGGTTCACACTGTGTGCTTGCCTGTAACACTAGCCGCACCCTATCGCAGTCCTGGGTAATAGTGCTTGTCTAGGTACCGAACAATTTTTGATACTACGTTTTATGATACTGCGCTATGAATATTAGCCTCTACCTATCTATTGCAGTGATGAAACTGTTTTATCCTATTACTGTACTCCCTAGCATAACATTGACCCCTCTGTACACCCTATTTGGGTCAGGTGAATACACAGCTCACTGAATGCGACTCTGAGGCACTACTGGCTACATCAATGAGTTTTTCTCTATTTTAACGCTTACCCTGCTACACACCCTTCCTGCACCTCCTACCTACACTATCAGACTGCAATACCTACAGTATATCTAGGTGTACTCTACCTGCCCCACATGTATCTACTCTAAATCCATACTATTGCCCTCAAGGGCCTGGCTCTGGCACTTCTTTACATCCTTCTTTTCGCTATGACTTGAACAGATGCTCCACACCATTGGTACCTATGTACCTCCCTGTGGTTCAATTAACCCCATCTCACCCCTGTATAATTCTACTATACCAATGAGAACTGACCCATTCCTAATTTTATTACATGGTGTATCCCAAAAGGGGAATTATTACCTAATCTTCTCTTCTCCCAAAATTTCCTTAGGCAAATGCTTCCCTTGGAAAATACCTGATGTCCACAGCCTACTGTCCAGACTAGTACTAATGCTTTCTGGTGATGTACAGCCTAATCCTGGACCTTTCCCCGGTAATTATCTAATCTGCTCCCCCTCCGACCCTAGCTGGGCTTGCACTAGGGGCCTAAAGTTAGTCCACATGAATGTAAATAGCCTGAGACAAAAATGCATGAACTCCAATGTTAGGTTGACCTCTACAAGCCTGATCTACTAGCTACAGTATATCCAAGACCTGGCTCAAACCCCAGGTTCTGGCACATGAGATAGAGCTCTATGACTTCTTTATCTTCAGGAAAGATAGAGAAGGCAAAAAGGGGGTGGCACCTTAATTTATGTTAATTCTGCTCTCTGCACCTCCTTGGCAACTCTTCCCCCACTGGACAGCACTGATAGCGAAGCCCTGTTTGTCAAATAAACCCTTGGGATCACAAAACCACTTTTTGTATGCTGCATATACAGCCCACCAAAAGCTGCTGCTTCAGCTCTAGATGAACTTACAAAGTTCCTAGCTGAGCTAGTTCACAGTGAAGTAATCATCCTAGGTGATTTTAATCTGAATCAACTGCTGGGATTAGGGTGCAAGTATCAGATGCTCATCTAACTCAGGTTATCTATGAACCTACCCAGCTCAACACTAAGTCAGGTAATCATATACAAGTGGACTGGGTCCTAGTAACGAAACCTGACAGGATGTGTGCCACTGGAGTCTTTTCTGACTCTCTAAGTGACCACTGCCATATTTTTTGCATTTGGAAGAACTGCTCTCCTAAATTACTACCTAGGATCTTTCTTGCGAGGGATTTTTCTAACTTTGTTGTCGGATCCTTCCTGTTCACCCACTCTGAAATCAACTGGTGCCCTATCTATGAGCTCCCGAGTATAAATGATGCCTTAGATTACTTCACAAATCATTTCCCTCAGCTGCCAATAAACATGCCCTTTTTAGGAAGCTCAGATTATAAGGCAAATGCCATAAATGGCTGACCTCTGACCTCGAAAAATTAAAGATCCAGCAGGATAAGGCCTGGGGGCTATATAAAAAACTGGACTCATGGCTGACTGGGATAGTTACTGGGAGCTAAGGAACCAATGCAAGAAGTGTGCAAAAACAGCTAAAAGAGACTTTGTTAGGGGCTTCCCAAGACAAAAAACTTTAAGACCCTAACAAATGTTGGGCGCATCTTAACTCCTTATTAAAGGGATGTAACTGGTGCCTCAGATGGCCCGCTCATGGCTAATGGTTAGATTATCAGTGACCCCCTGACTGCTGCCAATGTCTTCAACTAGTAATTTACTGATCTGTAAAAGTTTAAAACTGGGCCCCCCTTCCCAGCCCACCTGCCATGTGGAAACTGGTCTCCTGCCCCCCCCCCCAAATTCCATCTTCGTTTGGTCAGTAGACATGAGGTGCCAGCCCTACTAAAGACAATTAAAGCAGGGGGCTCTGCAGGCACTGATAAGCTTTAAGTAAGGCTTCTGAATGCTGTAGCCTCAGCAACAGCTTCCCCGGTTGCTATGCTGATTAACAGATCTCTTCTTGAAGGGAAAATTCCAGACAAGTGGAAAGAGGCAGCTGTTGTGCCGGTTCATAAAGGTGTACTCAGAGAAATGGTGGCGCGCTACCAGCCTATCTCTACCCGTTGTACACTTGCCAAAATACAAGACAGACTGTTATACAACCAGCTTTGGGAATACCTTGAACTGCACCATCTCTTATCTGACAAACAGCATGGCTTCAGACAGAGCCATGGCACTGAAACTGCTCTGGTTAAATTCACTGCCAATACTCTCAATGCCCTTAATAAAGGGGCACTAAGTGGGGCTATCTTTATTGACCATACCAGAGCCTTTGATCTGGTCATACACTACTCCTTAGCAGGCTGAAACACCTTAGTCTTGATTCCCTCTCTCAATCCTGGTTCGCACATTATCTAACAAATAGAACACAAAAGGTTAAATGGAGAGGTACTCTATCAAGTCGTCTGCCTATTACTGATGGTGTACCCCTGGGATCTATACTTGGTCGGCTATTATTCTCAATTATCATCAATGACCTGGATAAAAACTGCAGTAATGGTCACCTCTTGCTATATGCAGATGATGCTGTCCTTTACAGAAGCTCCTCTGATGTCAAGACCCTCAATGCCCTACTGTCTAATGACTTCATGTCTCTTGAAAAGTGGATTACAATGAACATGCTGGTCCTAAATGTGAAAAAGACCAAGGCAGTCCTATCTGGACACAAACATCTAGGACCTAATAGGCAGCATTTGCTTTCTCTCTTTCAACTTCCTTGGGAACTCTAAGGAGGTGGACAAGGTTAAGTACCTTGGGGTATATATCGACCAAGAACTTACCTTCAAATCGCAGGTGGATCATGTTATCCATTCGATCGACCAGAAACCTGGTCTACTATATAGACTGAGTGGCTTTATTACTATGAACTCAAGGCTAGTCATAGCTAATAGTGTCATGCTCCCCAACCTATTTTTATTTTTTTTTTTTCAGATTTTTATGTGCTTTTTTTCCCTGGTTTTCACCCCGACCCCGGCAGACACGTGTATGCGTGCAAGCGGAGGCACACACACACGCCGGGTACCGGCTTGGCCCCTTCCATCCCACCCCTGGCAATCGCTGCTGCCCCCTCCCGCCTATACATCGCACTGGACCTCCACCCGATGGGAGCAGAACTATGGGAAGGGCGGACAACCACCCCAGGAGGGGAGACATGACTTCTGACTGCTCAATCTTGCCCCCTCCCCTCCCTTGCCAGCTCCCCAATGACTCAAGGTTGTTCCTGAATCTGGGTCGTCAGCGTGGCGCAAGGTAAGGCATCCAGTGCCTCAGCCCTCTGCACCACTGGACCGGCATGTGCTCCCCAACCTATTATATGATGCTCCTGTTTTGCAGTCCCTTAGGATATCTGAGACAAATAGACTTGAGACATTATACAACAAAATCAGATGCTTTGCATCAGGGTCCCCCCCCAGGAAGCATCATTGTGAAGTTCTCACTTCTCTGAACTGGCCCACTTTCAAATGTAGGCACCAGTACTCCCTCTTATGTTTGGTGTTTAAATTAACCTCAGTCCATACTCCTCCTAGTCTGGTTGGCCTCCTAATCCCTAAATCCTTGAGAAGGCCACTCTGTCTCACCAACTGTCTGTACAGAGGGATAACAACTTCCTTTGACAGCAGATAAGGACTGCTTGGCCCATCTAGTCTGCCCATTTCCCTACCTACAGGATAGGCCGCAGATCCTAGTTAACCAACAGCCTATTTCTTCCTACCCCCCACAAGAATTGCCTTATGTCTGTCCCATGCATTCTTGAATTCTCCCACAGTTTTAGACCCCACAACCTCCTCAGGAAGGCTGTTCCATGCATCCACTACCCTGTCTGTGAAATAATACTTCCTCACATTGCCCCTGAACCGCCACCCCCATCTTTAAATTGTGTCCCCTTGTTCTTGCACATCTCTTTTTCTGAAAGATGCTACCCTCTTGGACTTTGTTGATTACACTGAGGTACTTAAAAGTTTCTATCATGTCCCCCTCTCCCTTCTTTCCTCAAGGGTATACATATTAAGCTCCTTTAGTCTCTCCTCATACGGCTTCTCTTGCAGACCCTGCACCATTTTAGTTGCCCTCCTCTGGACTGCCTCTATCCTGTCTATGTCCTTGCAGAGATGGGGTCTCCAGAACTGGACACAGTACTCCAGATGGGGTCTCACCAACTGTCTGTACAGAGGGATAACAACTTCCTGTTTTCTGCTGCTGATGCCTCTCCCTATGCATCCCAGTATACCCCCAGGCCTCCCTACTGCCTTCTCACATTGCTTGCTAACCTTAAGGTCATCTGATATGATTACCCCCAGGTCCCTTTCCTTTTTTGTTGTTGTTACTACCTCCCCCCCCAACTGCGTATTCTTCCCCAGGGTTTTTGTTTCCCAGGTGCATTATTTTGCACTTCTTTGCATTGAATCCAAGCTGCCCCACTTCTGACCATTCCTCCAACCTTGCCAAGTCCCTACTCATCCTTTCCACACCTCCTTGTGTATCAACCCTGTTGCAGATCTTTGTGTCATCTGCAAAGAGGCATACTTTTCCTTCCAGTCCCTCTGCAATGTTCCTCTAATACTAAGCTACCTGAGGTGCCTAGGATCCGCACTACTATGGAGAAGAGGTCCTTTGTCTTCTCGGCTCCCTTTTGCTGGAATGCCCTTCCAGAGGTTCTAAAAAACTCTCTTTCTTGCTTCAGAAAGAAGCTAAAGACATTTCTTCCTGAAAGCTGTTTATGTAGCTGTTATTGGAGACTGTTCCTACTATCTAATAGATCTATGCATTATTGTGCATGACAATGTATTCCTTGTCCTTGATCACTGTGTAGCTCAGCCCTCTACTGTGATATACTCTTACTGCCTTATTTAATACCATTTAAATACTCTGTGTTTAATATGTACTTATTCGCCTTGCATAATGCACTGTATCCTGTATTTCTTTATGTACTTTGTCACATAAGGGACCTCTGGTCTCAAAAGGTCTACCTGGTTACCAAAATGCAACAAATACATTTCAGACCTGTGCTCACTTCAGTACTAATGGCTGCAGTGAAAAGCTCATTCAACTTACTTTCTTCAGTTTTTTTTTTTTTTAACATTACTACTACAATTTACTTCAACTTTTTAAGGCTTAACAATATGGAAGCAAAGACTGTGAGTGAGCAGTATTTTAAAAGCTGAGCACGTGGCTGTCGACTTCACAAACTGCTCGCTCAGCAGTTAAAGTAAAATGAAAACCATCAACAGTGTGACGATCAAAGTGGCAACCAGCAAGTACATATATTTTATAAGAGAGAGAGGCACTGTTTTGACCTTCATTGGGCAAGTCAAAGGAGCCTTACAGTCGGGGAGCTCTTGCAGCTAGCAGATACCCTCTCCTCACCAGACGGTAAAGCACCACAAAGTATGTCTTAACAGAGCACAATTAACACAAAATTCCACACCTGGAGTGACACAAACATACTTAATATGAACATGGTCTAACAGCAGGACTTCCAGGACAAAGGGAATAGTGAGAAGGTGTGAGTGCATTGTCTGGGCCTTAATACACCCCTAAACTAACTACATACATCAAAATATGTTAGTCATCAACAAAAAGTGCTTTACCAGCTCTGTTAGGAATTATGGACCTAATTTACACACTCTGGAATAACACTGGAGGCTATTCACTAATGGGGCGGAAGGTATGTGCAAAAGACACATACCCTGCCCCCCGTATCTCTGAGACCCCGGACAGGCGCAGGGTGTGTGGTATTCATGAATGCATGTACTCGTGGGGGCACCTGTCTGCAGCCCTGCCCCCAGTGCGGAAGATTGCAGGGGGCAGGCCGGTGCGGAAATGGGCAGGCATCCCATTGTAGGGCGGGTGCACATCAGAGGAGTGAATCTGCGTACAGAGGATTAATACAAGAAATGTATGAGCGCTCGCCCATTCTGCTGCCCCAGCCCTTTCCAGAAGCCTAGTTGGCTAGGGCTGCATGGAGGGTCATTTCCCGGTCCCGCTACGACTGGTGGGCGATGACCATGGGGGTGTGCACTGGGTTACAGCAGGGTCCCGGCTGCTGTAATCTGTGCCTGGCACTATGCGCCTTAGTGAATGGCGCATAGTGCAGGCATGCCCCCCACACTCTCCCTGACCACCCTGGCACGTTGCTGCCCACATGGCAGGGGGATCCACCATGCTACAGGCTTGCGTGCAGTATGTGAATGCCGCGGGAGATCAGCGGGACCACCGCTGTGCAGCATTCCCACTTAGGGTTGCCTACATGCCACAGATATGCGGCGCATAGGTATCTTTTTTTTTTGTGAATAGGGCCCAATATTTGCACCTTTTGACATCCGTATCTATGATTTGCATTATGCATCTGTTGGGCGGGGTAGGGGAGGCAATTCCTTCCCCTTGTGACAAATATCCATCTTGGTGTATGGCGGTAGCAGGAAGTGGCACGATGATGCACCCAGTTTCCATACATTCTGCATCACCAACATAGTGAATGAGAATGGGGCTCTGTGTCTCTCTTATCTTTGACTACTCAGTAATGTTCATTGAAAACATATGTACCTGAAGAGGCACATTCATTTATTTTATTATTTATAATTTGGTGACTGGGATAGGTGCACTGAGTTGGAGATTGTTTCCAGGTGTGATCTAGGAAAGGAGTATCAAGAGGGTGGTGAAACAGCAAACTAATGCAGTGACAACAGCAAGTGCATGTACAGTAACAGTAAAATGTGAGATGCAAGTAGTACATTATAGAAATGTATATATAAGAATGTAAAAATTATGCGAAAATACATTATTTCCAGACGGAACAAGGTTAAGATGAAGGGAGGAGTGCAACTGACAATAAAATAACCAAACCCGTGGGGGTACAATATACACATTTACTAAGTATGCTAGAATAATGTATGGTATATGCGGGAGGCAGAAAAGACTGTTTAGGCAAACTAGGTGCATGGTGGAAAGGTTGGAGTTAATGAATGCCAGAAACAGAGATGGCTAGCTGCAGGTACCTACTTTTCAGAAATGAGCCAGCAGAAGTGATTTGAGAGAGTGCAAAGAGGATGACAGTCGAAGAGGGAGAGGAAGGGAATGCCACAATGTTGGATGGAAAAATAAAATGTTTACTTAAGGGAAAAAAAATGACACGTAGCTACTGTGTCTGTATGATGCATGCAAATTTAATTTCCTTTTAATGCCACTAAAATAAGCAACTTACAACTGCAGTAACACAGGCGTTAATAAGTTTGGTAATGCTTAGTCTCACTGTGTAAGAATTGATATCTTGAAAAACTATTAGAATTAAAAAATATAATGAACCTCAGCCAAACCCAATTAGAATATCAAAATTATAACAGGGCAGAAGACAGCACAAAACTATGCAATGCAAAACATGCTGTTCTAGGGTGTTCTGTCTTTAGGGAGTTGCAGCATAATGAAACTCTCTGGTGTTTGTTCAAGCCTGCATGACGGGGGGGGGGTGGCGGCAAAAACATACACTGGAAAATGTGAGGGCAATTGAGGCAGGAGATGATTTATGCTATATACAAAGAGAAAGACTATGCCTTCAGGACGGAGCTGTGCAGAACTGCATGTTACTAGTATGCAATGAAACGCTAATCACCATGAGCTCTGGGGCAATAACAAAATATGTTTTTGAAAAGGTGATTTATGCAGATTTGTTCCCAAAAAAAACAACACACATTCCATTGATATAACTCATGCAAACTACGAATACATATATTTTCTACCTTTTTTATTGGTTTTCACAAAATATGACAAATAGCACATTTATCAAGCTACAAGTTACAGAGCATAATAATGTCAGGAAATCAGTGAAATTACAGCAGGATAAGAAACTCTTCAATTAGTGTTACTACACTTGTGGATACTGAAGAGATCTCAAATAATGTTCGCCAGCTTGGCATTATGCAACACAGCCATGGATGAAGCCAGAGTATATTGTCCAGGAACTTCATGTAGGCACTACTGTTCCAATGACATAATTCCTGATGATGTTACTATCAAAGCAATGATTGATAATGTTATGCATTTAAACAGCGCATTACAGACAGATACTGCAGTTACTTAAGAACTTACCATAACAGTAGATCTTTGAGAGGTTCCTGCAATAGGTTTTCACATACAGGACTGCGCTCTAACGGCAAACTTGTAGCTAGCAATCATCAGCGGGGACCGCCCTCGACGTCAGGTGATGTGATGTCAGCCTGACAACAAAAGGGGCGGTCCCGTGCTCGCCCTCCAGATCTTTTCCACCGGAGACCTAGAAAAAGATACGTAGAAAGGAAAGAGTGATAACTCCTAGGACCATGCTTCCTCTCTAGACCCAAGGGCTAGGCAGGATGAAAAATAAAGGAAAACGTTCCAGGAAATGGGGGAAGGTGGGTGGGAAACTAGACCTACTGCAGGAACCTCCCTCGAAGATCTACGGTTACGGTAAATTCTTACGTAACTGCAATGTCTTACTTCGAGAGGGTTCCTGCAGTAGGTCTTCACATATAGGACTGAATACCTAGCAGTCCAAAATAAAAATTTGGAGATACTTCTGGGAGGAGGAGAGATTACCAACTGAGTGAGTTATGGCAGGAGGCCTTGGAAAACTGCAAGACCGAAACCAGTCCTGCGCCTAGGGGCAATGTCCAAACTGTAATGCTTCGTGAAGGTGCGGACAGACGACAACGTGGCCGCTGCGCAGATCTCTGCTGTGGACACATTCCTGAAAAAGGAGGCAGAAGTAGCAACACTCCGAGTGGAGTGACCCGTAACCACCCCCAGAAGAGGTTTTCCATGCTTTTGGTAAGTGAAGTGGATGCAGTTAGCCAACCACCTCAGAATGGTCTGTTTCGAAATGGCCTTGCCCTGGCACTAGGGAGCAAAGGCTACAAAGAGCTGATTGGTCTTATGGACCTCTTTAGTCTGGTTTGTATAATACCTCAGAATCCTATGCACATCTAATGTGTGCAAAAGACATTTTCCCCCGTTAGAATTTTGGGGATAATAGACCGGTAGTTCGACACTCTGATTGAGAGTGGTTTCGGAAACTACCATTGGAAGGAAAGGTTAGTTCACAGGATGACTCTCTCCCTATGGAAAATCAAATAGGGTTCCTTATAGACAAACGCCTGAAGTTCTGAAACCCTTCTGGCGTAAGTGACTGCAACCAAAAACAAAGTCTTCCAAGAAAGGAAGCGCATGTCACAGCTAGAAGCTGGCTCAAAGGGAGGTAGGGTCAGCTTTTCTAACATGAAGTTAAAGTCCCAGGGGGACAGGGGTTCCGGACCGGAGGTTTCAAGTGGAGGATGCCTTTCAGAAAGGTTTTGGCATCCTCCAATTGAGACAAAGTTTTGTCCTCCACTGGGAGGTGGTAGGCCAACACTGCAGAGAGATGGACCTTAATAGAGGAACAACTAAGGCCCTGTGTGAGGTACTCTAACACCTGTGCTGCCAAACACAAAAAGGGATCCTAGCCCTTGGTTAGGGCCCAGATCGAGAATCTTTTCCACTTCATAGCGTAGGTGGATCTGGTAGAAGGTTTTCTGGCTTCTACCAAAATATGAGCAACCTGGGAGGAAATACCATAATGATAGACTGCTATGTCCACAGGTGCTACGCATGAAGGTGGAGAGACTGAAGGCTTGGGTGCACCAGGGTGCCGTGCTCCTGAGTCAGAAGGTTGTGGGATAATGGCAGGGGAACCGGAGGTTATAGTGCCAGATGTTGCAAGACAGGGTACGAGATCTGACGGGGCCAGAGGGGAGCAATCAGAATCAAATGTGCTCCTTCCTCCTGAATTTTCACTAGAACCTTCTGAATGAGAGGAAATGGAGGAAAAGCGTAAGGAAACCTCCCTGTCCAAGAGAGAGACAGTGCGTCTCACCAAAAAGCACCATGCCCGGGACCGAGTGAGCAAAAGCTGGGTAGTTTTACATTGAATAGGGAGGCAAACAGATCTATTTCTGACCGACCCCATTGAAGAAAGAGATCTCTGGCCACCTCTGACCACATCTAGCTTTAATTCCCACTCGTGAACCCTGGCCACTGATCGACTGAGACTGTCTGCCAGGACACTCATGCCTGGGACATGGACTGCTGTCAAGAAAAGGCTGTGCTGAATTGCCCAGTACCAAAACCCTCATTGCTTCTCTGCAGAGAGGGTACGAGCGAGTTCCTCCCTGTTGTTGATATACCAGACTGTGGACATGTTGTTTGTCTGGATAAGGAGTGATCCCGGAAGGAGGAGGGACTGGAATGCCTGGAGGGCATACAGAACTACTCTCGTCTCCAGGACGTTGATGTGGAGCAGAAGCTCCTGGTTGGACCAAGACCCTTGAGTCTTGTAAACCCCCAGCTGGGCTCCCCAGCCCAAGTCCGAAACATCTGTGGTTAGGATCTGAGTAGGGATTGGGGAATGAAAGGGGGCTTCCCCTTGAAAATTTGAAAGATCTTGCCACCATCGAAGTTCTCGCTGCAAGCTGTTGGATATGAATGAATGAATGCTTTATTTTTAAAAAGCGCCTTTCCAAAACCAAGGCGCTCTTACAAGTCAATACATAAAACTTAATTTCTAAAATCAATCCATAAATATATTTTAAAAATCCGGATATGCTAGGTTAAACAAATAAGTCTTTAAGGCTGACTTAAAGCTTTGGACAGTCAGGCATTCTCTCACCCGATGAGGTAGAGAATTCCACAGGGTTGGTTCATGTCGTCCATTCTCTGATCCCACTGGACTCGAAGAGACCACTTGGTGACCTTCATGTGTAATCTGGCCAGGGGACCCATCAAGATGGCCGCTGCCATCAGTCCCAAAAGACAGAGCACAGCGTGTGATGGGGTCCACTGAGCCTGGGCCACGAGAGTGGCTTGAGAAGCTTAGGTCTCGGCTCCATCTGATGGCAGAAAAGCCTTACTCTGAACCGTATCTAGTACTGTTCCAATGAATTGGAGATGTTGGGAAGGTACTAGCTGGGATTTGGGCAGATTGACTGTGATACTCAGAAGAACAAACAAGTTCAGAGTGAAAGAGAGTGACTCTTTCAGGCAGTTCGAAGGGGGTGCTGCGAGAAGTCAGTCGTCCAGGTACGGGAACACAAATGCCCTGGCGGCAAAGAAAAACTGCTACCACCGCTAAACACTTGGTAAACACCCGTGGGGCCAAGAAAAGGCAAAATGGGAGTGCTCGGAATTGAAAATGGGTCTCCTAAAAAGTACAACGGAGAAAGCGGCAGTGGGCCAGGAGGATGGGGATTTGCAGGTAGGCATCCTGCATGTCCAGAGAGCAGAGCCAAGAATTTGTTTGGAGCATGGGAAGAAGCCCCTGAACGGTCAGCATGTGAAACGTCTTGTACTCGACAAAGAGGTTGAGCATGCTGAGGTCCAGGATCGGTCTCAGATCACCTGTCTTCTTTGGAACTAGGAAGAAATGGGAGTAAAATCCCCTTCCTAGTTGGTTTTGAGGGACGGGTTCTATGGCCGCTTTTAACAGGAGGGCCTGAATCTCCAGGAAGACTATGGGAATCTGATCCTTTGGATAAAAAGATCGTGCAAGAAGATGAGGGGCAGGTAACTCTGTGAACTCTATCAAGTGACCTCTCTGGATGAGATGTAACACCCAAGAATCTGCGGTGATGGTCCTCCACCCCTCCAGGTGGAGGCCGAACCTCCTTCCTACAGGTTCCTCCTTGTTGGCTGGAGGTAGCAGGAGGAGGGGAAAGGAGTCAGGACACCGAGGGAAGGGGAGGGGAGCTTTAGCCCTGGAGGCGGCTTAGGAAATTTGGCCTGGGGGATTTGGGCACCTGAACCAGGGGCTTGTCGTTTACCCTGGTTTTTATTCCATCGTCTCTGGTGACGAAAAGGCTGCTTTTTCTGCCCCGTCTGGTATACGGAGTGTACATCCTGAAGGGAGCGTCCGCTCTCCTGCAGCCCAGTGATTATACCTTTTGTGTCGCTGCCAAAAAGGATGGAACCCCTAAAAGGGGCGTCCAGGAGGGACGTCTGGACATCTTGTGCCAAACCTGTAATCCTGAGCCAAGAAAGGCAACGGATGCAGATTCCCATGGCTGACGCCCTATGCACTGAGTCCACCGAGTGATACGTTGCTCTTAAAGCATGATGACTGGAGGACCTGCCCATTTGGACTTTGTCCAGCAACTTGTTATGGAGTGTCCCATCCTGGACCTCCTGAAGGTCCCTCTCCAGCTTGGAGAGGGAGGCCTTCTGGAAGGCCACCATGCATGTAACATCGTTCAAGGACCGGATTGTGCAGGAGGAAGAGGAGTAAACCTTCCGGCCAAACTGATTCAACCCTCTTGAGTCCTTGTCGGGGGGTGAGGAACTCAAATGTTTTGGTTGGGCCGACCGGTCGTGAGCGGCAGTAATGACCATGGAATCAGCCTTAGGATAAGCAGAAAGATGTTGAATCCCTTCCGAGGGATAGTAGGTACAATCGGCCTTTATGGAAACATCAGGGATAGAGGACAGTTGTTGCCAGATAGCAGTAACCAGATCCTCATGAGGACCCATCTGGAGGGAATGGGTAGTGGATCTGCAGTGGCCAGATCCAAGTGTTATGCCAGTCTCTTATGCTGGGGATCCACTTTCTTGGAAGGCCAGCCTCCTGCTGCCTGTATGGTACATAGAAGGTCCCCAAAGGAGGGATCTTCTGGTGGAGATTTTGGGGACTCCTTGGGTGGAACCTCGACTGGGGACCGAGGATCCGAAGGGTCCGAGTCGGAAGGCACAGACCCGCTAAGGATGGAAGGGTCCATCCCAGAGGGGCCTATTGGAGGAGCACCCGCTGCCCATCCGGAGGGTGTCGGTGGGGAAGGGGCCCTAGGTAGGGGTATATCCCCACGGACTAACTTAACTTCATGATGAGCTGGATCCTGGCATCCTGCCACCACACGGGGATCATCTCTCGATCTGGTGTTGGAGGTGGAGGTGGAGGAGGAGGCTGGTAGCCTGGGTGCTGCGGGTGTTACCAAGAAGAGTAATGGAAACCTGGCATTCCCGTGTTATAGCCATAAGGACTGTACCCAGGGTATCCTGGCGTCGGGTATCCCGGCGACACAGGCATGTGTTGGGTAAATTGGTGCTGATGGCAGGCCTCCCAGCGGCGGAGCAGTGGGGTCTGGCCCCAGAATACCGCCTGGAGGTTCGACTCAACCTACTGGGAGAGGTGCCAGAGGGCCACAAAGTGGCAAGGGATCTGGGAGAGCCTCCGATGGTCCAGAGGAAGGGGGCTCCATAGAGGGATCCTTGGCCAGCGACGGACTCCTGTCGGGAGGCGGCACGAGACCAGGCAATGGGGGTAATTCCAGGAGGGGCCCCAACGAAAGATCTATTAACGATCCTGATGGCAGGGCAAAGACAGGATCGGGTGGTGAATCCCTGGGGAGAAGGACCCAGAGGGATGAAGAGTCTCTCAACAGCACACTTGAGCCAGCGTCGGGGGCCTCACGGGAGCCCAACGGGCGAGAAGAAGGGTCCGGGTGGGTGACGGAAGATCTGCCATATGACTTATCGGACCAGACCAGGCTAGTGGAAGCAGCAAGGCCTCTGCTAGGTGTATCGGTCGAGGCCATGCACCCGTTGACGGAGCCGAGGGGTGACTTATTGGCAGTGCAGGGAGGAGAAACAACAAGAACCTCGATAGAGGCTACCCCCGGCTGTCTGCTTACCTTGGCAGGAGGGGGAGAAGGTGCCCAGCCCAAAGAGGCGTACGGGGTGCCTGAAAGAGTACTCACAGTTTTTGGAGCAGGCCTCCCGCGTGGTGATATCCTGTCGCGGCGCTTCTCCTTGTCCTTCTTCTTTTTTCTGGGGGCCGGTGACAACAACCTTTCTCTCAACTCCTGGAGCTCCTTTTCCATCGATGCAAGCCATTGGGTAAGGAGGTGGGCCTCGAGGGTCCACTTGCGCCTGGTCCGGGTGGCTTGATTGAAGGCCTGACAGATGGCATACGCGTCCGTGTTGTGCTTGGGGCCTAGACACAAGACGAAATGGGAATGGTCGTCCCCGTGCGGGGTTTGAGCTCCACACTTAGAGCACTTCTTCTTTGGGCAAGTCGACATACAATCGGTTAAATTGGATGTCGGAAAAAATATCTGAATGAAGAAAAAACTTCGACTGACGCGTGCGTTAGATTGCTGTTCTAACTCATGAGCCGAACGAACTGAGGCGACAGCGGGAAAGAACTGGAGGGTGGGCGGGACTGCCCCTTTTATAGACGGGCTGACGTCGCATCATATGACGTCGGGGTCGGTTCCCCGCTGATGATTGTTAACTTCAAGTTTGCTGTTGGAACCTGACGCCAGAGGGCGCAGTCCTATATGTGAAGACCTACTGCAGGAACCCTCTCGAAGTAAGATCTGAAGATATCTCCCCAATAAAACATAGTGCTTCCTTGTTTAGAGAACAAAAGACTGGTTTGTGAAAGAACAGTTACGTAAGAACTTACTGTAACAGTAGATCTTCGAGGGGATCTCAGTCATCAGGTAACATTATAGGAACTTCACCACTGTTGAAAGGGGAATCCACAGAGAAGATTTTCAGCAGTACAAGTGGGGCCATCGACGTCTGTCGACGTCATCAACCCTATAAAGGCATGAACAGCCCCACTCCCTCCTCAGTTCTTTCTCCCGGAGACGAAGGGAGCCAAGCTCATGCCATGGTGGACCGAGAAGAGAGAGAGAGAGATGCCCAGGCCTAAATGAAAGTCTGGATACACCAAACAGCCAGATCCTAGACAGGAGCCCCGAGAAGGGAGATGGTGGGGGGGGGACATACCCGATGACTGAGATCCACTCGAAGATCTACTGTTACGTAAGTTCTTATGTAACTGTTCTGTCTTCTTCGGGGGAATCTAAGTCATCAGATTACACTGTAGGAATGAGTCCCAAGCAGTTATGGGTGCAAACGGACAGTCTGGGAGGAGGGCTCACCATAAACCTAAGACAGGAGGCCCTGCCAAATCCTGCACACATTCTTGAGGCAATGTCCAGACTGTAGTGCTTGGTGAAAGTATGGACGGTTCTCCAGGTGGCAGTCGCACAGATGTCAGTGGCTGAGACCCCTCTGAAACAGGCCGCAGAGGTAGCCATGCCCCTTGTGGAATAAGCTTTGATGGCAGCAGGCAATTCTTTGCCATACTTACTGAAGCAGAACACAAATGCAACTTGCCAACCATTTGGATAAACATTGCTTAGAAACCAAAACACCCTAACCAGGGCAAAAGAAACAAACAGCTGTTTCGACTTTCTACATTCCTTGATCCGAAGCAGGTAGTACTTCAAAGTTCTGCACACATCTAACATATGGAGCACTGCTTCCCCTGGACTGGCATGCTCGGGAAAATAAACAGGAAGGTGGATAGACTGGCTCAGGGTAAACTCGGATACCACATTAGGGGGAAATTAGGATTTGTGCACAGACACCCTGTCGTTATGAAAAATCAAATAAGGCTCCTTGCACCAGAGGGCCTGAAGCTCAGAAATGGAAATTACGTACCTACCGTAATTCTTGATCTTCTTGGATGGAGTCTCCACCACTCATTCACACTAATGGGAGTACGCCGGAGGCACTAGGACCCATCGGGAACAAACTTTTTCAGGAAGGCCAGCGCCTGAGATGGAGCAGCAAGGAAGCGGCCCCGGGAGCCCAGCGCGTGCGGTAATGATTATCTTGGCGTCAACCCTCCAACCGCCTAAGTACCTTTTTTTCTGAGGAGGTGCAGCGTAACTAACCTAGAAAGGACTAACCTAAAAATCGGACATAAAACAGTCCAAATGACCCATGTAAGAAGGGTCAATAACAAAGTCTTCACGGCTCAGCCATCGAGGGAGTGAAGACCATAGACAGAGAAGTGAGCTTGGGGGATGGTGGGTGGGTGTGTGAATGAGTGGTGCAGATTTCATCCAAGAAGATCAAGAATTATAGTAGGTACGTAATTTCCATATCTTCCTGGACATAACGTCTCCACCACTCATTCATAATAATGGGACAGTACCGAAATACAGGTTACTCACCTGTAACAGGAGTTCTAGGAGTGGTACATGTTGTTCATCCACACTTACTGGTTCCTTGCCACTTTAAATCTTGCCGGAAGGTCTTCAAGCTGGCTCCTCCCACCCACCCGGGTGGTAAAACTCTCAGCTCTACCCCATGACACCAGATATAGCCCACTGGAAGCCAGGTTGTGCGTTGAAGCCGGTGAGGTCGGATGGGTTGTGTGGATGAACAACATATACCACTCCTAGAACTCCTGTTACAGGTGAGTAACCTGTATTCTAGTTACATGGATATGTTGTTCAATCAGCACTTACTGGCAGACTCCTGGCAGTTCTCCGGGAGGAGGGAGGCAAGGCGTGCACCCCCTACTTGGGAAATAAGGACTGGAGAACCGAGGTCCCAAAATCAGCAACCCAGCGTGACTCAAGGTCGACGTGGTAGTGAGTAATAAAGGTGTGTGCTGACTTCCAGGTAGCAGCCCTGCAGATTTCCTGGATAGGGACATCCCTGGAAGCATCTACCGAAGCAGCGGTATGGTGGGTAGAATGAGCACTTATCCCTTTGGGAGGCTCCATACCCGCCAACCTATAGCAGAGATCTATGCAGGAGGTGACCCACCTGCCTATCGTCCACTTGGCTGCAGGTATGCCAGGTGCGGCTTCAGCGTAGGTGACAAACAGCTGGCGAACCTCTCCCTGAACTTCAGCCATCCGCTCCTTATAATAAAAGTGCTCTTCTAGGGTCCAGAGTATGGAGCCTATATTCGGCCTCCGAGGTGTGACTGGGTTAGAACACCGGCAGAGTCAACACCTGGTTAAGGTGAAACTCAGACACCACCTTCGGAAGGAATTTTGGGTGGGGGCGCAGGACAACCTTGTCCTTCTAGAAGACCAGATAAGGAGACTCGATGGAAAGCACCTGGAGCTCTCCCATCCTTCTGGCTGACATGATAGCAACCAAGAAGGTGGTCTTCCACGACAGGTGAAAGATGTCACACCTGTATATCGGTTCGAATGGCTTACCCATGAGCTTAGCCAATACCAGCAGTAGATCCCACAGAGATGGAGGTTCTCACACCAGAGGGGATACGTGATCAAGGCCTTTGAAAAAGCGCCCGACCACCTTCTCCTGCGCCACCGACTGCTTTCCAGCCCACGCCCGGTAAGCAGAGATGGCAGCCAGGTGCACCTTAAGGGTCGTTGACCGAAGCTCTAGCTGAGAAAGAGACCACAGGTAGTCCAGAATGCTAGCCAAAGAACACCTTGCCCTGACACAAAATGAAGACTCTCTTCCATCTGAAGGCATAGCATTTTCTGGTCTACTCCTTACGGGATGCCTCAATGATGTTGAAGACCGCGTCGGAAAGACCCAAGGCCTGTAACTCTAGCCGCTCAGAAACCAGGCCATCAAGTGCAGGGACTGAAGGTCCGGGTGGAGTACCTTCCCCTTGTTGACTGAAGTCAGGTCTGGGTGGGCTGGAAGCCGCCTTGGGAGCCTGGAGCTGAGGCTGAGGAGATCTGGATACCAGAACTGGCGGAGCCAGTCTGGGGCTACCAGAATCACCTGCCCCTTGTCCCTCTTTGCCTTGAGAAGCACCTTATGGATCAAGGGAAATGGAGGGAAGGCGCAGAAAAGGCCCGGGGTCCACGGCCTCGAGAAGGCATCCCCCTGCAGCAAGCCCTGCTGAGAGGAGTGGGCAGGGAACAGCCTCAGCTTCGGATTCTCGCTGGAGGCAAACAGGTCCACCTGAGGGGTGCCCCAGTGGGAGAACAGATCTTGTACTACCTCCGGCAGGAGAGACCACTCGTGAGATGCAGCGCCTATCCGGCTAAGGGCATCAGCCAGACTGTTGGAGGCTCCTGGCACATGGATGGCCAGGAGATCCGCCTCCAGGCAGATCACGAGAGACCAAGTGCGGAGAGCCTCCTTGCACAGAGGCAAGCAGTGCGTCCCGCCCTACTGGCTGAGGTAGTACATGGTCGTGGTGTTGTCCGTCTGGACCTGGACCACTTGACCCCGTACAAATGAAGCGAAGGCGGTAAGGGCTAGTTGGATCGCTTGAAGCTCCAGTAGGTTGATGTGGCATCGAGACTCCTGAGGGGACCAGAGGCCGTGGGCTCTGAGCTCCCCCAGATGAGCACCCCACCCATCAGAAAGGCAGTTGCGAGAGTGACCGTTGGCTCGGGGTGGACAAACGGGATGCCCTCCTGCAGATGAGCGGGAACAAGCCACCACTGGAGGCCGTTCCACATCTCCTGGGTCACGGTCACTAGCTGATCCAGTGGACCGGAGCACTGTGACCATTGGTGGGCCATCCCCTATTGCAGAAGCCGCATGTGCCAACGGGCCCAACGGACCACGCTGGTGCAGGCCGCCATGAGGCCCAGGAGGCGCAGGAAGTCCTGGGCTGGGCGCAATAGCCCAACCAGAAATGATTGGGCAAAGGAGGAAAGGACCTCGGCCCTGTCAGCCGGGAGCCATGCTCTGGCTCAAAGAGAGTCGAGCCCTGCCCCGATGAACTGAATAACCTGCGATGGCATGAGTTCCGATTTGGCCCCGTTGATGAGGAGGCCAATCTGAGAGCAGACCTGGAGGGCCAGATCCCTGGACTGCTCCACCTCCAACCTGGAGGGAGCTGCAATCAGCCAGTCGTCCAGGTAAGGGTACACCTGGACCCCTCGGCACCACAGGAATGCTGTCACTACTGCCATGCATTTGGTGAAGACCCTGGGAGCTGGAGAGAGGCCGAAGGGCATGGCCTGGAACTCATAAAGGGATTCCTTTGCTCTGAAGTGGAGGAATCACTGGTGAGACAGATGGATTGGGACGTGAAAGAACGCATCCTGAAGGTCCAGAGAACAGAACCACATGTCTCGTTCCAAGGACGAAATGATCTGAGCCACAGTGACCATCCTGAAGGTGCGAGACCATAGGAACTTGTTCAGGTCATGTAGGTTGAGAATGGGGCGCCAGCCCCCTGTCCGTTTTGGGACCAGGAGGTACCTGGACACAAACCCTGGGTCTGGAGGAGGGTCCGCCACCTCCCTGATCCTCTCCTTCTGGAGGAGCAGGGCAATGTCAGCTCGACGAGCTGACAGAGAGGCTGTGGAACCTGTAGCCCTCCATGGGGCAATGGCTCGATAGGGTGGGGACTGCTCGAATTCCAGAGGCAGACCCCTGCCTATCACTTCCAACACCCAGCGGTCCGTGGTGATATCGGACCAAGCGAAAAGAAGTGGTGGAGCCGTCCCCCCATGGGGAAACCCAGGGAGGAGTGATGAGGTTGGGGGCGACACCCCTCAACCCATCACTGGGCAGGCTTGGAGGAAGGGCCGGCCAAGGAGCTGCCTGGGCCTTTCCCTCCCGGCTTCCTGCTGGAGGAAGCAGCAGGCTTGGCTTTGGGGGGTGAAAGCCTGCTGGCCCTGATGCTGGTGTTGCTGGGCCGGATGTGCTGCAGGGGCTGAAGGACGAAAGGGCTTACGCTGCTGCTGGCGGCCTTTGTCCTTCTGGGCAGATGTGACTGAGTCCAAGGTAGCACTGGACTTCTCGATCCGTTGGAGATGACCCTCCACCCTGGGACCGAACAAGTCGGTACCCAGGAAGGGAACATCTGCCAGTAAAGGTGGAGATCCACAGCCAAGCTCTGCGGCGCATGGCCACTGTGGCCGCTACTGACCAGGCACACGAGTCTGTGATGTCCAAAGAAGTCTGGAGCTGCTGTTTGGCCACCGCCCTTCCCTGGTCCTGCACCTGCTTGACTGTCATTTGAAGGTCAGCCAGGAGATGAGGAATCACCTTATCCAGGCAGCCCAAAAGGGCGTGTGAAAAGTGTGCCATCAGGATGGCCGAGCTAGCCTGACGAAGGCCTGGGGGGAAGCAGCATATAATTTCCACCCTGAGTAGTTCAATTTCTTGGACTCCTTATTGGGTGGCTTGTCCACATCCTGAGTGTTCCCGGAATGCTGGAAAATGCTGTCGGTCACTAACCCCTCCGCAAAGGGGTGCTCCGAGAAACTGGAGAGTGAACCTGTAGGGACCACATACTTCCGAGCCATCCTGACTGAAGGTGCTGGACAAAAAGCTGGCCGCTGCCACAGCTCCAGGGCTAGGCCAGCAATGGCTTCAACCACCGGAAAGGCCTCCATAGGGGAATCCACTCAGTCCAGTATCTCCGTGAGGGGATACTTGGCCCATTTTGAAACAGGTTCGAGCTTCATCCCAGTGGATTCTGAGATGAGTCGAAGCATACCTAAGAACGAGGATGGGCTCTCATCCACCAACTGACCCCCAGTGGACTCCAGGTCAAGCGGCCTGGAGAACAAGGAGAAGTCATTGTCCGACTCCAAAGAGTCTGCGAACAGCTACCAAGCGCCTGAGCCACCCTCCACATGCCAAGGTCGTTCGGGAGCGAGGGTGACCGACAACCTATGGGGCAAACCCTGACCCGACCGAGAGTCCTTGGTCAGGGCCCCAGTCTTCGGTTGTGGAGGTGGAGGTTCCACCACAATGGGTGGTGCAGCAGGTTTCGGCTGAACAACCGGTGCTGGCTTTGGCTTCTTGACCACTACGAGGGGTTGTTTCGGCCGCTCCAGTGACAGCCACTTAACGGCCGGAGAAGGCAACGGAGTCAGGTTATTCCCGGACAATAAGAGCTGCTGCCACATTAAATCCTCGTAGCGCCGACGCAACTTGCGCCGGTGCCTATCCTCCGAAGAGAACGACGAGGATGAGCGGTGCCACCGTTTTCCATGGTGCCGAGACCGCCGATGGTGGGACCGGCTGGACCTGGAAGAGGTCCAAGACCAAGACCTTTGGGGATCCCGAGGATGGGTCAGAGAGGGGATGGGGGAAACCCACTCTTCCCTCGGTTCAGGGACCTTAACCGGGGACTCCAACACAGGAGGCAGAGGCAATTCCTCGGTTTCCACTGGGGGAACCGGTGAAGAAGGGTTGTCAGCTTCTCCAGTCGACAAACCGTCCGACAGGTTGAGAAAAATCCCAAAAGGGGACCTCTCCCTCTCCCACGAACATCGATGGTGGGACTTACCTTTGGAGTCCTTCTTTTTGGACCAAGAGGAATGTCCTGATGGCCCCTCTCCCTTGGTGGAGAGGGACTGTCAAAGCTCCTTAAAAGAAGCTGTATAAGAAGAGCCCAAGGGGAGCGGGATAAATGCCGCGACCAAGGAAGATGAAGATGCGGCCGGGGCCGCCTCCTCGAGGGCGATCATCTGGTCCAGCTGGTCTGCCGAGCCCACCCTGCGGACACCGCCCAACAGGCCTCCTTCGACTTAACCGGAGGATAACATTTTTCACGGCGCCCCAAAAGCAAACTGGCAGCGCAGTCCTCCAAGACTGAAGCCAAAAAGGATTTGCATAACTCGCAAGCCTGCGAGTCATGTCCAAGTCCTAGGCAGTAAACGCACGTGGAGTGCAGGTCGGTCTGGGACATCTTCTGCCCACAGGGGCACTGACAAAATCCGGGAGTCAATTTGTCCATTGCAGCTGCGAGGGAAAAAGAAGACCGAAATCTTTTAAACTTTAAAATAACTTTCAGTTTAACCGAAGAGTGTGGATCCAGGCCTAAAACGCAGAGCGCTAAGGAGGGGACCTGAGCTTCCAAGCAGTAAGGAAGATCTGGCGTCATGGGGCGGAGCCGAGAGTTTTACCACCCGAGTGGGTGGGAGGAGCCAGCTTGAAGACCTTCCGGCAAGATTTAAAGTGGCAAGGAACCTGCCAGTAAGTGTGGATTGAACAACATATCCATGTCCCTAGAACTAAATAATCCCCCGAGACGGACGGCAGGAGATAAAGACATAAAGAGCTCACGGTGCTTAGGACAGAAGGTCGTTAAGAATAGTCCTGCCAAATGACAGTTGTCATCTGGCATGGACATCCAAGGTGTAGTGCTTAACGAATGTATGCACAGAGCTCCAGGTAGCTGCACTGCAAGTACCTGAAATGGGCACGTTACGGATTTCGGCCACAGATGCCGTGACTGCTCTGGTAGAGTGAGCGTACACTCTGCCTTCCAGCTTGACCTGTGCCATAGAGTAGTCGTGGCGTAGGCCTGCCACAAGCCACTCTGAAATGCACCTGACAGCAACAGGTTTACCCAGCCGGGTCTCACTGCAGGGAACAAACAGCTGTTCAGCCTTGCGAATTTCCTTCGTTCTATCTAGATAGAACCGCAATGCTCTCTTAACATCCAGGGAATGAAGGGTACACGCTCCTTCATTCTGGAAGTTTGCAAAGTAGGTAGGAAGGACTAAAGGTTGGTTTAGATGAAATATCGAGACAACCATAGGCAGAAACTTAGGATGAGTCCTAAGAACCACTTTGCCTTTGTGAAATACAGTGTACAGGGGGGTCCATGACCAGTGCATGTATTTCAGAAACTCTATGGGCAGAAGTAATGGCCACCAGGAAGGCCATTTTCCAAGTGAGGAACATCAACTCGCAAGTAGCTAGAGGCTCAAAAGGTTTACGAGTAAGAATGTCTATCACAGTGTTAATGTCCCAGGCTGCAACTGGACATCTAATAGGAGGTCTAGTATGCAGAATTCCCTTAAGAAACCTCTTAACTATGGGCAACTGAGCCAGTGACATGGGAAGTACCAGCTCATGATATGCTGAAATGGCACAAAGAAGAACTTTGACTGTGGAGTACTGCAGACCTGTGTTTGACAGGTCTAAGAGACACTCCAAGACTTTATTCGGTTGGCAGGAAAAAGCACAGACTTAAAGGAAAGGTCCTCAATAACAGACTCTGCAGGAGGATTGATCCCTACCCCCAAGGCAGTGTCAGCATCATCATCACCCAGTCTAAGATCTGGATCGGGCTCAAAATCATCTCTTGACAGTCCAGGGGGGACTACATAGACAGGAAAGGAGTGAAAACCAGGAGGAGGAAGAGAAGGAAGAGAAAGAATCAGAGTCGAAAACCTCTGAAAACCAGACGGCACCACACCCATCCCCCACACTGAAAAAAAAGGCGCCAAGAATGAAGAAGGAGCCATCACAGAAAACGGCGGCATGTAAGAGCACAACACCACACCCAATGCTGATGCCAACCCTGGCGCCGATGGATAGCACAGCGCCGCCATCATCGCCAATGCCGAGGACGCCAAGAAAGAACCTGTGGCACCGCACATGACACCGATAGGATCCACGGCACCGCAAGGGACCTCTGCGCCAGAAAAGTCGGCACCGCAGACAACGGCAATGTTACAAAAGTCTGAGAACTGTGATTTGAAGTTAAAGGATGAAAAATGGCAGGAGATAAGGGCATCTGTGTAGACCCCTGCACTGCAGCCGTGTGAGGGGGACAGACACCACAGCGCGGAGTCAACAGCACCTAAGGAGGCAGCGTGCGACTAGGAAGACCTAACCATCCCACCTGCCATTCCGGAACTGAAGGGCCCGAAGGCTCCAGTGTCCGACTGGCCGGTTCAGGCAATCGGGCCAACCTCCAAGCCCACTGCTCCATAAGAGCAGCCCGCTGGTGAAACTGCTCATCGGAAGCTCCTCTAATAGATGGAGAGGGGCTCCGGTGTTGAAGAGGTTGGCCATCAGAGACAGAAACCGGCGACTCCGACAGAGGTGGAGACCGGTGCCTGACTCCAAGAACCGACCGTCCACGCACAGACGTACCAGAGGGCAACCTCGAGTGATGCCATTTCTTCTTCGATCTGTGTGCCAAAGAAGTCGAGGCCGAACGGTGCCGAGAATGGGACCATTTGACCTCCCCTCCGGGGAAGGCAGCGGACCAGACCTGGCCCCGTTGACTGAACAGCTTTCATACGAAGTCTCACTACCGTCACCTGCCCCACTCATGGGCGGCTCCGTCAATGGAGGGCTGAAGACTCCTCACTTGTATAAGTAGAATTTATTATATATAATCGGTATTTATCACAGATAAAATACAAAACAATACACTGAGAACAAAGCTGCTTATTTGAAATTTGTCTCCCGGTGGGTGATGTCATCACTGAAGCACACTCGATGGTGGAAAAAGAGGAACTGAGGCAGTTGGAGGGTTGATGCCGAGATAGTCATTACTGCATGTGCCAGGCTTGCGGTGCCACTTCCTCGCGGCTCTACCTCAGGCGCCGTCCCTCCTGAAAAAGTTTGCTCCCATTGGATCCCAGCACCTCCAGTGTACTCCCATTAGAGTGAATGAGTGGTGGGGACTTTATGTCCAGGAAGATATTTTGTGAGCAGAAGTAATGGCAACTAAGAATAATGCTTTCCAAGAGAGAAAGCGTATATTGCAAGACGCGATTGACTCAAAGGTAGACAGGGTCAGCTTCTCCAAAACAAAATTCAAGTCCCAAGTCAGGACAGGAAAACAGATTGCAGGGCTTCAGATGCAGGATGCCCCTTAGGAAGGTACTGGAGACATCCAGCTGAGCAACTGTGCGGTCACCCACGAGCTCATGAAATGCAGAACTATCAATAAGGTGCACCTTGAGGGAGGAGTACAGGAGATCTGAGTTGGAGAGAGAGAAAGAGAGACCAGTTAGTCCAGGATATGGTTCACTGGGCAGGAGAAAGGGTCTAAACTATGTTTTGCAGCCCAGATGGCAAACTGTAGCTAAATGGTTAGAGCACTGGAATGGCATATCAGAGGTCTGAGGTTCAAATCCCGGTGAGTCCACATTTTCCTTTCTCATTTCCATCCTTGATTAAAAAAATATAAACCTTGCAGGGGTTAAACTGCACTGAGAGAAGTGGTATTTTGAAATTGGTTCCTGGTTGCAGTATTGCACAACACTAAAGAAAAGGAATGTGTGGTGCTGTGAAGAAGGAAGTTCCCCGGACACTTTAACCAGTGGGCCTGTAGCTTAATGGTTAGAATGCTGGAACGGCATACCAGAGGTCCGAGGTTCAAATCCTGGTGAGTCCACATTTCCCCCACCCCATTAGACCCCCAAAACCCTCCCCCATAGCCCCCCACCAAATCTCCCTCCCCAGGAGCCAGAGCGAAGAGGTTGTACTAGCTAAGAAGTCATGTGTTTCTTGAGTGTCAGTTCCATCGCTAGGTAGCCTTGCACGTTAGGCCCACTGGTTAACTAACTTCAGAAGGCCAGTAGCCTTAGCAGGAAGACATACTCCCTACCTTTAACCAAGTAAAGGGCTATCGCAGCCTGATTTATGGCTTAGAAGCAATTGACCATAACGTATGGAATTTCTCTTATCTTGTCCGATATCGGGACATCTTATTTCTAAGGCTAGCAACAGTTTTCTCTATCCTCAAGTTATAAAGCAAATCATTAACCCATTCCCGGTAAGTAATAACATTCTGGTCCTTCCAGTGCCTTAGAACTAGGTTTTTCACCGTAAGTGATACAAGGTTAATATAGTAATGCCTTTCCTTCACTTCCACTGCAGAATAATCCCCAACAATGCAAATTTGTGGGGTGAATAAATTCTGTATGCCCAATAAGGGTTCCGCCTTAGATTTTATTAAGGACCACAAGAGGGCAACCATGGGGCATTCCCAGAGTATATGCAGTGGGGATCCCTGCCTCTGCTCGCACCTGAAACATTCTGTACTTGGGAGCCCACCCATTCGATACAGTTTCACGGGGGTGAATTGCATACTGTGTAATATATAGAACTGTATCAGTCGAAGTCTATCATTGGAAGTATATTGATAGATCCTTTGCCACAATTTCTCCCAGTTAGAACAGGCATTGGGAAGGGTCTCCAACCAATACTGGGAGCGGTCCACCAAATTGGGGTTAGGTTTAGAGTGCAAGGCTGCAACTAGGCAAGAGACAGCATGAGGCTGCCGAGCCAATGCTTGGAATTCACATAAGGTGTCCCCACAATTAATGTCCCACGGACCTGTTCCAATCCATTTGATTAACATATGCCTAATTTGGTAAATGAGAAAAGAATATTTCAATGATAAGTGAAACCGTTCCAGTATTGCTGAGACTGACCCCACCCCACTCTGAAATACTAAATCACTTACAGCTGTCTGCTGAGCTACAGTCAATTTATGTAGAAACAAGAGTTTACCACCCACCGTGAAGTTGGGGGTGCTTCCTGTTCTAACTTCACTATTGCAGGACAGCCCACAGTATGTGCCACCGATGCAGTAGTGTCTTGCACTGGCATGAAACCTCATGAATGTGTGTATCCTAAAATCTTAAAGGAGCAGTAACAGGGTCAGCTGCTTCTGCTATGCCTGATCGCATACTGTAGGTGGAACTAGCATTAGTGTATTGTACAGCATTATAAACTAAGCATTTCTGTACCCTGTTGTACCAGTGGGCCCCCGTGAAAACATGATACTGTATCTCATCCAACTATCCTGCTATCTGCTAGACACAAATTTCAAATAAATAAACTTGAAAGAGTATACACTGTCAATCTCACCTCGCACTGCTCCAACTGAAGCATTCCTTGAAGTCCAGTGGCACATATCCAACCCTACCCAATTCCAAGCATTCCCGTTGGCATCCAGTAGCACATCCACCCTCTGTAACTCCTGACCCTCCGTAACTCTTGACACTCTGTAAGTCTTGACACACTATATCTCTGTAGCTTATACAAAAAAAATAAAAACTGAGATTTTATCAAAATGGTGCATAGCCTGCATCAGAAGCCCTATGAGGAAAGACTCAGGGAATTAAATACGTACTGGAGGAAAGGAGTGAAAGGGGTGACATGACAGAAACATTCAAATACCTTAAGGGTATCAATAAGATACTGGAGGTAGGTATATTGCACAGAAAGAGATGCTCAAGGACAAGGGGGCATGATATGAAGGGGGAGACTTACAGAGGATGTGAGGAAATATTTCTTCATGGAAGGGGTGGTGGATGCCTGGAACAGCCTTCCAACAGAGGTTATGGATACTGAAACAGTAGCAGGTTTCAAACATGCATGGGATAGACACAGGAGGACCTTAGTAACAGAGCTGGGGGTAGGGTAAGGCTGGAGATCAATTAAGGTCTATGGTAGCACAATAGGGGCAATTATAGTGGGGGTTGCAGGAAGTAGGCTGTTGGTTAACTAGAATCTGCAGCTTATCCAATAGGTAGGGAAATGGGCAGACTGGGTAGGCCAAGTGGTCCTTATCTGCCGTCAAAGTCTATGTTTCTATGTTTCATGCCTTATGTAACTCGAGTGGAAGGCTTCCGGGTGGCCACTAGGATCTCCGCCACTCTGTTAGAGACCCCAAACCTGGCGATGGCTATGTCCTCAGGAGCCAGGCATGCAGATGGAGGGATCTGAGGCTGGGATGGACCACAGTCCCCTGAGCCTGGGTCAGCAGATTCCTGCAAAGAGGGAGAGGGACTGAAGGTTCCTTCGCTATCTACTGGAGCAGAAGGAACTAAACCTGTTGAGGCCAGAATGGAGCTACCAGGATCAGGCTAGCCAGCCTCCATCTGCAGCTGGATTAGCACACTCTGAATTAGAGGAAACAGTTCTGTAGTTAGAGTTACGGTTTGTGTTTCTGTGCGTGTTAAGTTATATGTCTTGCAGTTGCGGGGGGGCACATATCTGATGTTGCTCAGGGTGCTGATGTACACCTTCTGTTGTATGTGCCCCCCATTGAATACTGCAGGTTAGGTTATATCTCTGTTCCAGTTTGTTCAGGGTGCCGGGATATACCTTCCATTGTGTGCCCCCCCCCCCACCAAATATTACTTGTTCTACACTTACATTTAGGGTTTCAATGTGGGTTAGGTTATATGTCTGTCACACCTAAGGGGGGCACATATCTGATGTTGCTCAGGGTGCTGAGGTACCCTTCTGTCGTGTATACCCCCCTTAAATATTGCGGGTTAGGTAAATGAGGAACAATTACAGTGCTCCCACATGGACATATGCATACGGTTATGGACTGCTGGGAGTGGGAGCACAATGCACGTAGGTCCCTGTGCTCATAAATGGACATATCGATACTATTAAGGACTGATGGGAACTCAGGGCGCTGCGTTCCCACACGTAAATCAGGAACTATTTCAATAGAAATGCATAGGAGCACTCTACCCTTACAGATAGATGGGAGCACAGGGTTCTATATATACATATCATTATGGAGTGATCGGAGTGCAGGATCCAGAGGGGTCTGTGTTCTCACAGGGAGATGAGGGTTAATTACAATGTCTCTACACTTATGGATAGATGGGAGCGCAGGGCCCTACCCTCATATGATTATCATTATGGAGTAATCGGAGCACAGGGCCAGAGGGCCCTGCGTTCCCACAGGGAGATTAGGGTTAATTACAATGTCTCTACACTTATGAATAGAGAGGGCGCCAACATGAAAATCAGGGACAATTACAATATACATGCATGGGAATGTGACAGGGTTGAATAAGACCCTGTTCCAGGTGTTATGGAGAGTCTGAATGCAGGGATCTGTTCTGTTCTTTCGTGTCTCGTCTGTCTGGTTGCGCAACCACATTTTCCTGTGAGACCTAGGATTTGATCACCCCAACAGTCTCGCAATTCTCTGCCACTCACTGTCTCTCAGTCTTCCCTTGCTGTTTTTGTCTTTTCCTCCCTTGCATATCTGTTGATGTAAAAACATATGCAGATCATTAGGTGGAAATGTAACTGATAGTGGGATCCCTTTGTTTAGAAATGATATGCTGTTACTGTTGAAATGTATATAATTAGAGAATATTGTAAAAAGCTATTAGGAATTCAAGGGATTAACCTGAGAGCAGTTTTTAAGTCCTTTTTCAGAAGCTGTGGAGAGGGGGCCTCAGTTCTGGGACATTGACTTCTTGCTGCACTTGCCTGAAACATACAAGAACATTTTAGGAAAAAAAAGGATGCTTTTTAAGAAGGGGGGTTGCAAAGACTTAATAAGAGAGCACTGCAAAGTTTTGGGAGACACAGAGACTGAAGGAAAACTCAGATGGATCTTCTCTGTTTATTCTGACTTTGTAAATGGTTATTCTGAACAATTTTTTTTATGTTACTGCTAGTACTAATTAAACACTTTTTTGTGAATTCTACAACTGCTCCTGGTATTTCCTATGCTTTCTGACCTGGACATCGACGACAGATTGTGTCAGCCTAAGTGGGATTACGCTGTGCATACTCTAAGCCAGGAGTTTTGTGTGTGGGTACTGGACCTAGTACCAGGGAAGCATAGAGAAAGGTATGGATTCTGTGGAAGCAAGTCCAGAAGTGGTTACCAGGAGAATGGTAGCCAAAATAGCAGAGTCATAAATCCAAGCTGAGATGGTACAACCAGCACAAGTTATGGAAAAAGAACAGGTAGTGACAGAACCTGAAAGCCAGATGGACTTTTTCAAATGGTGGGCTATGCAACAAAAAGAGACGGAGAAGCAGAGAGAACAAGAAATTCAACATTTAGAAGCACAGAGGAGAGAAGAGATGCAGCGACAGAAGCAGCAGAAAAGAGAAGAGAAGCAGCAGATGAGAGAGGAGATGCAGCGACAGGAGCAGTGATGGCTGGATGCCTTGTAAACTAGCAAAGGCAAAGAATCTGGCACAGATCCAGATGAGCAACAAAACACAAGCAGCTTAAAAGCAATTAAACTTACAAAGTTGTGTCCCTCGGATGATATCGAGGCATACCTGACAACTTCTGAAAGAGTTGCCATAGCCTGCCAAAGTAGCAATGGACAATCTGACTGGTACCCTAACTGACAGGGAAAGCTCAAGTTGCCTACAGCAATATGGACACTGCACAGTCAGAAAACTATGACCTGGTGAAAAGTGAAACCCTAAAAAGGTATGACATCTCCGGAGAGACCCACAGGCAGAGATTTCGATCTCTAAAGTAGAACTCAGTCAACAATCCTAGAGAAGCTGATAAAATGGCTCCAACCAGAGGGCAAAACAGTCCCATAGATAATCAACACATCTGCCATGGAGAAATTCATCAACATCCTGCCTACAGATGTGCAGCTTTGGGTAAGGGAACACCAACCAAAAAGTGGGGAAAAGGCTATTTCTTTGGCCAAAGACTACCAAATAGCCAGACAGATGCCACAGCAGCGAGGTAACAGCCAAGAACCAGTAAGACACTTTTTTTTCCGTTTAAACTCCAAGTCTGATAAGAACTCTGGTGGGGGTAACAAATCTGTGCCCAAAGACGTCATTTGTTATAACTGTAATAAGGCAGGTTATATTACAAGAAATTGCTGTAAGAAGAGTGACACTGGAGCAGATTTGTCCTTGGCAAATTGGGGCAAGTATTTAACAGATGTAAAGGTGGGGGATAAGACTGTAAAGGGACTCACTGAATCAGGAAGCAGACAGACCGTAGCTTGTTGAAGTGCTGGGAAAACACTGTGCAAAAGGACCAGGTACTGGTGTAATCTGCATCTACGGGGACACTCGATACTACCCCACCACCCAAGTAACTGACCATTAAGGGTGTGTCGCACCAAATGAAAGTGGGGGTAGTACCTAAGTTACCGGTACCTGTGATTATTGGAAATGACTGTCCAGGATTTACTGAGTTAATCTCAGAGGAACTGAACCCAGCAGTTTCAGCAGCAGTGGTAACAAGAACTCAGGCAAAGAAAATCTCAAACGGTGGGGACACTTTTCCTTTCAGTGACTCTGATTCAGACTTGTTTGATCGCAGCTCCAAGATCCAGAAATCCCTCCCCTTCCCCCATTTTCCTTTTCTACTATCTTCTCAGATGAAGCTCTTAATGCTGTCCTATCCCCTCAACCCCTCTAAAGGCTAATCACCAGAAGAGCTTGATCCTAAACTTCTCCACCTTTCTGCTCCTGCATTGCTTATCCTATCTCCCTAATCACCCTCATCCTGGAAACACGCTGTAGTCCTTCCTCTCCCCAAGGGTGGTGACACATTCACTCCTGGCAACTACTGCCCCATTTCCCTCCTTCCTACCCTTGCCAAACTTCAAGAACATTTAGTTCTCTCTCAACTATCACCCTTCCTCTCTGATTCTTCCTTCTTCACCCTCTTCCAATCTGGTTTTCGGAAGACTCACTCAACAACCACCTCCCTCCTCAGGCTTACTGACTCCATCCTTTCAGGGATGGATGATGGCCTGATCACCTCAGCCATCTTTATCAACCTAGCCAAAGCTTTCGACACGGTTTCCCATCCCCTGCTTCTTGATTCACTCTTCTCGGCTGGCCTTGCCCTGTCAGCCACCAAGTGGTTTAAATCCTACCTCACTGGCAGGACCCAGTTGGTGAGAATCCTTGATTCCATCTCCCCATCACTCCTCTTTAGCACTGGTGTCCCTCAGGGCTCAGTGCTTGGTCCCCTACTCTTCTTCATTTTCCTTAATGATCTTCCCATAGCCTGTTCATCCTCTTCTATCCACATGTACACTGACAATACTGTTTTGTACAGTTCCAGCAAAAACCTTGCTGTTGTGCAAACCAACTTACAGCATGACTTCAACAAAGTTCAGCTCTGATTTGCTTCTCACCAGCTTTTTCTAGACGCCAAGAAGACAGTCTCAATGACCTCTGGCACCAGGCAGAGACTTTCGAGGCTCCAGGCCCTACCCACCTTCCACACCCCTGATGGGACCATCTTGGAGGACACCTCCACATTTAGATATCTGGGAGTTTGGCTGGTCCAGCACCTCAACTTCTCTGTGCATATCGATGCTATCCTGAAGAAACTGCGCTCCAAGCTTGGTGCTCTGTACAGGAATCGTAACTGCATCTCACTGACTGTGAGGTGCAAAATTGTCCAGATGACACTCCCCATCTTTGACTACTGTTATGTAGTCTATGGTGCTGCTCCCAAATCTTTCCTGACCAAGTTGGACACTCTCTAATTCCTTCTGCCGCTTTGCTATCGATTCCCCTTCCCACTCCCACCACTGTGAACTCTGTCGTTCTCTAACCTTCCTTCCACTGTCTCACAGACACATCTCTCACTGTGCCAAACTAACCTCCAAATTCTTGTTAGGCTCCTCTCCTATCTCTCATTCTCTCTCTCTCTCACTCACCTCCCCACCCATTCTCTCAGATCAAATGACACCCACATCTTGTCGATCCCTCGCCGTTCCACCCTCATCATTCAGACTGGTTTCGCCTATCGTTTCCCTAAAATCTGGAATTCCTTCCCCCTGAAATATGACACTTCTCCTCCAACTACTCCGTTACCTCTGCCTTACACAATTACCTTTCCCTCAGCTGTTTCTGCTTTAACCCCACCTTAATACCTATCCCCAGTTTCTGCTTTCCTACCATGATCCCCTTGGCAGGGTTCTCAACATCCTGAAGGGGAAAATCAGGAAATGGCTTCCCCTTCACCTCATATTCAGATCTTGCCTCTCCCCCCTCTCTTCTCCACCTGCCCTTCTGGGTCACCAGTGTGCACATCCTAATCCCATCCTTTTTACTCCAACAGCACTTGCGTACTACCTTGAGCCTGCTCCTAGTACACTCATGCACTATAATTGGTTACATAGATACACAGATAGTGTTGGCAGATAAGGGCCTATGACCCACCCAGTCTGCCCATTTGAGCTTGTAAGTTCAGTTTATATTTTCCTAGAAGTCTGTTGCCCCTTACCACTGACCTCCAGAATTCCTTAAATTCCCTAAACAAGACCTGTCGGCTGCTCACTGGAGTGCAAAGACGTACTCATACATGTGAGCTCTACACTGAAACAGGATGGTTGCAACTCTCTAATCGCATAAAGTACCTCACATGCTTGATGGCGAAAAAATCCATCATGGGCATCACTCCACCGAGTATCCAAGCTCTACTATGCCCGAATACCAGCACCCGTATCACCAGAAGATCGGAACACCAGACTCTCAGGTCCCCGATGTCGGACCACACAGGGCCAAAGATCTTTTGCCTATCGTGCCCCCAGCTGGTTCAATGCCCTCAGCATGTGCATTACATCCTCCACCTCCCTAAGAGCTTTCAAATCCATGCTTTACTCTCATCTCTCATCCTCTAGCTCCTGTGACTGTATGGATTAAAGATTCTCTCTCATGGCTGTTTTACTGTTTTTCATCTTCCTCCTCCTCTGCTCCTCTTGACAAAGGCATATGAGTATCTTGAATCTCACCATGTCTGCTCCCTATCTCCTCCTACAAAGTTCCATTTTGACCATGTTATCCTAAGTTTTTTCCTTAATACAGTTTGTTCTATGTATGCTAAATATTATTTTCTCTGTCCTTCCCCTCTTTTTTCTGAAGTTTTCTGACATTATTGTACTGTATTTTACTTGCTTATTGCTACTTTATATATTTTTTTTTGTTGACCATTTCGATGTAATCATGATTTGTTTGTACATTACTGACATGGAACCTTTGTAAAAGAGCCATGGCTCAAAGGTAATGATTCCTAGAACAATAAACTAAACTAAACTAAACTTTATGTCTATCCCATGCATTCTTAAATCCCGTGATTGTTGCAGCCCCAACCACTGCAGGGTGTTCCACTTATCCACCACCTGTTCTGTGAAGAAACTGTTCCTCACGTTTCCTCTGAATTATCCTCCTTCCAACTTCATCCCATGCCCTCTAGTCCTGGAACATCTTTTTCGCTTAAAAATAGTGTATTCCTGCACCCTGTTCCTCCCTGTAAGATACCTGTATGTCTCTATCATGTCCCCTCTCTCCCTCCTCTCCTCCAGGGAGTACATATTCAATTCCTTCAACCTGTCCTCATAGGACTTGTGATGCAATCCATGTACCATCTTTGTTGCCCTCCTCTGAACATTCTCTACCCTGTCTATGTCCTTACGTAGTTAAGGTCTCCCAGAACTGTACACTGTACTCCAGGTGGGGCCTCACTAGTGTCTTGTATAGTGGAATTCTGACCTCCCTTTTCCTGCTGGTGATGCCCCTGCCTATGCATCCCAGCATCCTATTTGCTTTTCCTGCTGCCTTGTCACAGTTTCCCTACCTTGAGGTCATCAGAGATGATAACCCCAAGATCCCTTTCCTGCTTGGTGCATGCTATATCCTCACCCCCCCAACTGATATATTGTGCCAGGGTTTTTGTGCCCCATATGCATTATCTTGCACTTCTTTGCATTGAATTTCAACTGCCAAACCCTTGACCATTCTTCAAGTTTCTGCAGGTCTCGTCTCATTCTGTCTACACCCTCTGGTGTGTCTACTCTGTAACAGAGCTTTGTGTCATCAGCGAACAGTGAAATTCTGCCTTGTAGGTCCTGTGCAATGTCACTGATGAAGATGCTGAGTAGGACCGGTCCCAGCACTGATCCCTGTGGTACCCTACTGGTCACTCTTCCCTCTGTGGATTGACAGCCATTTACCACCACCCTCTGTGTCCTGCCGCCCAGCCAGTTACCTACCCACCCCACTACTGTCCTGCCCATACCCATATTCCCCAGTCTGTGTAATAGTCTTCTATGTGGCACAGTGTTAAAGGCCTTGCTGAAGTCCAGATAGGCCACGTCCACTGCCCTTTCCTGATCCACCTCCCTAGTCACCCAGTCAAAAAATTCAATGAGGTTGGTCTGACATGACCTCCACCTGGTGAAACCATGCTGCACTGGGTCCTGTAGTCCATTGACAACTAGATGTTCCACCAATCTCTCCTTCAGTTGCGTTTCCATGATCTTCCCCACTACCGAGGTGGGGCTAACTGGTCTGTAGTTCCCTGCTTCCTCCCTGTTCCCACTTTTGTATAAGGGGACTACATCTGCTGTCCTCCAGTCTTTGGGTACCTCCCCTGTTTCCAGTGATCAGCTAAACAGGATAGCCAGAGGTTCAGCCACCACCTCTCTTAGTTCTTTAAGGACCCTGGGGTGCACCCCATCTGGCCCCATTGCTTTATCAAGTTTTACTACTTCCGGTTCCTTCAGGACCCCTTCTCATGTAAAGGGACCTGTGTCCACTTCTGCACCATTCTCACCCCTTGTACTCCCTTCAGACCCATTACCCTCCTCTTCCTCAGTAAAGACTGAGCAGAAATACCTGTTCAATATGTCAGCTTTACTGTTGTCATCCTCCACGTGGCTCCCATCCTCCCCCTTCAGTCTCACTATCCCTCCCTTTGCTTTGCTTTTTTCATTTATGTACCTGTAAAAGGTTTTGTCCCCTCTAACCACTGATTTTGCAATGTGTTCTTCTGTCTGACCTCTGGCTTCCCTTACTGACCTCCCTGCCTCCCTTTGCTTCTCCTGGTACTTCTCCCTGTCCCCTTCTGCCTGTGTCTTTTTGTATTGCCTGAATGCAATCTTTTTGGCTTTCACTTTCTTTGCTACCTCTTTGTAAAACCATAATGGTCTCCTCTTCCTTTTCCTCTTGCTAACCTGCTTAATGCATAATTCTGTTGCTCTTGTAATCCCCGTTTTAAATACTGTCCACTGTTCCTTAACCCCTGATTCCTGCCCCATTCCCCTTAATGCCTCTTTCAACTATCTCCCCATTTTCCCAAGGTCTGTCCCCCTAAAATCCAGGATACGTGTTTTTGTGTGGTTTGGTTCTGCTCCTTCTGTGATTTCAAACCACAATGACTGGTGGTCACTGTTCCCCAGGTGCTCCCTCACCGTTACCCCATCACACTGTCCCTGTCTGTGAGCACAAGGTCCAGTATTGCCTTCTACCAAGTTGGTTCCATGACCAGTTGCTTGAGGAAAGCACCCTGAAGGGAGTCCAGGATAAATCTGCTCCTAGTTGATACTGCTGCTGGGATGCTCCAGTCCATGTCTGGAATACTGAGGTCTCCAACCAGTACTACCTCACCCTTGTCTGCCATCCTTTGGATGGCTAGCATCAGCTCCCTATCTGTTTCTTCCTCCTGGGCTGGTGGTCTATAGACCACACCTGTGCGGATGGCTGGCCCCATTTTCCTTTCCAGCTAACCCACAGTATCTCTCCCCATTTTGTTCCTCCTGGATCTCTGTGGCCCTTATGTCATTTTTCACATACAGTGCCACTCCTCCTCCTTCCTACCTGCCCTGTCTCTTCTGAATATGTTGTAGCCAGGTATGGCCATCTCCCCCAGTCATGGTCATCATTACACCAGGTTTCAGTGATGGCCACAATGTCTAGGTCTGACTGCACCATGACAGCCTCCAGGTCTTCCATCTTGTTGCTAAGGCTCCTGGCATTGGCTTACATGGCTTTCCATGTTTGACCTCCTAGACTGTTTCGCTGTTCTACTCCAGCCCCTTCCTTGGTTGTCCTTTATTCCTGGTTCTCCTTGCTGTCTGCCCTTCTGCTGAATTTTGCCCCTTTTCTGCCTATCCACCTCTTGAGCGCTAATCTCCATCTTTGCACACTGCTTTGTAGGATAGCCACACCTCTGGTTCACTGGTTCCACTGCTAGCTGTGGGGGGTGAGCAAGAGGTACCCCTCCTTGCTGGCCTGCCGCCCCCATTGCTAGTTTAAATGCTGTCAATGTAGCATTTAAACTTATCATTGAGTCTTGGATTCCCTCCAGGATGGATGCAGGCCGTCAGGCTTGAACAAACCTCCATCCCTCCAGGTGGGTCCCCAGTCACCAATGAATCCAAACCCTTCCTCACAGCACCAGTTCTTCAACCATAAGTTAAAGTTCCTGGTGCATGCAACCCTATGCTCTCCCTTGCCTCTCGTAGGTAGTACTTCTGAGAAAGTGACAGAAGTAGCTACTTGCTTGAGACCCCTCTCCAATTTCCTAAATTCTTCCTGAACTTCCTTTTGCTCCCCATTTGCCAGGTCATTAGTACCTAGGTGGATAATGACATCCCACTCACCCACCCGTCTTGCCTTCCCAGCGATCCCTAGGATCTACCTTCCATCCCTCCATGCCGTGGCACCTAGTAGGCACCTCACCTCCCTGTCCTCCTCCTCCTGTGTTCCTCGCTGGATCCCTCTTATGATGGAGTCCCCCACCAGGATTCGCTTCCTCTTCCTCTGGGGTCCACTGCTCTCCCCGCTGAGGTCGCCTCCTTGGCTAACGTCCACATCCTTTCCTTCCATTTCTCTGGGTACCTCTATTTGGTTGTCCCCGTTTGCCAGTGTGGCATATGAGTTTTTGAGTGGAATAGGATCTGAGATGTGCCTCCACCTGACCGCCCTAACCCTCCCTGAGCCCACTGTCATCCAAGTGCTCCTCATTCTCAGCATTCTTTGAGGCAGTGGTATTGGACTGGGTGGTCTCTGGATAGGGGTGATGGTACTTCTGACCAAGTTTACTTCTGCTCTGAGTCTGGCTACCTCATCCCGCAGTCCAGAGAGAAGCATGCAGATAGGGCAGCACCTCAGTGTCCAGGTCTGCCTGAATATGGCTGCCCCGCAGCCACTGCATTGCACCACTCCCCACATTATACTGCTATTCCACTACTTGTCTGTTACTGAAGCTCTCCTAGTTCCCTTTTTATTAATTTACTGTCCTGAAAATCCTGCCACTGATCCTTAGATACTTTTCTTTTAAAAAAGAAAATAAATAAATGAGTCAAAACACTTGTCATGCTGAGGGTGGGCTTATTCCCTCTTATGCACCTCCTACTCCACACCCCCTACTATCCCCTGTGTTTAGCTCCTGTCAATCAGATTTAACATGGCATATAATTAAGAGTTGGGGAGAGGGGAGGGAGGGGGGACAATTGCAGCAATTAAAGACAGCAAAGAAATACACCACCACTATGTTTTAAATTTTCAACAGCCAAAAAACAATTCTAAGTAAAGATAGCAAAGAAATTACAGTGTCACTAAAAGCCCACAATCTAAGTTTAAAAGAAAAACAGCAATTACCAGTTACTGTAAAGCACTGAAATTAATATGTTTCCTTCCCCTTCTGGCTTCTTCTGAGAAAACAAAAATCACTTGCTACCTCTACTCTGACTCTATCTAACTGGTTCTATCACATTATTACTGTTTTGCACGTTCATATGTTCTTTTGTATGATTTTGGATATGTATTGTAATTTACCCAATGTTCTGCTACTGTTTATTGTACAATACCTTGTGTTCCAACTGTTGCTCAATCTAATAATGTTGTATTGTTTGTACTACCCACATACTACTGTAACTGATCATCCTTCACAACCTTATGTAACCCCCCACCCAGGTCACACCGTGAGATGAGCAACTTGTTGTTCAGTGTGCCCTCTTAGTGAAACATTTCAATAAATAAATAAAAAAGGACGATGCCTGAAGAAACTGTGGCAAAAAATTACTGATGGACATAAGGGGTTAACATATGAAAATGCTGACAATAAACTGATCACTGATTGTGATTTTCTTTCAGAACAAGCTAACAGTGTTTCTCTCCAGGGTTATTTAACCAAAACAGGGTGAACCAATGTTTAAAAACTGTAATGTGTTACTGTACAGAGTTTGGATTAAACCTCAGACAAAGGACCAGACAGAAATGAAAATAACGTACTTACCGTAATTCTTGATCTTTCTGTGTATCTTCACCAATCATCACTGGTGGGTTCTGGCTGGAGGAACAGGACCCTGAGGAAGCTTTATTTTTTTTTTGTAACGAGAAGGAGCCAACGTCAAAATGGCGCCGCCCGCGAGGCTGACGCATTGCGTGGTGCTTGCGGGTTGGTCAGTAACTAACACCGACTCCTCCTCAGTCCCAGTTCTGCAGGCCGGAGAGTAGCTAAGAAAATGAGAGGGTAGGGCAAGGGAGCCCAAGGGATAGAAAAAGGAAAGGATGTAAAACCAAGGAAGGAATAATGCTGGATAAGAGGACAGAAAGAGGAAGAAGCCTAGAGGTCTGCGACACGGGGCCCCAACCTCTGGGCAAGCAAGGGAGGGACAGAATAAGGGCGGGAGGAGAAGAAGTAGAACAGAGAAAAGAGAGAGGAGACATTGCACCCCACTCGTAGGGGCCCAGAGGTCTGCCTGAGGGTTGAAGAAGGGCATAACTACTTTTAAGCCACATTTCTTTTCTCCAGGAAGGGAGTAGAGAAGAAACCTTCTAACTGAGATTATCCAGAGGGAATGGCTGGCTTGAAGCCCAGAAGAGATAGGGCAGTGCACCAATTCTGAGGAGTCCTCACTGGAGTCTGAAAGAGAAGCAGGCTAGCGTCTCCCACTCTTGTTTGAAGGGTAACCTGGAGTGGGGACAGGACCTACCCTGAAGTAGGGTCCTCCTGACAAAATAAGCCTCACAAGAGATTATAGAGGAGTGATACCTCAAAGAAGGAGAGACGGTGGAAGGGGAGGATTATTTTTAAGAAGCGTGAAAGTGATTTCCCAAGGGGGAACCGTGCAAGGGAAGACCACTTAAAACAGCGGTAGAAAGAAAGGAAGGAAGGGATCACCAGGGCCCTACCAACACTGTCTTAAAGAGAACCCCTAGGGTTTCAGGTTAAAGCAGAGAGGAGGATCCAAGAACGGTTCCAACCAAGGAGGAGGGTCCCATCAGGATGACAAGGAAACCCTGGTGATCTCTAAGAGGGTAGTCTCCTTACGACACCCCTCAATGCCCTCAGAAGAGAAGTGGAGCCAAGAGGTATCAAAAAAGTACCACAAAGGTCACTATTTGGAGAAAACAGGGAGGAGGCATCGCCCAGAGACTGAGACCCAAGAGGGGAAGGAGGAGGATGGGAAGCAGTGATGAATGCTGAAGATACACAGAAAGATCAAGAATTACAGTAATTAAGTAATTTTTATATCTTATCTGTGGCAATCGTCACCATTCATCACTGGTGAGTAACCAAGGCCCCCCCCCCGAAGGGGACCTGGTACCTCTCTGAGGGAAAGAAGTCCCTCAGCTTCCTGTGGGGGAGACACCAAAGGGGGGAACCCTTACAGGTCTAATTTGGCCTGGGAATGGTCTGGATGAGGCGGGGTTCTCCCTTGGCCAGGAAAAGGACGTCACCCTTGAAGTTCCCACCTCACCCTGTGGGAGGAAAGTGGAGGCAGTCACCCTTCACCGGGCAATGGTGATAACCTGGATAGACGAAGCCATGCCATCCGCTGTCCCTGCCAGCCTGGATGCTACCTCATTAGGGTCATACGATGCCCTTGCTTGGTGCCTCGCAAGCTCCCGGCCCTATGCAGAGAGGGCAATGGCTTCTCTGGTTGCCTCCAACTCAGGCAGAGATTCTAGGATTTGTCCTAGTAAGGACCATAAGTGCCTGTTATAGGCAGCATGATGGGCCTGATGAACTGAAATAGAAAAAGAGAGACGTGGCAAAGAGAACACTCTCGTCCCCAAAAGTCAAACTCAGCAGAGACCGTCTCCGGGGGTCGGTCACGTCTTGGACGTCTATGCCCAGAAGGCATATCTAGAAGCATGACGCCCAAAGGACGGTGAGCTAAGGCTCCTGGAGAGGCTAGGGGTGTGCAATACCTGCGCTGGCTGGCCTTCGGGGCTGAAAGACTTCTCCAGGTGCGGTACGACACCTCCCTGAAGGGGGAGAGCCAGGCGGGAACCACCAGGTTGGCCTCACTGATCTCACCTAAAAAGGCGCGCACCGTCCGCTCGGGATTGCAATTTCCTAGTGTAGAAATGTGGAGCTCGTCAACCAATCCCGAAAGGAAGCGCTGATAACTGGACAAGTCAGCAGCTGGGGACAGGTGGACAGAGGGATCCTCTCCCTCAAGTGAGTAAGATGAGGAAGCCGACGAGTCTGGTGTGTCAGGCACTGGCTGCACAGGAGAATGGTGGAACATCTCTTTGTCCATGGAACTATAATAGGCAGGGAATAGTGCAGCCGTAGATTTGAACAGTTCCCAGGTCAGGGGTCTGGTAGGACGGGAGTGGTCTGGGAGGAGGAGGGTTGGCAGAGGTGAGGGGCTAGACACCTTTGAGGAGAGGCGACCTCTGCCAGGGTTGGGGGACCGAACTGGAGACCTTAAAACTTGAGAAGATCTGTTGGCTGAAGCAGTCAAAGGCTGTTCAACTGGACTGGAACAGTCAGGACTGAGCCCTAAAAGAGGATTCCCCCTGTGAGGCGACCAGGGCTGCATGAGCCCAGAAGGGCGGCCCCTAGCCTCTAAAGATGAGATTCCTCTGGGGAGACTTCAGGGGAAAAGGCAGGATGGGCACTGTGACTCCCACCCGAGCCCCTGAGGGCTCCAGGGTGACCGAGGCTGCCTCTGATTTTGTTCCCTCGACCCCTCAGACTCTGAGAGGGACCTCTTCCTCAGAGTCAACTTAGGCAGCTCGATCACAATAGCCGCATCCTGAGAGACGGCCACCATGAGAGCACCCTCCTCTGCTCCAGGCACCCTAGCCGACCCAGAAATGGGCCCAGCCTGAACACCCATAGCAGGGGGTGCGCCTCTTAGAACAGAAGGAGAACCACCGGCTCCAGAAGGTCCTCCGATACTACCCCGAGCACCAGAAGATTGGTTGGGACCACCGACACTGGTGCCGATAGTAACTACCATGTCCGAAGAGGGGGTGTTGAACCAGAGTTGTCGTGCTGGGCAAACAGGAGTCGGAGGACACTGAAGAATCTGGGAGCCAGTTTGGATCTGCCTCTGAATCATCATTCTCACCTGAGGAGGCACAGACCCAGACCACCCCGAACTCCTCTGCTCCCGGCACTGTGAGGTGGGCCCTTTGTGCAGCGCCATACAATCCCGAACGTGTGCGGCACCAGGATCAGAGACACACTGAGGACCGGCTCCGTACGCCGCAGTGCTGCCCCGATCTCCGGCGTGGATCTGAGACGGTGCCAACAAGTGGTGCAGAGGAAAACGTTGGGCTGAGCCTGGAGACGATAGGCCATGACGCCGGGGGAGCTTTCACCTCAGATGAGGCGACTGCCAGGACAGTTTCTCCCGCCTGACTGCTGGAAGAATCAGAGCAGGACTCCTGCACCGTAATAGGAGTATCTGCCAAGGCGATGCATGAAGAGGCGGAAACCCCCTCCTCCACGGGCCATACAGAACTGGGAGAGGATCCGCAGGAAGGGTTAAGAGACCTGCACTTGGTGTCCCTTGAGCGAACCTGTCCACCGAAAGTCAGTGGCGCACGTCGATTTAAAACGCATGCATTTCCAAAAACTGACGGTCCATGGAAAAACAGGTGTTGCAATGATCCATATCATGGTTTGAGCCCAAGGAAGTCAAGCACCGGTCATGCTGGTCCAAGACAGAGAAAAGACGTCCACAGGAAAACTACTGCACAGGAGGCCGGCCTGCCTTGGAAAGTTTCTTCTTGTCCCCTGAACAAGACATGACTGGATGGAAAATAACAGACAAAAATAGTACTCTGCGTCATCGAAAAATACAAAGAAAAGGTTTTACCAATCGACAGCGCTGAGAAATGCAACAGTACAGAACCAGGATGATCTGATGGACTAGGCCACTAATGCAGTAAATTTGCTCCACATGAGGTTGTGTTGACTTGATGGCAGGAGAAGCAGAACTAGGACTGAGGAGGAGTCGGCATCAGTTACTGGCCAGCCCGCGAGCGCCACGCAATGAGTCAGCCTCAATGGTGGCGCTGTCTTAACATCAGCTCCTCCTCTTTACAATAAAAAAAAAAAGGTCCCACGGGGTCCTGTTTCTCTGGCCAGAACCCACCAGTGATGAATGGTGAAGATTGACACAGATGAGATCAATTGGTTATACCACAGATGTATAGAGCAGAGTTGTTACAGATAGCACATGATAGTCCTCTGGCTGGTCACTCAGGGAGGGATCACAACCTTGCTAGATTGCTGTACAGATTTTACTGGCCTGGAATTCATGAAGATGTTGCTACCTGTTGCAGTTCTTGTGCCGAGTGTCAAAAAGCCCCAGCGACTAAAAATGACAAGGTGCCCCTGGTGCCCCTACCCTTGATAGATGTGTCTTTTGAGAAAATTGCAATGCATGTGGTTGGCCCTTTAGACAAAAGTAAAAGATTTATCCTGGTAGTATGTGATTATGCTACCTGATACCCAGAAGCAGTTCCAATGCGTACTGTTACAGCTCCAAAAGTGACAGTAGAGCTTGCAAACATTTTCGGCAGAGTGGGCATACCTAAAGAAACTATTACAGATCAGGGTAGTAATTTTGGTGTTGCATTACTTAAAGGAGAACTCTGGCAACACTAAGCTCCCCACCCCTGAAAAGCTTACCTCCCGATTAAGCTTTTGCTACTGAAAACCCAATTTTTTCCAGCAGAGCTTACTTTATTTTTATTTTCTAAAATCCTTAAGCGGAATATGGCGGACTGTGTGCAGCTCCATTTTTGTAACAGCGCGCCACACCGCCGCTCACACTGAAGTGAGTGAGCGGCACGCGACTGTTACAGAAAAATGGAGCTGTACACAGTCCGCCATATTCCGTACGTGAATTTTAGAAAATAAAAATAAAGTAAGCGCCTGTTGGAAAAAAAGAGGGTTTTCAGTCGCAAAAGCTTAATCAGGAGGTAAGCTTTTCAGGGGTGGGGAGCTTAGTGTTGCCACCGTTCTCCTTTAAGGAGCTGTACAGACTACTAGATATCACTGCCATGACAACTTCCCCTTATCGCCCTCAGGCAGACGGTCTTGTTGAGCATTTTACCCAAACCCTAAAACGCATGTTAAAAAGGTTTGTAAAAGGGGAAGGGAAACATTGGGACCAATGCTTGCCTTACCTACTTTTTGCTTACAGAGAAGCGCCACAAGCATCAACAGGGTTTTCACCATTTGAAATGCTGTATGTTAGGCAGCCAAGAGGGCCACTGGATGTGATAAAAGAAACATGGGAAGATAACCCCACTTAGAAACAATCTATAATTTATTTATTTATTGAAAATGTTTCACCAGGAGAGGCACACTGAGCAAAAACATGCTCGTTTCACGTGCGACCGGGGGTACAAGGAGGAGTATACATAAAACAATCAATAGGTTGAACTTAGAGTCAAGCAATTCAAACAACTGTTACATAGTTAAGTGTGGCTTTACAAACTTGTTACATGAGGAGACACTACATACATGTGCCACAAGGAGGGTGGCATAACATATTTGATTACACAACTAGAACTATACATGCTTACATAAGTGCCTATTATCTAGAGATTGATTTGAAGTGTAATGCACCAAGTTGGCAGAGAGAAATGGAAGCCTGAGCTTGGGGCCAGGGAGAGGTGACAGGTCTGGGTAGTATACACAGGGAAAGAGGAGAGGGTTGACCAAGAGAAGATGCTGACAGGGAATAAGAAGGGAGACAGCAGAAGTGACATGAGAGGATAAGTGCATGGGTTGTTTAGGGCAATTTATAGGCCAGTCATTTGGGTGAAGGCCAAGCCGCTGGTCAGGCATGTAAGGTGAGGAGGGGATCGGGGGGGAATCAGGCAAGGGGGGATGTCAGGGGCATGTACAAATGGGTGCAAAGAAGTTAGTGAGGGCAGAGGATAGAGTGTGTTTGGAGGAGGAATGGCGGATTTGGGCTGGCAGGTCATTTCATAGCTTAGGGAGGAGGTAAGAGAAAGCCGATTGGCCTGCAGAGGTCCCTCGATGAGGGATTACTAATAGCCTGGAGTCGGTAGACCTGAGGGCGTGGACGGGGGTTGGTGGGGAAGACAGGGAGGAGACGAGGTAGGGCGGAAGGGAACCGAGCCATAAGTTAGAAACAAATTGAGCACTGTGAAGTAGGTGCCGGTTGCTCAGGGACGGAAGGGGACCAGCCAGATGGAGAGCTCGCAGTGCTGGGGGGGGGGCATCAAGGGCACAGCGGCAGAAAGCATTGAAGAGGGGGTGCAGTCTGGATAAGGTGGACCTGGAGGCAGAGCTGTAGACAACATCGCAGTAGTCGAAGGAAGGTATAAAGTCTTATATGTATGCCCTAGAAAGAAGCTGGCAAAATATGTTGAAATTGCCCACAATAATCAGGAAGAGGCCCAACACCAGCAGAAGGTATATTATGACCATGGGGTAAAAAAAAATAGTTTTTAAGCCAGGTGAAAAGATTCTGCTACTGTTACCCACAACAGAAAATAAACTGTTAACAAAGTGGCAAGGGCCTTATAGAGAGAAACCCATGCAATTCGCAAATGTGAAATAGCGCAAAATAAAACAAAATCCGCACCATGAAACAAAATAAAATGAGCAGCGAAAAAGTTAAAATTTTTACTCACAGTCCCCTTTCAAAAGTTAACTAGCTCCTAACAAGCAACTTGGTAGCTTTATTACAGCCCATTAGAGTTTTTTGTTGCACATTCTGATGTTCTTCTCACCTCTACTGTCATGCCCTGCTATCTCTTTTCACAGCAGTAGTAGTTAGTAGTAGTTTTCATTTTTAGTTCCAGCCCTCCCAATGCGTACTGTGCCTCGCATCCTGCTTTCTGGTTTTCCGGCTCCCATTTCTGCCCCTGATCTGCCCCCAATCTGAATGCTTGCTCCGTTTGGTCTCCTGTTCATCTGCTCAACAACTGTAAAGAAGCCCTGGAGCATATGAAAGCAGCTCTGGTGGCCAAAATACTTCAAAATAAGGTAGCCAGTGTTGGACGGGGGGAGAGGGAGAAGATTGGTACGGGTGGCAGCGCACTACACAAAACCAAGGCCACTACTAGAGACCCGTGCACCATTACAAACTGGGCAAGCAGTGATTAACACAAACCATTACAGCTGTCCTTGATTAAAAAAAGGTTAAACGCGTATTGTGATTTCAGTCAGTGCTGGTTGCTTGTAGCGAGTGTGAGTTACAGATACTGCTGTTATGCTAGTTTGATGGTATGCAATACATATGATTGTGATTTTTCAGTATGTTATTACTGTTCTGTAGCTTTCTTGTATCTGAAAGGTAACTGAAAAATAGCAAGAAATAAAATGAAATTCTTGAAAAATAAAACAAAATTTGGTCAAAAATAACAAGAAATGCATGGGTCTCTACTTATAGAGTTCTTACAGGTACTGGCACCGTTGACTACGAGATGAAAAAATTACCATAGTAATTGTGTTTCTTCCCAGTGATGCTCAGATATTCATAACTTTATGCAGTAGCCTTCTAAGGTAGAACTGCTCGGAGAGATGGAACATATGCAAATGATGGAATCTTTTGCATGAGCCACTTTTCAAATGCTGCATTCTACTAACTGCCTTTGCTCTAAACCCTCAGATTGCCTAGAAGCCTGTAAAGACAAGCCCACGAGGACTAAGTGTGACAATGATGACAATATTGAGCATGATAACAACAATAAAAATAATAATAACTATAGTAGGAACTCCTTTAACACCCAGAGAAAGGGCCTCCAACAGTAGAGCATAGTATGTGAAAGAATACCCCTGAATGGCAGAATCACCTGGCAAGGGGGGAATAACAATAGTGAACGCAATCACAATATATGTGCCACACATGGCATTTATACCCCTGAGAGCACAGTATACAGGAGTGCAGAGGCTGAAGTTCTGGAAGGTGAGGTAGGGAGGGAAGTTACGAATATCTGAGCATCACTGGGAAGAAACACAATTACAATGTTAAGTAATTTTTTCTTCTAATCCCAGTAATGCTCAGTATATTCATAACTTTATGCAGACTACCAAGCAGTACCCCTGGAGGTGGGTACAGAACTCTAATTTGGAAACAGACTTTGCAGGACTGCTGTGCCAAACCTAGCATCACCCCTAGATAAACTACCCAGATTGTAACGCTTTGTAAAGGTGTGTACTGTTTTCCAGGTAGCTGCTTTACAAATGTCCAGTAATGGAACATCCCTGGCAGCTGCTAAAGTAGCAGCTGTCCCTCTTGTGGAATAAGCCCTCAAACCTGATGGGGGCTCCTTACCAGCCTTTGTGTAGCAGAACTGGATACACTGGACTATCCATCAACAAATTAACATTTTGATGCTCGATTAGCCTTTCCCATATTTCATACGTTAGGAGCAGGTGTTTCCTATCCTGCCTATGGACTGTAGTGGTTGTCAAGTAGTAGCTAAAAACTCGTTGACATCCAAACAATGAAGACTCCTTTCACTTGAACCAAAGCGATCAGTAAAAAGACAAGTAAGGTAATGGTTTGGTTCAAATGGAAATTAAAATCCATTTTAGGAAGAAACTTCCTGTTTATTTTCAGGACCACTTTGTCTCTGCGGAATGAAATGTAGCCATGTTCAATGTAGTGAGACTGGGGCTCACTGATTTCTCTGACAGAAATTACCATAAGGAAAGAACAATTTTCATGTGGCATATCTCCAATAAACTGAAAGTATAGGCTCAAAAAGGGAATCCATGAGCCTAACCATACACACATTTAGGTACCATGCTGGCACCGGTTCCTTGTGAGAGTGTGTGCAAATAGGATAGGCCTTTAAAGAACCTTTTGAAAACAGGGTCGGGGGCACAGAGAAATAGAGGAACATTCTGTCCACTGAAATATAAGTATATACTTCTAAGGTACTGAACTGTAAGTCCAGTAAATGCAATAGGTAAGGTAGTCCGGCACAGCTGGGACACCAGCCTGTACTGTTATGTGTGAAGCCCTTAAAGAGCCCTTTTGGAGACAGGATCTGGAGCAACTTGAAACATCTTATCTAGCTGATATGCAGGCTGATGCTATAGCTAGGTGGACCTTAAGGGTACTGGACTGCAAGTCCAATGAATGTAAATAAGAAAATAATCAGACATAGCCGGGACCCCAGCATGTGCTGGTACCAGTTCCTAGTTGAATAGCAATAGAAAAAACCTTTTCCATTTGAAGCATAGATTTCCTTAATAGAGGACTCCTGTAACCACTTAAAATGTCCAAGACATTTTCAGAAAATGCAATTCCACATATTGTAGGCCCCCAATAGCCATGCCTCGAGCCCAAGTTTTAGGTACAGGAGCCTCCCTTGGTTGGAAGTTAGCATACTGTACCTCCGAGGAAGGTGTACTGGTTCAAACCCAGACATGGAGAGTAGCGGAGAATACCATGGCTGCCTGGCCCAGTCTGGTGCTATCAAGAGCACTGATGCTGACTGGCACCTGAGCTTAAGAAATACTCTGTACACCAGAGGGAAAAGAGGAAAAGCATGTACAGTAGATGCTTCTCTGACTAATCCAGAGCCAGGGCATCCAGAGGGATTGTTCCCGTATCTGGTCGTCTGCCATAGTACAATGGCAGGTGGTAGTTCTGGTGGGACACAAAGAAGTATACCTCTGGGGTGCCCCACCTCCTAAAGTTTCTTCCACCACCTGACTGTCTAAAACCCATCTATAAATGGACTATCTGATTTGAGTCAGGGTATCTGCCCAGGTATTGTCCTTGCCTGGCAGATGACTAGCCTCCATGGAGCATCCTATACTGACTCCCTATTATCATAAGTCTTCTGAAGGCAGGGCTTGACTTTTTCCATCCCTGCTTGTCTGTGTAATGCATTGCAGTGGTACTGTCTCTTCTGACCCGTACCACCTTCCCTGTACTAGTTGTGTGGAAACCCTTAGTGCCAGTGACACTAATCTTGGCTCCAGCAGGTTTGTGTGCAGAAATGATTCTGTGCTGGTATGGTATGCACCCCCAGATGGGAGTCACACACTAGCAGAGATGCATCTGTTGACTGAACAACTGATGGAGACTCTTGCTGAAAAAAGGGAACCCCTTTCCTCAGGTTGGTTTCTTTTTTCCACCCTTGGGTGACCTGTAACAATATTTGTTGTTATCAGAATTAGTTTTAAAGGAGGGACCTTTCCCTAGTGAACCCAGAGGTGAAACTGAATGTCCCTCATCCATAACCTGGATTCCAGGACTATGCCAGTGGCAGGTGTCATGGTGCCAGTAGCTGAAGAAACTGTCTTTTGGCTTTTTGTTTGTTCAGGCTGAATGAGCCCACTATCAGTGGGATATATCTCGCCCTGCTGAGAGGTAGGTAGGCCCTGCCTTGCAAGGTATCTAACTCTGCTCCTATGAACCGTAGTGCCTAAGCAGGCTGAAGGACAGAACCAGGCTGAAGGAAAGAACTTCTTTAGATTTTCAGGGACCCCTAGTGACTCCAGGAGCCCCAGGCCACTTGCTGGGCTGATTTTACAACCCCTAGCCAGTCATCTAGGTATGGGAAAACTGTGACACCTTGTCTTTGAAGGTGTGTCAGAAACCCTGCCAACCACTTCGTGCAGACTCTTGGAGAGTGACCTGATGGGAGTATGCACCTGAGGTACTTTCTGTGAAATTCCCTTATGAAGGTGAGGAAATAAGCGCCCTTTTAACACCAGTGATGCCAACCCTTCCCTTGTCTGGAGTGTTGGCAGAATCAGTGACAAAGTTATCATTTTGAACTTTGGCCTTGTTAAAAATGTCTGTTTAGTACCGTGAAGTCGAAGACAGGCCAGCACACACCGTTCTCTTTGTGGTACCTTTTGCTGTACTAGGACAGGCTCCACTTTGTGACAGTAACATGTTTTGAATCTTTTTTTCTTTTTTTTTCACTGTTGGCAGGGATTTGAACTCTGAGCCAATCCCTAATCCACTGTGGTGCCTGAAGTACCCCTGGTGTGGGTACTGCTGATACTGAGGCACAACTCTAGCCTGATAAAAGAAAGGCTTAATGTGAAATGATCTGTCTCTGCCTCCCCTTCCATATGATTTAGTGGAGAGGAAGCTTTCTTTTTCAGAACTGCAACTATAGGTGTTTTTTGTATACATCCACCTTTGTCATGTAAGCCTTTATCTTTCTTCCAAGAGGGGATGACCATCAACTGGAAAAAACATAGCCTTGATTTGGGTATCCTGAATGAGGTTTGTGACTCTCAGCCAGGCAAACCCCCTTTGAGCTACTTAATCTGCCATTTTTCTGGCAGTAGTGCCCGAAAAAGCAGCAGTCATATGACTGGTGTTTGGCTGCTCCCAAACCCAACTTAACTGTTTCAGCTAGATCATCTAACAGGGAAGTCTGAGCCTTGACTGCCATAGCAAGGATGGACTGCCATAGTGACTGTTGGTATTGAACATCAAAGGCTTGAAAGCAGTGCTGTCAATTTTCCTGAAATCCTTGTTAGGAGGAATGCCAGGGTATCTTTGCCTTGTTACAGGCTGTCACTTGTACTACTCCTTGGTGGGGGAATAAAAATTCAGCTCTCTCCCTGTCCAGTTGATATTTCTTATCAAGCCTCTTTTCAAGAGGGGAAGACAGAGCTTTGAATTTGTAGAAATCCTTAAAGTATCTTTCCTGAAGAATGTATTCACAGGAAGGAAAAGCTTTTAGTGGGTGTCGGCCCAATCATTTTGCACAATATATGAAAAGTGAGGAATAATCCTCAAATGCTCTGTGGGAATAGCCCCACTCCTGTTCAGGGAAAACCTCAGTTTAATAGGTTCCCCTTTCTTCTATTTAATCATAAACATATATTCTTCCTCTTAATAATAGGAAGACTGATCAGAGGAGAAAGACTGCTTTGCAGTGGTCCGCTGTTGAGAAACAGACAGCCCTTGCAAGCCTAAAAGGTTTTTTTTTTTTTTAAACCATTCAAGGCATTTTTCCACACTTTCTCCTAGAAAGCTTTACAATTTCTGCAGGAGTTGTTAGGCTTTACAGCAGACACAGAAGTCCCCAAATGCTGTCCAGCAGGAGGTTCTGTGTTTGATTTATTTGAGAGAACCAGGGAGTCAGCCGCTTCAATAAGTCTAGCAGGCACAGAAGTCCCCATACACTGTCTAGCAGGGGGTTCAGTGTGCTTAGTTTTATTTTATTTCTTAGAGGGAACCAGGTAGTCAGTCAGTTCAGCAAGCCTCTCAAGAACTGCTTGTATACCCGTCTTAGGGGTAGCAGTTACAATAATTGTTGTGGTTTCAGCCACATAAATTCAGGGTGTCTGCTGGTCAGAGCTAGAGGGACCCTTAGGTGGTGATAACTTTTTTTTTTTTTTAGCTCTATGCAGGCATGTTTAAATAATTTTCTGAGGACATGTAATGCAGATTTCACTCTGCTTGGAAATGAACATGTCCAGAGAGCAAACAAAGACTGTTTGCCTTAACAAATATCACCACTCTCAACACATGATTCAAAACCGGGATCACTAGTTTTCTTTCGCAGTTTTTCTGACATTTTCCAATAAAACTGATAAAAGTTGTAACCGCTAAAAGAAATGTATTTATTTAAACTTTATTTAACATTCGCGGTCGGTTCCCAACCGATGAGGAACCGATTAGGACCAGAAACCCAAGTAAAATAAACTGAGGCTATTAATTCAAAAACCAGTATTGGCGGTTCTTAAAACAAGCTAAATTAAATAAACTTAAACATAACTAACAGAGTTTTTTAGTCAGAAAACTCTGATAAATGTAAAATACACTTCAGTTTCCCCCAGGTTATACCGAACGGGAAGAAACCGATAAACTTACAATTTAAACACTAAAACTACGGGTTTACTTAAAACTATAAAAGTAAGAAGGCAGCAAATGAAATGTAAAGAATACTTACATAAATTTTATAAGTTTTCTCATGTCAGAACAAGATGATGAGAAGAGGATCTCCGAGTGTCTAGTCTTGACAGGCGGAAAGAAAAATCTGAGGGTTTAGAGCAAAGGCAGTTAGTAGAATGCAGCATTTGAAAAGTGGCTCATGCAAAAGATTCCATCATTTGCATATGTTCCATCTCTCCGGGCAGTTCTACCTTAGAAGGCTACTGCATAAAGTTACGAATATACTGAGCATTACTGGGGTTAGAATGAGACCACTGACAGAAAAAATCCTACCAGATATACCAGACAGCGTGGTTCACAATAAGCACAGCCATACAATCAAGCCATACAAAAGCAAGAGTATTGGACTTTAGGAGGGCTGACTTTGGGAAAATGAAAGCGTGCCTCAAAAAAGCACTAGCAAACAGGCAAGAAGGAGGGGTGGAGGAACAATGGGGAGTAATCAAAACAGCCATCACAGAGGCAACAAGCCTTTGTGTAAAGCAAATCAACAAAACACAACAAAAGAAAAAAAGCTATGGTTCTCAAAAGAGGTGGCAGGGAAGGTTAAGGAGAAAAGGATAGCATTCAGGAAATATAAGGAAACACAGAAGGAGCAGGACAGATAACTTTATCAGTTAAAGAAGAAAGAAGCTAGGAAGGCAGTCAGAATAGCAAAGGCCCAAACCGAGGAATGGATAGCCAATTCTGTTAAGAAGGGGGATAAGACCTTTTATAGGTACATTAGGGAATGAAGAAAGACCAAAGGAGGGATACTGAGGCTCAATAAATGGGAGTGAATGTGGGTAGAGGATGACAGTGAAAAAGCAGGGATACTGAACAAATATTTCTGCTCCGTATTCACAAAGGAAGAGGAGGGGGAAGTACCTAAACCAAACAAGAGAAACACTCTGAAGACGGGGGTCGATACCAGTCCATTTACAGAAGAAAGGGTTCTGAAAGAACTAATAAAATTCAAGGTGGACAAAGCAATGGGGCCTGATGGGATTCACCCAAGAATTCTAAAGGAACTAAGGATAGAACTAGTGACACCGCTGACTACTCTCTTTAACAAATCATGGGAGGATGGGGTGGTACCTGAGGACTGGAGGAGGGCAGATGTGATTCCTCTTCACAAAAGTGGGAGCAGGACAGAGGCAGAAAACTACAGACCAGTTAGTCTGACCTCAGTGGTAGGGAAAATGATGGAATCACTTCTGAAGGAAAGAACTGTTGAGTACTTAGAGGCCAGTGGGGCACAGGACCCAAGGCAACATGGATTCACGATGGCAAGGTCATGTCAGATGAATCTAATAGATTTCTTTGACTGGGTGACCAAAGTAGTAGACCAGGGAGGGGCTGTGGACATGGCCTACCTAGATATTAGCAAGGCATTTGATACAGTCCCACACAAAAGATTAATACACAAGTTAGCCAGCCTTGGAGTGGGTCCCAAGGTGGTAGCCTGGATAAAAAATTGGCTAGACAACAAGGCTAAAAGGGTAGTAGTAAATGGGTACACAGTGAAGAAAGGAGGTTACTAGCGGGTACGCGGGGTTCAGTACTGGAATGGTCCTTTTTAATGTCTTTATAAGTGACATTGCAGAGGAACTGGAAGGAAAAATATGTCTCTTTGCAGACGACACAAAGATCTGCAACAGGGTTGATACAAAAAAGGAGTGGAAAGGATGAGAAGGGACATGGCAAGGTTGGAGGAATGGTCAAATGTATGGCAGCTCAGATTCAATGCAAAGAAGTGAAAGGTAATGCACTTGGGGAAACAAAAATCCAGAGGAAGAGTACACAATGGGGGGCAAGATACTGACAACAGTAAAAATGGAAAGGGACCTGGGGGTAATTATATCAGATGACCTAAAGGTGGGCAAGCAATGTGAGAAGGCAGTAAGGAAGGCTGGGGGGATACTGGGTTGCATAGGTACAGGCATCAATAGTAGAAAACAGGAAGTTGTTATCCCTCTGTACAGACAGTTGGTGAGACCCCATCTGGAGTACTGTGTGCAGTTCTGGAGACCCCATCTCCCAAAGACATAGACAGAGTGGAGGCTGTCCAGAGGAGGGCAACCAAAATGGTGCAGGGTCTGCACCAGAAGACATATGAAGAAAGACTAAAGGAGCTTAATATGTATACCCTTGAGGAAAGAAGGGAGGGACACGATAGAAACTTTCAAGTACCTCAAGGGAATCAACAAAGTCCAAGAGGGTAGCATCTTTCAGAAAAAGAGATGTGCAAGAACAAGGGGGCACAATTTGAAGACAGAGGGGGGACGGCTCAGAGGTAATGTGAAGAAGTATTTTTTCACAGAGAGGGTTGTGGATGCATGGAACAGCCTCCCTGAGGAGGTCGTGGAGTCAAGAACAGTGGGTGAATTCAAGAATGCATGGGACAGACATAAGGTAGTCCTAGTGGAGGGTAGGAGGAAGTAAGCTGCAGATCCTAGTTAACCAACAGCTTATCTGTTAGGTAGGAAAACGGGCAGACTAGGTGGGCCAAGCGGTCCTTCTGCCATCAAATTCTATGTTTCTATGTTTCTATAACCTCCTCAAGAAATGGGTTGAAAAAATGCCAACAGCTGCTTTGCTAGTTTTACAAGAAACTGATAAAGAAAATATTGATGTAGCTTATGATAGACTGGAACAAACTGTAACTGCTGATACTGTAAAAGTGAATGTTTCCTTAACCCCCAAACTGCAGAAATTCGTAATGTGTTAAAGACATTTAACAGTACTTTTACCACAGTACCAGGCTGAACAAAAGGGGTCGAGCACGTAATAGTGCCAAGGAATGCTCGCCCTATTAGGCAAAAGACACATAGGTTACCAGAGGGGTTGAGAGCTGACGTGGTTAAGAAAATACAAAAAAATGAAAGAATTAGGTTTCCTAGAAAAGTCAAGGAGTGCTTGGTCATCTCCAGTGGTAACTGCAAACAAAAAAGAAGGCGGTGTTAGAATCTGCCTTGAATTTAGGAAACTTGAGTGTCAGAATTTGACAGTTATCCTATGCGCAGAATAGATGATTTGGTGGACAGAATGGGGAGTGCCAAGTATATCAGTACCCTTGATCTCACCAAGGGTTACTGGCAAATTCCCCTAGCTAAAGAATCCAGAGACAAAATTGCTTTTGCCACTCCTGTTGGATTCTATCAGTTCACCACCTTTGTTCACCATTTTGTCTACATGGTGCGCCTGCTACATTACAGCATACATGGATATAATGTTATCCTCTTACACTTGTTATTGTGCTGCATACCTGGATGATGTTGTGGTGTACAGTCCAGACTGGAAAAGCCATCTGGAAGACCTAGGAGCAGTAATCCGAGCTATCAAAAATGCAGGTCTGATTATTAATCTTACCAAATGTGCATTGGGCATGCAGGAAACCAGATATTTGGGATATGTGTTGGGAAATGGAGATCTTAAGCCAGAAATTTCTAAAATAGAAGCTGTAGCTAACAGCCCTGTCCCTAAAACAAAGAAACATGTCAGGTCATTTTTAGGGCTGGCTGGTTATTATCGGAGATTTGTTCCCAACTTTGCTGAGTTAGCTACTTCCCTCACTGAACTCATGAAAAAATGGTACTTAAATAATGTGAAATAGACCCCAGACTGTGATGAAGCTTTTCAAGCCACTAAGGCTGCATTATGTTCAGCCCCTGTTTTAAGAAGCCCAGACTTTGAGAAACCAGTTTTGACACAAACAGGTGCATCAGAGGTAGGCCTAGGTACAGTCCGAAGTCAGCATCTAGATTGGAAAGAACATCCTATTCTATACATAAGTAGGAAGTTGCATGACAGAGAGAAAAGGTACTCCACCACTGAAAATGAATGTTTAGCAGCAAAGTGGACCATGGAGTCCCTGAAGTTTTATTTGCTAGGAACTGACTTTGTACTTATAACAGATCACAATCCTCTCTGTTGGCTTAACCAAATGACAGATAACAATTGCAGAATCACAAGGTGGTAACTGGCACTACAGCCATTTAAATTCAAGGTGATACACACATCTGGTAAAGAGAATAGCAATGCTGATTTTCTGTCAAGATATGGATCAGGAATTGAGGGTTCTGAAGGATGAAAAACAAACGTATCAGTTTAAACTTTACTGTTTGCTGTACTGTTATAGAAAAAAAGGATACTACACATGTGCTTAATTTCTGAAAGTTAGAAGCTAATGTTAGAGAATTAATAGAAAGTTTTGGAAACCTGTTTGATAAAACAGGTTCCCTCTTGAAGGGAGTGTATGTGACAGGGTTGACTAGGACCCTGTCCCAGTTGTTATGGACAGTTTGAATGCAGGGATCTGTTCTGTTCTTTCCTTTCCTGTCTCTTGCCTGTCTGTCTGGTAGTGCAGCCAAATTTTCCTGTGAGACCTAGGATTTGATCACCCCGACAGTCTCGCAATTCTCTGCCTCTCACTGTCTCTCAGTCTTCCCTTGCTGTTTCTCTTTTCCTCCCTTGCATATCTGCTGGTATAAAAATATATGCAGATCATTAGGTGGAAATGTAACTGATAGTGGGATCCCTTTGTTTAGAAATTATATAGTGTTACTGTTGAAATGTATATTAATTTATACAGTAGTTGGAGATGATTACAAAAAGCTATTGGGAGCTGAAGGGGTTAACATGAGAGAAGTTTTTACACCCTTTTTCAGAAGCTATGGAGAAGGGGCATCAGTTCTGGGACATTGTGTTCTTGCTGCACCTGCCTGAAACATACAAGAACATTTTAGAAAAAACAGGATGCATGTTAAGAAGGAGGGTATCAAAGACTTAATAAGAGAGAGAGAGAGAGAGAGAGAGCTGCAATGTTTTGGGGGACACACAGAGACTGAAGGAAAACTCAGATGGATCGAAATTCTGCTTTTGTAAATAGTTATTCTGAACAATTTAATTTTTTTATGTTATTGCTAGCACTAATAAACAGTTTCTGTGAATTCTACAACTGCTCCTGGTTTTTCCTATGCTTCCTGACCTGTGCCTCGATGACAGGAAGTGCAGGGCTCAGAGAGCCCTGTGCTCCCACTATATACTATGAAGTGAGGGGAGTGCAGGATCCAGAGGGCCCTGCGCTCACACCAGATAAGTGTAAGGTTACACTTTCTCAAAAAGTAAGGAAATTAATTGCAAAAAAACTTTAACTCATCAGTTAGGGTTCATACCAAACCCTACCACCACACCCCCTGACCAATAGGTGTGGGAGTGTGCCTTGGGGTTATCGGTCCTAATGTTCACCCCATTCCATATGTAAGGAAACTGACATGGTATAACACAGGAGAATGGGGTGAGCGTCAGGGTCTGTGACCCCGAGACACACCCCAACACCTGTTGGTCTGTGGATGGTGGGGTGGTAGGGTTTGCTGGGGGTGGAGTGTTAGGGTTTGAACCCTAACACCACATTTCCATACTTCTGTCACTTTAATATGAACCATAACTGATGCATTAACAAAGTTTTTGCAATGAATATATATGTATATATACATACATATTGTGTGTGTGTGTGTGTGTATATATATATATATATATATATATATATATATATATATATTTAACAATGAGTGGAAGGGACTAGAGGGATTGGGGCTAAGAAGGATCCCCTTGAATCTCTCATTTTTAAAACATTTTTTTGAGGGTCACAATAGTGGACACAAGAAAGGAACAAGGTCCCTCATAGTGGTTTGCCCCATGTGCCTTAGTCTTTTTTTTTTTTTAAGGAAAGCCTAAAAAGTGAGGCAAAGGTGAGAAAAAAGAGACAAAGATTGTGCAGGGGAAGGTGGGTGACTGCAGTAATGAATGGTGAAGATTTTCTGGAAGATCAAGAATTATGGTGAGTATGTAATTTTCTTTTCTTTTTTTATTTCCTTTTTATTAAGAGGGACATGATAGACGGCATTGTATACATATACAGGAAAATAATACCCCGGCTTAATAAAAATACATAGCTGTAAATCACCAATAGTCCTGTATAATTAAAAAATGGATGATCCTGATCTTGGCGGATAGGTGCAGTGGATTTAAATACACTGTGGAAGAAAAATAAAAAATAAGCTCATGTTGGATCCCACAGATGATCACGGTCTGCTGCCCCGATTTTTATATTTTTAGACTTTAATAAGGGCCTTCCCGCTAGAATGGAAAAAAAAAATCTCATGCTTGCTGCTCCTTCCATTCCCCCAAGCCATTCATCCCTACCTAAGGTACAAACTCTTGGTCATGTTGTGCCATACAGAAGGCTCACGGTTGCCATTTCTCTCTAAATAGGGTATGTTTATCATGTAGGTCAGCAGTGAGGCCTTGTAGCTTATACAGGTATATATCTAGAACAATATGACGCCAGTCTGAGACTGTGGGGATGGTAGTGGACATCCACCTCCTAGTTATGGCTTTTGCTGCTAAAACATGCAAAGATAGCATTGTACAATGCCACAAAGGTCTGTGTGGAGGGTAAACAGATAGCACCATCTCTGCCGTAAGATCCATCCGCTCCCCCAGACAGTCCCATAACTCCTCCTGGAGAGTACACCAATATGGTGTTAATTTTGGACAAGGCCAAAAAATATGACCCAAATCTGCTATCTTACAATTGCAGTTGCGCCAGCATTTGCCATATGACACTGGGAGATATTTAACTAGAAACGTAGGGGAGTGGAAAAACTTGAGATGACATTTCCATGCAAACTCCCTCCAAACATTTGAAGAGGTTATTTTAATGGCAGTGAGGAAGGAGTCCTGCCAGAATGAGAAAGGGATCTCTAGTTCCAAATCTTTATTCCAACTATCAAGTACTGAGCCTGAGGTGTCCCCTAAATGTTCCCTGAGTATTTTATAAAGGTGGCCTAATAGGTGTTCCCAGGGGTGACCCAACAGCGTCTCTTTTAATAAAGCCCAGTTAACTGGTATAGGGGTAGGTAAATTAGTGGTTACCTCTCTTTGACGTAAAATATAAGTTTTACCTTGAAGATAATGGACGGCATCTCTCTCAGGTAGATCACGTTTCCCTCATAGAACATCAAAAGATGCTATCCCAATATTAGTGAGGAATTGGTAGAAATAATTTAGCACAACCCTCCTCCAAGAGGCAACGGTCAAGTCGAATGTTACTGGGTGGAAATTATCGTCCTCTGATATTAGTGTAAAGTAAAGAAATATCTCTCTTAAGACCCTTTTTTGTTTCATTTTATACCACAGTTTCAATATTTGGGCTGTATAAGGGGAGAAGTGATGAAGTGGGAGTTATCGCCCCTTAAAGGCAAAAGCTAATTTTGCTATGTCATGTTGGTCATTTATGGAGAATTTTATGTCCTTCCAAGGGGCCAAGATGGATGAAGACAGCCATGAAAACAATATTTTTCAGAAAGGCTGCCATTGCATATTATTTTAAATCGGGTAGGTTTACCCCTCCCTGGGCTGTAGAGAGCTGCAATAAAGAATATCGAACCTTGGGCCTCCCCCCCATATAAAGTTGGAGACTGATCTGTCCCAGGATGAGAAGTAGGAGGAAGAAGGAAAAACAGGGATATTTTGAAATAAGAATAGAAGACTTGGGAGAACATTCATATGAATTGTTTCTACTCTTTGGAAGAATGTAAGATTTAGTTTGCCCCATTTGGACAAGTCCATTTGAATTTGAATAGATAATGGTGCTTGGTTAATTAGCTCTAGATGATCCATATTTACAGGGATATGAATGCTCAAATATTTAATTTTAGTACAGTGCCATATTAAGGGGTAGGTTTTTTTCAAGATTTGGGAGGGTTTAAAATGCAAAAGGAGAACTTCAGTTTTGGAAATACTGAGTTTAAGGTTAGCTATTTCCTCAAATTCCCAGAGGGATTTCCATACAGCTGGAATTGACTGCTCTGGGGAAAGGGCAGTAAGAAGAATATCATTAGCAAATAAGGAGACTTTATAGGACCTTTGTCCCAATGGGGCTCCTTCAATTCGATCATTCATTCTTAGTGCAGTTGCTAAGGGCTCCATATACAGAGCACTAATAGTGGAGAGAGGTAACATCCTTGTCTTGTGCCTCGTTGTAACTGCATTGGGGAAGAGGGGGCACCATTAATACGGATGTAGGCTTGTGGTTGGGAGCAAATATTTTTTATCCAGTTCAAAAATGAATTGGGGAATCAGAACTCTAACAGGGTGTCCCACAGAAAATCCCACAACACCCTGTCAAAAGCTTTCTCAGCATCAAGACTTAAAAGAGTGGTTGGGATTTGTCTAGTATGGATATATTCTAATAATAACAAGATGCGACAAATATATAGTCTGCAGTGCTTCGCTGTTTAATAAAGCCTGATCAGGATGAATAAGTGTGGGAAGAAGGGATTCTAGTCTTGTTGCACAGATGGCCATGTAGATTTTATAGTCAACATTTAGTATAGAGATAGGGCAATAAGAAGGAGTAAGGGAAAAGTGTTTTTCAGGTTTGGGAAGTGGCGAGATAACTGCATTATCCCATGAGAGAGGTGGGCTCTCCCCATCTGCTACCACCCTAAACGTGGGCAGAAGAACCAGGAGTAACTGCCCTACAAACTTCTTGTACCATTCTGACATAAAACCATCCACACCAGGACATTTTAACAGCTTTAATGTCTTTACCTGGTTCAGGACTTCCATTGTCCCTATAGGGGCTTTTAGAACCACTTGTTGGTTTTCTGAGAGCTTAGGAAGAGATATATAAGCATTAATCCCCGACAGAGGAGGGCTCTACCGGAGGATTAATGCCCAGGTGGGGAAGGTTGGTGCACGACGCTGCAGGCAGAGTGCTTCCAGCCACCCACGGCATTAATCCACCGGTAGAGCCCGACTCTGGAGGGGATTACTGCGCTTGTAACTAGGCAAGTGCAACGGAAGTCTTTTTAAGATTACATTTTAACTCACAACCACATACAAATTCAGAGCATCAGTAATTCTACTGGAGAAACGATGGTACAGGGTCTTGCTTTTGAAGCGCTGCATATGTATTGCTGTGCGCGTGCACATTCAACACTTCAAATATATTTATGTAGTGTGGAGTAATTCTAAACAAATGTGAAGATAACATTGCCGTCTGACAGAAACACACGATGATTTCTTTTTCCCATTCTCAGCAACAGTTTTAATGCACTCGCCTTCGTTGTTACAGCACCGACATACATGAAAGTGCTGCATTCTGGGAGACATGTATTTTTTCTGTACTGCCCACAAAATGTGCCAACATTGCTTTATTGTCCTCTCTGACACTGATTTCATGCTGACTGGTTCATTTCAATAACCGTCATCGCTCGTACTCAGTTATGGTGTCCTCAGCTCCAAGGCACCTCTTCGTCCTCCAGGCATTTTTCTCACTGCTTTACTCATGCCAGTCACCACGCTTGTCTCCGAAGTGCCCCGAGCTACTAGGTTAGTCCATGGCATCCTGAGAATGATGGTCTCAATCATCGATCAGTGGCGCCATCTACAGGCATGGATACATAGCAACACAACCGTGTCTCTCTGTCTGCAAGCCTTTCTAAGCGCGCTACCAATATTCTGTTTCATCTCAGTACTGCTCATGTAAAGGTGGCTTGTAGAGGTACTGCAACAGCGGGCTCTACTGCTGCATTAATACCTGCTACATATTGGTCACCTGTTCCTTTCTGACCAGTCGCACAGCTCACTTTCACACAACTTTTTTTTGCCATGTTACAATCGGCTCTACTTTGTGCCTGACTGAGTGTGTGTGTGTGGGGGGAGTATAAGGATTGGTAATATGAAAAAAAGGCTGCACAAATATGTTCCTCTTTATATGTAATATGGCTAGGACCTGAGTGTTTTATTTTTAAAATTGTTGCTGCTTGTTTTCGTGCTCTAAGTCTACAAGCTAAGAGCCTGGAACCCTTAGCGCCCCCTTCATAGTTAGAATGTTTTAAATAGCTTAGGGTTCGAAGAATTCTATAATCCAATATTTTCTGGATCTCCTCTTTTGTGTCTCTTATTTTCCACTGCAATTCCCTATCTTCTTCTCTACTCAGGAGTCGAAAGGAATGAAGTTGGTCCAAGAGAAAGCTGTATGAAACATCTAGTTTTCTCTTTTTGTGGGAGGCATAAGCAATAATCTCACCCCTTATTATCGCTGTCAATGTGTCCCACTGTATAGGGTCTGAGATGTTTGAAGTAAGATTATCTTGTATAGCTTGTGGTATGCGCTTCCGCTTGTATTCCATATACTCTGGGTCACGCAGTAAAGAAGGGTTAAAGCACCAGAGTTTTAATTTTTGGGGTTTCCCCAGATCCATTTTTAATATTAGTGGATGGCGGTCTGATAATAGGCGGGATATTATAACTTATGTCCTGGACCAAAGTGAGGTGTTCGCAGGTAGTAAAAAAGTAATCCAGCCCGGAATAAGTCCGATGACACCCCGAATAAAAGTGTAGCCAAGTGAAGAAGGAAATTATCTCCTCCACACATCCTCTATTCCTAAATGCGCTAGGTTGCCCTTCAAGAAAATTATCCCCGCATTAGAAGCTCCGTAAACTTGTGGATCAGAAGAGTCTAGATGCGCAGCAAGGGCGATATTAAAATCTCATCCCATTATTAACATACCTTGTAGTCTGTCCATTACTTTTTGTATGAAAAAGCGTACAGCAAGAAGGGCAGATTGGGGTGGCAAATAAGCATTAACTAAAGTCACTCTTTGAGAATGAAGGATCCCCCTTATTGTTACAAATCTGCCCAGAGTATCTTTATAAATTTCTTGAATCTCTAGAGGAGAGTAAAAATTTACTAATATGGCCATCCCTCTTCTGCGTCCACTTGAATGAGAGGATGCAATAACTTAATATCATTGCCCCCACTGTAATTTCTGATGTTCCCCTTCAGGTGAGTATGTAATTTTCATACCTTCCAGGAATCAGTCTTCACCATTCATTACTGGTGGGTCCGAGTGTCAAGCTTACCACCAAGAGCAGTGTAGCAAATCCTGAGAGAAATGACTGTTCCTTGATCCTTCTGTGGGGGAAAACACAGAGAGGTGGGGGCCCCTTATGGGCCTGATGAAGCTCAAGACTGGTCAGGGACAGGCAGAGGCTCCCCTGACCTAGGAGCAGGAATTCACTCCAATGAGCTCATGCCTGGCCCTGTGTGAGTAGAACTGGGCCCCCTGGAAGTGTGAGGCAAATAATCACTCTAGGCAGGGCCAAAGGTGACAATCTGGAGAGAGAATGCAATTCCCATTAACCTGGAGGATACCTCATTGGCATTGTAGGATGCTCTTACATGGCATCTCGCAAGCTCCAGGCCCTGCACAGAAAGGTGTATGACTTGTCTGGTTTGCTCACAGTCTGGCAAGAATGCCAGGAGCTGTCCCAGCACAGTCCACAGGTGCCTGCCATAGAATTCCTGGTGTACTTGATGTGCAGAGATGCACAGCATGGTGCACACTGCTGAGAAGACTCTTCGACCCCAAACATCAAACTTAGCAGAGTCCAACTCTGGGGGACAGTCATGCACTGAGTGCCTATACCCAGAGAGGGTGTCCAGGAGCTGGACCCCAATCCCAGAAGTGGGGTATGGCACTGCTCCTGGAGACCAGAGAGCTGAGTAATACTTGCACTGGACACCCCTTGGGGCCGAAGAGGGGGCAGAGGGATGTAGCCAGACATCTCTTGATGCCTCCGCAAAAGGCATGGGCCACGAAGGTAGGATTGCATAGTCATGACTGTACTCCTTAAAGAAGGACAGAGTCATATGTGCAGGACTGCAGCCAGAGAAATGGGACAGTTGCAGCTCACTCTACTGTACTCGGTGTCAGAGGAAAGATGGAGGGGAAGAGTCCTCCTTCCTCAGAGGAGGAAGATGAAAATGAGGAGATGTTGGACTTGGGGGGCGGTGGTGCCGGGGACTCAGGCTGGAGAATAGCCTGGTCCAGTGCCCTCAGGTAAGCTGGGAAGGCACGCACTGAAGCCCTGAACTGTTCCCAGATCACCGGCCCCACAGGATCTGAAATGCCCAGGAGAACAGGAGTGGTAGGCAGAGGAGGGTGAGGAGGTCCTCTGCCAGGGCTATGAGAGCAAACAGGGGACCTCACCCGAGGTTAGGGACTGAGCAACTTGTCCACCTGTGAACACCCAACCATAGAGGGGCGGTCAAGGAGGTGCCCTTGGGGGAACCCCCAGGTGGGGAGATTGGAGGCACAGAGGTCCCACAGGGTATCCCTATCCCCACCTACCACAGGCCCAGATGGTTCTGGGGAAGCCAAAGGACCCGAGTCAACACTCCGACTCCTGCCAGAGCCACTAGCAACTCTGACCATGGAGTGCAGCATCAACTTGGACCTACCAGCCCCCACCTTACTGGAATGGACTCTGCCCTTTGGGCTACGCGTAAGGACAGCACCACTGGCAAGGGCCTGAGCTAAGGGGGAGTCAGTGCTGCAAGTGGCAATGAAATTCCCCTTGGCATCACAAAAAGCACCAGAGTTAGATTCAGTACTGGTGATGGCACTGAAACCCAACCCGGCACAGAGGGCAGTACTGGAACCCAAACCAGTATTGTGCCTGCCGCTGACCTCTCCCTCAGTGATGGAAATGGCACCAGGACTATCTGCAGTGCTGCTGGTGGCACCATGAGACAGGAGAGAGGCAGCACTGCAGCCAGCAACAGGCAGTGAAGCACCCAGGCATGACGACGCAGATGCCAAAGGCCTAGGACTAAGCTCAGAAAGGTCTCTTTCCTCACCAGAGCCTGAAAGCCAGTCAGGATCATCCTGGTCCCCATCCCCTGGGTCATCCGACTGCTCAGGGAATGAGATCCAGAAGATCTCCACTGGCTCTAGAGACCTTCCCTCTCCTAGTGCCACAAGCAGCATCAGGAGGTGGCCCGGCTATTTGGGCAGTGCCACTCTGCTCACTGTCACCAGCCTCAATGTCAGGAGCAGAAGCGGTGCTGGACCGCGTCCACAAGGATCCCATCAGTGTAGTCCCAGTGTATAGCTGCAACTTTGTCACAGGGGGCGTCCAGACCCTTGAAAGGGTCGTGGACTGGGAGGGGTGCACAACCACTCCCTTGGAGGGGGCCGTCTGTCCCAAAGACCCCACTCCCAGGCTCTCCATCTCGGTGAGACGAGGACAAAAAGAGGCTTGGTCTCCCTCAGTATCTGTAGTACTGGGGAGGGGCTCGGGAAGAGCCCAGGGACCTTACCTTGGAGTCCCGAATGCGACATCTGCCTCCAAGCAGATCCAAAAAGTGCAGAGGCCTATAGAGAAGCAGGTGTTTCAGTGGTTCATATCATGTTCTGTTCCAAGGCAGGTCCAGTAGCAGTGATGCCAGTACAAGATGGACATATTTCTCCCATGGGGCACTGACATATGGTGGGAGACTCTGTATTCTTGCTTGAGTTCTTCTTGAGTTTCTTAGACCCCTGAGACCTAGACGTGACTGACTACGGAAAAGAGTAAAGAAAATCAGCAAAAAAACAGGGCTCGGCGCCATAAAAAGAGACAGAGGAGAAAAGTGGCGATGAAAGATGCTGAAATAAGAGTTAGGGCATCAAGCAAGCAGCGACAAATAGAACAAGGCCAAGTTGCGCAGTTGGAAATGGCAAACATTCCTATGGAGTGTTACACAGATGGAAGGAAGAACAGAATTGAAGAAGGCAGGGGGCTGGTGTCAGTTACTGGCCAGCCCGCAAGCGCCACGTCATGCGTTTGCCTCGTGGGCAGTGCCTTCCTCAACAGTCAGTGTTCTACCTCTAAAGCTTTACAGGTGTACACGCCCACGGGATTCCAGTGCCTCTGGCACAGACTCACCAGTAATGAATGGTGAAGATCGATTCTTGGAAGATCAAGTCCCTAAGATTTTAGCTGGCAATAATAGAGGGGAAGTCTCCCCTGCTACAGCATGGGACACATTGAAATCAGTCATATGGGGTACTTTTATTGAATATTATTCTCAACAGAAGTGGTTAAGGGAGCAGAAATATAATCTGCAGGAAAAACTAACTACATTATAAGTCGTTATATATCCTAGGGGGCAAAGCAGTGACTTCACTATACGGCCCAGACTGAAAGAGAGCTACAGCTTCTTACGGGCCCCAAAAAAACTGAAGAAGACTTGTTTTATATTAAACATTATTATGAGTGGGACACTCAGGGGGCTTGCAGACTGGCTTGACAGCTCTCAGCCCAGAAAAAACAGATCTGTATTTTGCAAATGCAGGACTCGGACAATGGACAGCTTATTCGGAATCACGGCCAGATTCATCAGATTTTAGCAGATTATTTTTTTTCCTTTACTTACTATTTCTATGCCTCCTCTCTCTCTAAGTCTGTCCCTTTCCTCGCGGTCCTCAATGCACTGTTGCAGGCTGGGCTGGGAGGAATACATGATTCAAACCCCATGAGTGCTCTGCTCCCGGAATCCTTCTAGAGCCGGATGCCCCCCTCAGGGTGGGGCAGAGGATCTTCTAATCCCTCCGAACTTCAGTGGAAAGCAGACACCTGGAGCTGCTCTGCGGATCCCACACGGTCACCGGCGCCAAGACCCATCTCCTGGCACTGGCGTTGGGCATTTTCCTGTTTTTCTTGATCCCACCCCTGCAGGCATCGGCATGCAAAGAGAGCCAACAAGATGAAGGCATGCAGAGACGTGCCTTCGCTCCAGGCTCTTGGCTGACGCCTGCCCCTCCCCATGCTGCTGCATCCTCGACTGCACCCCCACCTGTGGTCACCCAGGTGGTGTAGCAGGGTTTTAAATAATTGATTAGCAGTTTTTTTCTTGGGACAGTGCTAACTGTACAGAAAGTATTTATATAGGTTTTCTAGAAGTGTTATGTTTGTTAAACACAGTGAGGCAAGTGCTATGCATTTTCACAATGTTTTAGCACTTTTATGACCAAAATGCTAATCAATTTTTGGAGTTAAATAAAACCCTGTGTAGCAATGAGGACTGCAACCCATCCTCCCTGGAGAAGGAGAGCAGCCCTGTGGGCGCGCAATCCTTCTCCCTCTGGCCAGCCCTCCAGCAACCCAGGCTCACTACCGAACCCGGGTTGCTGGCGTTGTGAGCAGTAGCTCTACTGCTGCACCAGCAGGCCAGCTTTTAGCAGATTATTATGCCAGACTGTACTCACAGGATGTCCCTCTGGATGGGGTGGCTGTGGCGCAGTTTTCAGAAAAACGGTGACTCACCAGTGATGCAGACCCACCTGCTATCTCCCCTTTCTGCAGATGAAGTTCTAGAGCGAATTAAATCTCTTAAAACAGCAACATATCTGAGCCTGGATGGGATACCAGCAGAATTAAAGAAATTTCATGAGATATTTTTGCTCGTTTTACATCGCACCTTTACCCACATTAAAGAGGAAGGCCCTATTCCCCCATCTTGGAGGCATGCATTTATATCGGCGTTGTTAAACCAGGGAAGGATCCTGCCAGTCCTCCTTCCTACAGACCAAAATTTACATTAAATACTGATTATAAGTTAGTCACTGGTCCATGGGCCAGGAGGCCAGATGGTATTTTACCAGGTCTCATAGACAGGGATCAAGCAGGGTTTACATGTAAGCGGCAAAAACATGACAATATCTGCAGCACCTTTCTTCTGATAGATTATGAAGCACAGGGCTCTGTCCTTTTAGTAGTGTTAAGCCTGGATGACAAAACGGCATTTGACAGAGTGTCCTGGCCTTTTCTCTGAGTCACCCTGTCCAAAATGGCCTTCCCATAGGAACTGCTTCAGATCTTGCAGGCTTTTTTTGCTGATTCACAGGCGTACATCCAAGTTAATGGAGCTGTGACTGCCCCTATAACCTTGTCAAGGAGTACCAGACAGGGTGTTACCGCTTCCCACTGTTATTTGCATTTTATATACGAACATATGAAACTTGCCAGCAGAAAGAAAAAATTACTCACCTTAGTAATGTTGTTTCTTCTAATGGAGTCTTGCTATATTATGACATATGCAGTGAGTCCCAATCTTCGAACTGCTCTGGAGGTGAAAGAGTTAACTTTCCATGCCAGGCATGGAACCTTGATCGCGAGCTCGGTTGAAAACTCTGTCTGTTGTTGCTCAAACTCAAACTGTCAGATCTTTACGAGCAAAACTCACTAAGGTTCTGTGTGGAAGCCGTAAACCTACACTAGCCCACTGGCTACTAACTACAAGAACACATTTTTTCTTGATCCCAAAACAAAGACTCAAGTCAGGGGAATCAAGAAAGAAAAATTAAAACATAACACCCAAGCACCCTAAAAGAAAGGGTGAAAAATAAAGTGGGCATCTACGAAGTGCCAACATTGCACTGCCCACCCACATCCCAAAAGTAGAGGTTCTGAGAGGGGCAGGCCGGGAGGGAGGTCATAATATAGCAAGACTCCATTAGAAGAAACAACATTACTAAGGTGAGTAATTTTTTCTTCAAACAGCATGAAGTCTTGCTATATTATGACATATGCAGATTACACAGCAGTACCTCCATGCAGGAGGGACAGAACCTACTTAGGAAATAGGTTCTGAAGCACAGCTGTGCCAAATCGAGCATCACTCCTAGCCTGGATGTCCAGGGAGTAATGCTTAGTAAAAGTGTGAACTGTTTTCCAGGTAGCTGCTTAACATATCTCTAGGATAGGGATGCCCCTGGCAGCAGCCAGAGATGCACTGCACCTCTGGTAGAGTGAGCCCTCAGGCCTGAGGGAGGAACCTTACCCAGTTTTTCATAGCAAAACTGGATACAAGAGACAATCCACCTGGCAATGGATCTTTTAGTGGCAGGTTTTCCTTTACCAACCTCACAAGTGAGGAACAATTGGAGGGAGTCCAACCTGTGACCCTTGGTACGTTCTATGTAGTAACTAAGGGCTCTTTTGACATCTAAACTGTGCAATCTCCTCTCGCCAGAGGAGGAATGGTCAGTGAAGTACACAGGAAGGGACACGGATTGATTAAGGTGGAAGTCTGAAACCACCTAAGGCAAAAACTTTCTGTTAGTCCTGAGGACCACCTTATCTCTGTGAAAGGAGATAAAATCAGGCTCCACTGACAGTGCTTGCAATTCACTTATGCGCCTGGCAGAAGTGATGGCTACCAAAAACAGTTTTCCAAGTCACGTACTTAAGCTCTGCTGAAGACAGTGGCTCAAAAGGGGGTTGCATAAGCTGGGCAATGCAAATATTAAGATCCCAAGCAGGGGTAGGGTCCCTGAATGGAGGGTTGGTGTGAAGCAACCCCTTGAAAAACTTGGAGAATACAGGGTGAGCTGAAAAAGAAGAAGGTTTACCTGCTGATAAGAAAGCAGACACAGCTGCCAGGTGCACTTTTAGAGTAGCTGGTCTCAGCCCCAAAGAATTCAAATGCACCAAATAATCCAGGATTGTGGGCAAGTCAGCAGATTCTGGGGAATATAGCTATGAGCACCATATGGAAAATCTCTTCCATTTGGAATTATAAGTAGCCCTGGTGGAAGGCTTCCTAGAGGCCTTCAAGATATCCAATACACCTTGGGAGAGGTGTAGGTCAGCAAACTCTAACTCTTCAAGAGCCAGGCCTTGAGATTGAGAGATTTGAGGTTCGGATACCAAACTCTCCCTGGGCACAGGTTAACAGGTTGTGATTCCTGGGAAGACACAGGGAAGGTGGACTGCTAAGGACATGAGGAGTGGGTACCAGGGCTGTCTGGCCCAATCTGGAGCAATCAGGATCATCTTGCAGGGTTGAGATCTGATTTTGACTAGACTTTGAACAGAAGAGGAAGGGAAAAGCATAGAAACTTGCTTCCCAACTGAGAAGGAAGGCATCCAGAGGACTGAGCCCAACACTGGGGGCCTGCAGCAAAAAAAGGAAGTTGGTGATTGTCTGGGGCTGCAAAGAGATCTATCTGCGGGGTGCCCCATCTGGCAAATACTACCTCTAGTACTAGGGGATCCAGTGCCCATTCGTGATGGCCCTGGGAAATCCTGCTGAGAGCATCTGTCAGGACATTGTTCTTGCCTGGGAGGTGAACTGCCGTAAGGGAGGTGTTCAGGGAATAAGTCAGAGACCACAACTTCATTGCTTCGGTGCACAAGGCCGTAGACCAAGTGCCTCCTTGCTTGTTGATGTACCACATTGTAGTGGTGTTGTCTGTTCTGACCTGTACAACTTTGTTCTGAACAGATGTGGAAAAAACTTGAAGTGCTAGAAAACTGCTCTGAGTTCCAACAGACTGATGTGGAGCAGAGATTCCTGTGGGGACCACAATCCCTGGGTAGTGAGGTCGCCCATGTGAGCTCCCCACCCCAAGAGGGATGCATCTGTAGTAAGGATTAAGGAGTGAGACTGGGGGTGAAGGGGACCCCCTGTCTCAGATTGCTCTGGTCCTGCCACCACTGAAGGGCCTGGATCAGAGTTCGAGTCACTGGGATCAATTTGGTTAGAGGGTCTCTCCTTTGAGACCAAAAGGCTCTCAAATGGAACTGGACGTCCCTCATCTGAAATCTTGCTCCCTGCACTACTGCTGTAGAAGCAGCCATATGCACCAGGAGCTGTAGAAAATGCCTTGCTGGTCAAGAGACCTGCAGGGTGAAAGAGGAGGCCAGAGAGATCAGGGTCCTTGCTCTTTCCAGAGGAAGGAAGGCTCTGGCCTCTTTTGTGTTCAGTTCTGCGCCTATGAAGGTGAGAAGCTGGACAGGCTCTAGAACTGACTTTGGAAGACTGAGAAGGAAACCTAGAGATGTGAGCAGTTGCTGAGTTACCTGAAGGTGTAGTTTGACCTGGTCTGGAGACTGGTCTACTATGAGCCAGTTGTCCAGATAGGGAAAGATGGCAATCTTTTGCCTTCTTAAGTGGGCAACTGCTACTGCCAGGCATTTTGTGAATATCCTCGGGGCCGAGGTGAGGCTGAAGGGCATTGCTCTGAACTGGTATTGGCCTGAGGGCAGTTCGAATCTGAGGTACTTTCGATGGGAGCTTCTGATAAGAACATGGAAGTAGGCATCCTTGAGGTCCAGGGAGGCTAGCCAGTCCCCTGGCCTTAGAGAGGGTAAAATAATTCCCAGAGTCACCATTTTGAATTCTGGTTTTAAAAGGTGCTTGTGTAACCCCCCTGCAAATGGGGGTTCCCAAAAGACTTCCAGGAGCTTGCTTGAATGCTCCAAGCCTGAATGGTGTTTGGCGTTTAAGCCATTTATCTGTGAGTGTTTTTAGAGCCTCTGGTACTGTCTCTTAAGAGCTGTCTGCTTGCAGACATAATTAGTTGTATGGGGACTGTGTGTTTCTTTGCTTGAGTACCACTCGAGCTGCTGCTAATTCACTCCATTTTGCAGTCACTAGAGTGCAAAGGAACCTATCTGAAAAGGCGTAACTGTTTGCCGAAATCATTTAGAGTAATAATGAAAATACAGTTTGTCTAACCTGCTTTCTTTGCAGTCAGAACTGTGTTTGCCTAGTTCCCATTCTAGTTTTGAACTGCTGAACTGGACCAATCAGTGTGGGTTAAGGTAGCTCTAAATGGTGCCTTGGACGAATCAGAACTTGGACTCGTAATTTGAGCCAGCCACAAGAGGATTGTATGGGCAGTGACTCTGGGAGATGTAGTTTGGACTTCGGCGCCTTTTTGGACCAACAGGGGAAGTCTATTGTGAGTGACAGCCAATCCAGCCAAGAACTGGGAGGAACTCAAAGGAAGTGCCCGGTTTTGTCTGCTGGAGTTTCAGTTGAGCTCTGGCAGTGAAGAGGGAAGGAGCCCTGTGCTTTTTCGTTGTGCAGTTTTAGTCAGGAAACGTGTGTAAGGCCCTGAGTTCTGGTCTGCAGCTTGTGTAACTGCTTGTTAGGACTGAATCCGTCCTGTGAAGAGAATCAAAGGATATCTGAAGAGTAGAAACCAGGCTCACCCTGTAGAAGACTGGAGAAATTGCTGAATTAGCGCTTGGTCTGTCAGGAACTGAATCTGCTGTGTGTTCTCCGGGTATTGTGCAGTAATTGCGATCGGGATAGAAAGCAGCCTGCCTGGTATCATACTTTCTGTTTACCATATAAATGTGTGAAGAGGCTTGTGTACCTCAAGTGAATCCTGCTGCCATTAAAGGACTTTTGCCTGTTACTGTTTACCATATAAATGTGTGAGGAGGCTTGTGTAGCTCAGTGAATCCTGCTGCCATTAAAGGACCTTTGCCTGTTACTGTTTACCATATAAATGTGTGAAGAAGGCTTGTGAAGCTCAAGTGAATCCTGCTGCCATTAAAGGACTTTTGCCTGTTGCAGTTTGTCATATAAATGTGTGAGGAGTCTCGTGGAGCTCAGAGTAGCCCTGCTGACGTTGAAGGACCCTATCTTGTTTGGAGGTCGTGAGTACTAATTCAGGGTCGCTCCTGTTGAATTGCCACATTAAATCAAATGGAATTACTGTACTGCTAGTGTTTAACTAATTTTCTTTTCTCTGTGTGAAAAGGCCCCTACCAGCTGCCACGGTTTGGACTAGCCACTAGGGCTTGGGTACCCAGGGACAGTAACTGGTGAGGATGAGGCTAATGCACAGAGCCATAAATAGATGAGTAAAGTGATAAGCTAATTAACCTGATTCCCCTGTCCTTGTTATATTCCCCTAAATAAATCAGAGCTGCTTGTTTCAGCAAAGTTATACTGCCTGAGGTATTTGTCTATGTTAAAGCATTGTACTGTGATTGTTGCACTGTATCTTATTTTACAGGAGGTCCCAGTGCCTGAACCAGTCCTGGGGTAAGTGTATACTGTGAAGGTAATTCTGATATATTGTGTGGGCCACTAGTGGGAAGAAAGGGGTGCATGCAGTGTCCCAGAGGCTGTGACCAAGTTAGTTTAACTATTGCAAACCCTGACCTCTGGGTGGAGGCACCCGCCATCGGATCCAGGCCCCTCAACCTGTTAGTGGCAAATCAGGCAGGGGTAGTAGCCCCTGGGATAGCGCCATCTAGGGGTTACATCTTGGAGGCTCACCGCTGGGACTGTGTGTCCTCTAGTGGCCATATTTACAAACCACTGTTGAGAAAAAAAAAAATAAATGGGTACCCCGACAGAAGTGGCTGTGCACCGGCTGGTGGAGTGGTGTACTGGGGAGGAGTTCGACCCCCAAAATGCTATTCTTATCCTGGACATCCCCCAGGGTATCAATATGGACACTGTACAGGGAGTACTTTCCAAGGTGGAAGGTTTACAAAACCCTGTGGTGGTGGGTCGGCATGCTAATCTGCTCACCCACACTTTCCTGGCCCTAGTAGAGTTTAAGGATCCCATAGATAGCTCCAAAGTGCCACAGACCATTACCCCAGAGGGAGCCCTCACTGCTTGGAGAGTCATAACTAAGGACAGTAATGACCCGGGGAGGAATGAGCCCCCACCACTATCTGAAACTTTTGAGGAGAAATTTGCTAAATGGTTGCTGGGGAAGGAAAACTGTGGAGGACTTGAAGAAACTATTCTTGCCACCTGGGGTGTTCCTCCCCAACACCTCTCCGCTCCAGTACCGTAATGGTGGCTGACAATGCAGACTCCTATTTCTGCACCTGCCATTAGTCACGACTCTTACGAGGTTGAGGATCTTCTCTGCACACCTCCCACCCCCAAGGGAGGATGACTGGGAGACCTGGATAGACTATGTTGCCCCCCACGTGCTAGAATGGCAATGCTCGGAAGCCAAAAAGCGAAAGAGGGTTAGTGAGAGCCTCCGAGGTCCTGCCCTGGCTACCATCCGTGCTAAACAGGCCACTAACCCTGAAGCGACTGCACAGGCCTATCTTGAGGCCTTGGAGAATGTGTACGGAAGCCCAGATTCTGATGAGGACCTATGGTGGAGAGTAAGAAATGCACAACAGTACCAAGGGGAGTTGTTGTCTGTGTATGTATCTTGGCTGGAAAATTGTTGCAAGAATGCCTCAGAAAGGTAGTTTGCCAGCGACTGAACTGGACCGAACCAGGCTGGACAGGATCCTTAAGTCTGCCCCTTCTCAGAACTGCTGTTGCTTCAGTTCGCCTGGCAAATCGACTGGAATCCCCACCCTCCTATGATGAGTTAATGAGAGAAATTCGAGGAGTTGAAAAAAGGCGACCTCAGGAGGGACCTGCACCAACAGCTGCGCCTCGACCGAGTGACTGAAGGTGACCCATCAAGTGAAGTTCAGGGGCAGAGGTTGGCAGTCAGTGAGTGCTCTGACAAGGAAAAGATATGCCACAATGGGGCGAACTGTTGAGAGAGATCCGGGAATTCAAAAACAGTCCCTTGTAGAGCCACGCCTGCAAGTATGGGCCCTGACCTATATCCGACTGCATCTGCTATGGGGTGAGGTACCCACCATGTGTCTCCTGCTGATAACGGCTCCAAACTCGATTCCTTGACCATGGAAGTGGAGAAACTGACGAGATGTCTCCAAATGCTTATCACCACAGACAGAGATGGCACAGGTTTCCAGTTAGTAATACCCCGCCTGGCTCCCAGTGTGGCGCCTCGGCCAGCTCAAACTCCAGAAAGTATGTTTGCTATAATTGTGGAAAGATGGGCACATGAAAGGGAATCCCGGTCCCCAAAAGACACTGACAAAGTTGCATATAGGCTACAAGGAGAGCTTCAGAGAGAACAAATCAGTGGTTAAGAGGTGCACAAAATTATCCCAGTGAGGGCACCAAAAATGCTAACTCACGTCTTTTTGTGGCAAGGTCAGTTGCCCAGGCCCCCGCTACCGCCTCTCCAGACTGGTCCAGAATAGTGGGTCCCTCCATGGAGACCACTGTAAAGGTGAATGGAGTGTCTACAAGAGCTGTATTAGACAGTGGCTCCCAAGTGACAATTATGTTCCAGGATTGGTATCAGAAGCATTTGTTAGACGTACCCTTACAACCATTAGAAGGACTGCATGTATGGGGGTTAAGTGAGAAGGCCTACCCTATTCCGGTATATCTGAATTTGGCTGTCTTTCCCACCTCCGTGGCTGGAGTGGCGAACAAGTAGAGACCCTAGCCTTAGTGTGTCCCCCACTGGACTGTATGATGGTGTCCCTTTGTTGATTGGAACAAATGCTCATATGTTCGGAAGGCTGGCACAGTTGTGTTATGAAAAACAGGGTCAAAGACTAGTAGAGCTTTAAGAGTTCTGGCTTTAATTAAGAAGGCCTATGAGGCACAGAGAGATGCTGAAAAAATAGAACCAGAGGAACGGTCGGAATTGTATGGAAGAAGGATCCTGAGGTCTCTATCCTGGCGCCAAATGCCAGTGTACCTTACAGGAGAGCTCCGTATCAGAAAGGATGTTAAGAATAAAATATTAATGTTGGATGCACCAGGCGATGGAAAATTGCCAGAGGGACTGCTGGTCAAGCCTGTATTTTGCCGCTAGAGCCCATGCTTATGCCAGAAGGGTAATGGTCCAAGTTCATAATGTGTCTGAAAGAGACATTCGAGTAAATAGAGGTTGCATCCTGGCTAATGTGCATTGTGCAGACACTGCAGTGCTACCCAGCAGCAACAGTTCAAGGAAGAATGACAGAGTAACGCCTGACTTGTTTGATTTCGGCGAATCCCCGCTGCCAGCTGAATGGAAAGTGAGGATCAGTGAGAAGCTTGCCCAGAGAGACCAGGTGTTTTCTTTAAAGGAATGGGATGTAGGATGCGTGCAGGAGCTGAGCACAATATCCGGCTGCATGAGGAAAGACCATTTCGTGAGAGGTCTCGATGCCTGGCACCTGCTGACATAGATGATGTGAGGGCGGCATCTGCAAGAAGATGTTAGCTGCTGGTGTAATACAAGAATCCAGAAGCCCTTATGCTTCCCCATTGTGGTAGTGAGGAAAAAGAATGGGACAGTAAGGATGTGTGGATTATCGCACCTTAAACGGCGGACTATCCTGATCAGTACACAATGCCCGCATTCAGGATGCTTTGGACTGCCTAAGCGGGAGCAAGTGGTTCTCTGTGTTGGATCTCCAGTGGGTACTACCAGATCCCGATGGCCCCAGAGGACCATGAGAAGACAGCCTTTATCTATCGCTTAGCTTCTATGAATTCATGAGGATCCTCAAGGTTTCAGGTGCCCCAGCCACTTTTCAACGATTGATGGAGCGTGCAGTTGGGACATGAACTTACTAGAGTGCCTGGTATACCTAGATGATGTTATTGTGTTTGGCAGCTCACTGGAGGAACATGAGAGCAGATTATTTAAGGTATTGGACCGACTGGAGGACTTTGACCTTAAACTGTCCATTGATAAGTGTCAATTCTTTCAAACATCAGTAAAGTATATGGGACACATAGTATCCACCGAGAATAGAGACCCGACTCAAGTAAAGTTGAGGCCTTGACCACCTGGCCACAGCCAAAAATCTAAAGAACTGCAAAGATTCCTGGGATTCTGTGGTTATTATCGGCGTTTCATCAAGGACTATTCAAGAGTGATCCGCCTTTACTTAACCTTACTCAAGGTATCCCCAACCCACAAAAATACCAAAAGTCACCGTCCTCAAGACTGAAGAGTGTATTTTCGTCCGAGTGAAGTATTTGGAGCCGCTGGACTCTGATTGTGCGACTGCTTTTCATGAGATCATATATCAACTTACCCATGCTCCAGTGCTGGCCTATGCCAATCAAGAAAACCTTACATCCTGCACACTGATGCTAGCTTGCAAGGGTTGGGGCTGTGTTGTACCAAGAGCACGAGAATGGCCTGAGGCCAGTGGCCTTTGCCAGCAGAAGCCTGATCCCATCCGAAAAGAACTATCCTGTACATAAGTTAGAGTTCCTAGCTTTGAAGTGGGCTATTGTTGACCAATTCCATGAGTACTTGTATGGGGCTAAAATACTAGTAAAACTGACAATAATCCTTTGACCTATGTGCAGACCTCAGCTAAGTTGGATGCCACTGGCCATAGGTGGCTTTCTGCATTATCTACATATGACTATGCTCTCGAATACCGAGCAGGTCTGAACCACATAGATGTTGATGCTCTCTCCCGGAGGCCTGTTCCCCAGAATGATTGGGTCAGATTGGCAGAACCTGACATTCGGGCACTCTGCGGAAGTTTGACAGAGGAACAAATGTCCCGCAGACGCAGTGGACTGCATGGGACCCTCTGGTTGCATACCTGCTGCTTATTGCCACTTTTCTGCAATAGACATTGGTGCACTGCCTCAGCTGGACAATGACAGTATTCGGGAGCTCAATCCGATCCATGATCAAATCAGCTTTAGAAACCCTCTATGCAGGAAAAGATGTGTCCAAATCGCTCCACTGATTTGAGAACTGCACTGTTATACAAAGAAGGTCCTAAGTTGAAAATGATCAATAAACTGTTGTACAGAGAAACAGTAGACAGAGGGACAAGTAGACAAACAACAACTAGTGCTGCCCACTGCCTTTGAGACTCAGTACTGAGATCCTTGCACAACCACATGGGGCACCTTGGTATAGACAGAACACTTGACTTGGTGAGATCCAGATTCTATTGGCCTAAGATGGGGGCTGATGTGGAGCAACACATTCGAACTTATGATAAGCTGCTTACAGAGGAAAGCTTTGCCCCAGAGGGCTGCCCCATGTTAACATCACCACCAGTACACCCATGGAGCTGGTCTGTATTGATTTTCTGAGTTTGGAGTCAGATCAAAGAAATATCAGTAATGTGCTGGTGGTCACTGACCATTTCACGAGATATGCCCAAGCTTTCCCCACCAAAGACCAGAAAGCATCCACTGTGGCCAAAATACTTGTAGAAAACTTTTTTGTTCACTATGGGGCTCCACAAAGAATCCATTCTGATCAAGGGAGAGACTTTGAGAGTCGTCTGATCAAAGAGATGCTTTCTCTGTGGGAAGTGCGAAAGTCCAGAACCACTCCTTACCACCCCAAGGGGGACCCACAGCCTGAACGTTTCAACCGCACTTTGCTAGATATGCTAGGCACCCTACACCCAAAGGACAAGCCTAGATGGAGCCAACAAATTAGCACCCTGGTACATGCTTATAACTGCACCAAAAGTGATGCCACTGGGTTCTCCCCCTACCGCCTGATGTTTGGAAGAGAAGCACGACTGCCGGTAGATGTGTGTTTTGGGGTCTCTCCTGATGGGGTTCAAGCTGACAACTATTTACAGTATGTGCAAAAGTTAAAGGCCCAGCTAAATCATGCATACCAACTGGCTCAAACCATGGCTGCCAAAGAAATCTGGCCAACAAAGAAAGGTATGATAAAGGTGAAAGCACAGGAACTCCAGGAGGGAGATCGGGTATTGCTAAGAAATCTGGGACTGCATGGCAAACACAAGATTGCTGACAGATGGCACCATCTCCCTCACATTGTAGTGGGCAAACTAGATGATCTGCCAGTGTACAAAGTAAGGCCTGAGAATAATTCAAAAGATGTAAAAACAATGCATAGAAATCATTTACTGCCCATTGGACAAATCTTGATTGAGTCTGAGCCCCCAGAAGATGCCCCCTCTGGACCAGTGACTAGAGCTGCTGCTAAGAAAGATCAAGAAAGTCTGCACCTACAGAAGCAAAGTTAAGTGTTCCCTCCACAAGTCCCAGTTGAGCATGACTGTCAGTCCATATCAGAAGAAAGTGAGAGTGACTTTGAATACTATCCTTCTTACGAACTGAGTCAATTGTTTGAGGCAATCCCTAGTCAATACTGGAGATGAAGCTGGGCCTTCTGGACTGTCTAAGCCCCAACGGTCCCTGGAGACAATGCTCCCAGAAAGTGAAGTGCAAAGCATCAGATCAGATGAAATGGAATCATTGCATGGTTGAACTGTTTGAGCTTTCAGGGAGGAAAATGATGGATGGGGCAGACTGGTGATACACCAGAACAAGAAGAGTATTTTGAGTGCCCGACAGTCCACTGCCAGTGTCTGAAAGCTCTCCATGTGAGCCAAATGTTGTGGACTCAGAAACTGTAACTCCTGGAGCTGAAAGTGCCCCAAGTTCTAGCCTCTCTACCCCCATGGAGACTCCCCTGACAAGTGAGGACAATGCTGAAAATGAGGCTCAGAGTGCAGAGACTGTAACAGTTCCCCCTAGAAAGACTGGTCGAGCTGTAAAGCCTGTGGTGCACCTCAATTATGATTCCCTTGGGAGGCCTGTGGACTTGCCTCTCAATGTTGTCCATAAAGGAGTGTATGTGTCCCTGAGCTCATTGCCCAAACTGAGCGTCAGTGCTAACTCCAAGTTACTTGTGTTGCCCTCTAAGTATGGTGCCCTTGCCCCGTCCAGCCCAAGGTAACTGATAAGAAGGGCCCCTCTCTTCAGGTTTCATGTACAAGAGGTAATAACTTGAGTTATGGTACAATGTGTGTAATACTGTGTAAAGAGCGACACTGCAATGTTTCAGAAATGTGTTCTTGGTAAAATGATATATTGACTGATGATTACATGTGTGAGCCTAATGCAAATGTATATGGTTGCAGTTGAAACTTATAGGAGTACTTGCTTGTGCGGACGTCAAGCTTTCCCAAACCAGGAAGGTGTAACCCCTGCAAATGGGGTTCCAAAAGACTTCCAGGAGCTTGCTTGAATGCTCAAGCCTGAATGGTGTTTGGCGTTCATTTATCTGTGAGTGATTTTAGAGCCTCTGGTACTGTCTCTTTAAGAGCTGTCTGCTTGCAGACATAATTAGTTGTATGGGGGGACTGTGTGTTTCTTTGCTTGAGTACCACTCGAGCTGCTGCTAATTCACTCCATTTTTGCAGTCACTAGAGTGCAAAGGGAACCTATCTGAAAGATGTAACTGTTTGCCAGAAATCATTTAGAGTAATAATGAAAATACAGTTACGTCTAACCTGCTTTCTTTGCAGTCAGAACTGTGTTTGCCTAGTTCCCATTCTAGTTTTGAACTGCTGAACTGGACCAATCAGTATGGGTTAAGGTAGCTCTAAAATGGTGCCTTGGACGAATCAGAACTTGGACTCGAATTTGAGCCAGCCACAAGAGGATTGTATGGGCAGTGACTCTGGGAGATGTAGTTTGGACTTGCACTTTTTGGACCAACAGGGCAGTCTATTGTGAGTGACAGCCAATCCAGCCAAGAACTGGGAGGAACTCAAAGGAAGTGCCCGGTTTTGTCTGCTGGAGTTTCAGTTGAGCTCTGGCAGTGAAGAGGAAAGGAGCCCTGTGCTTTTTCGGTGTGCAGTTTTAGTCGGGAAACGTGTGTAAGGCCCTGAGTTCTGGTCTGCAGCTTGTGTAACTGCTTGTTAGGACTGAATCCGTCCTGTGAAGAGAATCAAAGGATATCTGAAGAGTAGAAACCAGGCTCACCCTGTAGAAGACTGGAGAAATTGCTGAATTGCGCTTGGTCTGTCAGGAACTGAATCTGCTGTGTGTTCTCCCGGGTATTGTGCAGTAATTGCGATCGGGATAGAGAAGCAGCCTGCCTGGTATAGTACTTTCTGTTTACCATATAAATGTGTGAAGAGGCTTGTGTACCTCACATGAATCCTGCTGTCATTAAAGGACTTTTGCCTGTTACTGTTTACCATATAAATGTGTGAGGAGGCTTGTGTAGCTCAAGTGAATCCTGCTGCCATTAAAGGACTTTTGCCTGTTACTGTTTACCATATAAATGTGTGAAGAGGCTTGTGTAGCTCAAGTGAATCCTGCTGCCATTAAAGGACTTTTGCCTGTTGCAGTTTGTCATATAAATGTGTGAGGAGTCTCGTGGAGCTCAAGAGTAGCCCTGCTGACGTTGAAGGACCCTGTCTTGTTTGGAGGTCGTGAGTACTAATTCAGGGTCGCTCCCTGTTGAATTGCCACATTAAATCCAAATGGAATTACTGTACTGCTGAGTGTTTAACTAATTTTTCTTTCTCTGTGTGAAAGGCCCCTACCAGCTGCCACGGTTTGGACTAGCCACTAGGGCTTGGGTACCCAGGGACAGTAACTGGTAGGATAGGCCTATGCACAGAGCCATAAATAGATGAGTAAAGTGATAAGCTAATTAACCTGATTTCCCTGTCCTTGTTATATTCCCCTAAATAAATCAGAGCTGCTTGTTTCAGCAAAGTTATACTGCCTGAGGTATTTGTCTATGTTAAAGTATTGTACTGTGATTGTTGCACTGTATCTTATTTTACAGGAGGTCCCAGTGCCTGAACCAGTCCTGGGGGTAAGTGTATACTGTGAAGGTAATTCTGATATATTGTGTGGGCCACTAGTGGGAAGAAAGGGGGGTTGCAGTGTCCCAGAGGGCTGTGACCAAGTTAGTTTAACTATTGCAAACCCTGACCTCTGGGTGGAGGCTCCCGCCATCGGATCCAGGCCCCTCAACCTGTTAGTGGCAAATCAGGCATGGGTAGTAGCCCCTGGGATAGCGCCATCTAGGGGTTACACTTGTTTAGATATTTGAGATCCAGGATGGGCCACCATTCTCCTGTCTTTTTTGGGGTAAGGAAGTACCTGGAGTACAACCCTTTGCCCTGGTGTAGGGATGGAACCCTTTCCACAGCTCTGAGAGCCAGGAGGGTAGAAACTTCTGTTTCTAGGGCAAGTGCCTCTGATGGATTTGCAGGTGGAAAGGACCTGGCTCTCATCTTCGGAATTTTTTGAAGCTGAGAACCAGTCCCTGGCTTACTACTTCCAGGACCCACTTGTCTGATGTTAAAGACTTCCAGTCCTGGACAAAGTAAGCCAGCCTGCCCCCTAGTAGTGGAGAATCGGTCCTGGCCACCCCATCAGGGAGCCTGCTTGGCAGGGGCTTTGGGCTGAGGGGTAGAAGCAGGCTTACTTGTACCCTGTCTGCCTCTTCCTCTAAAGAACCCCCTCTGGGCATAAGCAGAAGAGGAGGCCTGGGCTTGGTAAAAAGGCCTATGAAAAGGCCTGCCCCTGCCCCTGACATGCTGCCTTTGAGGAGTGGCTTGCCTTTCTTTGGCCTGTGCACTCCTATAGGTGGTCCTATATTCATCCATTTTCTTCATATAATTCTCTGTCTGCTCCCCAAACAGAGAATTGCCCACCACAGGAAAATCCATAGCCTTAGACTGGGTATCCTGAGACAGGGTAGTACATCTGAGCCAGGCCATTCTGCGAAGAGCCACAGATGTAGCCATGACTCTTGATGATACATCATTAGAGTCTACTGCAGCATGAAACTGCACCTTGGATGCCTCAATACCATCCGCAGCCACCTGCTCCAGCTCCCTGGCAAGCTGGTCAGGGGCCTGTTTTGCTAGGGCCAACACAGTATCCCATCTGGATTTCTGGTACCTAGCAGCATAAGCTATATAATTTGCCTGTCTGAGTCCTAAAGATGCTGCCATGTACTGTTTCTTTGCCATGGCATCCATCATCCTGGAGTCCTTTTCAGGAGGGTGAGAGGCTAGAGGAATACTTGCCTTGTCACAGGCTGCAGCCTGCACTACCCCCACATGGCTGCATTGCTGAGAGAGGAACTCCGTATCAGAGCCTGATAATGTATACCTCTTGTCCATCCTTTTATCAACAGGAAGGCTAGAGTGAGGAGTTTTTAGAATTTTTACTGTCTGTTTCCTAAAGGATTTGTGCAGAGGAATAGACAGTCTCCTAAACTCTGGAATATCCATCATTTCTACATAATCAGGCTCTTCTTGGTCATTAACAGCTTCCTCAACAGGGAGTTGGAGAGTTTCAGCAACTTTCTTATAGAACATAAAATGAGAAGGGGACTCATATAGCCTGGGGGAGGGGGACCCCTGACGGTCTGTCTGGAGAGATGTCCGGTTCAATGGGCACATCCAGACCTTCAAAATCACATTCACTCTCCTCATACTCCTCCTCCCCTTCCTCCGGTTCATAAAAATCCTCAAAATCATAATCTTGAACCAGTGGAACCGGCTGAACCGAGCGCTTCCCTGATGGTGTCGGTTCGGACGGAACCGGGGAAAGAGACTGGACAATTTGAATTGCTTTAGCTATTTCCTCAGCGGTTGGAGAAAGAACTTTTGGCTCCACACTAGCTGACTTTTTAGTCCTTTTAGTTGGAACCGGCTCCTCAGAGCTGGTTTTTTTTAAAACAACCTGATCGGTTCAAACCGAACCGAAAAAGACGTTTACAAGTTCCACACAGAAAAAAATAAATGTAAGCCTATCTATTACTTACAATACCACAGACAGAGCTTGAACCGACCGACTGCGGTTTAATTTCGGTCAAGAAACTGAAAAAATAAGACTTTTTAACCGACAAACAAACCGAGCAGAAGGAGAAATCTCCGGAGCGACTGTTCAGTGAGGCGGAGTAAAGAATCTGACAGTTTGAGTTTGAGCAACAACAGAGAGAGTTTTCAACCGAGCTCGCACTCAAGGTTCCATGCCTGGCATGGAAAGCTAACTCTTTCACCTCCGGAGCAGTTTGAAGGTTGGGACTCACTGCATATGTTATAATATAGCAGGACTTCATGTTGTTTGAAAGGGCAATTTGGTCTAGTGAGTCTGCTCGATTTTGCAGCTAGCAGCCCTATTCTGCAGCTGTCCCTCCCTCCTCACCCCCCCCTTATCCTCCCTCTTTCCCTGTCCCAGCCCCTTTTGAACCAGCCTACTGTTCTACAGGCTACCACATCTGCTGGTAACGCGTTCCACCCTGCCACCACCCTTTCTGTATAAAAGTGTCTCCTCATTTCCCTCGTGAACCTTCCCCCCACTCCAATGTCATGGCCTTGAGTGTCCCTCCCCACCCTTACCCTGAATAGTCCCTCCACACCAGTCTTGTTTATCCCTCTCATGCACATGAATGTCTCGATCATATCCCCTCTGTCCCTTCTCTCCTCTAGGGAGTACATGTTCAACTCCTTTAGCCTACTCTCATACGGTAAGTCCCACAGTCCCTGGATCATCTTAGTTGCTCTGCGCTGCACCCTTCCCAGTAATTTAATGTCCTTTTTCAGGTACGGGCGCCAGTACAGCACACAGTATTCGAGATGGGGTCTAACTAATGATCTATACAGCGGCAGAATCACCTCCCCGCTTCTCGATGTTATTCCCCTTATGATGCAACTCAGAATTTTGTTGGCCCTTGCTGCTGCCTTCCTACACTGTGTCGAGTTGTTTATTGATCCCATGATGACCACCCATAGATCCTTCTCTGCCTCAGTCTCTGCCAGCTGCACTCCCCCAAGTCGGTAGTTTCTTCTTGGATTTTTTACCCCAAAATGCAGTACCTTACATTTTTTGGCATTGAACCCCAGCTGTCAAGTGTCCGACCAGGTCCTCAGCTTTTTCAGATCTTCCTGCAAATTCTGCCACCTCTATATGTCATCCACCACCGCCCCTATCTTGGCGTTGTCGGCAAACAGGCTGATCCTGCTCTTGATGCCCATGGAAATGTCTGCAATAAATATCCCAAATAACACTAGTCCCAGCACCGAGCCCTGTAGAACCCCGCTCGTTACTGCCCTTGGGGATGAGAGTTCCCATTCCACCACCACCCTCTGCTGCCTTCCCTGCAGCCAGTTTATCACCCATCCCACCATTTTTGCTCCCGCCCCGTGCCATCAAGTTTTATTCCAAGTCTCCCATGCAGCACCAAATCGAATGCCTTGCTGAAGTCCAGGTACAGGACATCCACTGCATGGCCCTTGTCCATCTGCCTAGTTACCCAGTCATAGTAATCTATCAGGTTGGTTTGGCAGGATCCCCCTGCGACAAAGCCATGTTGTCTACTGTCCTGCAGCCCACTGAACTCCAGCAGAACACCAGCCTCTCCTTCAGGATCATTTCCATTAACTTCCCAAGATGGACGTGAGGCTCACCGGTCTATAGTTCTACCACCATCTTTTGCTGTCTTCCCTGCAGCCAGTTTGTCACCCATCCCACCATTTTTGCTCCTGCCCTTTGCCTTCAAGTTTTATTCCAAGTCTCTCACGTGGCATCGAATTGAATGCCTTACTAAAGTCCAGGTATAGGACATCCACTGCATGGCCCTTGTCCATCTGCCTAGTTACCCATTAATAACAATCTACCAGGTTGGTTTGGCAGGATCTGCCTGCGACAAAGCTATGCTGTCTACTGTCCTGCAGCCCACTAAACTGCAGCAGGGACACCAACCTCTCCTTCAGGATCATTTCCATTAGCTTCCCCATGATGGACGTGGGGCTCACCGGTCTATAGTTCCCTGGTTCATCTTTGAAGCCGCTCTTATGCATTTGAACCATGTGAGCCAACCTCCAATCCTTGGGTACGCATCCTAAATTCAGTGTGGCATTGAATAGGCCTGTCAAGGGCCCTGACAGGATCTTTGCTAGCTCCTTCAGTACCCTGGGGTAAATGTCATCCGGCCCTGGTGCCTTGTCCACCCTCAGCGCTTTCCAGCACTCTACCTTCTGTGATCACCCCTTCCATTACTCCCTCCCGAGCCTTTACTGCCCCCACTCCCCTTGCGTAGCACTCCCCCTCTCTCTTCTATAAATACTGAGCAGATGTAGTCAATGAGAGCTTCTGCCTTTTCTCCCCCCTTCTCAACCCATCACCCACCCTTCTTAATCCTTACTATCTGTTCTTTACAGCTCCTTTTCTCCTTGATATACCTGAAGAAGCTCTTCTCCCCCTCTTTAATGCCTTGTGCCAACCTGAGCTCTTTGGTGGCTTTTACTGTTCTTACTGCCCTTGTCACCTCCCTTGCCTTCTGCAGGTACTTCTCCCAATCTTCCCCCCTCCATGATTTCCTGTATCTCTTTAAAGGCCACCCTTTTTCTCCTCAACTCTTCCACAACCCCCCGTTTGTGGCTGCTATCTGGAAGTCTGTGGTAGATGGGGTAGAGGGGATCACCCTGGGAGGTCAAGACTATAAAACAGCTTTATTTGCTGATGATGATTCTGACCTCCCCGGATACTTCCTTCAGGCAAGCCTGGTCTATCACAGAAGAATTTTCATCAACTGCATTCCTGCAGTTAATTCAGAATACTGCAACGAGACTCCTAACCTCCACAAGGAGGTCAGAGCACTGTGGGTTCTGTGTTAGTTGCCCGTTAGGTGACACACTAATTTCCAAGTACTGATGGTGACATTTAAAGCCTTGAATGGACTGGACCCTCAGTATCTCAGTGATCTCACTCCCCACATCCCTCCTAGGGATTTAAGATCTAGTAAAAAGAGTCTGTTAGCTGTTCCTTTTTCCCGACTGAAGTCTGCTGGTGATCATGCTTTTTCAGTGGCAGCCCCTACCTTATGAAATGCACTCTTTGAAGAGATATGCACCACCAGTTCTGCAGTTTCATTAAAAAAAAAAAACTGAAAAGACATCTGCTTCTGAGAGTCTTTCAGTTGCCAGAGCTGCTAAATGAAATTATTAGGTTTGTGTATGTATAGTGATGTATATGGGGATGTTTCTTGTACGAATGGATAGAGTTTGGATTGTGATTTTATGTTATTTTTGGTAGATTTGTTTATAGTCTTTACTGTACAGGCACTCCGAGCCCTGGAGGGGTGCTTTGTAAAAATCAAAAAAACACAACAACAAACAATTAGGCTTTAAATTAAATATGATGAAACAGAACCCTTGGCTTTTAATTTTACCCCCTCTTCGGATTTGAAAGCTCAATTCCCGTTCCGTTGGAATGGAGGAACTTTAAAACATTTAGTGGTTCTTATTCCTCAAAATGTGTTCCATTTGGAACTTCTGAATTACAAACCTATAACTCAGCAGACTGTGGCACATTCACAGCAATGAGCATACTTGCTACTCCCTTTTTTGTCCCAGACAGAGGTGGTTGGACAAAATAGATTGCCCAGACTGCTTTACTTCTACAAACTTTGCCAAAAGTACCACAAAAGAGTTATTTTCAATACTGGAACACTTCTAGCTCTAGATATTTGTGGGGAGCGGGGGCCGTCCACATATAAGATACTCAGTCCTCCTGCTACCAAAAGATTGGGGGGGGTCTTAATTTACCCCACCTATATACTTATGCACTGGCTGCCCAAATGTGTATTATCTGCTGTTGGATTAACCCGTATTACACTATGTATTGTAAGACTACTGAATTTGTCTTTAGTGATTCAGAGAATACAGATACAACGTTTGTTCTATCATCTAATGGCAGAATTACTGATAAATAGGTTCACCAGCTATACTGCCATCTCCTTGAAGTATTGGAGGTTAAGCAACCAAAAGTACTTATCTAAGACAAAGGGTATTTGGCTTATGGCAATAGCTTATGATGTTGAGTATCCTCCAAATGCCATTGATAATAGCTTACAGCAATGAATGGCATGGGGCTTGAAATACAGACACCAATTTTTTTTTACCACACAAGGAATTTGCCCCTTTCAAGAACTGCAACAGGAATTCTCATTCCCCAGAACAGCCCAGTTCTGGTATTTACAGCTTAAGTAGTACTGTATTTCATGGGAAAGGGGACATAATTTAAAACCCTTCCAGAAACTCACCCTATTTTATAAACTACATTCAGGGATTCACAACTGGGGATAGACTGGTCCCATATGACAGGTTCCCTGTACAGAGGACTTGTAGAACAGTTCCCAAAATACACTAAGTTGATTTTAGATAAATGAAATGCAGAACAGCAGTCTTCCTTTAATTTATTTTATTTTTATTTATTGATTGGGAACTTAGAATTACAAACCTTTGAGCTAAGAGCTCGTTTACAAAGGATCCTAGTCAACACTTGAGATATATTTTGTTGCAACAGCATAATTACAGCAGACAAATTGACACTGAGGTTGTACTACTAACATAGAGTTTACATAGGAAGAGGTAGCAAATACATTTATGGTTTACACAAGTCAAGACATGAATGAAGCAGCTGGTAGCATTGTCAATTTCCCAGTAGAGGTATGCAATGTGCAGCCATCTGAGGGAAGTTAAGTGCAGAAAGACAAGTTGGGGTTTGGCAAGTGCAGGTAGGTGGGGAGAGTGGGAGGGGGGAGGAAGAGGTCAGGAAAATGGGCTAGAGGTAGTGTGGGAGTACTGGACAGAGGGCAGGTGGAAGGGAGGAGTAGGGGGGGCAGACGAAGTGGACAGGGGACCAGGCAGGAGGTAATGTGGCTGAACTGGACAGAGGGCAGGTGGGGGTAGTGAGGGGGTACTGGACAAAGCACAAGTGGGGAGAGTTGGTAGAGGGGGGAAAGGGGGGGAGGGAGAGTGCAACCTGGCCAGAGCAAGTGGCCAGTTGAGTGGTGGGCCGGATGCTGGGATTATGTTTGACACAAGCAGGGGACTAGAGGAGAGATGGACTTAACGGAGTTTAGATTTGAAGTGCCCTAGGCGTTGAAGGCTGGTGATTGTGTTTGGAAGCACGTTTAGCCAGGTGGGAGCCCTTACCGCAAAGGCACGTCTCCCCTGGGATGATTTCCTGAAGGGAACTAAGGCATGCCTGGAGATGTTTCTTGTGGCATGCTCACCTGGGGCAGGTCTGAATAATGCCTGCAGGGAGACAGATGTCAGTCCCAGTAGGTCCTTCTTTCCTAGTAAGCAGTTCTGGAGTCTTATTCTGTCCCAGAGGTGGAGCCACTTTGTCCTTGTGTAGCGCTCGCAGGTATGTGTGATGTGATTCGCATCCAGGACAAATCTGCATGCTTTATTGAGGGTAAGGGGAACTTTGTGTAGGCTAGTGTCTGTGGCAGCACCATAAACCACGTTTCTACAGTCCAGGATTGTGCCACTGACCACCTGGAGCCTGGCTTCAGGGGTAAGGCAGAAGTGGAGTCTGTAGAGTGTCCCCAACTTCCTGTCTGCTGCCTTAGTGATATTACTTAAGTGTTCGTCGAAAGAGAGGGCCTCATCGATTGAGACCCCCAGGTACTGGAAAAAGTGAACCTGTTCGAGGGAGGAGTCCATACTGAGTGCTATTTTAAAAGGTGTGGTTGATTTCCTCTTCTGGCGACTGGTAAAGAGCATTGTCTTAGTCTTCTTACTATTGATTACTAGGAGGCTGGTGTTAAATCATTCCTGTAGCAGGTCGAAGTTACACTGTAGGTTCCTGGTCAGCGTGTCTTGGCAGGAGCCTCTAAGGAATAGTACCATGTCATCTGCATAGAGCAGGACTTTTGCGAGGGGCATGCAGCTGGGAGGTTATTTATGAAGAGGCTAAATCTTTACCTTCTGTGAGCACTCAGACAGATAGCTAGAGAACCACCCAACCATATCAGAGGACAACCCAATGCAGGTTAACCTATGGAGCAGCAGCTTGTGATCCACAAGGTCAAATGCCTTGGATAGGTAAAAATAGATTGCTCCAGCTAGTTGTCCCTGGTCTAATGCCTCATGGACATAGCCTGTGAATTCAATGAGGGCCATATTGGTACTGTGCCACTTGTGGAACCCATGCTGTTGCAGGCTGAGGAGGTTTTATTTGTGTAGGTGGGCAGAGAGCTGGTCTGCAATTATTTTTTCCAGCGCTGTGGAGAGAGGAGACAGGATGGAGATGGGACATTAACTGGATGCAAGCAAATGATCCCCTCCTTTTAGAACCGGAGTGACCAGGGCAGTTTTCCAGGTAGATGGGAAGCCTGACATCCGAAATGACATATTAAAAAGCTTACTGATAGGTACGACCACTTCAGGGAGGGCGATTGAGATAAGTTTCATATCAATCCCGTCCCCACCCATCCTTGTTTTACCCAGCATTCTTGCAAGGTATTTAGCAGCCTCCTTGGTGGTCACCTGCTGAAAGTAGAATTCTGGGCTGGTGCTAGGAAAGGGGAGGGGGGGCAGGTGTTCACTGCTCAGTGTTTTGTCCTGGTGAGCAGCTGTTTTAGGTGGTATGGCTGCATTGTAGTCAGTAAATGCCTCACTGAAAATACTGGCTATGGTAACTTTGTCAACTATGACTCTGTCACTGTGGCGGAGCATGGTTGGTGGGGACCTGTCACAACTCCCTACGAGGTCCTTGATGGTAACTCAGAATTTTTCTGCCATCTTTCAGGCGCTGGGACTGCTGATTTCTGTGGTGGGAGGCCTTGGCTTGCTGTACTGCCTGTGTGTACGTATTTCTAGCAGCTTTGTAATTTTGGATTTTCTCTACTATCCCTGATACCCTTGCTCAGTGCCATAGTAGATTTTGTTCCCGCATCAAACCAAGGACTTGGGGGGTGATCCAGTCCATGCACCTCCCTTTCATAATTTTCCCACGAAAGGGGGGCATACTTGTCTGCAGCCGAGTTAAACTGATTGAGGAAGAGCTGGAGGGCTGCGTGAAAAGAGGGACAGGTATCCAGGATGCTCCAGTCTGCATTGGCCAGGTGTTCCTTGAAGGCGGCCATATTTATGTCCCTGGCTAAAATACTCAGCACCTAGTTACAGGATTATGGCCTCGACTCAATGGTAAGATTTCGCTTGGAAATGTAGAAATCAATATTTCTGTACTCCAGCCAGACAGGTTTCTTACACAGGTGCCCATGTGGGAGTGTGTTAGAGGAAGTGTGGGGAAAGCAAGGCAATCCATACTCATATTTTTTTGTTCTGCCCTCTTATAAGGGATTTTTGGGATGCAATAAATTCAGATTTCAATACTGTTTTTGTTCACCAGGCTATTCTGACCCCTACTTTGGTCTTACTGGCGTTGCAGAAGAGGGGCTCTGGGGAACACTTTACAATTACTTTTGGTACTAATATTCTCAGCCAAAAAAGTTATCACCTGTCTCTACTTAACTGATAAAATCCCGACACAGGAGGCTTGGTATAAGACAGTTAACACTATATACCGAACAGAAAGTTTTACTTATAAGGCGCAAGAACAACCAGAGAAAGTGGAAGAATTCTGGCAAATGGGTCTGCTTTCAGTCAGAGGTTAATTCATACTTTATTCCCTGAATACACCTTATTTAGACATGGAATTGTGCAATATAAGAGTGCAGCAGTTTTATTTGGTTGAATGTACTGTCATGGTCTTGTACTCATCATGTTTTTCCTTGTTATCTGCCTAGCTTCATAACACAACTTGACTAATTAGTGGCATCTCTGCTCTTTGTACTGTATCTGAAAATTCTTTTAATAAAAACTGAATAAAACAAAAGGCAGACAGGTGGACCCTGACTGAAGAGTACTGCAGTCCTAAGTCTGCAGAGTCCCGCAAATATTCCAAAAATCTTTGCAGGAGGACACTTAAAAGGATCCCCTGGGATTTTGGAACACCAAAAAACACTTCCATCTAGCCCCATAAGTTTTCCTAGTGGATGGCGTACAGGCTGAGATTAGTACCTCAGAGACCCTCTGAGAGTCAATGAATCTGTTCACCTCTATCGCTTCAGGAGGCAGTCCTGGAAATGTAGAGAGTAGAGAGTGGGGTGGATTAGGAGGCCCTGTGCCTGAGTCAACAAGTCCATTTCGGTTGGCAGAATTTTCGGTTTGCTGACTACCAACTGAGTCCAAACTGAGGGGAACGGTCAGAACAGACCTAAAAACAGAGTGAGGTGGGGGTACAGGAGGAGAAAGGAAGACACAGACAGAGGGTGCAAGGACAGGACTAGATGACACTAAGGATGTGAGGAGGAAAACTGAAAAGGAGGAGGATAACAGGACTGGGTCCTGGAGGGTTGTAAGCCTGAAAGCCTGGAGTCTTGGGAACAAATGGGCAATCTCCAGGCTCTAATGGAGGACTACAATGTAGACACTGTGGCAGTGTCCGAAACCTGGGCCACATTATTTATTTATTTTTTTGTTATACTTTTTTTACTCCTCCTCTGCGGCTGGGGGTGTTACCTATGGTCCCCCCCGATCCGGCCCGACCTTCAGCCCCTGCTCTGCCCCCCAATCCCCAAGCTCTACCCCTTACCTCCACCTACACAGCGATCAGCCATGGTGGGCACGCGACCGCCGCCACAGGATCCGGGGGGGTTTTCGGCAAGGAGGAGCATCCAGGGACCAGAAGCCGACGGTGCTGCCTGTCCAGCCCTCCTGTAGCCCGCAAGGTTTTTTTCCACATTTTCTCCCCATACATCCGAGGCATGCAATGACGCCAAGGGATCAGAGCGCGCACGCTACCGTACGCGCCCCATCCCAGCGTCTGCCTCAGTACATCCCTCTAATTCTGCCCCATGGCCTGCCAAGCCCCCAGCCACCGCTAGGAGCCGCCAGGCCACCAAGGCAACACACCCCCCTCCCCAGAGAAGGAGAGCAGTCTTACAGACGCTCGATCCTTCTCCTCCCCTGCCGACCCCCGACGACCCAGGCTCGTTCCCGAACCCGGGTTGCCAGCGTAACGCGAGGTGTGGCGTCCAGCGCCTCAACCCTCAGTGCCACCGGGCCGGAACCTGGGCCACATTAAACAATGAATGGGACCCATGGTCCCAGGTTATGTTCTAGAAGTAAGGGACAGGGAGTGACCTTGTATGTCAGGGATAGCATCAGAGATACAGAGGACTGGGAAATGGGGAGGGGGATAGGCTGAATAGCTGTGAGTAAAACTGGCCCCTGACAGAGGGAAAGTGATCCATGTGGGAATGGTCAATATACACCACACCCAGAAGGACAAAACGGATGAGGAATTGGGGGCAGAAATAATGAAGGCAACCAGGTGGAGGAGGGAGGATCACTTGGGGGACTTCAACTTACTTGATGTCAACTTGAAGCATCACAATAGTATGGAACAATAGGAGCCAGGTGATGGTGGATCTGCTGTTAGACTACTTCCTGGACTGGAATAAAGTGGAAGGCATGAGGGAAGAGTACATCTTGGACCTGGTCCTAACCAAGGGTGAGTGTGTGGAGGGACTCCCAGTGGAGAAGCCACCTGGAACTAGTGATCATGCCATTGTGTGGTTTGTCCTCAGCCTGAGAGCTCAGAGGCAGAACAATGGTGCTGGACTTCCAGAAGGCTAACTTCAGGAAGATGGAGGCGGACCTTACAGCAAAACTGGTTAGGTTCCTGCAGTTAGAAGGGGCTGAAACTAAGTGGGATTTTGCAAAAGGCTAAGTAGAGGAAGTTTCAAAGTGGTGCCTAAAATAGTTGAGGAAAAACAAGAAACAGATAAAAACAGCATGGTTCACAAGAGGGGTGAGGGAGGCAGTTAAGATGAAGAGGGCGGCATTCCGGGAATACAATAAATAGTCGGAGAATTGCAGGGAAAACTATCTGAGGTCCACCAGGAAGACAAGCAAGGTGTTGAGGATAAAAAAGGCAACCACAGAACACAGAACTGCAGAAAAGGTGAAGAACAATGACAAGGAGTCCTTTAGCTACACAAGGGAGACAAGAAAACTCAAAAGCATATTTGAAAGGCTAAAAATTACATATTCACCATAATTCCTGATCTTCTAAGAATATCGTCACCACTGATTCACACTAGTGGGTGTAGGTACAGTATTAGCTAGAGGTGCTAGGGCCCCGCAGGAGTCACAAAATATCAGGTGGGCTGGTGGAAGTAAGCTGCGCACATGCGTGTCACCATGAGAGTGGCTTGCACTGCATGGCTTACCCCAGCACCAGTCCTCAACTGCCTCAGTACCTTTTTTACCGAGGAGGTGCAGCATAACCTAACAAGTACTTATGCACTTAACCTAAGAGCATAAGATAGCCTTGGTGACCCATAAGAGATGGGTCAGCAAACCAGTAACACAGTGTCTTCATAGCATACACCAAGAACAAGGGGTGAAGACCAATAAAACATAATGCAGTGAGCCAGAGAGGTAGTGGGTGGACGTGTGAATCAATGGTGAAGATATTCCTTGAACATCAGGAATTATAGTAAGTATGTAATTTTTAAATCTTCCAGGAATCAATCTTCACCATTGATCACACTACTGGGTCAGAGTACCAAACTCGGACAAAATCCCCCAGACTAGGGTGGCAGGAGCCAAGGGCTCACTCAGGACAGAAGTTTATTCAGGACTGTCCTGCCAAAGGTGGTATGCTGCTTGGCATGGATATCCAGGGCATAGTGCTTAACACAGGTGTGCACTGTGCTCCAAGTTACAGCTCTGCAGATATCACACACATGTACAGAGTGAATCTCTGTCAAGGTCGTGGCAACTGCTCTAGGAGCAGGCAGATACCGGACCTTCAAGCTTAACCTGAGCCATGGCATAGTAGTGGCTTAGGCAGATCAATCATCACAATCCAGGCAGAAATGCACTAGACTGTAACAGGCTGTCCCTTTTGATTAGGAATGAAGGAGACAAAGCTGTTTGGATTGCTTTAAGTCCTTGGTCCTGTCTAAGTAAAAACTAAGGACCCTCTTAACTTCCAGAGAATGAAGAGTGTGCTCTCCTTCATTCTGTAAATTTGGCAAAGTAGGCAGGCAGCACTAGTGGCTTATTCAGATGGATTGCCAACATTACTTTTGCTAGGAACTTAGGGTGCGTGCAAACTACCAAAACCTTGTGGAAAACAGCATATGAAGGATCTGTGACCAAAACATGGATTTCAGATACTCTGCATGCAGCAGTGATGGATACTACACATGCTGCTTTCAAACTTAAAAACTTCAGCTCACAGGTAATCATATCCAGCACAAGGTCACTATCCCAGGCAACCACTGGCTTCATGATGAGAGGCCTTGTGTGTAAGATGCCCTTAAGGTACCTCTTAAGTAGTGGCAGCTGTGTCAGGTAGAAGGTACCGCCTAGCTTGCGGTGTGCAGAAATAGCACACAAGTGGACCTTAACTGTGAAATACTGAAGGGCAGCATCAAAAAAGGTCCAGTTAGTACTCCAGAACCTTGTCAGGTGGGTACCCAAAGGGATCCATGTGGGTTTTGGAGTACCTGGTGGAAAACCTTTTCCATTTAGCTGTGTAAGTCTTCCTGGTGGAAGGTTTAAGGACAGGCAAAGATATTTCAGAGACCCTCTGAGATACCTTGTACCTGTTTACTTCTATCTCTTCAGCAGCAATGCCTGAAGGTGAAAGGAGTAAAGGCTGTGATGACCAGGTGACATCAAGTCAGTAAGTTGGTTTGCAGGCAGACAGTCTGTTCAACAGGAAACCATATCTGTTCAGGACAGCAAGGGGTGGTCAGTATCATCTTGTCCCATGCTTCTCCAGTTTGAGCAATACGTTCTGCACTAGGGGGACTGGAGGAAATGCATACAGAAACAGATTTTGCCATTGTAGTCTGATTGCATCCTGACCGAAAATGTCATGTTCTGAATTTCTAGACCAGAATCAAGGCAGTCTGGCACTGAGTGGGGATGCAAAAAGGTCCACATCTGGGGTATCCCACTTGTCGAACTGTGATCTCACTACAACTGGAGCTAGTGACCACTCTTGAGGATTGGCCTATGTTTAGCTGAGCTCATCTGCCAGAGCGTTCTGGACTGCTGGCAGATAAATGGCTTGGAGCAGGATCCCCTGCTCCAGGCACCATTCCCACACTCTCATCACCTCCCTGCAGAGGGGAAAGAGTGTACTCCTCCTTGTCTGTTAATGTAATGCATCACAGACTTGTTGTCTGTCTGGAAAAGGACTGTTTTGTGGCTGACAAGATCCACTAGGGCTCACAGGATGTATAAAACAGCTCCCATCTCCAACACATTGATGTGGAGATGAGAGACTGACAGGTCCCAGCCACCCTGTGTTTGGAGGCCCTGACAGTGGGTCCCCCATCCCAACAGGGAGGCATCCACAGTGACAGCCAACTGAGGCTTCAGTTGGGAGACGGGAAAGCCCTGGAGGAGACTGTCCTCCACTGACTGCCACGTCAGTGACTGAACCAGGGGCTTAGTAACCTGAATGGGGTAGGTCTGAGGATGTAGTGCTTGTGACCACTGTGCACTGAACATCCATTGAGTCATTCTCATGTGCATGTTTGCCAGGGGCACTGTGAACACTGAGGAGGCCATCAGACCCAGCATGCACTACACAGAGTGCACGAGAACAGATTTACGCTCCATTATGTAGCATGCAGAATGCAGGATCACCTGCATTCTGCTCTCTGGAAAGAAGGCCCGGGCCTTGGTCATATCCAGAAAAGCTTCTATGAACAGCAGCTCCTGTGAGGGATGGAGCTGAGATTTCTCTAGGTTCAGCAGAACCACCACAGAGGGAAGGAACTGAGAGGCTGTGGCCACTGCCTATTCAGTTTCCCGCCTGGGTGGACTGGCCATCAGCTAATCATCCAGGTAAGGGTAAACCTGGAGTCCAACTTTTCCCAGATGTGTTGCAAATACTGTAAAGCATTTTGTAGACTCGAGGTGTCAAGGACAGCACAAAAGGCAGGACTCTGAACAGGTAATGCTGTCGCAGCACAACAAATCGAAGGTATATGTGGTGGCTGGGGTGCTCCAATATATGCTAAGGGACGCTAACCAATCCTGAGGTTTCAGGAAGGGAAGCAGAGACATCAGAGAAATCATTTTGAATTTTCTTCGACCCATGAACTTGTTTAGGTTTCTGAGGTTGAGAATGATGTGCATGTCCCCTGATTTCTCTGGTGCTAGGACACAGCGGGAGTAGAAGCTTGTGTTGCATTCTGACTCTGGCACTCTCTCCACTGCCCTGTTGTTCAGAAGGCCTGCAATCTACCGCGCCAGAAGCTCTGACATATGGGCCGATAAGAAAGGCTGCCTTCTGGGTGGATATTCCTGATGGATTTTTGTGAAGTCCTGTGAATATCCCTCCTGGATGATCCTGAGGATCCACTTGTCCATTGTAATGGGCTCCCTCTGATGGTAAAACTGGGTCAGGTCTGGTCCTCCCACACCACACTAGGGAGAAGAGGTCTGCTTTGGGCAGCTGAGGCAGGACCAGGGCCAGAGCTTCAGAGGGTGGCAGTAGGTAGTTTTGGCAGCTGCGCCTCCTTGTGAGGTTGGGGAGGGTGAGATTTGTTTTAGGTTCTCCTGCCTTTACCATAAAAGTGCTGCCAGTTCTGAAAGAAAGCACATCCTTTTCCCCTTCTGAGGGTTAGTAGGTACTGGCCTGGAAGTCTTAAGGGTCATTCTAGTCTTCTGAGTTGCCTCAATAGACCTCTCTACCTGCTGTCCAAACAAGTAAGTACCATTGAAGGAAACATTCATAACCTCTTGTTGGACAGCCTGAGAAAAGCCAACAGTACAAAGCCAGGAATGCCTTCTGAAAAAGATGCCTGCAGCAGCAGCGAGGGAGGCAGTATCAAAGGCATCCACCGCAGCTTTCAGCTGATGACTGACTCAAATCCATGTCTGGCAGTAGGGGAAATCTTTTTACTTAGTTTCAGAAATTGGCAGGGACTCTGCCAGACACCTATGTGAGCTCCAAAGGGTATACTCATATTTGGAAAATTCCCCTTGGTAGCTAGCAATTCACGTGCTAAGGGTAGCCTGCTGCGAAAATCTGCTTGCCCATAGTGTCAGTCTTGCATGACTCCTTGTTAACAGGGTGCAGAGTGACCTCTTGGGGAAGAATGGCTTTGTCAATCTCAGAGAGAACAATAACGGCATCAGCTATAGGTTGAGAAACATATACTGGTCTATCCTTAGGGGCAGTGTATTTACTGTCTATCTGATTCAGACAGAAGAGACAGAACCAGGTCTACTCCAGACCACATTAGACAAGGTTTCAAATTGTGGGCAGAACAGGAGGAACTAAATTGACCAGCATGGTAGAAACATTTAACTACTGCAGGCAGAGACATTTACTTGGGGAAAAGGCTGAAGGCTTAAAATTGGCCCCACCATGAAGGGACGATCCCATGGGGTTGATGTCCTGTGGCCGGGGGGTGTGCTCGGGTGTTGGGGCGATCCAGGGTCAAAGCCATGGCTGGGGAGGAAAAAGAATAAATTTAACAAAAAACACAGCTCACGTGCAGAAAGCATATTTCCTGAGCAAAGCCTGTAAAGTTCGATCCTCTTGCGAGCAGAAGAAGGGCCTGGGTCCAAAGAGTCCAGGCTAAAGTGACAGAAAAAGTTATGAAGTTGGGGTCAGACTTGTCCCCTGCCACATTATTCCCAGAGGGAGGGTAGTGGGGGTGGTGGATCACAGCTTCTCCAATCCAGAACGGCCTTGGCAACACCGGCCCAAAGGGATGAGGGGCCAGAGGCGGTGCCATAACCAGAACTGAATTCAGCACTGGGGAGAGAACCCGGACCGAGGGTGGCACTGGAACTGGTGCCAGGCCAGACGCAGAAAGACTTAACTCTGGCGCCAACCCTGTCACCAATGACTCGGCCAGCAACGAAGTGACTGGGACAGGAGTCAATGGCACTATCACTGGCAGGGGCCCAGTGGCTGTTGCCAAACCCAAACGCTCTATCCGGCTTGAGGGCACTGCCTGTGGCTCCAGTTTCACTGCACCAAAGAACCAGGGACCAGCTCTGCTGGCAGAGGCAAATGAGCGAGGCGCTGCACCCACTGCACATTAAGAGCTGCCTAATGGTGGAACTGCCCACAACAGTCCCCACTTACAGACAGAGAGGGGCTCCAGACCTAAGATGTCAATCTCCTAATGCCAGAGACCCTCAGTGACACTGATGGTATTGGTGAGGGCCTCCAACTATGGGAGACCGAGGATCTGACAGCAGTCCTTGCAGTGGGCGACCTCGAGCGGTACTGTTTCTACCCCTTGCAATGAGAAAAGGAAGAACTCAAGGCCGAGTGGTGCCAAGAGCCCAACCAGTATCTGGAATGGGCCTGCTTCTTTTTGTGCTTCTGAGAAGACTGTTCTTCCTCCCGGACACAGGACTGCCTGTCTTCAGAACCCTTCCTTCCCCGATGGGGAAAACGGACTTGACACAGCCTGTTGCCGAAGCAGCTTGCCTGAGAAGGCTCCCTACCACCGTCGTCGATGGTCGTCAACCACTGACTTAGTAGGGCTGTGAAAGACTGACAGAAAAGTTTTGTAAAACCACTAAACAGACACAAAAATAACAAATTCTAGCTTTAAACACTGAAACTGAGAAGAACTGAATGCTGTTGTCATAGAGACATGGAGTTCTCATTCTTAGCAGGCAAGCAACATTGTCACTGATGCACACTCGATGGTGGGGAAAAAAGGAACTGAAGTGGTTGAGGGCTGGTGCCGAGGTAAGCCATGTGGTGTGAGTGAGTTTTGCAGGGCTGCACATGTGCGCAGCTTGCCTCTGTGCCAGCTCTCCTGAAAACTTCTGGCTCATGCAGGGTCCCAGCGCCTCTGGCATAGACCCATTAATGTGACTCAATGGTGAAGATTGATTACTGGAAGATCCAGCAGTTCACAGCAAGGAGTGTCACCGAATGCAAATCCCTGCAGTGCAGAGTGGGCTGCTGCATTGGAGGAATCCATGGAGGCTGGGGGCTATTAAAATCAATCACTTGAGTAACAGTTACCAAAAGCTCCTGCTTTGTAGAATCGGTCACGTTCTCTACAATGGATTTGGGCTTAGTCCATAACTGGTACTTCTACTTCGAAATGTGGGCTTGGTAACTTGCTATTCTCATGCTCAATGTGGCTGAAGCAAACACCTTTTTTCCCCCAATAATTTCCATTTTACACAACTTTTTGTTAGTGTGTTGTGCAGTGACCTCTTCGGAAGCTACAGAACTGCCATTATCAGTCATATTACAACAGCATCTGCTAAAGGCTGGGCTCAGTACACTGGTTTTGTCATAGGAGCCAAATACTTCTTTTTCAATTGTCTAGGAGCAGCTGGAATAAAATCTGACTTGCTCCAGGCTGCCTCTGTGAGAGTCTCCAAAAACCAGGGACACTGGTATAGTAGGCACATTCCAAAACTCTAGGTTTATCTGCCAACACTAATTGATAGCCAAACTGCAAAGTACTGCGTAGGTTTCTGAGCAGTGCTTGAAATGAGAGATCCTCCTGGGAGACCTTGACTAGACCAGGAAAAGACTCCAGAGGAACCTCATCACCCGAGCCAGTATCCAAAAAAAGATCTGGATTATTCTCGTCACCATATATGTCCAGAAACAAAGGCACAAATAATGGACCAGGCAATGACTCTGGCATTAGCACCCGCACCATAACGCGGTGCAGGCCTCGGCGCCACATGTGGTATTGTTTCTATTACTGTGCTCTCAGCACTGTGGAATGCACCATCAGTGGTGAAGGCAGGCCAACCCCATCACTGAGGCCATAGACAAAAGTACTAGGGACACCACAAGGGGTGATGCTGAATGTCATGGCATCACTGCCTGAGCTGGTGCCACAAAGACGATGGCAGTGAAGGCAGCAGTAGCGATAGTTCTGGCAACATGGGCGTTGCTGGATCCAGGTCCGGCAAAAATAATGATGCCACTGACTTGTGTGTGTGCTGAATCCACTGCTCAGTGGAAGCAGCCCAACAACCAAACTGCTCAACTAAAGGCCCCCCCAGGGAGGAAGATACTTGAGGATGAAGCAGTCAGATCTGTCGGCCTCAGAAAATCCAGTTTTGTTGATGGGGATGAGTGTAGAATTTCTGGGCCTACAAGTGCTGAATGCCTCAGTGCAAAGTGGCGTGAACTTGACCAGTGCCTTTTCTTCTCCTTATATTTTCTATGAGAAGAGTTTGTGATCAAACCTGTATCCCTTCGCCAAACATGAGCAGGGTTGGAAAAGTTTCTTTCTGTAACTCCGGGAGATGCACAGAGCCAGAACACTCGCCAAGAGAGGAACGGTGGTCTGACACAACCCTGTTGCTGAAGCAATCTGCTATACTGTCATCAACTATCACCAAAAGATAGGGCTGTGAGGAATCTTTTTTAATAAAAAAAAGACTAGGTTACACTACGAAGTATAAATGTGATGAACTAGACAGAAGGCTACTAGTATGCTAATTGGAAGTTATGATGAAGAGGAAAGTGAGAAATGAGCTGTGCTACAACGGAAAAAAAATGAACTGAGGTGGTCGAGGGTGGGTGCCGCTGTATACCAGTGGACATGTGCAAGTGGTATGCACACAGGGGTAGTCATGCTGACTGCCCCCAAAAGTGCTGGCTCCTGCGAGATCCCAGCACCTCCACTGCAGACCTGTAAGCTGGACTCTATGGAGAAGACTGATTCTACGATGATCAAAAAAGATGATGGATTGTCTAAAATGATCTTATTTTCTTGAGGAAGGCTAGCAGTAAGTTGATAACAAGGAGGAGAAGCTGTTCAGAAGTGCTGATCCACACTGGACCCCCACAGAACCTTGAGGAAGGAGAACTGCAGTGGAAGTGAAAATAAAATGCTTCAAGACATCTTTTATTCTTTACATAGAAGCAAACAGCCTAGGGAGTGCAGATGTGCGTTTGCACATGTGCAGGTACGTGATATCACACAACTGACACTGAGCACACACAAGTGATGCATGCATGTCACAGAGTGCAGAAGCACAGGCTTCAGAAAATGTAAACAGAGAGGTGTGCATGCTCGCACTTTGCCATTGGGACGAGAGTGAACTCTGTACTTGCGTGACCAATGGTTGAGGAGAGCCTAAGTGCAGAATAAAACAGCAAAGAAAGCAGCTACACCCTTGAAGCACTGGAAAAAGACATAATCAAGCAATCAGCGACATTCGGGGGGGGGGGGCACCTTACCTGAGGCACCAGGCAGGAAAAAACACAGACCAAGTACAGTAAAGGCTTTTTTATAAACCCTAAACAGTTTCACTAATACAGTGCCTTCAGAAAGTATTCACCCCCCCTCCACCCTGGATTTTGTCACATTTTGTTGTGTTACTACCAGAATTTGTAATGCATTGAAATGATTCCACCCCCTTGATTCACACAGCATACTTAACAATTTAAAGGGGCAAAAACAGTTTTACTGTGTAACAAAAATTTATGAAACATTAAAAACTGAAATATCTTGTTTACTTAAGTATTCACCCCCCTGAGTCAATACTTTGTAGAAGTGCCCTTGGCAGCAATTACAGCTTTGAGTCTTCTTGGGTATGTCTGTATCAGCTTTGCACATCTGGATTTGGGGATTTTCGCCCATTCTTCCTTGCAGATTTGTTCAAGCTCTGTCAAGTTGGATGGGGAGCGTTGGTGAACAGCAATCTTTAAGTCTTTCCACAGATTCTCAATGGGATTCAACACTGGGCTTTGGCTGGGCCACTCAAGGACATTCACCTTCTTGTTCTGAAGCCACTCCAGTGTTGCTTTGGCTGTATGCTTGTGGTTGTTGTCCTGTTGGAACGTAAATCTTCACCCCAGTCCAAGGTCTATTGCAGACTGATGTAGGTTCTCCTCAAGGATGTGCCTGTATTTAGCTCCATTCATTGTTTCCTCTATCCTGACAAGTGCCCCAGTCCCTGCCGCTGAAATGCATCCCTATAACATGACGCTGAGACCACCATGCTTCATGGTAGGGATGGTGTTACACGGGTGATGAGCTGTCTTCGGTTTGCGCCAGTCATGGCGCTTTGCATTCAGGCCAAAGAGTTCAATTTTTGTTTCATCAGACCAGAGAATCTTTTGTCACGTGGTCTCAGAGTCTGCTACGTGCCTCCTTGCAAACTCCAGGCATGCTATTATGTGGTCTTTTCTCAGGAGTGGCTTCCATCTAGCCACTCTCCCATAGAGGCTACATCTGTGAAGTGCTGCAGAGATTGTTGTCCTCTGGACAGGTTCTCCCATTTCAGCCATGGAACTCTGTAGTTCTGTCAGGGTGGTCACTGGGTTCTTGGTCACTTCCCTGACCAAGGTCCTTCTGTCGTTGCTCAGTTTGGGAGGACGGCCTGCTCTAGGAAGAGTCTGGGTGGTTCCGTAATCTTTCCATTTCCTAATGATGGACTTGACTGTGCTCCTGGGAACTTTCAACTCCCTAGAAATGTTTTTATACCCCTCCCCAGATCTATGCCTCCTCACAATTCTATCATGGAGTTCTATGGACAGCTCCTTGGTCTTCATGGTAGAGTTTCTGCTCTGACATGCACTGTCAACAGTGGGACCTTATATAGACAGGTGTATTTCCTCTGAAATCATGTCAACCATTTGAACTGACCACAGGTGGACTCCATTCAAGTTTTAGAGTGATCTCACGAGGAAATTTGATGCACCTGAGCTCAATTTGGAGTGTCATAGCAAAGGGGGTGAATATTCATCAAATCAAGACATTTCAGGTTTTTATTTTAAATTACATGTACAAAACATTCCAGAAGTTTCATTCCACTTTGACATTATAGAGTAATTTGTGTAGATACGTGACAAAAAATCCCATATAAATGTATTTTAATGTAAGTTTGCAACATCACAAAATGTGACAAAATCCAAGGGGAGTGAATACTTTCTGAAGGTACTGTACTGGCAGTGGCAAACTCCACAGGACCTTCACAGAAAGTGTAAATGAAAAAACAGCACGACTGCAAAATTAAACTTCTTTTAGACAAGCATGTTTGAATTTAAGAGATTGCCTGTAAAATAAACAGTCCCTACCTGCTAGATTAACTTAAACAGGGGGGAAAAAACTGCAAAGATAGTAAAGCAGATGAAGAGCTCCTTATCAGCACTGCTGCTTCTACCACAGTGGTACAAATGACTGCCAAAAATAGAGGCCTGGAGCATCAAAATACCAACATTCTGTGCTGCTAGGATCAGCTCTTAAAGATACAGCTGTACCTGTGAGCCCACGGACAGTGTGCACATTGCCCATATTTTAAGTAATCACCACTGACAACATGGAGTGACAGAGAAAAAACAAACTAATTACAACAAACTAGAAAGGCAAGGTATTCGAAGCAATGAGAAATAGAGGCTATTCACCAGTAACCATAGTTCTGCCACTAGTGTTCAGCTCACATGCACACGTAAGCAGTTTTCCTCTGATCATGTGCACTCTCCACAACAGTCTTCAGGCTTTACTCCTTACACCACCCGATGGAGAGGTCCTCCGGCTCTGTCCCCTATGCACTCTGATCTGCATGCTGGAACATGAATTTGCAGTGAGCCTTGCCAGGGGAGGTTGGATGGGTCGTATAGATGTGAGCTGACTACTAATAATAACTACTACTACTACTACCGAAGCCGAGTGGTGTTGGCTGCCTTAACCTCAAGAGATGAGTTTCTCATACTATAAGAGACACCCCACAGAGGCCCCATGTCACTTATTATAAATCAACTGCATTAACTACAGTGATTTATAATAAGCTCTAAGTTTTTTTTTTCATTTCGAAAGTCAAATGAAGCTGCCTTCCCCCTGGCTGTGAAGTGGAAAGTCCCACTCCTAATATTTCTGGCATGAGAGACCACTGCTTGCAGGATAAGCGGTACAGTGTCTTGGTGTGGTGCTTGGCAGAAATCACTAAGTGATTTATAATTTTTATATAGTGCCTGTGGTTGAAGCATAGGTCAGGAAGCATAAGCAAACAAGGAGAAGTCAAAAAATTTGCAAGTAACGTTTTATTATTATCATCAATAAAAATTGTGCAGGATAACACTCATACAGGCATTTCAAACAAAGCAGAGTCCTTCATCTGAGGGCCTCTCTAAATCTAAATGTCAGTCTCTCTCTCTCTCTTTCTCTCCCCTTCTAAAGAAAGATTGCTCTCTTTATACACTCTCTTTAGCAGTGTCAGTGGCTCAGTAGATAGCACACTCGCCTTTGAGGCTGGGAGATCAGAGGGCTGTGGGTTCAGTTCCCACATCTGGCACTTGGGTTAATATCCCAGTACTGACACTGCAGTGCAGCATGAGAGGGGTGCTGCACTTCTGAGGTGCCGCCTTTCGGATGAGACGTTAAACCGAGGTCCCATCTGCCTGGATTGGTGGTAGTGCAGGTGGATGTTAAAGATCGCATGGCACTTATCAAAAAGAGTAGGGGAATTTCCCCGGTGTCCTGTCCAAATTTCCCTCATTCACTAAAAATACCACCAACAGCTTAATCTGGTTCAAGGTCAGTTGGCATTCATCTGTATCCCCATCCCCTGGGTCATGCCTGAAAATAGGCAGGATTTGTCTAGTGCACTTACCCAGTCAACAAAAACTAAATGAATAAAATATGTTTATAGATAATATCTTTTCCTGGCAATTAACTTCTGCATCCCGAGCTCGTTAAGATACATCTCCTATTTCTCATAAAATATATCAGAACTTTGTCAATTTCTTTCCTGCAGGTGTAACAAAATAGAACACTGTATCCTAGAACTGACCTCCTGCTGACAATTCTGCAAATTAACTTGTGGAGGTCAAACTGCATCTCAAGGTTAACTCCCTGAGTTCCAAATAGCTTTTTGCAATCATTTCAAACAATGTAATATATGTTTGCAAACCAAGGGATCCCAGTTTCACTCAAACATACACATATATTTTTTAACCACAAAGAAAAAGGGGAAAGAAAAGATAGCAACACCAAGAAACAGCAAGTGAAGGCAGGGAGATAGCAGTGTGTGTGTGTGTGTGTGTGTGTGTGTGTGTGTGTCCTTTGGAGTGGCCAGTTCCTCAGGTGCCACAGGAACATTTGATTGTGCAATCAGACAGGCAAACGACAAGGGGCAGAAAAGGAGAAGAAAAATAGATATCTGCTTTTAACTCTCTCTGCATAACAAATGGGATAGGGTCTTATTCAATCCTGTCACAGTGCCTTTCCACAAAAATCTGCAAAAACGACAAAATAGCATGTTTTGCCCATATTTTGCAGAGTAAATAATTTAATTCATAGGGCTGCATGAGTTCTCCTATCATTCTGCAAGTCACACAATTAGTGCATTAGTAGTCTGTAATGTTCGTGCAGACTCAGTTTGCTTTTTATAAATTGATGTGACTAGTACCATCAAATGTTCTGACCTCCACCATGAAGTCTCTTCTGTAATAAAAGACTCAATTTGTAGTGTTCTTTCTCTGTGATGGGTTCAGATCAATTTTCTTTCACAGAATGAACTGTGTAATGGCATTTACTTTGCCTTAATCAATGTAGGATTGAAAAAGATACCAAGTCCATCTAACAGCTAATAAGGCAGTTAACATTATTCCCAGAGCTGCACCTGGAGGGCAATAGGTGAAGTTCAGGATTTCATTACTGAGTGCCAGTCCATGTCCCCACTGAAGTGTACATTTAGACTGTTGCTTTGAGAAGGCAGAATGAAGACTGATCAAAACAAAGCAAGAAAAGGTGGCATGCCATGCTGTATTCAGAACCTGAACAACAAAGTAATGGAGGTTCCCTATGCCTATAGTGAAGATATGATCTTTCTGCATAATTGCAAGCAACATAATAGAAACATATTGATATTCAAGAGAACAGGGCGTTGGATGGCCGAAGATCCCTTAGGGTGGACAAGGCTCCAGGTCTGGAAGGGATACATCCGAGAATGCTGAAGAAGAGGTGCTGGCAGCACCCCAATGGATGTATTCAACACCTCCCTACAGACAAGATGTGTGCCACTTGACTGGAGAATGGTATATGCGGTACCCATACATAAGAGTGGCCCCAGGGATAAGCCAGTAAACTACAGGCCAGTTAGCCTCACATTCTTAGTGGGGAAATTGATGGAGACCATCCTAAAGGAACAGTTGGTGGAATTCATGCAAGAACATGGGCTGGGGGATGACCGACAACACGGATTCATCAATGGAAGGCCCTGCCAAACGAATTTGGTTGAATTCTTCGACTGGGTGACTAGATCGCTGGATGGGGGAAAGGAGGTTGATGTCCTATATCTGGATTTCAGTACAGCCTTTGACTCAGTGCCACATGGCAGACTGATAAGTAAAGTCAAGGGCATGGGGGCAGGGCAAAAACTGGTTATGTGGGTGGAAAGTTGGTTGGGAAATAGGAAACAATGCGTAGTAGTGGGGAGGGGAGACTCTCAACACCCCATCAGCAGTCATCAGCGGTGTCCCACAGGGCTCAGTCCTAGAACCTGTCCTATTCAACACCTACATAGCGGATAGAGCGGAAGGGTGGAGAGCAAGATAAGCCTGTTCGCCGACGACATCAAAATTGGTGCTGTGGTGGATTCTGAGGAGGAGGGGAGGGTGCTACACAAGGATTTGGAGAAACTGGAGAGCTGGTCAAGAACGTGGCAGCTGAGGTTCAATGCTGGGAAGTGCAAGGTCATGCACTTTGGGGGCAAAGAACCCAAGGAACACCTACTATATGAGGCAAGAGGTTAAAGGTCACATGGGAGGAAAGGGATCTGGGGGTGTTGTGGTCACAGGGAATATGAAACACTCAGAGCAGTACAGGTTGGCAATAGCCAAGGCCAACAAAATGCTAGGGTGCACTGCCAGAGGGATTGCCTCAAGTAACATGGAAGTAATCCTGCCACTGCACAGATCACTGATGAGGCCGCACCTGGAATACTGTGTACAGTTCTGGTGCCCCTACTTAAAGAGGGACATCAAGCTCTTAGAGGGGTCCAGAGAAGGGCAAACAAACTGATAACGGGGATGGTGGATAAATCCTATGAACAGAACCCGAAGAAGCTAAATATGTACTTTCTGGAGGATAGAAGGGACAGGGGAGATATGACTGAGACCTTCAAGTACCTGAAGGGCATAAACATGGTCAGCAACTGAAGAGAGGGGAGATCACTAGGGGGCCATAGTATGAAGCTGGAGAAAGGAAGATTCAAGAGGGAACTGAGAAGACACTACTTCACAGAAAGAGTGGTGGCAGCATGGAACATACTCCCAGAGGAGCTGGTCTCACAGAGATCAGTGGAGAGTTTTAAAAGGGGGTGGGATAGAGTAAAGAGCAGAATAAGCAATGGAGTTGACTTGACCCAATGGTCGAGCTCAGTAAAGGAGAAGAAAGGTGACAGTGGTGACAAGGGAGGCGGGGGTAGCGCTGGTGTAAACCATGAGCTGCAAAATCGAGTAGATGAGATAGACCTTTTTGCCCTGTATCTGCTAGCTTTTTTCATATGTTCATAAAAACCAAAATGACACAAAATGAACAGGTTACTTACCTTTAACAGTAGTTCTAGGAGTGGTGTATGTTGTTCATCCACACTTCTTGGCATGTCCCTTTCCCCTTAAAATCTTGCCGGAAGTCTTCAAGCTGGCTCCTCCCACCCACCCGAGTGGTATAAACCTCGGCTCCGCCCCATGATGCCAGATCTTAGCCCGCTGGAAGCCAGGTCAGCGCCTAAAGCCGGGAGGTCGAAGGGTGTGGATGAACAGTTATATACCACTCCTAGAACTACTGTTACAGGTGAGTAACCTGTTCTTCTAGGAGTGTGGATATGTTGTTCATCCACACTTCTTGGCAGACTCCAGGCAGTTCTCTGGGAGGAGGGAGGCAAGGCGCACACCCCCTACTTGGGAAATAAAGATTGGAGAACCGAGGCCCCAAAACCAGCATCCAAGCGTGACTCAAGATCGATATGGTAGTGAGTAATGAAGGTGTTTGCTGACTTCCAGGTAGCAGCCTGACAGATTTCCTGGATAGGGATGTCCCTGGAAGCAGCCACCGATGCAGCAGTATGGCGGGTAGAATGAGCTCTTACCCCTCTTGGAGGCTCCTTGCCCGCCAACTCATAGCACAGACCTATGCATGCTGTAATCCACCTTGCAATGGTCCGTTTGAAACATAGAAACATAGATTTTGACGGTAGATAAGGACCGCTTGGCCCACCCAGTCTGCCCATTTCCCTACCTAATGGATAAGCTGCAGATCCTAGTTAACCAGCAGCCTACTTCTTCCTACCCCCACCCCCTAGAATTGCCTTATGACTGTCCCATGCATGCTTGAATTCCACCACTGTTTATGACTCCACAACCTCCTCCGGAAGGCCGTTCCATGCATCCACAACTCTCTCTGTGAAAAAATACTTCTAAATTACCACTGAGCCGCCTTCTATCTTCAAATTGTGCCCCTTGTTCTTGCACACCCTTTTTTGAAAGATGCTACCCTCTTGGACTTTGCTGATTCCCTTGAGGTACTTGAAAGTTTCTATCATGTCCCCCCTCTCCCTCCTTTCCTCGAGGCTATACATATTCAGCTCCTTAAGTCTCTCTTCATATGTCTTCCGGTGCAGACCCTGCACCATTTTAGTTGCCCTCCTCTGGACAGCCTCCATCCTGTCTATGTCTTTGTGGAGACTGGGTCTCCAGAACTGCACGCAGTACTCCAGATGGGGTCTCACCAACTGTCTGTACAGAGGGATAATAACTTCTTGTTTTCTATTGGTGATGCCTTTCCTATGCATCCCAGTATCCCCCAGCCTCCTCGCTGCCCTCTCACATTGCTTGCCCACCTTTAGGTCATCTGATATGACTACCCCAGGTCCCTTTCCATTTTGTTGTTGTTAGTATCTCACCCCCATCGTGTACTCTTCCCCTGGGTTTTTGTTTCCCAGGTGCATTACCTTGCATTTCTTAGCATTGAATCTAAGTTGCCATACATTTGACCATTCCTCTAACCTTGCCAAGTCCCTTCTCATCCTTTCCACCCCACCTTGTGCATCAACTTTGTTGCAGATCTTTGTGTCATCTGCAAAGAGACATACTTTTCCTTCCAGTCCCTCTGCAATGTCACTTATAAAGACACTGAAGAGGACCGGTCCTAATACTGAACCCTGCAGTACCCCACTAGTAACCCCCCTTTCTTCAGAGTGGACTCCATTTACTATTACTCTCTGTGTCCTATTCTCCAGCCAATTCTTTACCCAGGCTGTCATCTTGTGACCCACTCCCAGGCTGGCTAACTTGTATATTAATCTTTTGTGTGGGACTGTGTCAAATGCCTTGCTAAAGTCTAGGTAGGCCATGTCCACAGCCCCTCCCTGATCTACTACTTTGGTCACCCAGTCAAAGAAATCTATCAGATTTGTCTGGCATGACCTTCCCGCTGTGAACCCATGCTGCCTTGGGTCCTGAGCCCCTCTGGCCTCTAGATACTCAACAATTCTTTCCTTCAGAAGTGATTCCATCATTTTCCCTACCACTGAGGTTAAACTAACAGGACTGTAGTTTTCTGCTTCTGCTTTGCTCCCACTTTTGTGAAGGGGAATCACATCTGCCCTTCTCCAGTCCTCGGGTACCACCCCATCCTCCTATGATTTGTTAAAGAGGGTAGTCAGTGGTGTCACTAGTTCTACCCTTAGTTCTTTTAGAATTCTGGGATGAATCCCATCAGGCCCCATTGCTTTGTCCACCTTCAGTTTTAAGAGTTCTTTCAGAACCCTTTCTTCTGTAAATGGGCTGGTATCAACTTCTGTATCCAGAGTGTTTCTACTGTTTGTTTTAGGTACCTCCCCCACTTCCTTTGTAAATACTGAGCAAAAATATTTGTTTAGTATCTCTGCCTTTTCACAGTCACCTTCTGCCCACCCTCCCTCCTCTTTATTAAGCCTCACTAACCCTCCCTTGGTCTTCCTTCGCTCCCTGATGTACCTATAAAAGGTTTTATCCCCCTTCTTAACTGAGTTGGCTATCTTTTCCTCGGTTTGGGCCTTTGCTCTTCTGACTGCCTTCCCAGCTTCCTTTTGCTTTAACTGATACAGTTCTCTGTCCTGCTCCTTCTGTGATTCCTTGTACTTCCTGAATGTTTTATTTTTCTATTGAACCTTCACTGCCACTTCCTTTGAGAACCATAGTGGTTTCTTACATCGTTTCATTTTATTTGCTTCACACAAAGGCTTGTTACCTCTGTGATGGCAGTTTTTATTATTCCCCATTGTTCTTCCACCCCTCCTTCCTGCCCATTTGCTAGTGCATTCCTTAGGCACTCACCCATTTTGGCAAAGTCAGCCCTCCTAAAGTCCAGTACTTTTGCCTTTGTATGGCTTGACTCTATTGCTGTGTTTATTGTGAACCATATTGTTCGATGGTCGCTAGTTCCCAGATGGCTACCCACTTCTACATCTGTGATCCTCTCTTCATCTCCATTTGAGAGAACCAGGTCTAAGACTGCTCCCTCTCGGGTGGGCTCCAATACTAGTTGTCTAAGGCATGCCCCCTGTAGGGCATCTAGAATAACCCCACTCTTTGAAGTGGCTGCTGCAACTGCACTCCAGTTAACATCTGGCATATTCAGATCACCCATCAGCAATATCTCCCCTTTTTCTGCCATTCTAAGTATTCTTTCTATCATTTCCTTGTCCATTTCCTCCCCCTGAGAAGGGGGTCTGTATACAACCCCTGTGCGGATTGTGGTGCCATTGCCGGTCTCCAAATTTACCCACAGTGCTTCTTCTCCTCCTCCCTGTTTTCCTTTGTCTTGTTGCTTTGATTCCTTCCCTTATGTAAAGAGCTCTCTCCTCCTCTTTTACCCTCCCTGTCCCTCCTGTAGATAGTGTATCCTGGTATGTTTATGTCCCAGTCATGGGTTTGTGCGTACCATGTTTCTGTGACTGCCACGATATCCAGATGTTCCTCCTCCATCAAGGCCACTAATTCAGGAAGCTTGTTACTCAGACTATGGGCATTGGTACTCATTGCTCTCCATTTTTTGATGGCTTTACCTTGTTTTGCAGCATCCCCCACTGACCTGTCTACCTCGGTCTTTTTCTCATTTAGTACCCTGTTTTGTAGGGAGAGGCTGGGATTTTTCTGCTGCTTATCAGTGCCTCCTCCCTTGACTAGTTTAAAAGCTTGCCAATGAAGCATTTAAACCGATTGCTCAAAAGACTTGTTCCCTTCCTGGACAGATGCAGACCACCCTGCCAGTATAGGCTGGTGTCCTTCCAGGTGGAACCCCAGTCCCCAATGAAGCCAAACCCCTGTGCTCCACACCATTTTTTTCAAACATTCATTAAACTGCATGGTGCAAAGTACCCTCGCCTCACTCATGTCATTGACAGGCAGCACCTCAGAGAAGGATATTGTGTGTGCTACTTGTCTTAGGCCCCTCCCCAATTCTACAAAGTCCTTCTGCACTGCTCTAATCTCATGATTAGCCAAGTCATTTGTCCCTAGGTGGACAATGACGTCCAGCTCAGACTCCCGTGCAGCTGTTCTTGTGATCCTGAGGATGCACTTCCTGTCTCTCCAAGCCATGGCACCAGGCAGGCACCTTACTTCAGTTTTCCTGCCCCCTGCTCTATCCCCCTAAATTGAGTCCCCACCAGGAGCTGCTTCCTTTCCTTGTGGTGTCCTCTGCCTCCTTCCTGTGGGCCTCCCTTGTGACAGTTGTCCTCAGCCTCCTTAGTCTCCTCTGCGGTGCATCCTTAGGGGAGCTATCTCCCGCAGAATGGTGTATGGATTGTGGTGTGGAACAACTGACTGGGTGTCCTCTGTTCCACCATCCTCACCCTCCCTGAGCCCACTGTGGTCCAACTGCTGTGCTTTCTTCGCAACCTCTGAGGTAGTGGTGGTGGCTCTGGTGCTCCTGGATGGGGAGGTTCCTTCCTACCATCCAGTGTGGCCTGGGGAAGGTCCCCACTACTGTCCAGTGTGGCCTGAAGACGGGCAACTTCCTCCCTCAGGACAGAGAGTTGTCTGCAAATAGGGCAGCATCTCAGCCTCCAGAAAGACTCCCGAAGACTGCTGCCCCACAGCCATTACATTGCACTACTCCCACATTTTTTTTTGTGTGTGTGTGATTGGTTTGTAATATAGAAATATATATATATATATATATCATACAATGTGTATGCTTATATTGTCAGAGCAGTGTGCTAGAGAGGATATGACAGTGATATGCACCTTGCACTCTTGAGGAAATGATGTCAGAACCCCAGGTATAAAGGAACTATTTCCAGGGTGGGTGGGGTGAGGGTGGGAAGGGTTGGAGCTAAACTGTGCCCTCACAAACAGTCAGCTAAAAGCTCTGACCCACTGGCCATGATGAGTGCCTTCCTGTCAGCAAGATGCCCTACACAACAATTTGACAGAGAAAATACCCTGCTAATCAAACAGAGAAAAATCCACACATCTAAGTCAGACACAGGTAAACCTCCCCAACCCCAAAACAGGCCTGGTGGTTTGTGCTCTGAAAGCTGTCAGCCCCAAAATAAGTCAGCTGTGCTTTAAACTCTTCCTGCACTGAAAATGTTAAGAATTGTAACAAACAAACGTAAACCTAGATCCACCTCCCTCTTTTGCTTGAAAGACTGTCTTTTCCTGTTTCACACTGCAGGTTTTTCTATGACAACTCCTTAACCACAGTAACTTATTTAAAAATAGTTTAACTATCACAAACCCTATGCAGCAGTAAATTATTTAAAAATAGTTTCTGTCCCAAAATCCTTGTAGTCAATCCAGCTACCCTCAAGGGACAACCAAAATGCAGTATTCAAACACTTGTGAAGTTACTTCCAAGATAAGCAGAGTTTGCAAGCTCCTTTTTCAACTCCTCAGCCACCTGTAATTTATTTAAAATAGTTTAACTGTCAGAAAATCCTAGTAGACAATCTAGCTACCTCAAGGATCTACCCAAATGCAGTATTTAAATCCTTCTAAGTTACTAACAAGATTAACAGAGTTTGCAAGCCCCTTCTTGGTTAAACACTAAATAAATATGTGAATAAAAAGCAATTACCAAGGGTAGTTAGTTTCACCTCCCACACAATTAAGCAAAAGTGTACGTTTGTTGCAGATATCAAATGCAATATAGAATTTCTCACACAGCTCACAGCTGAATAAAGAAGTAGTGTCCTTCCAGGTCAAGAAAATGTGCTTTGTGAGGAGAGAATGGCTGCAGGTCTGCCAGAAGCGGCTTCAGCGTAGGTGACAAACAGCTGGCGAACCTCTCCATGAATTTCCGCCATTCTGTCCTTATAATTGAAGAGAGCACGTCTCAGGTCCAAAGTATGGAGCCTGTACTCGGCGTCCGATTTGTAGTTAGGGTAGTATACCGGCAGAGTCAATACCTGGTTATGGTGAAACTCTGATACCACCTTCGGAAGGAATTTCAGGTGGGGGCGTAGAACAACTTTGTCCCTGTGAAAGACCAGATAAGGGGAGTCCACCGACAGCGCCTGGAGCTCCCCTGTGCTTCTGGCTGACGTGATAGACACCAGGAAGGACATCTTCCACAAGTGTGAGTGCACACTTGTGCATGGGTTCGAATGGCTTGCCCATGAGCTTTGCCAAAACCAGCAACAGATCCCACGGAGGTGGAGGTTCAGGCACCGGAGGGGATATGTGATCCAGGCCTTTGAAGAAGCGCCTGATCACTGTCTCCTGAGCCAATGTCGGCTGACTGGCCCATGCCCGGTAAGCGGAAATGGCTGCCAGGTGCACCCTAAGGGTCGATGACCGCAGACCCCCTTTGGAGAGAGACCAAAAGTAGTCGAGAATGTTAGCCACTGAGCAGGATAAGGGGTCCAGACTCTTACCCTGACACCAAATGGAAAATCTCTTCCATTTGAAGGCATAACATTTCCTGGTCGATTCCTTATGAGATGCCTCCACCAAGGTGTAGACATCCTTGGAAAGACCCAGAGCCTGCAGCTCTAGCCGCTCAGGTACCAGGCTATGAGGCGCAGGGATTGAAGGTCTGGATGGAATACCTTCCCCTGGTTCAGTGATATCAGGTCCGGGCGTGAACAAAGCCGCGCCAGGGGCTTGCAGCTGAGGCTGAGGAGATCTGGATACCAGAACTGGCGCGGCCAATCTGGGGCTACCAGGATCATCTTCGCCTTGTCCCTCCTCACCTTGAGCAGCATCTTGTGGATCAAGAGAAATGGAGGGAAGGCACAGAGAGGCCTGGGGTCCATGGCCTCGAGAAGGCATCCCCCTGCAGCGAGCCCTGCTGAGGGGGGTGGGCATGGTACAGCCTCAGTTTGTTGTTTTTCCTGGAGGCAAATAGGTCCACCAACGGTTTGCCCCAGTGGGAGAACAGACTGTAAGCTACCTCTGGATGGAGAGACCACTCGTGGGATGCCTGGCCTATGTGGCTGAGAGCATCTGCCAGCTGGTTCAAGACTCCTGCCATATGAATGGCTAGGAGATCTGCCTCCAGCCAACTTACGAGGGTCCAGATGCAGAGCACCTCCTTGCACAGCAATGGGAGTGCGTGCCGGCCTGTTTGTTGAGGTAGTACATGGTCGTGGTATTGTCCGTCTGGATTTGAACCACTTGACCCCAGAGCTGAGAAGCGAAAGCTGACAGTGCCAGTCTGACTGCTCTGAGCTAAAACAGGTTGATGTGACATCAGGACTCCTCGGGGGTCCAGAACCCATGGGCCCTGTTGTCCCCCATGTGGGCTCCCCAGCCCATGAGAGAGGCATCAGTCGTAAGAACGACCATCAGCTCGGGGCGGACAAACGGGATCCCTTCCTGCAACCGTTCTGGGGTGGTCCACCACTGGAGAGTGTCCCATATCTTCTGGGTTACAGTGATCAGCTGGTCAAAATGACCGTGACGCTGAATCCAGTGGGCGGCCAGCTCCCACTGGAGGGGGCGCATGTGCCACTGGGCCCAACGGACCACTGAGGTACATGCCATCATGTAACCCAGAAGGCGCAGAAAGTCCCAGGCAGGGCACAAGTGCCCAACCAGAAATAATCGGGCAAAGGAGGAGAGAACCTCCGCTCCATCCACCAGGAGCCGAGCTCTGGCTTGACAAGAGTCGGGCTCTGCCCCGATGAAGCACATCACCTGAGCAGGCACAAGTTCCGACTTAGCCTTATTGATCAGGAGGCCGAGTTGGGAGCAGGTTTGGAGAGCCAAATCCCTGGACCTCTCCACCTCCTGAAGGGAGGATCCTACCAAGAGCCAGTCATCGAGATAAAGGCAGATTCGTACTCCTTGATGCCGAAGATGGGCTGCCACCACTGCAATGCACTTAGTGAAGACCCGCGAGGCCGATGACAGACCGAACGGCATGGCTTGGAACTCGTACAGGGTCCCTTCGACCCTGAAGCAGAGGAACCGCTGATGGGATGGACGGACTGGGACATGAACGAACATGTCCTGTAAATCCAGTGAACAGAACCACATGTTTCGCACCAGTGATGGTATGATCTGGTTCAGAGTTACCATTCAGAAGGTGTGGGACCTGAGATATTGATTCAGGTCGTGGAGATCTAGGATGGGGCACCAACCCCCCATCTGCTTGGGCATCAGGAAGTACCTGGACATGAAGCCTGGGTCTGTAGGAGGATCCGGCACTGGAACTACCACCGAGCTGAGCTATATCGTCTCAGAGAGCCAACTGAGTGCAAGCTGAGATCCTTTCCTCCCAAGGGCCGCGGGCTTGGCTGGGAGGGTACTGCTCGAACTCTAGAGGCAGTCCCTGACTGACCACTTCGAGAACCCACCTGTCCGTAGTGATACTGGATCAGGCGAAATGAAAGTTGTGGAGCCGGCCCCCCACGGGAGGACCCAGAGCTGGCATGATGGGTGTAGGGGTGGCAACCCCCAACCCGTCACTGAGCAGGCTTAGAGGAGGAGGAGGCTCCTGGACCTGCGCCTCAGCCTCCTTTACGGGGCTGTTGAGGACCGTGCTTGGGCCGTGGGTGCCAAGCTTGAGCCTGCTGCTGTTGCTGCTGGCCTCCTTGATAGGAGGGCTGCCTGACCGCAGGGGAAGAATGCCAAAATGGCTTCTTCTTTCTTTTCTGCTGGTTCTTGCCCGAAGAACCTTTTGCAGAGGTAGCATCCCAGGTGGCACTGAACTGCTCAATATGCTGAAGGTGACCAGCCACTCCTGGACCGAACAGGTCAGTGCCAAGGAAAGGAATGTCGGCTAACTTGTGCTGGGTATCCGCCGGGAAGGAGGATAGCATCAGCCAGGCCCTGTGGCGAGTGGCCACTGCGGCTGCTAAGGATCGGGCACAGGAATCCCTGATATCTAGGGCCGTCTGGAGCTGCTGTTTTGCAACAGCATGGCCCTGATCACGGACTTGCTTGACCGTGGTCTGCATGTCTGCCGGGAGATGAGGGAGGACTTCATCTAATGACCCGAGAAGGGTATGAGAGAAGTGTGCCATAATGACAGCCGAACTGGCCTGATGAAGGCCTAAGGAAGAGGCCGCATAAACCTTGCAGGCACAGTGGCTCATATTTTTGGACTCCTTGTCAGGAGGTCGTTCTGTGTCGGTTGAGCTACCAGTACGTCTAAACACAGAAGCGGTCACCAGGCTCTCGGCCGAAGGGTGTTCTGTGAATCCCAGCAGGGACCCCATGGGCACCGCATACTTGCGGGCCATGCGGGCAGACGGTGCTGGGCAGGAAGCTGGCCACTGCCAGAGCTCAAGGGCCGGGCCAGCAATGGCTTTGGCCACTGGAAAGGCCTCCGTCGGGGTATTCCCCCCTTTTTAGGATGTCCGTAAGGGGATACTCTGCCTTTTTCTGGATAGACTGCAGAGGCATTCTGAAATCAGGTGAAGAATGCTCTAAAAGGAGGAAGGACCCTCCTCTAAACCCACCACGGAGGACTTATCATCCCCTGGATGGGAGTGCAGTCCTGTGACGTCCGAGTCCGAGGAGTCGTGGTACAATGGTCTCCTGCCTAGGTCCCCTTCAATCTGCCAAGGGAGGACAGGGGTAACCGTAATGGACAGACGTCGGGGAAGCCTGGTGTCTGTATGGTCCTCTTTCGAGGGAGCCCCTCCCTGAGGCTGCTTAGGTGGTGGTTCCACCAGAATCAGTGGGGAGACCGAGATGGGCCGAGCCGGGATAAAGGCCGGCCCCCCGGCAGGGGAACCGAAGGCTTCAGTTCTGAAGGGGTTGGCGTTGGCCCAGGAGGCGGTAGCCAAGTGATGGCTGGGGTAGACAGTGGAGCCGGCTTCTGCCCGGTCAAAATCAGCTGATGCCACATAAGATCCTCATAGTGTCGACGGAGTTTCTGTTGAAGCCTCTCCTCATCCAAGGAGGATGAGGATCTGCGGCGATGTCTCTTTTTAGAGTGCTTATGACTCTTTTTCGGTCATTCGACAGAAGGGGTTCTGGACCTCGATCAAGATCGGGCTGGCCGACTCGGTCGATAGGGAGACACCCGGTTCGGTGAAAACCGACAGTCCAGAATCGTTTCCTCGATGGGGACACCAGCGGGCTGGGTCTCCTCATCGGGAAAGACAAGGACCGGAGTCCTTTCCAAAGAATCGTCTACCAGAGTCGGCGAAATAGGGTCGATTAGGTCGAGAGAAATCTCAACCTTGTTGGCCACTTCCTCGATCTCTTCGCCAGATGGAAGATCCATGAAGCCGGTGGCCGAGGATGCGATCTCGACCGAGGTCGAGACCGTGTGTTCCTGGGACTCGGACCTTTCTCGGTCCCAAGAATGTCTTTGTTTGGATGAAGACTTCAGGTCCTTATCCCTCTTCCGAGGGCGGGAGGAGTGCGAGCCCGAGGGCGCCTCACCCCTGGTGGGGAGAGACTGGCACAACTCCTTGAAGGAGCCCGAAAAGGTGGAACCGAGGTTCAGAGGAACAAAAAAGCTCCGATTGGCCGAAGCTTGAGCCGCTTCCTCCTCAAAAGCCTTCATTTGCTCCAACTGCTCGGCGGATCCCGCAGCCGCGGAAACCGCCCACCTCGCCACCTTCCATTTCACCGGCAGGTTCCTTTTCTCCGATCTTCCCAATTTTAGGCGTGCCAAGCGGTCGTCCAGGACGTTGGGATGAAAGGCCAGGCAGAACATGCAGGTGGAGGTGTTATGTCCGACACCTAGGCAGTAGACGCACGTTAGGCGGGGATCGGTGCGTGACATCTTCTGGCCGCAGGAGCACTGGTGAAATCTGGGAGCAGATTTATCCTCCATGTCCGATGTGCTACTATCGGAATCATTAACTCGAACAAGTTTTAAGGTAAGTTGCGGTAAAAACCGACGCTTTGAATACAGGGCTTACGAACTGCTGTGAAGCACCAGGGAACCTGTATCTTCCAGTAGAAAGGAAGATCTGGTGTCGTGGGGCGGAGCCGAGGTTTTTACCACCCGGGTGGGTGGGAGGAGCCAGCTTGAAGACTTCCAGCAAGATTTAAAGGGGAAAGGGACATGCCAAGAAGTGTGAATGAACAACATATCCACGCTCCTAGAAGTAAAGTTTCCTTAGGGCTATACAAAGGCCTATTACAATACCATGTAGAAACCGAAGGTAACATGCATATTGTGTACTATTGCACATATGTTTATTTTACTTCTACAGTACACTGTGGCAAATACTACCAAATACTGTAAAACATTACTCTTATTGAGATAAAAAGGGGAGGCTGATATTGTTATATAGTAAATCCTTAAAGGAAAACTACGCTGAATCTGCCAGTTATTTTTCCCAGTAGAAGCTGTTTTTTAAATACTAGTTCAAATTATGTTATTGTTCTGGCTATAGAGGCGCGTTAGCTACCAGAGTGTTTTTATGTGCTGCTGGTAAGGACCATTTTTGAACTCTATGATGTAGTTTATATCCTTGCTCTACTTTTCTATTGTTGGCACAATGCATCTGTGTTCTGCTACAGGACTCCCTGGTTGAGAGAGACTTCTCTACTCTTCTACTGTTGGCACAATGCATCAGTGTCCCTGGTTTAGAGAGACATAAACTACATCAGAGTTCTAAAATGGTACTTACTTCAAGAGCGTCAATCACAAATGTTTACTGTGGTTACTAAAAAGCCTGTATAGCTGAAACTACTGTATAACCAAATTTTAACTAGTGCTGAAAAACAGCTACTACTGAGAAAAAAAATGTACTTACACATGTGGTGCAGTTCTTCTTAAAAAAAAGTCCCCACTACTTTTTGTGATGCATCATGTGAATTATCCATAAACAAAACCTATACAAATGGAAGACATGAGAATTACGTACTTACCGTAATTGTTGATCTTCCAGAATATCTTCACCATTGATTCATACTAAAAAATCTGGGTCCGGTGGCACTAGGACCCAGCAGGAGCTTTTTTCCTACTAGGAGGTAGCAGATATTGGCTACTGATGTCACCCGCGCACCACGTGGCACCGCGTGCTAACTAATAACTGTTGGCTACCTCATGCACCTCAGTTCTGTTCGCTAGAAGAGGAAAAAAAGTGGTGAGAAATAAAAGAGAGGAGTAGATGCTTTCTAGCCCACAGGGATAGTAAAAGGATACAGGATATAAAATAAACAACCAGTTAGAACGTGACTACCAACTTAGGGATTAAGGGCTGGGCCTACCCGCTGGCACAAGGGTATAGGTCTAAAAAGAGCCAGAGCCTCTTACCACTAGCCAACAGAGTGTGGACAGTGATATAAAGCAAGATAGGGCACCAGCCCTAAGAAGTGGTACTGGCAGAAGTAGCAAAATGGGCAGTCTAATCAGGGACCCCCTTGCAAATAAATGAGATGGCAAAAAATGCCCTAAAAGGAAAAAGGGACATCAGAAATCCCCCAAAAAGAAACAGCTCTATGCCATCAGACAGAACTTACGTAAACTCGAAAGTAAACTCATAACCCTGTTTCTCTATGACAAAGTGGGGAAAAAAATAAGGATGAAGAACACAGGAGTTGCAAGACTTGCAGTCCTAGGAAGGCAAGATGCGGTTATCTACTCTGGCATGCACCAAGTGGAGTGGGCAAAGCCCAATGCACAAAGTGACAAGGGATGCTAACCAAAACTTCCAGCATGAGAGGAAGAACATGCCTCGCCTCTCCCTGCAACCACAGAGATGTACCCTGTGTGAAGCTAGTACACTGATTCAAGCAATTATACTACACCCCTTCCACAGACAGAGCATCTGCTCAGTGGAATTAGGTTGGAAGGTGACCGGGGCATATGCTGCATACAGCAATTAACAGGGATATACACTATAGGGGATATAACCTGGGCAGGGAGAAGGAAGGTGAAGACTGAAGGGAAGGTGACCACCTACCCACTCCATGGAAAAACAAAAAACTCTCTTTTTTGGTGAGGGTTGGAACAGGAATGCTCAACCCTCCTTTTTTTTTTGTTTCTGAAACTCAGAGTTTATTGATAATAAATGTCATGGTTAACAACATACAATGTATTACATCCAACTACACTAAAAGGCACTGAGCAATAAGTAAGTTTAAGCCCTAAGTGTGGAGTAAATAAGTATTACAATCTCCAGTGCCTATTAGTGTAGCATAGTAACCAGTCTTTATTACGTGAAAGGAATAGTACAGTCAGAATTTACAAAAACATGTTGTGCAGAGTGTTTTGATTTGTGTGTGTAGTCCTAGTGTGGCCTTTCCTTTGTCTGCTATTATGAGTTTTTTCTAAATTAGCCTGCTAGTTTTATGGCCCCTGGGTATCTCCACCTTAGAATGGTGTACTGCTCTTCTTGTTACTACACTGCCTCCTATCCCATGTGACAGTGATGTATCCGGGATCATGGATTCAGCAAGCACTGGTTTAGAGTCAATTTACAACAGCACAACTGTGATGTTAAGTAACTTTCCTTATTCGCTGAGCACTAATGGACACATTTACAGTTTAGCAAATACTTGGGGGCTAACTAAGTGGGTTGTTCTGTAAGAAAACAGTATTTAATAATTACAGCACTGATGATCTGGGATGATTTGTGTGCTTTTTATTGTTGTGTGTAGTTTGATGAAATGAAAAGTTTTAAAAGCAAACCATTTGTTCTTGCTGGCTAGAACATGAACACACATACACACACACCAAAAATACTGAATTAGAGCAATTTAGTGGAGGCCAGAACAACAGGCTCCTATTTCTAGTACTTGCTGAATCAGTGTTCCTGGAAGAATCACTGTCACATGGGACAGGAGGCATTGTAGAAAAAAAACGAAGAGCAATAAAACTTGCTAAGATGGAGATTCCCAGGGGCCATAAAACTACCATACAACTAGCAGGCTAATTTAGAATGAAAAACTCTTAATGGCAAACAAAGGGGAGGACACACCAGGACTACACACACAAATCAAAACACTCTGCACAACATATGTTTTTTGCAAATTTTGACTGTAATACTCCTTTTAAGTCCTCTGGTCTCTGTTTCCCAGCTTGATGTGCCAAGACTGTCCTGTTCAGAACTTCCTGCTATAGAGACCCAGGCTGTATGTCTTTCTGTATATGTTGCTTATATCTATGTGTTACACTCAAGTAGACCTATAAAAACTCAGCCCAAATAAACAGTTAAAAAAAACCTACATAAGTGTGTAAGTTAATGTGTGTCAAGACAGCCCACATGGAAAAAGTTAACAAACAGAAGGAAAAAATGCAGTTCACGCAAGTGCACAACTTTTCAAAAGCTCTTTAGTAATAAAGAATTCTTATCAGGCACTTATAGAAACTCCCCAGGTGCATCAACCCTAAAAAGGGCTTCATCAGGGAGTTTGACTCTTTGACCTGCCAGGTTTATGTATGACAAACAGGTACTGTAGAAGTGGAGCCATCAGACCTGGAAGTCAGATAGCCACCTACAAGTTTTCAGGGGAACAGGGTAGACAAAATTGATGAAAGCCTTTAGTAAAACTGACAAAGACAGCAGAGTTATAAAGGCCTTGATCTATCCTTTCAGGACAGTATTAAAACACAGAAGTGATAAGAAACTGGAGTAGGACTTATGAAAGCCAAACTGGAAGGGGCAGAGAATTGAGAAGAAATCCAGAAACGGTGAGAGTTGGGAAAGCGCTAGTTTTTCCTGCACTTTTGCCAATATGAGTGATGGGATATATGGCAAACGTTCCTTCATTGGTAGGGTCACCCCTCTGTGGAGCAGGAAAACTTTGGCACTATTTCAAACGGCCAGGAGCTTGCCAGAGAGAAAGTTACTTGTAAGTCTTGATCTTCTAGAGAATTTCCTCCATACGGTGACACACTGGTTTTAGCTAGGAGGTGTTAGGACCACAAAGGAATCAGAACTTTTTGGGGTCGGTGCATGTCACATACGATGCACTGACTTATGCTGCCACACACACTGTTTGGTATAAATAATAAAGCTAGCCCATCTGCCTCAGTACCTTTTTTACCGAGGAGAAGACAAAGAAAACACTACTGAGTGAAAAGTGTAAAGAATGAGTGCTGGTTAGAGTGTCTAAGGAGATAGGCCAAAGGTAGTGTGGGAGTCAACAGAAGAAAGGTATTCAGGGAGGCTGTTATGCCAGTACTTATAGATCAAAAGGGCAGAGTGCAAGTGACGTCAGCTCTCCAGAGAGGGACACCCAATGGCAGAGTAGCAGTTGCAGTGGTGAGTGTAAGGTAGACAATTAAGGGAAGATTGGCACAAAGCATGGTACAGGGGGGTCCCATCTTACTTACAGGGTCTTGGAGACAGTGCCACTGACAATGTCAGTCACCACAGTCTAAGACAAGAAGGATAATTTTCTGAACAATACCCAGTCTGGCTACATTGAGAAGGCAAGCTTTGTTCCTGTGAAAGGTGCCAAGCTTAGGGAGAACCTTAGAGGAGAGGGAGGCAACGTGGGTAGAGACATCCTGAGACTGGTCTAGTTAAATGCCAAGGTATTTGAAATAGGTGACATGGCTCAGGGGGTAGGCATCACAGATCTCTAATGGAGGGCAAGAGAATGATGACACCAGCTTAGATTTGGTACCAAAGTACATGCCTCTAGATTTTTGGCTTTCAGAGTCAACTGATTTGATTGAAACCACCAATGAATGTCCTCCAAGTCAGACTGCAAACTAGCTTCGCGTGAGGAAATATCAGGGTCACTGTAAAACAGAGCTGTATTGTCAGCACACATGTGTATGAGGGAAGCTGCAGGGTTAGGAACATTAAAAAGAGAATGGGTCCAAAGACAGAACCATGGGGGAGCACCCATGTCCATGGAGAGGGGGGTGAAGTGGACACCTCCCAACAAACATTAGCTGGACTTGGACAGGAGAGCACTAAAGTAGGATATGGCCTGTGCAGACAACCATGCACTGGACAACTTGTCTATTAATAAGGGACTGGAGACTGTGTCAAAGGCCTTAGAGAGGTCGTAAACATGACAGGTGTGAGTAGACCCTGATCTATCCCAATAAATATGTAGTCAGTTAGCCTTAAAAGCGAGGTGGTGATGGAGTGATTTCCCTGAGGCCTGACAGGGAAAGGCAGAGCACAGCAGAGCAGAAAGAGAGGAAAGCTAGAAGTTGAGCCTACCCGGTCAGAAGAGTGTATCCATTACAGCGCATGCAAAAAGTGCATTGTAAAAATAACAAAATGAGGACAGCTACAGGGGAACAACAGCGAACAGCAACTACCGTGGACCCCTGTAGCTGTGACCTTAGTGGGAGGAACTGAAGGGAGGGAAGAAGGATTAAAAAAAAAAAAAAAAAAAAGGTGACTGGCCGAGCTCCTCCCATGGTGGAGTGGGCTAAGGGAAAGAGCAGCTCGGCCAGCATATTGCTGGGGACCAGGGTTCTAGTCCTGGTTTCCGATCTTTTTCCAAAAGACGGGTTTGCAAATCCCCCCCCCCCCCGAGCTGCACTTTTCCCTGGAATCCAACTCCGACTTGGAGTTGATTATTATAGTAACGGGGGTGCAGGGGGCCTCAGAAATATAAATGTAACATTCTGTTTGGAGTCTGTGGTAGTGGTCCTCCATGTGTGTTGGTACCGCTACCAATGCAGACACTGTTGTAGCTGCGCTGTTTTGGCGAGTGCTGTTGTTGCATTTGCATTCTGCGCTAGTGCCTAAGCTGTGAGTGAACAAAGTACTCCTGCACTTTTGCAGGGGCAGGAGGCAGGTCTGCAGATACTAGGTAGGGTTGGCAACACCCCTCTTGTGGAGAGGTAAGACTGTTGCCACCTTCCAGGTCAGGGGCACTTTGGACAAGGTGAATGAGAGGAGTGGAAGAGAGGAGATTGGGATGGTGATGGCTGGAGCAGCATGACTGAGGAGGGCCTGGTCCAGACCATCCAGGCTGCTGCTCTTTGTGGGATCCAGAGTCTGCAAGGCCTTTAGGATATCAGAAGGAGAGACAGGAAAAAGAAGAGGAAGGTGTATGTAAAGTGATTGAAGACCTGTTACTGGAGAGGATGGGGGCAGCAGGTAGAGACTTTGTGATGAGGAATTTAGCACAACTGGTAAATTACATATTGAACGTAGCAGCAAATTCCCAGGAGCAGAGATTAGAGAATCAGCAACTTGCAGGCATGGGGCAGCTGGGGTCGGTCAAAGAGATCAAGTACCACCTTCCAGAATTTAGATGGGCAGTTTATGATTGGAAGACGGCTTGAAAATAGCTGGCCTTGGCAGCTCACAGTTGCTTATAGGAAAGGAGGTAACTGTGGGAGTCAGAGGACTTATGAAAGAGGCCCAGGCCACATCATGCTCCTTGCCTAGTGAAACAAGCTCAGCTGAGACTAAATGGAGGTGGAATCCCTTCATCTTAGACTTGCATAGAGTGTTACAGGAGTCCCAGACCAAGAAGAAATTATTATGGTAGTACTCCAGAGCACCATCAACACTAGGGTCCTGTGTGGTTGGGGACTAGTCCACATTGGAGAAGTCAGTCAGTAAGGGATGGAGATCAAGACTGTGAAATGAGCAGAATGAGATAATTCTGGGAGAAGCATTAGGCCTATGAATCCTCTTCACACAGAATATAGGCCGATGGAAAGCACACAGTCATGGGGTCCACAGAGGATATCTTGCCTTTAGAGCGTGAAGAGGGCTAGTTGTAATGGGACGAAGGGACCTGTGTGACCCCGACATTTTGTATACAGAAAAATCTATGTGCAACTTTTTTGTTGGTCCAATAAAACGTACGAAAAAGTTACTCACATGTAACTGTAATTCTAGGAGTGGTATATGGTACACATCCACACACTGGCAGTTCCACTGGAACAATGTCATTGGTCAGACATGTTTAAGCTAAGCTTCTCCCACATGGGCAGACACATCCCCGGACTCTGCACCGTGCTTGTCAGATCTTGCATGCTGGAGACAGAATCTGTGCCACTTGCCAGGGGATACTGGGTGGGTTGTGTACCACATACCGCTCCTAGAACTACAATTACAGGTGAGTAATCTTTTTTTCTAGAGGCGAGGATATGGTACACTATCCACACTCTTCCAAGAAGTTCTCTGGGAGGAGGGGGCAAGGTGCACACCCCTACTTGGCAAACACAGATTGTAGAACCAAGGTCCCAAAATGCACAGCCCGGCATGATTCAAGATTGATGTTGTAGTGGGAGATGAAGGTGTGAGCTGACTTCCAGGAAGTGGCCATACAGATCGCCTGAATGGGAACATCCAAGAAAGCAGCCACTGAGGGGGGGCGGTATGTCTGGTGGATTGAGCCCTGATCCCTATGGGAGGCTCCCGACCTGCCAACCTATAGCAGAGGTTGATGCAAGATGTAATCCACCGTGCAACTGTCTGCTTTGCTGCCGGTCTGCCAGGTGTGGCTTTAGCGTACGTGACATACAGCTGGTGAGCCTAACCCTGAACTTCAGCCATGTGCTCTACATAATAAGAGAGAGCCCTTCATAGATCCAGACTATGAAGCCTGTGGTTGGCTTCCAAAGAAGGGTCGGTAAAGCATACCAGCAAGTTAATCACCTGGTTAAGGTAAAACTCAGAAACCACCTCTGGGATGGGGGCAAAGGATGACACTGTCCCTGTGGAACACCAGGTAGGGGAGAGTCCACTGGGAGTGCCTAGAGCTCCCCAATCCTTCTGTCAGATGCAATGGCCACTAGGAAGGACATCTTCCATGACAGGTGTGAAATATCACACCTGTGTATCGGCTCAAATTACTTGCCAATGTGCACAGCCATGACTAGCAGTAAATCCCATGGTGGAGGAGGCTCTCACACTGGAGGAGACAAGTGGCCAAAGTCCTTGAAAAAGCAGCCAACCACCTTCTCCTGGGCCACTGTCGGCATAATGGCCCGCATCTGGTAAACAGAGATGGCTGCCAGGTGCACCTTAAGGGTCATCGCTCGCAGCCATAGCTGGGAAAGGGACCAGAGATAGTCCAAGATGCTAGACACTGGGCAGGCAACGGTACCAAGCTCCTTGCCCTGGCACCAGATGGAAAATTCTTCTATTTACCACCAATGAGTCGAATCTTTCCTGGAGGCCTCCATAACATGGAGGACCCCCTTGGAGAGACCCAAGACCTGGAACTCTAGCTGCTCAGGAACCAGGCCAAGAGGTGTATGGACTGAAGGTCCAGGTACAGAACCATTTTCTGGTGTCTGGTGAGGAGGTCTGGGCAGAGGGATAGCTGCTGCCATGAAGGTCTGCTGCTGAAGCTGAGGAGATCTGTGTACCAGAAATGCCGTGGCCAGTGTGGAGCAACCAGGATCATTTGCGACTTGTCCTTCCTGACCTTGACCATAACCCTATGGATCAAGGGAAGGGAGGAAAGGCATACATGAGGCCCAGAGTCCAGAGCCTCCCGAAGTCATCCTCCATCAGTGTCCCAGACTATTGGGAGCGGGCACAAAACAGACTCAGTTCGGCATTCTCCCAGGAGTCAAACAGATCCACCGAGGGCGAGCCCTACTAGGAAAACAGGTGGTTCACCACTACTTGATGCAGACATCACTCGTGCAACATCTCCCCTACCTGGCTGAGAGCGTCTAACAGCTGACTGTCCTTCTCCACAATCTGAATCGTGAGGAGATCAGTGCCTAGGCTACGCACAAGGATCCAGGTGTGGACTGCCTCCAGACACAAGGAAAAGGAGTGTGTGCAGCCCTGTCTGTTCAGGTAAAACATGGTTGTGGTGTTGTCTCTCTGGACCTAAATGACCTGACCCGTGATCACAGGACAAATTCTGTGAGGGCTAGTCACACTGCATGGAGCTCCAGCAGGTTTATGTGGTGACAGGACTCCCTGGGTGACCAGAACCTGTGGACTGTGTGGTCCCCCAAGGTGCACTCCCAACCCCACCAGGGACGCATCAGTCATCAATGTGATGGTTGGTTCTGGGTGGACAAGTGGAAAACCTTCCTCCACATATTCTGGGACCAGCCACCACTGGATGGTGTCCCACATTGGCTGAGTCACTAAGACTGGCTGGTTCAGGTGACGACCCAGCTCCCATTGGTGTGCATTTATCAGCAAGCCCAATGGACCACACTGATGCAGGATGCCATGTACCCCAGCAGCCACAGAAAATCCCGGGCAGGGCATAATAGCCCACCCTGGGAGGTAATGATACCATTATACAAAACCTTGGTGAGGCCGACATTGAATACTATGTTCAGTTTTGAAGACCATACCTGAGCAAGGACAAGGAAAGGGTGGAGGCAGTGCAAAGGAGGGCTATGAAGATGGTGCAAGGGTTGCAGCATATAACCCACAAGGAGAGGCTCAGAGGACTGAATATGTATACCCTGGTGGAGAGGAGGGACATGACAGAAACATTTAAATACCTTACTGGGAAAACCGGGTACCAGAGGGTAGCATTTTTCAAAAAAGGGGATACTGTACAACCAGAGGGCACATTACGAGATGGGTGGGAAGGAGGTCAAAGGAACATAAAGCACTACTTTACAGAGAGGGGTAGGACAAGTGAACGTCTACCTGCAACCGTCCGGGGGCCAGAACAATCACACAATTCAAAAGGGCTTGTAACAAGCATAAGGGCATCCTGAGGGAAGGGGAACACAAGGGGGAGAAGCTACAGTAGGGGACTAGTGGGACAAAGGGGCAGACTAGGTGGGCCAAATTGTCCTTTTCTGCCTTCAAAGTTCTATGATCGGGCAAAGGACGTAAGATCCAGTGCCTGGTCTGCTGGGAGGCAGGCCTTGACCTGCAAGGAGTCTAGCTCTTCCCCAATGAATTTTGATTACCTGCTGTGATACCAGTTCGGACTTGTCTGAGTTGACAAAAAGGCCCAAGTCCCTGCAGGTCTGGAGGGCCAGGGTTGTGGACCTCGCTATGGCCTCTCTGGATGAACCAGCAATCAGCCATTCATCCAAGAAGGGGTAAACTCTGACTCCGAGGTGCCGAAGATGGGCTGTCACCACTGCCATGCACTTGATGAAGACCCTGAGAGCTGAGGAGAGGGAGAATGGCATGACCTGGAAATGGTACAGGAACCCCTCTGCTCAGAACCGAAGATACCGGTGGTGTGACCTGTGGATGAGAACGTGGAAGATTGCAGCCAGGAGGTCTAGGGAGCAGAACCATATGCCCTGTTCTAGAGATGGCATAATCTGGTTCAGAGTTACCATCTGGAACTCGTGTTTCCGTACATACTGGTTAAGATCGTGAAGATCCAGTAAGGGGTGCTATCTCCCACATCCATTTCAGGACCAGGAAGTACCTGGACATGAACCCCTGACCAGCCAGGGCATCCGGGACATGGGCTATGGATCTTTTTGCCAGGAGCTGAACAGTGTCCTCCTAAAGGGAGGACAGTGTGTCCCGAGACACCCCAGACTCTTGAGGTGCGTGAAGATGGTAAGGTGGGAGAGTCTCGAAATCGAGAGACAGACCTCTGCTCACTATGTCCAGCACCCACATCCATTGTGATACCGGACCAATGGGGGGAAAAAAGAGACAAACAGCCTGCCTCCAACAGGAAGAGCAGTCAGGAACAGGACTGGTGGAGGGATGACACCCCCATCCTGTCACTGGGAAGGCTTGGAGAGGGCGGTGGCGGCAGCTGCCAGAGGGAGACCACGGCCCCTGTCCCCCAGATTTCTTGGAGTGCCAGCTCTGGAACTGCCCCTGCTGGGGCTTTTGCCAAGGAGGTGGTGACTGAAAGGACCAGTATTGGAAGGCTGGTTTCTTGGACTTCTTTTTCAGGTCCTTCTGCAATGATGTCACCGAGTTCAGGGTGGTGCTGGACTTCTCAATCCTTGTGAGATGTCCTTCCATCTCAGGGCCAAACAGGTGGATGCCCATGAAAGGGACATCCACAAAGCCTCTGCTGGGTGACTGTCGTGAAGGTGGACAAGCGCAGCCAGGCCCTGCGACACATGGAGACAGCTGCTGCCACTGCATGGACATGAGTCGCCCATGTCCAAAGCTGTCTGGAGCAGTGTTTAGCCAGTGTTTGACCATGGTATTGAATGAGCTCTACCCTCACACGCTTCTCTGTGTGGAGGTGTGGGACAATCATATCGAACATGCCCATGATGGCATGGCCATAGTTAGCCATCATAATGGCATAACTAGCCTGTCTGGCCCTCAGAGTAGCCACTGCATACACCTCTTTAGTGGTGTGGTCAACCTTACGGGACTCTTTATCCAGAGGCTTATCCATGTTCCCTGGTATCCAGACTGGCGGAACATCGAGTCCAAAACCAGCCCCTCTGTGGCGGGGTGGTCCAAGAAGCCCAAAAAGGCACCCGTGTGGAGTGGGTATGTGTGGACCATATGGGCTGATGGTGCCAGGCAGAATGATGGATGCTGCCATAGCTCCAGGGCTGGTTCCAAGATCCAACCACCGGGAAGGCAATCCCCAAGGATGTGTCCTTATCCTGGATGTCTGTGAAAGGGTATGTGGCCCTCTTCTAGACAGACTCTAAGGGGATGCTCATGGATTCTGAAATGAGGTGGAGCAGCCCAGTAAACGACACTGGCCCTTGGTCGGTGGAAGATTCTTCGGGCAACTCACGGTTGAAGAGCAGAGCCCCAGAGGAGGCCACTGACTCTTGGTCCAAGTTCTGGGAAGACTCCTCAAAGATGGCCCTTGGCCGTAGGTCAACATGGACCTCCCAGGACTCTTCATACAGGCTGATCCTCAAAGACAACTGGCCTGGGAAGCCGGGAGTCAAATGGCCAGCCTCCTTGGATGGTGGCGGTCGGGGTGGTGGCTCTATTAAAAACAGTGGAAAGATGGGTGTTGGCTGCACCTGCAGGGTGTGGACTGGTGGATGAACCATTGGCGGATGCCAGGGAAACATGGGACCTTGGGGTAGGGCCCTACCTTGCCTTGCGATGGCACACTGCTGCCAGAGGAACTCCTTAAAGCACCAACGCATTTTGCGGTGGTGCCTCTCCTCTCCTGAGGAAGAGGAGGACAAGGAGCACTGCTGCCACCTCCCGGTCAAGTGACACTGAGAGTGCGAACACCTCGACCACGACTTTGACTGTCGACCACTCAGCCGACAGCAGGAAGGGTCATCCTTGGGCTGTCTGTAGACCATGTGCCTGCACATGTGCACCAGCATGGGTGTGAAGGACCCAACCTCAGACATAGGCTTGTCCTGGACCCGGTTGACTAGGGAGAACCAGGTCCTCCTGAGTCAGGACTAGGAGCGCCAAGGTCTGCGATGGCGAATCCTCAACTTCATATGACAAGGGATCAACCAGGTCAAGGAATATCCCGGCCAGCTGGTCGACCAGAGTCAAAGTCGACTGGCTCGTCTGCAACACCAAGGAGAATTTGACCTGCCCCTCAACCAAAAGGCAAGTCGAGGGACTAGGAGGACCGTGATCTCTCCCTGTCCCACAACTGGTGGTGGTAGTGTGTAGATTTCTTCTTCACCTTGGTCTTTGACCCAGAGCCGTGAAGGACAGGGCTTTCCCCAATGGATCGGAGGGGCCAACACAATTTATGGAACTGATCCGTGAAGGTCCCCCCCACTGAGGACGAGGTACCTATCGCGGCCATTGCCACTTCCGCTTCCATGGTGGCAAACTGTGCTACAGACCTAGTAGTGGCTGAGGCCTTTTTGCCAACCTTCGAGCAGTACTTGGGATCCCATTCTGAGGACTGGCCCCTAACGAGCTAGAACTTCCTCTCCTCAAGTGATTCTGGGAGCATGGGGAGGTAAAGACCATACCCAACATGTTGTGCTGCCCACCAAGGCAGTACACACGTGTTGTGTGGATCAATGACTGACATCTTCTGTCGGCAATGAACACAGAATTTGAATCCGGGCTTTTTGCAATCCACCATAGCCATGAATGGAGTCGAGGAATCCACAATTTAACTTTGAAATGTCGAATAACATTTCACCAACTGTGCAGAGAAAATTCCAAGCGGAGCGTGAAGGCAAACTGTTCTTCCAACGAAAAGAAAGATCTGACATCATGGGGTGGAGCCAGGGGATATGACCACCCAGATGGTTGGAGGAGCTTAGCTTAAAGACGTCCGGCCAATGACACTGTTGCAGTGGAACTGCCACAGTGTGAATAGTGTACCATTATGCACACCCCTAGAACACAATATTCAACAAATTCAGTTAAACCGAGTATACAGCAGCTTTTATTTTTAAAACTCAGCTTTATTAATTGTCACTGAAAAGAATACAGTAAATCAATACAGTATCCTGAATATCCAGTAATTCAAGTAAAATACCACTTTTAAACAACAAGCTTAACTCATGAGGTGTTAGGAGTCCAAGTGGCTAAAAAGTCATTCCAATGTTTCAAGGAAGAAAAAAGTCTTAGATGTTTGAGTTGCTGTAAAATAGACATCTGACATTCAAAGCCTCCTCAGGAAAAGCTTGGCTGATCTTTAAAAGTTGAAAAACCAAGAAACTACTGGGATTAAAGCCTCCCAGTCGGGAACAAGATGTTTTCTTTGGCCAATGCGTGCCCCCCACCCCCATTTCCCCTTTAACTAGCCCTAAATGTTTCATATATTAACAAAAAGATCCAAAGGAAAGCCCCAAGCTTGAATCTGAGGGCGATCCTGTGCCTCCACCTAGACCACTTCCACTGCAGTCTGTCCCAACCCAACCCCCTGGTTCCCCTGAACTGATCTGTTTTGGAACCAGGTTTTCCAGGGTCGCCATCACAGTTCATGTTGCTCATACCTAAGGCGCAACTTTGCAGTTCAAGCTTCCATAGTTAGAACTCCCCTTACCCTTGCAATCCATTCCTCAAGGGAAGGGGGTTCCTGCTTCAGCCACTTAGCTGTAATGCATTTAAGAGCTACAACTATTAGTAGTAATAATATCTTTCTTGCATCTCCCTTCTCTTCAAGAGCACCTGGAAATCCCAAAACCCATTCCTCAGACTGCCAGGGGAGGAGGACCCCAGTAATACCCCTTCACTGCCTGTTGAATCATCTGCCAGAACAGGGCAGTCCCAGAAGATATATCCATGGCTTCCAACAAGGCCACAGCCACGCCAGCAGATATTGGAGCCTGAACTACTACAGTGGCATATAATTGTTGGTGTTTGAAAAAATCTTACTAAAACTTTCCAAAAAACTGACACCACACTGGAGCAGAAGTGACTTTCCAACCCAACTTCAGTCCTGTGGGCCCAGTCTTTTTTTCTATAGTTACCCCGGCGTCCCTCTCCCAGGACTGCCTTAGAGAGTCTAGCGGTGTCCCAGTTTGGGTTACCAAGATTTTATATATATTAGAGATATGGCTCTGGAGGCCCTGATAGTTACCACTCCATACAGAAATTCCTCCCAGCCTGAGTATGGCCTGGTCAGGATACCAATTTTGTTCCCTGAGTGAATGAAATGTCTAACCTGCATATATCGCAGAAACTCTAAATTGGACCAAGTGAACTTTTCTTTGGCCTGTTGGAAAGAGATGCACCTCTGCCCCTCAATAAGTTGTTTGAATCGATGGGGACCATGTCTTCCCCAGCCCGCATACCCAGGGTCGAGCAATGGGGGAAGAAACTCTGTCTCATATATTATAAGTGAGAGAGGGCCTAGTCCCTCAGGGGTATTTATAAGTCTACTGATTTTACCAAGTATATGGAGACTATGTCTAACCCATCTGTTCTGTATGGTCCCCACTAGTTCAGGAGGAGTATAGGTTAATGCCAGTGTATATAGGGGCTTCAGGCCTACGCCCGCTTCTTCTATTGGATACCACAGGGAAGAGGTTTGCTGTTTCGCCCATGTCACTAACATAGCTCCTTGTGTAGCCAGATAATATCTAGGGAGGTCAGGTAGCGACAACCCACCCACCTCCCTGGGAAGTTGTAGGGTTGTCCTGGCAATCCTGTTTTTTTTCCCATTCCAAATAAATCTAGTGATCTGTCTGATAGCTTTATTCCAATATGTGGTTGGGATTCTAACCGGAAGGCACGAAAATAAAAAAAGAAAGCGAGGAAGTACATTCATTTTTACTGTTGCTATCCTGCCTAATAGGTTTAAAGGTAATAGCTTCCACCTCGCCAGGTCCCATTCCATGGAGGTCCAGAGTGGGTCATAGTTTGCAGCAAATAGTCTGCTAATATTTATCACTATCTGGATCCCCAAATAACGAATCTGATTTCTAGGGGCCCACCTAAAGGGAAAAGAGTTCCTGAAGTTATCTGGGTAAGTACCACTGAGTATCAGGGTCTCTGACTTCTGAAAGTCAATTTTATAGCCTGAGACTTTTCCAAAGCATCCAAGAAGGTCCACCAAATGGGGCAGCGTCTTCTCTGGGGAGGACAGGAAGAATAAAGAGTTGTCCACGTACAACGACAGTTTCTGTTCAATCCCTCCAGCCATGACCCCTCTGATCTCAGGGTCGCTCCTAACCCTAGCTGCCAAGGGTTCTAAACTAATGGCAAACAATAGGGGGACAACGGACAGCCCTGATGCGTCCCCCGTGTCAGTGAAAATGACCCAGAGCTGATGCATTTGCTCTCACCAATGCCAAGGGACCAGAATACAATTTAGATATCACTGCTAGAAATTTGGGGCCAAAATTCCTGTGATCCATGGTAGCTTTTAGAAATCTCCAATTAACCCTATCAAATGCTTTTTCTGCACCCATGGATATGGCAATCTGAAAATCAGTCTGAGACCTCCATGAGGTTATGATGTTAAGTAACCTACGTATGTTATCACAGAGGTACCTGCCTGTAATGAAACCAGTTTGGTTTTCGTGAATAGGCGAGGGAACCACCATCTGCAGCCTGCTGGCCATTAGGCCCGTGAACAACTTTAAATCAATGTTAAGGAGGGAGATCGGTCTATATGACCCACACTCTGTGGGGTCCGTCCCCTCTTTAAGCAATACCGAGATCTGGGCCTCCCTCCAGGACTCAGGAATTATTCCCCCATCTAAAATTTCTTAACAGACCGGCACCAAAAATGGAAGCAACTTGGCTTCAAATGTTTTATAAAATTCAGATGGAAAGCCATCCAATCCTGGGGAGTTACCATTTTTTTAACCTTTTAATTTGAGTCTGTAAATCCGCCCCAGTTATTCCTGCTTCCAGACCGTCACAAGCAGTCTGGACGAGGGTACCCATATGCAAGTATTGAAAAAACACCTCTGTTAACTCTTCAAAGTTGGGAATGCTTTCCTGGGAATATAATTTGTTGTAATAAATAACAAGAATTTGTATACTATCCCCAGGTTTGCTGGTCCGGGCACCTCCCATATCCATTTTTTTTGTAACTTTAATATGAGTCGGCTTAGTTGCTGTTCTCTCAGTCTGGCCACTAACAATTTCCCAGCTCTATTCCTTCCCTCGTAATACCCCTGTCATAGTCTTCTAAGTTCCCCCTCTAACTGAGCATGAAGCTCGGTTTCCAGGGCCATCCTCCTCTCACCCAGAATTTTCGTCACGGGATTTAAGGTCATTTTATGCTGAAAGTCAAGCTCCGCCACCTCCCCCTCGAGGGTGCTTATCTTGTCCTCCCATTTTTTCTTCTGCTCAGAAGCAAATTTTATTATCAGCCCTCGAAGTACTGCTTTGAGGGCACCCCACCTCACTGCGTTGGAGGTATCCCCCACTGTATTTTGCATGTCGTAATTTTTAATGGTGTCACAGATCAAATCCTTAAATTCAGGAGAGTTCAGCAGGCTCACATTCAGCCACCAATGTGAATTACGAGATGCTGGAAGGAGGACAACCACCAGTGTCACTGGGGCGTGGTCTGAGATGGTGCGGGCCAGAATCTCACATGTGCGGATGCTGTGGACCCACTCCTCTGAAACAAACAGTAAATCAATCCTAGTGTAGCAGTTATGTCTATCAGAATAATGGGTGAAATCCTTTTCTTGCCCATGCATACCCCACTAGACATCCTGTAAACCAGCTAGCTGGGTTAGTATAGCCAATGTAATGCTAGCCCTGCTCCTCATTCCCCTGGCCCCACCTCTCCTGTCCAAGGGTGTCGATAAGGTGGTATTAAAGTCTCCTCCAAGGATGAAGAGTCTGTCCCCCAGGTCCATCAGCTCCCCAAACACCTTTTTAAAGAACAGGGCAGCTTCCTTGTCATCATTCAGGGCGTATATATTTAAAATAATACAGGGTATCTCTCTATATTTGGCCCAGATTTTGACATACCTACCCTCTGGGTTTGTCTCCACCTTTTCAATTTCAAGTGGACAATCTTTATGAATCAAAATAGCGGTTCCTCTTCTATGAGGGTAGGCTACGTAGTTGGAGGAATACACAGAGCCCACCCATCCTCTGCGCAACTTCTCATGTTCCATTGCAGTGAGGTGGGTCTCCTGTATAAGGGCTATTTGTGCATTTGCTCTCCTTAATTCCCTTAACATCTGAGTTCACTTAATAGGGCTATTAATTCCCCGGACATTATAAGTTACAACCTGGAGATTATCCATGGGGGACCCAACAAAGCTCTGCATCCTTAGGGTTTTCCTGGGGTACAGGGGGAGAGAAACACCCGCCCAATCTTACCAACAGTATAAGAACAAACAGTCAAACAGTATAAACTTTAGGAACAGACTTTTAAAACATATCCATCTTCCAACTAGATGGATAATCTGACATGTAATTCTGTAGCAACTTCCAAGGTCTCACTCTTAGCCCGTCATACCTTTGAAATTGTGCAATGGCGGAAGATGCAAAGCAAGCTCTGCACTGCACTGCTTTGTATGGAAAACTCCACACTGGTGCAGTTGGAGTGGACTCACCAAAACTAAGCAGAAAAAAACCTTTCCTGCCCCCCCATCCCCCGGTATCTTCCATGGAGGGGCTCAAAGAGCCCCCCACTTTGCACACATGGTATTCACCTTACCAGAAGTACGACCCCCTTCTCCCATTTAAATGCGTTACTATGCAGTATATTCTAGAATATTCCCAGTTGTGCCTTGGATCCCACATACATGTGAAAAATAGCTGATCCATTCTTTCTTCATAGTTGGGATCCAACTGCCTTTCCCACGCGGCGGTCCCTCTCAGTAATAAGCCAAATTAAAAATGTAAATATAACGTTACCCCAGAGCAGCATTCAGAGAGATGTTAGGGAGGTCAAAGAGAGGGGAAAAAAAAGGGAAAAAACAAAAGATTAAATCTAGTCATTCAGTCTCTCTCTCTCTTCTCATCATCCTGCTGATCTTCGGACCTTGAGGCAACTTTCATCCTTTTGTGGGGCGATCGTCATGTAGATCTAATCTTTGCCCAGGTACTGGAATCCCTGTCCTCGGGTAATTTGCTCACTGAAGGGTGAGGGCCAGATCCACCCACCACCTGCCACTGGCGTTTCTGTAGCTCTTTTATTGCTCCTGGATCTACCTGCTCGTCCACTGCTATCTCCAATGAGGCAAGATACTTCTTGGCATCTTGTGGGGTTCCAAAAATTCTGGATCCTTTGTCCAAGGTAAGACGTAGCCTGGCCAGGAAATCTATTCTGGCTTTAAGGCCTTTGCTACGGAGTTTTTTGATCACAGGGAACTACAACTTTCTTCGAGACATGGTGGAGGGTGCATAATCTAGCTCTAAAAATAATTTTGTGTCCCCGAAGACTATCTCTTTTTTGACCCAATCTCTACGAAGCACCATTTCCTTTATTCTGTAGTCCAGGAAGGCCATACCAATGGAGCAGGGACTAGCTTTAGGGTTCTTCAGGGGGGGCCAACAAGGGCTTGATGTGCTCGAATTATATTCAGTGGAGTCACTTTGTCCAAATCGAGCAATTCTTTCAGAAGGCTTTCGATAAAAAATTCAGGCATATCTTCTGTTTTGGAGTGCTCCGGTAGGCCATGGAGCTGTAAATTGACACGCCGGGACCAATTCTCTAAGTCTTCTATCTTTTCAAGCAGCAGTTGGGAACGGTCGTGTAGTTGGAGCAGAGCCCCATTATGCAGATCGGTCATTTCAGCCTGTAAAGTAAGTTGCTCCTCTATACCTTGGATTTGCTGTTCATGGAGTTGAAGTTTTCGTTGATTCTCCTAAACTTCCGAACCAATTGAACCCAGAGTCTTGGTCAGCCGGCGGAGTTCCCAGCAAAGCTCCTGGGAGGTAATACTGAAATCCTCGCCCTCCTCTTCAGAATCACTGGAGGGATCAGGAGCATGGTTTTCAAGTGGCCTTGTTTACGCGTCTCCTCTCGTGGCAGGCGGGGGAGCCAGTATTAGTTTTTGCTGTTTTAGTCCATTCCACGAGGTCGCCCGATTCCTGGATCTAGCTGCCATGGAGACAATCAATCGCCAAGTAAGATTTTGTAATTTTAAGTTGGTGGGGCGAAGTTTACTAGTATAAGTTGGAGGGAATCAGCAGGAGCTGATCGACCCTACGTCTGCATAGTTTGGTGTCTGTACCGGAAGTCCAGTATACAGCAGCTTTAAATAATAAATGACTGCTGCTTTATCGTTTTTTTGCCCACAGCTGCACTGCAATCCACACAGAAGCAGGTGCATGCAAAGTTTACTTGAGCAGCTATTCAGAGCTAAGCAAAACTGCAAACAAACAGGGAGAAGTTTACAGTATTTGGGTCAGCCTTCTGACGGTTCACAGTATAACACAGAATGACTTTACAGTACTAGAAATTAAGCAATAAGGCATAACCAGGGGTTAAATTAACAGTCTGTCAATCACTCCCTAGGGCCATAATGTGGCATGAGGCATAGCTGAGTACCATACTGCCCCTAGGGGATGATTGCCTGTTAATCGAACCCCTGGTCATCCCTTATTGCTATTATATAAAAAATTCCAAAAAAAGTGTAAAAAGTGAACCTTTTGATTGTTTTCCTCATTGAAGGGAAGATTTTTAATAAAACAGTTCATTCACCGTTTAAGAATGCTGCTTCAGAATCGGAATGCATCATCGCAGCCATTTAGCAGTGCTAGAGAACAGACTGCTGACAGGAAGAATTTATGTGCCATGGAGATCAAGCTGTACATGACACTGTAACAGATTAATGTAAGGCTGTTGGAATGCTGACAGCCAATCAGAATGTGGCATTTCTGAAATCTTTTTTTATAATGAGATAATATATCGTGATTTTATTTTTACATAAATATCACAATACTCAAAATTTGATATGGTGATATTCTTAATGCTGTTTAAACATTTTAAAACTGTATAACATTTAAATAAGCTTTTCACCGTAGACTGAACTGCATCTGTCCAGTTTCAAGTGCTGATCTTTGAATGCAACGCAGAGCCTTCGTGGTGTCATCCAACATTATGAATGTTTCTCCCCAATGACTAAATAAGTTACTATGACATGCATACAAAAGTAATAACATATTATCAAGGCTATATATATGTCATAGATGACATACAGTACATATAACCTTGATAACATGTTATTTCCGTCTGTATGAATGTCATCAGCCCTGATAATGCTTTTTATCGTTACCAGTTTATCACCACTGGAATTGTAAACAGTATATTGTACATACTGTTTTTTACTGTTCAAGGTTGAAACGTAAGCCAAGCAAATGAGAGTTTGTCTAAGTTCAGCAATGGCTTATTTTTGTAGAACAAGGCAAGAGTAGATATTCAAACAAAGACAGAAGAACTGATGATAATTCTAGGGGAATTATATTTCACTGGACATGCCCAATTCATGTGGAAGAAAAAAATTAATTTTATTGTCAATTCAAAGTCTACAAAAGTCATAAGGCACAATACTTCATGTATTAGCACAGTGCTAACAAGCATAGGGCCTTGTTAAAGAAGAGTTACGCAAGAACTTACCGTAAAAGTAGATCTTTGAGGGGATTCAGTTATCAGGTCCTACAGATGGAACTTTACTGTCAGTGAAGCAGGATCCACATGGAAGATTTTCAGTAGGACAACTGGGGCCACCTACGCCAATATCGTCTTTCGATGTCACCAACCCTATAAAGGCTTAAGTGTCCCCGCTCCCTCCTCAGCTCTTTCTTCCCCAAGACAAAGGGAGCATAGCTCAAGCTATGGGGGACTGAGAGGAGAGAGAGGTGCCCAGGCCCTTATAAAAGGCTGGATACACCAAATAGCCAGTTCTAAGAGAGAGCCCCCAAAAGGGGGATGGTGGAAGGGAAAGCAGACCTGATGACTGAGATCCCTTCGAAGATCCACTGTTATGTTAAGTTCTTACATAACTGTTCTATCTTCTTTGGGGGGGATCTCAGTCATCAGGTCCCACAGATGGAATAAGTCCCAAGCAGTTACATATGCACAGAAGCAGTCTGGAAGGAAGGAAGGTCATCCCTAAACTTAAGACAGGAGGCCCCGCAGCACAGACCTGCCAAACCCTGCACGGGCTCTTGAGGTAATGTCCAGACTGTAGTGCTTGGCTATGGACTGTACTCCAGTTGGCAGCTGCACAATTGTCAGCAGCTGAGACCCCCTCTGAAACAGGCCACAGAGATAGCCATGCCTGTTGTGGAATGAGCTTTCACTGCTCCTGGTAACTCTTTGCCATACTTTTTGTAGTAGAACACAAAGCAATTTGCCAACCATTTAGACAAACATTGTTTAGAAACCTGAACACCCTTCTCTGTCTGGGGAGAAACAAAAGGCTGCTTCAATTTTCTGCATTCCTTAGTCCACAGCAGGCAATACTTCAAAGATCTGTGCACATCTAACATATGGAGCAGTACCTCCCCTAGATTGGCACGCTCAGGAAAATAAACTGAAAGGTGGATAGACTGGTTCAGGGTAACTCAAACAGAATCTAAGGGTGAAACTTAGAATTCATACGCAAAGACATCCGGTCTTTGTGAAAAATCAAATAAGGCTCCTCGCACCTGAGGGCCTGAAGCTTGGAAATCCTTCAGGCAGAAGTAATAGAAACCAGCTGGCCTGGTGGCATGGAGAGATAAAGCACTGGACACCACAACTTGCGCCAGGCTGGTGACCCGGATTTGGGAGTGGACTCGGATCACCGGGGGTCGGCAGGGGAGGAATAGGATCAAGCATCCGATGGACTGCTCTCCTCTACTGGGGAGGGTGGGTGACACATGCTGCAGTTCCAGTGGCCCCAGTGGAGACTGGGAGCAATGCAACTTGCAGCAGGATGTACTCGGGGTAGGGAGGGCATCGACGGACGTCCTGCGCATGGGTGCAGGAGCGTTCCCTTTGCGAGCTGGACATCTGAACCCCCAGGAGCACCAGAAAAGAGGAAATACCCTGGCACCTGGGAAGTCGAAGGTGCAACACATGGGACGGCACCCACGCTCACCATTGGACCCGTCTAGTCAACCTCCGGCTCTCACTCTCACTCCAGCTTCCCACTAGATTATAGACAGACTGCTGGAGGAGCTGGTGGTCCCACCTCGGGGGACTCAGAGCTGGGGAGTCGGTAAGTCAGGTGAGGATTCGGAATACCTGGGACGGAGGTTCGGTCGAGGGGGTCTCTGCAGAGCTTGAGAAAGCTGACCCAAGTGTGTGTCCACGCTGGAGAGACCTCTATGGGACCAGAGAGTGGGGGGCATAAAAAGAGTTCACACACACACAAAAAAAAGTAGTAATAGCAACCAAAAATGAAGTTTTCCAAGAAAGGAAGTGTAGCTCGCAAGATGCGGCTGGCTTAAACGGAGACAGGGTCAATTTCTCCAAAACAAAATTCAAATCCCAAGCCGGAACAGGAGAACAGACTGGAGGTTTCAGATGCAGGATGCTCCTCAAGAAGGTACAGGAAATATCTAGCTGAGCCACAGTGCAGTCACCCACAGGCTCATGGAAGGCCGAGACAGCAGAAAGGTGCACACTGAGGGAGAAGTACTGGAGACCTGAGTCCAACAATGATATCAGGTAGTCCAGAATCTGGTTCACTGAACAAGTGAAAGGGTTTAGACTATGTTTTGCAGCCCAGATGGCAAACCTCTTCCACTTCATGGCATATGTGGTTCGAATGAGGGTTTCCGAGTGGCCACAAGGACATCCGCCACCCTATGGGAAACCCCAAACCTGGCAATGGCAAAGCCTCAGCAGCCAAGCATGCAGATGGAGGGACTTGAGGTTGGGAAGTACCAGGGACCCTTGAGCCTGCATCAGCAGATTCCTGCAGAGAGGGATAGGGATCAGAGATTCCTCCAGTAGCTGCTGTAGTAATGGGAACCATATCTGTCGAGGCCAGAATGGAGCCACCAGGATCATAACTGGGCCCCCTCCATCTGCAGTTTGATTAGCACCCTGTGAACCAGAGAAAATGGATGGAAGGCATAAAGGAACCTCCTGCTCCAGGAGAAGAACAACGCGTCTCGACGAAAAACTCCAGGGTCTCAATCGAGTGAGCAGAAACTGGGCAGTTTTGCGTTGAGTGGGGACGCAAAAAGATCCAACTCTGGATGACCCCATCTATTGAACAGATCTTTTACGACGGATGAGAGAAGGTCCCACTCGTGCATACTGGACTGCATCCAGCTGAAGCTGTTCCAAGTGTTTAGCACTCCTGGAACAAGAACTGCTGAGAGAGTTAGACCGCAGTCTAACACCCAGTACCACACTCTCATGGCTTCCCTGCACAGGGGATATGAATGTGTCCCCCCCGCTTGTTGATGTAATATACGACACTGAGGCTGTCGGACTGAATCAACAGCTGACTCGGGAGGAGATGGTTCGGAAAGGCCTGCATGGCATACAGGACCACTCGCATCTCCCGGACATTGGTATGCAGGAAGGTTTCGATCTGGGACCAAGAGCCCGGAGTCTGAAAGGAACCCAGATGAGCCCCCCAGCCCAAACCGGAGGCATCCACGGTGAAGATCTGCTGGGGAGGAGATCTGGAAGAGGACCCCTTGCAGCAGGTTTAGGGGGTCCATCCACTATTGGAGCACCCTGCAGACTGGGGAGGAGACCAGCACTAACTGATCTAATGCATCCAAGCGCTGGTCCCATTGTACTTGGAGAGTCCACTGGAGGATGTCCATGTGGAGCCTGGCCAGTGAACCAGTGGGGATGGATGCAGCCATCAATCCTAACAGTCTCAAGTACACTCTTGCAGGGATATAACATCTCTGGGTGACCTCCTGAGCCTGAGCAATAAGGCACTCAGCCCTGTTCTGAGGCAGGAAGGCCTTTCCTTGCGCCAAGTCTAGATCGCCCCTATACAGTATATTGCAGCCTTTGGGACAGGACTAGGACCGAAGCTGACCGTAATACCCAGGGAGAGAAACAGTTGAAGAGTTCTTTCCAGAGTCCGAAGGAGCTGTTCCCTGGATGGGGCCTTTAGGAGCCAATCATCCTTATATGGGAAAACATGCAGTCCCTCCCTTCTGAGAGCTGCAGTTACTGCAGCCAAGCATTTGGTAAAGACCTATGGCTCAGAGGACAAGACAAAGGGCAATACTTTGAATTGGTAATGCTTGCCCTGGAAAAGAAACCGGAGGAACCTCCTATGGAGTGGTAACACTAAGATGTGCAGGTACGCGTTCTGCATGTCCAGAGAACATAGCCAGTCACTCTGCTTGAGAAGGGGTAGCAGGCCTGGCAGAATTACCATTCCAAACTTTTTGTGCTGGACATGCAGACTGAGGTCCTTAAGGTCTAAGATGGGCCTCAGGTCTCTGGTTCTTTTGAAGACCAGGAAGAACCTGGAGTAAAATCCCATGTTTCTTTGGTGCCTGAGCACTGGCTTGATGGCCCTTTTGTGCAGAAGGGACTGTACCTCCTCTCGGAAAACAGACAGGTGGGCCAGGGGTAGGTGGAGGGCACTGAAGGAGTCTTTGAGGGCAGCTCGATGAGCTCCAGAGTGTAACCCCTTTCTATGATTTGAAGAATCCAGGCATCTGACGTGATGGTTCTCCACTGGCTGAGATGGAGGGAGAACCAGCCTCCAACCACCACCTCTTGGTCGGGGACCAGAAAAGGGGGGGGGGGGTTCTGGCAAGGAGTTAAGCAGAGGCAGATCCAGCCACTGGGGCTGGTCAGTCACCTCTGGGTCGCTTGGCCGCTGCTCCGGCAGAGATGGGGTTGGGCAAGATGGCAGAGGCTCTGCATTTGCCTTGGAGGCGACAGGCTGCTCCAGATTTATGGGACACCTTGTGAAAGGGTAGCCGTTATCTGCTCTTGGGATGTGCATGAAAGAGCGAATGGACAGACTTGATAGCCCTGCTAGGTGCCTGCAGCTCATGTATGATATCCTGCACATCTGGACTGAACAACTTGTAACAATTGAAAGGTGCATTAAGTGCCTTATGCTGAACAACAGCAGGAAAACCTGAGACCCTCAGCCAGTAGTGCCTATGAAGGCAAATGCCGGTGGCAGCAGCCCTGGCACCAGTATCCGAGATATCATAGAGGGCCCGCAAGAGCTGCTTGCTAATATCCTCAGCATTCTGCAGGCATTTAAGAACCTCTTGTTTTTTAGAACAATCAGGAAGGGACTGGGCCGTGGCCTTGCCCTTCTTCCACAGGATATTGTGGCATTGAACCATATGAGAAAGGTAGTTTGCAATTCCCAGCCCAACGGTGTAGGACATATAAACCCTCTTGCCCCAGAGATCAATCCTACGGGATTCTCTGTCGGGGGGGGGGGTCTAAGGTGCTTGGGCACCTTGGACCTATCATGGGCTGCCTTTATAACCACAGAATCTGTCTCTGGTTGGGCAGCATAGTGAGGAAGACCATGAGGAGCATGATATAATTTATCTATCAGCACTGTGGGGCATGGCTGGCACCATGTCAGGTGTGTGCCAGGCTGCAGTGGTGGCATTCCTTAGTGCAGGAAGGATAGAAGAAATGACTTTAGGAGGAGACCAGATTTCTTCTGGTGGCATCCTCCTTCTCAGGATGGAAGCCCATGGCTGAGGACAGCTGCTTCATAACGCTGAAGAAGGCAGGGTCCTCTGGAGAAGACCTAGGAGTATGAGTGACAGAGTCCTCACTCACTGAGAAAGCTATGGATCTGTCAGAGGAGAGAGGCTCTTTCCTCTTCCTCCTCTTCCTCAGGTAGGATGAGATCAGGATGATACTCCTCCTCGACACTGACCTGTTCCAGTTCCAGATCCAATGGCCTGCAGGAAGCAGACTGTGGAGGCCTAAGTGGTATTGACTGTGATGGTACCATCGACGGCGCAGGTGAAGCAGGGCTATATGCGCCTATCTCATGGACTAAAACAGCCGTGAATTTGGTCAAAATTATATTGAGATCGACAACGGTGGACTGCTGCGTCAATGGGGGGTTAAAGGCACAGAAAGCGATGACCCATCAGATGGGCCCTTAGAGCCCAAAGCCTCAGGACCTGGGGAAGCATCAGGCCTCGATGGGAGGGCCATCAACGATGGTCCTGTCATCGACGAAGAGGTGGCCAATGACCCAGAGGTTGACAGACGGCCACCTTGCACTTCAGGTGGAGGTGCTGTTGGTAGGAGTTTGGTAGGATCAGAGACCTGGACAGCATGCTTAGGAGTTGGTGCTGCCACAGCCAATGGACTACTCCCAGATGATGAGGAAGAGACCATCAGGGATCAGGACCACTGCCTGGAGGAGTGGTCCCAATCTTGGTCCTTTTTATGACTCTTCCCCGAGGACTTGTCTCGGGCCTTAGTGCCTGGGAGCACGACGAACATGCCAGTGACTGGGAGGGACCTGTTGCTCCATAAGGAATTCTTTTAGAGCCTTTTTCCTTTGTGTGAGGGTGGTTTGGTTAAACTTCTGGTAGAGTTCACAGTCCGAGGCATCATGGCTAGACCCAAGACAGCAGACACAGACGGAGTGTTCATTTGAAGAGGCAATCTTCTTTCTGCAGCTGCAGCAACGGAAGAGAGAAGTCAAAGGATTAACTCTCGAAATAAACAAGGTAAAGGAATCTCATCAGAAAAAGAGATTCTAAAAAATTAAGTACAGAAAAGCCTTAGGCAAAAAATAGCATGAAACTGTGTTGGAGCTTCCGCGGAGATCCATGTGATCAAGTCAACAGTGGGAAAGATCGGCAGATAAGGTTGCCGCCATCAGATCTGAGATCAGCCAGTCCATCTCCAGTGGATGTTGTGATGGTCAGTGGGACGTCACATGCACCCGGTCTGTTTGGAGGGATTTCAGCCAGCTGGAAGTTATTGACATCATGAGAGTCATCCAGTCTTTGCGACCAACCTGCTGTAGTTTGGATCTGGGCCCTTCATGCCTCTTGGTGGGCTACGTAGATGAAATCAGCCTGATCCTTGCAGAGATAGTATGGAGTCTTTCCTGATCCCCTTAAGGGGGCGGTTGTGCATCTCCTCTTGAAAAAAAATTCCCTTGACCTGAACTGTCCTGCTAACTACAGACCTGTCTCAAACATGCATTTGTGGGTAAGGTTATTGAGAAGGTGGTTGTGCTGCAGCTGGATGACCATCTTACCACCCACGATGTCTATGATTCTCTTCAGTCTGGGTTCAGGAAAAGACATAGTACCGAGACGGCACTTGTCCGGGTACTTAATGATCTCTTACTAGCGAGAGATCAGAGGTATCATTCCATCTCAGTCCTCCTGGATCTCTCTACGGCATGTGACACTGTGAACCATGCTGTGCTATTGGAACGCCTTCAGACTACCTGTGGACTTTCAGATATGGTCCTTGGGTGATTTAAATCTTTCCTCCAGGATAGGACTCAGAGGGTGGTCATGGGAATTTATTCCTCTGGCCCCCTCCTCCTATCTTGTGGGGTCCCGCAGGGTTCCATTTTAGCACCCATGTTGTTCACAGTGTATATGCTGCCATTAGGAGACATTATTAGGAGGTACGGCTCGAGTTTTCACTGCTATGCAGATGATACTTAGCTATACCTGTCCTTTGTACCTGTACAGGATGATGCGGTCTCGGTATTTAACAACTGTCTCTCCGAGACTCAGGACTGGATGAGTGCCAGCTGGCTGAGATTAAATCCAGACAAGACTGAGGTGTTGGTGTTGGACCCAGGTCGTCGGGCAACGGGCATGCTGACTGGACTATCTCCCGGGCTACGGCTCGGGGATGTTCCATTAATGGACTCACATCAGGTGCGTAACCTGGGCGTTATTTTTGACAATGAACTGACCCTACAATCTCAGGTGTCAGCCGTTGTCAAGTCCTCATTTTATCATCTGAGGAACATTGCTCGGGTGAAGCACCTGGTTCCTCTCGATGATCTTTCAACCCTGGCCCATGCCTTTGTGATGACCCGCCTTGACTATTGTAACACCCTTTACCTAGGGCTTCCTGGGGTTGATATCCACTGCTTGCAGCTGGTGCAGAATGCAGCAGCCAGGCTTGTGACTGGTACCTCTAGGACCAGTCACATTACACCTGTTCTCTGCGGACTGCACTGGCTGCCGGTACAGCGGCGTATCACCTTTAAGGTCGGCTTGCTGACCTACAAAGCCCTACATGACCAGGCACCCCACTACCTGAAAGATCTCCTTCATCTTTACTGCCCCTCCCACCCACTTTGATCCACCGATGAAGGATTGCTAGAGATTCCCAGGGTGCACTTAAAGACATCTGGTGCTCGGTCTTTCGCTTATGCAGCTCCCACCCTGTCGAATTTTCTACCTCGTCGGGTGAGAGCGTGCCAGACCGTCAAAAGTTTTAAGTCAGACCTAAAAACTCACTTATTTTTACAAGCATTCCATGGAAACTGATTAGACAACTGACTCTGTTGTTTGGATTTTATGGCTTGTTGCTATTTTTATATTTGGATTTTATCAAGATTGTTGGTTGTTTTATCTGTGACTATTTATGTACAGCGCCTTGGCTTTGAAAGGCACTTTATAAATAAAGTTATTATTATTATTAAAGAACTGAGGAAGGAGTGGGGCCACTCACTCCTCTATAGGGTTGGTGACGTCAATAGACGATGTCAGCATGGGTGGCTCCAGTTGTACTGCTGAAAATCTCCCGTGTGGATCCTGCTTCACCGATGATGAAGTTCCATCTGTGGGACCTGATGACTGAGATACCCCCAAAGCAGATCTCTGTTTTGCATGCTTGAATGTCATGTAGTGCACTTGGCGTTTAGTGAATACACCTCCCAGTACCGGTATCTGGCGCGCCCATGGTACACTCCTTGATATCTGGTGACACCACCATTTCCTCCAACCCAGCCTGTACCGTACTTGTGGAACAACTATTCAAACACATGCAAGCACTGTATCGCTACATAGCAATATCAGGATCTGTGAGCAGCAGAAGGCTGTGTAGGAGTGTGTTTGGTTTGTGCTGGTAACCGAAGCTGGGCTGCTTGGGGGTACAAGAGAGAGGGAATGCCACTGGATACCGTAGTGGGTATCAGGGAAGGGGGGCAGTCATTCACTAGACTAAAAACTGGCACCGGATGCAGAATTAGGAGGGGAACTCCACTACACAACCTGAGTTTTATTTTATTCAAAACTAGCCCTGGGATTAGGGCGGGGGGAACTAAGCTATGGGTTGTTTGTTTAATTAATGTACACAGTGTGACGTAGACAGCCAGTTCTGAGTGCTGAATTATATATTTTTTTAACATAAAATGTATTAATGTCTCTGCTGAAAATTCAAATGCTCTAGGAATGACCTCACTCATTCTCCCCCCCGACCAGATTCCAGCTGAGAGATGAAAGCCATGGGAAACGGCTGACAGTATGTAAGTTCACACACACTCATTTTTTTTTTTTTAGAGACAATGTGTTACCTGGAAGACTTTTATTAAGGATCCTGTTTCTCTGAGCTAATTACAGACTTGTTTAAGTTCATTTTGTTAAGAGAGAAATCATAAACTAGGTTTATGACGTTAGAAAGGGAAGCTAGGATATTACACAGAGGTGAGAGGTCAGAAATGCTCATGTGAAGCCTGTGTGAGGAGGGTACAGCACGAGATCAAAGAAAGTGTCATTTGAAACTTGAGTTATGCTAAGGTTGCAGAATTAATACTTTGAAATTACATCCTGTGGTTGTATAGAAATATATATTTTTTTTAGATATTTTGACAGAGGAGGACCTGGATGACATCATCCAAAAGGGGTTGGCAAATACAGCTTGTAAAGATTATTCTTTTTCACTACAGAGGAAACTTTTTATCTGACACTGACCAAGAAAACATCTGAGCACTGAAAACAGGTATTTAGAAAGCTAGACAAAATCTAAATATAGATGTAGGAATTGCACCGTTTTAAACCTTGTTTTGTTTAAAGATATGTATGTCTTGTGTTATAAGAGTTCTGTATTATATGTTTGACATATTATTATACACTTTAGTAAAAACTTCAATTTTAGAGCAAACCTGGTCTGTCTTTGAATTGCTTTCTTTTGCTAAGAAATATTTATGGTTATATCAGACAGCAGATATAAGCTTGTAGGGTGGTACCAAACTGGAAAGAGAAGCATTTTAAAATCTGAGGTCTTTATTAAAGTTTTAAAGGGTTCATCTGTGAATACCTGGTTAGGTGCCCGTAGGAAAAGATATCTGGCCCCCCGAAGACAGATATACAGTATCTGAGCCTATGCATTGGGTATGCTAGCAAGAGGTTAACAGTTTGAATCACTCCAGAACTGAGACCAAAGGTTGATCCGAACTCACAACAACAGACAAGAGGGTTACCTTGTCTGTTACACTGTTCACAAGACTGCGCTCAAAGGTTGGCACTTTAGGAGTAGAGGGCCTGACCTGCTGAGTGAATCTGTGACAGATTGGTTGGCAGCGGTGGCATTAATTTTGGTATCACAAGCTTTATTTTTCTGCCAGCTGAGACCGTAAGCTCTCTTGCAAAGAAAGAAAAAGACAGAGTTTTATTTTAAAAAAGGAAACAGAACTATATATCACTTGGTGTACAGTCAAGTTCCTACCGATTTTATTTTTTTTTCTAAAGTGCAAAGTCAGAGTAGCAGTAGTTAGGAAAGATGGCGTCAAACTACAGCAGGCACACTGCAGAACAGTTAAGTTGTGCGAGGACAGAGGAGTCCTGTTCGAGGTAATAGCCAAAAAGCAGAACCTCATAGAGGCCCTGATGGTAGCGGATACCCAGAGCAGAGAGTCACAGACCGTGACTGAAAGGGACCAGACCTCGAGTGTGGCAGAATTAGTGGCCAGTGAGGGGTCCCGAGCCGATGAGGCAGACAGCTGGGCCACTGTCTGTGAAGGGCCACAGAAGCAGGGGAAGGTCACCAGTATCCTGAATCCAGAGATACTCAAGCTGCAAACTGAGTTGCGGAGGATAGAAGTGGAGACAGAGCAACAACAGAGGGAGGCGGACCGTGAGACAGAGCGACAACAGAGGGAGGCGGACTGTGAGGCAGAGCGACAACAGAGGGAAGCAGAACGTGAGGAACGTGAGCACCAGCGAGAGGCAAAGGAGAAGAGAGAGCGAGAACGCAGAGCTGCAGAGGAGAGGAGAGAGGAGTGCCAGTGGCAACACAAACTGGAGAAGCTACGACTCCAACCACTGGCACCAGGGCAGGTAAGTGGCTTGGGTTTAACTGGGACTGCAGGACTGGGTTACAAATTGAACTCTAAATTAATAGCTGAGTTTAAGGATGGAGAGGACATGGACACCTTTTTAAATTCTTTTGAAAAAGTTTGTATTCAGGCTAAAATTCCTAGAGAGTCCTGGAGCTTCCAGCTATCCCCGCTACTTACCGGAAAAGCTCGAGATGCATTGGGTCAAATGGACAATGATAATAGCAATGATTACAGAAAGCTAAAAGCTGCACTGTTAAAAAAGTTTGAATTAACAGCTGAAACATACAGAGCTAAATTCCGTAAGCTCAGGAGAAGCCCAGATATGAGCTATGAGGAGCTAGCCATGAAACAACGTCAGTTTTTAAAATGTTGGTGGGAAGGAATTGAGGCAAACACTCTTGATAACATTGAAAATGTGATTTTATTAGAAAGGTTTTATTGGGCATGCCCAGCAGAGTTAAAAACCTTGCTAGAGGACCGAGATCCAAAAACAGTGCAAAAGGCTGCTGAACTCTCGGACCGCTATGCCAAGAGCAGACCTGCTCTGAGAGCGAATGGGGCAAGTGTGGAAGCGCAGAAAGGGAAAAGCGTGCCTTCAGGGCAGCTAAAACCTTCACTGCCTTCACCAAAACCAGTTACCCACAGGTTTCAAAGAAAAGATTTCTCTGAAGTAAGAAATGTTTGTTGGTTATGTAAAGAAACTGGGCACATTGCCAGACAGTGTCCAAGAAGGGCAAGCAATAATACGCAAAGTAGTACCAGAAAGGAAGTGGGTTGTTTGTGTGTCCCTGGAAGCATGCCAGTGAACATGAGGGAACACGTGAACCCAGTCATGGTAAATGGCGTACAGATGCAGGGGTTAAGGGACACAGGGGCATCCCTGACATTGGTAAAAGGGGATCTGGTACAGCCTGGTTAGCTTATGCCCACTAATTATGTGACTGTACAGGACTTTGTGGGTGAAGAGAAAACATTGCCACTGGCCAGTGTTCTCCTGGACTGGGGTGAAACAGGGGGAACTGTGCAACAGGTGGCTGTAGCTAAAACGTTAGCAGTAGATGTGATCCTGGGTAACAATCTCCAACAGGGGATGGTATGTGCAGTTACCCATAGCCAAGCGGCAAGGGACAATAGCAGTTCCCGAAACCCCACAGAAACCAGTGTGGAAACCACGGAGAGGCTGGTTCCCCAGCCTGGGTCTCCAGATGGGGAGACCGATAAAAAGGGGGTAGAAATTTCCCCGGTAGCGAGTGACCACACAACTACCGAAGGTTACTCCGAAGAGGGAGGGGTGACCAATTGTCAGAGGGTTAGGATTGACAGTGATCCTGAGGGCCCTGACGCTAGTGTTAGGGACCCTAGTTTAGTGACTGAAGGGGACTTGTCCCATGCCTTGGGACTGTGTGAGGGGTTTGCAGCTGCTCAGAGGACTGACCCTAGTTTAGAGAAGCTGAGGGCTTGGGCAAACTCTGAGGGCACACAGGGAGGTGACGGCAGACATAAGGTTTATTGGGAAAATGGATTTATGTATACACAGGCAGTACAGACAGAGGGAGGGATGCTAGGCAGGCAGCTTGTCATTCCCCAGGGGTATCACGAGCAGTTGCTCAAAACTGCACATGATATTCCCTTGTCTGGTCATCTGCGAATCGCATGCACAATGCAGTGGTTGGCCCAGAATTTCTACTGGCCTAACTTCACCTAGCTGGTAAAGGAGTATTGCAGGTCTTGTCACCGGTGCCAAGAAATAGGGAAGGTGGGCAAGAAAACCCAAGCTGCCCTGAACCCCTTGCCCACAGTGGAGGAGCCATTCCAAAGGGTGGGAATGGATATTGTGGGGCCTTTAAATACCCCCAGCTCCTCAGGGAAGAGATTCATCCTGACTGTGGTGGATTATGCCACCCAGTACCCAGAGGCAGTTGCCTTATCCTCACTGAGGACAGACAAAGTGGCAGATGCCTTACTTGGGATTTTCTCCCGTGTTGGGTTTCCGCAGGAGGTAATCACCGATTGAGGCGGTTCCTTCATGTCGGACCTGATGAAATGTTTATGGGAGAACTGTGGGGTGGTGCAGAGATGCATGACACCGTAGCACCCACAAGCCAGTGGGCTTGTGGAACGATTCAATGGTACCCTAAAGTCAATGCTCCGGGCGTTTGCTGAACAGCATGGGAGGTACTGGGAGAAATACCTTCCCCACCTGTTATTTACATACAGGGAGATGTCCCAAGAGTCGACAGGATTTTCCCCCTTCGAACTCTTATATGGATGCTGGGTACGTGGGCCCCTAGACTTGATCCGGGAGGACTGAGAAGGCAAGCACACCACCCAGGAACTCCTCTGTGGATTACATCCTTAGGTTTAGGAAAAGGCTGAATGAGCTTATGGGGACAGCCCAGAGCAACCTGGCAGCTGCCCAACAGAAACAAAAGGTATGGTACGACCGCAGAGCCAGAGCTCGCTCGTACATGGTGGGTCAGGAAGTCATGGTCCTTATTCCGGTCCGGAAAGACAAGCTGCAAGCTAAGTGGGCAGGACCATACAAAGTGGTTAGGAAGGTGAATGACGTAAACTACATTGTGGAGTTACCTGACAGAAGACAGACTGAAAGGATGTACCATGTCAACATGACGAAGCCATATGCAAAAAGGGCTGACATGGTGTTTGCAGTGTGTAGTCATGGGGAGAGGACGGATGAAGGAGACCCCCTTCTGGACTTGCTGGAAGACAGTAAGCGGGAGTCCTCTGTGGAGGCAGTAAAATTGTCTCCCCAGCTGAACCAGGACCAGGTCCAGAAAGTAAGGGAGGTTTTAGCAGACTTTGCCCCCTTGTTTAGTGCCAAGCCTGGACTAACCCCCTTAGTGACCCACGATGTGGAGACAGGGACACAGACGCCCATACGGCGAACAGCATATCGGGTGTCAGAGGCTGTCCAAAAGGACATTAGGAGGGAAGTGGAGGAGATGCTGGATTTAGGGGTAATCCAGAGATCCCACAGCACCTGGGCCTCACCCGTAGTCCTTGTGCCCAAGCCAGATGGCTCAACTCGTTTCTGTGTGGACTATCGTGGACTGAATGCAGTCACGAAGTCCAACACCCACCCGATGCCCTGGACAGACAAACTCCTGGACAAGCTGGGAAGGGCGACCTACCTTGCGACTACTGACCTGACTAAGGGGTACTGGCAGGTAGAATTGACAGACAGAGCTAGGGAGAGGTCGGCCTTCATCACTCCAATAGGCTTATTTGAGTTTAAAGTAATGCCTTTTGGAATGAAGAACGCCTCGGCCACTTTACAAAGGTTGGTGAACCAGGTGCTGAATGGTTCTGAGGAGTACGCCGTAGCGTACCTGGATGACACTGACATCTTCAGGACCAGCTGGGAGGAACACTTTTCACACCTTAGGGAAGTGCTGGGCAGGATACAGAGGGCCGGGCTCACTGTCAAAGCCGAGAAGTGCCAGGTGGCCATGGGGGAAGTGGCATACCTCGGGCATGTGGTAGGCTGGGGACAGCTCCATCCTAACCAAATAAAGATAGAGGTGATTCAGGCGTGGCCCAGACCAGAAACCCAGAAGCAGGTCAGGAGTTTTCTAGGGACAGCAGGGTACTACAGAAAGTTTGTACCTAATTACAGTGCCCTGGCTGCTCCCCTATCTGACCTGACAAAGAAAAAGATGCCAAAGAAAATTACCTGGGGCCCAGCCTGTGAGGAAGCCTTTACCAGACTGAAGGAGGCACTGTGCAGTGCTCCTGTTCTGACAAGTCTAGACTATAGCAAAACCTTTATAGTTCAGACGGATGCCTCAGACGTGGGTATTGGGGCAGTAATGAGACAGACATCTAGCCAAGGGACAGACCACTCAGTTGTGTACCTGAGCAGGAAGCTTATTCTCAGGGAGCAAGCATACTCCATGGTGGAAAAGGAGTGTCTTGCCATAGTGTGGGCCCTGAAGAAATTACAGCCATACTTGTATGGGCAGCACTGGTTTGGCTGACACAGATGGGGAAAAACAATGGCAGACTACTAAGACGGAGTCTTGCTTTACAAGGGTATGATCTAAAAATCGTACATAGGGCTGGAGCGAAGAACAAGAACTCAGATGGGCTGTCTAGGGTCTATGAGGAGTGAACTAATTTGAGAAGCTCATACCATGTAGGGGATAGATCCCCCCAAATTCAGTCTAGGTGGGGAGGAGTGTGACGTAGACAGCCAATTCTGAGTGCTGTATTATGTATTTTTTAATATAAAATGTATTAATGTCTCTGTTAAATATTAAAATGCTCTAGGAATGACCTCACTCATTCCCCCCCCCGCCGATTCCAGGTGAGAGATGAAAGCCATGGGAAACGGCTGACAGTATGCGAGTTCACACACACGCACACACACACACACACACAGTATTTTTAGAGACAATGTGTTACCTGGAAGACTTTTATTAAAGATCCTGTTTCTCTGAGCTAATTACAGACTTGTTTAAGTTCATTTTGTTAAGAGAGAAATCATAATCTAGGTTTATGACGTTAGAAAGGGAAGCTAGGATATTACACAGAGGTGAGAGGTCAGAAATGCTCATGTGAAGCCTGTGTGAGGAGGGTACAGCATGAAATCAAATAAAGTGTAATTTGAAACTTGAATTATGCTAAGGTTGCAGAATTAATACGTTGAAATTACATCCTGTGGTTGTATAGAAATATATATTTTTTTAGATATTTTGACGGAGGAGGAGCTGGATGACGTCATCCAAAAAGGGGTTGGCAAATACAGCTTGTAAAGATTATTCTTTTTCTCTACAGAGGACACTTTTTTTATCTGACACTGACCAAGAAAACACCTGAGCACTGAAAACAGGTATTTAGAAAGCTAGACAAAATCTAAATATAGATGCAGAAATTGCACCATTTTAAACCTTGTTTTGTTTAAAGATATGTATGTCTTGTGTTATAAGAGTTCTGTATTGTATGTTTGACATACTATTATATATTTTAGTAAAAACTCTAATTTTAGAGCAAACCTGGTCTGTCTTTGAATTGCTTTCTTTTGCTAAGAAATATTTATGGTTATAGTAGACAGCAGACATAAGCTTGTAGGGTGGTACCAAACTGGAAAGAGAAGCATTTTAAAATCTGAGGTCTTTATTAAAGTTTTAAAGGGTTCATCTGTGAATACCTGGTTAGGTGCCTGTAGGCAAAGATATCTGGCCCCCCGAAGACAGATATATCTGAGCCTGTGCATTGGGTATGCTAGCAAGAGGTTAACAGTATGAATCCCTCCAGAACTGAGAGCAAAGGTTGATCCGGACTCACAAAAACAGACAAGAGGGCTACCTTGTCTGTTACACTGTTCACAAGACTGCACTCAGAGACTGGCACTTTGGGAGTAGAGGGCCTGACCTGCTGAGTGAATCTGTGACACACAGTATCAGAGAAGCCTGCTTGAGGGGGTGTTGGGTTGCAATACTATGCTGTACATTATGGGAGAGACAGCCTGCAACGCAATCCAACCAGCAGACGCTAGTGCCTCACTAGGTAATGAGGACATTATGGGATGAAAATTAGCTCTTGGTGGGCAAAGAGGTCTTTTTGCCTTACAGTTTTGAACATAATGAGTTAATATGACTGTAGCAAGTTTGTGAAAGAGCACAAACAGGTTTGGAATGCCCTAACTGTTTTTGTTCTTTGGCAGTCTATGTTAATTATAGGCCCATACCTCTCTGTGGCCAGCAGGGGATAGTACATTGTGTTGAGCACACCTGTTAGTGCCTTAGTTTGGGCTGTGCTCTAGAGGGCTATATTCAAACAAGTTTAGGGCACTCACACTGTGCGCGGATATTTCTTGACTATGGCAAATTTGGGACCTTGCGCTAATTTGTTATCAGGATAGGGACTTTGCAAAGTGCAAACTCAGATCTTTGAATATGACACCCAGAGTCTATAGAACTGAAGTAGTAAGTATTGTATTATATGCCAATAGTCGGATATTTGAAAACTACAGAGGGCTCTAATCAGTTACATTTTACGTTTCAATATTAGCGCATTTTCATAAAAACATACAGAACAGACTTCCAGAATGAAATAAGGGATACAGTAAATCTATTTTTTTGCCATCACAGTGTTTAGTGATGCACTGTATTTTCTTTTCAGTAGCTGTGTGCTACAACCAGAAAGCATTACAGTAATTACTTTCTTTGTATCTGACCTCTTATTACACATGATTGCAGCAATTTGAACTTCTAAATTTCAAAATAAATTACTGTCTTTCACCCTTCGGCTTTCACTTAAGCTTGAAATATCAAGCCATTCCACTCTACAGTTAACAGATGAAGGTCATTCAAAGGACATGCTTTCTCCAGTGCAAGAGCTTTTTTTTTTTTTTTTTTTTAAGACCTTGTGTCTTCACCGTACTGGTAGACTGATAACAAGGTGAGGAGACAGGGGACACTGATAAGCATGTCAGGCCGACACAACAAAATTTCCTTTCAGAGTCGCTTTGCACAGATAAGGCACTGTCATTACCAGAGTACACATCAGACATTGCGAGATATGTCATCAGGTCCTCTCTCCTAAGGTATTCTCTTATTGCGGGATACCAATGCAAAGCCCGCAGTGATAAAATGCAACATTTCTGACATACCTTTGCGTAAGGGATGAGGCATAGTTAAAATGAGAATAAGCAGAAGTGATGGGATATCTCTGTACAACACTGGCACCTCTGGTTTTCCTTCATCACACAAACTGCAAGAGAATAAATAAGACTGACATATCACTAATAATCAATCATTTGGTCTCACCTTTAAAGAGCTTTCCTTTTTCTGTCAATTCTTTTTACTCACAGGCCATACCATTCCTTACCCAGGCCTCCTTCATCCTTTCCACACACCCCAGCAAGGTCTGAAAGGTGTCACTACCAAGTGCCCCCCACCCCTGTTGTCTGAACTCGATTACCCTTTGGATCCATAGTTATTTAAGGTCAGAAGGAACTCTAGGGCCATCATGTTGTCTGCCCCCTGCTTCATAAGCACGTATGACTAAGAATGCATTTACTAATGTAATGGTGCTCTCTACCCACTCTACTACCCATGATAACCAGAGAGTCCCTTGGCAAGCAAAACTCTGGCCAGGCCTAAAGGAAGTTACTGTACTTACCTTCAACTACTTTTTTCCGATTGTTTTAATCAGGAATAGCACACTAAGCTGAAAGCTTGTTTACAGGTGCGACCTGGGAGCACAGGGAAGTTAAGTGACTTACTCAGGGTCACACAATATATGCAAGTGGGGGCTGTGGGTATCAAACCCAGGTCTCTAGATTTGTAGCTCAGAGCCTTAACCCACTGCACTATACTGCTTCCCTTTGATCAGTATTTCCTCAATACAGCAACACTTTTTGGTCATAGCCTGGGGGCACAAGGACCCCGCAGGAATCATAACATTTAGTGCCAGCATGTGTCACGCGCACAGCTCCCTGTAAGGTGCCAGGCGTATGGATGGTATCAACAGAGGTGACAGCCCCAACCACCTCAGTACCTTTTTTACTGAGAAAAGAAGAAACTACAGAGCAACAAACTACTTACAGTTTTAAATGTAAAAATGTTAAAACACCAAGCATAATATAACAAAAGCATAAGATAGGGCCAGCCCGCCAGTGTAGCTGTAGCAATACCACTTGCAATGCTGATGTCCTGAGTTCAGCTACAAGCCAGGGCCATGGGAGGGCTGACAAGGTGGAGGAAGATCAAGCGTCTCAACAGATGCTCTCCTCCTCCGGGAAGGGGGTCTTGATGTTCCACTGCTTTGTCGCCACCTGGGTGACCACATGTGACGATGCAGCGGAGACGTCAGTGAGGAAGCCTGGAGTGAGCATCAAGTCATCTGGGTGCGTCGGCATTCCAGCACCCAATGAAAAGATATGTTCTTGGGGGAAGGGCAGAACTAAAGGGGACAAAAAGCTCTGGACTGGCTAAGCGCAGATGAAGTCCTTGCCTGCCGCTCACCATGCTCAACATGGGACCCACATCTCCACGGACCAGGGGAAGCCTCCAGGCCTTCATCTCTGCTGTGGGTGGCCAGACAAACAGTGAGGAAGTAACCTTGAAGTGGCTGAAGGTGAAGCTGGCCCGGGAGGGGGGGGCAGCGGGGTGGGGTGGGCAGCACAGCAGTGTGCCGTGGGTGGCCTCAGAGGCCTGGCCAGATGAGAGGCTGGGTCTCGATGAGCAGGATCAGGACTGACAGAGGTGGGAGGAGGACCTTAGCAGTAGCCGGTTTGGGGGGGGGGGGGAGAGAGATGTTCAACAAACAAAAAGCACAGGACAGGTCAGTTGCTCCTATGAGAATCTGTGTAGCCCCTACATTGTAATGAATATAGGGGCAGACAAACAATACACATACAGTACATGCCTGCTAGTCTGGGAGATGGAGGGCAGAAAAGCATCACAAGAGATGCTCTAGAAGAAAAAATTACTCACCTTAGTAATTATGTTTCTTCTAATGGAGTCTTGCTGTATTCTGACAATTGCAGTGATTCCCAACCTCTGAACTGCCCCGGAGAACAAGGAGTTAACTTTCTATACAGGGCATAGAATGCTGAGCTCGAGCTCGGTTGAAGTCTCTGTCTGGAGTGATTCAAACCTAAACCGGCAAATTCTAACAAGCCCAACTAAACTAAAAATTCTATGTGGAAATTGTAAAAATTCTAACCAGCCAACTGGCTGAAAAAGGTTTTGGATTCCCAAGGAAGATTCAAGTCAGGAAACCCAAAAACCAATCTACTATAAATAACAATAATAAATCAGCACCCAAACAAAAAAGGTAGGAGGGTGCAAGCAAAAAACAGCCCTGGGGTGCAACACTGCACCTGCCTACCCACTTCCCAAAAACAGGTTCTGAGAGGGGAGGCAGTGAGGGAGGTCAGAATACAGCAAGACTCCATTAGAAGAAACATAATTACTAAGGTGAGTAATTTCTTCTTCAAACAACATGAAGTCTTGCTGTATTCTGACAATTGCAGACTACCAAGCAGTACCTCCAAGGAGGAGGGACAGAACCTACTTTGGGAATAGGCTCTGAAGTACTGCTGTGCCAAACCGAGCATCACTCCTAGCCTGGATATCCAGAGAGTAATGCTTGGTAAAGGTATGGACTGTTTTCCAGGTGACTGCTTGACAGATATCTAAAAGAGGGATAACCCTGGCAGCAGCCAGGGAAGCAGCTGTATCTTTTGTGGAATGAGCCCTCAGGCCCGAGGGTGGAGTTTTTCATAGCAGAATTGTATACAAGACACAATCCACCTGGCAATAGATCTTTTGGTGGCAGGTTTGCCCTTTCCCACTTCTCCATAAGTGAGGAACAACCGGAGGGAGTCAAACCTGTGACACTTGGTACTCTCTATGTAGTAACTAAGGGCTCTTTTGATGTCTAAACTGTGTAGCCTCCTCTCTCCTGAGGAAGAATGATCAGTGAAGAAAACAGGGGGAGAGACAGACTGGTTTAAATGGAAGTCTGAAACCACTTTGGGCAAGAACCTTCTATTGGTTCTAAGGACCACTTTATCCCTGTGAAATGAGATAAAATCAGATTCCACTGACAGGGCTTGCAATTCACTGATACGCCTGGCAGAGGTAATGGCTACCAGGAATATAGTTTTCTAAGTCAAGTACTTAAGCTCTGCTGAAGACATAGGCTCAAAGGGGGGTTGCATAAGTTGAGCAATGCAAACATTCAAATCACAGGCAGGAGCAGGGTCTCTAAAAGGAGGATTGGTGTGAAGCAATCCTTTAAAAAATTTACAGAACACAGGATGGGAAGACAGTGAGGAAGACTTCCCCACAGACAAAAACACAGAAACAGCTGACAAGTGTACTTTGAGAGTAGCTGGTCTGAGGTCTAGGCCATTAAGATGGACCATATAATCCAGAACCGTAGCCAATCCAGCAGTGTCTGGAGAAACATGCTTCTTAGAACACCAAATGTTGAATCTTTTCCATTTGGAGTTGTAAGTCTTTCTGGTGGAGGGCTTTCGAGAAGCCTTGAGGATATCCAGAACCCCTTGGGAAAGATGCAGATCTGCAAACTCCAACTCTGCAAGAGACATGCTATGAGATTGAGAGACTGAAGACTGGGGTACAAAATCCTTCCCCGAGAGGATGTTAACAGGTTGTAATTCCTGGGAAGAGACAGGGGAAGATGGACTGCTAGGGACAGCAACAGGGGGTACCAGGGCTGTCTGGCCCAATCTGGAGCAATCAGAATCATCTTGCAAGGCTGAGACCTTATTTTTACCAAAACTTTGAGCAGGAGTGGGAAGGGGGGAAAGGCATACAGAAACTTCCTTTCCCAATTTAGGATCAGAGCGTCCAGAGGGACTGAGCCCAAGACTGGAGGTCTGCAACAAAAGAGAGGGAGTTGGTGATTGTCTGGGTCTGCAAAGAGATCTATCTCTGGAGTGCCCCACCTTGAAAAAATCATTTCAACACCTGAGGGTCCAGGAACCATTCGTGATGGCCCTGAGAAATCATGCTCAGTGCATCTGCTAGCACATTGTCCTTGCCTGGAAGATGAACTGCTTCAAGAGAGGTTTGCAGGGAATAAGCCAGGGACCACAACTTCATGGCTTCTGTGCACAAGGCCGTGGACCGAGTGCCTCCCTGCTTGTTGATGTACCACATGATGGTGGTGGTGTCTGTTCTGACCTGAACCACCTTGTTCTGCACTGACTGTGAGAAAGCTTTTAGAGCCAGAAAAACTGCTCTGAGCTCTAGAAGATTGATGTGGAGACAGAATTCTTGGGGGGACCACAGCCCCTGGGCAGTAACGGACCCCACATGGGCTCCCCAGCCCAGGAGAGAGGCATCTGTGGTAAGGACCACTGAACAAGGCTGAGTAACAAAAGGAACACCTTGTCTTAAACTGTCCTGATCCTGCCACCACTGGAGGGCTTGGATCAAGGTCAGAGTCGCTGGGATCAGTTTGGTAAGGGAATCCTTCCTCTAAGACGAGAAAGTTCTCAGCTGGAACTGAATATCCCTCATCTGGAATTTTGCCCCTTGGACCACTGCTGTTGAAGCTCCCATGTAGCCCAAGAGCTGGAGGAAATGCCTTGCTGGTCGAGATACCCGAAGGCTGAAGGAAGAAGCTAGTTCCATAAGAACCCTTGCCCTTTCTAGAGGAAGAAAGGCTCTTGCTCTAAGTGTGTCCAGTTCGGACTCTATAAAGGTAAGAGCTGGACTGGTTCGAGAACTGACTTGGGAAGGTTGAGAAGAAATCCTAGAGAAGTGGGCACTTACTAGGTCACTTGCAGGTGAGACTTGACTTGGTCTGGAGACTGACCCACTATTAGCCAATCATCCAGGTATGGAAAAATGAAAATCTTTTGCATTCTTAGAAAGGCAACTACTACTGCCAGGCACTTTGTGAAAACCCTTGGGGCTGAGGTTAGGCCAAAGGGCATTGCTCTGAACTGATAATGGCCTGAGGGCAACTCGAACCTGATGTACTTTCTGTGGGAGCACCTGATGGGAATGTGAAAGTAGGCATCTTTGAGGCCCAGGGAGGCCAGCCAGTCCCCTGGCCTTAGAGAGGGAAGGATTATTCTCAGAGTTATCATCTTGAACTTTGGTTTTAAAAGATGTTTGTTTAGATATCTTAGGTCTAGGATGGGTCGCCACTCCCCTGTCTTTTGGGGGGTCAGAAGTACCTGGAGTACAGTCCTTTGCCCCAGTGTAGGGTAGGTACTCTCTCTATGGCCCTTAAAGCTAAGAGAGAAGAAACCTCTGCCTGTAGGGCAAGGGTTACCGAGAGATTTGCAGGTGGAAAAGATGCGCCTCTCATCTTTGGAAATTTTTTGAAGCTGAGAACCAGTCCCTGGCTTACTACTTCCAGGACCCACTTGTCTGATGTAATAGACATCCAGTCCTGGACAAAGTAAGTCAGCCTGCCCCCTACTGGAATAGGGGAGTCGACCCGGGCAGGCCCATCAGGGGCTTTAGGCTGAGGAGTGCATGCAGCCCTGCTTATCCCCCTTCTGCCTCTCCCTCTGAAGAACCCCCTCTGAGAAAAGGAAGAGGAGGCATGTGTGCTTGGTAAAAAGGCCTTTGAAAAGGCCTGCCCCTGCCCCTAGACTGCTGCCTTTGAGGAGTTGCCTGCCTTTCCTTGGCCTGAGCACTCCTGTAAGTGGTCCTGTACTCATCCATTTTCTTCATGTAATTCTCTGTCTGCTCCCCAAACAGAGAATTACCCACTGCAGGAAAATCCATGGCCTTAGCCTGGGTGTCCTATGAGAGGCTAGTACAGCTGAGCCAAGCCATCCTCCGAAGAGCCACAGATGTAGCCATGACTCTTGACGAAACATCATTAGAATCCACAGCAGCATGAAACTGAACCTTCGATGCCTCAATCCCATCTGCAGCCACCGCCTCCAGCTCCTTGGCTAGCTGGGGGGAGGCCTGTTTAGCCAGTGCCAGTACAGTGTCCCACCTGGACTTCTGGTACCTGGCTGTATAGGCCATGTAATTCACCTGCCTGAGTCCCAAAGAAGATGCCATGTATCTGTTTTGCCATGGCATCAATCTTCCTGGAGTCCTAGTCAGGGGTGTGGCTGCTTAATATTTGCCTTGTCACAGGCAGCAGCCTGCACTACCCCAACATGGCTGCATTGCTGATATAAGAACTCCATGTCTGAGCCTGAAAGTGTATACCTCTTGTCCACTCTTCTATCCACAGGAGGTATAGTGTTAGGAGACTAAGATTTTTTGTGTCTGTTTCGCAAAAGATTTATGGAGGGGAATAGACAGTCTCCTGGACTCTGGGATGTCCATCATCTCTACATAATCAGGATCCTCTTGATCTCCCACAGCCTCCTCCATAGGAAGCTGGAGGGTTTCAGCCACCTTTCTGTAAAACATAAAGTGAGAAGGGAACTCAGAAAGCCTAGGAGGGGAAACACCTGAAGGTCTGTCTGGGGAGATGTCCTGTTCCACAGGCACATCCAGACCCTCACTTACATCATCATCCTCAAATTCCCCTTCTTCTTCAAATTCCAGTTCATAAAAATCTTCAGGGTATAATCTTGAACCGGGGTAACCAACCGAACCGAGCCCATGCCAGAAGGAGCCGGATCGGTCGGAACCAGACGGAGCAATTCCACAATCTGAATCGCTCTGCCTATCTCTTCATCTCTTCAGCGGTCGGAATATGAACCTCTGGATCCGAACCGGTAGATTTATCTTTGCATTTTCTTTTTGTCGGAACTGATCCCTCGGAATCGGCTCTCCTTTTGCCCGAAGAAGTATCGCCCTGGTCAGAGGGCAGTCCTTCTGGTTCGGTCAAAACCGAACCGGGCTGGCCATCCGGGTCAGCGGACTTCTCGGCCTCCTTTTCCCTCAGTCTACCTAATCTCTTCTCAAGGGTAGATTTGGGAAAGTTTTTACATATTTGGCAGTCTGAATCGAGGTGGTCAAACCCCAGACAATAAACACAGGTGGTGTGGGGATCAGCCTTAGCAAAGACCTCCCCACACTCACTGCGGTGTTGAAACCCAGTGGGCCCGTTTTTTTTCTTGGGTTTCTCAGAGATGGCCAACCTAACCAAACTTACCCTTTTTTCAGCAACTGCCAGGCAAGACTCCCTTATCGGTTCCTAACCGTGTCACGGGTATTGGAAAAAAACATTTAAAACACGTTTTTTTAAGAACCGATAAGAACCGGTAACCACACACTAAGTAAACACACAAATTTCACTATCAAATGACCGGTTCAGCCAAACCGAGCCGCACTTTTACAAGTTCCACACAGAAAAAAACAGAACAATTCCTATCTAGTACTCACGGCACCACAGACAGAGACTGAACCGACTATGCGGAAACTTTTTCGCTTTAAAAACCGACGAAAACTGAAACTTTAACCAACTTTCGAACCAAGCTGAAGGAGAAATCTCTGGAGCGACCGTTCAGTGAGGCGGAGTAAAGAATCTGATGGTTTAGGTTTGAAACACTCCAGACAGAGACTTCAACCAAGCTCCAGCTCAGCATTCTATGCCCTGCATAGAAAGTCAGCTCTTTGTTCTCCGGGGCAGTTCAAAGGTTGGGAATCACTGCAATTGTCAGAATACAGCAAGACTTCATGTTGTTTGAAGATCAAGTTACAGATAAGTGACTCATCTTTTCTAAAAGTCCATCTTCTACAACGCCTCCAAAGAGCTACTCCTTGGTCGAGTGGCAAGCAGTAAAGCTCCCCCAGCTAAGTATAGTAAGTAAGACAAAGGGACTGCAGGAAACACTACTAGAATGGAAAAGATTTACTGGGGAAACCCACCACCTTTGATGTAGGATCAACCAGGGGTCTAGGGACACACTTCCCCATTAAATGCCTTTTAGGGGGTTCATTTTGCACAGGAGCAGTCATTTCCAATTTTGCTTCTGGAACTTAGTGAGGCTTTAATTCTCGTTTTTACTTTTTATTTTTGATATTTATATATGTATAGAAATATACAGTATCATCGTAAATTCAATCATGCCCAGAGAACAAATATACTGTGTGTGTGTGTGTGTGTGTATCATACAGGCGCAGTTGTACCTGTATACTATGGTTCAACAGTCACTTCTAGGTTAGACCCCAAATTTTGAACTTTAATAACTTCCCAACCATTCGACCGATTTGCATGAAATGCTGCATGCCCTTTCGGGGACCAAAGATCTTTTTTTTTTCCTTTTTCTTGCTGACTCTATTTATGCGCCACTTCCTGGAACACTCTCGGGCTGCCTCTACTCACCTGCACCACTCTACCACCCACCTGATGCCCTGGCTCCTCAGAGGGTAGCCGCCCTCCACCAACCTCCTGTCAGCAGACCCCCCACAGATCTAAGCCCCCTGAGGTAGGAATGCCTCCACTCTGGCACTCTATCTAGAATATAATTTGCCAGCTGAGTGGTGAAAGGACGGGGGGCAGAGACAAGGTTCGGTATTGGGCACATGGCGAAAGCGGTCCTGGAGAGGAGTCACGCCACCGATGCAGGTATTTAGCAGTTTCCCCAGAAGCATGAGCATGCAATGACGTCTGCATGGCTGAGCTGTAGACATCTGCTGTGTGCCTCCCCCTACGCTGCTCCACACTAGTTGTACCCCCGGTCTCCACCGAGGGTTTCTACTGTGCCGGAGGCACCCTGAAACCCTCCACAGGGACAGAAGAGCAGTACATCAGATACTCAATCCTCTCCCTCACCTGCTGACCCCCAGCACCCAAGCTCGTTTCCGAACTCAGGTCACTGGTGTGGCGCGAGGTGTGGCGTCCAGCGTCTCAACCCTTAGCTCCACCGGTCCGGCTGACCAAAGATCTCCTGATGTGGCAGGTTTCGCTCCTGTCAATTGTGTGGGTGCAGAGATATGCAATGTCAAAAAATGTGAAAATTGCCAGCCTGGCGGCATTCAGGGTTGAGGTACTGGACGCCACACCTTGCACTGCGCTGTCGACCCGGGTTCAGGAGGAAGGAGCTAGATTGAGCCGCTGTATGGCAGCTCTCTTCTCCTGGGGAGGGTTGGCACTGATCCGATTAGCGGACAGTGTCGGGAGGCGAGGGTGATGTTAGGCGCTTGGCAGAAGCCATGTCTTCACACGCCTCCTGCCTGACTTCGTCCTCGCACTCGCGCCCCTCGTGGTGTGGGTTTGGGATCACAGCACTCACCGAAAAGTACAAAATTCCCTTCCCACCACCAAGCAGCATGATCCCCGTAACGGGGGGATGGGCACAGTGCACCAGCAGTACGCCGCTAGCAAGCCTGGGCCAGCGGTTGGATAAAAGAAATATGCAATATAACAAAATGTGAAAATTACCACTTTTGTCAAATTGTTTGTCAAGTCGCTGTGCAAAAATGGCTTGGGGTTTTGGTCTGACATTTTCAGGGTATATAGGACTTGGGTGACAAATGTGCCTTTTGAAGGTTTGGTGAAAAAATATTAATCTGTTCAAAAGTTATTAAATATCAAAGTTTCCCATTATTTCCTATGGGAAAAGTTAGATGTGCCATGCGAAAGTGAATTTCTCTTTCGAGAACATATGAACAAGCCAGCGGAAGAAGCCCATTTGGTCTATCAAAGCTGCCGCATTGCAGGGTCCACAGCTTGAGCTAATGTCCCTGCCCTCCCTCCCCACTCCTACCATCCTCTCTACCCATGATTTTTACCTTCCCCCTTTGCCTATCGCAGCTTCTCTTAAAGCTGCCCACTGCATTCAACGAGATGACCTCTTCCGGCAGCACATTCCAATTGTCCACTATCCTCTCTGTGAAGAAGTGCTTCCTGACCTCCCTCCTAAACCTCCCACCCTCCAGCTTAAGACCGTGCCCCCTTGCGTTATGGTTGCCACTCAGCTTAAAGAGACTCTCCTTATCAACCTTATTTATCCCTTTCAAGTACTTGAAGGTCTCAATCATGTCCCCTCTCTCTCTCTCTCTCTCTCGTCTTCCAGGGAGTACATATTCAGTGACCTCAACCTCTCCTTGTATGCCTTACCCTGCTGACCGGTTATCATCTTTTTAGCCCTCCTCTGGACCTTCTCCAGCAGGTTAATGTCCTTTTTGAGGTGTGGACACCAGTATTGAACTCCATACTCTAGATGCGGCCTTACAAGAGACCTGTACAAGGGCAGTATAACCTCCTCTCTCCTACTACTGATCCCCCTAGATAAGCATCTCAGCATCTTGTTTGCCTTTGCTGCTGCTTTCTTGCACTGCGTGGAGTGCTTCAGGTCACTAGTGATCATAACTCCCAGGTCCTTGTCCTCCTCTGATGCAGATACTTGGAATCCACCCAAGTAGTACTCTGTCCCGGGATTCTTGGTGCCAATATGCATAACGTTGCATTTCTTGGCATTGATGCCAAGCTGCCAGATCCTGGACCACCTCCCCAGCTTTTCCAGATCCTCCTGTAGGTCCTGTATCTATCCCTTCAGCTGTGTTCACTTTGCCACAGAGCTTGGTGTCATCGGTGAATAGACACATTTTGCCCTTAATGCCATCCCCAATGTCATCAATGAAGACATTGAACAACATGGGCCCCAGCACCAAGCCCTGCGGGACCCCACTGGTTACCTCTCAGGTGCCAGATAACTCACCCCCACAACCACCCTCTGGGTTCTGTCCCTAAGCCAGTTTTCTACCCATCTTGCCATCTCTTCCCCAACCCTGAGATCCACCAACTTCCTGATCAATCTTTTGTGGGGCACAGAGTCAAAGGCCTTGCTGAAATCAAGACAGATGTCTACCGCTTGGCCCCTGTCTACTGTCTTAGTGACACAATCAAAGAAGTCAATCAGATTTGTCTGACATGATCCCCCCCCCACCATGAACCCATGCTGCCTCGCATCCTGGAGACCATGCTCCTCTAGATATTCCACCAACCTTTCTTTTAGTATGGTCTCCATGAGCTTACCAACAATGGAGGTCCGACTGACTGGTCTGTAATTCCCTGGGTCATCCTTGGGACCGCTTTTGTGGAGGGGCACTACACGTGCTGTTCTCCAGTCCTGCGGTACCATGCCTGACTCTAGTGAACTATTAAATAGGTCTGCCAGTCGCCCTGCCAGCTCCTTAGCCAGTTCCTTTAGTACCCTTGGATGTACTCTGTCCGAGCCTGGTGATTTGTCCACCTTAAATGCCAGCAGCCCCTCCCTCACTCTATCCTCCACTATCACTACATCTGTGTCTCCCCGCTCCTCTTTTCCCTCCTGAAGGCGCTGGTCCATCCTTCTCCCTGGTGAAAATGGAACAGAAGGCAAAGAAATAAATTACTTACCATAGTAATCTTGTTTCTTCTAATGGAGTCTTGCTTCTGACAATATGCAGTAAGACCAACAGGTTCAGCTGCCCCAGAGATTTAAGAGTTAAACCCTATGCAAATGCATAGAACGCTGAGCTCAAGCTCGGTTTTCAAACCACTGTCCTCGGTACATTCTATGTAACTGACCAGATTCTTATATAGCTACTAATACGAAATGCCAAATGGCCCCCCCCGAAAAAAAAAAACATAACTAACACCCCAAGGGTTAAATACACACAGCAATAGGACATAAAGAAGACTCAAGTCACTGATGCCCAGAAAAAAATCCACCTATTGGTGGGTATGGGAATTAACAACTGTAGTGCAGAGACCCCACTTCCCTAGGTTCCAGAGTAGAGGCAGGGTGGGTGGTCAGAATACAGCATGACTCCATTAGAAGAAACAAGGTTACCATGGTAAGTAATTTTTTCTTCAAACAACACGAAGTCTTGCTGTATTCCAACAATATGCAGACTACCAAGCAGTGCCCCATGGAAGTGGGCACTGAATCTACTTCGGGAATAGGCTCTGCAGTACTGCTGTGCCAAACATGGCATCACTCCTGGCCTGGGAGTCCAGGCAGTAGTGCTTGTTGAATGTGTGAACAGTTTCCCAGGTAGCTGCTTTACAGATGTCAAGCAGGGGGATATCCCTGGCAGCTGCTATGGAAGCGGCTGTTCCCCTAGTAGAGTGAACCCTCAGGCCCACTGGCGGCTCCTTATCTAGTTTGCCATAGCAAAACTGGATGCATGCCACAATCCATCTGGAAATGGTCCTCTTTGTGGCTGGCTTGCCTTTACCCACCTAATCATAGGTGTAATAGGGTGGGATCAAACAGACAGACAGGAGTAAAACTGCATAAAATACAAGCAGCTTGCATTTCTAATCTTTATTCCACAAAATCAATATGTACAGAAATCAAAAATAAACTGATGTTAATCATCACACCTAAAACAAAAGAAAATTCTTACAAATGCAGCTGTAACCCCCCTGCAAATGGGGGTTCCCAAAAGACTTCCAGGAGCTTGCTTGAATGCTCCAAGCCTGAATGGTGTTTGGCGTTTAAGCCTTTTATCAGTGAGTGTTTTTAGAACCTCTGGTACTGTCTCTTTAAGAGCTGTCTGCTTGCAGACATAATTAGTTTGTTTGGGGACTGTGTGTTTCTTTGATTGAGTACCACTCAAGCTGCTGCCAATTCACTCCATTTTGCAGTCACTAGGAGTGCAAAGGAACCTATCTGAAAGATGTAACTGTTTGCCAGAAACCATTTAGAGTGATAATGAAATTACAGTTTGTCTAACCTGCTTTCTTTTGCAGTCAGAACAGTGTCTGCCTAGTTCCCCATTCTGGTTTTGAACTGCTGAACTGGACCAATCAGTGTGGGGTAAGCTAGCTCTAAAATGGTGCCTTGGACGAATCAGAACTTGACTCATAATCTGAGCCAGCCACAAGAGGATTGTATGGGCAGTGACTCTGGGAGATGTAGTTTAGACTTCAGCGCTTTTTGGACCAACAGCAGCAGTCTATTGTGAGTGACAGCCAATCCAGTCAAGAACTGGGAGGAACTCAAAGGAAGTGCCGGTTTTGTCGGTTGGAGTTTCAGTTGAGCTTTGGCAGTGAAGAAGGAAGGAGCCCTGTGCTTTTCAGTGGGCAGTTTTAGTCAAAAACGTGTGTAAGGCCCAGAGTTCCGGTCTGCAGCTTGTGTAACTGCTTGTTAGGACTGAATCATTCCTGTGAAAAGAATCAAAGGATCTCTGAAGAGTAGAAACCAGGCTCACCCTGTAGAAGACTGGAGAAATTTGAATTGCACTCGGTCTGTCAGGAACTGAATCTGCTGTGTGTTCTCCGGTATGTGCAGTAATTACGATCGGGACAGAGAAGCAGCCTGCCTGGTATAGTACTTTCTTTTTTTTTTTTACCATATAAATGTGTGAAGAGTCTCTTGAGCTCAAGAGTAGCCCTGCTGATATTGAAGGACCCTATCTTATTTGGAGGTCGTGAGTACTAATTCAGGGTCGCCTCCTGTTGAATTGCCACATTAAATCCAAATGGAATTACTGTACTGCTGACTGTTTAGTTTTCCTTTCTCTGTGTGAAAGGGCCCTACCAGCTGCCACGGTTTGACTAGCCACTAGGGCTTGGGTACCCAGGGACAGTAACTGATAGGGATAGGCCTGTGCACAGAGCCATAGGTAGATGATTAGAGTGATAAGCTAATTAACCTGATTTCCCTGTCCTTGTTATTTCCCTAAATAAATCAGAGCTGCTTGTTTCAGCAAAGTTATACTGCCTGAGGTATTTGTCTATGTTAAAGTACTGTACTGTGTTACTGTATCTCATTTCACAGGAGGTCCCAGTGCCGGAACCAGTCCTGGGGGTAAGTGTATACTGTGAAGGTAATTCTGATATATTGTGTGGGCCACTAGTGGGAAGAAAGGGGGGTTGCAGTGTCCCAGAGGGCTGTGACCAAGTTAGTTTAACTATTGCAAACCCTGACCTCTGGGTGGAGGCACCCGCCATTGGATCCAGGCCCCTCAACCTGTTAGTGGCAAATCAGGCAGGGGTAGTAGCCCCTGGGATAGCGCCATCTAGGGGTTACACAGCTTCACTTTTTTCTTGGTGAACGATTTACTGCTGGTGTGAATTCTTGCACACCACCTCTCTCCTCTACTGCCAGCAACCTACTGGCCTCTCTCTGCCTTGTCACAAACTCTTGGGCTTTTTTATCCCCTCCCCCCAGCATTACATCACAAACATGTAACCACAGGCATTAACCTTATTAAGCCTATTAGCTGTAAGTAGAATGACAGTCGGAATGGCATAGACATATGCTAAAGGATACACATTTTCCTTTACCTCCTATATGTCTTTCTGTTTTATTTACACAGCCCTTCTTTAAAGATATACATAAACAGCCTCACCCCCTTCTCTGACATCATCCATCTCTGTCACTATAACTATGGTCATTCTGAGGCCACCCTGCCCTATAGAACATGCTGGAGCGCTTGACCCAGGTAGAAACCTTCTACTAAAGTTACATGGCTTTTTAAAATAAACTGGGAGCTTCTAAAATATGCTTGGGCAAACTAAACCACCATGGACTAAGAGCGCACTCCTTAGTGGGTTTAACTGCTGTTTAACATAATAACCATTTGACACATTTCTGATTTTTAGACTTTTATTCTACAACAACATAGTATACACTAGTTAAACATTGTTTTCACATTTTCCCCCAGTAATGTGATGCAATAGGGCTGTTTTTATTTAGATAGCACAGTCTCCGGAACATATCCTTGTGCTTATGGCTGAAAACTTTCAGCTGTCGGCTACATTTCGCAATTGGGCCCTCTTTTCTCATTTAACACATTTACAGCCCAGTTCCACAATTACTGGGTCAGGAACTTGCATAAACAAAACCAGGAGCAAGTTCCTTTTATGGGAGTTTCATATTCCCTTCTCGTTATTTGGTGCCCTGTGGTATTTCTTGTGCAGCCGCTTCCACTTTTGGAGCTGCACCTACGTTCGGTTGCGTTCTGCTTCCTTAGAGGAGCCTTCAGCACTTCAACAGCCGTTGCTCTCTTTCTACAGAGCATACCATCTCTCTCCAACAGTTCAGGAGCTACTCTCGCTCCTATTCTCCTTTTATTGCTTTATTCTGTGCCACGAAACCGCAGCAGTCGGTCGCGCTCTGCAACCTTCGGCAATTTGCAAAATAGCACTACTGGAGCATACGGGAACATCTCTCGCTGCTGGTGGCAGCCTTTCTTTACACGCTGGGCACCATGGCTTGATTTTATTCTGCACTTCATGCTCTACAGAATTTCCTTCAAATAAGGGGATGTTTTCCTGATGGCATTTACCCTAACTAAACAAGCAGACTGGCATTTTCTTTTATAATTAAAGGGATAGTACAGTAATATGAGGGTTTGTCAAGTTGGCCACCCTGACAAGAAAACAATAGGATAGTAAGAGAATAAGTATTAAGGAAATAGGATAGTGTGAAAAGAATTAGAAATATTCCTCATATTTTAAACTTAAGGCAGGGAAATAGCTGGCATAACAGAGCTCCTGTTACAATAGGTAAGGAACAACTGAGTACAGTCCTTCCCGTGGTCTTTTGTTCTGTCCATATATTAGCTGATGGACCTTTTTACATCCAGGCTATGTAGTCTGCATTCACCTGAACCGGAATGTTCAGTGAAAAAACAGGCAATGTTATGGACTGATTCAAATGGAATTCCGAGACTATTTTTTTTTTTTTTAACCAATTATTTTACCAGGTGAGACACACTAAGCTGAAAGCTTGTTTGCAGGTGCAACCTGGGAGCACGAGGAAGTTAAGTGACTTGCTTAGGGTCACACAGTATGCATCTAGGGGGCTGTGGGATTCAAACCCAGGTCTCCAGATTTGCAGCTCAGAGCCTTAACCCACCGCGCCATACTGCCTCCTCAACTTTGTGGAGGAACTTCCTATTAGTTCTTAAAACAATCTTGTCCCTGAGAGGGGCAATGTAGTTGGGTTCTACTGACAAGGCCTGAAGCTCACTGATCCTCCTGGCAGAGGTAATGGCCACCAAAAAATGGAAATTACGTACTTACCATAATTGCTGATCTTCTTGGACAGTCTCCATCACTCATTCACACTAGTAGGATAGCGCCGGAGGCGCTATGTCCAAGCGGGAGCCCAAAGTTTTCAGAAGGGGTGGTGCTGAGAGAGGACCACGCATGTGCAGCACCGCGAGACTACCTCGCGCCTGTGTAGGCTATCTCGGCGTCGACCCTCCAACCGCCTCAGTACCTTTTCGACCGAGGAGGTGCAGTGTGACTAATGAGAATAACTCATCCTGAGTTTCTGGGCCTTAGAGGGCCCAGATGGCCTTTGCAAGAAAGGTTAAGAATAATGTCCTCACTGTCTGAATCATAGGACCGTGAAGACCAGGAAAGAAAATGAGTGAACCCAGGGGATGGTGGGTGAGCATGTGAATGAGTGATGGAGACTGTCCAAGAAGATCAATAATTACGGTAAGTGCGTAATTTCCATATCTTCCTGGACTAAGTCTCCATCACTCATTCACACTAGTGGGAGAGTACCAAACTAAAACCAACAACCCTGAGTAGGGTGGTAGGAGATAGGGTTCATTCAGAAAGGACAGCCAAGGACTGTCCTGTTAATAAAAAAAGCTGTCTTGTAAGAGCATCTATAACATAGTGCCTACAAGATAAATGCTCAAGTTGTAACTCGTCACCTTGCCGATGACTACAATGGGCACAAAATGAAAGTCTGCCAGGCAGCCGCAACCACTCTAGGAGAGCGGCAAGAACCTGGCCTCACAATTTGATCTAGAACCAAAATTAATCGTGTCAAAGACATGTACTAGTGTAACGTAAAGGGACCTCAGGAACTGAAAGAGTCGGAGGTAAAGTCTACTGGTTCAGGGTAGACCGGAAAGTGCAGATGGAAACCCCACTATCCAGTATGGTTGACCTGTAAACAACAGGTCCAGAAGCACTTGAACCCCTTACTTGGTGAGCAAGGGGGTCCATGTGGGGTTAGCCCATCAAGGAGAATGGTCTCCACTTAGTCACAGGATCTTCCTGATGGAAGGCCAAGCACGACTTAGAAGCCTCTTGTGGTGGTCTAGTAAAACCAGATCCTACCCATTGTATATTCCAAGAGGAATAATCCTGCCCCTGTGTGTACAACTATAGCAGCAGACTCTGAACTCAGGGAAGAAAGGAAAAAGGTGTACAGAAGGATGTGTCCACTGCAGAAAAAAACACTCCGCCAGAAAAAAAAAAAGGGGCTGGATTTCTAGGGTCAAAATAGAGGCAGATGTGCGTCGAGGAGGGACACAGCAGGACCAAGTTAGGGCTAACCCATTTGTTGAAGTGACTGAAAGAGGCAGTGACTCAATGCGGTGAGGCACTAGCCGCTCTGGCTTTCCTGAAAGGAGTAGGAAAGGATTCTAGTTCATTTGCTGAAAAAGGAACATCACCACTCCCTCTCGCGCTTGAAGAGGATAGCTTCATCAGCGACTGGCATGGACCAGAGCTCAGGAACCGAAGGTGTGCATATTTGAGAAACTTCCTCAGAAAAAGGGACCTACAGTACTTGACCATCCATCAAGAAGGAGGAAATCGCCGGCCCACCAGCGCAGTGGTAGGATTACCGTTCGCGGTGCCAGCGACCCGGGTTCGGGAATGGACTCGGGCAGCTGGAGGGCCGGCCGGGGGGAGGAGGATCGAGCACCCAGAGACTGCTCTCCTCCTCCAGGTGGGTTGGGATGCGGGTCCCGCTGCGATACCGCCACCTGGGTGACCACGGGTGGAGGTGCAGCGAGGACCGCATGTAGCAGGAGAGAGGAGCGTCTGCTGGGAGCCGGAGCATTTGCACGCCAGACGCAAGGCCACTCCTAGGCCTCCTTGCGCAGACGCCCCATGGGATGGGCTAAAAGGAAAATACCTCCGTGCTCCCTGTAGACGGAGCTTCAGGACCTGATCCCAGGGCCCCTGCCGGCACGGGCGACGGATCCCCGACGAAATCACAGTCACTTGGGGCGGTGGAAAGGGGGACCCCGCCTCGTACCCACCTGGGGGTCAAACCAAGGCAGCGTGGGGATGACAGCACCACGCCAGACGAGCAGGGACGCACAAGACATGGAAGACTCCTGAAGGTGAAGAAGTACTGGGGTGAGAAGGGGGCGTAAAAAAAAAAAAAAAAAAGGAAGGAGGAAATCGCCTGTTAAATTAAGCAAGCAAGGAAGCAGGAACCTGAGTTCTGACTCGGTGGAGAGTCTGGGGGTCAAACCAAGGCAGCGTGGGGGGATGACAGCACCCGATGCCGTCAGACGAGCAGGGACGCACAAGGCCGTTGAAGACTTCTGAAGGTGAAGAAGTACTGGGGTGAGAAGGGGCGAAAAAAAAAAAAGGAGGAGGAAATCGCCTGTTAAATTAAGCAAGCAAGGAAGCAGGAACCTGAGTTCTGACTCGGTGGAGAGTCGCTTCTGCTGCTGTAAGACTCTGTTCAAGAGAAGAAAGCCTGATAAAAAGAAAAGGAATCAACAGACTGGGCAGTTGCTTAGGTCTAGGAAATGTCTCTGAATGAGAGAAATCTCTCAGAGAAAGAGATAACCCATATCATCACCGGATCGGACTCCCCGTAGGGGAAGAAGAAATCAGGTACTCTTTACCGTATCCCGGAGATGAGCACCTCAGGGGCTGAGGAGGAATCTGACCAGATCCGCCCCAAAAAAGGGGGGGGGGTGCCGGGTAATTTCGGCTAGGCCCTGTGCTGTGATAAAAACCATATGATATACATTTTTTTTTTTTTTTACTCTGAGCCTAACAAGGCCTTCAGGCTGCTATTTTGAGGACTGTCTTGATACAAAAAGACGAAGATGTTCTCCATCTGAGTGCAGAAAGAGTCTGAGTGTCCAAACTGAAATCATGACTGGACTAACAATCACAGCTGGAGAGAAGTTAACCACCTGTGCCGAAGAAGCCACAGAAGAGGCAATATCACAAGGGGGCTATATACCCCTATCAAAGGAGCGGAAGAGTCAGAGTGGCCCCCCTGACTATTAAATTAAAATGTTCCACAGAGTGTAACTGTCTTGACGATTGAAAAAGTCTAGACGCAGAAGAGTATGGTCCATGGACGCAGTGTGAAATACTACAGTGGACCCCTTACTGAGGAACTACTGAAAGGATTTTCCTCACGGACTCTGAAGATAGAGATGACGTGGCCTCCAGTATATAAAATGAGCTGTCCGCTCATGCATTGACCAGAAGGACAGGGAAAGACCCATCTAGATGCACTTTACTCCAGAAGGACCTCTAAGAGAGGTCTAGGTCAGAGCCACTAGAGACTCAGCCATCAGGAAGGACGTCGAGGAGCTTGGTACCACGTAGGGAGCAGAGAAAGTGCTGAGCAGAATGAGATTCCGCTGGCAGAATGGTACAGCAGAGTTCCATAGCAGAAAACCGCTGGATGACACAAGATCCCACATAGACCACCACTCACTAAAATGTGTGGAAAAAATAATCCGCAGAACAGGAGTTCATTCTGCAGTAAACATCCCGCCACAAGTTCTGTGGAAAGGAGTCTGAAAGGAAAAATGTGTCACTAATTCTCCCATACAGCACCTACCAGCACCCATGTGGCATCAGCAGCACTTGTGGCACAGGAGGGCACCAAGCAGTGCCTATGCCAACCTGGGCGATACCCAAGGGCAGCCATGGTAGTATCAGCAGGTACTCCTGGCACCCATGTAGCAATGGCACCCGAGGGCACCTCCGATGCCCATGGCAAGAATGGCACCCGAGGCACCAGTGGCACCCATGGCACTTGAAGCATCCATGGAACCCATGGGCGCCCACAGCGTCACCCACGGCACCCATGGGTGCTCCCGGCACCACCCTGGCATCCCTGGCAACCGTGGGTGCCACCCACGGCACCTGCGGGTGCCTGGCACCACCCGCAGGTGAACGGCACTGCCCGCGGGTGCACAGCGCCGCCCGCGGGTGCGCGGCACCACTGACGGCACCGACAACCAATGGCAGCAAAGAGAGCACCCATGGCGCCGCACAGAGTGATGGTGCCAACCCACAGTGCCGACTAAGGCACGGCGCCGACCAAGGCACTGAGCATGGCACCGAACCATGGTGCTGACCAAGGCACGAGTCACGGCGCCGACCATGGCACTGAGCCACAGCACCGAACAAGGCATCAAGCCACGGCTCCGAGGCATGGCGCCGACCATGGTGCTGAGCCACAGCGCTGAACCATGGCGCTGAAGGAAAATGCCAATGGAATTCCTGAAAAGGGGAGAAGGAAAAAGGTGGTGCCCGTGCCAGCCCCTGCATGGAAAAGGGAGAGGGGGGTAGGTATAAGGGGTTGACACGATGGCAAAGGCACCCAGAGGGCACCTCACCATACGTGATCTAATCAACCCGGCTCCGGTACAATGGCTCCGAGGCCCAGAGGTCCCGAAATCAGGAACAGAGCCAGGAAAACTGGAAAGTCAAACCCCCTGCTCCATAGGAGCGACCCAAAGGTGAAACTGCTCACTGGAGCTCCAGCGAGGACAGAGATGGAGCTCGGAGTCGAGAAAGCAGCCATTAGGAGCGGGGCCAAGAGGAACCCACCAAAGTCAGTTCGGGCCCATCGCCCCTCCAGACGAACATTCCTCGTGCAGATATACCAACGGGTAACCTCGGGCAGCACCGATTCTTCTTCCCCGAACGAGGAAGAGGAGCTCGAGGTCAAGGCAGAGCCGGATCACCGGAACCATTAGATTTGTGCCTGGAGGACTGTTCTTCACCCCCGAGCACAGGACTGTCCATAGTCAGACCCCTCGTAATTAAGGGCTGGGACCGACACAGCCCTCTGCCATAAAACTTTCAAACAAAGTCCTCCTACTGTCACCGCTACTGTCTAAGGATGACTCTGTTGATGGCAGGAAAGAATTTCTTTTTCTTCTTCTTCATAATCTTCTTCTTGTTCATAAAATAATAAATTACTACTTTAAAATATTAAAACATTAAGAGCTGTTGTTGTATAGAAAACTTCAACTCTGGCAGACAAGCGGCGTCGACATCCAAAAGCGCACTTTCGATGGCGGAAAAGAACTGAGGCAGTTGGAGGTCGGCCTTGAGATAGCCTACACAGGCGCGGCTAGTCTCATGGTGCCGCCAGTGATGCATGGTCCTCTCTCGGCGCCGACCCTTCTGAAAACTTTAGGCTCCCGCTTGGTCCTAGCGCCTCCAGCGCTATCCCACTAGTGTGAATGTATGATGGAGACTTAGTCCAGGAAGATCACAGTCTTCCATGTCAGAGATCTGAGTTTTGCTGAGGACATGGGTTCAAACAGGGGCTGCATAAGCTGCGCTATGCAGATGTTCAAGTCCCAAGAAGGGGTAGGCTCCCTGTGAGGAGGGTGAAGATGAAGCAACCCTTTGAACAACTTTTTTTTTCAACTTTCTTTATCCTCCTGCGGCAGGTCACTCTTGTCATCCGCCAACTCTACTGGTCTCAGGGTCCTTTGGGGTCTTGAGGCACTATGTGCGCCTCGGCAGATCCCCTAGCCAGTCCGGAGGCATCATCCTCGGTGGCCCCCACTGTTTCCTCCATTACTCCCATGATCCTACACCCGAGACCCCCGGAAATGGTGGTGCATGTGCGTGGAGGCACACAAGCGCACCACAGCTCCAGTGCCAGGTCTCTTCAACCCTCCTCCTCCCTCGGCCTAATGCCGGCAGTCCATGGAGTGGCACTGCCATGCTGGCCTCCATCAGAGGGCGGACAAGCTCTGAGAAAGGAAAATTACGTACCTACCGTAATTCTTGATCTTCTTGGACGAGTCTCCACCACTCATTCACACTAGTGGGATTGGCGCCGGAGGCACTAAGACCCATCGGGAGCAAACTTTTTGCTGGAGGGTCGGCGCGAGAGACGGCGCCGCGAGACACGGCGCCACGAGCAGCGGCTCGAGCAGTAATGACCATCTCGGCGACGACCCTCCAACCGCCCAGTACCTTTTTACCAAGGAGGTGCAGCGCAACTAACGTAAGGGTAAACCCAACATTAAAAAACGGACATAAGATAGTCCGTATGACCCTGTAAGAAGGGTCAGCAAAGAAGTCCTCACGGCCCAAAGATTGAGGGAGTGAAGACCAATACAGCGGTGAGCTCGGGGATGGAGAGGAGGGTAGGGAGGAGTGGTGGAGACTCGTCCAAGAAGATCAAGAATTACGGTAGGTACGTAATTTTCCTATCTTCCTGGACATAAGTCTCCACCACTCATTCACACTAGTGGAGAGTACCAAGCTGATAATCCCCAAAAGGGTGGCAGGAGAGCCAGAGCTCACGCCTAAGATAGAAGCCCATTAAGGATAGTTCTGCGAATGCGGAATGTCGCCTGGCATGAACATCCAGTGCATAAGTGTAACGAAGTATGCACTGAGCTCCAGGTAGCGGCGTTGCATATATCTGCAATTGGAACATTGCGACTTCCGCTAGGGATGCTGCTGACCGCCCTAGTAGAGTGAGCGACACTTACCTTCTAATTTAACTTGAGCCATGGAATAGCAATGACGAAGGCATGCCACTAACCATGAAGAGATACATCTAATAGCGACAGGTTGACCCAGCCGGGTGTCGCTGAAAGAAACGAACAGTTGCTGAGTCTTGCGAACATCCTTGGTTCTATCTAAATAGAACCGCAAGGCTCTCTTAACATCCAAGGAATGAAGAGCTCGTTCCCCTTCATTTTGGAAATTAGCGAAGTAAGCGGGAAGTACCAGAGGTTGATTCAGATGGAATTCTGACACAACCTTGGGAAGAAATTTAGGATGAGTACGGAGAACTACCTTGTCCTTATGGAATACAGTATACGGAGGGTCCGTAACCAGGGCATGTATCTCAGAGACCCTGGGCTGAGGTAATGGCCACCAGGAAGGCAGTCTTCCAGGTAAGAAATTTTAGCTCACAGGTAGCTAAGGGTTCGAAGGCTTCGAGTGAGCATGTCCAGCACCAGGTTAATGTCCCAGGCTGCAACTGGACGCTAACAGGGGTCTGGTATGGAGAATCCTCTAAGAAATCTCTTCACCAGGTAACTGAGCCAGAGTTAAGGAAGAAACCAGCTCATGGAACGCTGAGATGGCACTAAGGTGAACTTTAACTGTGGAGTACTGAAGACCTAAGTTTGATAGGTCCAAAAGATACTCCAGAACCTTGCCAGGAGGACAGGAAAAGGGATCTCAAGAGGATTTTGCACACTAGAGAGAAAACGCTTCCATTTGAAGCCTGACTGCTGGGTGGCTTGGCTTCCATGCAGCCAGAAGGATGTCTGAGACTCTACAGAGACGTTGAACCGATTCTACTTCTATCTCTTCAGGAGCCAAGCATGAAGGTGAAGTGATTTCAGGTTGGGATGGACCAACGAACCCTGAGTCAAAAGACTGATTTGCAAAGGAAGTGGTCTCGGAGAGGCTGCCAACATACTGTTGAGTAGAGGAAACCATAGTTGCCGAGGCCAGGAAGGAGCAATGAGAATCATCTTGGTCCCCTGAGACTCGAACTTGAGGAGTACTCTGGATTAGAGGAAGTGGTGGAAAGGGCGAAAGAAAGCGCTTTGTCCACCGCAGCCTGAACGCATCCTGACAGAAAATGCCAGGCCCTGGATTTCTGGAGCAGAAGAGAGGCAGTTCTATGCTGAGTGGGGATGCAAAAGGTCCAGGTCTGGAGTCCCCACTCTTTGAACAGGACCGAGCTACGGCTGGATCGAGAGACCACTGTGAGGGTCTGCCTCCGTTTGCTGAGGTGATCTGCTAGGTCGTTTGTATACCTGGCAGATAAACCGCTTGAATCAGAGACTTGTGCTCCAAGCACCACTCCCACACCCTCATTGCTTCCTGCAAAGGGATAAGAATGAACACCGCCTTGCTTGTTGATGTAATACATCACTGCTTTGTTGTCCGTTTGAAGGAGAATGTTCTTGTGACAAAGGACATCCTTCAGAGCTCGGATTGCATAGAGGACCGCTCTCATCTCCAGGACATTTATGTGGAGATGAGTTTCGAACTGAGTCCATACACCTTGAGTGTGGAGGGAGAGACAGTGAGCTCCCCATCCCATTAGCGATGCATCTGTGGTGATGGAGATCTGATGATCCGGGGGAGCAAAGGGGAATCCTTCCAGGAGATTGCTCTTCTTGAGACCACCAGGTGAGAGACCTTCAAGGGCTCCGCCACCTTGATGGGATAAGACTGGGGGTGAGAGGTCGGGACCACTGAGTGGAGAGCATCCATTGGGTGGTCTCTGTGCAGTCGGGCCAGAGGGACAGTGAAGACCGAGACGCCATGAGACTCCAACATGCGCTGATCGAGAGAGCTGTAACCAATTGGTTCTCCTGATGTAACGGGCCATACGAAGGATGTCGAGTCTTCTGTCCTCTGAAGGAAAGCCTTCGCTGAAGAGGTGTCTAGAAGCGCCCCATGAAAAGGAGCCTGGGAGGGTTGCAGTTGAGATTTTTTCAAATTCAGCAGAACTCCCATGGACGTGAGAAGACGGAGTCGCTTAGCACGGCTTCCAAAGTCCCTTGGCCGGAAGGGCTTGCTAGAAGCCAATCGTCCAGGTAGGGAAACACTGGAGTCCGATTTTCCTGAGATGCGCTACAGAACTGCACAACACTTTGTAAAAACTCATGGCCGAGGATAGCCCAAAGGCAGGACTCTGAACTGATAATGCTGACCCAAAGCTACAAACCTGAGGAATTTGCGGTGGCTGGTGGACGGGATATGCTGGTAAGCATCCTGCATATCCAGAGAGGCCAGCCAGTCGTGTTGATGCAGCAAGGGTAACAGGGTACCTAGGGAAATCATCTTGAATTTCTCCTGGGAGGAATTTGTTTAACTTTCTGAGGTCTAGAATGGGGCGATCCCCCCAGATTTCTTTGGAACCAGAAAGTAATGGGAGTAGAACCCTGTGTTTCGCAGATGCGGGGCACCAGTTCTATTGCCCTGTTGTTCAGAAGGCCCTGGATCTCCATCGGTGAGGAGGTCTGATTGAGAGGCCGACAACCTGGGTTGTCGTATGGGAGGACAATTCGGGGGGGTTTCAAGAAATTGAGAGAATAACCCTCGCGAATTATCCGAAGGACCCATTTGTCTGAGGTTATGGACTTCCACTGGTTGTAGAAGTACATCAGACGACCTCCCACCGGAGGAGAAAGTTCCACCTCGGGCAGAGTGGATGGAACTTGGGCCAACGACTCATAAGGTAGCGCTGGGAGCTTTAGGTCCCTGCGCTTTCTGCTGCGTCTTCTTTTGAGGTTGGGCAGGTTGGCTTTTATGGAAGCTTCCCCTGCCTCTGCCTCGAAAGGACTGACGACTATGAAACTGACGTCTGTTCACATGCCCCCAGAGGGGCAGGCGGAGGTCTGCCAACTTAATGGCCGATCTAGTCTTCTGAGTGGCCTCTAAGGCTTGCTCCACCTGAGGGCCAAAAAGAAAGGAGCCATCAAAAGGCAGCGCCATCACCTGCTGCTGAGCATCATTCGTGAAGCCAGAAGTACGCAGCCAGGAATGGCGCCGAGTACAAATCCCCGCGGCTGCTGAGCGAGAAGCAGTGTCGAAAGCGTCCATGGGGCTTTGACCTGTTGGTTATTGACTCAATACTCTAATAACGGTCAGAAGAAGCTCTGACTTGGAATCCGAATCTGGAAGAGCTTCAACCATTCTTTTCATAGAGTGCCACAGGATATACTCATACTGAGAAAAATAGCCTTGATAACTGGCAATACGCATACTTAGAGTGGAGGCAGCAAAGACTCTCATACCTAATGTATCAATCTTACGAGACTCTTTGTTAATAGGTCGAGCTGTAGTAGTTTGAGGAAGAACGACTTGTCATTCTCTGCCAGGACTACAATAGGATCCGCAAAGGCTTGGGATGCCAAAATGGGACGATCCTTGGAGCTGAATACTTTATCAATGGATTTAGCCACTGAGGAATAAGAGCAGGGTTATTCCATACCATTTGGAGACAGCGCCTCGAAGGAAGGCTGAATCGAGGAGTCAAACTGTAGGGATCTCCAAGCATGAGATACTGGAGTCTTAATATCTTCCCAGGATCGATGTCTGTAGTCTGAGAGAAAGAGTGGATCCCAGGTTCTTCAACAGAGACTTAAAGGACAGGTCCTCGACCACAGGCTCTGTAGCAAAGAAAGATCCTGTTTCTCCACTTCATCACCCAACCGAAGGTCTGGGTCAGGCTCAACATCATCTCCTGATGGTCCAGAAAGGACTGTTTGGACAGGAAAGGAGTGAAAATTAGGAGAGGAGGAAATGGCAGAAAACAAGGAGAGTCCCTCAAGGGCCGCGCGCCGAGACGGCAAACGGGCTGAAGACGGCATTGAGGAGGCGACGGCGCTGAAGAGGCACGCGCCTCAAGAACGCCCGCGGGCGCTGGGACGACTCCACGCGACGGCGCGGCCGACGGCCGCCGCCGACGCCACGAACGACGCCGCGAATGGCGCCACAGACGACGCCAACAGCGCCACCAGATCCAACGGTACCACCGGGCGGCGCTGCGAGACCACGCTGGCGCCGCCAACGGCGCCGAGACCACGCGCACCGCTAACGGCGCCGCGAAGCTCCGGCGGCCCCAAAACGGCGCCGACACGGCCACAGACCCTGCAGAAGGCGCCGGAAAAGCCCCGGGAACCTGGAAAGCAAGAGAAGGAAAAACCAGGAGATAAGGGCATCGGTGAGGCCCCCTGCGCCGCAGCCATGTGAGGGGGGGAAACACCTAAGCACGGAGTCGCTAGCACCGAAGAAGGCGCCGCGCGACTAGGAAGGTCCAACCGCCCTACCTGATCGCCGGAGGAGCCCGAGGGCTCCGAGGTAACCGAGCCAGGCAGAAGAACCAACCTCCGAGCCCATCGCTCCATAAGAGCGGCCCACTGATGAAACTGCTCATCTGGAGCCCTACCTATAGGCGGGGAGGGGCTCCGATGTCGAGGACGACGATTATCGGAAGTTGGCGACTCCGAAGAAGGAGACCGGCAACTAGCAACGATAACCGACCGTCGACGCGCAGACATACCAGAGGGCGACCTCGAGTGATGCCTTCTCTTTTTTGACCTGTGGGCCGAAGAAGAGCTTGAGGCCGAACGGCGCCAGAATGCGACTGCTTATTTTATGCCGGGGGGACCGCCCATCCCCCCGGGCATCGGACTGACCGTAGTCGGAACCCCGCTGAGGAGAAGGAGGCTGACCGGACCCAGCCCGGCTGACTGAACAGCTTTCATACGAAGTCTCCCTACCGTCACCTGACCTGCTCATGGTCGACTCCGTCCAGTAGGCCGAGACTTCTTCAAGTAAGTTAAATTTAAATATTAGAAAAATTTTACGAAAAATAGAATAAAACTAAGCGATACTACTATCGTGATAATGTTACAAAAAAACAAACTGAAAACTATGCGCTAGTTTGAAGTTTGACTCCCGACAAGCTGACGGCAGTCGTCACTGAAGCGCACTCGACGGCGGGAAAAAAGAACTAAAGGTGGTTGGAGGTCGTCGCGAGATGGTCATTACCGCTAGAACCGCTGCTACATGCGCGCGTGTCTCTGGGCGCCTGCTCTCCGCCACCTCCAGCAAAAGTTTGCTCCCGACGGGTCTTAGTGCCTCCGGCGCCAATCCCACTAGTGTGAATGAGTGGTGGAGACTTATGTCCAGGAAGATCACCTCTTACACCCTCCAGAGGAAGAGGGCCACCAGCCACTCATGTCCTCTCCCCCCGCTCGACGACCCAGGCCTGCTCTAACCTGGGTCACGACATGGCATTAGGTGTGGCATCCAGTGCTCAACCCTCTGCGCCACCAGGCCGGCTTGAAAAACTTCTTTAAAAATAGGATGGGCAGCTAGGGAAGGGCCCTACCCAGCTGACAAATAGGCAGAAACAGCTGCCAGGTGCACCTTCAGGGTGGAGGGCTGCAGGCCCAGGGATTGAAGGTGAACTAAGTAATCCAATACAGGACTGCCAGGCTGGCCTCCTGTAGGTCCATGTCCTCCTGGGAACACCAGATGGAGAATCTCTTCTATTTGGAAGTATAAGTCCTCCTGGTGGAAGGCTTCCTAGAAACCCTAAGGATGTCCAGGGCTCCTTCTAAGAGATGCAGGCATGCATACTCCAAGTCTTCAAGATCAAGCCTTGAGCCGGAGGGACTCGAGGTTGGAGTACAGAACCCTCCCTTGGGAGATGTCAGCAGGATGTGCCTCCAGGGGGCAAATTGGATTGGCCACTAACAGGGACAACAGCATCGAGTACCATGGCTGTCTGGCCCAATGCAGAGCAACCAGAATCATAGTGGCTGGCTGAGACCTGAGGTTGATTAGAACTCTGGATATCAGAGGAAATGGAGGAAAGGCATAGAGAAATTTGGCTGACCAGTCCAGAAGCAGTGCAACCAAAGGCACTGAGCCCAGTGCTGGGGGCCTACAACAGAATTGGGGAAGCTGATGATTGTCTGGGGCTGCAAAGAAATCTATCGCTGGAGTGCCCCATCTTCTGAAGACCATCAACAGGATTTGTCTGTTCAGGGTCCATTCATGATGATCCTGGTTGATTCTGCTGAGAGCATTTGCCAGGACATTGTCCTTCCCTGGCAGGTGGACTGCTGATAGGGAGCTGTTTAGGGAATAGGCCAGACTCCAGATCTTCATGGCCTCTGTGCACAGCACTGAGAATTTTGTTCCTCCCTGTTTGTTGATGTAGTACATGGTGGTGATGTTATCTGTTCTGACTTGCACCACCTTGCCCTGTAGCGTCTTGGCGAATGCCTGAAGTGCTAGGAACACTGCTCTGAGCTCCAGCAGATTTATGTGTTGGAGAGACTCCTGCTGGAGCCATGTTCCATGAGCAGTGTGTTCCCCCAGGTGAGCTCCCCACCCTAGTAGTAAGGCATCTGTGGTCAGCATTCCTGAAGGCGCTTGTTGCAGAAAGGGGACCCTGAGGTTGTCCCTGTCTTGCCACCACTTTGGTGCTTGCAGCAAAGTGGCAGTGACTGGCATTAGTTTGAACACAGAATCCCTCTTCTGGGACTAAAAGGACCTCAGGTGGAAAGTACAGTTACGTAAGAACTTATTATAACAGTAGATCTTCGAGAACAGCTCTTGCAGCAGGTTACACCATTAGGACTGAAGCTCGCAGGCGCCAGGACCCCACGGAAATTTTCTAGCTAGCAGTATCCAGTGGGGACCGCCCCCAATGTCGGCCCCGCCCCCGACGTCAGGCATCATATAAAAGGGGGCAGTCCCCCAGAATCTCCAGTTCTCCCACCGGAGACTCCCAGCCGTTAGATGACATCAGAAGTGGAGACTGAGGATCCGCCATCAAAAGGTATTCAGAACAGTGTTAGAAACACCTAATCCTAGAAAAGAGATATCGGAACAACTCTACCTCCAGAGGGGATGGTGGGAGGGAAACTACCTGCTGCAAGAGCTGTTCTTGAAGAACTACTGTTACGGTAAGTTCTTACTTAACTGTACTATTTTACTTCGAGAAACAGCTCTTGCAGCAGGTTACACCATTAGGACTGATTCCCAAGCAATACTGGAAATCCCTCGCAGGTGGGAGGAGGCTAGATAGAGATCAGAGTTGGACCGAAGCCTAGGATAGAAGTCCCTGAAGGACTGCTAGACCAAAACCGCTCTTCGTCGTGATGCAACATCCAGGCTATAATGCCTGATAAAGGTGTGCATGGTGCTCCAATGAAGTGCTCGCAGATGGGCTGCAGACGCTCTTCATGGCCGCAAGGAGGTAGCCACCACCCCTGTGGAATGACCTCAACTGCGGCCCGGTAAAGGTTTGTTACATTTCTGGTAACAGAACGTGATACAATGGATGAGACACCTGGACAGCAATTGTTTAGAAACCGGAGCTCCCATCATCTTGTGGGCGAAGGAGACGAAAAGCTGATCAGATTTACGGTGGTGCTTGGTTCTGGTCAGGTAGTATCTTAGACACCTATGCATATCTAGAGTGTGCAACAGGGCCTCTCCTCTATTACAGTATTTAGGAAAATACACTGGTAAGTCGATGTCCTGACTGAGGGTGAGAGCTGAGACCACCTTAGGTAGAAACTTTGGATCTGTTCTTAGGGACACCCTGTCCTGGCGAAAAACCAAATAAGGTTCTTTGCACATCAGTGCGTGAAGTTCAGAAATCCCTCTGGCCGAAGTAACGGCAACTAAAAATAACGTCTTCCATGTTAGGAGACATAGCTCGCAATCCACGGCTGGTTCAAAAGGTGGCAGCGTGAGCTGCTCCAGGACAAAGGGTAAATCCCATGGAGGAACAGGATCCTTAATCGGAGGTCTAAGGTGGAGAACACCTCTCAGGAAGGCTTGTGCTGTGTCCAACTGAGTTATGGGACGTCGGCCTATAGGTGTATGATAGGCTGAGATGGCACAAAGGTGTACTTTAATAGAGGAGTAGGCGAAGCCTGCCTGGAAGAGAGAGAGAGGAGGTAATCCAGGACCGACCTTTCCGGACAATCCATCGGGGAAAGTCCTCGTGCTTGAGCTCAGAGGCAAAATCTGCGCCATTTCATGGCGTATGTGGCATGAGTGGCCGGTTTTCTAGCAGCCGCTGTAACATCTGCTACCTCTTGCGAGACCCCGTACCGCACGATAGCTATGTCTCTAGGAGCCAGGCATGCAGGTTCAGAGAGTGAAGGTCTGGATGGACCAAAGAACCTGCCTCCTGGGACAATAAGTGACAGCTGATTGGCAGAGGCACTGGAGGTTCCTGGGACAGCTAGTGTAGCAGAGGGAACCACATCTGTCTGGGCCAAAAAGGCGCGATAAATATCAGCGTCACCTGCTCTCTGCAGAGTTTCAAAGGACCCTCTGGATCAACAGGAAGGGAGGAAACGCATAGAGGAATCTGCCCGTCCAGGAGAGGGATAACGCGCCTCACCAGAAAACACCAGGCCCTGGCTCTAGCGAGCAGAAATTGGGCAGTTTTCCGTTGGATGGGGACGCAAAAAGGTCTAACTCTGGTGTGCCCCATCTGTGAAACAGATCCTCTACTACCTCTTGGAGTAGTTCCCACTCGTGGACCCTGGCCTGAGAGTGGCTCAGGCTGTCTGCGATGACGTTGTCCACTCCTGGGACATGAACAGCAATGAGGTTTGCGCTGTGTTGTAGGAGCCCAATCCCACACCCTCATGGACTCCCTGCAAAGTGGGTAGGAATGGGTGCCTCCTTGTTTGTTGAGATAATACATCACCATGGTATTGTCTGTTTGTAACAGGAGAGTACCCGGTGAGATCTCTGACTGGAAGGCCTGCAGGGCATGAAGAACTGCTCTCATTTCCAAGATATTTATGTGGAGATGAGCTTCCTGGGGTGTCCACGAGCCCTGAGACCTGACCCCATCGAGGTGTGCTCCCCAACCGAACCCTGAGGCATCCATGGAGAACGTCAATCGGAGACAGCGCAATGAAGAGGACCCCCTCCAATAGGTTCTTTGAATCTAGCCACCATTGCCAATCCCGGATTACGGCATTCATGATCCGAATTGGAAGCTGCAAATGGTCTTGCTTCTGATCCCACTGAACCCATATCATCAACTGGGTCACCCGCATGTGGAGACGGGCTAGCGGGACTGTTGCAATGGCCACAGCCATGTGTCCGAGCAGGCAAAGGACCAGTCTGGCTGGGACAGTCTTCTTGGCCAAGATGTCCCCGATGAGGAATCTGATGTGTTCCGCTCGGTCCTGGGGCAGAAAAGCTCTCCTCTGGACGGTATCCAGAACTGCGCCTATGAACTGCAGATTCTGTGACGGAACCAGGTGTGACTTCTCCTGATTGATAATGATGCCCAATGTCCCGAACAGGGACTGAGTACAGTGAATCGCAGACATCAGAGCCTCCCGAGAGGTTGCCATGAGGAGCCAGTCGTTCAGGTAGGGGAACTTGTAGTGGCCTTGTCTCTTTAGATCCGCCACTATGACTGCCATGCACTTCGTAAACACCCGAGGTGCCGATGACAGTCCAAAAGGGAGGGCTCGGAACTGATAATGGCGACCTAGAAATTGGAAGCGCAAGAACTTCCTGTGTGCATGAGCAATGAGTATGTGCAGGTAGGCATCCTGCATGTCCAAGGATGCTAGGAAGGCGCCCTGCTTCAACATAGGTATCAAACCGGGAAGGGTCACCATGCGGAAGCGTTTGCAGAGGACCGAAGCGTTGAGATCGCTGAGATCCAGTATCAGACGGAGGTCCCCTGTCTTTTTGGGAACCAGAAAGAAGTGGGAATAGCAACCTGCACCTCTCTGGTTCCTCGGTACGTGCTCTATATCTTCCTTTCTCAGAAGCGTGAGCACCTCCTGCTGTATGAGCAGTGCATGCTGACCCAAATAATGGGAAAGCAGGGGAGGTCTTGACGGTGAGTGGTCGAGGAATTCTATAAAGTGACCTCTCTTGACCATTTGAAGGACCCACCGGTTGGTGGTAATCAACTGCCACCCTGAAAAGTGGCGAGTGATGCGACCCCTGACCTTTTCTGCCCATTGATCCAGAGGAGGGCCGGGGTCCGGGAAGGAGTCATGCTGTGGCGGCATTGCCTCCCGCAGGCTGGGCCGGTTTGGCATATCGCTGACCTCAGCCTGGGGAAGACTTAGGTTGGCCCTTACGGTGGAAGGTGCTCCTTTGCTGCTGGCCGGAACATGGCTGCTGTCGTTGCTGCCGGCCGCGAAAACGGTTCTGGTTCATATGAAAGGAACTAGATTTGGGTCTGTACATGGCCTGTACAGACCTTACTGCCTTCCCGGTGTCCTGAAGTTTGGTGATGACCTTTTCAGAGGGTTCACCAAACAGGACCTCTCCGTTATAAAGGACATCCAGGATACTCTTCTGTACGTCCAGGGTAAAACCGAAGACACGGAGCCAGGAGTGTCTCCAGAGACAGACGCCTGAAGCTGCGCCTCTGCTGGACGAGTCCGCAGAATCATATGCGGTTCTTAACACGTCTGACCCTGTGCAAAGGAGGTTCAAAAGCTCCACCTTCTGCTCGCCATCTGGTAGTTTGTCAACCAGGTCCTGACCCTGTTCCCATAGGGCATTCTGAAAATGAACCATATGAGACAGATAGTTCAGGGACCTGATGGAGCATGTAGCAGCTGCATACATGCGCGTCCCCAGGGCATCCAACTGCTTGGATTCCTGGTCCGGTGGCTGTGTACTCAGATGCTGTGGTCATTGAGACCTATCATGGGAGGCCGTAATGACCAGGGAATCAGACAGGGGTTGTTGCGCCAAGTACTGGTCCTCTGTCGAGGCCCTGTACAGGCAGTCAGCTTTCTTCGGCACCGCGGGGGTGGAATGCGGACACTTCCACGCAGCCGTGGTGACGTCCGCTAAGGTGTCTACCAAGGGTGCCACCACCACAGGCTTAGGGTCCTTCTGCCGAGGGTAACGAGCTAGGTGCTGTCTCTCGGGGTCAAGATCTTCTGAATCCCATCCCATGTTCTCCTGGATGTGCCTCATGATTTCCGAAAAGACAGGATCATCCGGAGGTGAACTGAGCAGGTCTTGTGGGTCAGGTGATGGGATGCTGATTGGAAAAGAAGACCTGGAGGTATCTGAGGTGTCAGGTCTAGAATCATCCCCCTGCGGAGTGGACCGTCGACATCTGGGTCGCTTAGGACTGGGAGACCCTGAGGGAGATCTTGTAGGGGGCCTTCTCCATTCTTTGGATCTTCCCCTAGGAGGTGGAGTGTGCTCCTTGGGGGTCGGTGGTCTTCCTGCTGGCCCCTGCAGTGGAGGAAGGGGAGTAGGAGGTGAAGGAGTAGGAGGAGGAGGTTTGACTGGGATCACATCCTTCTTATTGTGTCCCACCAAAAGGTAAAGAGATCCTTGACCTCTTGAATATTCATACCGGACGACGGACCTGGGCGCGTGGTCTGTCGCCGGTATCGGGCGTCTCCGGGTTTGGCGAAGGCTCCTGTGGAAGCCCGACGTCCTCACTGTCACCTGCCTGGTCATCAGGCAACATCAGGTACTCCTCTGTAGAGTCCTGGTGACCAGTGTCCACCGGTGATGGGGAGGCAGTCTTCAGCTCCATTGTACGTCTCACTGGCATCGGTTGCTTAGCCGACATCTGGTCCGACGGGCGTTTGACCGATGAAGGGTCGGAAGCCTGCTTCAGGTCTGTCGTCCATTTTATGGACGCCAGGTCCTTAGTCTTCCTGAGAGGGGGACCCGGACTTAAGAGGCTGGGAGGCCAATCTGGCGTCGGAGTCCCAGCGTCTCTGAGGAAGCTTGTTTTGATGAGGACTTGGACTGGTGACGGTCTGAAGACTTCGAGGAGGCCTGGGAGGGTGTTGAGGAAGCCGAAGGCCTGGAAGTTTTGATGGGATGCAGAAAAGCCGAAGTGCTGCCTGAAGACTTGACCTTTACTGGAGGGATAGCGGTCTGAGCGCATGGAGCCTGAGCTCCAGCATGAATCTGAGGCCCGGTTAGGGGATCTGGACCTGGCCTTCTCCCGATGCTTGTCCCAGTGCTTATGGGACTTAGAGGTAGACTCACCTCTGGAGGCAGGGTCATGATCCATGCTTTTTAACTTCTCTTCCAAGAGGAACCCCTGAAGTGCCTTCTGGCGGTGGATCCGGGTGCGACTGTTGAACCCCTGGCAAAAGGAGCAGGCCTTGGTGTCGTTTTCCGGGCCTAAGCACCACAGGCAGGATGAATGGAGATCCTTGAAAGGTATCTGTTTGCCGCAGACACACTTGGAGGGATGTCCTTCTGAAGAAGGAGTTGGAGATGCCGACATTTAGTAAAAAAACTTGAAAGTTCTAGTCGTCGTACGCTAGAGTGGGACCGTGAGGCCGATGCTGGCGAGTCGACGGCAGGAAAAGAACTGGGGATTCTGGGAGATCTCCCCCTTTTATATGATGCCTGACGTTGGGGGCGGGGCCGATGTCGGGGGTGGTACCTGCTGGACATTGCTAGCTAGAAAATTTCCATGGGGTCCTGGCGCCTGCCGGCTTCAGTCCTAATGGTATAACCTGCTGCAAGAGCTGTTTCTCGAAGTAAGATCTGGATGTCCCTCATCTGAAATCTGGCCCCTGGGACTACTGCTGTGGTAGCAGCCATGTGGCCCAGGAGCTGTAGGAAGTACCTCGCTGTTCGAAGAACCTGTAGACAGAAGGACTCTGCCAACTGAACCAGGGCGTCTACCCTTCCTGGAGGCAGGATGACCTTTGCCTGAATCGTGTCTAGCTCTGTTCCTATGAAATCTCGGATCTAGACAGGTTTCAGAACTGACTTCTTGAGGTTCACCAGGAACCCCAAGGATTGGAGGGTATCCTGTGTGAGGGTCAAGACTTCCTCTACCTGTTGGGGGGAGTGACCCACTACCAACCAGTTAACCAGGTAGGGATAAATAGTGACTCCTTGCCTTCTCAGATGTGCCACGGCCACTGCCATGCACTTTGTGAAGACCCTTGGAGCAGATGTCAAGTCTGAAGGGCATGGCCCTGAACTGGTAATGACCTGAAGGCAGTCTGAATCTGAAGTATTTTCTGTGAGATTGCCTGATGGGGATGTGAAAATAAGCATCCTTTATATCTAGGGATGCTACCCAATCCCCTTGTCTGAGAGTAGGTAAAATGACCGCCAGAGTGACAATCTTGAACTTTGGCTTTGTCAGGTGCTTGTTGAGGTATATCAGATCTAATATGGGCTGCCACCCACCCATTTTTCTTCAGGGTTAAGAAGTACCTTGAGTACAACCCTTTTCCTTTGTGCTGAGGAGGAACAGGCTCCACTGCCTTGACTTGCAATACAGTGGAAACCTCTGCCTCCAACAGGGCTGTTTCAGAGAGTGTGGCAGGTTTGAATGATCTTGCTCATGTTTTTGGAAACATTTTGAAACTGAGAGCAAGACCCTGGCCTATTACCTCCAGGACCCACCTGCCTGAAGTGATGGACTGCCAGGTCTGGAAGTAATAAGCCAGCCTGCCCCCTACTGGTAGTGGGGAGGTGGCATTGACAGACACCTCAGGGTGTCTGTTTAGAGGGGGTAGTGGACTGAGAGGTGGAACCAGCACGGCCAGTGCCTCTTCTACCTCTGCCTCTAAAGCAACCCCTAGGCTGTTGGTAGGAAGGAAAGGCCTGAGCCTGATAGAAAGGCCTGGAGTAAGGCCTACCTCTGCCGTCCCATCTCTGCTGCTTCTGAGGGGTAGCAGCCTTTTCTTTGGTAGCCTTTTCTTGTAGGCTACCCTGTACTCATTCATCTTCCTCATATATGCTTCCGTTTGTTCCCCAAACAAGGTATTTTGTGTCAGGGGAAAATCAATGGCATTGTTCTGAGTGTTTTGGGAGATATTTGTACATCTCAGCCAAGAAAACCTCCTGAGAGAAACGGCCAAAGCCACTGTACAGGAGACTGCGTCACTGACATCCAATGCCATGTGAAACTGCCATTTGGATGCCTGAATCCCTTTACTGACGTGCTCCTGTAAATCTGCTGCCCGTTCAGGAGCATTCTTAGCTAACTGTCCCACTGTTTCTCAGAGGGATTTCTGGTACCTAGACACATAGGCCAGGTAAGATGCCTGCCTGATACCCAGGGAGGCAGCCAGATACCCTTTCTTCGCTAAGTAATCAATTTTCCTTGAGTCCTTATCAGTGAGAAGCAAGAGGGGTGCCAGCTTTCTCACAAGCTGCAGCTTGCACTACCCCTACATGGTTGCAGTGACTACTTAAGAAATCAGTGCCATTGCCAGCCAACATATATTTCCTATCCATTTTCTTGTCCACTGGTGGGACAGAACTTGGGGTCTGAAGGATTCTTGAGAGACTTATGAATGGGGATCATAAGCCCCTGAGAGACAGGGAGATCCATCATCTCCTTGTAGTATCTTCCTCCTCCTCCTCCCCTCTGGTCTCCTGTACAGATAATTGCAATGTCTCTGCTACCTGCCTCATGAAAATTAAGTGGGAGGTAGAATCTTTAGAAAGGTGAGGGGGAGACTTATACTGAGGATGGTCAGGGGAGACCTCAGGCTCAACCGGTTCACCCAGGTCATCCTCTTTTCCATAATCCTCATACTCTGACTCATAAAACTCCTCTGGGTCCAGAGAGCCTGAAGGAACCGAACCGACAGGCGTCTGAACCGAGGTATGGGTTATCGGTCGCTGAGCAGGTTCACCCCAACCGGGCTGCATCGACTGAACAATCTGAATAGCTTCTGCGATTTCCTCAGTGGTTGAAGCCGCAACTGCATGCTTACGTGGTTCTGAAGCACTTTTCCTACTCTTTTTTGCAGAGCCCGTATCAGGGGATAAATCTGCTGGCCTTTTTCTCCCAATAAGGTTTCGCCCTGGTCAGAGGGTTCAGCCACTGGTTCAACCGGTGCCATTCTATCCCTCAGTTTACCCAGTCATTTATCGAGGGTAGACTGATGTAAATGTTTACAAATTTCGCAGTCTGTCTTCAGGTGGTTAAACCCCAGACAGTACAAACACACTAAGTGCAGATCAGCCTTAGCAAATTGCTCCCTGCATTTGGTGCAGCGTTAAAACCCAGTAGGACCAGTTCTTCTCTTGGGTTTCAGTGACATAACCTTCACAAAATTTAGAGCTTAACTGAAGTGGCTTAGTTGGGCCTGGTTAAGCACAGCCAATTAAATACCTTTTATCCAAAATGGCTTAGTCAGGCCCAGATAAGGAAGAATTAAATACTAGGAAGAGGTCGTGCCCATGGTTTACGGCCAGCCTGAAAGTAGCATTATGGCACAGGGACACTCTATGGAAACGGGCAAGGAAAACTAAACTTCCTACAGATTGGGCGTCTTTCTAAGGTGCCAGAAACCAGTGCACTAAACTAATCAGGGCTGAGAAAGTAAACTTCTTTCGCTCGATGCTCGATTTATCTTCATCTTGCACTTCAAAATTTTGGAAAACACTAAAGGATGTCAAACGCCACAACTCAGGTAGCACAATCCCACCTAAAATCTCTACAGGAGGCTCCACTTTTACAGACAAACATGTAATACTCGACCTGCTCAATAACCATTTCACTACAGCAGGGTTGGCGTTCGATACTTCACCTGTCAATAACCTCCGAGACTAAATGAGTCATCAGAAACCCAATGGTCTGATACCTGTTGTTCCAATACCCCTGCCTTCACCTTCTGCCTGGTCGCAGTAAAGCAAGTTGAGGATCTTCTACTACAGTTGGACACCTAGAAAAGTGCGAGAATGGACTGCATCGAGCCTTTCTTCCTAAAATTAGGACACTATGTATTATCACCCCTCGTTACCCATCTCTTTAACTTATCCCTTGCTCTGGGTTCTCTCCCTCTCATTCTGGAAAACAGTGCATGTCATTCCGTTATACAAATCGGGTGATTTGAGTGACCTAAATAACTATCGTCCTATTTCCTTGCTTCCCATACTGTCCAAGTTGCTCGAAAAGGTGGTCAATACCCAACTCAGGCAATTCCTGGAAAATTACAACCTGCTCAATCCAGTCCAATCTGGGTTCAGGCCTCATCATAGCACAACCTTGGCACTTGCTAAGGTTACGAATGACTGGCTGTTAGCATTAAACGCCAAAAACTATGTATGCGCTTTGTTCCTTGACCTTAGCAAGGCCTTTGATACGGTGAACCATAATCTGCTTTTGGTCACTTTACAAAAAACTGGGGCCAACAGCTTGACCCTAAAATGGTTTATAAACTATCTCACTGACAGTTGTCAACAGGGGTAGGCCGACTGGGACCTCCCCCAATGAAGCCTCTCCTTAGAGGTGTACCACAAGGGTCTATCCTTGTCCCGTTACTATTTGCTATCTACATAAACAATTCAAATTATGGAATCATATCAGCAAATATTCATGTTTGCTGACAATACAGTGCTTTACATTGCTAGGCCATGTCCACAGTTTGCATGTTCTGACCTGCAAATTGAATTTAACCTTCTTCAAAGCAACCTGTTACATTTAAAACTACTGCTGAATGCCAAAATGACAAAGGCCATGCTCTCTGCCCCTTCAACTAATGTTTCCATCTCTCTGTCCCCATATGTACTTACCCTGTTGGGTGAGCCACTTGAACATGTGGAGAAATTCAAATATCTGGGCCTGTGAATCGACTACAAACTCTCCTTTTCAGTACACCTTGACGAACTATCCAAAAAATTAAGACAAAGGCTTGGGGTCTTCTATCGTATCAGACACTTCCTTACACAAGAAGCTAAAAAAACAGCTAGTCCAGACAACTTTTATGCCTCTCCTGGACTATGCTGACTTTTTGTATGGACAAAGTGCAAGTGTGGCACTTGCTAAACTGGATGTCCTCTACCACCGAACGCTTAGATTCATTACAGAGTCCTCTTACTCTACTCACCATTGTTCACATTACACCTCCATAGACTGGAACTCACTCACCCACAGGTGGGCCAAAAATGCAGTCCTTGGACTTACAGAGCCACCACCCACAAACTTCCACAGTATATCTATGATTGCCTGCCTGTTTACTCTCCTGGTAACTATTCGTTAAGAAGTTATTCCTACATTACACTTATAATCCCAAAGGTCAGAACATGCCTAGGTCATGCGGCAATAAGCCATGCCCTCACGGTCCTCTGGAACAAGGTACAAAAAACCCTAAGGCTGGCCCTGCCGGTGATGCTGTCTCTTTTCAAAAGTATCTGCTCGTGTTCATTCATAGAAAAGTGTAATTGCTTCCACTGATGCCTTGCAAATCTCTCTCTCTCTCTCCTGGCCTAAGCTTACTCCTGGTAGGTTGCTCCCCGGCCCCCCTTCACTGGCATTGTCTCTTCCTTACCCCCTCTGGCTACTCCCTCCCATGCATTTCAAACTGTTATCTACCTGTCAGCACTTCTATAATTCCTACCCTACCCCCACCCGGCTTGGAGAGGTCACCTGGACCCCAATCACGAATTGCACTATATGTTCTTACTATTTATTCTGTACATTCTGTATATACATACTGTTTTTACACTTAAGGCACACGTCTGACTGTACATGATAACTGTAATGATGGTTGTGTGTAACCCCTAGATGGCGCTATCCCAGGGGCTACTACCCCTGCCTGACTTGCCACCAACAGGCCGAGGGGCCTGGATCCAATGGCGGGTGCCTCCACCCAGAGGTCAGGGTTTGCAGTAGTTAAACTAACTTGTTCACAGCCCTCTGGGACACTGCAACCCCCCTTTCCTCCCACCAGTGGCCCACACAATACATCAGAATTACCTTCACAGTATACACTTACCCCCAGGTCCGGTTCCGGCACTGGGACCTCCTGTGAAATGAGATACAGTGCAACAATCACAGTACAGTACTTTAACATAGACAAATACCTCAGGCAGTATAACTTTGCTGAAACAAGCAGCTCTGATTTATTTAGGGGGATACAACAAGGACAGGGGAATCGCCAATTAGCTTATCACTCCAATAATCTACCTATGGCTCTGTGCACAGGCCTATCCCTATCAGTTACTGTCCCTGGGTACCCAAGCCCCAGTGGCTAGTCCAAACCGTGGCAGCTGGTAGGGCCCTTTCACAGAGAAAAGGAGAATTAAACAGTCAGCAGTACAGTAATTCCATTTGGATTTAATGTGCAATTCAACAGGGAGCGAACCTGAATTAGTACTCACGACCTCCAAATAAGATAGGGTCCTTCAATGTCAGCAGGGCTCACTTGAGGTACACAAACCTCTTCACACATCCATATAAAGAAAGCACTATACCAGGCAGGCTGCATCTGTATCCGATGCAATTACTGCACAATACCGGGAGAACACACAGCAGATTCAGTTCCTGACAGACCGAGTGCAATTTTCAGCAATTCCTCCAGTCTTCTACAGGGTGAGCCTGGTTTCTACTCTTCAGAGATCCTTTGATTCTTTTCACAGGACGGATTCAGTCCTAACAAGCTGTTACACAAGCTGCAGACCGAACTCTGGGCCTTACACACGTTTTGACTAAAACTGCACACTGAAAAGCACAGGGCTCCTTCCTTCTTCACTGCCAAAGCTCAACTGAAACTCCAACCGACAAAACCGGCACTTCCTTTGAGTTCCTCCCAGTTCTTGACTGGATTGGCTGTCACTCACAATAGACTGCTGCTGTTGGTCCAAAAAGGCACTGAAGTCTAAACTACATCTCCCAGAGTCACTGCCCATACAATCCTCTTGTGGCTGGCTCAGATTATGAGTCCAAGTTCTGATTCGGCCCAAGGCACCATTTTAGAGCTAGCTTACCCCACACTGATTGGTCCAGTTCAGCAGTTCAAAACCAGAATGGGGAACTAGGCAGACATTGTTCTGACTGCAAAAGAAGGCAGGTTAGACAAACTGTAATTTCATTATCACTCTAAATGGTTTCTGGCAAACAGTTACATCTTTCAGATAGGTTCCTTTGCACTCTAGTGACTGCAAAATGGAGTGAATTGGCAGCAGCTTGAGTGGTACTCAATCAAAGAAACACACAGTCCCCATATAAACTAATTATGTCTGCAAGCAGACAGCTCTTAAAGAGACAGTACCAGAGGTTCTAAAAACACTCATTGATAAATGGCTTAAACGCCAAACACCATTCAGGCTTGGAGCATTCAAGCAAGCTCCTGGAAGTCTTTTGGGAACCCCCATTTGCAGGGGGGTTACATGTGCATTTTTCATCTTGTAATTTTGCATATGTATGTCTTGTTTCTATGTAAAAACTGTTTCTGTGAATTGTTCCCATGCCCACCTTGGAAATGAGTTTACTCAATGGTGCTCGCCTGGTTAAATAATGGGAGACAGTATAGCGCAGTGGTTTAAGGCTCTGAGCTGCAAATCTGGAGAGCTGGGTTTGAATCCCACAGCCCCCACTTGCATACTGTGTGACCCTAAGCAAGTCACTTAACTTCCCTGTGCTCCCAGGTCACATCTGCAAACAAGCTTTCAGCTTAGTGTGTCTCACCTGGTTAAACAATTAGGAAAAAAAAAAACCCATAAAGAATTGACTGATTGATTAAATAATTGTATTTACCCCGGTGGCTTAGTTAGGCCAGGTAAAGAAGTGACACAAAGTTTTGGGCAGCAGACAGTTCAGCGCCTCGCATTAAAAAACGAGAAACAGTCTTGGTTTTTAGTTCAAAATTTTGAACCAGATCCCCAAATATAAACAGAAAACACTAAAATAAACTCTACCTCAAGAAAAATAAAGAAGACTTTCAGTTTCTTCCTGCTCGCGAAGAACTGTTCAGAAACCGAAAACTTACCAAAAATGAAGTAAACCTAGACTAGTCTAACCTGTAAGTGAAGGACAGAGGTTTGAAAACTACAAGAAAATAAACAGTTGTTTGAAAAACCATCAAAATTCAAATGAAGAAGTCAAGGAGCAGTCTCCAAGGCGTCTTCACAGGCGAGCGGTGTAAAGAATCTTGTCAGTTACACAGAATGTACCGAAGACAGTGGTTTGAAAACTGAGCTCGAGCTCAACATTCTATGCATTTGCATAGGGTTTAACTCTTAACTCTCCAGGGAAGCTGAACCGGTCAGTCATATTGCATATTGTCAGAATACAGCAAGACTTCATGTTGTTTGAAAAAGGGATTCTTTCACCCTTTGCGCTTTAATAACTTCACAGCCGTTCTTGTAATTTGCATGGAATTTGGTATGCACCCGTAGAGACCAAAGTTCTCTCGCTGTGGCATGTTTCATTCCAGTTGGGTGTGCGGGTCTGGAGATATGAAGTCCCAAAATGTGTACATCACCGTTTTTTATCAAATTCTTTATTCATTTCTATGTTAAACGTAATATTTTGTGCTTTAATAACTTTGCAACCATTCAGTTGATAGGCATGAAATTTGGCATTCCCATTAGGAAGCATTGTTCTTGTGAAGTAGCAAGTTTTGTTTCAGTTGGATGCAAAGGTGTAGAAATATGGAGTCCCAAAATGTGTACATCACCATTTTTTGTCAACATTTTTCTTCACTTCTGTGTTAAACTGAATATTTTGTGCTTTAATAACTTAGCAACCATTCAGACGATTTACATGAAATTCGGCATGCCTCATTTGGTACCAACAATCTCTTGATATGGCAAGTTTCATTTCAGCTGGATGTGCAGGTGTGGAGATATAGAGTCCCTAAATGTGTAAATCACAGTTTTTTGTCAATTTCTTTCTTCATTTCTATGTTAAGATGAAACTTTTTTGATTTAATAACTTTGCAACTGTTCAAGCGATTTGGATGAAATTTTTCATGCCCCATCAGGGATCGATGATCTGCTGATCTGATGATCTGACAAGCTTTGTTCCAGCTGGATGTGCGGTGTGGAGATACATATATATTTTTTCTAATTCTTTTTCTCACCTCTCCACCGACCTCTCTCCAGCGAGGTCGCTCAACGTACCGCTCTGCCCGCCCACCTGAAGTCCCGTCGGTGCTCCTTGGTCATCAGACTCCCCGCCTCATCTAGTGTCGCCCTAACCCCCAGGGTCTGAGTCCTCCGGGGAAGGACCGCCACGCCCCTTCTTGTAGTGTTGGCATGCAACGCTGGCTTGAGGGAGGACCCGAGGAGCACCTCCTGGAGACCCGACATTGGGTGTGGGGCCGTAGCTCCTGGACCGCCTTCGCCTGTCGGTGTGAGGGGTTTTCTTTGTTGTTTATGCCCCGTTCCCCCGCCCTCCCCAAGCAGAGCCCGAGCATGCAATGGCGCCAGGCTCGCCTGTCGTGGCTCTGCATTCCCGTTTCGGCCCTGGAGCGTTGCAGTACCTCTGGTCTCCACCAGGGGCCGCTGCGATGCTGGGCAGTGGCCTGGCCCCCCCCCAGAGAGAGGAGAGCTGTCCTCCGGACGCTCGATCCTCTCTCTCCCCGCCGACCCCCGGTGGCCCAGGCTCGTTCCCGAACCCGGGTTGCCGGCATGGCATCCAGCGCCTCAACCCTCAGCACCACTGGGCCACCCATGGGTGTGGAGATATGAAGTCCCAAAATGTGTACATCACCATTTTGTGTCAAGTTCTTTCTTTACTTCTGTGTTAAGCTTAATATTTTGTGCTTTAATAACTTTACAACTTTTCAGTTGATATGCATGAAATTTGGCATGCCCCATTTAGGAAGCAATATTCTTGTGATGTGCCAAGTTTAGTTTCATTTGGATGTGTGGTCGTGGAGATATGTAGTCCCAAAATAAGTAAATTACCATTTTGTGTCAAAATCTTTGTTCACTTCAATGTTAAAATGAATATTTTGTGCTTTAATAACCTAGCAACCGTTCAGGCGATTTACATGAAATTCGGCATGCCTCATTAAGACCCAACAATCTCTTGATATGGCATGTTTCATTTCAGCTGGATATGTGGGCGTGGGGATATAAAGTCCCGAAATGTGTAAATCACAGTTTTATGTCAAATTCTTTCTTCATTTCTATGTTAAGATGAAATTTTTGTGCTTTAATAACTGTGCAACCGTTCAAGCAATTTGGATGAAATTTTACATGCGCCATCAGGGACCAATGATCTGTTGATCTGGCAAGCTTTGTTCCAGTTGGATGTGCGGGTGTGGAGATATGGTGTCTCAAAAAAATGTGTAAATTACCATTTTTGTCAAATTCTTTGTCATGCTGCTGTACAAAGATGGCTTGGGGTTTTGGTCTGACATTCTCAGGGTATATAGGTCTTGGGTCACAGATGTGCCTTTTGAAGGTTTGGTGAAAAAATATCAATCCGTTCAAAAGTTATTAAATTCCGAAGTTTCCCATTATTTCCTATGAGAAAGTTAGATGTGCCATGCGAAATAGGAATTCTCGATTGTGAAACAGGATTTTTGATCACAAAACATGATTCTTAATCGAAATTTGCGAAAAAATAAATTTTATATATCGGTTTCTTTGTCACTCCATAGCAAAGAAACGGTTTGGAACGTTTGACTGAAATTTTCAGGGTAGAAAGGGCTTGTTCCACAGATGCGCCTTTTGCTGCTTTTGTGAAAATATGTTACTTTGGCTTGGAGTTCTGTGGATTTGAATTCTGGTTAATTTACGAACATACAAAATTGCCATCAGAAAATGAAAATTACGAACCTACCGTAATTCTGATCTTTCTGTGTATCTTCACCATTCATCACCATTGGGTACATGGCCGGAGGTCATGACCCCGCGGAAGCTTTTTTTTTCTTTTTTTGAGGTAGGTGGAGCCGACGCACCATCGGTGCTGCCCTCGAGGCTGACGCACTGCGTGGCTCTCGCGGGTTGGCCGTTAGGCACTGTCAACTCTGCCTGCTGCCAGTTCTGAGTTGCCGGAGAGGTAAGAGGAAGGGAGTGGAGGGTGGGACAAGGAAGCCCAAGGGACAAGAAAAAGGAAAATATATAAAACTAAAGGGAGAAATAACGATTGAGAGGACGGAAAGAGGAAGTCGGAAACTAAAGGGATTGGGAGGAGCCCCAATCTCTGGAAATAGAGGAAGGAGGTAGGGTGGGACAAAGAATTTAGACGGTAGGAAGAGAGGGGAGAAGGTTAACACATCCCAGACCCTGGTCCATCTCCAGATTGTATAGGAACTGCAAGGAGTAGCCAGAGGCTTCTTGCCAGAATTCAAGGCACAGAATGTCTGGCAAAAACTCCATCTGAGCAGAATCGGCAATTCTGAAAGAAGGACAGGGCACAGAGAATTAACACCCTCTCAAGGAAAGATTTGGTGAAAAAGAAAACAGGATTTTTTTTTTTGTAATAAAGGATAGTCCCAAGGACGAAGAAAAATAAGATTGATGAGACGAGGAGGAGGAGGGAATGGAGGCCAACTACCAATTCCCACCCCACGGGGGTGGAGCAAACGCACTAGAGAAGGAGTGCCCTTCATGCTGACCACTCTACCCATAACATAGTGCCCCTATGTGCCCCTGTTTACTACACACCTAACAAGAAAGGAGGGGAGCGAGGATGGGTACAGAGAGGGAGGTGGACCCAGAGACTGAGGCCCCAGGGGGATGGAGGGTGGGGTTGTGATGAATAGTGAAGATACACAGAAAGATCAGAATTACAGTAGGTATGTAATTTTCATATCTTATCTGTGTCAACCTTCACCCTTCATCACCATTGGGTGAGTGCCAAGCCCCCACCTAAGGGAGATTTCTTTTACACCCTAAGGGACAAAGTCCCTTAGCTCTCAGTGGGTGACACACTAAGAGGGAGAACAATCAGGGCCTGGAGAGGCCCGAGAGTGGGGAGAGTGAGACGGGGACCTCCTGGAGGGAGAAGGAAGTTGTTCCGACAAACATTATCTCATTCTACGGGAGAAGAGATAGGTTCTCTGGTGAGCGGAGTTAATCACCCTACGCCGGGCCAAGGGTGACAACCGGGAAAGATGCAGCCATGCTGTCCACCTAGTGCAGATCGCTGTCCCTATGACCCTGGTAGTTACCTTGTTGGCATCATAGGATGCCCTCGCTTGGTGCCTTGCTAGCTCCAGGCCACGTGTAGAGAGTGCAATGGCTTGTCTGGTTTGCTCCGTGTCAGGCAACAAGGCTAGGAGTTGACCTAGCCTGGACCACAAGGACCTGTCATAAGCTGCATAGTGGGCCTGCTGTGCAGAAATGGAAAGCAACAACCATGCCGAGTAGAAAGCTCTCCTACCCCAGAAGTCAAAATTCGAGGAATCTTGATCTGGGGGCCGGTCACGGTGAAGGGCGCAAAGCCCATCAGGAGTGTCCAACTGCGTCAATCCGGACTGCGGAGGAGGCATGGAACCTGGAGACTCCGGGGGGTGCAGGAACTCCGGAGAAGGGTCTCTGCCAGAAGTGCAACAATGCCTCCCAAAAGGGAGCAGGCCAGGGAGGTACCACAAGGGTGGTCTCACTGAACTCACCTAGAAAGGCATGCGCCGGGTGCTCCGGATTGCTTATAGTGGCAGGGGTGAGGTGCAAGACCTCCAACATATCCTCGCGCGGAAATGCTGATACTCAGCGAGATCAGTGGCTGGAGACATATGGACAGAAAGCTCCTCTCCTCCAGAAGAGGGGGATGAAGGGTTGAAGGGCACCAGCTGCTCAGAGGGCGGCTGCTCGGGGGAGGTTGAAAAACCTGTCTGTCCATTGCCCTAATGTAAGCTGGGAACCGAGCAGCCACAGCCTGAACTGCTCCCAGGAGAGGCCTGCTAGGACCAAGGATGCCTGGGAGCGCGGGAGAATGGCAGAGGGATGGGGACAGAGCCGAGAAGAGATGTCAGCTGACCTCCACCTGGGCTAAGGAGCAGACCAAGAGCACCGGAAGAAGAAGGTGCTCCGGAAGACTCCACAGCCGACAGCTGAACAACCGTTTCGGTACTGCCTTGGCTGCGCCCGGAAGAATCCCCCTGTGAGGCGACTGGGGCCATATAGGTCCAGAAGGATGGTCCCCTATCTAAAAAGAATGAGGCTCCCTCAAAGAGACCGAGGAGGAAGAGCGGAGATCAGCACTATGGCTTCTTTCAGAGCCCGGGTGGGCTCCAGAAAAAGGTCACCGTGCAGACTCCATGCCCCTCAATCCCTTGGAGTCTGAAAGAGCCCTCCTCCTCGAGAGGGCCAGCCTAGGCAGCTGACAGCCCTGGCCAGCACCCGAAAGAGCTATCCAGGGCACAGTACCCTCCCCTCCCATAGGTGCTCTGATCGGCCCCACAGTTGAGCAATCCAGGCACACCACAGGTGGGGGTACCACTGCTGAGGGGTCAGTGAACCCACCAAGACCAGGCTGCAGAGCAACGGTGGCCTGCACCACTGCCCGCTGTTCAGCACTCCTGACCCCAGTCTTGGCAGCCACCGACCCCACCTCAGAAGGGGTCTGACTCCGGCTTGTCGAGGATACTACAGGGCTGCCCACCCCAACAGTCAACCCCAAGGAGTCAGACTGTTCATCTGATAAAGAGCCCGACTCTGCCTCCGAAGAGGTAGAGGCCGAGGCCCTGTGCCAGACCGTAGGAGGGCACCCGGTGCCATCCCTGCCAAAGGGGGTGCCAGGAACTGAAACCATGCTTGAGCCAGTGCCAGTGCCCCCTACAGCACCACGAGCGGAATCCACAGAGGGCACGGCCCCAGCCCGAACCACAGCTCCAGAGTTGGGACCAACCATGGTGCCATCTGGCCCCACGGCTCCGCGAGCAGCGCCAAGGGTGGAGACGGTGCCGACGATGGCACCACCCAGCTCCACGGCATCGCAAACGGCGCCAAGGGCAGAGGCAGCACCGACTGTGCCGACAGCGGAAACCGACACCCCCATGGCGCAGAGTCCCGAGGACACGGCGCCGTGCTCAACCTCGGCGCAGCGGACAGTGCTAAGGCAAGACGCAGACAAAGATGGCACCGTAGAAACTCCCACTCCCATGTGTACATTTAGAAAAGGATAGGAAGGGGGCTTTGACCCCTTGAGTCTATGGGGCTTGGCCCAAAGAGTAGCCAATGCCCTTAGGAGTAACCATTGCCTCAGTGCTTGTGCAATGAGGTTCTTTGTCTTTTAACTTGTTTTTTATTTTTACTGGGGTCACCACAACATATCCCAGAAAGACCATCTTAGGGTAGCTGGTTCATTACACTGGGGTGTCATACAGATGAGACACACTGATGAATCCTTGTAGGACGAAACACGTGTCTGTGTCTTCTGTTGGCACCCTTTGCAAATTGTGTGAGAGGCCTTTCGGCACCATGCATTTCTGCTTAAAGTTGAACCAGTAAAATATTCTGCGGTGATCTGCATATACAGCCCATGACGCTTTGCACTGTGGGAGTATGTGTGATTTTGTATTTCTTTGAAACCTGGCTTCCCGGCCAATGCCCTTTGGGGTAACCATTGCCTCAGTGCTTGTGCACTGAGATCCTTTGTCCTATAAATTTAGGTTTACACTTAACTTCCAGTGATTTAGGAATTATGGGTAAAAATATGGTTTGGGGTTTTTAGGGCATAATGCCAACATTTTTCAAGGGAGTAGTCTGAACCTTGGTGTGCTTAGAGTCCAAGAGGAGTTACACATGTGTGTGAAGTTTGGTGAAGATCAAACTTAAATTCTGCATTCGGCTCCGTGTTTAACTTTGGTGGAAATATTATGGTGCTGTGGGTAACCTGTGATGACTGTCCTTGGTATGATGCATTAATGTTGTAGTACTCAGTGTGATCTTTCATTTCATATATAGTGTTAAAGTTACCTCCAAACATTGAGCGAGCTATGGCCTGTGAAAATTCTAATGTTACTGTAACCCCCGTTACCCGGGGTTACTAGAATCCCAGTAAGACATAGTGGTAGGCAGGGAAGGCAGCTAGTGAAACTCCAGTTAAATGGATTTCACAATGTCTCACTCTGTTCTCAGTCTCAGCTGAGACTGAGGGATGACATCATTTTAGAACTGTCGCAGCTGCATAAGCCACACTGGAATGTTGCAGTTGGAGATTAGAGTAGAACGCTGGGGAATTTGAAGCCAATTCTGTATGCAGTCTGAGAGAGAGAAAGACTGCAGTGCAGCTGAGTGTGTGCAGGCTCTCAGAGCTTTAAACTCTGTTTCAGAGCTACTTTTTTTCAAGGTGTGTGTTTCTACCTGAAGAGGAACACAGGAACTGGTAACTGAAGTGGTGGAGACCGCTCTCAATGGTTCAGAGCCCCATCCCTGAGGGGATGGGGGGAAGGTGTCTGTCTGTTTTCCAGGGGCAACCCCCGGATCCGGCTAAGGGAAAGAAGCTGCCTGAGTTGTGCTGAGGCACCAGAAGCTCTGTAAGAGATTCCTTGAGGAGGAAACACCTGTGGGGCACCTGCAACCAAAGGGTGAGTTTCACTCTGAAAAAGGGCCATGTGTTTTCACCTGAAACAGAAGGAAACTAAAGGGACTGTTACTGTGGGGTCAGGAAAAGACAGCCAAGTGCACTTGGAAGATGTGGGGATTGGACTGCTTAACTCAGTGGGGGGTCTAGAGTAATGGACAAAGCCACTTATAAGTATGTTCAAGGCCAAAATAGAAAGAAAGAATGTGGGGATTGGACTGCTTAACCTGTGGGGGGTCTAGAGTATGCCACTTATTTTTTTAAGTATGTTCAAGTCCAGCACAAATGGGAAGCAAGACAAGTAGACAATGTGAAATACATTTACCAAGAATCTACACAGCAAAGTGCTAAAGGATGAGGTGTTTAGAGTCCAGAGAAATGGCCGAGTATGAATTGTCGGAGCGAGAGGTGGGAGACCCCCCATCAGTAGTAACCAAATTCACCTCTACGGATTTGCTCTGAGACACCTTTTGCTTTCCCTCAGGTACTTGGCCAGTGCTTGAGGAAAGTACCCAGACGTGGGATTAAAGAGAATGATTCCCTATGGAGCCGAGGTGCTCTTAGGTGGTTTAGGGAGCCACCAGAAATGTTCCATGAAGTATGGAAGGTGTCCAAGTGGCTGGCAAGGAAGCCGAGCCAGGGAAAACCCAAAGTAGTGTACAAGTTTGGACTGTGTAACCCAAACCAGCGTACAAGTCCAGGCTGTGTGCCCAGTGTGTTGTAGAGCCTGAGGGCTAAAGTGATGAGGATGTGTTCTGGTCTCCTTTAATCTGCATTACCAGGAGTGTAGCCCCGTGGGGGTCCATCTATGCTTTGTTTATTCTGTTGGGTGTGAATAAAAGTCACACTTTAGAATCCCACTTCTGGTATTGGACATTACAGTTATTGCTTCCTGTGTTCGGAGTTACTTGGGTGCCCCTGTGCAGAGCAGCCAAACCTAGCCTTTGTGCAGAGTGGCCTACTCCTCCCTGAACCCAGCCCACCTGGTAGAGCTGTCAGATACAAATGGCATACCAGAGAGGGGTTACATTATGCTACAGGAAATTTTGCGTTCACGCGGTTTGGGTTAGGGTTAGGCTATATATCTGTTGGAGTTAATGGGGGGCACATATCTGATACTGTTCAGGGTGCTGAGGTACACCTTCTGTTGTGTGTGCCCCCATTAACTATAACTTGTTCCAGAGTTAGCTTAGGGTTACGGTTATGTATCTGTTGGAGTTAATTTATTTATTTCTAGGATTAACACCTTTGAACCAGAGGTTCTTTTACAAAGGTTCTGCATTAACAGAGATAAAATCAGATCAAGCATGGCAAGAAGTTACATATGAAAGAGAAGACAAGTAACAATTCAGTTCATAGTTAAAAGTACAATTTTAAATGGAATGACAAGCAGTAAAACAGTCAAAAGCAGCCTTTGAGAGACTGTTGAGTTGGTGCAAAAAAAAAAAATAAAACGGGTAAAGTTATTGCAGACCGGGTCAGGTAGAGGGGGCTAACTAACCTAGACATAGGGACAGGTGTGGTGGGGGGAAGATTAGTGGAGGGAATGGAGGACAACCGGGGGAGAAAGAGAGGGGATGGGAGAGGGGATGGCAGGGGAGGTGGACAAAGGGAGAGGAGGGACTAGGTGAGGTGTCAGGTAGGCACATTGTGATATTATTCAGGGTGTCGAGGTACACTTTCTGTCGTGTGTGCTCTGCATTAAATATTACTTCTTCCGGAGTTAGCATTAGGGTTCGGGTTTGGTTATATGTCTGTTGGAGTTAAGGGGGGGGGCACATATCTGATACAGTTCAGGGTGCCGAGGTACACCTTCTGTCGTGTGTGCCCCCATTAAATATTACTTGTTCTAGAGTTAGGTTAGGTGTCTGCTGGAGTTAATGGGCGGCATATATCTGACATTACTCAGGGTATTGAGATATACTTTCTGTCATGTGTGTCCCTCATTAAATATTACTTGTTGTGGAGTTGGGGTTAGAGATAACTGTTCGGGTTAGTGTTACAAAGATGTCTGTGACTTAGGGTATGAATACTAGTAAGGACTGATGCATGGATAGCAGCACAGGGCCAAGAAGACCCTGAGCTCCCAAACACAAATATGCAAAGGAGTATGGAGTAATGGGAGCACCGGGCCCAAGGGCCCTGTGCTTCCACAGAGAAATACAGATACAATTGCAATCTTTTGAAAAATTTATGGAGGATTGGGAGTGCAGAGCCCAAAGAGCACTGCACTCCCACAAGCAAGTAAGCCTTTGATTATGTTTTCTCAAAAAGTAAGGAAATTCTCTGCAAAAAACTTTGTTATTGCACCATTAGGGTTCCTTATGATTATACTTTTTCAAAAAGTATGGAAATTCTCTGCAAAACCTTCATTAATGGACCATTAGGGTTCCAGTGTCAAAGGCAGGGAAATGACATCTTAAGGTTCCCAACCCAAAGACCCCACCTCCACCTTCGGTTTCCAACCCTAACACCCCACCCACACCCTGCATGCTTGAACAGGTGTGCCCTGGGGTTGCGAACCCTAATGCACACCCCATTCTCGTATTCTTACCCATCTTAGCTTACTTACTCTTGGACTCAGTGATGACATCAGTACTATACAGATAAACTTGTGGACCATAAATTTATCTGTATAGTACTGATCTCATCACAGATTTATTCTTGTAGTATTGTCATCATCAGTTTGTCAGCCACCCCCCCCCCCACCTGCTGGCACTTCTTCCAATGCCACTCACTAGACCCAGCACACAAATGCAGCTCCCATACACACAGAATGACTCACGAGAAACCTTACTTCCCCAGATACAAACACAGTCTAAGTGGCTACTGATTCTGTCTTCTATGTACGACCTCAAAATGTTTTTTTTTTCTCAAACAACAGTTTTTTGTTTTACTAGCACCTCCGAAAGTTTCCGTCAGTCATCAGCAACGCCAGCTTGGTAATGCCGCTCGCCGACCCGACCACAACCTCGCTCACACTGTAAAACTCTGACAGCTTTTGAAAATCCTCAATTTCTTTTCCCTTTTCTTCCCAGTATTTGTGAGCAGAATAGCAACAGCAAATTTTAAAACAGCCACCCACTCTACCATGAATGGCTCTCTCGTTAACCAGAGCCACCATGTTTCTTCAGTATTTTTAAACCAGATCACTCCTCACCCAATCAGTGCCAGCATCGCCATGCCAACACTGGGGCCATGACACAGCCATGACAACGCCCATGGCAATAGTGATCCTCAAGAGGCGGAGGAGCATTTCACTGGGAAAAAAACAACTAGGGAACTTTTACATTTTAAGAACAGCACTGGATGCGCTGCGAGCGATTCAAGAGGCTGCAGGCTGGGTGTCTTCAACCACCCAAGGCGTGTGTATATCAGAACACGACCACACACCCTGTAGTGGATTATCTGTCTTATAAATGTCCAGAAGGTTCTGCAGGATGAAAAGAAGGGCAGGCATGTAGTCACTGTGGAATAATGCACAGTCATGTGGTGTGCTTCATCCAATCAAGAGACTGGATTTTAACAATTTTTCTTACCCATTTTATAAATATATTTATGCAATAGGTGTAGACTTTCAAGGCTCCTGATAAACGTGTTTATCATGGCAAATGTATTAATAAATCAGTGATGACATCAGTACTATATAGATAAACTTGTGGACCACAACTTTATCTGTATAGTACTGATGTCATCACCGATTTATTCCTATAGTATTGTTATCAGTTTGCCAGTCACCCCCCCCCCATCGGCATTTCTTCCTATGCCACTAACTTGACCCAGCACATAGAAGCAGCTCCCATACACACAGAGCGACTCACGAGAAAGCTTAGTTTCCAAGACACAAACACAGTGTAAGTGGTTACTCATTCGGTCTTCTATGTGCACCTTCAAAATGTTTTTTCTCTCAAACAACTGCTTTTTGATTTACCAGCAACCTCTGAAAGTTTTCTTCAGTCATCAGCAACGCCAGCTTGGTAATGCCACTCGCCGACCAGACCACAACCTTGCTCACCCGCACACCGTAAAACTCTGGCAGCTTTCGAAAATCCACAATTTCTTTTTCCCTTTCTTCCCAGTATTTGTGTGCAGAATAGCAATAGCAAATTTTAAAACAGCCAACAGCCAGCCCGGTGGCGCAGAGGGTTGAGGCGCTGGACGCCACACCTCGAACCACGCCGGCAACCCAGGTTCGGGAACGGATTCGGGATGCTGGGGGCTGGCAGGGGAAGGGGAGGGAGGATCGGCGTCTGGAGGACTGCTCTCCTCTCCTGGGTGGGCTGGGTGGAAGCCTCGCTTGTAGTGGCCCCAAGTGCAGACCAGGAGCACTACAAGTAGCGGCGCAGGAGGGACAACCAGAAAACGAGAAAAACGCTCCGGATTGGCCGGATGACGACATCCAGTACACTGTGCACCTGAAGACTTCCTGCAAGTCAGCCCTGTCTCAGCGGTGCCTGAGTCCGAGGAAAAATATAGTGTACTGGGCTGTCCCGCACTGGTGCCTTCCCCCTTGGAGGAGAGGGACCCACCTGGGTGAAGTAATGCTGAGCTACCTCGGGGTGGGCAGCCAATATGAGGCGAGGGGCACGGGGGCAGAGGGGTGTGGTGACCTTGGATGCCCAAAGGGTGGCAGATTCGGAGTAGGGTTACCACCTTTCAAGAGACCCAAAGTGGGACATTTCTTACTGAAACATGATTTTTCACAGGACAGTATCTAACCTCGACCAATGCAACAGACTTGTTTTCTCTATATAATCAGAATTAAGAGTAAGTATTGTAGTTTCTTAGTTGCCTCTATTGCTTCTTATTTTAAGGTGTTTTAGTTAAGGTATTACAGTTTTCTGCAACATTTAGTTGAAAGTTAGAAAATGTTTTTTCTTCTATAAAGTCAGGACATGTAGTATTTTTCATGTTTTTTTGCAGGACACAGCTGCCCAAATCAGGACTGTCCTGCGAAAATCAGGACAGGTGGAGACCCCAATTTGGAGCCCAGAGGGGAGAAAATAGATCGCACAAAAAATTAAAACCACCACCCTCTCTACCATGAATGGCTCTCTCTCAAACTAGAACCGTCGTGTTTCTTCAGTATTTTCAAACCAGGTCGCTCCTCACCCACTCAACGCCAATGCTGCCATGTCAACACTGGTGTCATGACATAGCAGCCATGACAACACCCATGGCAATAGCACTCCTCAAGATATGGAGGAGCATTCCTTGGGGAACTTAGGAACATTTACATTTTAAGAACAGCACATACTTATTTAAAAAACAAACGAACAAAACAACAACAAATAAAAAGGAAAAAAAAAACAAGGTCCCTATTGCACAAATCGGTATACGTGATGGCTGGCCACAGAATACCTAATTTATCTGAACTCACCAAGAGTGACTTCAGGAACCATCAATACTGACTCAGCTATGCTACGCCACTCGTGAGGTTACCCAAGATCACTCTTGGCTCGTTCAGATAAATCAGGTATTAGTGACTGCCCATCATGCAACCCCTATATAAACAAATGGTTAATTAAAACTTAAATTAGCAGAATATCTGCAAATTAATTACAAGGCAAGGCAATTTTATTTAGAGGGCGCCCATTCCCTGAGGCCCAGGGCACCTAACAAACATAAAAAAACAAAACAAGGCAAAGTCCCATTAAATGGGAGGGATTCCTAGTAATAATTAGTCTTTTTTTTTTCTCCTGTATTAAAGGGGGTCAAAAAAACAGAAAAATCAAACAATTCAGTAGAACAGGTGCAATTGTTGATTTCATAAATATGCCTAGTTTTACATTTTAAGGTGATCACTGAGCTAAGAAAAAGCAAGCAACATTCAGTTTAAATTTATCCATACAGTAAACAGATATATATATCCTTACATTCATCATAACAGTGTTAAGTGAACTTATTTATTGCAATTATAGCTCTAATCTTCACAGTTTATCTGTGTATCATATTTCTTCCTTTGATGCATTTTATTAAGACTAAACACCGAAATCTTAAGTATAGAAGTTGCCAGTCTTAACTCTATTACTCAGTTAATAAAAAAGAACAAATTTAGACAAATATTCTCAAAAAAAATGTTTGGAGTAGGTTCACTTGAGTTTGCATAAATTCAAATGGTGTAGAACAAAAGGGAACATTCTGACACACTTTGGCCATCACAATGTAATGAAAAAACAGGTTACTCACCTGAAACAGTAGTTCTTGGCGTGGTATACGTGGTTCATCCACACTTCTGGCAGTGTCCTTTCCCCTTTAAGGCTTGCTGGAACAGCTTCAAGCTGGCTCCTCCTACCCACCCGGGTGGTAACTCCTCAGCAATGCCCTGTGACGTCAGATCTTGTCTGCTGGAAGCCAGACCAGTGTGCCTCTTGCCAGGGGAGGTCGGGTGGGTCAGTGTGGATGAACATCATATACCACTCCTAGAAAGTACAGTTGCATACTTACCATAATGGTAGATCTTCGAGGGCTATCTCTTGTAGCAGGTAATACACTTGGGTCATCGCCAGAGGGCACTGTGGCACACAGTAGCTCTCTTCTAGCAGTCTTTTGCCAGGGGCCACCCACACATGACATCATCACTTTGTTCCTCTATAAGAATGGGTGGTCCCTGGTATCCTCAGTTCCCTGCCAGATTCAGCTCACTAAGCAGGACCGAAGGAGATCTGAGGTACCATATGGATCCCTTCCCATATATGTTTGGATTAGAGGTTGTTCTCTTAGAGAAGGAGGGGGATGGAGGGAGGGACTGTATCTGCTGCAAGAGATACCCCTCGAAGATTTACTGTTATGGCAAGTACGCAACTGCACTATCTTCCACGGGGATAATCTCTTGCAGCAGGTAATACACTAGGGATGAATCCCAAGCAGTAAACCCAGGAAGGGCAGAAGTTATGACAAAAGGCCTTGTAGGACAGCTCGGCCAAAGGTCATCCTATGGCGTGAAGCAATATCTAAATTGTAATGCTTCGTGAAGGTATGTATTGTGGACCACATGCTGCATTGCAGATATCTGTGACAAAAGCCCCCTTGAAGCAGGCCACAGAGGTGGCCAATGCCATGGCTCTGGTAGAATGGGCTTGGACAGATCCTGGTAATGGCTTGTTATATTTCTTATAACAAAAAGTTATACAATGCACCAGGCAACTGTAAATGGTCTGTTTAGCGACCAGAAAACCTTCTATTGTTGAGGTGAAGGTAACAAAAAGCTGAGTTGTTTGTTTTTTTTTTTTTAACAGATTTGGTACGATTGGTACAGTATCTCAATATACCATATACATCTAAAGTGTGTAAGAGGTATTCACCCCAATTAGAATGCTTGGGTAGTACACCAGTAATTCAATGGTCTGATTTAAGGTGTGTTCTGAGACCACCTTAGGCAAAAAGGAAGGACTGGTTCGGAGAACCACTCTGTCTTTGTGAAAGATTAGGTAAAGCTCTTTGCACATCAAGGCATGAAGCTCAGAAATACGTCGAGCAGGGGTGATGGCCACCAAAAATACTGCTTCCAAATAAGGAAGTGGAGGTCACAGGTGGGCGCTGTTTCGAAAGGCTCAAGGGTAATTTTTTCCAAAAGGAAATTCAGATCCCATGGAAGGGTGGGCCATCTAATGGAAGGTTTGATATGTAACATGCCTCTTAGAAACATGTTGGCAAGATGTTGTTGATACAGTAGTCTACCTTCCAAGGTCTCATGGAAGGCTGAGATAGAGGCCAAATTAACTTTAATAGGGGAGTAGCTCAAACCTGTCCTGGCAAGCGAGGCCAAGTGGTCCAACACTTCAGTCAGTGGACAGGAAAAAGGGTCCAATGACCATGAAGCGGCCCATATGGAGAAGCGTTTCCACTTGGCATTATACGTTTCCCTGGTAGATGGTTTACATGAAGCCAATAAAATATTGGCCACAGGTGAGGAGATTGAAGACAGGCTATGAAAGCACCCTCAGGAGTCAAGCGTGAAGGTATAATGATTTCAAGTTGGGATGAAGAAGGGTCCCTTGATCTTGAATCAACAGATCCAACTGGATCGGCAACGGAATGGGGTCTGCTACTTAGAACTGTTGAAGCAAGAGAAACCACACCTGCTGGGGCCACAGAGGGGCTATGAGGATCATGGTGGCAGGTTTGAGTTGTAGTTTCAATAGAGTCCGTTGCAGGAGAGGGATGGGGGAAGCATATAAGAAGAGTCCTGTCCACGGTTGGGACTGGGCATCTGTAGACTGTCCCTTTCTGTTCAGGATAATGGAATAGTATTTGGGGAGTCAGTGATTGTGGGGGGCGGCAAAGAGGTCAAGGTGCGGGGTCCCCCCCAATCAAAAAACTATCTGAAGAACTTCATGATGAAGTGTCCACTCGTGTGTGGAGGACTGGCGAATGAGAAAGTCGTCCAGGGTATTGTGATGTCCCAGTAGATGGACGGCTATCAATGATAGGTGTTGAAGTATGGCTTCCTGCCAAACTGCCATTGTCTCTCTGCAGAGACTGCGGGACATGGTACCTCCTTGCTTGTTCAGGTGATACACCACTGAAGCGTTGTCTGATTGGATCAGTAGAGGCCACGGAGACAGGTGAGGACAAAAAGCCTTAAGGGCGAGGCAGACTGCTCTCATTTCCAGCAGATTTATATGGGGAAAAATTAGGCCACCTGCCCTGTGTCCTGTAGGGACCAAGTTGTGCCCCCCCCCCCAGCCGTTGAGGGAAGTGTCAGTGTCTGCTGGGGAGGGGGATCGGAAAAGCATGCCTTGAGATAGGTTGACATGCTGGGTCCACCAATGCAGGGCCGAGCGGAGAGTAGGAGAAAATGGAAATTATGTACCTACTGTAATTCTTGATCTTCTAGGACGAAGTCTCCACCACTCATTCACACTGATGGGAGTACGCCGGAGGTGCTAGGACCCAGCGGGAGCAAACTTTTTCAGGAGGGCCGGCATCGAGATGGAGCCGCGAGGCAGCGGCACCACGAGCCAGGCGCGTGTGGTATAAACTATCTCGGCATCGACCCTCCAACCGCCACAGTACCTTTCTTTCCGAGGAGGTGCAGCGTAACTAACCTAGAGAGGACTACCCTAAAAAACGGACATAAGTTAGTCCGAATGACCCGTTTAAGAAGGGTCAACAACAAAGTCTTCAGAGCCCAGCCATTGAGGGAGTGAAGACCAGAAACAGAGAAGTGAGCTCGGAGGATGGTGGGTGGGTGTGTGAATGAGTGGTGGAGACTTCATCCAAGAAGATCAAGAATTACGGTAGGTACGTCATTTGCATATCTTCCTGGACATAAAGTCTCCACCACTCATTCACACTGATGGGAGAGTACAGAGCTAAATAATCCCCCGAGACGGGCGGCAGGAGAGAAAGAAGCTCACTTTTTTAGGACAGAAGTCCGTTAAGAATAGTCCTGCCAAATGACTTATGTCATCTGGCACTGACATCCAAGGCATAGTGCTTAACAAACATATGCAAGGAGCTTCTAGGTAGCTGCATTGCAAATATCTGCAATGGGGACATAACGGATTTCCGACAAAGATGCCACGACTGCTCTGGTAGAGTGAGCGTACACTCTGCCTTTCAGCTTGACCTGTACCATAGAATAACAATGGCGAAGGCATGCCACCAGCCACGCTGAAATGCACCTGATAGCAACAGGCTGACCCAGCCGGGGTAGTGCTGAAGGAAACAAACAGTTGTTGAGCCTTGCCAATTTCCTTTATTCTATCGCGATAGAACTGCAATGCTCTTTTTACATCCAGGGAATGAAGGGTACACTCCCCTTCATTTTGGAAGTTTGCAAAGTAGGTAGGAAGGACTAAAGGTTGATTCAGATGGAATTCTGAGACAACCATAGGCAGAAACTTAGGATGAGTCCAAAGAAATACTTTGTCTTTGTGAAATACAGTATACGTGGGTGTCTGCACCAAGGCGTGCATTTCAGAAACCCTACGAGCAGAAGTAATGGCCACCAGGAAGGCCGTTTTCCAAGTGAGGAATTCAACTCGCAAGTAGCTAGAGGCTCGATAGGTTTACGAGTGAGCATGTCTAGTACAAGGTTAATATCCCAGGCTGCAACTGGACATCTAATAGGAGGTCTAGTATGCAGAATCCCTTTAAGAAACCTCTTAACTATGGGCAACTGAGCCAGCGACATGGAGAGTGATATGATATGAGAGCTCATGATATGCCGAAATGGCACAAAGATGAACTTTGACTGTGGAGTATTGCAGACCTGTGTTTGAGAGGTCTAAGAGATACTCCCAAGACTTTATCTGGTGGGCAGGAAGAAGGATTCCAAGAGAATTTTGCACACCAGATAGAGAAATGCTTCCATTTAGCTGTGTAGGTTTTTCTGGTGGTCGGCTTATGTGCAGCCAAAAGAATATCTGAAACTGTATGAGAAACATTAAACCTATTCAACTCTGTCTCCTCAGGAGCCAAGCGTGAAGGTGAACTGACCTCAGGTTGGGATGGATCACAGGGCCCTGGGTCAGAAGGTTTGTCTGAAGGGAAAGCGGTTTCGGGGAGGTTTCCGATAGTCTGTTGATTAGAGGAAACCAGATCTGACAAGGCCAAAACGGGGCAATGAGAATCATTCTGCAACCCCCCCCCCACCGTCTTCAGTTTGAGCAGTACCCTCTGAATTAGGAGAAGAGGAGAAAATGTGTATAGGAAGCGTTTTGTCCACTGCAGACTGAATTCATCCTGGCAAAAAATGCCAGGTTCTGGATTTCTGGAGCAGAAGAGAGACAGTTTTGAGTTGAGTGGGGACGCAAAAAGGTCCAGGTCTGGAGTTCCCAACTCTCTGAAGAGTGACTGAACGACGGTTAAGTTGAAAGACCACTCGTGAGGATCCACCTCCATTCTGCTTAGACAGTCTGCCAGCTCATTTTGTACTCCTGGCAGGTAAACTGCCTGAATCAGAGCCTTGTGCTCCAGGCACCATTCCCACACTCTCACTGCTTCCCTGCATAATGGGTAAGAGTATGAACCGCCCTGTTTGTTGATGTAGTACATCACTGCCTTGTTATCCGTTTGAAGGAGAATGTTTGTGTGACAAGAGTATGTCCTTCAAAGCTCGGACTGCATAAAGGACAGCTCTCATTTCCACGATGTTTATGTGAAGTTGAGACTCGCCCTGAGTCCACGTACCCTGGGTGTGGAGATCCCGGCAGTGAGCTCCCCAACCCATCAGGGACATATCCGTGGTAATGGAGATCTGATGATCCAGAGGGGGTGAAAGGATATCCTTCCAGAAGGTTGTCCTTTTGAGACCACCAGGTGAGTGACCTCTTCAGAGGTTCCGTCAACTTGATGAGAAAGGACTGAGGGTGAGTACTGAGCATCCACTGAGAGGTTCTCATGTGAAGATGAGCCAAAGGTACAGTGAACACCAAGGATGCCATGAGGCCCAGCATCTGTTGCATCGAGAAGCTCGTACCGAGCTGTGTTCTCTGATGAATCAGGCCACCTGTAAGATATCGTTCCTTCTGTCTTCCGGAAGAAAACTTTCGCACAGGAAGTGTCCAGAAAGGTTCCTATGAAGAGGAGCTTCTGGGAGGGCTGCAACTGTGACTTTCTGAGGTTCAGTAGGACTCCCATGGATGTGAGGAAGTCTGAAGCCATGGCCACGGCCTCCAGAGTCTCTTGCCTGGAGGGGCTTGCTAGAAACCAGTCGTCCAGATACGGGAATACTTGGATTCCGATTTTCCTTAGATGCGCTGTGAGAACTGCACAGCACTTTGTAAAAACTTGAGGCGCCGAGGATAGCCCAAAGGGCAGGACTCTGAATTGATAGTGTTGACCCAGTGCCACGAACCTTAGGTATTTGTGGTGATTTGGGTGTATGGGAATGTGGTGTTAGCATCCTGCATGTCCAGGGAGGCAAGCCAATTGTATTGATGGATCAAGGGCAGCAGGGTACCGAATGATATCATCTTAAACTTTTCCTTGTGCAGAAATTTGTTTAACTTTCTGAGATCCAGAATAGGGCGCATGCTGCCAGTTTTCTTTGGGACCAGAAAGTAATGGGAGTAGAAACCTGTATTTCGTTGATCCAGTGGAACTACTTCTACTGCCCTGTTGTTCAGAAGGCCTTGTACCTTGGAAGCAAGAAGGTCTGACTGTGCTGCAGACAGCCTGGGCTGTCGCTTGGGAGGATGATCCAGAGGGGATTCCGATAGACTGAGAGAGTACCCCTCGCGGATTATCCTGAGGACCCATTTATCTGATGTTATAGATTTCCACTGGTCGTAGAACTGAGTCAGACATCCTCCCACTGTTGAGAAAGAGTCCCCCTCGGGTAGCTGAGGTGGGACCTTGGCCTGAAACTCAGAAGGTGGCACTGGGCGCTTTTGGGCCTTGTGCCTTTTGCTGCATTTTCTTTTGTGGCTGAGGGGTCTGGTTTCTGTTAAAACCTCCTCTGCCTTTGCCACGAAAGGACTGACGGTTGTGAAACTGATGCTTGTTCCCACTTCCTCAAGAGGGAGAGGGCGGCGGTCTGGCTGTCTTAATGGCAGACCTAGTCTTCTGTGTGGCCTCTAGTGCTTGTTCCACCTGAGGCCCAAACAGATACATACTGTCGAAAGATAAGGCCATGACTTTCTGTTGGGCATCATTCGTGAAGCCCGAAGTACACAGCCAAGAGTGGTGATGGGTGCAAATGCCAGCCACCACCGCCCGGGAAGCAGTATCGAGAAGCGTCCATTGCAGCTTTAATTTGTTGGTTATTGGACTCGATACCCCTAGTTATGGTCTGTAGTAGCTCTGAGTTGACCTCCGACTCGGTCAGAGCTTCTACCATTGCTTTGAGTGAATGCCAACGAACATACTTATATTGTGAAAAATAGCCCTGGTAGCTGGCAATGCGCATGCCCTGGGATGAGGCAGAAAAGACTCTCTTACCCAAGATGTCTGTCTTGCGAGATTCTTTGTTTATAGGACAGGCTGTAGATTCCTGAGGGAGGACAGTTTTATCATTCTCTGCCAGGTACACAATGGAATCAGCAAAGGCTTGTGAGGCCAATATGGGGCGATCCTTGGGATGGGCATATTTCCTGTCTATGGACTTGGCCACAGCAGGAATAAGCACCAGACTCTTCCACACCATCTGGGAAAGAGTCTCGAAAGAGGGCTGTACTGGAGGGGTTAAATCCACAGGGATTTCTGGAAAATGTAGATATTGGAGACGCAAAAGGTTTCCAGGATCTATTTCTGTGAACTGGAGAGAAAGAGTAGAATTTAAATTCATGGGCAGAGACTTAAAGGAAAAGTCTTCAACAACAGGCTCTGCAGGAGGACTGATCCCAGCCTCCAGGGCAGAATCGGCATCAACATCATCACCCAGCCGAAGATCCAGATCAGGCTCAAAATTATCTCCTGACAGTCCTGAGGGGGGGACTGTATAGACAGGAACGGGATGAAAACCAGGAGGAAGAAGAGAAGAAGAAGAAAGAATCTGAGTTGAAAACCTCTGAAAACTAGACGGCACCGTACACATCCCCAGTACCGCTGAAGAGAACGGTGCAGAGAACAGAGAGGGTGCCGACATGAAAAGCGGCATTGCACATGGTACTGATAGGGAGCGAGACACCTGCATATGGGTGCCGAGCCCAGGCGCCGAGGAGGTGCTGAGAGAGTATGCAGCACCGCAGATGGTGCCGACACCACCTGCAGTTTCACAAAGGACCTCGGCGCCGGAGAAGCCGGCACCACAGTTGACGGCACCATCGAAGAAGCCTGAGAATTGGGGTCTGAAGTTAAAGGATGAAAAATGGCAGGAGATAAAGGCAACGGAGTGGACCCCTGTGCCGCAGCCATGTGAGGGGGATAGACACCTGAGCACGGAGTCGACGGCACCAAAGAAGGCACCGTGCGACTAGGAAGTCCTAACTGCCCTGCCTGCTGTTCCGAAACTGACAGGCCTGAAGGCCCTGGTGACGGACTGGCCGGTTCAAGCAGTCGGGACAACCTCCAAGCCCACTGCTCCATAAGAGCAGCCCAATGGTGAAACTGCTCATCGGAAGCCCCTCCAATAGATGGAGAGGAGCTCCGGTCTCGAAGAGGCCGGCTACCAGAGACAGAAACCGGCGACTCCGAAAGCAGCAGAAACTGGCTCCTGGCCTTAGCAACCGACTGTCTACATGCAGACGTACCAGAGGGCAACCTCGAGTGATGCCGTTTCTTCTTCAACCGGTGGGTTGAGGAAGAACTCGAGGTCGAATGGTGCCATGAATGGGACTGTTTCTTTTTATGCTTTCAAGGAGACTGCCCATCTTCCTCGAAAGCACTGGACCGTTCGTTGTCAGACCCCCCTCTCCGGAGAGGGCGGTGGACCCGACCCGGCCCAGCTAACTGAACAGCTTTCATAAGAAGTCTCCCTACCGTCACCTGCCCCACTCATGGTAGACTCCGTCAGTGGAGGGCTGAAGACTTCTCTCTTGTACAAGTAAGAAATTTATTAAATATAATCAGTACGTATCGTGATAAAATGCAAAATAATAAAACTGAAAACTAAGCTGCTAGTTTGAAGTTTGACTCCCAGAGGGCGAGTGACATCACTGAAGTGCACTCGACGGCGGGAAAAAAGGAACTGAGGCAGTTGGAGGGTCGACGCCGAGAGAGTCTATGCCGCACGTGCCTGTCTCGCTATGCCGCTTCCTCTCAGCTCCATCTTGGTGCCGGCCCTCCTGAAAAAGTTTGCTCCCACTGGGTCCTAGTGCCACCGGAATACTCCCATCAGTGGTAATGAGAGGTGGAGACTTTATGTCCAGGAAGATCCCTGATTTTGTCTTCGAAATTCCCAGTCTTCTGCCGCCACGGATTCTGAACAGTCCATTGGACTGGTCTCATATGTAGGTGGGCAAAAACCACCATGGGGATGGCAGCGGTCATGTGCCCAAGAAGGCATAAGGGACATCTGGCTGTGATAAACTGTTGCGTTTGTATCTGGGAAGCCAGAAACAGAAGTTTGTCTTGCCTGTTGGCAGAGAGGTATAAGCCCTGGCGGAGGAAGTGTCTAGAACGGCTCCTATATATTGGAGTGATTGGGTACGGGTTGGATTGGATTTGGGCCAGCTGACTGTAATATCCAAGGACTGGAACAGGGTAAGGGTCGCCTGAAGGGATGAAAGCAGAGCGGTTTCGGAGTCTGCTTTTATAAGCCAATCGTCCAGGTACAGGAAGACAAAATGTCCGTCCCACCTCAGGGCCACTGAGACAACAGCTAGGCACTTGGTAAAGACTATTGGGGCTGATGAGAGACTAAACGGGAGTGCCCAAAGTTGGTAATGTTGTCCTAGCAGGTAAAAGCGAAGGAGCCAGTAGTAGGCGGGGTGGATGCGGATAGGTAGGCATCTTTCATGTCTATTGCGCACAGCCAATCCCCTTGTTTTAACACTGGCATGATAGATGTTAAGGTGACCATCTGGAACCTTTTGTACTGAATGTGAAGATTCAGTTGTCTGAGGTCTAGTATAGGTCTGAGATCCCCAGTGCATTTTGGTACCTGAAAGAAATAGGAGTAAAATCCCTGATGGTACTTCAACTGAGGGACCGTATAGATGGCATTTTTGTGAAGAAGTGCCTGAAGTTCCTCCTGGAGAATAGGAATATGGTTGGGTGGGTAATGAGGGGGAGGTGCTGAGATGAGTGCCAGCATGTGCCCCGTCTGTATGATCTGAAGTACCCACTCGTCTGATGTAATCTGCCTGGCATCTAAGTGGAGGGCAAAGTGACTGCCCATGACTTCCAAGGCTTGGTGGAGGAAGCCTGGGCAAAGCCTCAGTTGGTCACTGGGAAGAGGGCTGACCGGCTCCACCGGGGGGGAGTGGGAGCGGAAGCCCTTGGAGGTAGAAGTGGCGGTCCTGGAAGAAGGCTGGGAGCGACCACAGACTCCACCTCTGTAGGTACCTCTGTGCTTACTGCCTCTTTTCAATTGAAAAGAAGACTGAGAGCAGTATTGGTAAGATGGCTGTGAGGTATGATAAATGCCATGTACCGTATGCAAGGTCTATCCTGAAGCCTGGAGATCATCCAGAAGCATTTGGGAATCTGCACCAAACAGTTTAGATCCATTAAAAGGAGCATTTACCATTTTATGTTGTATATCAGGTGTGATAATCCGATACTCGGAGCCAAGCATGGTGTCTGAGGGTAACCCCCGTGGCTGTTGTACAGGCCGAAGTATCCACTGCATCACAGCCCAATCAGAGCAGAAGTCAAGATACGGAAATGACAGTGGAAACTGTAGCCAATAATTAGTCCTTCTCCTGGGATGGAGGGAGTCTACTGACTAGTTCTATAGCAGAGGACCAGAGGGTGCATTGGTATTTAACCATGTGTCCCATATAATTTAGAATTCTAAGATTCATAGTCCCTGCCTGGAATACCTTCTTCCTGAGGTAGTCAAGTCAGAGGGACCCCTTATCAGGAGGTAATGAGCTCATGTGCTTTGGTCGTTTAGTACAATCATGATCCGCGGTAATCACTACCAAGTCAGCCTCGGAACTAGTGGAAAGAAAGGGATGGTCAAGAGGAGCCTGGTAAAGGCGATCAGCCATCCTAGGAATGGCTGGGATCACTGAGGGGTGGTCCCAAGCCGCCAAAACAGCGTTTTGGTAGGTTTGTATAAGTGGGGGTACCTCTACCACAGGCTCTTCGGGCAGTTTGAGATAGTCTGCCATGTCCTTTCTTTGTTTATCATGCTCGGTGGTTGAAAGCCCCATGATTTTTTTAATTTGAACCATCTCTTGAAAAGATGGGTCATCAGGAGGAGAGGCAGCCGCCCGGTGGGAGGCATCCCCACGTGTAGAGGAGATAGTAGAAAGAGGGGACAGTGAATGGGAGCCCAGGTCCTGTAGTTCAGTCTCCTCCAGATCTCCAGGAAAGTCATCCAGAAATTCTGCCTCATATGAAAAGTACTCTTCCTCATATGAAGGAGATGATCAGGTTGGTGAGCGTCCCCCGTCTCCCTGGAAGCATTCTGGCAGAGGGGTAAGAGAATGGGAAGGGCAACTCGCCTCCCTGGGAGTGGGCGACTGAGAGTGCCTCATTACTTGTAGGACCTGTTGTACCACTGAGGCTACGTCCAAGGAGGGAGGAGTAGGGGAAGGAGACGGTTTCTGAGAAACCAGAGGGATTGTTGAGGAAATAGGACATGAGGTATAAACAGGCCTAGCCCCTGGGTGGTAAAGCCCAGGGTTCTGCTCTCTGTCCATCTGGCCCCTATGGGAGAAAGCCTGTGAAGGTGAAGGAGCAGCAGAAACTGCAAGCTTAGTAGTTCTGCCCATAGAGGAATGGCCCGTCGTCATCGACGAGGTAGCAAGGGAAGAGGCTCTGGAATGCTTAAAGGGAGACGTCGTCGACGGAATATCAAGGGAACCACCATAGGGTTCCACAGAGACAGCTGAAAGGGCACTGGAAAGTGCAGTAGACGAGAGGGTGTAAATCCCTGTCAACGAGGAAGCAGCTCTGGAGGGCATCATCGATGATACAGCACCGGTAATGGTGGCTGTCGACGAACGTTTGCCCAATGAAGACGAGGATGATTTATCCTTCTCTTATTTATGCTTCTTGTGTGAAGCAGTAGTAGGAGGCTCCTTGGAACAGGCCCCCTTCTCTAAGACAGACACTTTCTGCTCCATAAGGTGTGCTTCGATCTCCTGAAGCCATCGTCGACAGGTTGCTTGGTTGAATTCCTGACAATAGAAGCAGGAGATGGTGTAGTGTGTGGGACCCAGACACCGAACACAAATGGTATGGTGGTCGTAACGGTAGATCTTCGTACCGCAACGACATGAGCGACAAAGCGCTGTTTTGCTTGTAGATAACTTTGGACATTTTCATCAATGACTGCTGCTCTCTGCACTAGCTGCTGCGTGCGAGTTGTAGACGGTGGGAAAATGAACTGAGGATACCAGGGATCACCCACTCTTGTACAGGAGCACAGTAATGATGTCATGTGTGGGCGGCCCCTGGATGGCTGTAAGAGAGCTGCTGCGCACCAGAGCGCCCTCTGGTGATGACTCAGGTGTACTGCCTGCTGCAAGAGATTATCCACGTGGAAGATCTACTGTTACAGATGAGTAACCTGTTTTTCTAGGGAGATGAATATGATGTTCAATCTACACTTCTGGCAGACTCCTAGCAGTTCTCCGGTAGGAGGGAGGCAAGGTGCACACCCCCTACTTACGGAACAGAGACTGGAGAACTGAGGCCCCAAAACCAGCATCCTGGAGTGACTCAAGGTCAATATGGTAGTGGGAAATGAAGGTGTGTGCTGACTTCCAGGTAGCAGCCCTGCAGATTTCCGGATAGGGACATCCCTGGAAGCAATCACCAAGGCAACGGTATGGTGGGTGGAATGAGCCCTAAGCCCTACAGGAGGCTCCCTACTCACCAGACTATAGCAGAGGTCAATGCAGGATACAATCCACCTGCCAATCGTCGACTTAGCTGCCAGTCTGCCAGGTGCAGCTTCAGCGTAGGTGACAAATAGCTGGCGAAGTGGGAAGTGGTTAACTTCACTTCCCCGAACTTCAGCCATGCGCTCCTTATACCTGACCAGCACTCATGGCAGCTCCAAAGTATGGAGCCTGTGCTCGGCCTCTGACGTGTCGTTGGAGAAGTACACCAGTAGATTAATCACCTGGTTAAGGTGAAAATCTGACACAACCTTTGGGAGGAACTTTGGGTTGGGGCAAAGGACAACCTTGTCCATGTGAAAGATCAGGTAAGGAGACTCCACCGAGAGTGCCTGAAGCTCACTGATCCTTCTAGCTGACATGATAGCCACGAGGAAGGTGGTCCTCTGAAACAGGTGGGCCATCTCATACCTGTGCATTGGTTCGCATGGCTTGCCCATGAGCTTTGCAAACACCAGCAACAAATCCCAAGGTGGTGGTGGTTCACGCACTGGAGGGGAAATGTGGTCAAGGCCTTTAAAAAAGCGCTAGACCACCTTCTCCTGTGCTGACTACTAACCGGCCCGTGCCCGGTAGGCAGAGATGGCTGCCAGATGCACCTTGAGGGTTGTCAACCGAAGGCCCAACTGAGAGAGGGACCAAAGGTAGATGAGAATGCTAGGCACCAGATAAGTTAAGGGGTCCAACCCCTTACCCTGGCACCAAATGGAGAAGCTCTTCCATTTGAAGGCATAGAATTTTTGGTTCAACTCCTGAGAAGCCTCAACTATGTTGAGGATCTCTTCAGAGAGACCCAAAGCCTGGAGCTCTAGCTGCTCAGGAAACAGGCTGTCAAGTGCAGGGAGTGAAGGTCAGGGTGGAGTACCTTCCCCTGACTGGCTTGAGCAAGGTCGTGAGGAGACGCTTCATGAGCCTGCTGCTGAGAAGATCGGGGTACCAGAACTGGTGTGGCCAGTCCGGAACCACCAGGATCACCTGTGCCTTGCCCCTCCTAGCCTTGAGCAACACCTTATGGATCAAGGGAAATGGAGGGAAGGCACAGAGGAAGGCCCGGGGTCCAGGGCCTCGAGAAAGCATCCCCCTGCAGTGTTCCCTGCTGGGGGAGGCAGCACAGTACAGCCTCGACTTTGCATTCTCCCTGCAGGCAAACAGGTCCATCAGAGCAGGGGTGCAGCCAGGCATTTCAGATTTGTACACCAACCTGCCACACTGCTACCCTCTCCCCACTACCCACTGTTGTTCATGCCTGCCTCCATGACTCGAGTCCGAGGTTCCTGGCTCCAATCAAATGATTCCCACACTAGACCTGCTGTCTGTCTGCACTGCTAGTGTGGTGCTCACTGCCTGCAGGTAAATGCCACTGACTGCATCATGAGTCCAAGACCATGGCAGAAATTTCTTCTCTCTTCCCTGCAGTTAGGCAGATTTGCTCCACTTGCCACTCCACATGAAGTCTTCATTCTTTTAGCTGGCTCTAAGTCTGTTCCTCCGCCTGCTGCTCCTCAGTTCTTCTACTGCTTCTCTCACTCCCAGTACAACTGAACTAACAGTATGCCTTCTAACTTTACTGGGGCATTTAAACTTACTGCCCCAGACTTCCCACACACACCCTACCAGAAGCCACAGCCAAGCACTATGCAGGTGGACCATGCGGACCTAATTAAGACCTTCAGCTTCAATGTCCATGGTCCAGTCTGCCACCGCCCAAAACAAAGCTGAAAGAGAAAAGAAAAAGCCTGCGAAGCCAAGCAAAGGAATTTAAATGCGATGGACTAGAGAGGGCAGAGCAATGCTGGCCAGCTTGTTTGCTACCCCTTGCTACTAAACTTGGTACGCCATGGCTTACTTGGAGTATCAGTAGCTATGCCCTTGCACCAGAAGGGTGTCCCACTGGGACAACAGGCTGTGCACTATCTCTGGATGGATAGATCACTTGTGAGATGCCTCAATCACATGGCTGAGAGCATCTGCCAGCTAACTAGCGACACCAGCCACATGGATGGCAAGGAGCTGCACAAGGGTCCAAAAACGGAGAGCTTCCCCTGCACAGAGGAAGGGAGTGCATCCCACCTTGCTTGTTGAGGTAGTATATGGTAGTGGTGTTGTCTGTCTGGACCTGAATGATCTGACCCCGAATATGTGGAGCAAAAGCAGTCCGCACCAGCTGAACTGCCTGGAGCCCCAGCAATCTGATGTGGCATCGGGAACCCTCGAGAGTCCAGATCCTGTGGACTCTGTTCCCCCCAGGTGTGCATTACAGTCCATGAGAGGCGCATCAGTCATCAGGATGACCGCTGGCTCTGGGCAGACAAACAGCATACCTTCCTGCAGATGTTCCAGGACTAACACCAATGGAAGGCGTTCCACATCAGCTGGGTCACAGTGACCGGCTGGTTGAAGTGGCCCTTGCGCTGAGACCACTTGTGGGCCAGCTCCCATTACATAGCACATTCTCCAGCGGGCCAAATGGACCACATTAGTGCAGGCTGCCACGTATCACAGTAGACACAGGAAGTCCCAAGTAGGGCACAATTGCCTAACCCGAAATGATCGGGCAAAGGAGGTGAGAGCCTCCTCCCTGTCCTCCAGGAGTCAAGCCCTGACTCTGCAAGAGTCGAGCTCCATCCCGATGAAGTTGATCACCTGCGAGGGCAGGAGTTCCAACTTGGCCTCACTGACCAGGAAGCCAAGAGAGATACAGGTCTGGAGGGCGAGATCCCTGAAAAGCGCCACCTCCTGCCTGGAGGGACCCGCAATCAGTTAGTCATCCAGGTAGGGGTAAACCCAGACTCCTCGACGCCTCGGGTAGACTGCTACCACTGCCATGCCTTTGTTGAAAACCCTGGGGGCCAAAGACAGGCTGAATGGCATGGCCTGGAACTCATAGCAGATCCCCTCTGCCCGAAACTGGAGGAACCAGCAGTGGGATGGACAGATTGGGACATGAAAAAAATGCGTCCTGAAGATTCAGAGAGCAAAACCACATGTTTTGCTTGAGAGATGGTATGGTCTGAGACAGAGTTACCATCCTAAAGGTGTGTGACCTGAGAAACTTGTTCAGGTCATGCAGATCTAAGATGGGGCACCAGCCTCCCATCCGTTCTGGCACCAGGAAGCACCTGAAGACAAAGCCTGGGTGTTCCGGAGCGTCCAAAACAGGAACCATGACCTCTTTGCAGAGGAGCTGGGCGATGTCATCCCGAAAGGTTGACAGGATGTCGACAGACACTATGCCCTCTCATGGGGTGCAGGCTCAGCAGGGTGGGTATGCATCAAATTCCAGAGGTAGACCCTGACCACTACCACAAGAACCCACCTGTCCGTGGTAACACCAGACCAGGCAGAAAGGAAGTGGCAGTGCTGGCCCCCCCACCGGAGGACCCTTGGGAGGCGTGACTGGCAAGAGGGAGGCACCCCATATCCCATCACTGGGCAGGCTTGGAGGCGGAGGAGGGACTGGCTGAGGAGCCACGGGGACCTCGGCCTCCTGGCTTATGGGCGACCATGGCCACAGACTTTGGTCGAGGTCGTCAGGCCTGTGCCTGCTGCCCAGCTTGGGGCTGGGAAGGTTTGACTTTAGGGGCAGAGAGGGTCTGAAAGGGCTTTTTCTTTTGCTGCTTTGAGCCTTTACAATCCCTCTAGGTGGATGTTACCGAGTCCAAGGTAGCACTGGACTTTTCGATGTGGGTGAGGTCCCCCTCAACTCCAGGCCCGATCAAGTTGGTACCCAGGAAGGGGACATCCACCAGCTTGTGCTGGGTATCTGCTGTGAAGGTCGAGATCCACAGCCAAGCCCTGCAGTGCACGGCCTCTGCGGCTGCCACTGACCAGGCACAAGAGTCACCAATGTCCATGGCTGTCTGGAGCTGTTGTTTGGCTACTGCATGGCCCTGTTCCTGGACCTGCTTGACAATAGTCTGTAGGTCCGCTGGGAGATGAGGAAGAACCCCATCAAGAGTGCCCAAAATAGCATGCGAGAAGTGGGCCACCAAAAGGGCCAAACTCTCCTGCCGAAGGCCAAGCAAGGAGGCAGCATAAACCTTCTTGGCTATATGGTTCAACTTCTTGGACTCCTTATTGGGTGGCTTGTCAACGTCCCCCACATTGCCCGAGCACCTGAACACGGAGTCAGTCACCAAACCATTAGCCGAGAGATGCTTTGTGAACCCCAAGAGGGAACTGATAGGGACTGCATACTTGCGGGCCATCCGGGCCGACGGCACAGGTCATGAGACCGGATGCTGCCATAGCTCCAATGCAGGACCAAGAATGGCCTCTGTAACCAGGAATGCTTTCCTGGAGGAATCACTCCAGTCCAGGATCTCGGTTAGCAGGTACCATTCATGCTTCTGAACAGGCTCCATCTGGAGACCCGTGGACTCCAAGATAAGATGGAGCAGGCCCATACAGGAGGTACAGCCTTCCTCTGCTGAGGGATCCCCCTGCTGACTCCATGTCTGCTGGATGAGAGTGCAAGGAGGATCCTCCAACCTGAGGAGTCATCAAAGGAGGAGGCCGACCGGCTGAACTCCCGCTGACCCTCCGAGGGCGGTCAGGGGTTATGGTGATAGACAGCCGATGGGGAATACCTGAGGCCGGGCAGGACTCCTTAGTCAAAGAACCGGTCTTCGGCTGTTTTAGAGGCAGCTCCACCCGAATCAACAGAGAGGCCTGGGGAGGCCGAGCCGGGACCTGACGGGTCAGCTCCTGCTGAGGTGGAGAAGGCATCGGCCTCTCTGACGAAAGCCAAGTGATGGCCGGGGTTGAAGCCGGAACAAGCTTCATCCCAATGAACACGAGCTACTGTCACATTAAGTCCTCAACTTGCACTGGAGCCTCTCCTTCCCCGAGGAGGACAAGGATGAAAAATAGCAGCTGTGCCACTTGCTCAAGTGTTGAGAGTATGAGCGTTGACATGGGCTGCTCGATTCAGGAGATCAAGAGCGGTGCCTCAATCGTCAGGGGCACTGGCGGCGGAACTTGGAGGGGGCCAGCAAGAGCTGGGGCACCTCCGGGTCTGGAAGCTTCTGAGGAACAGGCAGCAGATCAGCCTACTGATTCGTCCCTCCCTGAGTCAAAGGCAGGACCGGAGTCCTGGATAAGAAGGTATCAACCTTTTCAGGCAACAATGGGTCAACTGGCTCAAGAAAAATCTCAGCTGGAAGATCGATCTACATCTTGACCAACTGGCCCAATGAGGAGACTGTGGGCAGGCGGCCTGGGCTGAGGATTCGACGGAAGCATGGGAATTGGAGGCCTGTGAGCATTCCCAATCCCATGATCGATGGCAAGACCATTTCTTGGTCTCTTTTTTAAACTCTGATTTGTGCTTAGTGCCCACGGGATCCATGTGAAGGGCTTGGCACAAATTCCAGGATGCTCCTGTAAAGAAAGCACCCAAAGAGAGCAGCAAAAAGGCCAAAGCCGAGGAGGCTTGAGCTGTGGCCTGAGCCGTGGCCACCTCAAATGCCGCACATTGCTCGGAGGACCCCACAGCCATGGAGACCACCCAACAGGCATCCTTGGATTTCACAGGTGGATCCCAATCATCCGGACGACCCAGGAGCAGGAAAGCATGGCGATCTTCCAAGCGTGGGCCGGTTGGAAGTACAGCAAATACATGAGCTTGGGGATCGTGCTTGGGGCATGGGCAGTGAATGCCTGGCGTTCGGATCCGTCCGGAATATCTTCTGCCCACAAGCACATTTCCAGAACCCGTAGCAGATTTCGTATCGTCCATATCCACGGCAAGAAGAAAAACCTGAAGACAAACTTTATTTGAAAAATCTGAATATTTAGAGTAAAGGGCCTTCTCAGTGAGAGAGTGGTAAATGGAAATGACGTACTTACCGTAATTGTTGATCTTCTTGAACAGTCTCCGTCACTTATTCACACTACTGGGATAGTGCTAGGACTAAGCGAGACAAAATTTTTCAGAAGGGTCATTGCCGAGACAGGACCACGCATGCGTGGCACTGCGAGACTAGCTTGCGCCTGTGTAGGCTATCTCGGTGTTGACCCTCCAACCGCCTCAGTACCTTTTCGACCGAGGAGGTGCAGCATAACTAATGAAAATAACTTATCCTGAGTTTCTGGGCCTGAGAGGGCCCAGATGGCCCTTGCAAGAAAGGTCAAAGAACAATGTCTTCACAGCCTGAACCATAGGACCATGAAGACCAGGAAAGCAAATGAGTGAACCCAGGGGATGGTGGGTGGGCGTGTGAATAAGTGATGGAGACTGTCCAAGAAGATCAACAATTACGGTAAGTACGTAATTTCCATATCTTCCTGGACTAAGTCTCCATCACTTATTCACACTATTGGGAGAGTACCGAGCTAAAATCAACAACCTTGAGTAGGGTGGAAGAGATAGGGTTCACTCAGAAAGGACAGTCAAGGACTGTCCTGCTAATACAAAGAGCTGTCTTGGAAAGAGCATCTACAATATAGTGCTTATAAGATAAGCGCTTGAGTTGTAACTCACCACTTTGCAGACGACAGTAATGGACACAAAATGAAACTCTGCCAGGAAGCCGCAACCACTCTAGAAGAGCAGCGAGAACCCGGCCTCACAATTTGGTATAGGACCAAAATTAATGGTGTCAAAGACATGTACTAATCTAATGTAAAAGGACCTCAGGAACTGAAACAGCTAGAGGTAAAGTCTACTGGTTCATGGAAGACCGAAAAGCGTAGATGGAACTCCCACTACCAAGTATGGCTGACCTGCAAACAACAGGTCCAGGAGCACTTGAACCCCTTACTTGGTGAGCAAAAGAAGGTCCATGTGGGGTAGCCCATCAAGGAGAATGGTTTCCACTTAGTCACTGAAACCTTCCTAATGGAAGCCCAAGCACAACTCAGAAGCCTTTTGTGGTGGTCTAGCAGAACCAGATCCTACCCACTGCATATTCCAAAAAGGAATCATCCTGCCCCTGTGTGTATAACTGTAGTAGCAGTCTCTGAACTCAGGGAAGAAAAGAAAAAGTGTACAGGAGAAACATTCCAACAGAAAAATAACAGGGTCTGGATTTCTAAAGCAAATGGAGGCAGATGCGCGTCGAGGAGGGACACAGAAGAACCAAGTTAGGGCTAACCCACTTGTTGAAACTGACTGAATAGTGGCAGAAGTGACTCAATGTGGCGAAGCCTTGGAGAGGATAGCTTTGTGTGCGACTGGCATGGAACCAGTGCGCAGGAACCAAAGGTGTGAATATTTGAGAAGCCATCTCAGAAAAAGACCACTTGACCTATGGTCAAGAAAGGAGCATGTCGTCTGTTAAGATGAAGCAAGCAAGGAAGTAGGAACCTAAGTTCCAACTTGCTGAAGAGTCACTTCTGTTGCTGCGAGGCTCTGATCAAGAGAAGAAAGCCTGATAAAAAAGGAGGACCAACAGACTGGGCAGTTGCCTAGGTCTAGGAAATATCTCAGAATAAGAGAAATCTCTCTTGAAGAAAAGAGATGACCCAGACTTCCACTGGATCAGACTCCCCCTGGGGAAGAAGAAGTCAGGTACTCTTTACTGTAGTTTAGAGACGACTGCCTCAGGGGCTGAGGCGGAACCTGACCAGATCCAAATGTGCGGTATCGGGTAATTTCGGCAAGGTCCTGCGCTGTGATAATTGTAACTTTTTTTTTTTTTACCATTCGTCCGAGCCGGACAAGGTTTCAGGCTGCTATCTTGCAAGGACTGCCTGATACAAAAATGACAAAGATGTCATCCCTCTGAGGGACAGGAGGAGCCTAAGCATAAATAACTGAAATTGTGACCGGACTAATAATCACAGCTGAAGAGATGTTAACCACCTGTGCCGAAGAAGCCACCGAAGGGGCAGTATCAAAAGGGGGCTATATACCCCTATCAAAGGATTAGAAGAGTATGTGCGGCTCCCGACCATTGAACTAGAATGTTCCACAGAGTGTAACTGTCTTGATGACTGAAAGAGTCTAGACACAGAGATGTATGGTCCACGGATGCAGTCTGAGTACTATGGTGGACCCCATCACTGAGGAACTACTGAAAAGATCTTCCATCACAGACTCTGATGATAGAAAGGGCGTGCCCTTCAGTATATAAAATGAGTCATCTGCTGTATCACTGACCAGAAGGACAGGGACAGACTCATCTAGATGCACTTCTACCCCAGAAGGACCCCTAAGGGAGGTCCAGGTCAGAGCACCTAGAGACTCCACCATCAGGAAGGATGTCGAGGAGCTTGGCAGCACATAGGGAGCCGAGAAAGTGCTGCGCAGAATGAGAGATTCCGCTGGCAGAACAGTACAGAAGAGTTCCGTCAGTGGAAAACCGCTGGATGTCACAAGATCCCATGCAGACTGCCACTCACTAAGATGTGTGGAAAAATAATCCGCAGAACAGGACTTCATTCTGTAGAAAACATCTTGCCACAAGTTCCGTGGAAGAAGAGGTCTGCAGAAGGAAATCCGTCACTAGTTCTGCCGGACAGCACCAACTGGCACCCCTGCAGCACCAGCATCACTCGTGGCACAGGCGGGCACCAAGCAGTGCCTATGCCAACCTGGGTGACACCCAAGGGCACCCACAGCGGTACCTGCAGGTACCCCTGGCACCCATTGCAGCAATGGTACCCGAGGGCACCCCGACACCCATGGTACTCATGGCAGCAATGGCACCCGAGGGCACCCATGACACCTATGATACTCGTGGCACCCATGGTACAATGGCACCATGCCACCCATGGTAGCACCGGCACCAAGGGTACCCATGGCACCGATGGGTGTCCACGGCGCCACACGCGGGTGCCCCACACTGCCCGCAATACCTGTGGGTGCCTGGTGCAGCGGGGGCTCAACGCCACCCATTGGTGCCGAAGAGGCATTCACGGTGCCGCAAGACACCCGCAGTACAGCTCCCTTGGCACCGGCAACCAATGGCACCAACAACAGCACCCGCAGCACCACACAGAGCGACGGCGCCGACTCCTGATGCCGACCCAAACACCAACAGTACCGCCTACGGCACCAACGCCAAAATCGGCTGTCACTGCACCACCCATGGCATTGGGCATGGCACCAGGACACCACCGTGGGAATGCCAGTGGTGAATCCTGAGAAGGGGAGAAGGAAAAAGGTGGTGCCCGTGCCGGCCCCTGCATGGAAAGAGAGGGGGGGGGTAGGCACAAGGGGTCGACATGATGGCGAAGTCACCAAGAGGGCACCGTGCTCATCCTGATCCAATCGACCCGGCTCCGGTCCAGTGGCTTCGAGGCCCGGAGGCCCCGAAATCAGGAACAGTGGCCAGGAAAACTGGACAGAAGTTGAACCCCCTGCTCCACAGGAGTGGCCCAGAGGTGAAACTGCTCATCGGAGCTCCAACGAGGACAGAGATGGAGTCTGGAGTTGAAGAATGCAGCCATTAGGAGCGGGGCCAAGGGGAACCCACCAAAGTCGGTTCACGCCTGTCGCCCCTCCCGACTAACAATCCTCGTGCAGACATCCCAGAGGACAACCTCGAACGGCACCGATTCTTCTTCCCCCGACGAGGAGAAAGAGCTCGAAGTTAAGCGCAGCCGGATCCCTGGAACCACTAATTCGTACTCCAGTGGACTGCCCTCCCCCTGAGCACAGGACTGTCTGTAGTCGGACATCACCCCCCCATTTATCAAAGGGCAGTGGACTGGACACAGCCCCACTGCCATAACGACTTTCAAATTAAGTCTTCCTACCGTCACCACTACCGTCTAAGGACGAATCCGTTGATGGCAGGTGAGAATTTCTTTTTTTCTTATTCTTCATAATCTTCTTTTCTTGTTTGTAAAATAAGAAATTAATACTACTGAAATGTTAAATTAAACACTAAAAGCTGCTATTGTATAGACAAAAACTTTGACTCCGGTGGACGAGTGACGTCGACATCCAAGTGCACTCGACAGCGGGAGAAAAGGAACTGAGGCGGTTAGAGGGTCCATAGGTGCCGGAACCGGGGGGGGGGCAAAGGGGCAGCAGCCACTCCACTTTTTATTTCTGTATGGCAAAAACTAGTATAGATAAAGTGCCCTTTGTACCCTCATAAGTGCCCTTTTGATTCTCAGCCCCCTCAGCCTTTACCATCTTCCGGCACCCTTGGGAGGGTCAACACCGAGATAGCCTACACAGGCGCAAGCTGGTCTTGTGGTGCCATGCATGTGTGGTCCTGTCTCAGCGCCGATTCTTCTGAAAAATGTTGGCTCCCGCTTGGTCCTAACGCCTCCGGTGCTATCCTAATAGTGTGAATGAGTGATGGAGACTTAGTCCAGGAAGATGAAGAGAACCACCGTCTTCCAGTGGAAAGGAAGATCTGGCATCATGGGGTGGTGCAGAGGGAGTTATCACCTGGGTGGGTGGAGGAGCCAGCTTTAAGATGTTCTGGCAGCCTTAAAGGGGAAAGAACACTGCCAGAAGTGTGGACTGAACATCATATCCACATCTCTAGAATTAGAATGTTCTTTTACTTGGGAACTCTAATCCTGGCTATACTGACCATCTTATAAGGATGAAGTTTTCATTTGAGTCTAAAGTAGATGGCGCTAAAGAAATTTATGGTAAGGTATTTGGAGGCTTAACCAGTGGGATTTCTGGAGCAGGTTCAACAGGACTAGAGAAACTATCCATAGCATGCATGTCTGAAAAGGGTATCACAGTCAAGGAGGGTGGGTAAAAAGCAGAAATAGTCTGCTGCACAGTTTCTGATGTTGGGACACTAACAGAGGGTGTTTTAGTTTTAACAGTCATATCCATATGTAACCCCTAGGTGGCGCTATCCCAAGGGATACTACCCCTGCCTAAGTGACTAAGCGCAGGTTGTGGAGCCTGAGTCCTGTGAACGGGTGCCTCCACCCGGAGGGTTGGTTTAAGAGTAGCATAGCTGCTCTGGGTACAGCCCTTCAGGACACTGATACCCGCCTCTAACCCCTCTAGTGGTCTATACTGGTCAGCAATTAGACAGTTACAATGATCACCAGAATGCAATGTTATAACCACACTTGGCACACTTACCACCAGGGCTGGATCAGCTGCACTGGCCCTGGAGACCCCCTGCAAAACAAGACCTGCAATGGAGAAAGGCAATAGCAACACAGTACCCCCAACAAAGGTACACAATAGTCAGGGCAGATGCAAAAAGATTTAGATCTGATTTATTGGGGGACGTGAACAAGGGAGGGGCAGTAATCAGGTGTTTGATTCTGGATCTGATTTAATCAGGCTAAGCATGCATGCCTCTAAGAGTCCCTCTAACACAGTCATACACACTGTGGGTACCCAGTTGGTCTGCAGGCTAGCCTGGCGCATTGCCCGGGGTTGGCCGGCATTGCAGCTGTTGTTGGGGCCCTTAGGAAGGAAAAACACAAAATGCACTTTAACCTACAATTTGTATTCCGGAGCCGGATGGCTCAGTTCATAATGATTAACCAAAACAATTAAATCAGATGACACACTTTGATTTGAGCTCTGTTGCAGGGAGCTACCCTGATGTTTACTCACGCTACCCAGACCAGGAGGCAGGATGGATGAAATTAAGAACTCAGGATGATTGACTGTTGTGCCAGGAGAAGCAAGGCCCACAGGACACACTGTGGTGGTCGATCTTGTTCGATGGTGTTTAGTAGGGAGCCGAATCCCCATGCGGGTCTTACATCTGATGATTCTCTGCAGCATGAACGGCAATCTCAGCTGAGAAGGTGAGGCAGTATAGTGCAGTGGTCTAAGGCTCTGAGCTGCAAATCTGGTTACATCCAGCAGACCAGACCTGGGTTTGAATCCAACAGCTTCCACTTGCATACTGTGTGACCTTGAGCAAGTCACTTAACCTCCTTGTGCTCCCAGGTCGCTCCTGTAAAGCTTTCAGCTTAGTGTGCTATACCTGGTTAAACAACTAAAAAAAAAAAAAAGGTGAGGCCCAGACCCAGTGAACAGTTCGGATTCAGTCCAGTCAAGTGCTGGAGACAGCTTCCAGCTAGCGTGACACACTCAAGCAATGTGGGGAACCAAATCACAACCCACACTGCACATTCAGCACAATTATACTGTATAACGCAATATTATCGCGCAACCAAATTTCCGCACAGCTGTGCTCCCAGACTTTTTAGCGTAAATTATTATTAGTGCAATTACGGTGCTCAGGAAAACCCGGAAGTCAGCTGTCAGTTGCTTGGAGTCTACAAATTGCTATGAACGAATGGCGACTTTAATTTTAGCGTTTTGTGTACTTCAAGCTAACAAGATGTCACTTCTTTCCTGGCTTACAAGAAATACTTCGTTTAAGAGGGACTTATCTGGAGCACAGCTTAATGCAGAAACCCTGAGCCAATCTGCTTCGGTCCCCCGACAAGTTGCTGAGTCTGTTGTCGGTGAGCTGTCTGGTGAGTTGTCCAGTCCGCCAGCTAAAAGGTGCAGGACAGAGTATGGCAGGTACAGTGCAGCTATCCATTTTGAAATTGGGAGACATGCTGTTGAGAACGGTGTAATGAACGCCGTTCATTACTACAATAAGAAATACCAGAGCACCATTAACGAAAGCACTGTGAGAGGTTTCAAGAAAGACTACCTATCTGAGCGCAGCAAAACCCCAGACCCCACTCAACTTATCCCTGAGCTGCCCACTAAGCCCCGAGGACGACCTGCACTGCTTCTCGAGGAAGTTGAAGAGGAGCTTAAAAAAATCGTAAAAAGTTTACGGTCAGAGGGTGCAGTAGTTAACGCCAGGGTACTGTCTGCTATCGCATATGAAGTTGTAAAGGTACATAACCCCGACCTCTTGTCTGACAATGGTGGTCACCTTTATTTTAGTCGACAATGGTCGTGGAAGTTACTGAGTCGCATGGGGTACTCAAAGAGAAAAGCTACAAAGGCAGCACGTAAAACACCCCTAGACTTTAATGACCTAAAGTCACAATTCCTCGGCAGGGTGTCATTAGCATGCAGCCAAGAACTGATCCCTCCAGCTTTAGTTATTAACTTGGATGAGACTGGGGTACAATTGGTGCCTTGCAGCCAGTGGACCATGGCAATTACGGGGTCTAAACAGGTAGAGGTCTGTGGGTTGGGTGACAAGAGGCAGGTCTCAGTAGTGCTTGCTGTGTCAATGATTGGTGAACTTCTCCCCCCTCAGATCATTTATAAAGGCAAAACCAACAACTGCCACCCTGCATTTGAATTCCCTGATGGTTGGTTAATCAGCCATTCAGAAAACCACTGGGCATGTAATGACACAATGTTTCAGTTTATCAGTGATGTTCTGATCCCTTACTATAATAAAATCAAAGGACAGATGGAACTACTGGCTGAACAGAGATCACTGCTAATAATGGATCTTTTTCGGGGGCATACCACTCAGGAGGTTTTGGAAGCATTGGAGCAAAATGCTATTATACCGATCTTTGTGCCCGCATCGTGCACTGATCTACTCCAGCCTCTGGACCTCACTGTAAACAAGTTGCTAAAGGATGAGCTCAAGCAGTGCTTCACAAAATGGTACGCCGATGCAGTATCACACCAGCTTAAAAATGGACGTGCATCAGGGGAAATAAACGTTGATTTAAGAATGCAATCCCTGAAAATAAAGCACGCTCATTGGCTGGTAGAAAGCATTCGCAAAGTGGGAGAGCGAGAAGATGAAATTCTTTGTGGATTCGGAAAGGCTGGAATTATGGAAGCACACACTCAGTGCCTCAACTACTGAAACTTGACTTCTTTTTATTATTAGTCCAATAAAGTTTATGCTTTTAAGTCCACAAAGTAAAGTCAATCAAGCAAGCAGTAGTACTCATAAGCACACCAATGAAAACCCCTTCCGCCTCCTACACAGCAACAAAAGTGAAGCGCTAACCCCAACACAATACAATTGCCGCTGGCTCTGTGGCTGCACATGTCTGTTGTATGCCTGCAGATCCTCAATCTGCGAAGCGTTAACACAATCAGCAGGTAGGAGCACACTGATCACCATGCTACCTCGCTACTGAATGTTAAAGCATACTGGTACGAGCACACTCTCTACTCGCTATCCCTATGCAGTGACAATGAACCCCTTACACAGGTAGAAGGTAGGAGCACACTGTCTGAGATCGGCGTTCTGATCACCACGCTGCCTCGCTACTGAATGTTAAATAATAATCGCTTTCATCAAATATTCACGTGCTGATACCGATCCGCGGATAGCGCGTAAAGTAATTAACCGTCAAAATAAGGGGTTATACAGTAGTAAAGGATAGGCAAATGCCACAGTTCGGATGACCGTCCGGTTGCAATCAACAGTGTCTCTGTGCAAACCATACGCTCTGCAGTTGTCTCAAGTCCTGACAGGCCGATCGCACCGAGGCAAATCTTTGGTCCACACCAGGCAAATTTCACTTTGTCAATTCAGGATTCTGGTCACAATCACAGCAAATTTGGATAAAGTCCGAGATATTAATGCAGACTTCTTCACTTGAGAAGATGTTAGCAGGAAGGCCAGACACAGCCTTCCCGCCAATTCCATCGCGCTACTATGCAGGAGCAGCTGCTCGAATTACTCGAGCTGTTCACTCTCTCAGCTCCAACTATACATTAACTCACTGCTGCAGGCAGCTCTGGGACTTCCCAGTGATCCCAAAGGTTCAGTTGGTTGATCCATCTGTCTGTCACAGGAAGGGCTCCCCCTCCAAGTCCATTTAGGCGCCAAACAGTTAAAACTAAAATTCCTACAGAAATTAACTCCCTCAAGACCCCTGGGGACAGTCTCCATTTTAGGTTCCCCAAAGGTACTGATGGGTCCAAACCGGCAGTCCAGACCCACAATGGTGGTGCAAAACAGAAAGTCCATGCTGCAAAGCAGGTTAGACAAACTACAATATTATTATTATTAAAGCAGATAATCATCAAACAATCACATATTCTAGTAAAGCTCCCTCTGCACAATTAGTGATGGCAGAATGAAGCGGCTGTATTGCAGCCCGGGCAGGACTCGAGCCTGAAATCACTCGGCCCCCACCCAGAATAATTATAACCCACAAAAATTATGCCTCTTAAAGAGACAGGCACGGAGGCTAATAGGGCACTCGTAAGCAAGCACTTTTAAAACATTATCACACAGAACACCAGCCTGGCAGCGGGCATTTAGGCAAGCCCAGGAAGACAATTTAGGAACCCCCATTTGCAGGGGGGGTTACACCTATCATCAGAGTCAAGAGTCAGACAGGTTTAAATCAAAACTCCCAATCAGTTGAAGATAATTATTCACAAAGTCTTTTAACTGATCCACGTCAAAAAAGGTAAACCTTTGATCATTAAAGTCCTGCCTTGCACAGGTAAATTGCCCTAAAAGTTCTTGGATTTCTTCTCTAAATTGAAGAAATCACCTCCATTTGGCTTGTGTGACTGGTGAAACACCTGGATAGTTGTACACTAACGCTTTTATAGGTGACAGCAACTTTCAATCTTGCTGTATAATAATTTTATGTCTCAGGAGAGAAAGAAACCAAGACAGCAACAGGTATCTCAATCCTCTCCTGCCTTTTTTTTTTTTTTTGCATTCTCTCTTGAGGGGATCCTGAAGGCCTTAACAATATGAGGATTGAGATTAAACAGTTTTGTTGTTCTCTCTCTAATAATGTCCCACACCATGGTCTGACCATCCACCTCAATGAATGGTACTCTGATAAATCAGAGGTTATTTCTCGTGGCATGGTTCCACATAACTTTTTTTTTTCTCTACACTGATGCAGTTTGTCCAGTTGTAAGGACACTGCTAATGCTTTTTCAGTTGCCAAGTTTTGAGAAATCTCTTGGGTATCTTAAAGGAAAGCAGCACAAAACAGTGGGGGCAAACACCAGGGCTGTAAAAATGCCCGTTTAAAACAACCTATATGGTTTAAACTAAATTCAGCTAACCTTTCTCCAGCTATGTAGCTTTTTATCTTGCTCCTTGAGGTGCCATGTCAAAAGTGCCGCCGCACCGGAAGATGGAGTGTGCCCCTGGCATCCTGTCCTGTGCGGAAGGCTCGTAAAAATAATGGCGAGCACATCTACCGGAGAAAAATAAACATTGTGGCATGTAGAGATATGATAACTACACCTCTACATTAAATTTCTGGAATGAGCCATGTAATGTCTTTCATCATTATGAAAGTTGCAGCTCAGTTTGGTCCTCGCGCAGTAGCACCACTTGACCACTGCGCATGACCGAACTCGGAGCTGCAACTTTCTATAATGATGTAAAGTACATTACATGGCCTGCTTTCACTCGGAATGGATGTAGAGGTGTAGTTATCGATTCTACATGCCACAGTGTTTATTTTTCTCCTGTAGATGTGCTTCAGTCTATTTTTACAAGCCTTCCGGCACAGGACAAGATGCCAGGGGCACACTCCATCTTCCGGTGCGGTGGCACTTTTGACATGGCGCCTCAAGGAGCAAGATAAAAAGCTACATAGCTGGAGAAAGGTTAGCTGAATTTAGTTTAAACCAAATAGGTTGTTTTAAAAGGGTGTTTTTGCAAACCTGGTGTTTGCCCCCACTGTTTTGTGCTGCTTTCCTTCAACAAGGGTTAAATCCTTTTCCAGGCTCACCACCCTCTCCTCCAATTGCTCACTTTTTGAAATACTCCAGTCCAGTTTCTTCTCAAAGTTCATAACTATGGCAAAAGCCTGAAAGGATTTATCATGATCAAACAAACTGATTTTAATATCCAAGAGTTTTGGATCAGGTTCTTTACTTCTGCCTGCTGTTTCAAACTCATCACTCTTATTGTCCCTTTCAGAGGGACCTGAAGTACTTTCAGCAGAGGCACTGTACTTTGGTGCCTGCTTTACACTGGGACTACGTGCAGAATTACCAGCAAAGTACTTCTCAATCAGCCCCCATATGCCTTTTTTATGCAGAGATTCCACTTTAGTCGGAGGAAACTTATTTTTCTTTTTGTACGTGTCTGCCTCTCATTCAAGTACATTCTCCCTCTCCTCTTTCGAGTTTCATAGAAGCTACTGTATGTCTGTTACAGTGTCTTCAGTTGCAGTGTTTGGCTCAGATGCCGTCATCTTAGTTATGTAGTCAGACTTTCTAACTTCTTTGGAAAAAACAGATGTTTGGAATTATAAGCCACAAATCAGGAGAAGGTACAGATCCTTAAGAAACGAGGTAACCACTTGTTAGGGTTTCTGCAATGAAATTACTGGGGCTTTGTCAGAACCTTCAGATCAGGTGTCTGTTCACTGCCAGATTTTAAATTTCACTCCTGAAACTGAGTTCCCCAGGTTCCACACCATTTCCAACACCTATAGAAAAAGTACAGTTATGTAAGAACTGGAAGAGCCCTCTCGGATTAAGATAGTACAGTTATGTAAGAACTTACTGTAACAGTAGATCTCAGAGAGAGGCTCTTGCAGTAGGTAATCACTTATAGGACTGCCCCCGCATCAGGACCACACAGAAACTTTTGCTAACAGTGTCTGACGGGGGACCGCCCAGCCAACGTTACATGACCAACGTCAGCAATCCCCACATCTGCTCTCCAGTTCTCCTGCAGGAGACTACCATCAGTCATGACAGGAGAAAGAAAAGAGGCTCCTGAATCCAAAAACTGGCTTTCTGGAAGAAGAGCTATAAACAAAAGGAGGGGTAAGGTGGGAGGGAAAAAGGTTACCTACTGTAAGAGCCTCTCTCGAAGATTCTATTGTTACGGTAAGTTCTTACATAACTGTACTATCTTACTTAGAGAGGGCTCTTGCAGTAGGTAATTACTTGTAGGACTGAGTCCCAAGCAGCAGAAAAGTCCAAGAACAAGAAAAAACATAGGAGGCTGAAACATAATCCTAATAGAAAGCCCGAATTAAGACAGGAGACCCCGAGATCTGCTAGTCCAAAACAGTCCCTACACCTCTAGGCAATGTCCAGACTGTAATGTTTTGTGAAAGTGTGGACAGAACTCCAAGTAGCTGCCGCGCAAATGTCAGCAGCCGATACATTTCTGAAACAGGCTGTGGAAGCAGCCATTCCCCTGGTAGAATGTCCTTTTACCAGACCCGGAAGAACCACACCATACTTCTGGTAACAAACAGTAATGCAGTTTGCCAGCCATCTTGAAAGGCACTGTTTGAAAACTGACACACCCTCCCTTTTTGGTGCGAAAGAAACGAATAGCTGTTCTGACTTGCGGACATCTTTAGTCCTGTTCATGTAATAACGTGAAATCCTGTGAACATCTAACGTATGTAGGATGGCTTCTCACTGATTAGAATGCTGGGGGTAATAAACCAGCAATTCTAAAGACTAATTAAGGGTGGTCTCCGAAACAACCTTAGGAAGAAAATACAGGTTACTCACCTGTAACAGGAGTTCTAGGAATGGTATATGTTGTTCATCCACACTGTCTGGCAGGTTCCTTGCTGCTTTAAATCTTGCTGGAAGGTCTTCAAGCTGGCTCCTCCCACCCACCTGGGAGGTAAAACTCTCGGCTCCGCCCCATGACGCTGAGATCTAGCCGCTGGAAGCCAGGTTGTCGCGTCGGCCGGAGGTCGTGGTGGATGAACAACATATACCATTCCTAGAACTCCTGTTACAGGTGAGTAACCTGTATTTCTAGGGACATGGATATGTTGTTCATCCACACTGTCTGGCAGACTCCTAGCAGTTCTCTGGGAGGAGGGAGGCAAGGCGCACACCCCCTACTTAGGGAATAAAGACTGGAGAACTGAGGCTCCAAAACCAGCATCCCGGCGTGACTCAAGGTCCATGTGGTAGTGGGTGATGAAGGTATGTGCTGACTTCCAGGTAGCAGCCCTGCAGATTTCCTGGATAGGGACATCCCTGGAAGCAGCTACCGATGCAGCGGTGTGGTGGGTAGAATGAGCTCTTATCCCTCTGGGAGGCTCCATGCCCGCCAACCTATAGCAGAGATCTATGCAGGAGGTGACCCACCTGCCTATCGTCTGCTTGGCTGCAGGTCTGCCAGGTGCGGCTTCAGCGTGAGTGACAAACAGCTGCAACCTCTCCCCACACTTCAGCCAGTTCGCTCCTTATAATAAGCTTAGCACTCTTCTAGGGTCCAAAGTATGGAGCCTATTCGGCCTCTGAGGTGTGATTGGGGTAGAACACCGCAGAGTCAACACCTGGTTAAGGTGAAACTCCACCACCACCTTCGGAGGAATTTCGGTGGGGCGCAGGATAACCTTGTCCCTGTGGAAGACCAGATAAGGAGACTCGATGGAAAGTGCCTGGAGCTCTCCCATCCTTCTGGCTGATGTGACAGCCACCAAGAAGGCGGTCTTCCATGACAGGTGGGAGATATTGCACCTGTGCATTGGTTCCGAATGGCCTGCCCATGAGCTTAGCCAATACCAGCAGTAGAGCCCACGGAGGTGGAGGTTCTCGCACCGGAGGGGATATGTGATCAAGGCCTTTGAAAATGCGCCCGACCACCTTCTCCTGCGCCACCGACTGCTTCCCGGCTCACGCCCGGTAAGCAGAGATGGCTGCCAGGTGCACCTTAAGGGTCGTCGACCAAAGCCCTTGCTGAGAAAGGGACCACAGGTAGTCCAGAATGCTGGCCAAGGAACAGGAGGAAGGGTCCAGGCCCTTGCCCTGACACCAAATGGAAAAGCTCTTCCATTTGAAGGCGTAGCATTTTCTGGTCGACTCCTTACGGGACGCCTAAACAACGTTGAGGACCTCGTCGGAAAGACCCAAGGCCTGGAACTCTAGCCACTCAGGAACCAGGCCGTCAGGTGCAGGGATTGAAGGTCCGGATGGAATACCTTCCCCTGATTGACTGAGATCAGGTCCAGGCGGGCTAGAAGCCGCCTCGGGAGCCTGGAGCTGAGACTGAGGAGATCTGGATACCAGAACTGAGGGGGCCAGTCTGGGGCTACCAGAATCACCTGTGCCTTGTCCCTCCTCACCTTGAGAAGCACCTTGTGGATCAAGGGAAATGGGGGAAAGGCATATAAGAGGCCTGGGATCCACGGCCTCGAGAAGGCATCCCCCTGCAGTGAGCCCTGCTGAGGGGGGTGGGCATGAAACAGTCTCAGCTTCACATTCTCCCTGGAGGCAAACAGTCCGCCTGAGGCGTGCCCCAGTGGGAGAAGAGATCTTGTACTACCTCCGGCAGGAGAGACCACTCGTGAGACGCAGCCCCTATCCAGCTTAGGGCATCGGCCAGGGTGTTGGAGGCCCCTGCCACGTGAATGGCAAGGAGATCTGCCTCCAGGCTGCGCACGAGTGACCAAATGCGGAGAGCTTTCCTGCACAGAGGCATGGAGTGCGTCCAGCCCTGGCGGTTTAGATAGTACATGGTCATGGTATTGTCCGTCTGGACCTGAACCACTTGACCCCGTAGAAACGGAGTGAAGACGGTGAGGGCTAGATGAACCGCTCGAAGCTCCAGCAGGTTGATGTGGCATCGGGACTCCCGAGGGGACCAGAGGCTGTGCGCTTTGTGCTCCCCCAGATGGGCACCCCAACCCATCAGAGAGGCATCGGTCGAAAGAGAGACCGTCGGCTAGGGGCGGACAAACGTGATGCCCTCCTGCAGATGTGCCGGAATGGTCCACCACTGGACAGCATTCCACATCCCCTGGGTCACTGTCACTAGCTGATCCAACGGATCGAAGCGCTGTGACCACTGATTGGCCAGTCCCCACTGAAGGAGATGCATGTACCAGCGGGCCCAACGGACCACGCTGGTGCAGGCTGCCATGAGGCCCAGGAGGCGCAGGAAGTCCCAGGCAGGGAGCGATTGCCCAACCAGAAATGATTGGGCAAAGGAGGAAAGAACCTTGGCCCTGTCTGCCGGGAGCCGTGCTCTGGCTCGAAGAAAGTCAAGCTCTGCCCCGATGAAATGTATCACCTGCTTTGGCACGAGTTCCGACTTGGCCTCGTTGATAAGGAGGCCAATCTGAGAGCAAACCTGGAGGGCCAGATCTCTGGACCGCTCCACCTCCACTCTGAAGGGGGCTGCAATCAGCGAGTCGTTCAGGTAGGGGTACACCTGGACTCTTTGGCGCTGCAGGAATGCTGTCACCACTGCCATGCATTTGGTGAAGACCCTGGGAGCTAGGGAGAGGCTGAAGGGCATGGCCCGGAACTTGTAAAGGGATCCCTCCGCTCTGAAGTGGAGGAATCTCTGATGAGACAGACGGATTGGGACGTGAAAGAACGCGTCCTGGAGGTCCAGGGAACAGAACCACATGCCTCGTTCCAAGGATGGTATTATCTGAGCCAGAGTGACCATCCTGAAGGTCTGAGACCTTAGGAACCTGTTCAGGTCGTGCAGGTCGAGAATGGGGCACCAGCGCCCCTGTCTGTTTTGGGACCAGGAAATACCTGGACACAAACCCCGGGTCTGGAGGAGGATCCGCCACCTTCCTGATCACCTCTTTTTCGAGGAGCAGGGCAATATCGGCTTGGCAGGCCGACAGCGAGGCTGCGGACCCCGCAGGCCCCCAAGGGGCGACGGCTTGAAAGGGTGGGGTCTGCTCAAACTCCACAGGCAGGCCCTTTCCTACCACCTCCAACACCCAGCGGTCCGTGGTGATAGCGGACCAGGTGGAAAGGAAGTGGCGGAGCCGTCCCCCCATGGGGTGAACCCTGGGGGGAGTGACGAGGTTGGGGGCGACACCCCTCAACCCATCACTGGGCAGGCTTGGAGGAGGGACCGGCCGAGGGACCTCCCGGCCTTTACCTCCCTGTTTCCTGTTGGAGGAAGCCGGCTTGGGTTTGGGATGCCAAGCGAGCCTGCTGGTGCTGTTGAGTCGATCGCACGCGAGGCTATAGAAGGACGAAAGGGCTTGTGCTGCTGCTGACGGTGGCCTTTGTCCTTCTGGGCGGAGGTGACTGAGTCCAGGGTGGCATTGGACTTTTCGATCCGCTGGAGGTGACCTTCCATTCCAGGGCCGAAGAGGTCGGTCCCCAAGAAGGGTACATCCGCCAACTTGTGCTGGGTATCCGCCATAAAGGTGGATATCCTCAGCCATGCTCTGCGGCGCATGGCCACTGTGGCAGCAACCGATCTGGCACAGGAGTCCCCCCGTGAAGCCAGCAGCCATAGCCGCAACCTCGACCGAAGTCGGTGGTCGGCTGTCCGGGAAGGGACCTCTCCCGCCTACCTAGCCCGACGATGGGACCTTACCCTTGGATCCTTCTTTGGACCAAGAGGAATGTCCTGATGGCCCCTCTCCCTTCATGGAAAGGGAATGGCAAAGCTCCTTGAAAGAAGCAGAATACGAGGTACCCAAAGAGAGCGGGATAAATGCTGCGACCGAGGAGGAGGGGGAAGATGCGGCCTGGGCAGCCTCCTCCTCGAGGGTGATCATCTGCTCGAGCTGCTCAGATGAGTCAGCCGCCGCGGTAACCACCCAACAGGCCTCTTTCGACCTTACCGGCGGGTAGCACTTCTCGGGGCACCCAAGCTTCAACCGGGCAGTGCGGCCCTCCAAGACGTTGTCCAAGAACGAACAGCAAGACTCGCAGGCCTGCGGGTCATGTTCTAGGCTGAGGCAGTAGACGCACGTGGAGTGCGGATCCATCCTGGACATTGTCTGCCCACAAGGGCACCGCCGAAAACTGGGAGTTGATTTGTCCATCGCAGCCGCAAGGGAAAAGGAAGACCGAAGTCTTGAAAATTTGAAAACGAGTTTCGGACAAACCGAAGAATTAGATCCACTTATCACGCAGAGCGTTAAGGAGGGAACCTGAGCTTCCAAGCGGTAAGGAATATCTGGCATCATGGGGCGGAGCCGAGAGTTTTACCACCCGGGTGGGTGGGAGGAGCCAGCTTGAAGACCTTCCGGCAAGATTTAAAGTGGCAAGGAACCTGCCAGACAGTGTGGATGAACAATATATCCATGTCCCTAGAACTTAGGATTCGTATGCAGAGCTACCCTGTCTCTGTGAAAAATCAAATAAGGCACCTTAAACATCAGGGTCCGAAGCTCAGAAACTCTACGAGTTGAGGTAAAAGCAACTAAAAAGAGCACTTTCCAGGACAAAGCGCGCATATTACAAGAACTTGCCAGTTTGAACGGAGGTAAGGTAAATTTCTCTGAAAGAAAATTAAGGTCCCACGGTGGATTAGGGTTACGCACTGGGGGTTTCAGATGCAAGACACCTTTCAAAAAGGTTTTGGGGACCTCTAACTGAGCCATTGTCTTGCCTCCTACTGGATCATGGTAGGCAGAGATGGCCGCTAGATGCACCTTCAGGGACGAATAACTCAAGCCCAGGTCCGACAGATGAAGAAGGCACTAGATTACCTGGGGAGTGGGACACATGAAGGGATCAAGATCTTTTGCGGTGGCCCAAATGGAGAAACGCTTCCACTTCATGGTGTAGGCAGTTCTGGTGGACGGTTTTCGAGCCTCCACCAAAATTTGAGCTACCCTGGGGGAAAACCCCATACCTAGAAGCTGCTATGTCCTGAGGCACCACGCATGAAGATGAAGGGACCTCAGCACCGGATGTACCATTGTGCCCCCTTCCTGGGTGAGTAGATCATAGGATAGAGGTAGAGGGATCAGAGGCTCCACTGCTAGTTGCTGAAGCAGTGAAAACCGGATTTGTTGAGGCCAAAACGGAGCTATTAAAATCATTTGCGCTTGGTCCAACTGGAGCTTGGTCAACACTCTCTGTAATAGTGGAAAGGGAGGGAATGCGTAGAGAAATCTCCTTGTCCAAGAAAGCAACAGTTTGTCTTGCCAGAAAGCACCATGCCCAGGATCAAGTGAGCAAAACTTGGGAAGTTTTGCGTCTTATGGGGTTACAAACAGATCCACCTCTGGACGACCCCAAAGGTCGAAGATGTGCTCTACTACATCTTGCTTTAGCTCCCATTCATGAGCTCTCACCCTGGTGTGACTGAGACTGCGAGAATGTTCTGCACCCCTGGGACATGAACCGCCCAGAGACGGATTTTGTGCAGAACTGCCCAGTTCCACATCTGCATCACTTCTCTGCAGAAGGTACGAGCGGGTGCCCCCTGTTTGTTGATGTTCCACACCACGCACATAGTGTCCATCTGGATCAACAGGACTTCTTGAAGAAGAATCTGCTGAAACATAGACTTTGACAGCAGATAAGGACCACTTGGCCCACCTAGTCTGCCCATTTCCCTACCTACAGGATAAGCCGCAGATCCTAGTTAACCAAAATCCTTTTTCTTCCTACCCCCCGCAAGAATTGCCTTATGTCTGTCCCATGTATTCTTGAATTCTCCCACAGTTTTAGACCCCACAACCTCCTCAGAAAAGCTGTTCCATGCATCCACTACCCTCTCTGTGAAAAAATACTTCCTCACATTGCTCCTGAACCACCCCCCCTCTATCTTTAAATTGAGTCCCCTTGTTCTTGCATGTCTCTTTTTCTAAAAGATGCTACCCTCTTGGACTTTGTTGATTCCACTGAGGTACTTAAACTTTTTTATCATGTCCCCCATCTCCCTCCTTTCCTCAAGGGCATACATATTAAGCTCTTTTAGTCTCTCCTCGTATGGCTTCTCTTGCAGACACTGCACCATTCTAGTTGCCCTCCTCTGGACTGCCTCTATCCTGTCTATGTTCTTGCGGAGAAGAGATCTCCAGAACTGGACGCAGTACTCCTGATGGGGTCTCACCAACTGTCTGTACAGAGGGATAACAACTTCCTGTTATCTGCTGGTGATGCCTCTCCCTATGCATCCCAGTATACCCCCAGCTCTCCCTACTGCCTTCTCACATTGCTTGCTAACCTTAAGGTCATCTGATATGATTACCCCCAGGTCCCTTTCCTTTTTTGTTTTTGTTACTACCCCCCCCCCCCAATTGTGTAATGTTCCCCAGGGTTTTTGTTTCCCAGGTGCATTATTTTGCACTTCTTTGCATTGAATCCTAGCTGCTATACTTCCGACCATTCCTCTAACCGTGCCAAGTCCCTTCTCATCCTTTCCATGCCTCCTTGTGTATCAACCCTGTTGCAAACTTTGTGTCATCTACAAAAAGGCATACTTTTCCTTCCAGTCCCTCTGCAATGTCACTTGTAAAGACGTTAAAAAGGACTGGACCCAGTACTGAACCCTGCTGCACTCCACTAGTAACCCCTATTTCTTCAGAGTGGACTTCATTTACAATTACCTTCTGTGACCTGTCATCCAGCCAATGTTTTACCCAGGCTACCACCCTGGGACCCAATCCCAGGCTGGTTAATTTGACTATTAATCTTTTGTGTGGGACTGTGTCAAATGCCTTGCTAAAGTCTAGGTAGGCCATGTCCACAGCCCCTCCCTGGTCTACTACTTTGGTCACCCAGTCAAATAAATCAATTAAATTCGTCTGACAAGACCTTCCCGCTGTGAACCCATGCTGTCTTGGGTCCTGTGCCCCACTGGCCTCTAGGTACTCAACAATTATTTCCTTCAGAAGTGATTCCATCACTTTCCCTACCACAGAGGTCAAACTGACAGGTCTGTAGTTTCCTGCCTCTGTCTTGGTCCCACTTTTGTGAAGGGGAATCACATCCGCCTTCCTCCAGTCCTCGGGTACCACACCATCCTCCCACGATTTGTTAAAAAGGGTAGTCAGTGGTTTCACTAGTTCTCCCCTTAATTCTTTTAGAATTCTGGGGTGAATTCCATCAGGCCCCATTGCTTTGTCCACCTTCAGTTTTAGGAGTTCTTGCAGAACCCTTTCTTCTGTGAAAGGACTGGAACTGACCCCCCTATCCAGAGTGCTTCTGTTAATTGGATTAGGCACCCCCCCCCTTTGTGAATACTGAGCAGAAATTTATTCATTCAGTATCCCTGCTTTTTCACTATCCCCCTCTGTCCACCCACTCTTCATTCTATTCAGCCTCACTATTCCTCCCTTTGTCTTTCTACGCTCCCTGACGTACCTATAAAAGGTTTTATCCCCCTTCTTAACCGAGTTGGCTATCCTTTCCTCAGTTTGGGCCTTTGCTATTCTGACTTCCTTCCCTGCTTCCTTCTGCCTTAACTGGTACAGCTCTCTGTCCTGCTCCTTCTGTTTCCTTATACTTCCTGAATGCTATCTTTTTCTCCCTGACTTTCCCCGCCACCTCTTTTGAGAACCAAAGTGGCTTTTTCTTTCGTTTTGATTTGTTTATTTGCTTCACACAAAGGCTTGTTGCCTCTGTGATGGCAGTTTTGATGATTCCCCATTGTTGCTCCACCCCTCCTTCTAGCCTGTTTGCTAGTGCTTTTCTGAGGTACTCTCTCATCCTGCCAAAGTCAGCCCTCCTGAAGTCCAGTACCTTCACTTTTGTATGGCTTGACTCTGTAGCTGAGTTTAACGTGAACCACGCTGTTTGATGGTCACTTGTTCCCAGATGGCAACCCACTTCTAGATCTGAGATCCTCTCACTGTCCCCATTTGAGAGTACAAGGTCCAAGATTGCTCCCTCACGAGTGGGTTCCAAAACTAGCTGTCTGAGGCATGCCACCTGTATGGCATCGAGAATGACCCTGCTGTTGGATGTGGCTGCAGGAAGTGTGCTCCAGTTAACATCTGGTATATTCAGATCTCCCATCAACAGTATCTCCCCTTTCTCTGCCATCCTAAGGATGCCTTCTATCATATCCTTGTCCATTCCCTCCCCCTGACCTGGGGGTCTGTATACAACCCCTGTGCAGACTGTGGTGCCACTTCCATTCGCCAAGGTGACCCACAGTGCCTCCTCTCCTCCCCTCCCTGTTTACTCTTTTGTTCAGTTACTTTTATCCCTTCCTTTACATAGAGAGCTACTCCTCCCCTCTTCTCCTCTCCTCTGTCTCTCCTGTAGGTTATGTACCCTGGTATGTTAACAACCCAGTCATGGTTCTCTGTGTACAATGTTTCTGTGACTGCTACGATATCCAGGCATCCCTCTTCCATCAAGGCCACCAGTTCAGGGAGCTTGTTGCCCAGGCTACAGGCATTGGTACTCATTATCCTCCATTTCCTGATAGCCTTACTCCTTTTTGCCCCATCCCTGTCCTTCTTACCTTTGTCACTTTCTCCATTTACCCCTGCCCTTCTCCCTATCGATATCTCTATGTTGGTGTTTACTGCACTTACTACCGTGACTTTTTTTGGGGGGGCACTAGGATTTCCCTGCTACTTTCCAGTGTCTCCCCCCTTGACTAGTTTAAATACTTGACAATGAAGCATTTAAACCCATCACCTAGGATCCTGGTTCCCTTCCTGGACAGATAGAAGCCATCATGCCAGTATAGGCTTGCATCACTCCAGGTGGATCCCCAGTCCCCAATGAAGCCAAATCCCTGAGCTCTGAACCAGTTTTTCAACCACTGATTGAATCCCATGGTGTGGAGCACCCTAGCCTCTCGTACGCCACAGACAGGCAGCACCTCCGAGAAGGTTACCATGCATGCTACTTGTCTAAGGCCCCTCTCCAATTCCACAAACTCTTCCTGCACTGCTCTGATCCTTTCTTAGCCAGGTCATTTGTCCTTAGGTGGACAATGACATCCAGCTCCCTCCCCTGTGCAGCTGCTCCGGCAATCCTGAGGATTCGCTCCCTGTCCCTCCAAGCCATGGTGCCAGCCAGGCACCTTACCTCCCTCTCCCCTTCTTCCCCCAGGTCCACCTTCCTAACAATGGAGTCCCCCACCAGGAGTTGTTTCCTTCCTCTGTGGGGTCCCATGCCACCCTCCTGTGGGTCTCCTTTATGGAGGTTCCCAGCATCCTCCTTGGTCTCCACTGTGGGTGCCTCCATAGAGGGAACCACACTTTGCCAGAATGGCATAGGAATTGTGTAGGGTACAACTGGAGGGATGTGCCTCTGTTCCACCACCCTCACCCTCCCTGAGCCCACTGTGGTCCAACTGCTCCTCTTTCTTGGCAACCTCTGAGGCAACGGCAGTGGCCCTGGTGGTCCCTGGATGGAAGAGGAGGTGCCACAAATCCTGGCCAACTCAGCCTGGAGATGAGCAACCTCCCCCCTCAGCCCAGAGAGGTGCCTGCAGATGGGACAACACAGCATCCGCCAGAATGTCTCCTGGAAGACTGCTGCTCTACAGCCACTGCACTGCACCACTCCCATCATATCTTATTTCTGTCCCCTTCACTATTGTTTGAAATCCTTACTCTTTCCTCTGTTGTTTTTTTTTCCTTCTCTCTCTACTTACTTACTGCCTCTGTGCCCTTTAAGCTCCTGATTGTTCTGTTCTGAGACAAGACAATCCTATATTTCTCAGTAGACCCCTTACTTGCTTAGAGGCAGACCTCCAGCAGCTAGAGGGGGCCGGAGAGCTACTCTTGCCCTTCTAGTATGGTGCATCTTTGGTGACTCTGTGATCACAGTTCCTGTTGTTAGTCAAATCCTGTGCCTATAAAAGTGGAACTAGCTTTGGCTGGGAAGGTGGGCAATATAGTTTTTTAGAAGACTGTAGAGAGTAGAAGAGTTCTGCTTCTTTAGTCCCAGTAGAGAAGTCCAGTCACACAGCACTCCTTCCTTCTGATGTCCTCTGCCAACCCTCTGACAGAATCTTTCTAAGGCAGTGTTTAAATCTAGTTTCCTTCTAGCTAAGCCACTCCCCCTACTTACTAGATCTTTCTACAAGTAATTTAAACTGCACAGCAATCAAGCCCCTTCAGCCACCTGAGATTTATACCTAGATAACTGTTCAGATAACCACTTTAGCTAACTGAGAGACACTATTTTTTTTTGTTTGTCTTTTAACACTAAATTAAAGGTCCCAGTAGAAGAGTTCTGCTTCTTTAGACCCAGTAGAGAAGTCCAGTCACACAGCACTCCTTCTTTCTGGTGACCTCTGCCAAGACTAGAGAGCATAAAGCACTGCTCTCAACTCTAGTACACTGATGTGCTGGTGGGCTTCTACAGGAGAACACAGGTCCTGGGTCCTGTGAGGTCCCAGATGGGCACCCCCATCCCTGTCCTGACGCATCTGTAGTCTGTATTTGGGAGTGAAGAGGGGCCTGGAAAGGGACTCCTAGTAACAGAGTGTTGGAGTCCTGCCACCATAATAGGTCCTGTTGCACTGGAGCGGAGATAAGGATCGAACAGTCTAAGTTGTCTTACCTCTGACCCCACTGAGATCTTAAGAGTCCACTGTGAAATACGCATGTGGAGTCTGGCCAATGGAACCATGGGAATAGCCTCTGCCATGAGACCAAGAAGACAGAGAACAACTCTGGCCGATATATGTCGACTGGAAGATACCAACTTGGCCTGACTCTCCATGGTGTCAACCCTGTCCAGGGGGAGAAAAGCCATACCCTACACTGTGTCCAACACTGCCCCAATAAATTGAAGGCATTGGTAAGGAGCAAGCTGGGACCTGGGGTAACTGACCGTGATACCCAGGCACTCGAACAGGTGCAAAGTAGCCAATAAGGAGGCTTCCAACCCCTCCCTCAACAGAGCTGTGAGGAGCAACTCATCGAGGTAGGGGAAAGACAGCATATCCCTGACACCTCAAGGCCCCTGCCACCACTGCCAGGCATTTGGTAGAAACCCGCGGGGTGGAGGACAGGCCAAAAGACAGAGCCTTGAACTGGTAATGCTCTCCTTAGAAGGAAAACCTGAGGAATCTGCAGTGAGGGCTGAAGACTGGTATATGAAGATATGCATCTTTCATGTCCAGGGCACAAAGCCATTGACCCTAGGATATGAGAGACAGAAGGCTTTGCAAAGTCAGCATCCGAAACCTCTTGTATTCTATGAAGATGTTTAGGGTACTGAGATCCAAAATTGGGCGAAAATCTCCTGCCTTTTTTGGGCACCAGAAAGAACTGGGAGTAGAATCCCTTTCCTATCTGGTTTGCCCGCACTCGCTCTATCGCTTCTTTGTGAAGAAGAGCCACGATTTCCTCACTGAGATGCAGAATATGCACTCTTAGGCAATGAGAAGACCTCGGTGGGTTGTCTGGAGGTTTTTCTTGAAACTCCAGAACATGACCAAGCTTTATTAACTGAAGCACCCAGGCATCTGTTATGATGAACTCCCAGATGCCTCGTGAATCTTCAGCCCACCTGTTCCTCCGTCAGATGAGGGGGGAGGGGCGGTCAACAAGTCAGGAGTGGGAGGAAGGGTTGGGGAGGGTGGCACCTGCAACTCTTTGCGTTTTGGCTGGGGAGCACGGCGACAGTATTGGGAGCCCTACGCTTAAACTGATGTTTGGGTGTTTGCTGATTTTTCATCTGGTATCTGTTTTGCCGACGAAAAGGACGCTTTTGTTGTTGTTGTTTCAGTCGATACATGGTATGTACCGACTGAAGAGCTGTGCCTTTATCCTGCAGGCTGGTTATGATGTCCTGGGCATCCCCGCTGAACAGGATAGAGCCCCTGAAAGGGGCATCCTGGACAGCCAACTGAACATCAGGGGCTAGGCCCAATACTGGCTGGAATGGAGGAAAGTCTCTGCCATATGGTGAAGGGTAAATCCTCATGGGGTTCCAGCCGAGGGCGGGGGTGGTGAGTACTGGACTCGTATCTGGGAAATCCAGATGCTCTGCCAACCTTCGTCTTTTGGGGTCTAGAGCCTCTGACTTCCACCCTTGGGCCTCCGCCATATGCTTGAAGAGGTCCACAAAGGAGGGATCTTCTGGTGGGGACTTTGAAGATTCCAGAGGGACCGGTTCCTCGTGGGGATGGGTTTCCAGGTCCGAAGTGGCAGATAAAGAATCCGAGTCCATGTCGGAATCTTCTGAATCCTCCAGATTCTCACTAATAGGAGGATCAGGCTCCCTGGTAATGATTTCAGACATCAGGTTACGCAGACTCTGAGATTAAAGGACGTGTATGTACTGGGGAGGGCGCCCTAGGCAAAGGAGCTGGGCGGCCGATGTCCAGTGGAACCGGAAGCCTGCTGTCTAATTCGGAGACCAACTGAGTCTTGGTCACTGACCTCCATGAATTCAGAATTTCCCAAAAATCCACCTGAGGTTGGGGAGGAGGAGGTGGAGTAGGAGATGGGTGAGTAAACCCAGATCCAGGCCCATGTTCCCCAAAACTAGAGAATGGGTATTGACGTGGGTAGCCTGGTGAAGGGTAAGAACCAGGGTAGCCTGAATAGTGAACTGCTGACAAAAAGGGATCCAGCATCAGGGCTGACGGTGGATAACCCAAAGGAGGATAAACTGGCGTCAGAAAACCTGACATCAGACCATAGTGAGGGTAACCTGGTGATAGTATTCAGACGGCTGCCCTGACGGAGGGCATGTTGAAGACCCTGACGTAGGGTAGCCAGAAGGGGGCCCCATTGGAGGGTAACCCGACGGGGGATAGCCTGATGGCGGCCCCGATGGAGGGAAGCCTGACGGCAGCCCACACGGAGAGGCACCTCCTGTAAGTTGTCCCGAAGGATCTGCGGGCCCGGAAGGGCGAGGTCCCGAAGGAAGCCCTGAGGGAGGAGGGTTAAAGGAAGTCCCGATAGGGCAAGGCCCGATGGCGGTCCCAGCGGAGGTAAGGGAACCTGTGGGCATTGAGGAACGGGATCTGACACCACAATAGGTGATGTTGGAGTCACCGTAAGGCAGGTCGGCACTCTGTTGTTGGACAAACCTGGCGACGGGTGGTTGTCCGTCGGGACCTGTGGGTTGGGTGACAGCAGAAGAACCTCTGACGGACCAAGTGATGGGGTTTTGCCATGAAGGGTGCCCCGAGGAGACCCCTGTCCTCCAGCCTGGACAGTGCTCATATCCAGCAGCGTCATGTCAGGGCCTGAAGGACGAGAAGAGGTTGTGCGATCAACAGAGGGTCAAACGATTGGCTGATCGACCTGGGTTGTGCAGAAGTCGGAGGCCCTGACTTACCAACCCCAGCTGGGCACTCGCCGGAGGGTCCGACGAGTGGCTTATCGACTGCACCTGCCGACGTAGAGCCCTGGGTGGAAATTGGCCTAAGAGCGGGGGCAGTCTCGGACGAATCCGAGCAGCCCGCTGCCACCATAACCAGTGGTGGCGGGGGGAACAAAGTCTGTTCAGTAGGGAGGAGCACAGACTTGGTCATGGCACTTATCTTCTCGAAAGAAGAGGGACGGTCTTCCGTCGAAGAGCCTGCGGGCAGCTTTAATGGAGAAAGGGACTGCTCCGGTTCCCCGTGTTTCGCTTGATCCCTTTTCTTCTTCTTGTGAGGATCTCCGGCCGAGCAAGAAGCGCCTTTAAACTTTTTTAATTCTTGCTCCATCAAAGCCAATTTTTTCCTTTCAGGATGTGGACCTCGAGGGACTGTTTGCGCCGTTTCCGCATGGCCTGGCTGAAGTGAGCACAGTCCTCACGCTCCTTGACTTTGTGGTTAGGCCCTAGGCAGAAGAGGCAAAGGAAATGTTAGTCCTTGTGCGATAGTTGGACAACGCACGAACCGCACTTGTTTTTTTGCAGATCCGTTAAAGAAGAGGACAACATACAAATGATTTTTAAGAGGAAAAAATAAGAAATAGTGGCTACTCATGTGGATGGGCATTTGAAACTGCTGCGACAAGCTTCAATCGGTCCGACGTGCCCAGGTCGATGGTGGGTTAAGAAGTACAGACGTGGAGACCGCCCACTATATAGTATGACGCTGACGTCTATCACGTGTAGTTGGGTGGGCGGTCCCCCGTCAGACACTGCTAACAAAAGTTTCCATGTGGTCCTGATGACAGGGGGCGCAGTCCTACAAGTGATTACATGCTGCAAGAGCCCTCTCAAAGGAAGATCATTAAAACCACCAACTCACAGCCAGTAAGTGATCTAGATTAGATAATAGATAAAAGCTTTATTTTTTAAACAGGAAAATAACTTTTAGGACCAGTTAGGCCCTGTTTAAGATTAGAGTTTCATAGTACTATAAACCATCATGTAATACAATATTACAGAAATAATCTTAAATACAAAACATATGAGACAGAAACACACAATGTACCAAAAAATCAAGGTATATAACCTTATTTTAAAATTGGGTATTTTTCATATAATGGTCAAGGGAAATATGTAGAAGCCTTAATATAAAGCAGATTTGATTATATTTAAATTATGGGAGAGGGAAACATCCAAAAAGTAGGACACATTACTACAGTGTCAAAAACTATATTAATTCATCCACCTACTCCAACCAATGACCCTAACTCAGGAATGAAATCAGGAGAGTTAGGACATACAATCTAAGACAACAACAAGTACAAAGATCACTCAGTAACACCGTAGCAAATACATTTGTCTTTTCAGACTAAATCTAGGGAATGTGTGAATTGACCTAAATTTTCAGTATTCCTAATTTCTGGGTCTATTTCGTTCCATATTTTTGGTAAGTAGAAACGTCTTTGCATTCTACTATAGATATTAACTTCCAGTGGGATTTTTAAGCATCTATGTTTCAAATTCCTCAAGTTATACTTATGAGGAGTAAAGGCATCAGAGAAATTTATTCCATGCCTGTTTTTACCTCTGTACTCCATACAGGCTTTATACCCTACTAGTTTTTTCTACGGGTTGCAAGAGAATCCCAGTCTAGACTTTGAAACAAAGTACAACAATGACTAAGAAAAGGACATTTCATCACATATCTTGCCATTCTATGATATGTTTTGTCCAGACTGTTCAGAAGTGTTTTAGAGGCAAATTGATATATTACACTGCCATATTCTAATGTTGGTAGAAGTAGCTGAACAGCCGCTCTATTTCTAGATTCTCTAGGTAGAATCGCAGTTTTCCTTCTAAGCACACCCAGTCTGGAGTTGACCTTTTTAACTACATTGGTTATATGTTCGGAAAAGTAAGAGTACTGTCTATATGAACCCCTAGATACTTATAAACTAAAACTTGCTCTAACACTTGTCCACTTATTGTATGTATATTTAATAACTGATTATGTGATAATTTACCTTTAGAGTTAAACAACATTACCTGAGTTTTCTCTTGAAATCCAAGGGGTAGTGACGTGGCCACTACTCTATGGTGTGACTCTACAGACATCTTTTTTTTTTTTTGATGATACTTTTTTCTTCCACCGCCAGCCATCCAGTACCTCTATCCTGTCATGGACCCTGGCTTCCACTCCCAGATTGGCTGCGACCCTCTAATACCCCCTGGCTTACCCCCCCCCTCCAGGTGGGGTTGCGGCACCAGACCACTACAGTGCTGCAGATGATGGGACAGGTTGGAGGACTGGCCTGGAAGCGAATTAAAGCGGATGCAGGCTTCATCTAGGGCGGCTGGCAGCATTTTCCCGAGTGCGAGGGTGGGGACGATGCAATGATGTCGTGTCCGCCCCACCCCCAGCTACTGGCTTTGGTGTGTCGGTACCTTCAACCTCCGTTCGGTGTCGTATTGCTCCGGACGCTCTACCCTCCTCCCCTGGAAGGAGAACAGTCATCGGATGCTCAATCCTTCTCCCCGGCCAGCCACGCCCGGCAACCCGGATCCGTACCCGAACCCAGGTAGCCATCGTCACAGGTGAGCGCCCTGCCACTGCGCCAGCGGGCTGGCCTCTGCAGACATCTTCGATGGGATCCGTGCTAGTGAGGTTAAAGCTGTAACTACTAGTCTGTGTGGAATGGATTCCTACTGAGCCTGTTCTGTGCTCTGCTCTGACTGATCTATAACGTGGAATGCAGTTAACAACCCAGATGGGTTGGCAACATTTAGAGACAGAGCTCCTTTTGCTATTAGGATCATAGGACTACCTGATTAATGCTTGTTTCATTTATCAATGTGAACTAAGGACAGGTGTTGCATCAACTGAATGTAGTATAACCTGCACAGGATTCCTGATTAGGGAAGCTCCCACATCACCTTTAACAGTAACTTGGGAAGTATATGAAGAACCATCTTATCCTTGTGGAGCACTGTAAAAGCAGAGTCCATAACTAAAGCGTGGATCTCTGACACCAAGGCTGAGATCACTGCCACCAGGAAAAAAAGCTTTTTCTGGTGAACAGCTTTAGTTCACATGTGGCTGCCCATTTGAATGAAGCCTGTAGCCTACTGAGACTTAAGTCAGGAACTCTGTTCACTACTGCGATGGTAACAAATGCTGGACATGGGGAATTCCTTTCATACAGAGAGGTAGGTGTATGAGGCATCTATTGAACATCTCAGGGCAATCAGAAAACTTACAAATGGCAACGTCCGCACGCGGTAACAAGGGCTAGGCGCTATAGTACATCCTATCATAATAATCTTATGGGTATAGTATTAATTCTGCTGTACATTCATTCAGTGCAAAAGTGGTCTACACCAATGGCTTGTATTTACGTGTTTGAACATACGAATCTGCCAGCAGAAAAAGGCCTTATGGTCTATCCAATCTGCTCGAATGTGCAGCTAGCACCCTTACATTGCAGCTGCCCCTCCCTCCCCTCACCCTGTCCCATCCCCTTTTAAAACTGCCCACTGTCCTATAGGATACCAACCCCTCAGGTTGAGCATTCCATTTAGCTACCACCCTCACTGTGAAGAAATGTCTCCTCATCTCTCTCCTATATCTTGCCCCCCTCCAGTCTGAGACCATGCCCTCTCATGTCCCTCCACCTCCTCAACTTAAATACCCCTTCTGTACCTGTCTTGTTTATCCCCATCAAGTATTTAAAGATCTCGATCATATCCCCTGATCCCTCCTCTCCTCCAGGGAGTACATATTTAACTCACTCAGCCTGTCTTCATAAGGTTTATCCTCTAGTCCCTGGATTATCTTTGTTGCCCTGCGCTGTACCCCCTCTAGTAATCTGACACCCTTCTTCAGAAATGGATGCCAGAACTGCATGCAGTACTCCAGGTGTGGCCTGACTAGTGCCCTGTATGGAGGCAGGATCACCTCCCTATTCTGGATGAGATACCTCTTGCAATACAGTTTCATTCCATACATTGATTTGCACAATTTTATATTAGCTGACATAGATATGCAAGGAAGAAAAACAGACAGCAAGAGAAAACTGAGAGACAGAGAGAGGCAAATAATTGCGAGACTGTTCGGGTTGATCAAGTCCAAGGTCTCACAGGAACATTTGGTTGCACAACCAGACAGAGAAGAGAGAAAAGGAAAGAATATAGATCCTTGCATTGACACACTTTCTCCATAACAAATGGGACAGGGTCCTGATCTACCCTGTCACACTCAGCCTGTGACAAATGGGGCACCCCCCTAGCTTCCATAATGTGCCCATCCAGATAGCCGCCCCACAATCATTGCAACCCACTATACTTCCCATCCTGGTTTGCTGCAGTCCACCGGACCACTGTACCAATCCCCAGTACCCCTTCCCCTGCAGCCAACCCCTGCCCTGCAGCCCTATACCCCCCTACTGTAACCTCTGCCAGCATGCCACATTGTTCCCCTATTTCCCACCCCTGTGCTCCTATATTATTTGCAGAACCCCCCTACAACTCAGTGTACCTAGTAAACACCGATGAGTCCCTAAGCACTAAATAACACAGTTTCATCATCTTCTACCAATTATTAGTGAGGTGCCTTATTCAACTCCCTTCTGTTGGAATCCTAATTTCTGCAAGGACCCCTGTAATGCCCCCCATCACAAATCCTTATCAGCTCCACAACACATCTCTTATTCAAACTTTATAAAATTCGGACCTATATTAATCCACTACTTCCCGGAGTACCCCTGTGCGCTCCTTTAGTCAAACATCATAATATTCAGCTTTTTAGTAATACAATTACTTCCCTGAGTAACCCTATGAAATTCAATTGCAGGATTCTTATCACCTCCACTACCCCCTATTAATCAAACATTTAAAAACAATTAGGCTATTTGGGCTCACCAGCTACATCAACTTAAATACATTTTATCATTCAGTCATAAGACTCATAATACTTAACTTCAGTTCCACCAATCCTTCTCCCTTAGAAGAAACTTCCTCCCAGTAGTTTTCCACCTCCACTCGTTTCCCACTGGTGCAGCCCCCTCGGGGAGGGGCCCAGGGATAGTGTTTAATAGTGGATGAGGTGGGGGCGAGGGGGTGGGTGCAGTTCCTTCTTCAGTAGCTGTCCCTGTCCACTGCGGCTACGGCCACCGAATCCAAGCATGGCAATGACCGCCGAGAAATGAAAATTACATACCTACCGTAATTCTTGATCTTTTCTTGTATCTTCACCATTCACTACTAATGCGTGTAACCAGAAGGCGCGCACCAGCATGGGAGTGTTTTTTTGGGGGGGAGGAGCCTGTGCCATCCACGAGGCCCATGCACTGCATGGCGCATGCATGTTGGTCGTTAGGTGCTGCAGGCTCCTCCTCCACCCCAGTTCTCTTCTGCCAGAGAGGAAAGAAAAGAGGGGGATAGAGAAAACCAAAGATGAGGCAAGAGAACCGAGGGATAGGAAAAGGAAAGAATATAAACTGAAAATGTAATAAGCCGACCAGCGAACAGAGGGTATAGAACTTTTTCCTAACTGGCCTTAAGGCCCCAGCCCCTGGGCGGCAGCACAGGAAAGAGAAAGAGCAAAGAGAGAGAGAATGAAAGAGAGGATAAGAAGAAGAAATAGGGGAAGAAGGGGGAAACCTCTGCTGTGCTCAGCTGGAAGACCATTGGCTTAGTTCAGCTTCAAAACCCTGAGGGGAAAGAAGACACAGCAGCAAGGATCCTGTCAACTTCAGGGACCACTGAACACAGGTCCAGACAGAGAACTTTTTGATGGTCTTGGATAATATAAAGCACAACAAAGAGGTACCCCCACACCCACCTAAGGGATGATTCTGGAGCATGACCCTCTAGCTCAACACCTGAGGGTTAGTTTAAGGGGAAACTATCTCTTAAACCAGAGATGACTCTATTCAGAAATTCCCCCCATAAAAAAGGGGGGACAGCGTGAAGGGAAAAATGGAAGGAAGTCCCCGCAGGTCCTCCCACGGACTGTGCTGACAAAGTCTCCACCTCTTCAAAAGCCTATAACGGAGATCCGAGCCATGACATGTGAGGACCCCAAGTATACCCCACTGAGAACCCTGGGGAGTTCCCTCCAAGGTCAGAGCAAGGACTCTACTCACCGCCCTCCAAGATTTGGCACTCTGTGACTTTTTAGAGAAGGAAACAGAGGGCCCTGAGGTACCAGGGAGATTCGGCCCCCAATTAGCCTTGAAGAGGGGGAGGGCGTGCTGGGTGGCAGCACCCAGAAGCTGAGGCCCAAGAGGGGAAAGGTGGGCGGGAATCAGTAATGAATGGTGAAGATACAAGAGAAGATCAAGAATTACAGTAGGTACTTAATTTTCATATCTTCATTTGTCAATCTTCACCATTCATTTACTACTGGGAGAGTACCAAGTCTCCTCGGAGGGGATCTGGCACTGCCCTGAGGAAACAGATTCCCTCAGCCTCCAGCGGGTGAGGTGCACGAGGGGGAGACCCCATAGCCCTACTAGACCATATATGGCCTAAGGCTGGTCAAGCTGAGGAGGTGTCCCCTGTGACCGGGGGGTTTGAACACGCCCCTCCAAGTTCCTCCTCGCCCTGCGGGAGAAAAGACAGGTCCCCCGGAAAGTGGAGGAAATCACCCTAAGCCGGGCAACGGGTGACAACCTGGACAGATGAAGCCATGCCGTCTGCCTGATGCAGATCGCTGTCCCTGCCAGTCTGGAGGCCACCTCTTTGGTGTCATAGGATGCCCTTGCTTGGTATCTTGCAAGCTCCAGGCCCTGTGCAGAGAGGGCAATGGCTTGCCTAGATTCCTCCGAATCAGGCAAAGATGCTAACATCTGCACGAACATCGACCACAGGTGCCAATTTTAGGCAGCATGGTGAGCCTGATGTGAACTGATACAAAGCAGCACACGAGCCGAAGAGAAAACTCTTCTTCCCCACTGGTCGAACTCAGCGGAATCCGGATCCGGTGGTTGGTCGTCTGCCAGGTGTTGAAGCCTGGAAGGAGTATCTAAGGCCATCAGCCCCGAAGGCTGGTGAGGCAGAGAACCAAGAAACTCCTGGGGAGTGCAATACCTCCTCCTGCAGTCCACTGGGGCAGGGGATGAGGCAGCTGGTGACTGCCAGGTACGGATTGACCCTTTGTGGAAAGGGAACAGGCCAGGAAGGTACCACTAGGTGTTGCGCACTAAACTCACTCAGGAAGGAGTGCATCTCCCGCTTGGTATTGCATCTTACCACATGGGATATATGGAGTTCCTGTACCAACCTCAAGAGGAACCGCTGATATTCAGTGAAATCAGCATCAGAGGAAAGGTGGATTGAACGGTCCTCTTCCTCTGAAGAGGAAATTGTGGAACTCGAGTGAGCAGAGTCCTCCTGCGGCAGTGGAGACAGGAGGAAGACCTGCTCTGTCCATGGCTCTAACATACCTAGGGAAGGCCTCCACAGTGGCCCTGAACGTCTCCTAAGACATGGGCCCCATAGGGCCCACGTGGCCAGGGAGTGGTGGAGGTGACTGCAGAGGGATTGGGGAAGAGCACCTAATTGAAAGTACCCGGCCTCTGCCAGGGCTCGGAGACCTCGCTGATGACCCTCTAGCTCAAGGGGATCCAGGGGTCGACCCAGTCAGCGTATGCTGTAGATCTGAAAACATATCCTGGCTGAGCCCTGAGGGGGAATCTCCTGTGGTGGGACAGGGTTGCATGGATCCAGAAGGGCAACCCCTCAGCAGCGCCCTCTGAGGGCTCAGAGGAGGAGAAGCGGGGCTGTGCATTGTGACTCCTCTCACCCCCTGCAGGGAAGTAGAAGAGGGCCCCCGTGCTTCACCCCAGCCCCTCAACCCCTCAGATTCTGAGGCTGTCTTCTTCCTTGACCCCAGTACTAAGGGGTCCCCTAATCCCACAGCCTCCCCTGAGGGAGACTGCAGAAGAAGAAGTTCCAATCCCAACCGAAGGAGCTAAAACAGCATCAGACATGGCAGCTGCCCTGACCTCCGAGGTTGAGACCAGCACATCATGTCCTCCTGGACTGCTATCCACCATGGGGCCCCCCCAACACTGGAGTCGGCAAGGGGGCCCGCAGAGACCACAGAGTCCGGGAAGCCCAGGAGGTAAACAGTGGGTTGCCTGGTGCCGCATCCAGGGGAACTCCTCGACCCTGGGGAGTCAGGATGCCAGTCTGGATCGGCCAGCGAGTCATCCTCCTCCTCCTCCGAAGAGACCACATGCATACCTCCAGATGAGCGACCCTGGGAACCCCAGAACCAACAGCGCCACATGACATAGCATCGCTAACGGTGCTGCCCCAATCCCCAAGCCATGGGCCGCAACACCAGGGGAGCCTGCATCTCCGAGATGATTGCCGTGGCGGTGCTCCTGACCCAGCCCCGCAGGGAGCCAAAGCGTTCCTCCAGCACCACGGAAGAAACTTCCTCAACAGCAAGGCTGGAATTCGAGGAGGCTTCCTCCTCACCGCTGCATAGACCAGGGATGGGACCCAGAGGCAGGGTCAAGAGATTTTGCCATGGCATCCCTAGAATGATGTCATCCTCCGAAAGTTGGCGAGGCCCTGCCAACTTTAAACACGCGGATTTCCAGAATGTGGCGGTCCATGGAGAAACAGGCGTCGCAGTTGTCCACATCATGGTTGGGGCCTAGGCATCACAGACAAATGTCATGTCGGTCCATGACAGAAAAATGCTGTCCACAGGGGCACCAATGCATGGGGGCACGGCCCGCTTTGGATTTTCTCTTAGCCCCCAAACCAGACATGACATGAAAAGAATACAACAAAATTCACAGGAAAAGGACCCGGCACCATTGACAATAATAATAAAAGGAACAGTCTTATGGTCCAGCGGCGTTTTTAGGATTCAGAACTGGGATGGAGAAGTAGCAAAACTGCATTGAAATATGGAACAGGCCTGATGACGCAGTAAGCACTGAAACCCATGCAGCAGGTGCTACCTCAACGGCGGGAAAAACAGAACTGGGGTGAAGGAGGAGCCTGCATCACCTAATGGCCAACCCGTGTGCACCATGGAGTGTGTGTGGGCTTCATGGGCAGTGCCATCGGCGTTGGCCCCCCCCCCCAAAAAAAAAAACACTCCTGTGCAGGTGCATGCGGCTCTCGCTTACACCCAGCAGTAATGAATGGTGAAGACTGACAAGGGAAGATCCTCCCCTCTGAATTACAGCTCTCACTTGCTGAGCGAGCAGCATGGCCTTTTAAAAGCTGCTTGCCAGGTTTAAATCAGGTGCTTCTTCTCCTGATTGGCTCTATGATCTGGAGTCAATCCCTGCTGCCCTCCTAGGACTTTTGGTTGCGGCCACGGCCGCCGAATGCTTCAGTTGCGACTACGGTCGTCAAATGCTCCAGATGCAGCTACAGCCACTGACTGCTCCAGTTGTGGCTACGGATGCACTTTCCTTCTTCGATTGCTGTCTCTGTCCCTTGCAGCTACAGCCACCAAACCCCAGCGTAGCAAAGACTGCCGGGAACCTCCCCTCCAAATTAAATTAAAAAAAAAAAAAAAAAAAATGACAAAAAACAGTCACCCACCAATGAGAATTGCAGACCAGATTCTAACAAATTCTCAAGAATTTCAGGATTCGTAATACAAAGGCTAAAAGATGTTCTGGCAGGACTTCTTACGATGACAGCAAAAGAAATCAATGCCTGAGATTTTAGCTCCGGATCCTGATCAACTCCTCTAATTAAGTGATCTACAAACTAAATATAACCAAGTAAACAAAAGGAGGAGTGCTACCCTTTTGATGGGCAGACAAAAAAAGACAGTGACAACAGAAACAGATTCTGGCTGATCGTCTACACAGAGCATGGCACCAGCCGACCACGATGCCAGAGAAGAGCAGGGGCCTACCCCTTAGCTATCTATAATACAATCTACAAATGCAACCATATTAAGTGAAATACGAAACTGCAGAGCTAAAATCTGTACACAATATGAAGAGCTACAAGAAAATCTAGCAAAAGTTGGAATCAGAGTCACGGACTTTCAGACGCAGGCCACGAATACTGACTGTCCTACAGATCATCTCGAGCATCTCATACTTCATTTTGTTGAAGAAAATAAATAACTGCAAGCCAATGCAAAGACCTAGAACATAGGCCTAGACACAACAACCTACATATTAACGGAGTACCAGAAGGTGAGGAAGGCAGAGGCATGCCAGCTTTTATGGATTCCCTTTGGAGAGAAACTCTACAGGTGGATCCAGGCCTTTCCCTCAACATACAGCAGGCCCACAGAGCGTTACATAGAAATATAGACTTTGACGGTAGATAAGGACCGCTTGGCCCACTCAGTCTGCCCATTTCCCTACCTACTGGGTAAGCTGCAGATTCTAGTTAACCAACAGCCTACTTCCTCCTACCCCCCACTATAATTGCCTTATGGCTGTCCCATGCATTCTTGAATTCCCCCACTGTTTTTGACCCCACAACCTTTTCAGGAAGGTGGTTCCATGAGTCCACAACTCTCTCCATGAAAAAATATTTCCTCATGTTGCCCCTGAGCAGTCCCCCCTCTATCTTCAAATTGTGCTCCCTTGTTCTTGCACATCTCTTTTTCTAAAAAGATGCTCCCCTCCTGGACTTTGTTGATTCCCCTGAGGTACTTGAAAGTTTCTATCATTTCCCCCCTCTCCCTCCATTCCTCAAAGGTATATATATTGAGCTCTTTTAGTCTCTCTTCGTATAGCTTCTGTTGCAGACCCTGCATCATTTTAGTTGCCCACCTCCTGCTTCCATCCTGTCTATGTCCTTGCAGAGATGGTGTCTCCAGAATTGCACGCAGTACTCCAGATGTGGTCTCACCAACTGTCTGTACAGAGGGATGACAACTTCCTGTTTTCTACTGGTGATGCCTCTCCCTATGCATCCCAGTTACTGTCTAAGCCCAAACATCCTGAAGACCGGCTCCGCTCTATTGTTCTATGTCTACTAAAATTATACATGTAACCCCCCTGCAAATGGGGGTTCCCAAAAGACTTCCAGGAGCTTGCTTGAATGCTCCAAGCCTGAATGGTGTTTGGCATTTAAGCCATTTATCAGTGAGTGTTTTTAGAGCCTCTGGTACTGTCTCTTTAAGAGCTGTCTGCTTGCAGACATAATTAGTTGTATGGGGACTGTGTGCTTCTCAGTACCACTCGAGCTGCTGCCAATTCACTTAATTTTTGCAGTCACTAGGAGTGCAAAGGGAACCTATCTGAAAAGATGTAACTGTTTACCAGAAATTATTTAGAGTAATAATGAAATTACAGTTTGTCTAACCTGCTTTCTTTGCAGTCAGAACTGTGTCTGCTAGTTCCCATTCTAGTTTTGAACTGCTGAACTGGACCAATCAGTGTGGGGTAAGCTAGCTCTAAAATGGTGCCTTGGACGAATCAGAACTTGGACTCATAATCTGAGCCAGCCACAAGAGGATTGTATGGGCAGTGACTCTGGGAGATGTAGTTTAGACTTCAGTGCCTTTTTGGACCAACAGCAGCAGTCTATTGTGAGTGACAGCCAATCCAGTCAAGAACTGGGAGGAACTCAAAGGAAGTGCCCGGTTTTGTCGGTTGGAGTGTCAGTTGAGCTTTGGCAGTGAAGAAGGAAGGAGCCCTGTGCTTTTTCAGTGTGCAGTTTTAGTCAAAAAACGTGTGTAAGGCCCAGAGTTCTGGTCTGCAGCTTGTTAGGACTGAATCCGTCCTGTGAAAAGAATCAAAGGATCTCTGAAGAGTAGAAACCAGGCTCACCCTGTAGAAGACTGGAAGAATTGCAGAAAATTGCACTCGGTCTGTCAGGAACTGAATCTGCTGTGTGTTCTCCCGGGTATTGTGCAGTAGTGCGATCGGGATACAGATGCAGCCTGCCTGGTATAGTGCTTTCTTTTATATAAATGTGTGAAGAGGTTTGTGTACCTCAAGTGAGCCCTATGACATTGAAGGACCCTATCTTATTTGGAGGTCGTGAGTACTAATTCAGGGTCGCTCCCTGTTGAATTGCCACATTAAATCCAAATGGAATTACTGTACTGCTGACTGTTTAATTCTCCTTTCTCTGTGTGAAAGGGCCCCTACCAGCTGCCACGGTTTTGGACTAGCCACTAGGGCTTGGGTACCCAGGGACAGTAACTGATAGGGATAGGCCTGTGCACAGAGCCATAGGTATTATTAGAGTGATAAGCTAATTAACCTGATTTCCCCTGTCCTTGTTATATCCCCTAAATAAATCAGAGCTGCTTGTTTCAGCAAAGTTATACTGCCTGAGGTATTTGTCTATGTTAAAGTACTGTACTGTGATTGTTGCACTGTATCTCATTTCACAGGAGGTCCCAGTGCGGAACCAGACCTGGGGGTAAGTGTATACTGTGAAGGTAATTCTGATATATTGTGTGGGCCACTAGTGGGAAGGGGGTTGCAGTGTCCCAGAGGGCTGTGACCAAGTTAGTTTAACTATTGCAACCCTGACCTCGGGTGGAGGCACCTGCCATTGGATCCAGGCCCCTCAACCTGTTAGTGGCAAATCAGGCAGGGTAGTAGCCCTGGGATAGCGCCATCTAGGGGTTACATCTTGGAGGCTCACCGCTGGGATTGTGTGTCCTCTAGTGGCCATATTTACTGAACCACTGTTAAGAAAAATGGGTACCCGACAGAAGTGGCTGTGCACCGGCTGGTGGAGTGGTGTACTGGGGAGGAGATCGACCCCAAATGCTATGCTTATCCTGGACATCCCCTGGGTATCACTACGGACACTGTGCAGGGAGTACTTTCCAAGGTGGAAGGTTTACAAAACCCTGTGGTGGTGGGTCGGCATGCTAATCTGCTCACCCACACTTTCCTGGCCCTAGTAGAGTTTAAGGATCCCATAGATAGCTCCAAAGTGCCACAGACCATTACCCAGAGGGAGCCCTCACTGCTTGGAGAGTGATAACTAAGGACAGTAAAGACCTGGGGAATCGCCTCACCACTATCTGAAACTTTTGAGGAGAAATTTGCTGAATGGTTGCTGGGAGAGGAAAACTGTGGAGGACTTGAAGAAACTATTCTTGCCACCTGGGGGTGTTCCTCCCCAACACCCTCTCCTGCTCCAGTACCCGTAATGGTGGCTGAACCAATGCAGACTCCTATTTCTGCACCTGCCATTAGTCACGACTCTTACCGAAGGTTGAGGATCTTCTCTGGCACCTCCCCACCCCAAGGAGGATGACTGGGAGACCTGGATAGACATGTTGCCCCCAAGTGCTAGAATGGCAATGCTGGGAAGGCGAAAGCGAAAGAGGGTTAGTGAGAGCCTCCGAGGTCCTGCCCTGGCTACCATCCTGCTAAGACGGGCCAGTAACCCTGAAGCGACTGCACAGGCTCATCTTGAGGCCTTGGAGAATGTGTATGGGAGCCCAGATTCTGATGAGGATCTATGGTGGAGAGTAAGAAATGCACAACAGTACCAAGGGAGTTGTTGTCTGTGTGTATCTCTCGGCTGGAAAAATTGTTGTACAGAATGCCTCAGAAGGGTAGTTTGCCAGCGATTGAACTGGACGAACCAGACTGGACAGAATCCTTAAGTCTGCCCTTCTCAGAACTGCTGTTGCTTAGTTACGCCTGGCAAATCGACTGGAATCCCACCCTCCTATGATGAGTTAATGAGAGAAATTGAGGAGTTGAGAAAAGGCGACCTCGGGAGGTACCTGCACCAACAGCTGTGGCTACGACCAGTGACTGAGGTGACCCATCAAGTGAAGTTCAGGGCAGAGGTTGACAGTCAATGAGTGCTCTGACAAGGAAAAAGATATGCCACAATGGGGCAAACTGTTGAGAGAGATCCGGGAATTCAAAAACAGTCCCTTTATGAAGGCCACGCCTGCAAGTACGGGCCCTGACCTATATCCGACTGCATCTGCTATGGGGTGGGGTACCCACCATGTATCTCCTGCTGATAACAGCTCCAAACTCAATTCCTTGACCATGGAAGTGGAGAAACTGACGAGATGTCTCCAAATGCTTATCACGCCAGCAGAGAGATGGCACCCAGGTTTCCAGTTAGTAATACCCCGCCCTGGCTCCCAGTGTGGCGCCTCGGCCAGCTCAAACTCCAGAAAGTATGTTTGCTATAATTGTGGGAAAGATGGGCACATGAAAAGGGAATGCCAGTCCCCAAAAGACACTGACAAAGTTGCATATAGGCTACAAGGAGAGCTTGGAGAAGAAATCAGTGGTTAAGAGGTGCGACATGATCCCAGTGAGGGCACCAAAATGCTAATTCACGTCCTTTGTGGCAAGGTCAGTTGCCCAGGCCCCTACTACCGCCTCTCAGACTGGTCCAGAATAGTGGGTCCCTCCATGGAGACCACTGTAAAGGTGAATGGAGTGTCTACAAGAGCTGTATTAGACAGTGGCTCCCAAGTGACAATTATGTTCCAGGATTGGTATCAGAAGCATTTGTCAGGCGACTCCTTACAACCATTAGAAGGACTGCATGTATGGGGTTAGGTGAGAAGGCCTACCCCTATTCCGGGTATATCCGAATTTGGCTGTCTTTCCCCACCTCCGTGGCTGGAGTGGCGAACAAGTGAGACCCTAGCCTTAGTGTGTCCCCCACTGGACTGTATGATGGTGTCCCTTTGTTGATTGGAACAAATGCTCATATGTTCGGAAGGCTGGCACAGTTGTGTTATGAAAACAGGGTCAAAGACTAGTAGAGCTTTAAGAGTTCCGGCTTTAATTAAGAAGGCCTATGAGGCAGAGAGATGCTGAAAAACAGAACCAGAGGAACCGGTCGGAATTGTATGGAAGAAGGATCCTGAGTCTCTGATCCTGGCGCCAAATGCCCAGTGTACCTTACAGGAGAGGTCCGTATCAGAAAGGATGTTAAGAATAAAATATTAATGTTGGATGCACCAGGCGATGGAAAATTGCCAGAGGGACTGCTGGTCAAGCTTGTATTTTGCCGCTAGAGCCCATGCTTATGCCAGAAGGGAATGGTCCAAGTTCATAATGTGTCTGAAAGAGACATTCGAGTAAACAGAGGTTGCATCCTGGCTAATGTGCATGTGGAGACACTGCAGTGCTACCAGCAGCAAGAGTTCAAGGAAGAATGACAGAGTAACGCCTGACTTGTTTGATTTCGCTGACTCCCGCTGCCAGCTGAATGGAAAGTGAGGATCAGTGAGAAGCTTGCCCAGAAGACCAGGTGTTTTCTTTAAAGGAATGGGATGTAGGATGCGTGCAAGGGCTGAGCACAATATCCGGCTGCATGACGAAGACCATTTAGGTGAGAGGTCTCGGCGCCTGGCACCTGCTGACATAGATGATGTGAGGCAGCATCTGCAAGAGATGTTAGCTGCTGGTAATACAAGAATCCAGAAGCCCTTATGCTTCCCCATTGTGGTAGTTAGGAAAAGAATGGAACAAGTAGGATGTGTGTGGATTATCGCACCTTAAACCGTCGGACTATACCTGATCAGTACACAATGCCCGATTCAGGATGCTTTGGACTGCCTAAGCGGGAGCAAGTGGTTCTCTGTGCTGGATCTCCATGTGGGTGTACCGAATCCGATAGGCCCCAGAGGACGTGAGAAGACTGCCTTTATCTGTCACGCTTGGTTTCTATGAATTCATGAGGATGCCTCAAGGTTTCAGGTGCCCTTCTGCCACTTTTCAACGATTGATGGAGCGTGCAGTGGGGACATGAACTTACTAGAGTGCCTGGTATACTCTAGATGATGTTATTGTGTTTGGCAGCTCACTGGAGGAACATGAAAGCAGATTATTTAAGGTATTGGACCGACTGGAGGACTTTGGCCTTAAACTGTCCATTGATAAGTGTCAATTCTTTCAAACATCAGTAAAGTATATGGGACCACATAGTATCCACCGAGGAATAGAGACCGACCCAAGTAAAAGTTGAGGCCTTGACCACCTGGCTACAGCCAAAAATCTAAAGAACTGCAAAGATTCCTGGGATTCTGTGGTTATTATCGGCGCTTCATCAAGGACTATTCAAGAGTGATCCGCCTTACTTAATTCCTTACTCAAGGTATCCCCCAACCCACAAAAAATACCAAAAGTCAGCGTCCTCAAGACTGAAAAGTGTATTTTCATCCAGTGAAGTATTGGGGCCCGCTGGACTCTGATTGTGAGACTGCTTTTCCTTGAGATCATATATCAACACCCATGCTCCAGTGCTGGCCTATGCGATCCAAAACCTTCGTCCTGCACACTGATGCTAGCTTGCAAGGGTTGGGGGCTGTGTTGTGCCAAGAGCACGAGAATGGCCTGAGACCAGTGGCCTTTGCCAGTAGAAGCCTGGACCCATCCAAAAGAACTATCCTATATAAGTTAGAGTTCCTAGCTTTGAAGTCTATTGTTGACCAATTCCATGAGTACTTGTATACAAAATACTAGTAAAACTGACAATAATCCTTTGACCTATGTGCAGACCTCAGCTAAGTTGGATGCCACTGGCCATAGGTGGCTTTCTGCATTATCTACATATGACTATGCTCTCGAATACCCGAGCAGGTCTGAACCACATAGATGCTGATGCTCTCTCCCGGGCCTGTTCCCCAGAATGATTGGGTCCGATTGGCAGAACTGACATTCGGGCACTCTGCCGAAAGTTTGACAGGAGGAACAAATGTCCACGCAGACGCAGTGGACTGTAGTGGATTGCTTGGGGAGCCTCTGAGAATTGTACCTGCTGCTTATTGCCACTTTTCTGCAATAGACACATTGGTGCACTGCCTCAGCTGGACAATGACAGTATTCGCAGGCTCAATCCCGCGATCCCATGATCAAAGCAGCTTTAGAAGCCCTCTATGCAGGAAAAGATGTGTCCAAATTACGCTCCCACTGATTTGAGAACTGCACTGTTATATACAAAGAAGGTCCTAAGTTGAAACTGATCAATAAACTGTTATACAGAGAAACAGTAGACAGAGGGGACAAGTAGACAAACAACAAATCAGTGCTGCCCACTGCCTTTCGAGACTCAGTACTGAGGTCCTTGCACAACCACATAGGGGCACCTTGGTATAGACAGAACACTTGACTTGATGAGATCCAGATTCTATTGGCTAAGATGGGGGCTGATGTGGTGCAACACATTCGAACTTAGTCGCTGCTTACAGAGGAAACTTTTGCCCCAGAGGCTGCCCCTTGTTAACATCACCACCGTGCACCCATGGAGCTGGTCTGTATTGATTTTCTGAGTTTGGAGTCAGATCAAAGAAAATGTAATGTGCTGGTGGTCACTGACCATTTCTTACGAGATATGCCCAAGCTTTCCCACCAAAGACCAGAAAGCATCCACTGTGGCCAAAGTACTTGTAGAAAACTTTTTTGTTCACCATGGGGCTCCACAAAGAATCCATTCTGATCAAGGGAGAGACTTTGAGAGTCGTCTGATCAAAGAGATGCTTTCTCTGTGGGGAGTGCGAAAGTCCAGAACCACTCCTTACCACCCCAGGGGACCCACAGCCTGAGCGCTTTCAACCAAGACTTTACTAGATATGCTAGGCACCCTGCACCCAAAGGCGAGCCTAGATGGAGCCAACAAATTAGCACCCTGGTACATGCTTATAACTGCACCAAAGTGATGCCACTGGATTCTCCCCTACACGCCTGATGTTTGGAAGAGGCTGAGCTACCAGTAGATGTGTGTTTGGGGTCTCTCCTGATGGGGTTCAAGCTGACAACTATTTACAGTATGTGCAAAAGTTAAAGGCCCAGCTAACTCCTATGGTACTAACTGGCTCAAACCATGGCTGCCAAAGAAATCTGGCCAACAAAGAAAGGTATGATAAAAGGTGAAAGCACAGGAACTCCAGGAGGAGATCGGTGATGCTAAGAAATCTGGGACTGCATGGCGAAGCACAAGATTGCTGACAGATGCACCATCTCCCTCACATTGTAGTGGGCAAACTAGATGATCTGCCAGTGTACAAAGTAAGGCCTGAGAATAATTCAAAAGATGTAAAACAATGCATAGAAATCATTTACTGCCCATTGGACAAATTCTGATTGAGTCTGAGCCCCAGAAGATGCCCCTCTGGACCAGTGACTAGAGCTGCTGCTAGAAAGATCAAGAAAGTCTGCACCTACAGAAGAAAGTAGAGGTGACTTTGATACTATCCTTCTTAGGAACTGAGTCAATTGTTTCGGGCAATCCCCAGTCAATACTGGAGACAAAGCTGGGCCTTCTGGACTGTCTAAGCCCCTAGCTTCATCCTGAGCCAATGCTCCCAGAAAGTGAGTGCAAAGCATCAGATCAGATGAAATGGAATCATTGTATGGTTGAAACTGTTTGAGCTTTCAGGGAGGAAAATGATAGATTGGGGCAGACTGGTGATACACCGAACAAGAAGAGTATTTTGAGTGCCCTGACAGTCCACTGCCAGTGTCCGAAAGCTCCATCTGAGCCAAATGTTGTGGACTCAGAAACTGTAACTCCTGGAGCTGAAAGTGCCCCAAGTTCTAGCCTCTCTACCCCATGGAGACTCCCTGACAAGTGAGGACAATGCTGAAAATGAGCTCAGATGCAGAGACTATAACAGTTCCCCTAGAAGACTGGTCGAGCTGTAAAGCCTGTGGTGCACCTCGTTATGATTCACTTGGGAGGCCTGTGGACTTGCCTCTCAATGTTGTCCATAAAGGAGTGTATGTGTCCCAGAGCTCATTGCCCAAACTGAGCATCAGTGCTAACTCCAAGTTACTTGTGTTGCTCTTCTAGTATGGTGCCCTTGCCCCATCCAGCCCCAGGTAACTTGATAGGAAGGGCCCCTCTCTTCAGGTTTCATGTACAAGAGATAATAACTTGAGTTATGGTACAATGTGTATGTAATACTGTGTAAGAGTGACGTACTGCAATTTTCAGAAATGTGTTCTTGGTAAAATGATATATTGACTGATGATTACGTATGTGAGCCTAATGCAAATGTATATATAGTTGCAGTTGAAACTTATGGGTACTTGCTTGACGCGGACGTCAAGCTTTCCCAGGCCAGGAAGGGTGTAACCCCCCTGCAAATGGGGGTTCCCAAAAGACTTCCAGGAGCTTGCTTGAATGCTCCAAGCCTGAATGGTGTTTGGCATTTAAGCCATTTATCAGTGAGTGTTTTTAGAGCCTCTGGTACTGTCTCTTTAAGAGCTGTCTGCTTGCAGACATAATTAGTTTGTATGGGGGGACTGTGTGCTTCTCTGAGTACCACTCGAGCTGCTGCCAATTCACTTAATTTTTGCAGTCACTAGGAGTGCAAAGGGAACCTATCTGAAAGATGTAACTGTTTACCAGAAATTATTTAGAGTAATAATGAAATTACAGTTTGTCTAACCTGCTTTCTTTGCAGTCAGAACTGTGTCTGCTAGTTCCCCATTCTAGTTTTGAACTGCTGAACTGGACCAATCAGTGTGGGGTAGCTAGCTCTAAAATGGTGCCTTGGACGAATCAGAACTTGGACTCATAATCTGAGCCAGCCACAAGAGGATTGTATGGGCAGTGACTCTGGGAGATGTAGTTTAGACTTCAGTGCCTTTTGGACCAACAGCAGCAGTCTATTGTGAGTGACAGCCAATCCAGTCAAGAACTGGGAGGAACTCAAAGGAAGTGCCGGTTTTTGTCGGTTGGAGTTCAGTTGAGCTTTGGCAGTGAAGAAGGAAGGAGCCCTGTGCTTTTTCAGTGTGCAGTTTTAGTCAAAAACGTGTGTAAGGCCCAGAGTTCTGGTCTGCAGCTTGTTAGGACTGAATCCGTCCTGTGAAAGGATCAAAGGATCTCTGAAAGTAGAAACCAGGCTCACCCTCGTAGAAGACTGGAAGAATTGCAGAAAATTGCACTCGGTCTGTCAGGAACTGAATCTGCTGTGTGTTCTCCCGGTATTGTGCAGTAATTGCGATCGGATACAGATGCAGCCTGCCTGGTATAGTGCTTTTTTTATATAATGTGTGAAGAGGTTTGTGTACCTCAAGTGAGCCCTGCTGACATTGAAGGACCCTATCTTATTTGGAGGTCGTGAGTACTAATTCAGGGTCGCTCCTGTTGAATTGCCACATTAAATCCAAATGGAATTACTGTACTGCTGACTGTTTAATTCTCCTTTTCTCTGTGTGAAAGGGCCCCTACCAGCTGCCACGGTTTGGACTAGCCACTAGGGCTTGGGTACCCAGGGACAGTAACTGATAGGGATAGGCCTGTGCACAGAGCCATAGGTAGATTATTAGAGTGATAAGCTAATTAACCTGATTTCCCCCTGTCCTTGTTATATCCCCCTAAATAAATCAGAGCTGCTTGTTTCAGCAAAGTTATACTGCCTGAGGTATTTGTCTATGTTAAAGTACTGTACTGTGATTGTTGCACTGTATCTCATTTCACAGGAGGTCCCAGTGCCGGAACCAGACCTGGGGGTAAGTGTATACTGTGAAGGTAATTCTGATATATTGTGTGGGCCACTAGTGGAAGAAAGGGGGGTTGCAGTGTCCCAGAGGGCTGTGACCAAGTTAGTTTAACTATTGCAAACCCTGACCTCTGGGTGGAGGCACCCGCCATTGGATCCAGGCCCCTCAACCTGTTAGTGGCAAATCAGGCAGGGGTAGTAGCCCCTGGGATAGCGCCATCTAGGGGTTACATACAGTAAAACAATATCTCCCTTTATGGGCATGGAAAATGAAACAGATCACCTACAAGGGGTAAAGAATTTATTTTGATAACAATTACTCACCAACACTATCAGCAAAAAGACAGGCCTATGCTCCAATCCTAAGAACTCTGGGCTCAGCAATTAACGTTTCAGACTCCATACCCCGCTCGCCTCGTAGTGATATTCCCGAACGGGCCTTGCACTTTCTCCACTCCAGTAAAACCCACACAGGAAATGGAAATTACATACTTACCGTAATTACTGATCTTCTTGGACAGTCTCCATCACTCATTCACACTAGTGGGATAGCACCGGAGGCGCTAGGACCAAGCGGGAGCCTAAAGTTTTCTGAAGGGTCGGCGCCGAGAGAGGACCACGCATGCGTGGCACCGTGAGACTAGCTTGCGCCTGTGTAGGCTATCTCAGCGTCGACCCTCCAACTGCCTCAGTACCTTTTCCACCGAGGAGGTGCAGCATAACTAATGAAAATAACTTATCCTGAGTTTCTGGGCCTGAGAGGGCCCAGATGGCCCTTGCAAGAAGGGTCAAAGAACAATGTCTTCACAGCCTGAACCACAGGACCATGAAGACCAGGAAAGAAAATGAGTGAACCCAAGGGATGGTGGGTGGGCGTGTGAATGAGTGATGGAGACTGTTCAAGAAGATCAATAATTATGGTAAGTACGTAATTTCCATATCTTCCTGGACTAAGTCTCCATCACTCATTCACACTAGTGGGAGAGTACTAAGCTAAAACCAACCACCCTGAGTAGGGTGGTAGGAGATAGGATTCATTCAGAAAGGACAGCCAAGGACTGTCCTGCTAATAAAAAGAGCTGTCTTGTAAGAGCATCTAGAACATCATGCCTACAAGATAAGCGCTCGAGTTGTAACTCGCCACTTTGCAGACGACTGCAATGGGCACAAAATGAAAGTCTGCCAGGAAGCCACAACCACTCTAGGAGAGTGGCAAGAACCTGTCCTCATAGTTTGGTCTAGGACCAAAATTAATAGTGTCAAAGACATGTACTAATGTAACGTAAAGGGACCTCAGGAACTGAAAGAGTCGGAGGTAAAGTCTACTGGTTCAGGGTAGACCGGAAAGTGCAGATGAAAATCCCCACTATCAAGTATGGCTGACCTGTAAACAACAGGTCCAAGAGCACTTGAACCCCTAACTTGGTGAGCAAGGGGGTCCAGGTGGGGTTAGCCCATCAAGGAGAATGGTCTCCACTTAGTCACAGGAATCTTCCTTATGGAAGGCCAAGCACGACTTAGAAGCCTCTCTTGGTGGTCTAGTAGAACCAGATCCTACCCACTGCATATTCCAAAAGGAATCACCCTGCCCCTGTGTGTACAACTGTAGCAGCAGTCTCTGAACTCAGGGGAGAAAGGAAAAAGTGTACAGGAGGACGTGTCCACTGCGGAAAAAAACATTCCGACAGAAAAATACAGGAGCTGGATTTCTAAGGCAAATAGAGGCAGATGTGTGTCAAGGAGGGACACAGCAGGACCAAGTTAGGGCTAACCCATTTGTTGAAGTGACTGAAAAAGGCAGTGACTCAATGCAGTGAGGTACTACCCACTCTTGCTTCACTGAAGGGAGTAGGAAAGGATTCTAGTTTGTGTGCTGAAAAACAAACATCACAACTCCATCCTGCACTTGAAGAGGATAGCTTCGTGAGCGACTGGCATGGACCAGTGCACAGGAACCGAAGGTGTCAATATTTGAGAAGCTACCTCAGAAAAAGGACCTACTTGACCTTCCGTCAATTCCGTAACTTAAGAAAGCAAGGAAGTAGGAACCTGAGTTCCGACTCGGTGGAGAGTCGCTTCTGCTGCTGCAAGGCTCTGCTCAAGAGAAGAAAGCCTGATAAAAAGAAAGGGGAATTAACAGACTTGGCAGTCACCTAGGTCTAGGAAATGTCTCTGAATGAGAGAAATCTCTCTTAGAGAAAGAGATGACCCATACCGCCGCTGGATCGGACTCCCCAGGGAAGAAGAAATCAGGTACTCTTCACTGTACTCTGGAGATGAGCGCCTCAGGGGCTGAGGTGGAACCTGACCAGATCAAAAAAAGGGGGGTATCGGGTAATTTCGGCTAGGCTCTGTGCTGTGATAAAAATTATGTTTATATATATATATATATATATATATATATTTTTAGTCCAAGCCTAACAAGGCTTTCAGGCTGCTATTTTGTAAGGATTGTCTTGATACAAAAAGACGAAGATGTTCTTCATCTGAGTGCAGAAGGAGCCTGAGCGTCCATACTGAAATCATGACCAGACTAACAATCACAGCTGGAGAGATGTTAACCACCTGTGCCGAAGAAGCCACCAAAGAGGCAATATCACAAGGGGGCTATATACCCCTATCAAAGGAGCAGTAGAGTCAGAGCGGCTCCCGACCATTAAATTAGAATGTTCTACAGAGTGTAACTGTCTTGACGATTGAAAAAGTCTAGACGCAGTAGTGTATGGTCCATGGACGCAGTGTGAAATACTATAGTGGACCCCATTACTGAGGAACTACTGAAAAGATTTTCCATCACAGACTCTGATGATAGGGAGGACGTGCCCTTCAGTATATAAAATGAGTCATGCGCTGTATTACTGACCAGGAGGACAGGGAAAGACCCATCTAGATGCACTTCTACAATAGAAGGACCTCCAAGAGAGGTCTAGGTCAGAGCCACTAGAGACTCCGCCATCAGGAAGGATGTCGAGGAGCTTGGTACCACGTACTGTAGGGAGCAAAGAAAGTGCTGAGCAGAATGAGATTCCGCTGGCAGAGCAGTACAGCAGAGTTCCATCAGCTGAAAACTGCTGGATGACACAAGATCCCACATAGACCACCACTCACTAAGATGTGTGGAAAAAATAATCCGCAGAACAGGCGTTCATTCTGCGATAAACATCCCACCACAAGTTCTGTGGAAAAGAAGTCCGAAAAGGAAAAACGTGTCACTAATTCTGCCATACAGCACCCACTAGCACCCGTGTGGCACCAGCACCACTTGTGGCACAGAAGGGCACCAAGCAGTGCTTATGCCAACCTGGGTGATACCCAAGGGCAGCTGCAGCAGTATCCGTAGGCACCCCTGGCACCCATGTAGCAATGGCACCCGAGGGCACCCTGACACCCAAGGCAAGAATGGCACCCGAGGGCACCAGTGGCACCCATGGCACCCGAGGGCACCAGTGGCACCATAGGCATTTGCGGTGCCACCCACGGGTGCCCCCAGTGCCACCCCTGGTACCCATGGCACCAGTGGCACCCATGGAACCCATGGGCACTCACGGTGAGTGCACGGCGCCACCCGCGGGTGCACGGCACCACCTAGTCACCCACGGCACCTCTGACAGCACCGACAACCAGCGTCAGCGACAAGAGCACCCACGGCACCACACAGAGCGATAGCACCACCCCATGGTGCCGAGTAAGGCACGGCGCCGAGGCACTGAGCCACAGCGCCGACCAAGGCACAGAGCCGACCAAGGCACTGAGGCACGGTGCCAACCAAGGCACCAAGCCATGGCGCCGAAGGAAAATGCCAATGGAAATCCTGAGACGGGGAGAAGGAAAAAGGTAGTGCCTGTGCCAGCCCCTGCATGGAAAAGGGAGCGGGGGGTAGGAACGAGGGGTCGACACGATGGCAAAGGAACAAAGAGGGCACCTCGTCATTCATGATCCAGTCGACACGGCTCCAGTCCAATGGCTCCGAGGCCCAGAGGTCCCGAAATCAGGAACAGAGCCAGGAAAAACTGGAAAGCCAAACCCCCTGCTCCATAGGAGCGGCCCACAGGTGAAACTGCCAACCGGAGCTCCAACGAGGACAGAGATGGAGCTTGGAGTCGAGAATGCAACTGTTAGGAGCGGGGCCAAGAGGAACCCATGAAAGTCGGTTCAGGCCCATCGCCCCTCCCGATGAACACTCCTCGTGCAGACCTACCAACGGACAACCTCAAGCGGCACTGATTCTTCTTTCCCCAACGAGGAAGAGGAGCTCGAGGTTAAGCGGAGCCGGATCCCTGGAACCACTAGATTTGTGCTTCGGAGGACTGTCCTCCCCCCGAGCACAGAACTGTCCGTAGTCGGACCTCCCCCCTCCCCCGTTAATTAAGGGGCGGCGGACCAGACACAGCCCGTCTGCCATAAACATTTTCAACCGAAGTCCTCCTACAGTCACCGCTACCGTCTAAGGACAACTCTGTTGATGACAGGAAGGAATTTCTTTTTCTTCTTCTTCATAATCTTCTTCTTGTTCATAAAATAAGAAACTACTACTTAAAATATTAAAAGCTGCTGTCGTATAGACGAAAACCTCGACTCCGGCAGACGAGCGACGTCGACATCCAAGCGCACTCATCGGCGGGAGAAAAGGAACTGAGGCAGTTGGAGGGTCGATGCTGAGATAGCCTACAAGTCTTGCGGTGCCATGCATGCGTGGTCCTCTCTTGGCGCCGACCCTTCAGAAAACTTTAGGCTCCCGCTTGGTCCTAGTGCCCCCGGGCTATCCCACTAGTGTGAATGAGTGATGGAGACTTAGTCCAGGAAGATCTGCAAGCTAGGAAGATTAATGTTTCGATCCCTCACCGATCAACACCAGCTGCTGATACATAATCCCTTTCCCAAGAGGTTTAGTGTCCCTCTTATTGACAGCAGCCAAAAAAATAGAAATTACATCCCTTCAGTCCATACCTTTCACCCACATAAAGTAAAGGGTGATGACTGTGTTGTTTTAGTCCATCAGTGTGGCATTACCGTACCACAGAACGTATGACAGACACCCCCCATATGCTTGATCCAAGTTATGACTTTCAAGTTCCATGTTTCCCGCTCCACCAGGGTGCACCTTAAAACTGGTAAGATGGCTAGAAATTTAACTCTGCATAGCAGGGTAGGTACTGCCCCACCGCCACCCCCTCCCATGCCTGGTCTCTAAAGACGTGGATCAATGGCGCTTGCTTAATGTCCCTGAGCACTCGCTCCAATTGTTTTAAAGGGGGAAAAGAGAAAACAAAACAATAAAAATAATATAACAGAGAGCAGCAAACATAGCTCGTCCAGCTAGATTGGTGGAAGCGTAACATTTAATGTTTGCTAGCTTCCCCTCGATGTCTGCTCCCTACTTGTCAGACCAGGGGAAAAGAGAGAGAGAGCAGAAGAAAAGAAGAAAACAGAACAAAAAAATTAAAAATAAAATGGGAGAAAAAAACTGAGGTGAATATCCGTGTCAGCAGTCAAGTATACAGATACAGCTGAATTCTCCCACCGAATCCCTACTGACCAGGCTCCGATTTGGCCCCATTAAGATTTCAGTACAAAAAGTCACATTGAGCTGACCGATCCTTCAAACGGTACTAACAGCCACGATCGACCTGATAGGAGGCTGTAGTGAGCGACGGACTTAAACATCCGATTAAAGCTACGTGCCTCAGCTAAATTTAATAATATAAATATAGGTCTCTCCAGCTATATTAGTGTCTGTACAGACAATCTGAAGTGAAATACTCACAAGAGGCCCTAACAGTAATTAGAGGAGCATTGGATAAGATTGTATACCCCCCCCCCCCAATTCTGTAGACTGATTATCTGTTGTAAAATCAGTCACCAAGATTCTTAGAAATTCGGGTATATCAAGAAATGCTGCCTGATATCATTAGATGTGGCTCTTCATGCAAGTATGTAAAGTACTGTCTGGGGGATCATGCAGACTTCACTTAGAAGAGCTCAACGCAATAACAAATCTAAAGTCTGTACTTGGAGGGAAGCGGGGGAAGAAGGGGAAAGGGGAAAAAAAGAAAGGAAAGAGGATGCACACTTTCAGCCAAATGTGTAGAAGAACAGAATAAGAAGCATGTACAATGTAGTACCATACGGACTCCAAAGCCCAGGACTGGAGGCCTATTAACTCAGCTCTTCAACAGATGCGAAGCCAGAAGGAGATTGTCCTGAAGCTGTCTTTTAGCTAAGATGCGCAGTGCTACAGTAATATCAGTACTCGATGGGTGACTACCCAATAACCAAAACAGCCACCTAATATGCACTACTGATATCCTTAAAGGCTAGCATGAAGCGGTTCTTCTCCCCCGATAGGGAAAATCAGAAAAGAGAAGTTAAACTTTTCTTCGACATGTAAAGGGAGGCCTAAACACATCCACTGGACTGGATAAGGGCACTCCCTTTCTCTCGGGGAAGCATTAGGCCCCCCGAGTAGTTTCCCCCTTTTCTTCTGCTTGATAAACCACGGTGAAAACAGCTGATTCCCAATGTAAATTGAAGTCCCCTAAATTCTACCACAGGAGGATACTCTCCTTATCTCTTATTTATTGAGACTAGACAGGGCTTAAGACCATCGAGCACACATCATTAAAAGAGGCTGGCGGAACTGCCACTGCTCATATACCTATCTTATTAGGCACCCATGCCCTAGGAAACAATCCTGGGTATAACACCATGGGCACCAGATAATAAAATCACAGTGTTCCCTCTCGGAAGTGGGCTTTCAGGGAACTATCCTTTTAAAAACACAGGGGATTGTACTATAGGCAAGGTAATAATACTTACGTCCTACTAGCTTCATACGACTGTTCCTCAATATAAAATTTATATCAAGATGTTGGTGAAAATGAAAGAAATGAACAAATAACTAAACTTATCTGGACATGCAAAAGTGTTATACACTATCATTATTCCTATCTATCTTAAATGAGTTTATGGGGTATTATACAACAGGGGTTAGATGATATGCCATTCTTTATTTCAGCATAAAACCACCTTCATGCGATATCGCACTCTGCTGACATCACTAGAGTGTGATAACTGGAGTTCTCTCAATTATCACACTGTGATGACATCATCACAGTGTGATAACTGGAGTTCTCTCCAGTTATCACGCCCCATTGTATAAAACAGATACATGATGTGCACTTGTGTAATATGGAAAATATTTTCACTCCTGCACAGTGACCTCTGCATATTCACTTGTGGCTTCGCCACTCATGAATATTCAGAGGTCACTCTAAAGGAGTGAAAATATTTTCCACATCACACTCATGTCCATCATGTATCCCCTTAATGTGTAACATCAAAAGAAAAGAGATTATCTCTTAACCTGCCCACCCTTGAGGGTTACCGAAGTTCTTTGACAACATCCCTCCCATCGCAGGTAAGATCACTGGAGATAATCACATAAACAGCACTACATAAAGTAGTGCCAGGGATGTACACACTACTCCACTGGAGGTCAGAGATTGCCACTACCCTCCACAGACCAGCTCATATATGAGAGACGAGCCTATATAGTTTGACACAGGCCCTCAACAGGTACTCTCACCTATGTGGCAGATGAAATGCAACACGACCATCCTGGTAGCACTGTTCCAATCAGGGCATAGCACTACCTTCAGATAGCCTGTGTAGAGCTAAAACATAGGTCTGCCCTCTCCTGACTAGTTCTACCCTAAGAATGGATGGGGAGCCAGTACCCCCATGAGAGTACATATTTGGTGACTGTCACCATCACCCAGAGGTGACATATACCACTCATCTTTTTACACCTCTATTTCTAGTGACAGCAGTACTTGTCATGAGGACTCGCATCACTTCGGTGGGCGAACTTCCCTCCAGGAACCATTTTATTGGCTCCTAAAGGAGAATAAGTGTATACTCTCCTCTATTGGAAGTATTAGCGGTTTCCCCGCTTCCTGTTTAGTGTTTATAAAGTTGTATTCTGCCCGGTTGGCACTTGGTTAGAAAGATTTGTTCTACGAATAAAGTTTAAATATCTGTTGAGACTAAAGTGTAATACAAGGTGTTTATGTTTGTGAAAGTTTTCTTTTTCTACAATTCCTCACCTATATATCGAGTTCTTCTGTCCATGACATTTCTGCTAAGCTATACCTATGCCCCTCTAGGGCTTCCGCACCTACGTCAAACCTCACTCACTAACGTTATTTCCCCCACTGCTCCCCCTTTACCTACTGGTCCTCATCATTATATCAAAACCTACTTACTGCAATTATTTCCTAAGCACTGTTCCTAATCTAAAAAATACTCTCCCTACTGTAGGAAGGAGGGGCCAACCAGTACATACATCCCTATTCCCCCCCAGCATGAATGGATAATTCCACAAAGATACTAACCTTTAATGTAAATGGTATCAACAGCCCCATAAAAAGATCAAGACTACTCCAATATCTATGAAGAGAATGACCAGAAATTATGCTCCAAGAAACACAACTTCCCAAAACAGAACATGAAAAATTTAAGAATCTGGGTTTCTCAGTGGCTATAGGCTATTCCTATAAATCTGGACACCGGAGAGGAGTGATCACCTTAATCCAACGCAGGGTTCTTTTTCGACTTCAGGATCAAGTAATAGACCCAGACAGTCGTTTTGTCATTCTCACAGGAATGTTTTATGATACTCCTCTTACCACAGCCAATGTTTATTTCCCACTGGACTCAACTAAGCAGATGGCACAATCCTTTCGTAATAAACTTCTACCTGTACTACAAGGACAACTCATACTAGGTGGAGACCTTAACATTACCTTGAACCCCACCTTAGACTCTACTGGCCCTAAAAACTTCTGAATAACACCAAAACAAAAATATCTATGAACTACTCTACCCCACTTAGGCTTGATCAATGTCTGGCAACATACATTCTCAGCAATCCGACAGTACACACACACTACGCCCCAAGAACAAACGCTCCAGCTCACTTAGATTACCTCATCACTACAGCTGAACACCTCGATTCGGTCCAAGACATATACATGGGTGTGACCTTATTAACTGATCATTCTCCAGTTTTTACCAAATTTTCCTTAGGAAAACAGCAACATTCTAATTTCTGGAGACTAAACTTATCTGCTCTAAAAGACCCCACCTTAGTGCAACAACTATAAGAACGTATACCTCAAATACTCACAGACAATGACACTAAAGATTTATTTCCCCCTATAGTATGGGATACGCTTAAAACAGTGCTTCATGGTGAAATGATAGCCTATTCATGTACCCAAGCCAAGAAATGCAGTGCAAAATACCTAGAACTCCAACAGATCCTACAAACTCTACAGATGTTCATACAACAAGTAGATCTCTCAGTAAAGCCACAGCTAGCTCAGGTAAAACAAGACCTGCAAAAACTTCTAGACACCCACACTGAGCAAGCCTTACAATATTTAAAACAATCATACAATGAAGAGGGCTCATGAGGAGCAAAAACCTTGGCCCGCTGACTTAGAGTATGAAAAACACAAGCGTGCATTTTGCAATTGTACGATCCGTAGAAACATACAATTCTAGGGACATGGATATGTTGTTCTATCCACACTTACTGGCAGGTTCCTTGCCGCTTTAATTCTTGCCGGAAGGTCTTCAAGCTGGCTCCTCCCACCCACCCGGGTGGTAAAACTCTCGGCTCCGCTCCATGACGTCAGATCTTCCTTACCGCTTGGAAGCTCAGGTTCCCTCCTTAGCGCTCCGTGTTTTAGGCCTGGATCCAAACTCGTCAGTTAAACCGAAACTTATTCTTAAATTCTCTAGACTTCGGTCTGTTTCTTCCTTTGTGGCTGCGATGGATAAGTCGACTCCCGGATTTCCGCGGTGCCCATACGGGCAGAAAATGTCTCAGACTGATCTGCACTCCACGTGCATCTATTGCCTTGGACTCTATCACGATCCGCAGGCCTGCGAATTGTGCAAGTCCTTCTTGGTCAACGTCCTTGAAGACCGTGCTGCCAGACTCCAACTGGGCGCCCGAGGCGTGTTCCTCGGTGAAGTCAAAGATGGCCCACTGGGGGTGTCCGCTGACAGCGGGCTCGGCTGAGCAACTTGAGCAGATGATCGCCCTTAAGAGGCGAGTGCCCAGGCCACATCTTCATCTTCCTTCAAATGCAGCATTTATCCCGCTCTCTTGGGCTCCTCCTACACAGCTTCTTTTAAGGAGCTTTGTCAATCCCTCTCTACAAAAGGTGAGGGTCCATCGGGACATTCCTCTCGGTCCAAGAAGAAGAACTCAAAGGGTAAGTCTCACCGTCGACGTTCGTGGGAGTGGGAGAGGTCCCCTTCCCCGGACAGTCGACACTCGACTTCAGTCGAGGTTGCGGCTAAGGCCGCTGGCTTCACGGTGTCCCTGTCAGGTCAGCCGGCCGAGACACCCATCGACACGGTCGAGATTTTTCTTGACCCGTCGGACGGGCTGTCGACTGGAGAAGCCGACAACCCTTCTTCACCAGTTCCCCGGTGGAAACCGAGGACTTGCCTCGCCTCCTGTGCAGAGTCCCGGTTAGGTTCCAGAGCGAGGGAGAGCGGGTTTCCCAGCTCCCTCCCAGACCCACCCTCAGAAACACCGGCGGTCGTCGGACCTCTTCTTGATCCAGCCGATCCGCCGACACGCGGTCTCAAGCACCGAGAACAAGCAGCCCGCTTCGTCCTCGTCTTCCTCCTTGGAGGAAAGGGTTCAGCGCAAATTGCGTCGACGCTATGAGGACTTCATGTGGCAGCAGTGCCTTCTGACCGGGAACAAGCTGACCCAGTCACCTTCCCCAGCCATTAAGTGGCTGTGACCTGTGCGGCCAAAACAACCCCTCGTGGTCATCGAGGAGCCGAAGCCGGCGCCGGTTGTTCAGCCGAAACCAGCTGCGCCACCCATCGTGGTTGAACCCCCGCCTCCACAACCAAAAACTGGGGCCCCAACCAAGGATTCTCAGTCGGGTCATGTGTTGCCCCATCGGTTGTCGGTCACCCTCACTCTTGATCGCCCTCAGCAGGTGGAGGGTGGCTCAGGCCCTCGGCAGCTGTTTGCAGACTCCTCAGAGTCTGATGATGACTCTTCCCTGTTCTCCAAGCCTCTCGACCTGGAGTCCTCTGGGGTACAGTTGGTGGATGAGCGCCCATCCTCATTCATTGGATTACTTCAGCTCATCTCACAGTCAACTGGGATGAAGCTCGAACCCGTGTCATAGCGGGCCAAGTATCCCCTCACGGAGATACTGGACCAAGGGGATTCTCCTATGGAGGCCTTTCCTATGGCGGAAGCCATTGTCGGCCTGGCCCTGGAGTTATGGCAGCGGCCGGCTTCTTGTCCAGCTCCCTCAGCCAGGATGGCCAGGAAGTATGCTGTTCCAACCGGTTCACTCTCCAGATTCTCGGAGCACCCCTCTGCGGAGGGGTTGGTGACTGACAGCGTTTTCCGGCACTCCGGAAACGCTCGGGACGTGGGCAAGCCACCGGATAAAGAGTCCAAGAAACTGGACTACTCCGGGCGTAAAGTTTATGCTGCATCCTCCTTAGGCCTTCATCACGCCAGTTGGGCTGTACTGAAGGCACACTTTTCCCACGCCCTTTTGGGCTCCCTGGATGAGGTGATTCCTTATCTCCCAGCTGACCTCCAGACTACGGTCAAGCAGGTGCGGGATCAGGGAAGGGTGGTGGCAAAGCAACAGCTCCAAACTGCTCTCGACATTGGAGAATCTTGTGCCCGGTCAGTAGCAGCCACAGTGGCCATGTGCCGCAGAGCTTGGCTGCGGATCTCCACCTTTACGGTGGATACCTAGCATAAGCTGGCAGCCGTTCCCTTCCTGGGTACCGACTTGTTTGGTCCCGGGGTGGAGGGTCACTTGCAGAGGTTCAAGAAGTCCATTGCCACATTGGACTCGGTCATGTCTGCCCAGAAGGACAAAGGCCGCCAGCAGCAGCGTAAGCCCTTTCGGCTTTCTGCCCCTGTGGCACGTCCGGCCCAGCAACACCAGCATCAGGGCCAGCAGGCGCACCTTGGCACCCCAAAGCCAAGCCTGCAGCTTCTTCCAGCAGGAAGCTGGGAGGAAAAGGCCAGGAGTTCCCTCGGCGGTCCTTCCTCCAAGCCTGCTCAGTGGCGGGTTGAGGGGTGCCTCCCAGCCTCGTCCTCCCCTGGGTTTCCCCGTGGGGGGAGCTCTCACCACTTCCTTTCCACCTGGTCCCTATCACGCGGACTGCTGGGTGCTGGAAGTGGTAGGGAAAAAGTCTGCCTCTGGAATTCGAGCAAGCCCCACCCTATCGGGCCGTCGCTCCACAGGGGGCAATGGGGTCCACAGCCTCTCTGTCGGCTCGTCGAGCAGACATTGCTCTGCTCCTCTAGAAGGAGGTGATCAGGAAGGTAGCGGATCCTCCACCAGACCCAGGGTTTGTGTCCAGGTATTTTGGACGGGGGGCTGGTGCCCCATTCTAGACCTACACGACCTAAACAAGTTCCTAAGGTCTCGAACCTTCAGGATGGTCACTCTGGTACAGATCATTCCATCCTTGGAACGAGGCATGTGGTTCTGTTCTCTGGACCTCCAGGACGCATTCTTTCATGTCCCAATCCGTCCGTCCCACCAGCAATTCCTTCGCTTCAGAGCGGAGGGGTCCCTTTTCGAGTTCAGGGCCATGCCCTTCGGCCTTTCTCCAGCTCCCAGGGTCTTCACCAAATGCATGGCAGTGGTGACAGCATTCCTGCAGCACCGAAGGGTCTGGGTGTACCCTTACCTGGACGACTGGCTGATTGCAGCCCCTTCCAGGCTGGAGGTGGAGCGGTCCAGGGATCTGGCCCTCCAGGTCTGCTCTCAGATTGGCCTCCTCATCAACGAGGCCAAGTCGGAACTCGTGCCAAGGCAGGTGATTCAATTCATCGGGGCAGAGCTCAACTCTCTTCGAGCCAGAGCACGGCTCGGCGGACAGAGGCTGAGTTCTCTCCTCCTTTGCCCGATCATTTCTGGCTGGGCAACTACTCGCCCTGCCGGGACTTCGAGCCTCCTGGCGGCCTGCTCCAACATGGTCCACTGGGCCCACTAGCACATGCGTCCTCTTCAATGGGGGCTGGCCCGTCAATGGTCACAGCACTCTGGTCCTCTGGACCAGCCAGTGGCAGTGACCCAGGAGATGTGGAACGCTCTCCAGTTCCAGTTCATCTGCAGGAGGGCATCCCATTTGTCTGCCCCGAGCCGATGGTCATTCTAATGACCGGTGCCTCTCTGATGGGTTGGGGTGCCCATCTGGGGGAGCACACAGCGCATGGCCTCTGGTCCCCTCAGGAATCTCAATGCCACATCAACCTGCTGGAGCTTCGAGCGGTCTGACTAGCCCTCACCGTCTTCGCTCCATTTGTACGGGGTCAAGTGGTCCAGGTCCAGACGGACAATATCATGACCATGTACTACCTAAACTGCCAGGGCAGGACACACTCCTTTCCCCTTTGCAAGGAAGCTCTCCACACTTGGTCCCTCGTGAGCAGACTGGATGCGGATCTCCTAGCCATCCATGTGGCAGGAGCCTCCAACACTCTGGCTGATGCCCTAAGCCGGACAGGTGCTGCATCTCACGAGTGGTCTCTCCTGCCGGAGGTAGTACACGATCTGTTCTCCCACTGGGACATACCTCAGGTGGACCTGTTTGCCTCCAGGGAGAATGCAAAGCTGAGGCTGTTTCATGCCCGCCCCCCTCAGCAGGGCTCGCTACAGGGGGATGCCTTCTCGAGGCCGTGGACCCCGGGCCTCTTCTACGCCTTTCCCCCATTTCCCTTGATCCACAAGGTGCTTCTCAAGGTGACGAGGGACAAGGTGCAGGTGATTCTGGTAGCCTCAGACTGGCCCCGCCAGTTCTGGTATCCAGATCTCCTCAGCCTCAGCTCCAGGCTCCCGAGGTGGCTTCCAGCCCGCCCAGACCTGATCTCAGTCAACCAGGGGAAGGTACTCCACCCAGACCTTCAATCCCTGCACCTGATGGCCTGGTTCCTGAGTGACTAGAGTTCCAGGCCTTGGGTCTTTCCGACGAGGTCCTCAACGTTGTTGAGGCATCCCGTAAGGAGTCGACCAGAAAATGCTATGCCTTCAAATGGAAGAGATTCTCCATTTGGTGTCAGGATAAGGGGTTGGACCCTTCCTCCTGCTCCTTAGCCAGCATTCTGGACTACCTATGGTCCCTTTCTCAGCAAGTGCTTCAGTCAACGACCCTTAAGGTGCACCTGGCAGCCATCTCTGCTTACCAGGCGCGGGCTGGAAAGCAGTCGGTGGCGCAGGAGAAGGTGGTCGGGCGCTTTTTCAAAGGCCTTTATCACATATCCCCTGCGGTGCAAGAACCTCCACCTCCGTGGGATCTACTGCTGGTATTGGCTAAGCTCATGGGAAGGCCATTCGAACCGATGCACAGGTGTGATATCTCTCACCTGTTGTGGAAGACCGCCTTCTTGGTGGCTATCACATCAGCCAGAAGGATGGGAGAACTCCAGGTGCTTTCCCTCGAGTCTCCTTATCTGGTCTTCCACAGGGACAAGGTTGTCCTGCGCCCCAACCCGAAATTCCTTTGGTGTCGGAGTTTCACCTTAACCAGGTGTTGACTCTGCTGGTGTTCTACCCCAATCACACCTCGGAGGCCGAATATAGGCTCCATACTTTGGACCCTAGACGAGCGCTCGCTTATTATAAGGAGCAGACGGCCGGAGTTCAGGGAGAGGTTCACCAGCTGTTTGTCACCTACGCTGAAGCCGCACCTGGCAGACCTGCAGCCAAGCAGACGATAGGCAGGTGGGTCACCTCCTGCATAGATCTCTGCTATAGGTTGGTGGGCATGGAGCCTCTCAGAGGGATAAGAGCTCATTCTACCCGCCATACCGCTGCTCCGATGGCTGCTTCCAGGGACGCCCCTATCCAGGAAATCTGCAGGGCTGCTACCTGGAAGTCAGCACACACCTTCATTACCCATTACCCCATCGACCTTGAGTCACGCCGGGATGCTGGTTTTGGGACCTCGGTTCTCCAGTCCTTGTTTCCTAAATAGGGGGTGTACGCCTTGCCTCCCTCCTCCCAGAGAACTGCTAGGAGTCTGCCAGTAAGTGTGGATAGAACAACATATCCATGTCCCTAGAAATACAGGTTACTCACCTGTAACTGGAGTTCTAGGAATGGTATATGTTGTTCATCAACACAACCCACTCAGCACAACCTGGCTTCCAGCGGGCTAGATCTGGCGTCATCGGGCGGAGCTGAGAGTTTTACCACCCGAGTGGGTGAGAGGAGCCAGCTTGAAGACCTTCCGGCAAGATTTAAAGCGGCAAGGAACCTGCCAGTAAGTGTGAACAACATATACCATTCCTAGAACTCCTGTTACAGGTGAGTAACCTGTATTTATGGGATGCCCACAAAAGATCCGTAACATCATGGCAGAGTATTATCACACTCTCTATTCCTCAGAAGGATTACCTTCTGCTGAAACCATTAAAGATTTCCTTAACCAACTCTCCCTACCTAAATTATCTGTAGTAGACACAGAGAAGTTATGGGTGACACAATATGCCATAGGAGTCAAACAGTTAAGTGACCAAAAGAACTATGAGACACATTATACAACTAGCTAATGTACTGATGGCACATCTCCTGCAAACTGCTATGCTCATTCTGTTTCTGAGGTGAATGCTGAGCAGTATTTCCCCACTGAAGTATTTTTTATCAGTATCAGGTCAAACAAATCCTATTATGTAGTTGCCTTGAAAACTGTGAATGAGTGGTTTCAATCATCCTGTACCTTGGAGAGTCTTTGTCTAGGATTAAGCAGCATAAAGGACAATTATCACATAATTTCCAATTTAGAAAAACTGATAATGTTAACCGCCTACACAATACAAACAAACCTTATCACAATGAACACACTTCAATCCCTCCCAACGTGACAAGCCTACTCCTCTTAATGGATTCAGGTTAATATATTAAGTGTCCAAAAGCAAGTTACTCATTATGTATACACACTATTACCACATTGCTAAAATGCAGACGTACCCCCCAAACACTTTGATGGAAATACACATCAGAGATCAACGAAGTGGAATCACTAAATGGTAAAGCACACCATTTGTAAGGCTAATGTCAAGGTTTGGAATACAATAGACAAACAAAGAAATTTCAGTAGTTCAAAATGAAAACATGATCTGGGATTGGAAAATAGAAAGTCACTAGAAACTATTTTTGCACTTCTAGAGTATCTCCTTCACAGAGCGACTAGGACCCCGCAGGAACCAGAACTTTTTTGGGTTGACATGACATTTGTGAGAGGGCTATGTAAGATTATGTCCCATTTGTTACAGAGAGAGACAGAGAGAGAGAGAGAGAGTTAAAAGCAAGGATATATTCTGCCCTCTGCTATTCTGCCACTTGTCTGTTTCTTGCCTGTCTGTGCAATCAAATTTTTTTGTGGCACCTAGGAACTGCCAATCTGATGGTCCCAAAATTCTCCTGTTATCAGCCTTCCTTTATTTGCTGTTTCTATTCTTTCTCCCCTTGATTCTCTATGGTAAAACAATACATGTGAATCTTTATGTGAAAGTGGGATCCCTTGGTTTGGAAATATATGTAATTCTATTGTTGAAATGATTGCAGAAAACTATTTGGGTTTCTTAAAAAAATAATCTGTAATACCGGGGGCTGATATTGAGATGCATTTTATTTATTTATTAAATTTTGATGACCGGGTAGGCCCACTGAGCCCCGAAGGTCCCTTTTTCAGGGGCGACCCGGGATAACAATACAAGTTATAAGAATGAACAAGGACATAAGGAACATTTGAGGCATTGTGAGTTACATCATGAGGTGGTTACAGTAAAGAAAAATAGTGGATACAGGCATGGTTACAGGCATGGTAAAAGAAAAGCAGTGGATACAGGCATGGCTTACAGGAACGGTAAAAGAAAAGCAGTGGATGCAGGCATGGGTTTGACCTCCAGAAGCTTGTTTGCAGAATTGTCAACAGGAGACCTGCTATGGGACAGAAGAAAAAAATACTTACCATAGTAATCTTCTTTCTTCCCAGTGATGCTCAGACATTCATAACTTTGTGCAGTCATCCTGATGGGTTGGACTGCCCGGAGAGATGAAACACATGCAAATGATGGAATTCTTTGCACGTGAGCATCTTTCAAATACTGCCTCTACCAACTGTAGTGTTCTAAACCCTTCAGATTTGTAAGAAGCCTGGAAGTCAGGCAACATGGGAAAAATCGACATCTAATTAATAAGCATTTTTAGGATTAGCCTAATAAAACTTGCTACAAAAAACCTCAAGGGAGGAACTATATCTATATATAATAATGATGTTCACCATACAGTGAGAAAAACTATTAAGAGACAGAAAACTCTATTAAAATCTATCAAGCATAGAAAATGTATCCAGAAGGAATGGCTATGTGGCACTAGCATGCTGAATGCAGAGGCTGAAGTTCTGGAAGGGAGGATGGGAGGGAATTATGAATGTCTGAGCATCACTGGGAAGAAAGAAGATTACTATGGTAAGTAATTTTTCTTCTAACTTGTGTCTCAGACCATTCTACTAACTTTAATACTGAACTACCAAGCAGTACCCCAGGTGGTGGGCACAGAACTTATTTTGGAAACAGACTTTGCAGGACTGCTGTGTCAAATTTAGGCGTCACTTCTGGACAAAATATCTAAATTACAATGCTTTGTAAAGGTGTGTACTGATTTCCAATAGCTGCTTTACAAATGTCCAACAATAGCACCTCTAGCAGCTGCAATAGGGCAGCTGTTCCTCTTGTTGAATGAGCCCTCAGCCCAGCATGGGACTCTCTACCTGCTTTAGTGTAGCAGAATAGAATACACTGGACAATCCACCGAGAAATGGATCTTTTTGAGGCTGGTTTGCCCATTCAACATCCCATATGTAAGGAAAAGTTGTTTCCTGTCTTGCCTATGGCCTTTAGTAGCTGTCATGTAGTAGCTGATAGCTCTTTTCACATCCAGGCTGTGAAGCCTTCTTTCACCAGAGCTGGCATGATCTGTGAAAAAGACAGGCAAAGTTATTGATTGGTTCAGATGGAAGTCTGAAACCACTTTGGGAAGGAATTGTCTGTTTGTTCTGAGGACTACTTTGTCCCCGTGGAAGAAATGTAGTCCTGCTCAACACAGAGAGCCTGAAGCTCGCTAATTCTTCTTGCTGAAGTAATTGCTACCAGGAAAATTGTTTTCCAGGTAACATACTTTAAATGGGCTGTAGCCATGGGCTCAAAAGGAGCCCTCATCAACCTTGCTATACATACATTAAGATCCCAAGCGGGCACTGGTGCCCTGTGATGGGGGTGCAAATGCATTAGGCCTTTGAAAAATCTTTTGAAAATGGGATCTGATGCTATAGATACCTTTGTCCTAGCAGACAGTTATGCAGATACTGCTGCAAGGTGAACCCTTAAGGAACTGAGCTGCAGACCTTGTGAATGCAAACGAGTTAGATAATCCAACACCACTGAGACCCCTGCATCATTTAGGATGGGGAGTTGGGGTGAGGTTTCTAGTAGAGCACCAGAAAGAGAATCTTTTCCACTTAGCAGAATAAGTTTTCTTAGTTGAAGGCTTCCTGTAACCTTTCAAAATGTTTAATACAGTGTCAGAAAGGTTCCAGCCTGCATACTCTAACTCATCAAGAGCCATGCTTTGAGGTGAAGAGACTTGAGATTTGGGAATAGCAATGTTCCCTGATTGGAGGTTAGAAGATTGTGCCTGAGAGGCAAGCTTATTGGCCTGCTCACTGCCATGGAGAGCAGAAGAGAGTACCATGGCTGCCTGGGCCAATCTGGAGCTATCAATATCACAGAAGCTGAGAGGGATCTGAGTTTCAGCAGTACCCTGAAAACTAGAGGAAAAGGGGGGAATGCATAGAGAAACTTGCCCGACCAATCCAGCACCAAGGCATCCAGAGGGATTGTGCCCTGGGCTGGTGGCCTGCAACAGTACTGAGGCAACTGTGGTTCTGGTGGGATGCGAACAAGTCTATCTCTGGAACACCCCACCTGTTGAAAATTACCTGTACCACCTGCTTGTTCAATGTCCATTCGTGATGGGACTGATTGATCCGACTCAGTGTGTCTGTCAAGATATTGTCCTTTCCTGGCAGATGGATGGCTTGCAGGGACACCTTTAAAGAATATGCCAGAGCCCAAATTCTCATGGCTTCTGTGCATAGGGGACCTGATCTGGTGCCACCCTGCTTGTTTATGTAATACACGGTGGTGGTATTGTCTGTTCTGACCTGTACCACCTTGCCCATTACCAGTGTAGAGAAAACTTTTAGTGCCAGCCGCACTGCTCTGAATTTCAGCAGATTTATATGCTGGAGGGACTCTGCTTCTGACCAGGTACCCCTGAGTTGTGTGCTCCCCTAGATAGGCACCCCAGCCCAGCAGGGATGCATCTGTTAGGATGATTAGTGAAGGATCCTCCTTATGGAAGGGGACTCCTTGTCTTAGGTTGGATTCCTTTTTTCCACCACAAGAGGGCTTGTAACAGGGGCCTTGTCACTGGAATGAGTTTTGAAAAGGGTTTTTTTTTTCTGACTCTAATGAGTCCTGAGGTGAAACTGGATGTGTCTCATGTGAAACCTGGAACCCTGCACTGTACCTGTGGATGCAGCCATATGACCCAAGAGCTGCAGAAATTGCCTGGCTGTTTTTTGACCGTGCAATATGAAAGAGTTTGCTATGGTCTGAAGACTTCGCACCCTGTCTAGTGGTAAAAAGGCCCTGGCCTGTAGGGTGCTGATCTCCACCCCTATGAACTGTAAAAGTCTGTGCAGGGGTGAAGACAGATTTTTTTTCTGGTTTACTATGAAACCCAGGGACTCCAAAAGATCCTGTGTGAGCTTTAGAGAGGTTGCAACCTGCTCTGGTGATTTGCCCACTATCAGCCAGTCGTCCAAGTATGGAGAGACAGTCACTCCCTGTCTTCGAAGAAATGCCACCACAGCTGCTAGGCATTTTGTAAACACCCTTGGTGCCGAGGAAAGGCCGAAGGGTAGGGTTGCAAACTGGTAATGACCTGATGGGAGTCTGAATCTGAGATATTTTCTGTAAGATTCCTTTATGGGGATGTGGAAATAAGCGTCCTGTAAGTCCACAGATGCCAGCCAGTCCCCTTTTTGGATGATTGGCAGAATCCGAGCCAAAGTGACCATTTTGAACTTTGGCTTTTTAAGGGTTTAAAGCTCTGAGATCCAAAATTGGCCGCCACTCCCCATTTTTCTTTGTTGTTAGAAGTATCTGGAGTAAAAAACCTCTTCCTCTCAGGGTTGTAGGGACTTGTTCCACTGCTTTGAGCTGAAGCAGCTTCTGAACCTCTGCCTCTAGCAACGAGATTTGTGCTAGGGGTGGGAAAGTGGAAACCCTGGAGTGTCTTCGAGGAAGGAATTTGAACTGCAAAGACAGACCCTTGCCCACTACCTCCAATACCCACTTGTCTGTGGTGATTGTTGACCAGAGGGGGAGGAAATGGGACAATCTGCCTCCAACAGGTAGGGAAGAGGCGGCTTGCATCTCAGGGGTTCTGTTTAGGCTGGGGTTGAGGTTGTGGCTGAGCCCTTCTGCCCCTACCCCTTGAGTAGCCCTGTGGGGGGTACTGCTGGTATTGGGGCATGGCTACTGGTTGGAAAAAGGGTCTTGATAAAAAGGAACGACCTCTAGCCCCCCTTCCATAGGGCCTAGTGGATGAGGAAGCTCTGTCTCTAGCAGAGTTACTGCTATAAGTAGCCTTATATTCATCCACTTTTTTCATATAGGCCACTGCGGACTCCCCAAGAAGGGCATTTCCCTCTAATGGGAAATCCAGGGCCTTTGACTGGGTATTCTGAATGAGGTTTGTAGCCCTGAGCCAAGCAAACCTCCTCTGAGCCACTGTATTAGCTATCCATCTGGCTGCAGTGTCATTCAGGTCGGCAGCCATCTGGAACTGGTACTTGGCCGCCTCTAGCCCAAACCTGGTAGCTTCAGCCAGGTCATCTGACAAGGGTGAGGTGGCCTTCATGGACATTGCCAGTACCGACTGCCACAGGGATTTCTGATACTGGGCAGCATAAGCTTGAAAAGTGGCCTGTCTCATGGCCAGCGAGGCTGATAAATAGCTTTTTTTGGCCATACTGTCCAGTTTTCTGAAGTCTTTGTCTGGTGGGTGTGAGGACAGAGGGACTTTAGCCTTATCACAGGCAGCTTGCTGTATTACCCCTTGATGATCAGGGTGGAAAAAAAGGAATTCAGCTCCCTCCCTGTCGAGCTGGTACATTTTATCTATTCACTTGTCAATAGGAGGAATAGAATTTGGGGTTTGGAGGAGCTTCATAGCATCCTTTTTGAAGAATTTATACACTGAGAGGAGGAGGAGCCTTTGTGGGTGTTAAACCCATCATACTGAGATACTCAATCTCCTCCTCATCCTCAACCTGCTCTGTTGTGGCAATATCCAGAGCATCTGCCATTTTCCTTACAAAAGAAAAATGAGAGGAAAAATCCTCAGACACTCTGGGAGGCGAGCCAAATTCCTGCTCAGGTGAAACCTCTGGGGGAATAGGTTCGTCCTACTAAAAAAGCTCAACCTCTTCAAAAAAATGTTGCTCCGGATCAGGGGGCAACACAGTAGCAGCAACCTGGGTACCCTGGGGAGGGGCAGGAGGCTGAGGAATGATGCTCTGCAGAGCCTGAATAATTTTAAATGCCTGGGCTATGTCCTGAGCCGAAGGCATTACAGGCTGCTGCGCAGAAGTCCCTGGTTTAGCAGGAGAGGGCTCTGCATCTTTGAGCTTCTTTAACTTCTTTGAGGGAACCGGAGAGTCAGCCGGTTCTTTTCCTCTTTTTGCCCCTTTTTCGCCCATATCAGGGGCAGGGGTAGAAGCACTGGTTAATTCAGCCACAACAGACTGGGGTGTCAGCTGGTCAGAGCCTGAGGGACCCCTTGGAAACTTTTTATTAAGCCTTTCAAAGGCGCTTTTCAACAATTTTTCTGGGAATGTTTTACATATATCACATTCCTGGTCCAAATGTTCAAAACCAGACAAGCCACACATAAGGTGCTTGTCTGCCTGACAAACACATCTCCACACTTCAAACAGTTTTTGAAACCAGGCTCCCCGGTTCTCTTTTTAGGTTTCTCAGTCATGGTGAAAAATAAAGTGAAAAACCTCCAACCGCTAAATACCAAAAGCGAATGCGGTAATTTAAACAGCTTTGCCTTTTTTTTTTTGCGGTCGGTTCCTGAACCGATAAGGAACCGATGGAACCGAGAAAGGAGATGAAAAAATGAACCAGTTCAGTGGTTCTATAACCGATAAAAAGCGGTTACAATAAAATCTTTTAGGACCAAATTTTTGAGATATTAAACACGTTCTTTAATCAGAGAACCGATACTAAGTTAAAACTAACTTAAAACTAACTCGGATCCCTCACGGTTATCCCGAACCGCGAGGAACCGAGAAAAATAGCAATTTACATAATAATAACTAACAATTAATAGAGGCAGTAAAAGAAAACTAAAATACTTATGGTTTTTATGACTTTTCTTTCTTCTTTCTCACGAAAGAGGGTGACAGAGACTCCGAGTGACCAGACTTTCAGGCGGAGAGAAAAATCTGAAGGGTTTAGAACACTACAGTTGGTAGAGGCAGTATTTGAAAGATGCTCACGTGCAAAGAATTCCATCATTTGCATGTGTTCCATCTCTCCGGGCAGTCCAACCCATCAGGATGACTGCACAAAGTTATGAATGGTCTGAGCATTACTGGGGTTAGAATGCTCTATTCTGTTGCATATGTTAAAGGAAAACTGCCAAAATCCTCAAGCTCCCCACCCCCAAAGCCTTACCCCCATAAAGCTTTTTAGGAAAAAACTTTATGTGCTGGAACTTACTGTATTTTAATTTTGTAAAGTCTAGGAGTCGGCAACATGGCTGAGGCTACACAGTTCCATTTAGTATGAAAGTTGCAGCACCGTACTGCACCGCTCACTTCAATGCAGTTGACTAATGTCAACTTGTCTTTATAAATAAACATATAGGCCCAGATATTCAAACTGTGCCAGGCTGTGGCGCAAGCTTGGGTGCAGCTCAACTTGGCTGCGCAGGGGTGTGGACTGGGCGATATTCAACGGAGCTGCGCCATGGCTCAGCAGCTTTGAATATCGCACCCTGGCCACCCCCAGTGTGCATGGCGCAGTGGCCAGAGTGGAGCATGGAGATGCACTAGCGCAAGTTCCATTGCGCCATGCACAGCACCTGCGATATTCAAAAGTTGATATGCAAATGGCGCCATAATGTATGCAAGGTGCACATGGGGCCATTTGCATGTCATCATGGCCCTATTTGCATGCAGTGGGCGATCCCGGCTTGACTGCGCCTGGCGCCCTGCCGAAGCAGCACCTGTCGAGGGACCGGCGCTGCCTGCAGCCCAATCGCGGCCATCTGTAAAAATAGAAAACCCAGTCCTATATCCCTGGTGGTCCAGTGGACCGCTATCTGCCTGATCGCAGGCATCTGTAATAATAGAAAACCCCGTCCTATATCCCTGGTGGTCCAGTGGACCGCTATCTGCCCGATTGCGGGCATCTGTAAAAATAGAAAACCTCGTCCTATATCCCTGGTGGTCCAGTGGACCGCTATCTGCCCGATCGCGGACATCTGTAAAAATAGAAAACCCCATCCTATATCCCTGGTGGTCCAGTGGACCGCTATCTGCCGATCGCGGGCATCTGTAATAATAGAAAACCCCGTCCTATATCCCTGGTGGTCCAGTGGACCGCTATCTGCCCGATCGCAGGCATTTGTCAAATAAAAAAATGAATTCCAATATCCCTGGTGGTCTAGTGGTACCCCCACCCACTGAGCCCCACCGCCCTGCTCCCCCTTCCGGTCAGCCGTCGGGCGGCAGCACCCCACCCACCTGCCGCCCGACACCTCAGTAGGGCTGCACACCCATTGGTTCACAGCGTGAGCCAATGGATGATAAACACCCTATCTACACATTCCAGATATGTGAATGATCATTCACATATCTGGAATATGAAGAACAATAAGAGTCTGCGCCCATTGGCTCGCGCGCAGCGAACAATGAGCGTCAACCCTACCGAGAATCGGTCGGCGAGGCGGCTGAGGTCTTGCCACTTTCGCCCGGCTGACCGGGGAGGCGGTGGGGCTCGGTGAGCGGCAGTACTAGACCACCAAGAAGTAATAATTTTTTAACAAATGCCTGCACTCAGAGATAGCGTCACCTGGACCACCAGGGATATAGGATAGGTTTTCTATTATTACAGATGACTGCGACCAGGCAGATAGCGGTCCACTGGACCACCAGGGATATAGGACGGGGTTTTCTATTATTACAGATGCTCGCGATCTGGCAGATAGTGGTCCACTGGACCACCAGGGATATAGGACAGGGTTTTCTATTATTACAGATGCCTGCGAACGGGCAGATAGCAGTCCACTGGACCACCAGGGATATAGGACGGGTTTTTCTTTTTGTACAGATGCCTGCGATCGGGCATGGGGGGGCGCTGCCAGGTGCAGCGGAATTCGGGTAAGCCACCGACAGGTGGCAGCTGCCGTGTTGCACCCTGCTCGGCCAGCTCACCTGTGGGTGGCCATCAGTTGTTCCTTTTTTTGGGCGTAACTTTGTGCTGGCGCAGGTAGGGGTTAGCATGCATGGCTCTGCACATCCGGGCTGAATATCGGGCTGTGCAGGTTGTGCATGGAGCACGCCCACCTGTGCCTGCATACATTACTGATGTGCTCGGCGCCATCGGGATTTGTGCCGCGACTTTTCCTCTTTGAAAATCGTGCGGGGCACATCTCGTGGGTTGCGATGGTGCAACACTGTTGCGCCATGCGCAACCCTTTTGAATATCTAGGCCATAGTATAAAAAAAGGGTGCGATGCAAAAAGGCCTAACTCCACAAAAACCTCTCTGAGCACCTCACTTGACAGCAACCAATTGTGTGGGTCTGCCACAGTGTGATGACATAGGCAGTCGACCAACACGCTCACCACTCCAGGGAGGTGAACGCTCCACAGCCTACTCCCAGACACTTACAATACTTCTTCCCCGCACAAAGAACAAGAGTGGATTCCACACTGCTTGCTCATGTACTGCTGCACACATTTGTTGTCAAACTGGAGATGACTACTTTCCCTCATACTTTGTCTGCCAGGACCTGAAATCTGTACAGAGGACTCTCATCTCCAATATGTTTATACAGGAATCCTACTCCTGTTCAGACCAGACAGTGAGGTGTTCTAACCAGTGGCATCATTAACTGTAATCTGCCAGTGGCTCCTGAGGCTGACACTGCCACTTGACGCAAGCAGAATGAGGAAGTGCTCCATTTTCCTCAATGTACCAACTCATGCCATTAACAGTAACCACATCAGAGTACATCTTCTAATGTATATGTATGTGTGTGTGTATGTATATATATATATATATATATATATATATGTAATAGATAGCCCACTCTTAGGTATGCTGTCACGCTCTGATATACACACGCCTTGGCGTGGTCTCGTGCATCAGCCACCCAAGGTGTGCGTATATCAACAATCTACATGAGAGTGGTGATCTTCGTTTTTTGTTTTTGTTTTTGTCCTATTTTTTGGATGCATGGAGTGAGAGTTCATGCTCCATATTTGGTTATCCCTATGGTGGATGGTGGGAGCACCACTGTGTTTAAGACTGATTTTATATATTTTATTGAATTATTATTGTATGTCTTTTGGATAAGTTGACTGTTTAATTTATTTAGTTAAGTTATGTGTTTTTAAGTCTACAATTTTATTTTTAGTGGGATTTCTCGGGAGTAGTGAGACCCCTGTCCCCGGCCCGCTGCTTATGGACGACGATATTTTCTTTTGTCGTATCCCGCCGTCATGCACTATTCATCCGCCGCTCTTCATGCCCTCCGCCCTTTTTGTGCCCCCCTGTTGTCCTTTTCTATATACCAACGTTGTAGGGCATTGGGAATTGTCGTGGTAGGATTCAGAGGGTGGGGAGAGCGGAACAGCGGGGATGAAGGAGGAGCTGTAATGATTCAGTCGTTAAGTTCAGAAGACGTTTCTGGGGCTAAATGGAGGATGACTGGGTCCCTCCTGGTTGGTCCCCATACCCAAGGGCACCACCCTCTCTGTTAACAGTGGGCAGATGGTCGGGATTTCCCAGTAATCCTATCCAACTCGGGCGGTGTTGTGCAATGCCAGGTCCGTTGTGAACAAGACTGCCATCATTGCAGACTTGGTAGGTACAGCGGACCTGACTTGCATTACTGAAACCTGGCTGGATAGTAATGCAGGCCCAGTCTTTGAGGCTGCTATTCCGGACGGGTATTTGGTGATTCACCGCCCGAGACTGGATCGCAGCGGTGGGGGAGTTGCGGTCTGTTTTAAGACCGAATTGGACCTCACAAGTGTTTCAGTCGAGGAGACCAGATCTTTTGAGAGTATCGTGGTGGTAGGTGGAGGTTATAGAATGGTTCTCGTCTACCGTCCACCCAGTGATGAGAAAGCTTTCTTAAAGGAAGTGGCGGACTTCGTCGTCGACCAGGTATTTGAGTCGCCCAGGTTGATGGTGCTGGGTGATTTCAATGCCTGGATCGATGATGAACTCTCGCCGTTTGGTCAGCACTTCCTCCAATTGATGTGTTCATTGGGCCTCTCACTGGTAGTTACCTCTGCCACGCATAAATACGGCCACTCACTCGATCTGGTCTTCCTGCTGGGGTTGGAGGCCTCCGAGGTGGGGGTGGAACCAGTCGGTTGGTCCGACCACTACACGGTGAGATTCAATTATGGCACCCCCTCGCGCAGACCTACCCCAGTGGAGATGGTCAAGTACCGCCCTTTACGGGATGTTACGCCCACTGGTCTAACTGCGGTTCTTGACCTATCAGAGTTTCCTGGGTTGAGCATGAATCCGCAAGAAATGGTGCAGGCCTATAATAAGGCTGTCACCTCTGCTCTGGATTTAATTGCTCCCACCCTTGTGCGACCTCTCTCCCTTTGCCCTCGATCCCCATGGTTTGACCAGGATCTGAGGGAGTTGCGGAGATTTGGTCGCAGGTTGGAGAGAGGTTGGCAGAAGTCCGGCTCTGATGCCGACCATATTAGACTTCTAGAGCATTATAAACTCTACCAGTCAGCAATTACTCACAAGAAGGCAGTGTTCCTGTCCGGAGAAATTGCTGCTGCTCAGAATCGACCACCCCAACTCTTCCGAACTGTGGACAGGCTGCGCAACCCAGCCTGTCTGCAGATCCGTCGAGCTTTTTCACAGTTACAGTGAGAAGCTTGTCGATTCTTTGCTGATAAGGTATTTCACATCAGGGCTGAGATTTGCGCCACCTCCTTTCTACGGAGTTGGTGGTCCAGCCTATGGTTGCAAGCACCTTGTCCACCTGGAGTTCCTTCACAAGGCCGGAAATCGAGGATATTGTGAGGATTGTCCTTGGTATACGCACCACTAGCTGTAGTTTAGATCCAGGTCCTACTGGCCTGATTGTGGGCTGTAGGGATGTTATCATCCCGATCCTTACCAGGATAGTCGGGTGTTCCCTAGACACTGGTGAATATCCCCGCTCCCTGAAGGAGGCGGTAGTGACACCAGTGTTGAAAAAGACATCTTTGGACCCTGACTCCCTGGTAAACTACCGACCCATCTCGAACCTCCCCTTTGTTGGGAAGGTCATCGAGAAAGTGGTGGCTGCCCAGTTAGACAACCATCTTACCATCCACAATATCTACGATCCTCTTCAATCAGGTTTTCGTAAGAGACACAGCACGGAGACTGCACTGGTTCGGGTCCTCAATGATCTCTTGATGGCGACAGACCAGAAAAAACGGTCTATTTTGGTCCTTTTGGACCTGTCAGCAGCTTTTGACACCGTAGACCATGGGGTATTGCTTGAGCGCCTGAGATACATCTGTGGGCTGTCGGGTTTGGTCCTCAGATGGTTTACTTCCTTCCTCACAGGTAGGACTCAGAGGGTGGTATCGGGGATTTTTTCCTCTGAGCCTACCGCTCTGACCTGTGGGGTGCCTCAGGGCTCTGTGCTTTCTCCCATGTTGTTTGCGGTGTACATGCTTCCCCTTGGAGACATTGTAAGAAGATATGGGCTGGAGTTTCATAGTTATGCCGATGACACCCAGCTCTATCTATCTTTTGTACCTAACCAGAATAGAGCTCTCTCAGTGTTTAACAGCTGTCTCAGGGAGATCCAGGATTGGATGAGGTCCAGCTGGCTGAAGTTGAACTCTGGGAAGACTGAGGTGTTGGTTGTGGATCCCGATCGCCGGATTAAGGGGTCGGGTGGTTGCTTAGCCTCCAGTTTATTCTTGGGAGGTGTGGAGCTCCCGATCTCTGAAAGGGTGCGAGATCTGGGGGTGATTCTGGACGATCAGCTGACTCTGCGTGCCCAGGTGTCAGCAGTCGTTAAGACATCCTTTTACCATCTTAGGAATATCACCAGGATCAAGCACCTTATCCCATCCGCGACCTACCTCGATGATCCACGCCTTTGTGACCTCGTCTGGACTACTGCAATTCCCTTTACTTTGGGCTTTCTAGGGTAGATATCCGCCGCCTCCAGCTGAGTACAGAACTTCGGCAGCCGGTTGTTAATGGGACTTCCTAGTTTCCTCAGATATCACACCGGGTGCTTCGAGATTCGTAATTGGTTGCCGATTCAGAGCGGATCACCTTAGTGTAGGTCTTCTGACTTACAAAGCCCTACATGGGTTGGGCCCTGACTATCTGAAAAGAGCTTCTGGTGCCTTACGAGCCGGCAGCGTCCCTCCGCTCCACCAACAAGGGGTTGCTAGAGATCCCGAGGGTTAGTTTAAAATCTTCTGGTGCCCGAGCTTTTATGTTTACGGCACCTACCCTCTGGAATTCTCTACCATGTTGGATTCGAGAGTGCATGACGGTAGAGGGTTTTAAAAAGGGCTTAAAGTCCTTTTTATGGAATAAAACATTCTCAGATAAGGTTGATGTATTTTAATTGCCCCGCTGTTAATTTTAGTTTATAAAGTATTGTATAGTTTTAGAATGCTTTTATTTGTTATTTATTGTAATGCGCCTTGGTTTTAAGAAAGGCGCAGACAAATAAAGTTATTATTATTATTATTTATTATCTATCTTATAAAATGGAAAAATAGTTTTTTAGGTGGGTAAACGTGCAGGTGTGCGGTCGTGCTCTGATATACGCACGGTCATGTGATGTGTTTTATACAATCAGAAGTTTAGATTTGGAGCTACTAGATTTATCCATTTTATAAATATAACTTCATAGAGATGTTTAGGGACATTTCTATGTTATGGTATGATAACTCCCCTAAAGACAAATCTCAACCAGGCTCACAAATGGAGTTCACTCCTATGGAAAACAAATGTTTGCGTTTTCTATTTTTGAAACAGATTCTAAATATAAAAAAACAGCTACAGAAAATCATTTAGACATTACAAAGGTTGCTGCTGATCAGAGGTTAAATTGAGCACACTGACATCACATGTGTGATGCATGTGTCACTGGGGTATGACACAGTTCAATAATGGACATCAAGAAAATAACTTCTGTGCTTCTGGGAGAATAAAATGCCTGGCTAATCTGAAAAGATGAAACAGAGACTTGTGTGGGCTGGTAGTGTCTTTTCCTAGCACTGTTATACCACAGAGCAGTCAAACACAAGGACAGTTCAGGAAAGTACTGCAGATTAAACTCCATTTTAATTTACTTTTAACTTTATACAAAGAAAAAAAAAAAGATGCACACGTTTCAGCATAATTTATAGATTATGGCTAAATGCAGAAATATAGTCAAGCATACGTCATTTGGAACATTTCTATCTGAAAATATCAGAATTGTCACTACAGACTGGGTCTTGACATTTAAAAAAGAAAATCAGCAGTTTCTAATAGACCAGAAATAACATGTGTCCTATTAATAATGGTATTGTACCAATATCTTCATTGAAACAGCCGCAAATCTGAGAACTATGTGGTGTTTACTTCCTAACAATTCATGCAGAATAGTGAAGAAAAAAAATACACTTACTCTGCACCTCTATCCTGCACCAGACGTGTAAGCCTTGTCCATGGATTGTAGGCAGAGTCAATCTTGTAGAGACGCATGTGCATGGCTAACACATGGAACAAATGATCTGCAATTTGATGAGAAAAGTGAAAAAACACAATCAGGTTACTTTGCAGAGTCAGATTAAGGTAACCTGGGGCCCTAGGCCCAATAGAAATCTTGGACTCCTTCTCACTGTGACCATGCCCCTGTGCCCCTGTGCCCCAAAGGGATCCTGTCACAGACTGTAAGGCACCTTGGGAATCCACTAACAAACTGTATCTCATGTTAGGATACAGTTTTTATGTAAAGAGATATGGGCAACAGAATACAAATTAAAATTCCTACCCTTCTGCTCCCCTCTCTCATAGAAGTTGTCTGCGGATAAGGCCCACCTAGTTTGCCCTGTTAATCCTGTTTATAGCCCCATCAGACCTCAGATTTTCCTCACCTTTGCCTTGGTGCTAGGATTCCTTGATGCTCATCCTATGCGTTGTTGAAGCCTATGATCGTTTTAGCTTCCACCACTTATGCCAGGAATCTGTTCCAAGCTCCCACCACCCTGTCCATAAAGGAAAACTTCCTGACATTCCCCTCAGTACCCCCCTTCCAGCTTCATTGTATGCCCCTAGGTTCTTGTGCAAGTCCTTCTCTGGAAAATACTCCCTTCCCGTACCTTGTTCACACCCATGAGATATTTATGTCTCTATCATGTATCCCTTCTCCCTCTTCTCTTCCAGTGAGTAGATGTTTAATTCTCAGAGTCTGTCCTCGTAGGGCTTTAGGTGCAGGCCATGCATCATCTTGGTTGCATTTCTTTGAACCCCTCCAACCTGGCCTATGTCCCTTTGGAGGTAGGGCCTCTAGAACTGTACACAGTACTCCAGGTGAGGTCTCATCAACTTCATGACTTCCCTTCTTCTGCTGGTTATCCCTCTGCTTACGCACCTCAGCATCCTGTTGGCTTTCCTTCCACCTTGTCACACTGCTTAGCCACCTTCAGGTCTTTGGACATAATTACCTGCAGGATCCCGTTCCTGTCTTATGACCGTCAGTTCTCCCCCCCACCACCACCCACCGCCAGATGGTACTTAGCCACAGGGTTCCTGTGACCCAGGTGCATGATCTTGCACTTCCTTGCATTAAAGCTCAGTTGCCAGACCCCTGACCACTCTTCCAGTTTGTGAAGATCCTCCCTCATTTGCACCACCCCCCATGGAGTGTCCACCCTGTTGCAAATTTTGTTATCATCTGCAAACAGACACACCTTCCCTACCAGCCCTTCAGCGATATCGCAGATATATATATTGAAAAATACTGGACCTAGCACTGACCCCTGTGGCACCCCATTAGTCACTTTGCCTTCCACTGAGTGCACACCATTTACCACAACTCTCTGACTTCTACCTTCCAGCCAGTTTCTCACCCATCTAACTACCTTCAGTCCTACCACAGGGCTATTTAGTTTGTTTATTAGCCTTCTGTGGAGGATGGGGTCGAAGGCTTTACTTTAGTCTAGGTATGCTATGTCTAACCTCCCCCCCCACCATCCCTCCGATCCACTATTCTGGTCACACAATCAAAGAACTCGATCAGGTTAGTCTGGCAGGATCTTCCCCCCATGTACCCATGCTGCCTTGGATCCTGCAGCCCACTGACCTCCAGATACTCCACCAACCTCTCCTTCAGCACAGCAGTGTCTCCATAACCTTACCCACTACTTACTGTAAGTCAGGCTGGCAGGTCCATAATTCCCTGCCTCCTCTCTGCTTCCACTTTCGTGCAGTGGGACAACATCAGCCCTCCTTCAGTCTCCCAGAACCACCCGTTTTCAGAGACGGGTTAAAAAGGGCTGTCAGAGGAACAGCGAGCTCCTTCCTGAGTTCCCTCAGCATACTGGGGTATACTGTGTCAGGGATCATTGCCTTATCCACTTTTAGCATCATATTAGCAACAGTGCACACCATTCTCTAGTCTCCCTTTTCCCCAAAGATCACATAGTGTTTGATTTCAGTCTGATAATCTGCAGTGCATCCTTGACTATCCACCCATTTTCATACAAGCAAAACTGGGTGGATAATCAGGGGTGCAAGATAATAAGTGGCAAAGAAATAGCTATAATTTTATACAAACATTTGGTGGATAATGAAGGGATCACTGTATAGTCAAGACTACTCTCAGCATACATAATTTCCACGTTTCTTAAGCTACTTAACTTACTGCAAGTACAGTCTTACTTCCCTGATACAGCCCCACCCACAAAACCACATAAGGAAAGGGTTGTAGCGCTATAGATATACTTATATTGGTCAGGGTTAATGGTGGCCTTCAGATACTATGTGTTTACTTTGCAGGCAACTGAACATAATGGGGATGGTACTGTATGTATATAGCTCCATAACATATTCAGTTACCTGCAAATTAAAACAAATACATATGATCTAAAGGCCACTACTGCCCTTGTAAGCACTGTAAGCTTATCGATAGCACTGTAGCCTTTTCGCTACTTTATGTCATAAAAATGTGGTTTTGCAGGTGGTGTTAAAGATTAGGCTTAGCCATACTGTTTGTGAATTGCAATATAGTACTGTTAAAGGACTTGGAAAATTCAGCCTTAGTTTTTCTTTTTTTCATAACTTTGATGATCCTTTTCATGACACTCATCGCCCCAACCCAGACTCAACCATGAAGCCTCCTACAAATTTTGCCTGAGAGGAGAATTGCAATTAACAATGATAATCCAATTCCAGTCAGGGAGTGTAAAAATTAATTAAAACATTAGGTAGTGTAGCCTAGTGATTACAGCCCCAAGCCAAGAACCTGGAAAACATGTAGACTCATGATACCTGGATTTCTGAACCACAACCTCTATCTGCATACTACGTGACTCAAAGCCATGGCATGTCAAAGAACATCTATGTGCTAATGAGAGGCATCTGGAACTTGGAAAAGGCTCTCCAATAAGCAGGCTCTGCTGGCTCTCTGATCCTTCCAGTATGAATGACAGGGCCCCCACATGCACAAGATGAGGCAAGTAGTGGACAAACTATTGCAGGGGGCCCCCATTTAAGATTTGCACCAGTCACTCTCCCTGTTGGGGGGCAGGGATCTTTCTAGCTACTTCTTCCTAATTGGGATACCAGGGGGGTGGGAGTCAAAGCAAAGGAAAGGGGCTTGTTTTCACTTTAGGCCCCGTTCACACTGGGCGATCTGAAATGGTTCTGGGGCGGTGAACCGTTTCATATCCGTGCCAGTACCTTTCCTGTCCGTATCTATTTCACTTTGGGACACGTTTTAACGAACCGTGCTAAAACCCTGATCAGACCTAGGCTAAAGTACGATTCGTCAAAAAGTCTGAGTAAGGAAATCGGTTTAACTCACAGTGTGAACAGTATCTCCAGTTAGTCCGTGTTAGGTGGATCCGTGTTGTCTAAGCAGTTCGGGTGAAACACACTACCGCACCATGCCTTCAAACAGCAGTCTCTGCAATTCGAAAACACCATGCTCCACAGTTTATTGACATAACTGATGAAGCAGGGTAGTAAAGACTTAAAACTGATATTATAAGTAATCAGGTCGTCACGATGTATCTCAATTAATCAAGAGTGTCATCTTGTAACATCTTAGAAATTCGAGAACCACAAAGTGGTTCTGGAATCCTAAGATGTCGTGAGACAATACTCTTGATTAGCCAAGAGACATCTGTGACAACCAATTTACTTTTTACTAAGCATGTCTTTTTTTCTCTAAATGGTAACCCCAAAATAGCATCTGTACAGTCATATCTAAACAGTATACCTTGCAGATCGGACAAGGAGCTGCTGCTTCACAGTACGAGTAGCATACAGTATAACTGCAGCATGCCTGAACTGCTGCAGGTAGAATCAACACTGTTTATCAGTACCAGTTAGCATCACTGTCATTAGTGCTCTTCAATTAATTTTCTTGCGGATTTAAAAAAAAAACATTTATCAACTTTAATACTGTGAAAACTGTGAGCACTTACTTGGTTTACTAGGTTGTTATAGACATACAAAGGCATATGCCCATTGTGAACGTCTCCCACTCACTGGTGGGTGAAATAGTCTTTGTTGACCATTCATTTTAGATATTTGTCTAGTTTGGTTTTAAACTCTAAGAAATCCTTGGCCTCAACTATGTCTTGTGGGAGCCGATTTCATGCCTTGGCTGCCCTAATTGTGAAGTAATGATCTCTTTTACAGGTGCCTGCTTTGGGGATAACTAATTGTTGCGGTTTCTTAAGTTTGTTCTTTGGATTGCATACTGGAGACCACACTGTGTTGATAAATCTATATTTTGCAGTACTGTATTTTATACAGCTGCAATGTCACCCCTACTTCTTCTATCTTTCAGGCTGGCCAACCTGCTTTTGTTTAATCTCTCAGGGTACGTTATGTTCTGTAATTTGGGGATCAATTTGGTAGTCTTGCGCTGTACCCTCCCCAAGAGATTAACATCCTGTTTTAGGTCTGGACTCCAAAAGGGAGATCCAAAGTCTAGGTGTGGTCGAATGTAGGTTCTGTGCAGGGGCATGATACAGAATTCACTATTATTGACAAATGTACATTTTATGTTATTTAATATTGTGTTAACTGCGTGAGTTATCTTTTTACAGTGATCTGCTGGTGTCATTTGATTATGAACAATAATTCCTAGATCACGTTCCTGGTCTACTGATTTTAATGTTTTGTTATTTAATGCATATGTGTATAATGGGGGTTCTTTTAACCAAAGTGTAATACTGCACACTTACCTTGGTTTAAGGTCATTTTGTTATTTTTTGACCATTGTTCACTTGTGGTCTAACGGCAACATCTCTGTGTGAACGCACTTCCTGTTTGTACGTAATAGACTACAGTGGCGTGTTTTAAGGCTGAAGTCTTGATATGACCCTAGTTTCTTTTAAAATATGTGTTATACGTTTACAGGTGATGTCAGTGGGCATCTTATGGATATAGGAGTGTCACCTTGCATTTTCATGAGATGAGAGAAATGAAAATTATGTACCTACCGTAACTCTTGATCTTCCTGTATATCTTCATCATTCATCACTAGTGGGTGTCAGCTGGAGGTGCAGCACCCCGTGGGAGCTTTTTTTTTTTATTATTATTCACCTGAAGGGGAGGAGTCAGCACCACGGTGCTGCCCATGAGGCAGATGCACGGTGTCGTGCTTGCGGGTTGGCCATAACTGGTGCCTGCTCCTCCCTGCCTCAGTTCTGCATATTGGAGAGAGGAATAAATAGAGTGACAGAGAAAAGAGAAGCTGGGGCAAGAGAGCCCAATGGATAGAAAAAGGAAAGGAATGAACTGAAAAAGAAATATGCTAGCCAGAGGACAGAAGCAGAGAAGGACCCGAGGAAACAGTGTTGGCCCCAGCCCCTGGATAGCCAGCCAGAGCACTGAAGGAGAGACAAGAAAGAGAAGAAGAAGAAAAGAAAGAAAGAAGAAATAAGGGATAAGGAAGAAGCCAAGGGGGGACCCCAGCCTGGTGCCCTAGGTCCCCTAATGGGGAAGCCAGAGAGACCCAAGTTTAAGTTGACTGGTAGAGAACCTTGACCCACCACAACCATGGTGCGATATTAAGAGGCTTGCAGCTCCAGACAGAACAGCTGCCACCGGATCAATTAAAGGCATGGCTATGGTTCCCACCTCCTCCCTTGAATTTAAGGAGACGATATCTTACGATAGGGCACTCCCCCTCCCCAGGCTGCCACCTCTCCCAACTCAAAGGAGAAGGGGGGAGAAGGGTAGGATTCAGTGATGAATGGTGAAGATACATAGGAAGATCAAGAATTATGGTAGGTATGTCATTTTCATATCTTCTCTGTGTCAATCTTCACCATTCATCACTGGTGGGTGAGTACCGAGCCCCCCTTGAAGGGGGCCCAGTAGTTCCCTAAGGGACGAAATCCCTCAGCCCCTCATAGGGGGAGACTACAGAAGGGAGAATACCCTCACAGACCATTCAGGCCTGTCACTGGTCAGGGTGAGGAGGAGTCTCCTGATGGCTGGGAGAAGGAAGGTGCCCCTGAAGTGCCCTCTTCGCCCTGCTGGAAAACAGATGGGTGCCACAGAAGGTGGAGGCAAGCACCGAACGCTGGCACTGGGCCAAGGGTGACAACCGTTACAAACGAAGCCATGCCATCCGCCTGATGCAGCTCGCTGTCCCTGCAAGTCTGGAGGCTACCTCACTGGTGTCATAAGACGCCCTTGCCTGGTGCCTTGCAAGCTCCAGACCCTGAGCAGAGAGGGCAATGGCTTGTCTGGTTGCCTCCGAATCAGGCAGCTGCACTAGCACCTGACCGAGCAGAGACCACAAATGCCTGTTATAGGCAGCGTGGTGTGCTTGATGAGAGGAAATGCACAACATATAATGTGCGCCAAGGAGAAAACTCTCCATCCCCAGCAGTCGAACTCCGCAGAGCCCGCATTCAGGGGTGGGTCATGCATTGGGTGTCTATGCCTAGAAGGAGTATCCAGGGTCTCAGTCCCTGAAGCAGGATGAGACATAGCTCCTGGAGATTCCTGGTGTAAACAATATGTGTGCTGGCAGTCCCAGGGGGCAGGATCTGGGGAGGAAGGACACTGCCAGGTACGGAACAACTCCTCCTGGAAAGGCACTGGCCAATGGGGGGACAAGGTGATCCACACTGAACTTTCTAAGGAAAGTGTGAGTAGCCCGTTCAGGACTGCATCTTGCCGGATGGGAGAGGTGAAGCTCATCTACCAGCCTTGCGAGGAAGCACTGATACCCCATCTGGTCAGTGTCAGAGGACAGATGGACTGAAGATTCTCTTTCCTCAGGGGAGAAAGGTGAGGAGGCAGATGAGTTACAGGATTCAGAATCCAAATGCTGCAGGGGAGAAAGGCAGAAGACCCTCTCATCCACAGCACGCACATAATGGGGAAAGGCAGCAGCAGTGGCCCTGAACTGCTCCCAAGATAAAGGACCCGTAGGACCAACATGACCTGGGAGCTGAGGGGGAGGATGCAGAGGCAAGGGGGAAAGGTATCTCTGCACACGGCCTCTGCCAGGGCTACGGGACCTAACAGGCGACCTCACACCTCATGGAAATCTGCAAGTCTGCACAGCCAGCGGCTGCTCAACCATTTTGAAGCAGTCGGGACTGAGCCTGGAAGGGGATGCTCCCCTGTGAGGAGACCAGGGATGCATAGGTCCAGAAGGGCTGGCCCCAGCCCCACCCAATGAGGTCTCCCACGAAGGCGATGAGGGAGAGAAACTGGGCTCAAGGCTTTGGCTCTGACTCAAGCCCTTAAGGGCCCCGCTGGAGAACCGTCGCTCCACACCCTGTTCCCTCAACTCCGTCAACTCCAAGGCCAACCTCTTTCTCACTCCCAGAGACGGAAGCACTTTCAACCCCTCAGACCCCCCCAAAGGGGACAAAGGGAGAGGAAATTCCTGCCCTTGCCCCTACCTCTGAATCCTGGGTGGCACCAACACCAGGGTCAGCCTTCACTCCAGACTCCCAAGGCTGGAACCATCACCCCTACAGTTGGCCCCCCAAGACCTGGAACCTACCCCTGCGCCGGGCCCGGAACCAACTGGAGCCACTGGGGAGGGAACCTGGGAGGATGCAGAGGCACTGAGCTCAGAAGACCCCTCAGACTCTGAAGAATCAGGCTGTAAGTCAGGGTCTGCTACAGGATCATCTGGCTCTGGAGAGCTGAAGATGAAGTAGACCTCCACCTTGGCAGCCTGGAGGCCCTCCCACCCACAGCGCCGTGAATGGCGCCAGGGGCAGGCCTGGTGCCACTCACGGTACCGCCTCGATCACCAGCACCAGAAACGGCGATGGGACCAGAGACAGCAGCGGTGGGCAGCACTGAGGAGCCACCCATGCCAAGCCCAGCAGCCGTGGGCCGTGACACCGGTGGAGCCTTTGTCTCTGAGGAGATGACTGCCAATGCAGCCCTGAATGGAACTGGACCGACATTCTGGCATCGTGGAAGGAGCCCCCAATGTGGCAAGGCTAGAAAGGGAAGAGGCCCCCTCCTCCTTGGTCCATACAGAGCCGGGAGGTGATCTGGAGGAAGGGCAAAGAGACCTGCGATTGGTGTCCCTGGTGCAACGGCATCCTCCAAAAGTCGGTGGTGGATGGCTGACTTTAAACGCACGGTTTTCCAAAACTCTTCAGTCCATAGAAAAACATGTGTCTCACCGATCCATATCATGCTGCAGACCCAGGCAGGTTAAACACTGGTCATGTCAATCCATAGCGGACACCTGTCGGCCGTAGGGACATCAATGCAAAAGGGCTTGACCTGCCATGACCGACGGCAACTAAATTCTAAACAGAAAAGACCCGGTGCCGTTTACCAAATAAAAAGGAAACATCTTACCGTAACCCAAGCTGCGCCGAGTGGAAAGGAGAACTGAGACAGCGGCGTCGACAATGTTGAAGTTTGATGAAAACAACAAGCCAGACTAGGCTGTCATGATGCAGAAGCACGAGCTGGATAAGAGGTGCTGCACTCTCAACGGCAGGAGAAACAGAACTGAGGCAGGGGAGGAGCCAGCGCCAGTTATGGCCAACCTGCAGGCATGAAGCCATATAGAAACATAGAATTTAATGGTAGATAAGGACCGCTTGGCCCACCCAGTCTGCCCATTTCCCTACCTAATGGATAAGCTGCAGATCCTAGTTAACCAGCAGCCTACTTCTTTTTACCCCCACCCCCTAGAATTGCCTTATGGTTGTCCCATGCATGCTTGAATTCAATCACTGTTTTTGACTCCACAACCTCCTCCGGAAGGCCGCTCCATGCATCCACAACCTCTCTGTGAAAAAATACTTCCTTACATTACCTCTGAGCGCCCCTCTATCTTCAAATTGTGCCCCTTGTTCTTGCACACCTCTTTTTTTGAAAGATGCTACCCTCTTGGACTTTGTTGATTCCCTTGAGGTACTTAAACGTTTCTGTTATGTCCCCCCCTCTCCCTCCTTTCCTCGAGGCTATACATATTAAGCTCCTTTAGTCTCTCTTCATATGTCTTCCGGTGCAGACCCTGCACCATTTTAGTTGCCCTCCTCTGGACAGCTTCCATCTTGTCTATGTCCTTGCGGAGATTGGGTCTCCAGAACTGTACACAGTACTCCAGATGGGGTCTCACCAGCTGTCTGTACAGAGGGATAACAACTTCCTGTTTTCTACTGGTGATGCCTCTCCCTATGCATCCCAGTATCCCCCCAGCCCTCCTTACTGCCCTCTCACATTGCTTGTCCACCTTTAAGTCATCTGATATGAATACCCCCAGGTCCCTTTCCATTTTTGTTGTTGTTAGTATCTCACCCCCCATTGTGTACTCTTCCCCTGGGTTTTTGTTTCCCAAGTGCATTACCTTGCACTTCTTAGCATTAAAATCTAAGCTGCCATATTTGACCATTCCTCTAACCTTGCCAAGTCCCTTCTCATCCTTTCCACCCCACCTTGTGCATCAACTCTGTTGCAGATCTTTGTGTCATCTGCAAAGAGATATATTTTTCCTTCCAGTCCCTCTGCAATGTTGCTTACAAAGACACTGAAGAGAACCGGTCCTAATACTGAACCCTGCGGCACCCCACTAGTAACCCCCCTTTCTTCAGAGTGGACTCCATTTACTATTACCCTCTGTGTCCTGTTCTCCAGCCAATTCTTTACCCAGGCTATCATCTTGGGACCCACTCCCAGGCTGGCTAACTTGTATATTAATCTTTTGTGTGGGATTGAGTCAAATGCCTTGCTAAAGTCTAGGTAGGCCATGTCCACAGCCCCTCCCTGATCTACTACTTTGGTCACCCAGTCAAAGAAATCTATTAGATTCGTCTGGCATGACCTTCCTGCTGTGAATCCATGCTGCCTTGGGTCCTGTGCCCCTCTGGCCTCTAGATACGCGACAATTCTTTCCTTCAGAAGTGATTCCATCATTTTCCCTATCACTGAGGTTAAACTAACTGGTCTGTAGTTTCCCGCTTCTGCCCTGCTCCCACTTTTGTGAAGGGGAATCACATCGGCCCTCCTCCAGTCATCAGGTACCACCCCATCCTCCCATGATTTGTTAAAGAAGGTAGTCAGTGGTGTCACTAGTTCTACCCTTAGTTCTTTTAGAATTCTGGGATGAATCCCATCAAGCCCCATTGCTTTGTCCACCTTCAGTTTTAAGAGTTCTTTCAGGACCCTTTCTTCTGTAAATGGGCTGGTATCAACTTCTGTATCCAGAGTGTTTCTATTGTTTGTTTTAGGTACCTCCCCCTCTTCGTTTTGTAAATACTGAGCAAAAATATTTGTTTAGTATCTCTGCCTTTTCACAGTCACCCTCTGCCCACCCCCCCCTTTATTAAGCCTCACTATCCCTCCCTTAGTCTTCCTTCGCTCCCTGATGTACCTAAAAAAGGTTTTATCCCCTTCTTAACTGAGTTGGCTATCTTTTCCTCAGTTCGGGCCTTTGCTGTTCTGACTGCCTTCCCAGCTTCCTTTTGCTTTAACTGATACACTTCTCTGTCCTGTTCCTTCTGTGATTCCTTGTACTTTCTGAATGCGTTCTTTTTCTCTTGAACCTTCACTGCCACCTCCTTTGAGAACCATAGTGTTTTTTACATCGTTTTGTTTTGTTTTTTGCTTCATACAAAGGCTTGTTACCTCTGTGATGGCAGTTTTATTATTCCCATTGTTCTTCCACCCTCCTTCCTGCCCATTTGCTAGTGCATTCATAGGCACTCACCCATTTTGACAAAGTCAGCCCTCCTGAAGTCCAGTACTTTTGCCTTTGTATGGCTTGACTCTATTGCTGTGTTTATTGTAAACCATACTGTTCGGTGGTCGCTAGTTCCCAGATGGCTACCCACTTCTACATCTGTGGTCCTCTCTCCATCTCCGTTTGAGAGGACCAGGTCTAAGATTGCTCCCTCTCGAGTGGGTTCCAATACTAGTTGTCTAAGGCATGCCCCCTGTAGGGCATCTAGAATAACCCCACATTTAGAAGTGGCTGCTGCAACTGCACTCCAGTTAACATCTGGCATATTCAGACCACCCATCAGCAATATCTCCCCTTTATCTGCCATTCTAAGTATACTTTCTATCATTTCCTTGTCCATTTCCTCCCCCTGAGAGGGGGGGTCTGTATACAACCCCTATGCGGATTGTGGTGCCATTGCCTGCCTCCAAATTAACCCACAGTGCTTCTTCTCCTCCCTGTTTACACTTTTGTTCTGTTGCTTTGATTCCTTCTCTTATGTAGAGAGCTACTCCTCCTCCTCTTTTACCCTCCCTGTCCCTCCTGTAGATAGTGTATCCTGGTATGTTTACATCCCAGTCATGGTTCTGTGTGTACCATGTTTCTGTGACTGCCACGATATCCAGATGTTCCTCCTCCATCAAGGCCACTAATTCAGGAAGCTTGTTACCCAGACTACGGGCATTGGTACTCATTGCTCTCCATTTTTTTATGGTTTTACCTTCTGTAGCAGCATCCCCCACTGACCTTTCTACCTTGGTCTTTTTCTCATTTAGTACCCTGTTTTGTAGGGGGAGGCTGGGATTTTCCTGCTGCTTATCAGTGCCTCCCCCCTTGACTAGTTTAAAAGCTTGCCAATGAAGCATTTAAACCGATTGCCCAAAAGACTTGTTCCCTTCCTGGACAGATGCAGACCATCCTGCCAGTATAGGGTGGTGTCCCTCCAGGTGGAACCCCAGTCCCCAGTGAAGCCAAACCCCTGTGCTCCATACCATTTTTTCAACCATTTGTTAAACTGCATGGTGCAAAGTACCCTCGCCTCACCCATGCCACTGACAGGCAGCACCTCTGAGAAGGATACTATGTGTGCTACTTGTCTTAAGCCCCTCCCCAACTCTATAAAGTCCTTCTGCACTGCTCTAATCTCATGATGAGCCAAGTAATATGTCCCTAGGTGGACAATGACGTCCAGCTCAGACTCCCGTGCAACTGTTCTCGTGATCCTAAGGATGCACTTCTTGTCCCTCCAAGCCATGGCACCAGGCAGGCACCTTACTTCAGTTTTCCCTGCTCCCCACAGTTCTATCCCCCTAATAACTGAGTCCCCCACCAGGAGCTGCTTTCTTTTCCTGTGGTGCCCTCTGCCTCCTTCCTGAGGGCCTCCCTTGTGACAGTCGTCTGCACCCTCCTTAGTCTCCTCTGCGGGTGCATCCATAGGGGAACTATGCTCCCCCAGAATGGTGTATGGATTGTGGAGTGGAACAACTGACTGGGTGTGCCTCTGTTCCACCACCCTTACCCTCCCTGAGCCCACTGTGGTCCAACTGCTGTGCTTTCTTCACAACCTCTGAGTAGTGGTGGTGGTTCTGGTGCTCCCTGGATGGGGGAGGTTCCCTTGCTACTGTCCAGTGTGGCCTGAAGACGGGCAACTTCCTCCCTCAGGGCAGATAGTTGTCTGCAAACAGGGCAGCATCTCAGCCTCCAGAAAGATTCCCGGAAGACTGCTGCCCCACAGCCATTACATTGTACTACTCCCCACATAACTGTCTACCTTGTTTAGGTTTTATTTTGGTTTTTTTTTGTGTGTGATCGGTGCGTTATATAGAAATATATGTATTTATATAATGTGTATGCTTATATTGTCAGTGCAGTGTGCTAGAGAGGATATGACAGTGATATGCACCTTGCCCTCTTGAGGAAATGATGTCAGAACCCCAGTTATAAATGAACTATTTCCAGGGGTGGGTGGGGTGAGGGTGGGAAGGGTTTGGGCCTAAACTGTGCCCTCACAAAACAATCAGCTAAAGCTCTGACCCACCGCTGCGATGAGTGCCTTCCTGTCAGCAAGATGCCATACACGACAATTTGTAATACTGATTCAGACCAATTTGACAGAGAAAATACCCTGCTAATCAAACAGAGAAAAATCCAAACATCCAAGTCAGACACATGTAAACCTCCCCAGCCCCAAAACAGCCTGGTGACTTGTGCTCTGAAAACAGTCAGCCCAAAAACATGTCAGCTGTGCAGAAAGGCAGACACAGAAAACAGTATTCAGCCTCTGTGGGTTTAAACTCTTCCTGCACTGAAAACCTTAACAATTGTAACAAAAGCAAAGCAAACTCCACCTCCCTCTGTTGACTGAAAGACTGCCTTTTCTGATAATTCTAAGTTCCTTATTTCATCCTTCAGTTAGAAGTATCCTCCACCTGAAGAATATTAACTTTCCTAAGGAATCTGCTTCAAACCAAAGACAATTGTAAATTGTAAGGTTCACCTCCCTCTGTTGTGAGCACTACTCACTTTCTTGCAAATCTTAAGTCCAGTGTTGCAGCTTCCAGCCAGAGGTAGCTTCACCTGAAGACTATTAGGTTATCTGATGAGCCTGCTAAAATTAGTACTTTTATCAAGGTCTGTAAGATTCTTCCAGAGCTATTGACTGTTAAGTAGCTGTGATGTAAGCATTTCCTGACACAGTCTGGCCTGGCCTTATAAGGCACACAGAGGTAAACAAAAGAAAAACCAGTTTCCACCCCCTAGGCACTGTCTGGGTCCAATACACAGCCTGTAGCCTGCTCTCAATTCAGGGCTTATGACAAATTCTTAGCCCAGTGAATACTCACAGTATTACAAATATTGCAATGCAAACAGTCAATCACTAACTCCAATCAAGTCAGAAGGGCAGAAACACAGAAAACAGTAAAATCTTAACAATTGTAACAAGTAAAGCAAACTCCACCTCCCTCTGTTGATTGAAAAACTGCCTTTTCTGATAATTCTAAGTTCCTTATTTCACCCTTCAGTTAGAAGTATCCTCCACCTGAAGAATATTAACTTTCCTAAGGAAGATGCTTCAAACCAAAGACAATTGTAAATTGTAAGGTTCGCCTCCCTCTGTTGTGAGCACTACTCACTTTCTTGCAAATCCTAAGTCCAGTGTTGCAGCTTCCAGCCAGAGGTAGCTTCACCTGAAGACTACGTCCGCCTCATGGGTGGCACCGTGGTGCTGACTCCTCCCCCTTCAGGTGAATGGAAAAAAAAAAAGGCTCCCACGGGGTGCTGCGCCTCTGGCTGACACCCAACAGTGATGATGGTGAAGACTGACACAGGGAAGATCTGCGAACCGAAGTTGAGCAGTGCTGGTGTCCAAAGAATGCAAGAGGCAACACTCTTATATCCATAACAGGCCCTCCGACATCACCAAGACATGTATTATAAATCACCCTTGTAGCTCATTGTTTCACCTGAGTACAAAATTGTGTTTTCTTTCATTTTTATTTCTTGTTTAGTTTTTTAGAGCCGGCACAAGCAGGGATTTCTGCAGAGCATTTATGATGTTGTAGGGGGTGTACATTCAGCCAGAGATAGTAGGCACGAGAGAGAAAGAGCAGACTTCAACTAGTAAGTACACACAGCTGGATTTATTCCTTTCTTTGTGCTGGCTCATTTATCACGCTGTTCTTCAACCCGCCAACATGCACACATACACACATATTGATCATGATCTCAATTGCAGTAACAGTATGGATGACTTGGAGCACAATTTTACTCCCACTGGTATGACAACCAGTCAACTTGCTTTAAGTGGACAGTCACCACGCGACTCATTGAAATGTGAGGGCAAGATGGCAATCAGGATGTGCGTGAAATACTCTTATGGATATAAGAGCGCTTCATGCAATGCTGAATTGGGAAACCTGATTGGAAGATGGTGACTGGATGATTTGGCTAGTGTCTGTGCATGCTGTATATTGCATGAAGATGAAAACGGCAAAAATCTATGTGACACAGATGCAGGGGACTAATTCCAGAGTTCTAAATGTAAGTGGATACTGCATTTAAAAGTTCATTTCACAGAATGATTCAAAACTACTTGAAAGCTGATCACTTTATCTGCAGGGACACAGGTTATACCATGGTCTTGAATGATGTTGATGTGGGTATGACTTTATGATTTGCTGACTGTCATAACAACGAGCCAATAAAACTGAAAAGAAAAAAAAAGATTCTAAAATAGAATATTTAGACACTGAATGTCTTCAGCACATGGAGCACTCTTTGCTACAGTATATAAGATGTCTTCACATTCTGCAGTGTCTCCCATTCACTAGAATGGATGAAAAAACAAGACATGCTTTATAAACTGGAATATGACCCTACTGTACATGTCCAGCCTCCTAGGTGCCAGACTGCCCACTGCCAGAGCACCTGCACAGAGACAGGTGGTGGCCTGACACAGCCCAATTACTGCAGCAGCTTGCCTTTTCAAGCCTCTACCTTCTGCCAAGATTGACCATCAGTACAAAGTATGGCAGAAAGAAAACTGACAATTTTTTGTGTTTAACTAAATTGGCACAAAAATAACCAATCTTAATGTGTTTTAAACTAAAATTGAAGTACTGAATGCTGTCATCCTATAGACAATAAAGTTCTGGCCCCGACATGCAGAGCAGCAATACTGCTGCTGCACACTTGATGGCAGGAAAGAAGGTGTTGTGACAGCTGGGGGCTGGCACCACTGAATATTAGCGGGTGTGTGCGGTGGCATGTGCACTAGGCCTACTTGCGCCGCCAGCCCTCCAGAAAAGTTATGGCTCCCATGTGATCCGAGAACCTTTGACACAGACCCATTAGTGGTAATCTTTGGAGAGGACTGATTCTGGGATGCTCTAGAGCACATCACTGCAGCACCCCCTACAGCTGAGTTACCAGTGCAAAGTGAGAGGGGTCTTGAGAGTGTAGAGTGCCTTGCCACCACCGCCCGGCCTGTGTTTGCCATCAGCTCTTCCTCAATGCCAAGAAGACAGTCTCCATGACCTTTGACACAAGGCAGAGATTCTCAAAGCTGCCCAGTCTACCCTCCTTCCACACCCTGGATGGGACTACCTCAGAGGACACTACCTCATTCACATACTTTGGGGTCTGGCTGGACCAACACCTCAGCTTCTCTGGACATATTGATGCTATACTGAGGCATCAGACAGCAGTCTTTCCATCCATCTGCCACCTTTACCAGCTATAGCAGCAGCTGAATTTCAGCAAGCGATATCAGAACCACTACCTGCCTGGAATGCCATTCATCATTCCTGCTATGAACTCTGTAAAGAACCCTGTTACTGTGTGTGTTGGCATGTGGGGGCTCGGGAGAGCCGGCAGCCAACCAGATTGTGGGAGAGGAGGAGCTATTGTTTTAAAAGCACGTGCTGCCAGGACAACAGCTGAGGCATCAGACGGCAGTCTTTCCATCCATCTGCCATTTTTACCATCTACAGCAGCAGCTGAACTTCAGCAAGCAGTATCAAAACCGCTACCTGTCTGGACTGCCATTCATCATTTCTGCTACAAACTCTGTAAAGCACCCTGTTACCCTGTGTATAGGTGGACGGGGGCTCAGGAGAGCCAGCAGCCAACCAGAGTGTGGGAGAGGTGGGGCTATCGTTTTAAAAGCCCGCGCTGCCTGGACAACAGCTGAGGCATCAGACAGCAGTCTTTCTATCCATCTGCCATTTTTACCATCTACAGCAGCAGCTGAACTTCAGCAAGCAGTATCAGAACCGGTACCTGTCTGGACTGCCATTCATGATTTCTGCCACAAACTCTGTAAAGCACCCTGTTACCGTGTGTGTTGCTGTGCGGGGGCTCGGGAGAGCCAGCTGCCAACCAGAGTGTGGGAGAGGTGAGGCTATTGTTTTAAAAGCTCGTGCTTCTCGCTGCGCGCAAGCAGGTGAGTGGCGTGAGCGCCACTCCTGGGAGGAAAACACTCTGAATTTAGTAACACTTTTCCAGAGCCTGAAATCTGGGTATTCATTGAGGTCTCTGAAAAAGGTCCTGGTTGCCTGGCATGTTTGGTAAGTGTACCTACAGTATTATATATATATAAAATTTCATTACCACTTTTTCTTGGAGTTCTATTAAATACACTGTGCTTACTACAGTGTTAGCACTAGCGCTTCTCCTTAGAGACTTATTTAAAACACTGTACCTATCATAGTGCCAAGCATCAGGGCCAAATGTTTTAATTCTCTGCTCTCCTCATTTAGATTAACTGTTGATTTTAAACATTAAATTTTATTTTCATTTTTACTTTAAAATGTTGCTGTTCAACATGTTAGGCTGCCTGGTTCTGTGCTCCCTCCTGAGTGTCACTGCCTCCGAAGAATCAAATAAAATTAAATCAATATCAAAGAAAAAATTACTCACCTTAGTAATTATGTTTCTTCTAATGGAGTCTTGCTGTATTCTGACTATTGCAGTTAGCTCCAGCACTTGAACTGCCCCGCAGAGAGAAGGAAGTTAAAATTCTATGCAAGGCATAGAATGTTGAGCTTGAACTCGGTTGAAAACTCTGTCTGCAGCACTTTGAAACCCAACAGTCAGATTCTTTCGAGCTAAAACTCACTGACTCTAATAATGCGGAAATCGTAAAATTTCTACTAGCCAACTGGCAACAAAGGTTTTAGATTCCTAAAAGACACAAGTCAGGAAACCCAAAAACTGAAAAAAAACAGGTAATAAAGCATAACAATTCTTAACTTATCAAACACAAAGCACCCAACACAAGAGAGAGTGGGCTGAAAACACCCCTGGAGTGCAACACTGCACCTGCCCACCCACTTCCCAAAACAGGTTCTGAGAGGGGAGGCGGGGAGGGAGGTCAAAATATAGCAAGACTCCATTAGAAGAAACATAATTACTAAGGTGAGTAATTTTTTCTTCAAACAACATGAAGTCTTGCTGTATTCTGACTATTGCAGACTACCAAGCAGTACCTCCAAGAAGGAGGAAATGAAAATTACGTACCTACCGTAATTCTTGATCTTCTTGGACGAGTCTCCACCACTCATTCACACTAGTGGGATCTGCGCCGGAGGCACTAGGACCCATCGGGAGCAAACTTTTTGCTGGAGGTGTGTTGTGAGCGTGGCGCCGCGAGCAGTGGCTCGGCGTGTAAGACTCATCCCGGCGACGACCTCCAACCGCCTCAGTACCTTTTTACCAAGGAGGTGCAGCAAGAACTAACGTAAAGAGTAAACTAACCTTAAAAAACGGACATAAGATAGTCCGGACGACCCGTGTAAGAAGGGTCAGCAAAGAAGTCTTCACGGCCTAAAGATCTGAGGGAGTGAAGACCAACACAGCGGTGAGCTCGGGGGATGGAGGGTGGGCGTGTGAATGAGTGGTGGAGACTCGTCCAAGAAGATCAAGAATTACGGTAGGTACGTAATTTTCATATCTTCCTGGACATAAGTCTCCACCACTCATTCACACTAGTGGGAGAGTACCAAGTTGATAATCCCCAAAAGGCGGCAGGAGAGCCAGAGCTCCTACGTCTAGGACAGGAGTCCATTGGGTAGTTCTGCAGGCGGAGATGGCGCCCTGGCATGAACATCCAGTGCATAATGCTACGGTATGCACTGAGCTCCAGGTAGCGGCATTGCAGATATCTGCAATGGAACATTGCGACTTCCGCTAGGGATGCCGCGACCACCCTAGTAGAGTGAGCGTACACTCTACCTTCCAATTTAACCTGTGCCATGGAATAGCAATGTCGAAGACATGCCACTAACCATGATGAGATGCATCTGATAGTGACAGGCTGACCCAGCCGGGTCTCGCTGAAGGAAACAAACAATTGCTGAGTCTTGCGAAAATTCTTGGTTCTATCTAAGTAGAACCGCAAGGCTCTCTTAACATCCAAGGAATGAAGAGACCGCTCTCCTTCATTTTGGAAGTTCGCAAGTAAGAGGGAAGGACCAGAGGTTGGTTTAGATGGAATTCTGACACAACCTTGGGAAGAAATTTAGGATGAGTACTGAAGAACTACTTTGTCCCTATGGAACACAGTATAATGGAGGGTCCGTGAAATCAGGGCATGTATCTCAGAGACCCTGCAGGCTGAGGTAATGGCCACTAGGAAGGCTGTCTCCAGGTAAGAAATTTAGCTCACAGGTAGCTAGGGGTCTGAAGGTTCTCGAGTGAGCATGTCTAAAGTACAAGGTTAATGTCCAGACATGCGACCGGACGCCTAACAGGGGTCTGGTATGCAGAATTTCATAGAAATCTCTTCACCATAGGTAACTGAGCCAGAGACAAGGAAGAAACCGGCTCATGGTACGCTGAAATGGCACTAAGGTGAACTTTAACCGTGGAATATTGGAGACCTGAGTTTGATAGGTCCAAAAGGTACTCTAGAACCTTGTCTGGAGGACAGGAAAAAGGATTCCAAGAGGACTTCGCACACCAGAGAGAAAAACGTTTCCACTTAGAAGCGCAAGTCTTTCGGGTAGCTGGCTTCCGAGCAGCCAGAAGGATGTCTGAGACTCTACGAGAGACGTTGAACCGATTCACTTCTACCTCTTCAGGAGCCAAGCATGAAGGTGAAGTGACCTCAGGTTGGGATGGACCAAGAACCCTGAGTCAAGATTGATTTGCAGGAAGTGGTCTCGGAGGCTGCCGACATACTGTTGAGTAGAGGAAACCATAGTTGCGGAGGCCAGGAGGGAGCAATGAGAATCATCTTGGTCCCCTGAGACTCGAATTTGAGGAGTACTCTCTGAATTGGAGGAAGCGGTGGAAAGGCGTAAAGAAAGCGTTTTGTCCTCCGCAGCCTGAACGCATCCTGACAGAAAATGCCAGGCCCTGGATTTCTGGAGCAGAAGAGAGGCAGTTTTGCGTTGAGTGGGGATGCAAAAAGGTCCAGGTCTGGAGTCCCCCACTCCTCGAACAGTGACTGAGCTACGGCTAGATCGAGAGACCACTCGTGAGGATCTGCTTCCGTTCTGCTGAGGTGATCTGCTAAGTCGTTTTGTACACCTGGCAGATATACCGCTTGAATTAGAGACTTGTGCTCCAAGCACCACTCCCACACTTTCATAGCTTCCCTGCAAAGGGAATAAGAATGAGCACCGCCTTGCTTGTTGATGTAATACATCACAGCTTTGTTGTCCGTTTGAAGGAGAATGTTCTTGTGACAGAGGATGTCCTTCAAAGCCCGGACCGCATAAAGGACGGCTCTCATCTCTAGGACATTTATGTGGAGCTGAGATTCGAGCTGAGTCCATACACCTTGAGTGTGGAGAGGCGACAGTGAGCTCCCATCCCGATAGCGATCGTCTGTGGTGATGGAGTCTGATGATCCAGAGGAGCAAAGGAAATCCTTCCAGGAGATTGCTCTCGAGACACCAGGTGAGAGACCTTGTAGGGGCTTCACTCACCTGATGGGATAAGACTGGGTTGAGAGGTCGGTGACCACTGAGCGGAGAGCATCCATTGGGTGGTCCTCATGTGTAACCGAGCTAGGGGTACAGTGAACACTGAGGACGCCATGAGACCCAACATATGTTGCATCGAGAGAGCTGTGACCGATCGGTTCTCCCTGATGTAACGGGCCATCTGAAGGATGTCGAGTCTTCTGTCCTCTGGAAGGAAAGCCTTCGCGGAAGAGGTGTCCAGAAGAGTCCCTATGAAAAGGAGCCTCTGGGAGGGCTGCAGTTGTGACTTCTTCAGATTCAGCAGAACTCCCATGGACGTAAGAAGGCGAGAGGCCGTTTGAACGGCTTCCAGAGTCCCTTGGCTGGAAGGGCTTGCTAGGAGCCAATCGTCCAGGTAGGGAAACACTCGGAGTCCGAGCTTCCTGAGATGCGCTGAGAGAACTACACAACACTTTGTAAAAACTCGCGGCGCCGAGGATAGCCCAAAAGGCAGGACTCTGAACTGATAATGCTGACCCAGAGCTACAAACCTCAGGAATTTGCGATGGGTCGGGTGGATGGGGATATGCTGGTAAGCGTCCTGCATATCCAGGGAGGCCAGCCAGTCGTGCTGATGCAGCAAAGGTAACAGGGTACCTAGGGAAATCATTTTGAATTTCTCCTTGGGGAGGAATTTGTTTAACTTTCTGAGGTCTAGAATGGGTCACATCCCCCCAGATTTCTTTGGAACCAGAAAGTAATGGGAGTAGAACCCTGTGTTTCGCTGATGCGGCGGCACCAGTTCTATTGCCCTGTTGTTTAGAAGGCACTGGATCTCGGCGGTGAGGAGGTCTGACTGAGAGGTCGACAACCTGGGTTGTCGTTTGGGAGGACAATTCGGGGGGGTTTCCAAGAAATTGAGAGAATAACCCTCGCGAATTATCCGAAGGACCCATTTGTCCGAGGTTATGGACTTCCACTGGTTGTAGAAGTACATCAGACGACCTCCCATCGGAGGAGAAAGTTCCACCTCGGGCAGTGTGGATGGAACTTGGGCCGGCAATTCATAAGGTAGCGCTGGGGGCTTTAGGCCCCTGCGCTTGCTGCTGCGTCTCTTTTTGAGGTTGGGCAGGTTGGCTTTTATGGAAGCTTCCTCTGCCTCTGCCTCGAAAGGACTGACGACTATGAAACTGACGTTTACCTACATGCCCCCGAGAGGGGGTAGGCGGAGGTCTAGCCAACTTAATGGCCGACCTAGTCTTCTGAGTGGCCTCTAGGGCTTGCTCTACCTGAGGACCGAAAAGATACGAGCCATCAAAGGACAACGCCATTACCTGCGGCTGAGCATCATTCGGAAAGCCGGAAGTACGCAGCCAGGAATGGCGTCGAGTACAAATACCTGCGGCTGCTGAATGAGAAGCAGTGTCAAAAGCGTCCATGGCGGCTTTGACCTGTTGGTTATTGGACTCAATACCTCTGATAACGGTTAGAAGAAGCTCTGATTTGGAGTCGGAATCTGGAAGAGCTTCAACCATTCGTTTCATAGAGTGCCACAGGATATACTCATACTGAGAAAAACAGCCTTGATAGCTGGCAATACGCATACTTAAAGTGGAGGCAGCAAAGACTCTCTTACCTAATGTATCAATTTTACGAGACTCTTTGTTAATAAGTTCGAGCTTAGTAACAGGAAGAAACGACCTTGTCATTTCTGCCAGGACTACAATAGGATCACAAAGGCTTGGGATGCCAAATGGGACGATCCTTGGGAGCTGAATATTTCTTATCAATGGATTTAGCCAGCGAGGAATAAGAGCAGGATTATTCATACCATTTGAGACAGTGCTCGAAGGAAGGTTGAATCGGAGGAGTCAAATCCGTGGGATCTCCGAAGCATGAAGATACTGAGTTTTAATATTTTCCCAGGATCGATGTCTGTAGTCTGGAGAGAAGAGTGGATCTCAGGTTCTTCAACAGAGACTTAAAGGATAGGTCCTTGACCACAGGCTCTGTTGCAGTGAAAGATCCGTTTCCTCTACTTCATCCCCAACCGAAGGTCTGGGTCGGGCGCAACATCATCTCCTGATAGTCCAGGAAGGACTGTTTGGACAGGAAAGGAGTGAAAATAGGAGAGGAGGAAAGAGCGAGATGAAAGGGAGGCCAGAGGTCTCGGCGCCCGAGGCGAAGGGAGTCAGCAGTGCCACCGGGCGCAAGGCGCCCGAAGAAACCATGACACATAAGCAGCCTCGTCACGCTCCAGCGGCGCCAATGAGCAGCGAACTATGGCGCCTGCAAGACCCAGCGGTGCCGTGGGCGGCGCCGCCAAGGCCCAGCGGCGCCCAGAAATGCCCATTAAGCACAGCGACCCTGCGAGAGGGCGCCGACACCTGGAACCTGGAAAGCAAGAAGGGAAAAAACCAGGAGATAAGGGCATCCGGTGTGGCCCCTGTGCCACAGCCATGTGAGGGGAACACCTAAGCACGGAGTCGCTGGCACCGAAGGAGGCGCCGCGACTAGGAAGGTCCAACCGCCCTACCTGATCGCCCGACGAGCCCGAGGGCTCCGGGGCAACCGAGCCAGGCAGAAGAACCAACCTCCGAGCCCATCGCTCCATAAGAGCGGCCCACTGATGAAACTGTCATCTGGGCCCTACCTATAGGCGGGTGGGGCTCCGTTGTGAAAAAACGGCGAAACAGGAAGTTAGGCGACTCGAAGGAGGACCGGCAACAGCGGCGATAACCGACCGTTGGCGCGAGGCGTATGAAAGGCGACCTCGGTGATGCCTTCTCTTTTGACCTGTGGGCGAAGAACAGCTCGAGGCGAGCGGTGCGAGAATGCGACCCGTTTATTTTTTATGCCGGAGGACGCCCATCCCCCTGGGCATCGGACTGACCGTTGTCGGAACCCCGCTGAGGAGAAGGGGCTGACCGGACCCAGCCCGACTGACTGAACAGCTTTCATTTGAAGTCTCCCTACCGTCACCTGACCTGCTCATGGTCGACTCCGTCCAGTAGGCCGAGACTTCTTTACTATAAGTTAAATTTAAAATATAACAGAAATATAATGAAATTAGCGATACTACTATCGAGATAATATTACAAAAAATAAACTGAAAACTATCGCTAGTTTGAGTTTGACTCCGACAAGACGGCGTTGTCACTGAAGCGCTTTCGGCAAGCGGGAAAAAAGAACTGAAAGGCGGTTGGAGGTCGTCGCGAGACAGTCGTCCGCGCGAGCCACCGCTCGCGGCGCCATGCCTCGTGGCGCCATCTCTCGCGCCGACCCTCCAGCAAAAAGTTTGCTCCCGATGGGTCCTAGTGCCTCCGGCGCAGATCCCACTAGTGTGAATGAGTGGTGGAGACTTATGTCCAGGAAGATCAGAACCTACTTTGGGAATAGGCTCTGAAGTACTGCTGTGCCAAACCTAGCATCATTCCAAGCATGGATATCCAGAGAGTAATGCTTAGTGAGGGTATGAACTGTTCTGCAGGTGGCTGCTTGGCAAATTTCTAACAAGGGAATATCCCTGGCTGTGGCCAGAGATGCAGCTGTACCTCTAGAGGAATGAGTCCTCAGGCCTGAGGGTGGAATTTTTCCCAGTTTCTCACAGCAGAATTGGATACAGGACGCAATCCACCTGGCAATAGTTCTCTTGGTGGCAGGTTTGCCCTTACCTACTTCCCCATAAGTGAGGAACTGGAGGGAGTCAAACCTGTGACTCTTAGTACCTTCTATGTAGTAACTAAGGGCTCTTTTAACATCTAAACTGTGCAACCTTCACTCTCCTGAGGAAGTATGATCAGTGAAGAACACAGGAAGAGACAGACTGGTTTAAATGGAAATCAGAAACCACTTTGGGTAAGAACATTCTATTGGTTCTAAGGACCACCTTATCTCTATGGAATAAAATGAAGTCAGGTTCAACTGACAGGGCTTGCAATTCACTGATACGTCTGGCAGAGGTAGCAGCAACCAAAAACACAGTTTTCCAAGTCAAGTACTTGAGCTCTGCTGAGGACATAGGCTCAAAAGGGGGTTGCATAAGCTGAGCAATGCAAACATTCAAATCCTAGGCAGGAGCAGGATCCCTAAAGGGGGGATTGGTATGAAGCAATCCTTTGAAAAATGTACAGAATACAGGGTGAGATGACAGAGAGGAAGGCTTCCCCACTGACAGGAAAGCAGAAACAGCTGACAAATGTACTTTAAGAGTAGCTGGTCTGAGGCCTAGGCCATTAAGGTGAACCATATAATCCAGAACTGTAGACAATTCAGCAGTGTCTGGGGATATATGCTTCTTGGAACACCAAATGCTGAATCTTTTCCATTAAGTTTTTCTGGTGGCAGGCTTTCGAGAAGATTTGAGAATGTCCAGAACCCCTTGGAACAGATGCAAATCTGCATACTCTAACTATTCAAGAGCCATGCCTTGAGATTGAGAGACTGAAGATTGGGGTACAAAATCCTCCCCTGAGAGGAGGTTAACAGGTTGTAATTCCTGGGAAGAGACAGGGGGAAGATGGACTGCTAGAGACAGCAACAGGGGGTACCAAGGCTGCCTGGCCCAGTCTGGAGCAATCAGAATTACTTTGCAAGGTTGTGACCTCACCTTGACTAGAACCTTGAACAGTAGAGGAAAGGCATATAGAAATGTCCCTTCCCAGTTCAAAATCAGAGCATCCAGAGGGACTGAGCCCAAGACTGGGGGTCTGCAACAAAACAGAGGAAGCTGGTGATTGTCTGGGGCTGCAAAGAGATCTATCTCTGGAGTGCCCCACCTTGAAAAAATCACTTTCAACACCAGAGGGTCCAAGGATCATTTGTGATGGCCCTGGGAAAACCTGCTCAATGCATCTGCTAGCACACTGTCCTTTCCTGGGAGGTGGACTGCTACCAGAGAGGTCTGCAGGGAATAAGCCAGGGACCATATTTTCATGGCTTCTGTGCACAAGGCCATAGACCGAGTGCCTCCCCTGCTTGTTGATATACCACATGGTGGTGGTGTTGTCTGTCCTGACCTGAACTACCTTGTTCCGTACTGACTGAGAGAAAGCCTGCAGGGCCAGAAGTACTGCCCTGAGCTCCAGGAGATTGATATGAAGAAGGGATTCCTGAGGGGACCACAGTCCCTGGGCTGTGAGAGCCCCCAGATGGGCTCCCCACCCCAATAGGGAAGCATCTGTGGTAAGGACCACAGAGTGAATCTAAGTGACAAATGGAACTCCCTGCCTCAGATTGTCCAGATTCTGCCACTATTGAAGGGCCTGGTTAAGGGTCTGAGTGACCGGGACTAGTTTGGTAAGAGGATCTTTCCTTTGGGACCAAAAAGTCCTCAGATGAAACTGAATGTCCCTCATCTGAAACCTGGCCCCTTGGACCACTGCTGTGGAAGCTGTCATGTGGCCCAAAAGCTGAAGAAAATGCCTTGCTGGTCGAGAGACCAGGGGGAGGAAGGAAGAGGCCAGCTGTGAGATGGCTGTTGCCCTTTTCAGATGAAGGAAAGCTCTTGCCTTGACCATATCCAGCTCTGCTCCTATAAAAGTGAGAAGCTGTCCAGGCTCGAGAACTGATTTGGGAAGACTGAGAAGGAACCCCAGGGAGTGAGAACTTGTTGGGCCACCTGCAGATCTGACTTGACTTGGTCTGGGGACTGGCCCACAAGGAGTCAATTGTCCAGATATGGAAAGATTGAAATCCTTCTTCTTCCTAAAAAGGCCATCACTACTGCTAGGCACTTTGTGAACACCCTTGGGGCTGAAGTTAGGCCAAAGGGCATTGCTCTGAACTGGTAATGGCCTGAGGGCAATTCGGACCTGAGGTACTTTCTGTGGGAGCACCTGATGGGAATGTGAAAATAGGCATCTTTGAGGTCAAGGGAGGCAAGCCAGACTCCTGGCCTTAGAGAAGGAAGAATTGTTCCCAGAGTCACCATTTTGAATTTTGGCTTTAAAAGATGCTTGTTCAGGTATCTCAAGTCTAGGATGGGTCGCCACTCCCCTGTCTTTTTTGGGGTAAGGAAGTACCTGGAGTACAGACCTTTGCCCCCTGTTTGGGGTAGGAACTCTCTCTATGGCCCTTAAAGCCAGTAAAGATGAAACCTCTGCATCTAGAGCAAGTGGTTCTGATATATTTGCAGGTGGAAATGATCTGGGTCTCATTTTCAGAAAATTTTTGAAACTGAGAACCAGTCCCTGGCTTATTACCTCCAGGACCCACTTGTCTGAGGTAACAGACATCCAGTCCTGGACAAAGTAAGCCAGCTTGCCTCCTACCGGAATGGAGGAGTCGACCCAGGATGACACATCAGGGTGTCTGCTTGGCAGGAGCCTTAGGCTGAGGGGTGGATGCAGCCCTGCTCATCCCCTTTCTGCCTCTCCCTCTAAAGAACCCCCTCTGAGAAAAGGGAGAAGAAGCCTGCACTTGGTAGAAAGGCCTGCCCCTGCCCCTAGCTTGCTGACTTTGAGGAGTTGCCTGCCTCTCCTTGGCCTGGGCACTCCTATAAGTGGTCCTGTACTCATCCATTTTCTTCATGTAATTCTCTGTCTGCTCCCCAAACAGAGAACGACTCACCACAGGGAAATCCGTGGCCTTAGCCTGGATGTCCTCTGAAAGGCTAGTACATCGGAACCAAGCCATCCTCCAAAGAGCCACAGATGTAACCCTGACTCTTGATGACACATCATTGGAGTCTACAGCAGCATGAAATTGCACCTTTGATGCCTCAATCCCATCAGCAGCCACCTCCTCCAGCTCCTTGACTAGCTGGGGGGAAAGCCTGCTTAGCCAGTGCCAGTACAGTGTCCCACCTGGACCTCTGGTACCTGGCTGTATAAGCCATATAGTTAGCCTGCCTGAGTCCCAAAGATGATGCCATGTATTGTTTCTTTGCCATGGCATTTATCTTCCTGGAGTCTTTGTTTGGGGGGGGGGGTGAAGCCAAGGGAATGTTTGCCTTGTCACAGGCTGCAGCCTGCACTACTCCAACATGGCTGCATTGCTAATAGAAAAACTCTGTATCCGGGCCTGATAATGTGTACCTCTTGTCCATTCTTCTAAGAACAGGAGGTACCGAGTTAGGAGACCGTAGGATTTTTTGTGTCTGTTTCCCAAAGGACTTATGGAGGTGAACATACATGCTCTTAGACTCTGGGATGTCCATCATCTCGACAAAATCAGGCTCTTCCTGATCCTCCACAGCCTCTTCCATGGGAAGCTGGAGGGTTTCAGCCACCTTTCTGTAAAACAGATAGTGGGAAGGGGACTCAAGACAGCCTAGGAGGGGAAACACCAGAAGGTCTGTCTGGGGAGATGTCCGGTTCCACAGGCACATCCAGAACTTCATCATCACCACCACCATCCTCTTCAAAATCCCCCTCCTCTTCAAACTCTGGTTCATAAAAGTCTTCAGGGGAATAATCTTGAACCGGGGGAACCGACCGAATCGAGCCCCTGCCACAAGGCGCCGGATCGGTCGGAACCGGACGAAGCGATTCAACAATCTGAATCGCTCTGGCTATCTCTTCGGCAGTCGGAACATGAAAGTCTGGATCCGAACCGGCCAATTTATCTTTGCACTTTCTTTTAGTAGGAATGGATCCCTCAGGATTGGCTCTCCTCTTGCCCGAAGAAGTATCGCCCTGGTCAGAGGGTACTCCTTCTGGTTCGGTGGGAACCGAACCGGGCTGGCCCTCTGGGTCAGCGGATTTCTCGGCCTCCTTATCCCTAAGTCTACCTAACTGTTTTTCCAGGGTAGACTTAGGGAGATTCTTGCAAATTTGGCAGTCTGAATCAAAGTGGTCAAACCCCAGACAGTAAACATAGGTGGTGTGGGGCTCGGGCTTAGCAAAGACCTCCCCACACAAACTGCAGTGTTGAAACCCAGTGGGCCCAGTTTGTTTCTTGGGTTTCTCAGACATGGTCAACCTAACAAACTTACCCTTTATTCGGCAACTGCCAGGTAAGACTCCCCTATCGGTTTCTCACCATGTTACGGGTGTTGGAAAAAAACATTCAAATCATGTTTTTTTTTTTTTAAACTGATACGGACCGGTAACCACACACTAAATTTTTCCACAAAGGTGTGCTAAAGGATCGGTTTAGCCAAACCTACTGAAAAATACAGTTTTGACAATTTCCACAAAATAACTACCTAAGTACTTACAGTACCACAGACAGAGTCCCGAACCGACAAAACGGAACTAATTTCGTACTAACCGACAACTTTAACCGACTTTTTGAACCGAGCAAAGGAGAAAATCTCCGGAGCGGCTGTTCAGTGAGGCGGAGTAAAGAATCTGACGGTTGGGTTTCAAAGTGCTGCAGACAGAGTTATCAACCGAGCTCAAGCTCAACGTTCTATGCCTTGCATAGAATTTTAACCCTTCTCTCTCTGGGGCAGTTCAAGTGCTGGAGCTAAGTGCAGTAGTCAGAATACAGCAAGACTTCATGTTGTTTGAATTGGATGCTCCCACCTAGATTAAAATGGGATTTTGCTGGGAACAAAAGTAGAAAAAATTATTTCCAGGTAAATTGGAGGAGATTAAACTCTGGGGGCAGCATAAGACCCATCCATCCTCACACTTTTTATAGACCTGTAACTGATTTTTCCGGGGCTTGCTGTATGCTTTTAATTTTGGGGGGAGTACCGAAATGAATCACGGCCTTGTCACCCATAAAACTATGAAGATCTTGTACAATAATGCTTGTAGCATAGCTGCCAAGACTGATGTTCTGACCGCTATCCTACACAAGCAAGACCCTTGCATACTGGGCTTAAGTGAGACCTGGCTAACACAAAAACAAAGTGACAGTGAACTTGGTAGCCCTGGGTACCAAGTCTTAAGGTCAGATAAGAAATCTAGAGGGGGCGGTGTAATGTTTTATACAGAAAGAAGTCTTGGACATATAGGGACTTTATTACAAGGAAGTGATAAGAACATAGAATACTTGGTTGCATATATGGAACAACTTAAACTGGCCATAGCCATAGCTTATTATTCCCTAAATCAACTCTAAAAGATACTGAAGCAGTATTGAATAAAACAGCACATAGTGTGGGAGATAAGTTATTGATACTAATGGGAGATATGAACTGCGACTGGCCTAACCCTTGGGGCAAACTTTTAAAAGAAATAACTACTCCTTTAGATCTTAAACAGTACATAAAACCCCCTACCTGCTATACAACAACTTCCACTCATGGGTCAGCTCTTGATCTGATTTTTGCTTCTGTTCAAATTCAGATAGAAGCTTCAGGTACCCTGTCTCCCTACTTAGGGGACCATAATCCGGTCGGATCACCCTGCCTAGGTCACAGTTCTCATACAACACTGTCTTTCCAATCCAAAAACTGGATTAGAGATTTTCCAAACTTTTCAGAAGCTAAATTTCTGGAGAGTGTAAGAAAAGAGAACTGGGATCGCTGTAGGTTAACCAATGACACTGATACAACAGTGGAATATTTTACCCACACTTTAAGTAAAATGTGTGACCAACATGCCCCAAAATTAAATCTAAAAGTAAACTTCCAAAATTACCCTGGATCAATGAAAAACTTTTTTTTTTTGGTCATTTTTCTCCCCTAGGTCCCCCGGTCTGCCTACCTCTGTCACATCCTGGCATTCCCTCGGGTCTTCCGGCCGCCATCTTCAGGGACCCCCGGCTCCCATGGCTCACCCCACATGGCAGAGCAGTGGCGAGCCCCCTTACGCCCTCTGCTGAGACCAGATCCAGTGTGTCGCTGTGTACCCTCAGAAATGGCCATCATGCCACCACGACCGGTGCCACTTTTCCCATTTTCTGGTTCCCCATGGCATGTGAGGTGCAATGGCCAAAGGGACAGGTGTGTGCATGCTATCGCCTGCCACTTTGCCTTCCAACATCGGCCCATGTCCCCCTGACTGCCTGTGCTACATGCTTCCCCCAGCCATCGCTAGAGCCACCCAGACGCCGTGGCAGCAAAGCCCCCCTCCCGGGAAGGAGAGCAGTCCGGCAGATGCCTGATCCTTCACCCTCCCGATGACCCCTGACGACCCAGGTGCGTCCCCGAACCTGGGTCACCGGCGCATCGCGAGGTGTGGCGTCCAGCGCCTCAACCCTCAGTGCCACCATGCCGGCTAACGAAAAACTTTTAAAACAAATTAGGATTAAAAATAGAATTTGGAAAAGGCCTTAAAAACCAGATCTGAAGAGGACTGGGTTTCCTTTAACTTAAAGCAAAATAAATGTAAAAAACTTACAAGAATGGCAAAATCACTATACTACAGGAACAAAATCAACAATAGCACTGACCCCAAATATTTTTGGAATATAGTTAAACAACTAAAAATCCGGGAGGGGCTCTCCACAGACAAAAATGAAAATAAAGGTGGGTAATAAATACAATAGAAACTCTGAAGAAATATCTAATATATTACATTATTTCTTTATAGACCTACTGCACTATAATGTCCCATCTGTTCAGAATACTGAAGTTGAGACAGCACCTGTAAACCTGGCACACAATAATCAACCTTTTTTTAGATTTAAAAAATTCACAATACCAAACGTACATAGGGAATTAAACAAAATAAATACACACAAGTCACCTGGCCCCGATGGCATGGAAGGCAGATTCTTAAACTAGCAGCCCACTACATTGCCCTAACAACTGCCTACGTATTTAACTGGAGCTTACAACTGGGTCATTTTCCCTCACCCTGGAAAGAGAGCAGAATAAAACCTATTCACAAAGGAGGAGACTTAGCTGATGTACACAACTATAAGCCAATAGCCTCATTACCCATTTTATCTAAATGTCTGGAAAAATTGGTTTCTGTTCAGATATCTGATTAATTAAATACAACGTGCTAACTCCTCATCAGTCTGGATGCAGAAAGGGCTACTCCACTTCTATAGCCTTGTTGGAGTTCAATGACCTGATTAACAGACCTCTGAGCTCCGGCTTGGAAACAGCACTGTTTTTTGTAGAACGCTCAAAGGCCTTTGACCTGGTGGACCACCCCTACTGGCAAAGAGACTGCAAGGTCAAGGAATTACAGATGGCCCTCTGAAATGGTTAACATTTTATTTAAGTGATGTACCCCAGAGGTGTTGAGGTTCAGGGTAGTGCATCTAGAAAAAGAGAAGTCACTAGAGGAATGCCTCAGGGGTCGATGTTTCTAATTTTTAACAATACATTACCTCAGGTGGTCCAGCATACAGCCATTAGGCTGTATGCTGATGATACAGCAATAGCTGCCACAGGTCGCACCGCCACTGAACTACAGTCAAAACTGCAGTCAGATTTTTCTGAAATTGAGGGGTGGTTCACCAGGTCAAAGTTCATAATGAACACCAAGAAAACTAAACTAATGTATTTTTCACCAAAAAATCAAAATAATTCCACTCAGATTCAGGTTTACACAAAAAATTCAACAAAATTGGAAATGGTTGATAATTACTGTTAGTTAGGGGTAATTTTTGACCAACATTTGACCTTTACTCAACACATAACCATCATCACTATAGATAATAAGAAATTAGGAGTCTTAAGGAGAACAATCAAATGTATGAAACTGCATGACAGAATGATGTTAGCTGAACAGCTGATCTTACTTACTTTAAGATATGGTGAATTAGTATACAGAACAGCTAACAAATCACTTTTAGATCATTTAGACAAAACCCATTATCATATAGCTAGATTTGTATTAAAGGGTGGTTATCGAAAACATCATTGTTCACTTTTGAGAAGACTGGATTGGCAACCTCTGGAAACGGGTAATATTAAACACTGGTTAACATTAATACATAAACTGAAAATCTTTTTTCCAGATCACTCTATCTCAAAGCTTCTCTTTTCAGCTAACACTAACGATAAGAGGGTACTAACAAGATCAGTTCATTAAAACAAAATCACTTTTGAAAAAAGAACCAATAAATGTGGAGACGCTATTTGGAAAACACTTCCCCCAACTGTTCATGAAATATCAGGACACTTATTATTCACAGGCCATTAAAGACTTGATGTGTTTTACTTGCACATGCTTCCAAAATATTTGTAATATAGAGGATAATGTATGGTTCTATATCTACAACAAGCATTTGTAGCTGCCGAGAGGTTGCCATGGTGACAGTTTAAACTTCAAGAGTGAAGCTTGAGAATTTTTGGTCACCATGGGCAACCACGAGACAGCGCACAACGTTTGTTGTATATAGAAAACAATGCATTGTCTTATGTAGTGTATGGTTCACTAGTTGTGACACAAACATTGACATTTCACCTTACTTTGTAATTTACTGCGGCCGCTCGTTTTTTTTTACTGTGCGATGCTCTCTTTCCTTCAAGTTCTAACCGCCGCGGCTGCTTCTGAAACTGGTGAGGTTTGCGTATCGCACATGCACAACCCCGTTCTAAGTTTTATGCTGCACTAGCTGCATAGCTATTACAGCATAACAAACTAGCTGAGGTAACTAGTACAGCATAATAACGTTTCAGGAGGGATGGATTTCCATCCCTAACAATGTTCCACAATACACTATATACTGTATCTGTTTATGTAAAATCCTTTTTGTATTTATTAGTGTCTGGTAACATATGTCTTATTCTGATATGTTTAATATGTCTTTATGTTCCATGTTTTTTGCAACCTTAGAATAGAATTAACATGGGACTGTCTTGTAAACTGGACTGCAAAGTCTCAATGACATGTATCTTCCTGTATAAAAATAAAGTTTTACCTACCTACCATCCCGAAAAAACTGTGCCCCAAGCTTGGTGCCTTATACAGGAACCGTAGTTGCATCCCTCCTACGGCTAGGCGTGAACTTGTCCAGAAGATGATACTCCTGATATTCGACTACTGTGACATAGTTTATGGTGCCGCCCCCAAGTCCTCCCTGGCCAGACTGGATACTCTCTTTAACTCATTCTGCCGCTTCGCTCTTGATGCCTCCTCACAGACCAATCACTGTGAGCTCTATCATGCCCTGTCCTTTCCCCCACTTGCTAACAGACGCCCCTCTCCCACTGTGCCAAATTCAGCTCAAAATACTGGCTGGGTGAACTCCCTCCTCACCTCTCTCTCAATCCCACCTCCCCATTCCCTCAGATCCTCAGACACTCGTACTCTGGCAGTCCCCCGTCGCGCCACACTTACTGGGCAATCTGCCTTTTCCTATCGCGTCCCTAAAGCCTGGAACTCCCCCCCCCTCCCACAAATACGCCACTCCTCCTGCCACTCCTCCTCCCACTCCCTCGGAGCAGCCCTACACAACTATCTCTCCTCTAACTGCTTCTCCTATAATCTATCTTAATTATCCTCCCCCTACCCTCCTTTTACTCAAATCTTATCTCCACTACCTCTACCACCATTACCTTTACTCCCTCTCTTTCCCCTACAAATTTTTCTCTACCTCCCTTACCTTAATCCTACTCCACCTTCCCCCATCCACCCCTCACTGCCCACTACCTGCTTCCCTCCTGATGTGCTCTACCTCTGCCTTGTGCAGGAAGGGTTCTCAACATCCTGGAGGGGACAGACCCTGTAAGACCTCTCTCTCCGCCTCCCTCTCCCCTCCTCCTCCTCCATTACCTGCCCTGACCCCCTTAGTCCCTCTCCACTCCCCTACTAATTTTCTTCTCTCGTTACTTTAATCCTACTCATCCTTACCACCCCCTCGCTCTTCCCCCCAACTGCTTACTATCTGCTTCCTTCCTAATGTGCCCCCTCCTCCTCACTGCCTACCACCTGCTTCCCTCCTGATGTGCTCTACCTCTGCCTTGTGCAGGCAGGGTTCTCAACATCCTAGAGGGGACAGATCCTGGCATATCTCTCTCCTCCATCTTCCTTCCTTCCCCTCCATTGCCTGTCCTGACCCCTGACAGGGTTCTCAGCTCCCCTAGGATTTTTAGCTCTTGGTAACCCCTTACCTCTCCTCATCCCCACTACCTTCTCCACCTCCCTCCTACTTCTCTCCATACTAGGCTCTAAAGTCACCTTTATCCTTGCCTGCTCCATCCCTTGGCAGGGTTCTCAGCATCCTGTTAGGGCCAGAACTGGTCAAGCCTCTTGCCTCCCCAATTCCTCCTTCCATCCACCCCTTTCTCTGCCTCCCTCCTCCCCTTCTCCCTACACTGCACTCATCCCTTCCTCTATCCTTGCCCTGAATCGACCCCTGGCAGGGTTCTTAGTATCCTGTAAGGGTTGAAACTTGTTATGCCTCCCACCTCCTCCTCCCTCTCTCTCCCTCTTTTTACCCTCCCTTCCCCCACTCCATTACTCAGCCCAATTTATGGTAGCCCCAAATTTCTATTTCACTTGTAGACTATTTGCACTTCTGGTATATCTTAGCTAACTGTACTGTATTACTCCTTACTAGCTTGACCTAAATCTACCTACTAGTACTCCATTCAGTCATTTCCTACACAGTTAGGAGTCACTTAGTGCTCAAATTCTAATGTAAATGTTGTGCTATTGTATATATTTCAGTTGTTTATCATCCAGCTCCCTAGTTCAAAACTGTTAGCATTCCGCTATTCCATTTCTCACTGTACAGTCTACTCACTTTTATTTGAAAGTATTCAAATGTAAATCTTATGTTATCTTGTGTTATTGTACCAAATCTCTGTATTCAATCCTCATGTTCCCCTTCCACCCGGGTCACACCAGGAGACGAGCAATCTGTTGTTCAGTGTGCCTTCCTGGTGAAACATTTCAATAAATAAATAAATAAAATAAGTTTGGGGTGAAGCTTGAGATGGATGGCATCAATGTGTATCGAGAAGTTGAGGTGTTGGTCTAGCTAGACCCCAAGGTATTTAAATGAGGAGATACCCTCAATCACAGTCCCATCAAGGGTGTGGAGAAGGGGAGGGAAGGGGAGAGAGCCTGGCAAGCCTCTGTTAGGAGCCAAAAGTCATGGAAAAGGTTTTCTTGGTGCTGAGGAACAGCAGGTTGGAAAGGAACCAACACTGAGCACTGTCAAAATCGTGATGGAGAGTAAGGTCAGCAGCAGAGGAGCCAGATTCAAACAGCATAGTGGCATTTGCATACATGTGGATGGACACAGAGAAACAAGCAGATGGGAGATCATTTAGGAACACAGAGAAGAGTATTGGGCCTACAGTAAAACTTTGGGAAACACCTGAGCATATATGGAGTTGGGGGGGAAGGATGTCTCCAATACAGACAGCTTGTGACTTTGCCCTCTATGCAGGAGCGAAAGCAGCTGACTTGAAGAGGTAGATAGATCTGCTACCTTAAATTTCTCCAGGGGACGGGTGTCTGACTCAGTGTCAAAGGCTTTGGCCAAGTTGACAAAGCTGGCGGAGGTAATCTGGCTCTGGTCCATACCGGACAGGATGGAGTAACTGAGCCAGAGGAAAGAGGCAGATGTGGAGTGGAACTTCATGAAGCCAGGCTGGAAAGGAGTGAAAAAGGAGGAGGAGTTGAGAAAAGGGGTAAGTTGTGAGAAGACAAGATGTTCCTGAGCTTGGGAAGGAGAGAAATGGGCAAAATTTTTTCAAGAGAGGAAGGATTACCTCCTTTCGGGAGGGGGAAGACAGAAGCCCATTTCAAGGTGTCAAGGACAGAGGCACAGGAGAGGTTAAGGAGGAGGGTAATAGGGAAGGTGATGGCTGGTGCAGAAGCCTAGGTCAAGTCCATCTGGGTGATTAAGGTTGTTCTGAAGCGTGGATGCAATGTACTCAGATTTCACAAGACTGGTGGCTTTGGTACAAGCACTGTAAAGGTTCTGGTAATTTAAAATGACAGCAAAGGAAAAGATGATCTTACAGGACTGCCACGCTAAATAATGAGCTCGATGGCAAGCCAGCAGTGTGGCAGAGAACCAGGGAAAGTGGAAACCCCTGGGTTTCCTGAGGTGTACAAAGTGGTCCTAGACAGCCATACATTTTGTATGGAAGGAGTCAAGGGCAGAGTTGATGCTAGTGGCAACAGAGATATCAGACTAGTCAGTGGCGAACAGGTCGGCATGGAAGGAGGATAAATCCAGCAACCTGAAGGACCAAAGGACCATAGGGGGATGATTTTAAGGGGAGCTTTAGGGTGCTGTATCTTTAGGCATACAACTTATCATATGACGGTCACCGAGGGCACCTGGGAGGCTACCTGCATCCACAATATGGTAGAGGTGGGAGGAAAGTACCCAGTCCAGAAGAGCGTGGTTCAAGGATTTATGACCAAGACAGGCAGAATCCTGAATTAGTTGGGATAGCAGCAGGGATTTAACATTGGCAAAGTTTGTGCATAGAGGAGGGTCAGCATATGCATGCTAAAATCACCAAATATCACCAGATGAGGAGTGGAAGCAGATGGAAGACAGGAGTTCAGTGACCATAGCAGAGGACAGGACAGTTTTATACTCCTGCTATGATAAGTGGGACTGTGAAGGGAAGGGTGAGTTTGAGCAGGAACAGCTCACAGGTGGCGGGGAAGAGACTGATAGCACAGGCACAAACTGGATACCGGAGAAGAGGCAGATTTAAACACCACCACCACCACCTCTCTTGGGGTGATCCTGCCTAGCTATGGAGTAACCAGGTATGGACACTGCAGTTTTCTTGGACTTTATGGGAGAGCCAAGATTTCAAGACGACAAGAATGGCTGGCTGGAGGTTGACCATGAGGGGCTGCAACAGATCAAGCTTTGGGAAGAGGCTTTGGATGCCAAGGTGGGCAACTCGCAGTCCTTTGGAAAGCTGCATTAGTGAGTTGGGGGCAGGGCCAAGAGTAAGCCTGATGCCACCTTCTATCCTAAGCAGCATTTAATATTAACGTTTTGTTTCTTTCAGTCCACAGACTGACACAGCACTTTTTTTTTTTTCAAACTAAGATAGTTACAGTTATGTTTAAACATTTGTGGTTTCTAGTTTTTATTTTACTTTCGCATGTGATTGGTCCTCTAAATATTTTACATAATGCAGCCGTTTGCACTATGCATTTCAAAAAGACTCTGACTGTCCCCAACTGACATCACCAGTGCTGTGTTTTGGACATCACAGTCTGTCCTCATGGTAAGCATTTTGATGTCATAACCAAAACAGGTTGAAGTCAGGTGAAGAGTGGACAATAAAGCAATATACCCAGACAGGGTGTGGGTATACTACAGGATTTACTACGGCTGGTGTGGTTCGGTCATAAGGTGCAGCCGAGGGACTTAACCACACCAGTAGTGGTAAATCCTCCATTATACCCACTCCCTGGAGGGGTATATTGTGATTATACAAAGGTCCTGTTTGTTTCTGTACAAAAAAAAATATTTACAACATACGCTCATTTTTTTCAAAGTTGCTGCTCGTTTGTTTTTTACTTCGGACGCACTGGTTGGATTTTTATGCGAGTTTTGTGCATGTGCCGGAGGATCGCTGTTTGCCACCGCTACTGTTACAATTTTTTTCAGCTTATTTGCTGTTGAGAGAATGAACTGGATTTTCTTTTCTTTTTTTCTTTCAGGTGCGTCACTTTTCTGGAATGATGCAGCACTTTTTGTGAAGTTTTGAGGGTAGTGACGGAGTATGGGATGTCGGGTTAACGACTAGGTAATCTCGCCGTACGTCCGTGTGCTTAGCAGTGGTGTGTTTGCGAGGAATGGAGAGATTTGCCAGGGAGTTCCTGATGCAGGTGAGTGGTGGCTGGCACCTTTTCCAGTGGGTACTCTGGAGGATTTACAACGCTGAAAAGGTGCCAGACAGCCAATCAAAATGCAGAATTCTGTCCATTTTTTTTGTGCCTGTTGTGTAACAAATGTTATTTCACAAACACAACACTTGTGATGTTAGCTGGGGATAGTCTAATACTTTTAATACATGCTTTTTAGACTACCAAAATGCTTTCTACGTCCTGGAAAGGAAAAATGAAAATTATATAGTCACTGTAATTGTTGATCTTCCTGAATATCTTCACCAGTCATCACAGCATGGGTCTTAGCAAGAGGCATAGGACCCTCACAACAGCGTTCAGTTTTAAACATTTTTGTAGTAGGGGAGCCAGTATCAGGGATGGCACTGCCCAAAAGGCAGACATATTATGTAGTGCCCGTGGACTGGCCAGTAACAGACACCAGCTCCCCTTGCTTCTCAGTTCTGTCTGCCTGGAGAGGAAAGAGAAAAAAAGGGTTAGAAATATAGAGAGGGGAGGGGCTAGGGAGCCCAAGGAATAGGGAAAGGATATAGGGTATAAACTTAAACAAAAACTGGCTATGAGAAGGAAGAGTAGTGTGGACTGACAGACTTGGGTTGGCATGGGACGGCCAGAGCAACTGGGCCGACCAAAGAATGAAGAGAGAGGGGAAATAGGTGAGGGCCTCATGCCCTCGGCCAGGATTATAGGAAGCAGGCTAACAGATGTAAGAGGACCAAAACAAATGTGACCAGCTCTCGAGAAGTTAAGGAGTAGAGAGCTGTCTAGAAACTGAGAGAACTGACATGAAAATTACGTACCTACCATAATTATGATCTTTCTGTGTATCTTCACCATTCATCACATTTGGGTTCATGGCCGGTGGTCATGACCCCGCAGGAGCTTTTTTTTTTTTTGGTAGGCGGAGCCGATGCACCATTGGCGCCACCTCCCAGGCCGGCCGCACTGTGTGGCGCTCGCGGGTTGGCTGTTAGGCGCTGTCGACTCCGCCTGTCTGCCAGTTCTGAGTCACCGGAGAGGTAAGAGTAAGGGAGTGAAGGGTGGAACAAGGAAGTCCCAAAGGACAGGAAAAAGGAAAAGATATAAAACCAAAAGGAGAAATAACGACTGAGAGGACAGAAAGAGAGAAGTCGGGAACTAAAGGGATTGGGAGGGGCCCCAATCTCCGGAAATAGAGGAGGGAGGTAGGGTGGGGTAAAGAATTTAGAAGATAGGAAGAGAGGGGACAAGTTAAACATATCCCAGACCCTGGTCTGTTTCCAGATTGTATAGGAACTGCAAGGCATATTTGTCCCGAGGTGGACACGGCGCCGTGCTCAACCTTGGCGCTGTGAATGGTGCCGAGGTGAGAAGACAAAGACGGTGCCATAGAGACTCCCATGGCACCGCTAGCAGTATCGGCGCTGCGAACGGTGCCGAGTGACAAACTGGTGCCGACGACGGCTCCGTCAGAGCCCATGGTGGCGAGGCCCACAACAGTGCCGATCTGATGGCGTCAAGGATAGCATCGACCCAGGCCTTGCGAACTGTGGGTCCGACACCGGGGGAGCCTTCACCCCCGAAGGGGCGACTGCCTTGGCGGCACCTCCCGCACCCCCCCCAGAAAGGAGCGGGATGGGCCTCCTGCACTGCAGAAGGAGCCTCGGCAATGGCTAGGCTACTAGAAGCCGAGGCTCCCTCCTCCTCCTCGGTCTGTGTAGAACCGGGAGGGGACCCGGAGGAAAGCCCAAGAGTACGTGGCTTGGCCAGACGAGTGCGCACCCAACCCCTGAAAGTCAGCGGAGCTCGCCCCACTTTCCATGCGCGTTGTTCGATGACCCGGCGGTCCTTGGAGAAACAGGCGTCACACGAATCCATGTCGTGAAGTGGGCCAAGACACGTAAGGCAACGGTCATGCTGGTTGGTGATGGAAAATTTACGGCCGCAAGGGCACCATCGCATGGGGGACTGTCCCATCTTCGAAGTCTTCTTGCCCTCCGACCCAGACATGACCTACGAGGAAAAAAAAACACCAAAAACAGATTCAACGTCACCTAGAATAAAAATAAATGGGAAGATCTTACCTAGCGATGTTGAGTAAGGCAACTAGAACCGGCAGGGATGGAGCCGACGGACTGTGGCATGGAGGAGCAAAGGCAGAATGAACTGCGTAGGCAGTAGGCCTCAAAATTCTTTCGGAGCTTCCACACAAGGTGACCTCGATGGTGGGAGACGAAGAACTGGCAGGCAGGCGGGTCGACAGCGCCTGACGCCAACCAGGAGCGCCACATGCGCGCCGGCCTCGAGGGTGGCGCCGATGAAGCCGCTCCGCCTACCAAAAAGAAACAAAAAAGAGCTCCCGCGGAGTCATGACCTCCAGCCATGAACCCAAATGTGATGAATGGTAAAGACTGACACAGACAAGATCAAGAAGTTTGCAGGGGGGGAAAGTATCTCTGCAACTGCCATATGATAAAGCAAGGGGCCAGGATAAGAAGCAAAGAGGTGCCCTTTCTCCGAGACGGAAAAAGGATAAGGTGGAGGCTAGATGTGACCTGGATACACTTGGGAAGGTGTAGCTGACAAAAGGCTGAAGGAAAACAGTGCTAAGGGTCCTGGTGGAAGCTGTGTGGCAGAAGGTAAAAGGAGAGGCACTCCTAAGGATTAGGCCGAGGGCAGAAAGCCCCCCACCACCACCCAGAGGAAGGGAGGGTGGAAGCAAAAGAAGTCACCACTGCAGTCCTGAGAGGAAGAAAATCATAAGAGTTAAGGAGTATGGAGCAAGAGCACACCAAAAAGGGTGATGGCTGCCACAGGGAAACAAAAAGGGGAGGGGTGCCAAAAGTGAAACTGGGCCTATGGCAGGAGATTATTGAGGAGTCCTGTCCCTGGCCAAGAGCAGCCAGAAACTAAAGGGGGTGACCCTCCTAGTCTTTCACTCACTGAGAAAAGGTTTAGATTATGCGTATCCAGGGGTCAAAAGTGGCCCTAGTCCAGTAGCCAAAGCTGGCAGATTTGAAGTGGGCTAGAAGAATTTCCCCAAGACTAGCCCTGCTATGTTGCCATAGAAAAGGAAACAATTCAAAAGTACCAAATTGAGCCAGTAGAAAGAATAAATGTGAGGCTCAAGGATGTGCACAGATTCTAGCTCTGGTAGCTTAACTCAGTTTCGACCCTTGGAAACTTGATGTAAAAGGACCCAGCGATATAACAGTACACGCCCACTCCTTTTTTTTTTTGTTCTTTTTTTTTCTTTGTTAAAATAGGAAATGGGCAAGAAGCCCAAGCAGAGACTGTCTCCCCCCCATTAAAAAGTATAGGGCTGATAGAGGAGACTCAAAAAACGGAACCACCGGGCTTTCCTTTTTTTCTTTTAACCCGTAGGCAAAGAGGGAACAACTTCCCTCAGGTATTTGCTTCCTGACGACAATGTCCTCACCCTTTCTTTTTAGAAAGGGGGGGAGCGGTAGCAGGAGGGAGGAGGCAGTGCCCAGAAGCCTGGCTTCAAGGGGGAAAGTGGGTGGGTAGTAGTGATGAATAGTGAAGATATCTGGGAAGATCAACAATTACAGTGAGTATGTAATTTTCATATAGTCTCCGACTCACTCTTCACCATTCATCACAGCATGGGTCAGAGTGCCAAACCACCACCCTTGGTGGTATTGGCAAACCCTGAGGGAAATGAGTTTCCTCAACCTCCTGTGGGGGAGACACAAAGAGGCGGGGGCCCTTCATGGGTCTAGTGGGACCCGAAACTGATATGGGACAGGTGGAGGCTCCCGTGGCCTAGGAGAGGGAAGATGCCATGCTAATTCATGCCTGACCCTGTGGGGGGAAAAAGTGGACCCCCTAATAAGGTGAGGCAATCACCCTATGCCAAGCCAAGGGTGATAACCTTGAAAGGCAAAGCCACACCGTTCACCTAATGGAGACTGCAGTTCCCACCAATCTGGAGGCTACCTCGCTGGTGTCATAGGATGGTCTGGCTTGGTGTCTTGCCTGCTCCAGACCATGTGTGGAAAGGTTGATGGCTTGCCTGGTTGCCTTTCAGGTAATGGATGCCAGGAGCTGTCCCAGCATCACCCACAGGTGCCTAGCGTAGGCAGTTCCTGGTGTGCCTGGTGCACTGCAATGCGCAAGAGGAGGCGTGCCACCAAGAATACCTTTCTAGCACAATGGTCAAACTCCGCCAAGTCGAACTAGAGGGGATGGTTGTGCCTTGGGCAGCCCAGAGGGGATATCCATGAGCTTCATTCCTGAGAATTGGTGGGGCATAGAACCGTGAGACTCCACAGGTGTGCAGTACCCTTGCTGACAGTCCCTTGGGGCTGGAGAAGGGGCAGAGGGTCAGTATCAGACACTCTGTGATGCCTCCGTAAATGGTTGGGGCCACAGAGGTTTGACGGTGGTGTCAGAGCTGTATTCTGCAAGGAATGACAGTGTCACACATGCAGGAGAGGTTCAGCTCCTCTAACATCTCCAAAAAGAAATGCTGTAGCTAGTGAGATCAGCATCGAAGATGTAATGGGTGAAAACAGTCCTCTTCCTCGAAGGATGAAGATGCAGAGGAGCTAGATTCAGAGGGAGGTGATGCTGGGAGTTCAGATCGAAAAATTACCTCATATATCACCCTCAAGTACCTGGGAAAGGACCTGTCATGGCCCTGAATTGCTCCCAGGTCATGGCCCCCACTGGACCAGAGAAACCTGGGACAGGAGGAAGAGGAGGCAGAGGAGGAGGAGGAGAATTTCGGCAGACCAGACTCGGTCATCTGCCAGGGCTGCAGAGCAAGCAGGGTACCCCTCCCGGAGGAGAGGACTGTGCAACCTGCCCACCAAGGAATGCCCAACTGCAGAGGGGCAAACGGGGTCATGCCTTTGGGGGGGAACCCCCAGGTGGGTAGATTGGAGCTGTGCTGGTCTGATCAGGTGGCCCCATCCCCACCAACTGCAGACCTTGCCCGATCTGGAGGGGAAAGAATGCCTAAGTCAGTGCTACGGCTTCACCCGTAGCCTCTAGCTGCTATGGGGATGAGCACAATGCCAACTTCAACCTTCCAACCCCCACTTCACCAGACAGGGACCTGCCCCTCAGGAAAGGCCCAACACCTGAAGTAGTGCCTAAAAGAAGGGAAGAGGCAGATCCAGCAGCACAGATGGTGTCAGAATCTACTTCGGTACCACTCACGCCACTGAAGCCCAAGACAACGACGCTAGCAACTCCAGAAATAGGCTCAGCACTGGAGACAGCATTGTCACTTGAGTCAGCACCAGGCCCAGCACCACCATCCCCATCAGTGCTGAGGTCGACAGTGGAAGCATTCCCAGCATCGCAAGCAGTGCTGAGCAATGCGGAGAAGGCGGCACCGTGGCTGGTACCGAGCGAGGGAGTCCGAAGCTCCACTGTCAGAAAAGGCCGAGGGGTGGACCTAGAAGAGTCCTGGGGATCACTGGAGCCAGGGAGTCAGTTGGGATTATCTCGATCATCAGCCTCCAAGTTAGAGGACAAGATCAGGGAGATCTCCTGGTGAGCCTTCCTCTCCAGGCGCCATGAGCGATGTCAGGAGAGGATTCAGCTGTGCAGCTGACACCACCTCACTCACTGACACCAGACACACTGTCAGGAGGCGAACTGGCACCAAGGCTGCACTACCAAGAGATCCGCGGGTGTAGGTCCAGTATACAGCTGGGACCTTGCCATTGGGGGAGTCCAGACCATCAAGGGGGCACCAGACTGAGGGGTGCTCAACTGGCCCCCCAGAGACCAGTTGTCCCAGTCCCACTGACCTCTTGCACAGGCCTCCCGTCTTGGTGAGATGATAAACAGTGGAGGTCTGTTCTCCCTTGGTATGTACAGTACCAGGGAGGGGTTCAGGGGAAGAGCCCAGGGACTTGAACGTGGTGTCCCAGGCACAACGCCATCATCTGAAAATTGGAGGGTCCCTCCTAAACTTTAACATGCACACAGCTGAGGGGTGTGGAGGTCTATAGAGAAACATGTGTTGCATGCGTCCATGTCATGGTTTGGGCCCAGGCAGGTCAGTCAACAGTCATGATGATCGTTAACCGTCATGGGCTTCCCACAGGGGCACCGATGCATGGGGGTGATGCCTGGCCTTAGACTTTGCAGCTGTCTTAGGCACCGGACCAGACATGATTGAGTGAATGGAATGAAAACAAAAAGGAGTGAAAATAGCACTCAGCGCCGCACTGGAAAGAAAGAAAAAGGAAAAGGGATGGTATCAATCGGTAAATGATATTGAAATATAATGCGGCATCAAGCGACAAATGGCTGCAACAGAACTGAGGCAGCAGTTTTCACGCTGTGCTCCCACAAAATGCTGCCTCAATGGCTGGAAAAACAGAACTGAGGAGCAAGGGGCCGGCATTGGTTGCTGGCCAGTTCATGAGTGCCACGAAATACGTCTGCCTTGTGGGCGGCGCCATTCTAACTTTGGCCACCCTACTCCAAAAGTCTTAAAGCTGAATGCTCCCATGAGTGCCCTGCGCATCTGGCTGAGACCCATGCTGTAACAAATGATGAAGATCGATTTGGGGAAGATCTGCAAATTAGAAAATGTATTGTCTATTTTTTGTAACAGCTGAAAAATTATATTTATTATTGTAGATGCTGAAGTGTAGCATTGCTATTTAAATGTGATTGGAAGCATGAGGGATCAAATTAAAAACACAGGGACACCCCTGTGCATAAAGGTGTTATGGAAATCACTTCTATACATCATACGCTTATAGCATAGTAACTATCTGAATTAATTTTCTAAATGTTCAGATCTGTACAAATGTAAAGTCATTGTTCCTTATTGAAGCTCACAAATCCTAACGACTGAAAAGATGTCCAACTCACTCTTTAATTTGTAACAGGGGGTGTGTGTACATAGCACAAGCATGTGCTATCCAGGAAAAGCATGGTTTGACTAGTAATGCCTCAATACCAAATAAACTGTTAATGCTTTACCTTTAAACTCCCTATTATTTTACTTTTGTTCTTCTGTAGTTAAAGTCCAAGAAAGGGTCACAGTTGTGTGACAGAATCATGCCATCTAACTTACCATGGTCAGTTATACCAGAGAACTGACCGTGGGATCCAAGCATGAGCATGGCTAACTTGGTGGCATTTTCATCTCTTGGACAAAAGACTATGGGTTTAAGTCATACATCTTGAACTGGGGTTATACCTAAAGAAGACTCTGCAGTGCAGCACTAGGTGGTGCTCACCTCCTGGAGTAGTGCCATACTTCATTAAGCTGAAGTCCCCCTCACTCCTAACCTGTCAGCTATACAATATGTAGCACTGGCCTTTAAAATGGCTCCCTCAGGAGCTCCCAGAGCACACCTTACCCCCTGCATCACCCAGACACAGCCACCTACCTCCATGTAACACAGAAACATAGAATTTGATGGCAAATAAGGACCACTTGGCCCACCTAGTCTGCCCATTTCCCTACCTAATGGATAAGCTGCAGATTCTAGTTAAGCAACAGCTTACTTCCTCCTACCCCCGACTAGAATTGCTTTATGTCTGTCCCATGCATTCTTGAATTCTGTAACTGTTCTTTACTCCACAGCTTCCTCAGAAAGGCTGTTCCATGCACCCACAACCCTCTCAGTGAAAAAATACTTTCTAATATTACCTCTGAGCCATCCCCACTCTGTTTTCAAATTGTGCCCCTTGTTCTTGCACATCTCTTTTTCTGAAAGATGCTAAGAGGATGTAGCCTTAGCTATTCCACCCAGACAAGAACGGAGTGGGGGATTTATCCCCAAACTTGTTTTGTCAGGAGGTGCCAGTGCTGGTATGGAGGGGCTCCAATATATTGGGGTCCATTGCTACAGGGAGCTGAAGCCATATTCCTGTTTCCTGGGGAATGTCACAAGTGAGGACATCAAGGCACGCTCACACGCTAGCCATGTCAGTGCACCAGTGTTGGCAATGTTCCCACCCTCCAGTCGGTCCTCCAGCTGCAGTACCTGTGGTCACCAGAAGGCAGTTTTGCACCAGAGAGCAGAACTCTCCCTCCCAGGTGGAGAATGTCTGTGGGGATACGTGATGCTCTCTCCTCCCCCCACTGGCTCAATGATCAGAGCTTGCTTCTATGCATCGGTCACCAGCATCATGACTGGTAGGACTACTCCTGCGCCACCAGGCTGCACATATCTAAACTGAAAGAATAATGAGACTATAAAATAGTGAGCACCATGTTTTTAGTGTTAAGGAATGTTTCCATAAAGCTGTGTTAATTTTCTATCAGTTGTTATGACCAGAAATAGCAATAACACAGTCTGCAGCATTAGTATGCCTTTGTGGAGCAAGGGGACATTTCAATGTAAAATGTGTAGAGCTTAGCATAATGGCAACACTTGAGGATATGGCTCTGTTTCCAGCAATTAATCAGGTTAAAGATCCTATGGCGCTGTCGTTGAGGCACAGGTCAGGAAGCATAGGAAAACCAGGAACAGTTGTAAAATTCGCAACAAGAGTTTTATTATTAACTGTAAAATAAAAAATTAAAAAATTGTTCAGAATAACTATTTACAATGGCAGTAGAAACAGAGAAAACAGAGTCCTGTGTTTTTCTTCTCAATTTCCAATCTCAGTTTCTCAGTCTCTCTCTCTCTTTTGCAAAACATTGTTGCTCCTTTTTATAAGTCTGTGCAGGAGCTCGTTAAGAAAATAGCATGCTTCTCACACATTGTTCTTGTAAGTTTCCAATGTTCTTGTCAGTTTCAGCAGGTGCAGCAAAAAGAACATTGTGACCCAGAACTGACCTCTTGTTTACATCTTCTACAAAAGGCTTAAAAATTGCATCTCAGGTTAACCCTTGTGTTCCAAATAGCTTTGCAATCATTTCAACAGTATAACCATATACAATTTTAGCTTTGCAATCGTTTCAACAGTATAACTATATATAGCATTAAACAAAGGGATCCCAGTATAAATTACTTTTCCACAAAAAGATTCACATATATTTTTATACCTGCAGATATGCAAGAGGGAAGAAAAGACAGAACAGCAAGTTAGGGTAGAGAGATAGCGAGAGGCAGAGAATTGCAAGGCTGTCGGGGTGATCAAGTCCTAGGTCTCACGAGAAAAACTGGTTGTGCAACCAGACAGAGAAGAGACAGAAAAGAAGAGAACAGAACAGATCCTTCCATTTAACTCTGTTTGCATAACAAGTGGGGCAGGGCCTTGTTCTACTTGTTACATACCCCCCCCCCCCCAGAGGGAACTTGTTTTACCAAAACAGGTTTCCAAAACTTTCTAGTAATTCTTATCTAACATAAGCATATAACCTTTACAATTCTGTGCATATGCAGTATCCTTTTTTCCATAACAACAGTACAGCAAATAGTGAAGTTTAAACTCGAACATTTGTTTTTTCAGCCTTCAGAATTCTCAATTCCAGATCTATATCTAGACAAAAATCAGCATTGACATTCTCTTTCCCAGATTTGCACACTACTTTAAATTTAAATGGCTATAGTGCCAGGCACCACAGTGTGATTCTAAAATTGTTATCCTTCATTTGGTTAAGCCAACAGAGAGGATTGTGATCTGTTACAAGAACAAAGTCAGCTCCTAGTAAATAAAACTTAAGGAACTCCATGGCCCAATCTGACGCAGGACATTCCTTTCCAATAGTGGAGTACCTTTTCTCTCTGTCATGCAATTTCCTACTTATATACAGAATAGGATGTTCTTTCCCATCTATATGCTGACACAAGACTGCACCTAGGCCTACCTCTGACGCATCTGTCTGTAACAAAAACTGTTTTTCAAAGTCTGGGCTTCTTAAAACAGGGGCTGAACATAACGCAGCCTTAATGGCCCGAAACACCTCGTCACACTCTGGGGTCCATTTCACATTATTTGGTAACCGTTTCTTTGTGAGTTCAGTGAGGAGAGTAGCTAACTCGGCAAAGTTGGGAACAAATCTCTGATAATAACCAGCCAGCCCTAAAAATGACCTGACATATTTCTTGGTTTTGGGGACAGGGCTGTTAGCTACAGCTGCTATCTTGGAAACCTCTGGCCTGTCTTCTCCATTTCCCAAAACATAGCCCTAATATCTGGTTTCCTGTATGCCCAATACACACTTGGTAGGATTAATTGTCAGACCTGCCTTTTTGATCGATTGGATAACTGCTCATAGGTGTTCCAGTTGGCTTTTCCAGTCTGGACTGTACACCACGACAATCATCCAGGTATGCAGCACAATAACCAGTGTGAGGGAATAAAATTACATCATTGTACTGCTGGAATGTAACGGGTGTGCCATGTAAACCAAATGGCATAGTGGTGAACTGATATAATCCTACAGGAGTGGCAAATGCAGTTTTGTCTCTGGATTCTTTAGCTAGGGAGATTTGCCAGTAACCCTTGGTAAGATCGAGGGTACTGATATATTTGGCACTCCCCAGTCTGTCCACCAAATCATCTATTCTGGGCACTGGATAACTGTCAAATTATGACACTTGAATAAGTTTCCTAAAATCAAGGCAGATTCGTACACCCCCTTCATTTTTGTTTACAATCACTACTGGTGATGATCAAGCACTTCTTGATTCTTCTATGATTCCCAATTCTTTCATTTTTTGTATTTTCTTAACCGCTCTCGTAACCTGTATGTTTTTTGTCTAATAGGGCGAGCATTCCTTGTCACTATAACATGCTCAACCCCTTTTGCTCAGCCTGGTACTGTGGTAAAAGTACTGTTAAATGTCTTTAGCAAGTTACAAATTTCTGAGTTTTGTTCGGAGGTTAAGGAAACATTTACCTTTACAGCATCAGCAGTAACAGTTTGTTCCAGTCTATCATAAGCTACATCAATATCTTCTTTATCAGTTTCTGGTAAAACTAGCAAAACAGCTTTTGGTGTTTTTTCAACCCATTTCTTGAGGAGGTTAGCATGGTATGTCTTAGCAGGATTTTTTCGTGTCATGGGTCTCAGTCTCGTAGTTAAGTGTGCCAGTACGTTTAAGGCCAGTACTTTATACGGCCTTTGCCAATTCATTAACAGTTTATTTTCTATAGTGGGTAACAGTAGCAAGACCTTTTCACCTGGCTGAAAAACTTTTTCTTTTACTTCATGGTCATAATACACCTTATGCTGGTTTTGGGCCTCTTCCTGATTACTATGGGCGATTTCAACATATTTTGCCAGCTTCTTTCTCAGGGCACACATATAAGCTTTAATAGATTGTTTCTAAGTGGGGTTATCTTCCCATGTTTCTTTAAATGCATCTAGTGGCCCTCTATGTTGTCTGCCATACAGCATTTCAAATGATGAAAAACCTGTAGATGCTTGTGGCACTTCTCCGTAAACAAAAAGCAGGTAAGGTAAGTAATGGTCCCAATCTTTCCCTTCCCCTTTTACAAACCTTTTTAACATGCATTTTAGGGTTTGATTAAAATGCTCAACAAGACAGTGAGTCTGAGGGTGATAAGGGGAAGTTCTTATGGCAGTTATACCTAGTAGTTGGTGCAGCTCCTTCAGTAATGCAGCACCAAAATTACTACCCTGATCAGTAATAATCTCTTTTGGTATGCCCACCCTGCTGAGAATTTTGGCAAGCTCTGCTGCCACTTTTGGGGCTGTGATAGTACACACTGGAACTGCCTCTGGGTATCAAGTAGCATAGTCACATACTACCAAAATTAATCAATTTCCCTTTTTACTTTTGTCTAAGAGGCCAACCACATCCATTGTATTTCTCTCAAAAGGCACATCTATCAAGGGTAGGGGCACAAGGGGCACCTTGTCTTTTTTAGTCACTGGGGCTACTTTTTGACACTCAGCACAATAACTGCAATAGGTAGCAACATCTTCATGAATTCCAGGCCAGTAAAATCTGTTGTGCAATCTGGCAAGGGTGTGATCCCTCCCCAAGTGACCAGCCATTGGACTATCATGAGCTATCTGTAACAACTCAGATCTATACTTTCGTGGTATAACCAATTGTTCTATCTGGTCCTGTGTCTGAGGTTTAATCCAAACTCTGTACAGTAGCCCATTATGTTTTTTAAATATAGATTCACCTTGTTTTGGTTTCACCCACAGCTGCTTAAAATAACCCTGGAGAGAAACATTGTTAGCTTGTTCTGAAAGAAGATCACAATCAGTGATCAGTTTAGTTTCAGCATTTTCATATGTTAACCTCTTATGTCCATCAGTCTTTTGTTACCACTGTTTCTTCAGGCATCATCCTTCCTTCCTAGATTTCCGGATCTTGGAGCTGTGCTCAAACAAGTCCGAAACAAAATCAGCAAAAGGAAAAGATTCCCCACCATCTGAGATTGTCTTTGCCTGAGCTCTTGTCACCACAGCTGCTGAAACATCAGGATTTACTCCCTCTTTGATTAACTCAGTAAATCCTGGAAAGTCATTTATAATAATCACAGGTACAGGTAACTTAGGTACTACTCCGACTTTCATTCGGTGCGACACCCCACTAATAGTCACTTGGCTGGTAGGATGACATCAAGTGTCTCTGTGGATGCAGATGACACCAGTACCTGGTCCTTTTGGACACTGTTTTCCTAGCAGCACTTCAATAAGTACTAGGGTCTGTCTGCTTCCCGAATCTATAAGTCACTTCACAGTCTTATCTCCCACCTTAACAGCTGTTAAGTAGTTGCCCCAATTTGCTAAGGACAAATCTGCTCCAGTGTCATTCTTCTTACTATAGCAATTTCTTGCAATATGACCTGGCTTATTACAGTTATAGCAAATAAAGTCTTTGGATGCATTTTTGTTACCCCCACCAGAGTTCTTATCAGACTTGGAGTTTAAATGGGAGAAAGAATGTTTTACCAGTGCTTTGCTGTTACCTGTGGCATCTGTCTGGCCATCTGGTAGTCTTCGGCCAAAGTAACAGCCTTTTTTCCACTTTCTGGTTGGTGTTCTTTTACCCAAAGCTGCATATCTCTAAGCAGGATGCTGATGAATTGCTCCATTGCAAATGTGTCGATGATCTGTGGGACTGTTTTGCCCTCTGGTTTAAGCCATTTCATCAGGAGTTCTCTGAGTCGGGTGAAGGTTTCTCGAGGATTGTTGACCAAGTGATACTTCAGAGACCGAAATCTCTGCCTGTAGGCCCCTCCTGAGATGTCATACCTTTTCAGGATTTCTGTTTTCACCAGGGCATAGTTTTCTGACTGTGCAGTGTCCATATTGCTGTAGGCAAGTTGGGCTTTCCCTGTCAGGTAAGGTACCAGTCTGATTGCCCATTTCTGCTTTGCCCACTGGCATGCTGCGGCAACCCTTTTAAAAGTTGTCGGGTATGACTGGAGCACTGTGCAGCCTGAGCAAAATGGCCACCGGCATCTGAAGCTCTACAATTAACTTCTACTCAGAGTTAAATAAAGGAAATTTGCGGGTCACGCTGATGGTTCAAAAGAACATTACTGGACGTCGGAATACCAGCAGAACAGCAATGAGAAATCCCAAAAGGAATAAAACATCCCTGAAAGGCACAAAAAGTAAAAATGTTTCAGGATCACCAGCCATGCAGTCTGCGCAGGGCTGCACCATCACCAAGCCGATTGTAGAGGGAGAAGATACATTACACACCCTAGGTCAAAAAATGAATAGGATGTTATCATCCATGTCTGGATTGTCTAAAAGGTTCGACTCTCTGACAAGCAGAGTCACAACTCTAGAAGTGGACGTCAGTTCAATGAACACAGAGGCGATTGGAGTTAAAAAGCAATCTGAAACTGCCTTGGTAACAACAGTTATGCTCGTGAGTGAGAACACACATCTGAGGTCCCGGCTAGAGAATCCGGAGAACCAAGCCCGGACCACTAACCTCCGGATAAATGGCATGACAGAGGGAAGCAAGGGAGACTGCCTGGGACTTTTCCTTAAGGACTGGCTCGAGCAGCAGCTCAGCAGTCCACTCATAGAATGGAATTAAATATTCAAAAGGCATACACAGGGTGGCCTTTGGTGGTAGGCCAAGCAATGCTGATTCCCCGAGAGCAATTGTAGCTGTGGTGAACAGAGTGGGGACTCAAGACCTAATACTTGCCCTATCCAGGCAAAAACGCACCTTATTGCAAGATGGTCAGAGGTGTCCATCAATCCAGATCTGAGCTATGCCACTCGCCAGAGGAAAAAAAGGTTTCATGGCATTCTGGCGATGCTCCAGGAAGTGGGAATTTCTCACAGCATGCTGTTCCCAGCCAGACTTTGTCTCATACACGGGGAGAGGGTGTTTATATTCTCAGATGCAATGGAGGCCCTGAAATGGGCACAAAAGTACACAAAGCCATCAAGAAGGAGAAGAAACCTCTCTCAGTCGGCATCAGATGAAGAGGAAGGAGCAGAAACCTAGATGGATCATACGACTTCGGGTTCAGGTTTGCTGACCATCATAAATGACATTTTAAACTGCCTTTATACATAGCTGTTCTAAACATGAAAATTCATACTATGGTTAATACATTTTGATGAAGAAGGTAAAGGTATGAGGTAGGCAATTTTGGGCAACAAACATAAATTTCAAAAGTTGTCAGGTATGCTTCGATATCATCGGAGGGACACAACTTTGTAAGTTTAATGTATTTCAAGTTGCCTGTGTCCTGTTGCTCGTCTGGATCTGTGCCAGATTTTCCGCCTTTGACAACGTGCAAGGCATCCAGCCACCACTGCTCCTGTCACTGCATCTCGTCTCTCCTCTGCTGCTCGAGTTGTTGCATTTCTTCATTTCTCTGTTTCTCTATCTCTTTTTGTTGTATAGCCCACCATTTGAAAAAGACAGGCTTTCAGGTTCTGTCACTGCCTATTTGTTTTCTATAATCAGTGCTAGCTGTACAGTTTCAGCCTGGACTTCAGTCTCTGCTAGTTTGACTGCCATTCTCCTGGTAACCACTCCTGGACTTGCTGCTGCAGAATCCATCCCTTTCTTCTATGCTTCCCTGGTACCAGGTCTAGCACCTATGCACAAAACTCCTGGCTTAGAGTATGCACAGCGTAAATCCCACTGCTAACACCATCTGTCATCAAGGCATAGGCCAGGAAGCATAGGAGAACCAGGAGCAGTGGTACAATTTACAACAAAAGTTTTATTATTAATAACAGTAAAGTCCAAAAAAAAAAAATTTGTTCAGAATAACCATTTACAATGGCAGCAGAAACGCAAGTCCTTCAGCATTTTTCTTCTCAATTTCCAATCTCAGTCTCAGTCTCTCTCTCTTTTGCAAAACACTGCAGCTCCTTTTTATAAGTCTGTGCAGGAGCGCATTAAGAAAATAGCATGCTTCTCACACAGTGTTCTTGTAAGTTTCCAATGTTCTTGTCAGTTTTAGCAGGTGTAGCAAAAAGAACATTGTGACTCAGAACTGACCTCCTGCTTACATCTTCTGCAAAAGGCTTAAAAATTGCATCTCTGGTTAACCCCTTGAGTTCCAAATAGCTGCGCAATCATTTCAACTGATAACTATATACAGTTTTAGCTTTGCAATCATTTCAACATTATAACTATATACAGTTTTAAACAAAGGGATCCCAGTATCAATTACATTTCCACAAAAATACTCACATATATGTTTATACCTGCAGATATGCAAGAGGGAAGAAAAGACAGAAGAACAAGTTAGGGTAGAGAGATAGCGAGAGACAGAGAACTGCAAGCCATCGGGTGATCAAGTCCTAGGTCTCATGAGAAAATCTGGTTGCGCAACCAGACAGAGAAGAGACAGAAAAGGAGAAAACAGAACAGATCCTTGCATTTAACTCTATCTGCATAACAAATGGGGCAGGGCCTTGTTCTACCCTGTTACAGGCACTTATCAAATAGAATAGGGATAACACTGGGTCCTGGTCAACATTCCATCATTCAGTGAAACAGCTGTGCAAGTGTTCATGACCTCGAGTTGAATGCGGAGCACAATACAGTATGCCTGCTCTGTCTGCATGTTCACTGCACTAATTTATTGCTATGTAAGTGCTTCGACATACGGTGTTTATGAAAAGCATTATGTCAAAATTCTATTTCTGAAAATTCGGCCCATTACTGAATGAGTTAGCCCTGCAAGGTTAATAATGTATCTAACAGATTCTAAATGGTAACCATACCACCAACCGGTAGTTATATTTCTTCACAATTCAGAATGCATCTGTCATCCTCCTTCAAAGCTACTCTGTTCAAAAAAATAAAATGGTACACAGTCCAGTCACTTGACTTTGTCGATGCCTTAGGCCTGTAATTACCTCCTGGGGTTTACAAAATAATTGAAGATGTAGATGACTCTGCCATTGATTGCTGTCACCTGCTTTCTGAATGAAGAGTCAAGGAGGACAAAAGCGTTCTCATTTCTCCTGGCAACAGACTCTCTGGAACAGCAGTTATTTTTGCTCCCAGGGTACAGAAAAGCAAAGCTGACATGGTGTTTATTTTAAAACATTAAATGACTTTAATAGCACTGCTTTCATTAAAAAAAAAAAGTTACTAGGAGATGTGAAATGGCAAGATGAAATATAGCATGTATTTCTGACATGAAAGGAATGTAATCACAACCAAAATAACTTTTTTTCAATAGGTTACCATCTAGGGGCATGATGCTATCTTGAAACAGTAGATGCTAACACTGAGGATGTGAACTGAAAAAGCTGCAAAGTGCATTTTATTTATATGTTTATTTAGTAATAGTTATTTATTTAAAAGCATTAGCCAGGAAGGCACACTTAACTATACAACTCATTTCTGGGTACATCAGTGTGTGTGTGGGGGGATCCGATATTACAAATAAACAAGATAATAAATATAACAATAAACGTAAAGCCATAAACACGCTAAAGGGGACTGCTGCAACAAATACTGGTAGCATACTGTATATTTATACATTTACAATATTTACATGTTCGGGAAAACAAATTAAGTTCCCAAAATACTACTCTGAGGGCCATAAAACCTTCTAAAATTCTTCAGGACTTTCCAAATGAAATGTTACGATACATTAGGAAGTCTGTATGTAGAACAGATCATGGTGTGGTATTGTGCAAGGTAATTACCATCTGACTCCCCCCCCCCCCCCAATATGTAGCTAAATTTGGTTATTAGGCTCTCTGTAAGGAAGGACGCAATGACATAAGGTTTAAGGTTTAATTCTGAAAGCTGAACCTCTTCCTGAAGAATTATTATAAAATGGCAAGAAAAAATCTAGAAATTTAATTGGCCAAGAGATGTCACCTGACCGTGCATGAAATCGCTATAAACGCAGAGTCAGGTTTCAAATCTCATTTCTCTCTCAAAGAAACCTACTTAGAGCTATTTTATAAGTGTAATAATCCCCTCCAGGGTGTGCATCATAGGATTTTAATGCACTTCCCAGGGCATAAGGACACTCAGCCATCAGCCTTGTACCTTATTACACACCTGGGGTGTGCATTAAAATCCTATGAAGCGCACCCTGGAGGGGATTATTATACTTACAAAATAGCTCTAAGTAGGTTGTTTTGAGAGGGAAATGAGATTTGACACCTGACTATGCGTTTATAGAGATTTCATGCACGGACAGGTGACATCTCTTGGCCAATGAAATTTCTAGATTTTTTTCTTGCCATTTTATAATAATTCTTCAGCAAGAGGTTCAGCTTTCAGAATTAAACCTTAAACCTTATGTCACTGTCAATGTACACCCTTTGTGGCTTATTACTCACTTATACTGGAATCACTCTTGCATAAATTAAATCAAATTTTGCATTAAAGAAAATCAGGAGTTACAATATTTAGTTTAGATCAAGGAAATGCTAAGTTACTGGCAAAAGAAATACTGCTCTCCAATGGTAATGTGCTGATTAATTAAAAGCAGAAAAAAATGCAATTTCTGGATTCTGCAAGAGACTTGTTTTTCTGTGTCAAAGTATTAAACTCATACTGTGCTCCAAAGATAGTAAATGGAATATCTGGATTTACAATAATTTAAATGGATGCCATTAACTGCCAAACAACGCTACCTGTCTATTTACACTTTAATTGGCAGTTTAAAAGTGAAGCAGATAAAAGAATGTACAACCCAGTGCATTAAACACTTGAACTCCAGCTCCCCCCATTAAAAAGGATAAGGAGTGAACTAAAATGATAACAAAACATTGGGTGGTTAATGTTGCAGTATTAAGAAAGGAAAGGGGACTGCATTAAGATAAGAGTTGCAATCATGATTCTTTTAGAATTATAAACAGAATAAATGTTGGTCTACCTAATGAAGAAAGCACTGAACCAAAAAACATTACTGCTAAATAAAAATGGAATAGATTTTCTTTAAATGGAACACTGCACAGTAAGTCCAGACAAGGTGGACTTTGTCATACTATAAGGCCCACTTACCATCAAGTCCCTAAGCTATTAATCATTATAGGGTCACAAACTAGGATCAAGGCACTTTGGTTTGGTTCATCAGTTAGGACACTGAGCAGTGCACCGCAAGATACAGGTTCTGATCACAACACAGTTGCTGACTCGTGTGACCTCTGAGAAAGCTACTTGACCGCCCCTCCTTACAGCTGTAAAACTAGGTAGCAGGATGAAAATGAGACATCACTTCTTAGGCTATTCCAAGTAAATGAACTGAATACCCTCATTCTACTTGGCCTTTATGGAATGACAAGACTGTCTTGACTGAATTTGTGATAATTATAACATTGTTTTGTAAAAGAACTGATACAGAATTGGTAGTGTCATTTGTTTCTTACTTGTTCTATAGCAGGAAGTTTAAATGTGAGAAGGCTTACAGTGCATATCTACCTGTCATTGCAACGGTAGCACTATGTCACGAAACACCGGAAACCTGGGTTCACGAACAAGCCTGGTTCATCGGGCATGGGGAAGGGGATTATATGCATCAAGAACAGTCTCCTTCTCTGGGGGAGTAAGGCTGAGTGACATCACCACCACAGCAGCACCAGCTGAGTGATCTTGGGAGAACTGCTGGTAGGCATGCTTCAGGAAGGGAAGACACCGACTGACGCTCTGCATGCACGCTCCTGCCTGCATATCCTCGGTGCTGATATCAAGGAAGTGGGACAGGGAGAAAAAGCTGGAAACACCCTAGCAAGGTAAGGAGATCTTGGCAACTCGCAGGCCCTGCATTGCCAACCAAGGCACCCTCATCAATTAGATGTCAGCTCTGGAGAGGCTTAGCCACACATAATGGCCCAGCCATGGGCGGGGGATACATACAGGCCTGAGGATGAGGTAAGTTCTGGAGAAGGTGGGTGATGGGGCTTGGGTTGTCAGAAGAAGGGAGGATGCACATAAGAAAGGGAGAAGGGAAAAAAAAAAACAAGAGAAGAGAAGACTACCAGAGCTTTGTAGCAAAATAATGGCCTGCATTTAAAACCATCTTACAGTCAGACAGCATGTTTGAGTGTTAACAATTTTTTTAATTGTAAATATCTCTAATATTGATGCCCAAAATCTGAAACCAAGCACTGTTAAAAATGCATGTACCAAAAGAACAAAGCTGGATAAAAATAATATAACTCCCCAGCACTATGTTTTTGTAGCAGTTTGTTTTGGGATGAATACTGAGTCAAATATAGTCGATAAACAAATAATCGGAGTAAGATGACAGCCTTTGTAAATGTGTAAAAAAAAAAAAAAATCCTGCAAGCTGATGGCTGAGAAGCACTTTGATCCATGTAATTATTAGCCCATAATTACACAAGTTGCAGTACCAGCCACGTAGCCAGCCGTCTGACATGAGTGTCCCCCTACAATATGCAACCCCCCCCTCACCCCCGGTAAGTAAAGATTCGAATCAGCGCTGATTTTGTCTGGGCAGAAAAAACATTTTTCTTACATATTTGTGTCCCAGTGTCTTTCCTACCTTGATTGTTGATGCTCTGTATGCTGCTTGTGTTCAGACCATGGCAACGCAACAGCACAAGAGGTACTGGCACAGGGTGGCATGTGTACCATAGGGTGCATCAGATTGTGCGTCAGAGGAACGGAAGAGGGGCATGTACACAGGAACAAGGGCACTACTTTTGAAAGAACATGGGAAAAAGTCCTATTTTTTACTTTAAAGTTTTGACTTCATTTTTTGGGGGGGATGTGTTGAGTAGGACACATTTTATAAGTGTGATAAGGCAGTTCAGGAAGTGTGGCCAATGATCACACACTTCTCTCAGGTGTTTAAAGGCACGAGGTGCTAACAACATCCTTGAGAGGTGTGTGATTATTGACCCAAAATCTCACATCCTGTCCTGCCATATTGCATACCTAAAATGATAGAACTCTCACTCAAATCTGGTCACTACACAGCTCCAGCTAATAAAACGGTTCTTTCTCACTGCAGATGGCAAAAACTCAGAAGGACAAGTGTGAGGGTTTTTCCATTTATGATCTGGTTTGCTGCATGCATCTCCCTCAGTCGTGTGAATGAAGCATACTGATGTCCGACTAAATATTCCCCAAAGCATTGTTGCACACTTGATGTGGCCCAAAAAATGACAGTTCAGAACTGTGAAATCTCTATCCCGGTCCAGTCAAGGATGGTAAGCACATCACTTCCACAGAGTGCTAATTTAATTTATTTCAGCAAAAATATGAAAGAATTCTGTTATGGTAGAAGTAATTTTAACCTCAGTACAGAAAAAAAAATTAGAGATCACAATGAAAGACTTTCTCCATATTAAAAAAGATGTTACCGTAAAATTCTAACATCTAACACCACCTCTGTTTATTACTATTGGAGATTCTGCTTTCCACAGCTTAGAATCCAAGGATTTTAAGATCATGCCACAATTTAATACAACACAAGATTTATATATTTTTAAGAGTCATTTACTCAATGTGCCGTTGGTGTATGTCTGTTTCTAAATGGAATTATAAAACTATATCTAAATGCAAAACAAAATGGTTACATTAAATGCACGTTGAAAATAGAAAATAGAGTTGTATCTAAATGTAGATTTCACCAAATGTTAATGAGTTGCTCTGCTAAGTTTCCCCAAGCACACAGCAACCAGCACACATCTTTCTATATAATATTTTATAGTATTTTAATCAGAACAGGATTATTACCTAGTATTTTTCCCTGCCTCTCCCTATGCTGGTTGTGGTGTGTGTGTTGGACCGGGGATATGGCATAGCTACTAAAGCATTTTATAAATTGGTATGTACTTGCACAGCACACTGCACTTATGTCATCCCCACTTGTGAAGAGTTGGGGAGCCGACATGATGGACCTGGACTCCCTTTCAACCTTAAATTACTTTGTTAAGAATCCGGCTTTTGATGTGCTCTATATAGATGAAAATGCTACAAAGGAGCACTGATACTTTGCTCTCTTATTTAGGCTGTATTTTATTTACAAGGAAAAAACAGCTTACCTTTTAAACTTGGTAAAAAAATTCTACTGCAAGATTTAGATTCCTCGTTCTAATCCCAGATTTCACTTTAAACAAATCCTGTTTCCCATGTTTTTAATCTCCTTTGACAGACCCAGAAATTTAAAAAGAGAAGGAGCAAGGCAGTTTAGGGTGATCCAAAGAAGTTAATATAAGTGGCAGTTTTGGTTGCGGAGGGAGTACCAACTAACTGGACAGTCCCTTGCCATGCGGGTAATCCAGGTTCATGTTCTAGCCTGAAATACTGCTGCAATCCAACATTAGGGCTGAGCAGCCCACCAGGATGCCCTCCTCTTCTGGGGAGGAAGTGCAGGTTCCTTGGCTGTGACATCACCCCTAGCAGACAGCAGTGCTCAGGACTTGGAGGGTGTTTGAAAGAATACCTAGGAAGAATGTGGAGGGAAGGGTGTTTGTGACCACGTCCAGTGTTGGGCAGGTAGGACAGAAGAGGAGGAATAACAGATAAGGCCATACCTCTCAACTGTCACACATTATGAGGTACGTCACTCATTTTACCTCTCAGAAACCCTCCGTCCATCATGGGGAAGGTGATATTCCACATTCCTTATTGAGACTTTAAAGCAGAAATTCATAATAATCTATTATGTTCAGTTATCAAAAAAACATTATGAACATTAGTGCACTGATAGCTATAGTGTTCTGAGCTTGCAGTGCCATGTTAGACGATATGTCACACATTTTGCTCATTTGTCACATATCGTGTCACACATTTTGGTGAAGAAAGGTTGAGAGGTATGGATAAGGCTCCATAGAATGGAGTCCCTGTAGGTTGCCAAACCTCCACTACGGGTCTCTACCTCACTGGATAAGATCTACGCATGTGTTTAACAAGGGGCTCCACAGGAGGGGTAAACCCTAGGATGTGAGAGTGCCTGGATCCAAGGAGTGGCACCATTTGGACACATGGAGATGCAGATCCTCTGCAAGTATTTTATTTACATATTTTATTTATTTAAAAGTTGGTAACCGGGAAAGGCACACTGAGACGAGACTTGCTTCCAGGTGCATCCCGGGGGTAAAAGACACATACCGGGGGAGGGGGAGAAACATTTGGAAGCAGTACAAACAAAACAGTTATGTACCATTTAGTGCAGATAAGTAATAAACAATATGTAATAACTCGGTGCCATTTTTTCCTTGTAGAGGAAGTTGGTTATAATTCGCCGTTATAACCTGTGGGTCATAACAGCGAACACACACCAGCTTCTCCTCACCCTGACTTGTGCTCAGGCACTGCGCACTACAACACAACTATAAGTCAGAAGAAACGGAAGCATCTCACGGAAGAATTATGTGACTTAAAAAACATTCCCAAACTACTTTCATGCCCCCCCCCCCCACACTAACTTTCTTTATTCCTTCTTAAGATTTCCATTTATATTGTTTTTAAAAAATGCATCCTCGCTCTCGATGATCGCACAGAAGCTGAAATGACTTCTGACCTAAGCAGATCAGTAAAATATCTCCTAGACAACGACAACCTCAAAGAACCAAAACAAATTCAAATGGAAAAAAATACTAAGAGTTTGCCTCAAGTTAATTTTTTATGTACCTTTCTTCTTATGTGCAGACATACTTATCTGATAACTGTTTTCTAATTTGCTCATTTTACCAACTGCCATGACTGCTGTTCTCACACAGTACCCACAATGTAGATCTAAATGCAACAAAGTCATCTCACTCTAAAAACTAAAAAAAAAAAACAAAAAAAAAAAACTAACTAAAAACAAACACTTGTTCTATACTAAATATGCATCTGTTTAAAGCTGTCTAATGTTACAAAGAATAAAATTAATGCCCTGTCTCACAGACACTTTACGTATCTGGTTGGAGAAAAAACAGCATCCAGCAATTACATGAGGCAAAACTTGAATTTAATGCACACCTCTTGGTGTAGGATGCTTGATAAACCCTGGTCGCCGGGGTTTATGTAGCATTCCACACCTCGTGTACATTAAATTCTTGTTATGCACCCCTACATGTATTTTTATATCTGCATAAAGTAGAAGCAGAGTAATGCAATATTACAACTAGTGTGCATCACAGTGCAGGTAAGGAATAAAAACACAACTCTGAAACGTAGTGAATAAGGACAGGGGTGTAGACAGGCATTTCAGATCTGTACACCAACCTGCCACACTGCTATCCCCTCCCCCACTGTTGTTCATGCCTGCCCCCTTCCCCCACTGTTGTTCATGCCTGCCCCCCATGACTCGAGTCCAAGGTTCCTGGCTCCAATCAGATGATTCCCACTCTAGACATGGTGTCTGTCTGCACTGCTAGTGTGGTGTTTGCTGCCTGCTGGTAAATGCCACTGACTGCACCATGAGTCCAAGACCACAGCAGAAATTTCTTCTCTTTCCCCTGCAGGTAGGCAGATTTGCTTCACTTGCCACTCCACATGAAGTCTTCATCATTTTAGCTGGCTCTGAGTCTGTTCTTCAGTCTGCTGCTCCTCAGTTCTTTTACTGCTTCTCTCGCTTCCAGTACATTTGAACTAATATTATGACTTCTAACTTTGCTGGGGCATTTAAACTTGCCACCCAAGACTTGTCGCACCCCTACCAGATGCCACAGCCAATCACTATGCAGGCGGACCATGCAGACCTAATTGAGACCTTCAGCTTCAACGTCTGTGGTCCACTCTGCCACCCCCCAAAACAAAGCTGAAAAGGAAAAGAAAAAGCCTGTGAAGCCAAACAAAGGAATTTAAACGTGATGGACTAGAGAGGGCAGAGCAATGCTGGCCAGCTTGTTTGCTACCCCCTGCTACTAAACTTGGTACGCCATGGCTTACTTGGAGTATCAGTAGCTACGCCCCTGAATAAGGACAGTATAGGATACGTTTATGTGAGAAAAATTGCATTGCACTAGGAAGTCAGACCGGGGGGTCTATGACGCCTTGGGTAGAAGCAATACTGTACCACTGACAGGAGTTGAGGCTGGCTAGGAGAGGTGGGGGAGGGGGAAGGAGGATGGGGAATGATATGAGCATGTAGTGGTAGGAACAACTTGGATCATAGATTTAAGGGCAGTGAAAGTGGGGGAGTGGCGAGTGTCCCATGGAAGTTGATTCCAGAGGCGAGGGAGACGGTAAGAGAATGCTGCCTGACCTGAACATGTGCGAGGATGGGGGAGGGAGAACGTTCGAACATCCCTGGATTAAAGGGAGTACATGGAGGAGCTAGCAGGTAATAGGTAGGAACTGAAGTGGGGGGAGGGTCTCGAACCAGAATTTGGTGACGAAAGTGAGGCTATAAAACCTCGTGCCTTTCAGGTAGCAGCATTAGGGAGAAGGAGGAACAGAGAAGATAGTGGTGAGTGAGGAGGGGGGAGGAGGTGGCAAAATGAGAAAATGAATTCAGAAAATTATCGAGTCTTGCAAGGGAAGTTGCAGAAGCAGAACCATAGACAATGTCAGCATAGTCGATTACAAGTAGAATAGTTTTGGTGACTAAGTCTCAGCAAGCTGACATAGGAAGGCATTCCTTGTATCAGTACAGGGCTCCGAGCTTAGGGAAAAGTTTGGCCCAAATGGAGTCAATGGGGGCAGAGAAGTTGAGGTTGCTATCCAGCCAGACCCCTAGATATTTTATTTTTTAATTCAGCTGTTTGGTCCCCGTCGCCTCCTCCTGCCAACTGACGATGGGGACAAATAGGGATTTTACAGTTTTTTTCTCCCCTACCCCCCCCCAGGCCCTGGCACAGGGCTGTGTGAGCATGTGGATGCTCGCTATGCATCCCGTGGCACCAGCTCAGCCTCTTCCAACTCCCAGAACTGTTTGCCATCCTCTCTGCCTACGCTACCCATTGAATGTCCACCCGGTGCGAGCAGAACTATGAGAGGGGTCGCCAACGCACCCTCACCACCCTCGGGAGAGGAGAGTTGCCCATCGGCATGCTTGATCCTGCTCCGCCCTCCCCCTATGCCGGCACCCCCACGACCCGAGGTTGTTCCTGAACCCGGTCATTGGCGTAGCGCAAGGTGTGGCATCCAGCGCCTCAACCTTTAGCGCCACCGGGCCGGCTGACCCCTAGATATTTTAAGGATTTTGCTGTGTCTAAGGGTGGGTCATCCAGGATGGTAATTGTCAGGGGGGTTCTGGGATTTGGACAGTCTTTGCCTCGTTCCAAAGAACATTGATACTGTTTTTTTTTTTAAATCCAGTTTTCGCTGGTTTTGCTGGAACCATTGTTGTACTTTATCAAAATCACACTGCAGGGGGGCAGTAAGATCTGTGGCAGAGGAACCAGAAATGTACAGCACAATGTTATCTGCAAATATATGGCTTTTAGAGGGAGAACAGACAGATGGGAGGTTGTTTATAAATACTGAGAATAGAATGGGGTCTAGTATGGATCCTTGGGGGACACTGGCCTGTATTTGGGGGGGTAGGGCGGTTCCTACTTGTACTGATTGCCATCTGTTATGAAGGTATCTGAACCAATCTGCAGCAGATGGAGCCAGACCAGAAGAACAGAGTTTTTGGATTAGAAGTTCGTGAGAGACAGAGCTGAAGGCCTTCGCCGTCCACGAAAATGGCAGCAGTGACAAGGCCTTTGTCCATGGCTGACTGGATATAGTCGGTGACTTGAAGCAGGGAGGAGACCATGGACTGCTGCTTCCTGAAACTGGACTGAAAAGGAGAAAGACAGTCAGTGGCAGAGAGATGTTCCAGGAGCCTCACGTGGATAAGAGACTCCTGGAGTTTGACGAGAGCAGGTAGGAAGAGATGGGCCTGTAGTTACCAAGCAAGGTGGGATCACCACCTTTGTGGAGGGGGAGCACCTTGGCCATCTTCCAGGCCTGGGGGACAGAACTAGTAGTGAGGGAAAGGTTAAGGAGATGAGCAAGGGGGGCAGTGATTGCAGGTGCTGATAAACAAAGAATCTTGGGGTGCAGGCCATCTGGGCTCATTTAGTAGGGTTAAGTGACATTAGTGGGTGGTAAACCTCTTGGTAAGAAATGGGGGAGAAGATGAAGCCAGTACCGCAGGGGTCCTGTGGGGGTGGGAATGGGATGGTTAGGGAGGGCACAGGTTGTAAAGTATGTATTAAAGGTATCGGTGATTGATACAAAATCAGAAACTGCCGAGCCATTGAGATTTAGGACTAGAGGAGCTTATGGGACAGGAGGGTCTAAGAGAGACTGGAGAACTTTCCAGAAGTCAGATGGACAGCTGGAGCTTGCCTGCATCTGGGACTTGAAAAAATTTGATTTGGCTTTTCTGATGGTGCAGGCATTTCTATGGGACTTGTAGAGTTGAAGATGTGGGGGTAGGAGGGAAGCTTTGAACTGAGCCCAATATTTATCCTGGGTTCTAAAGAGGGTGAGGAGGTCCGATGTTATCCAAGGGTAGTGGTGATGTTTTATTCCTGCCTTTTTTTAGGGGGCATGGATGTTCCAGATGCGAGTTAAGGTATCGGAAAAAAACTGGAGAGCTGTGTCGATGTCAGGGGAAGAATCCAGAGGAGACCAGTCAGCTTGGGTCAGGTCCTGGAGGAGGAACCTTGAGTCTAGGGTGCGGAGAGGGCAATACCATATATATTTGGGGGCACAGCTTTTCTTACAGAGAATGTGATGCAATGATCACTTAGGACATCAGGGAGAACCCCAGCGGTAGAAATGCAGTGAGGGTGGGAGGTAACCACCCAGTCAAGGAGAGAGTGGTTTGGAGATTTAGGGTTTAAGCGTGTTGGCTCTGAGATCAGCTGTAGGGGGCATAAACCAAATTAAAACATAACGAAACCAAATGAACTGCCTCCAGTAAGCCAAAGACAACTGTCATCCAATCTGCAGGTGGACTGTATTCGTAATTTAGTCACCATAATCAAAGTACTAATAGCTTCATTAATTAGTTGAAAGGCATATCCATACCAAGTTCCATCCCAATTGGATAAGTGATTCTTAAACACAAAATAGTAGTAAGGGAAGGTTTGTTTTCAGTTATGGTAGATTTTCTTTGAGGCTATCTCTTCCACATAGCCCCACACATTAGATGAATACATAGCAATAAAGGCCCCCCAAGGGAGGAAAGGAACAGAGAGGACAGATTCTCCATAGACAGTTCATGCAGCACAGTCAGGCCAAACTCAGCTCTTATACAAGAGAACAGATCCAGACAGTAATGTTCAGTGAGTGTGTGAACCTTACTCTGTACGGCAGTCTAACAGATTTCAGTAGAAACTGACCTGACACAAGCCACGGAGGCCACCGTGCCTCTAGAGGCATGTTCCATAACAGTACCAGTAGGAAAGACTAAAGGCACTAAAGATGTATAGCCTCAAGGAGAGGAGAGAGAGTGGGGACATGATAGAAACGTTCAAGTACCTCAAGGGAATCAACAAACTCCAAGAGGGTAGCATCTTTCAGAAAACGAGATGTGCAAAAACAAGGGGAAACAATTTGAAGATAGAGGGGGGATGGCTCAGAGGTAATGTAAGGAAGTATTTCTTCACAGAGAGGGTTGTGGATACATGGAACAGACTTCCTGAGGAGGTAGTAGAGCCAAAAACAGTGGGGGAATTCAAGAATGCATGGGACAGGCATAAGTCAATTCTAGTGGGGGGTAGAAGGAAGTAGGCTGTTGGTTAACTAGGATCTGTAGCTTATCCGTTAGGTAGGGAAATGGGCAGGCTAGGTGGGCCAAGCGGTCCTTATCTGCCGTCAAATTCTATCTTTCTATGTTTCTACCAGGAAGATGCCTGCCACTTGCAGGAAGATATTCATCTGAAGGGACACCACTTAGAAATTTGCTTGCCCAGCATATTAGAAGAAAAGGACACAAACAGATGAGGAGACTGCCAGATATTTGTGATAGAAACTAATATTGTTGACAGACAAAGGCCCCCGTGTCCCACCAAATCTGCCCAGCCTTAACCATCTAATTTTTCTAAATATTATTTTGATTGATTTTATAGTACAATAACCTATCGCTAAAGTATATATTATATGAAATATATATATATTTTTGTGCCACAAAAATGCATGGGCCTCTTAACATTCTCCAGACCTCCTCTGTGTCATGGAATCCTCGCTCTCATCTGGGATTCCTGATTCTATCTTAGCCATTACAGATTATCATCTCTTCAGGCAGAACAGGGGTAAACATAGGGGTGGCATTGCCCTTTATGCCTCCCAGAGTTTTTCTTGCACCATCACTCTCAAGGAGGATTCACCCACCTCCCATGAGTACCTGTTAGCTAAACTTTCCTTTCCCTCTTCATTACCTTTTTTTTGTGTTTATTATACTTCACTGAGAATCTCCCCCTCTTCTTTGGTGGATTCACTATCAACTCTCTCTTCACACTCCTCTGCTGGTGAGCTCATGCTCTTAGGGGACTTCAACAATAACTGGCTTTCCCCATTCTCCAGGTCGACTACCCATAGGCTTGAGTCCCGTAACCATTCGTACTCATCACAGAACCCACTACGTTTCAGTCCCCACTCATCTAACCACACCCTTCTGGACTGGGTTCTCTCCTCTCACCTCCACTGCATGGCTGCAGCAGGCATCCTGCTGAATGCCTTCGGTGATTACTATATGACATTCTATGTCAGAAAAGTCCGGCTTCCCCTCCTCCCCAAAGTACATCTGGTCTAGATCCCTCTGGTCTCTTAACACTGAGGCTCTACTGAGTGACCTGGCTACTGTTGATTGGTTCCCCATTTTCTACGTCCCAGACACTGATATGACGCTATCCCTCTTCCATTTGTTATTTACTTCTGTCTGAGATACGCATGCCCCAATCAGGAAATTCAGAGTAAAATCATCTCACCACTCCTGGATCACCTCAGCAAAAACAGGAGCCGCACCAGGAACTGGTTGCTCTATGACAGTTATAGTAATTGAGTATTGCTGTGGTCCATTCTTTAAACTGTCTTGCAATGAATCTGGACAGTAATAGGTTTCTGAAGCTATAGAGGACTATTAGCCTAAATTAAGGACGCAAGGTAGATAGTTGTTTGTGTTTCCCTGTTTTTTTGCACACTGTTTTAAATGTATTGTTGGTATTTTTGCACAAAGTTTAGCATTGCGCTGTTAAATGTTAATTATATGATTAAAAGATTTGTTATTTAAACAGGGTGTTTACTACGGGGCACTATCTTTGTTAAAGACCAGGACTGGTTGAAACGTCAGGTTTGCTGTGAGTCTCCAGGCGGTTGTGACACTGTTGAGGTGGCCTAAAATAAATGTTTTACAAATCTGGTTTAGCAAACTTTTGCTGCCTTTTATTTTATGTGCATTGTGTGCCATAACTATTTTTTCTCAATTGCCATAACTGTCACAGAGCACCCAGTTCCTGGTGCGGCTCCTGTTTTTGCTGTGTTGTAGTTTGGAAGCAACGTACAGATTATTGCACACAAGAGATAAGGGCCACTACATAGAAGTGTTTGCTAATTGCTTATCCTGAAGGACACCAAGAAATGCAGAATGGAGAACCAGTGTGACAGGGTTGAATAGGACCCTGTCCCAGTTGTTATGGAAAGAGTTTGAATGCAGGGATCTGTTCTATTTTCTCCTTTCCTGTCTCTTGTCTCTCTGGTTGCGCAACCAAATTTTCCTGCGAGACCTAGGACTTGATCACCCCGACAGTCTTGCAATTCTTAACCTCTCACTGTCTCTCAGTCTTTTCCCTTGCTGTTCTGCCTTTTCCTCCCATGCATATCTGCTGATATAAAAATATAGGCAAATTATTATGTGGAAATGTAACTGATATTGGGATCCCTTTTGTTTAGAAATTATATAGTGTTAATTTCTGAAATGTATATACAGTCAATTTCGGATGTATACACATGGTTGGGGAAGTAGTTTTATGTGCATACAACCGAAAATGTATACATCTGAAATTGAGTTTTCGTCAGACTGCGGTAATTCTGTATCACAGCAAGACTTGGAGGCAGCATGTCAGTGTTCAGAAAACCAGTTTTACGGAGTACAAATTTATTATACTTAAAATTATGCACAGCACAGCATAACGAGATTATAGTACAATTTAATACAAATGCAAACATTCAGAGCATTAACAACATTTAATACATGCTGACACAATTCACTGTTTGGTAAAAACAAGCTGTAATTACAGTCTGGCGTGCTTGTACGGCTGCGAGTTTCTCTATGTTACGCTCAAAGTTATAAAACCAATTAAAGTCACTAGTTTCCTTGGTTTCAACAAAACGTCTTATTTTTTTTTACATAAGCCCAAAGGTCACCAGTGGGAAGAGGGGATCTTCTTCATCCTCCTCCTCCTCGTCATCTTCCTCAGCAGTATCTGTGACACACGAGAACACTGTTACAGATCTCAGTGTCAGTAAGTTCACTGGAGGATGGCTCTCCCTGATCAATGGCTAGGTAAGCAGTGAAAACAGCAGCTTGCATACCGGGAGGTGGGGCAAAGGTTTCAGTGTCCTCATCGATAGGATCAGCGTCTGTCACCTGGCAGATGCCTGCCTTTCTATAACAGTTTTTTATTGTGTCAGCGGTTACATCCTGCCACGATTGTGAGATGAGATAAACAGCCTCCAGTAAGTTGATGTTCTTTGCTTTTAAATTAAAATGTCCAACTTCTGCATCAATGTCTCTAACAATCTTTGTAACAATTCAGTGATGGTAATGTTGTTTTAGACAGTTTATCACCCCCTGGTCCATCAGCTGAATCAACGAGGTGCAGTTAGGAGGTAGGAAAAAATGTTTAATATTTCTGAGTTCTATTGGCTTATGTGCAGGGCAATTGTCAATTATCATGGCTATCTGTCTTCTCTGCCTCATTTTTTTGTCCACAGCTTTTAGCTACTCGTGGAACAAATCTGCCTTCATCCAAGCATTACTGTTCGCAGCATATTCAACGGGCAGTGCAGTAATATTGATTCCCTTGAAACATCTTTTTTTTTTTTGATTTTCCAACAAGAAGCAATTTAAGCTTCTCTGAACCATCACAGTTAGCACGCACCATGATAGATATGTGTGCCTTTGCCTTTTTGTGTCCAGCTAGTGAGTTGCTTCTGAATGAAAGTGTGCCGTCTGGGGTTGCTCTGAAAAACAGGGCTGTCTCGTCTGCAATAAAAATGTTTCTTGCTTCATAGTCAGACAGCAATGAGGGCAATACAGAGTGTATCCAGTCATCAGCTGCGCCTGGATCAGACTCACCCTTCTCTCCAGGGACATGCTGATGCCTGATGCAGTGCCTTTCTTTCCATCGGGACAGCCATCCTGACATGGGTTCAAAGCACTTGATCCCCATAGTGACTGCCAGATTACTCACCTTCTCCAAGAGCATACTGACCGTCACTGGAGCATCTCTATCTCGGGCCAAAGAGAACCAACGGAGCAGGGCATCTTTTCTGTTGCATTTGCATTTTCTGTCTTTAGGACTGCCAGAACCCCAGTCATTAAGAATCACCTCTCTCTGTCTTATAATCCTCCCAATACAAGAGACATTGACACCAAACCGAGTAGACAACTCTTTTCTTGATGTAAAGGCAGATTTTTCTATAACCTGGACTTTCTGGTCAAGTGATAACACCGTCCGCTTTGTCTTCTCCATGGCAGGATGTGTACTAGCTGAGTTCAGTGATCAGTTTAAATAGCTGTTAATGAGCTCCAGCAGAAGGTGATCACGGCTAATTAACACCTTGAGTGGCCAGAATGAGCTAAATGGGAGACTCAGAAACTGATTTACAAAAAGATTAGCAGCCTGAGTCACACTTTAGCTAGCAAAAAAAGGGACATACAACCGAAAAAACATGGCCATAGAAATGAAAATTGTAACATTGGAGAGACAGCAAAAGAATCGGGACCAGGCATTGATGTGCATACAAATGGAATGTGCATACAACCGAAAGGCATACAAGTGGAACAGACTGTAATTATAGTTTGAGATGATTGCAAAATGCTATTGGAAAATCAAGAGGTTACCGGAGTGCAATGTTTAAGCCTTTTGCAGAAGAGCTGTGGAAAAGGGGCCTCAGCTCAGGCACACTGTATTCCTGCCAGCACCTGCCTGAAATATACTGGAACATTTTGAAAGAAACGGGATGCCTGTTAAGAATGGGGGTTGGAAGGACTTATAAGAGAGCTGAGCTGTAATTGCTTGCAAAGAGGGACACACAGAGATTGAAGGAAAACTCTGATGGATCTTCACCAGTTTATTCTGCCTTTCTAAATAGTTGTACAGAACAAGTTTATTTTTTTTGTTACTGCTAGTACAAATAAAATACTTTTTGTGAATTCTACAAATGTTCCTAGTTTTTCCCTATGCTTCCTGACCTGTGTCTCGACGACAGATGTTGTCAGGCTAAGTGGGATTTATGCCGTGCATACTCTAAGCCAGCAGTTTTGTGCGTGGGTACTGGACCTAGTACCAGGAAAGCATAGAGAAGGTATGGATTCTGCAGCAGCAAGTCCAGGAGTGGTTACCAGGAGAATGGCAGCCAAACTAGCAGAGACAGAAGTCCGAGCTGAGACTGTATAGCCAGCACCAGTTATGGAAAAAGAACAGGCAGTGACAGAACCTGAAAGCCTGATGGACTTTTTCAAATGGTGGGCTATACAACAAAAAGAGATGGAGAAGCAGAGAGAAAAAGAGTTTCAATGTTTAGAAGCACAGAAAAAGAAGAGATGCAGCAACAGGAGCAGCAGATGAGAGAAGAGATGCAACGACAGACGCAGCGATGGCTGGATGCCTTGCAAGCTATCAAAGACAGAGGATCTAGCACAGATCCAGATGAGCAACAAAACAAAAGCAACTTAAAAGCCATTAAACTTACAAAGTTGTGTCCCGATGATATCGAAGCATACCCGACCACTTTTGAAAGAGTTGCCACAGTCTGCCAATGGCCAACGCAGCAATGGACAATCAGACTGGTACCCTATCTGACAGGTAAAGCCCAACTTGCCTACAGCAATATGGACACCGCACAGTCAGAAAACTATGACCTGGTGAAAAGCAAAATCCTGAAAAGGTATGACATCTCAGGAGAGACCTACAGGCAGAGATTTCGATCTCTGAAGTACAACTCAGTCGACAATTCTTGAGAAGCCTTCACTGGACTCAGAGAACTCTTGACAAAATGGTTCCAACAAGAGGGTAACACAGTCCCACAGATCATCGACACATTTGCAATGGCGCAATTCATCAACATCCTGCCTACAGATGTGCAGCTCTGGGTAAAGGAACACCAACCAGAAAATGGGGAAAAGGCTGTTTCTTTGGCTGAGGACTACCAAATAGCCAGACAGATACCACAGCAGCGAGGTAACAGCCAAGCACTGGTAATACACTCTTTTTCCCATTTAAACTCCAAGCCTGATAAGAACTCTGGTGGGGGTAAGAAATCTGTACTCAAAGACATTATTTGCTATAACTGTAATAAGCCAGGCCATATTGCAAGAAACTGCCGTAGTAAGGAGAGTGGCACTGGAGCAGATTTGTCGTTAGCAAATTGGGGCAAGTACTTAACAGATGTGAAGGTGGGGGATAAGACTGTAAAGGGACTCACTGATTCGGGAAGCAGACAGACCCCAGTGCATGTTGGAATGCTGGGAAAACACTGTGCAAAAGGACCGGGTACTGGTGTCATCTGCATCCATGTGGACACTCGATACTACTGCACCACCCAAGTGACTCTGACCATTAAGGGTGTGTCGTACCAAATGGAAGTGGGGGTAGTACCTAAGTTACCTGTACCTGTGATTATTGGAAATGACTTTCCAGGATTTACTGAGTTAATCTCCGAGGAACTGAATCCTACAGTTTCAGCAGCTGTGGTGACAAGAGCTCAGGCAAAGAAAATATCAGACGGTGGGGACACTTTTCCTTTCAGTGATTTTGATTCGGACTTGTTTGAGCACAGCTCCAAGATCTGGAATTCCAGGAAAGAAAGACAATGCCTGAAGAAACCGTGGCAACAAATGACTGAAGGACATGAAGTGTTAAAATATGAAAATGCTGAAACTAAATTGATAACTAATTGTGATTTTCTTTCAGAACAAGCTAACGATGTTTCTCTCCAGGGTTATTTTAAGCAGCTGGGGGTGAAACCAAAACAGGGTGGACCAACGTTTAAAAAATGTAATGAGTTACTGTACAGAGTTTGGGTTAAACCTCAGACACAGGAACAGACAGTACAACTGGTTATACCACAGAAGTATAGAACAGAGTTGTTACAGATAGCACATGATAGTCCTATGGCTGGTCACTCAGGAAGGGGTCGCACCCTTGCCAGATTGCTGTATAGATTTTACTGGCCTGGAATTTATGAAGATGTTGCTACCTACTGTAATTACTGTGCCGAGTGTCAAAAAGTAGCCCCAGTCACTAGAAAAGACAAGGTGCCCCTACCCTTGATAGATGTGCCTTTTGAGAGAATTGCAATGGATGTTGTAGACAAAAGTAAAAAGGGTAATAGATTCATCCTGGTAGTATGCGACTATGCTACTAGATACCCAGAAGCAGTTCCAATTCGTATTGTCACAGCTTCAAAAGTGGCAGCAGAGCTTGCAAAAATTTACAGCACAGTGGGCATACCTAAGGAAATTATTATGGAACAGGGTAGTAATTTTGGTGCTGCATTACTTCAGGAGCTGAACAGACTACTAGGTATCACTGCCATAAGAACCTCCCCCTATCTCCCTTAGACAGACGGTCTTGTTGAGCATTTTAACCAAACTCTAAAATGCAGGTTAAAAAGGTTTATAAAAGAGGAAGGGAAAGACTGGGACCAATACTTGCCTTACCTACTTTTTGCTTACAGAGAAGTGCCATAGGTATCAACAGGGTTTTCATTATTTGAAATGCTGTATGGTAGACAGCCAAGAGGGCCACTGGATGTGATAAAAGAAACGTGGGAAAATAACCCCACTCAGAAACAATCTATATCTTATGTGTGCCCTAAGAAATAAGCTGGCAAAATATGTTGAAATTGCCCATAGTAATCAGGAAGAGGCCCAAAACCAGCAGAAGGTATATTATGATCATGGGGTAAAAGAAAAAGTTTTTGAGCCAGGTGAAAAGGTTTTGCTACAGTTAACCACAACAGAAAATAAACTGTTAATGAAGTGGCAAAGGCCTTATAGAGAGCTTAGACATACTGGCACCGTGAACTACAAGACTGAGACCCCTGACAGGAAAAATCCTACTAAGATTATGCCATGCTAACCTCCTCAAAAAATGGGTTGAAAAAATGTCAAAAGCTACTTTACTAGTTTTATCACAAACTGATAAGGAAGATATGGATGTAGCTTATGACAGACTGGAACAAATTGTAAATGCTGATGCTGTAAAGGTGAATGCTTCCTTAACCTCAGAACAAACTGCATACATTTGTAATGTGCTAAAGACATTTAACAGTACTTTTACCACAGTACCAGGCAGAGCAAAAGGGGCCAAGCATGCAATAGGGACAAAGAATGCTCGTCCTGTTAGGCAAAGGACATACAGGTTACCAGAGCGGTTAAGAGCTGACGTCGTTAAGGAAATACAAAAAATGAAAGAATTGGGTATCACAGAAGAGTCGAATAGTGCTTGGTCATCTCCAATGGTAACTGCAAACAAAAAAGAAGAGGGTGTTAGAATCTGCCTAGATTTTAAGAAACTTAAGTGTCAGAATTTGACAGTTATCCTGTGCCCAGAACAGATGATTTAGTGGATAGACTGGGGAGTGCAAAGTATATCAATACCTTCGATCTCACCAAGGGTTACTGGCAAATACCTTTAGCTAAAGAATCCAGAGACAAAACTGCATTTGCCACTCCTGTTGGATTCTATCAGTTCACCACCATGCCATCTGGTTTACATGGTGTGCCAGCTACATTCCAGCAGTACATGGATGTAATTTTATCACCTCATACTGGTTATTGTGCTGTATACCTGGATGATGATGTGGTGTACAGTCCAGACTGGAAAAGCCACCTGGAACACCTATGAGCAGTTATCCAAGCTATCAAAAATGCAGGTCTGACTATTAATCCTACCAAATGTGCACTGGGCATGCAGGAAACCAGACATTTGGGCTATGTGTTGGGAAATGGAGACATTAAGCCAGAAGTTTCTAAAAAAGAAGCTATAACTAACAGCTCTGTCCCTAAAATAAAGAAACATGTCAGGTAATTTTTAGGGCTGGCTGGTTATTATCGGACATTTGTTCCCAACTTTGCCAAGTTAGCTACTCCCCTCACTGAACTCACGAAAAAATGGTACTTAAATAATGTGAAATGGACCCCAGAGTGTGATGAAGCTTTTCAAGCCATTAAGGCTGGATTATGGTCAGCCCCTGTTTTAAGAAGCCCAGACTCTGAGAAACCATTCTTGTTACAAACAGATGCACCAGAGGTAGACCTAAGTGCAGTCCTGAGACAAAATATAGAAGAAACAGAACATCCTATTCTGTACATAAGTAGGAAGTTGCATGACAGAGAGAAAAGGTACTCCACCATTGAAAAGGAATGTTTAGCAGCAAAGTGGGCCATGGAGTACCTTAAGTTTTATTTGCTAGGAACTGACATTGTACTTATAACAGATCTCAGTCCTCTCTGTTGGCTTAACCAAATGAAAGATAAAAATTCTAGAATCACAAGGTGGTACCTGCCACTACAGCCATTTAAATTCACGGTGATACACAAATCTGGAAAAGAGAATAGCAATGTTGATTTTCTGTCAAGATATGGATCAGGAATTGAGGGTTCTGAATGCTGAAAAACAAATGTATGGGTCTGAACTTTACTGTTTTCTGTACTGCTATAGAAAAAATGGATAATGCACATGTGCTTAATTTCTGAACACTAGAATCTAATATTATTAGAGAATTAATAGAAAGTTTTGGAAACCGGTTTGATAAAACAGTGGGGTGTATGTGATAAGGTTGGATAGGACCCTGTCCCAGTTGTTACAGAAAGAGTTGAATGCAGGGATCTGATCTATTCTCTCCTTTCCTGTCTCCTGTCTCTCTTGTTGCGTAACCACATTTTCCTGTGAGACCTAGGACTTGATCACCCCGACAGTCTTGCAATTCTTAGCCTTTCACTGTCTCTCAGTCTTTTCCCTTGCTGTTCTGTCTTTTCTTCCCTTGCATATCTGCTGGTATAGAAATATATGCAAATCATTATGTGGAAATGTAACTGATATTGGGATACCTTTTGTGCTGAAATCATATAGTGTTAATTTTTGGAATGTATACAATTATAGTTTGAGATGACTGCAGAAAGCTATTGGAAAATCAAGAGGTTACCTGAGTGCAATTTTTAAGCCTTTTGCAGAAGAGCTGTAGAAAGGGGGCCTCAGCTCAGGCACACTGTGTTCCTTCCAGCACCTGCCTGAAATATACTAGAACACTTTGGAAGAAACGGGATGCTTGTTAAGAATGGGAGTTGGAAGGACTTATAAGAGAGCTGAACTGCAATTGCTTACAAAGAGGGACACACAGACATTGAAGGAAAAATGATGGATCTTCACTATTTTATTCTGCCTTTGTAAACAGTTGTACAGAACAAGTTTTTTTTTTGTTACTGCAAGTACAAATAAAATACTTTTTGTGAATTCTACAACTGCTCCTGGTTTTTCTTATGCTTCCTGACCTGTGCCTTGACGACAGCCAGCAGTTCAGGGATTAAGTAGCATGAGAGCCAGCAGTGGAGAACATTCAGCATTTGGATTCACAGAAAGCATATTTTCGAATTTGAGGGACTCTATTCCATTTGGTGGGAGTAATAACACGGAGACAGCAGAACGGTTAGAGGAGAACACTACAAACCCAAAGATACAACAACTAATATAGGGAGAGCATTTTTTGCATATGAACGCACAGCTTTAAAGTCTAGAAGAACATACTGGCAGACTAAGACTATTGAAGCGTACCTTGAAGCAGGCCAAGCACCACGAGGCTTACGCATGACTAAAGATCCATCCTTTGGTTTAGATGACAAGGACTTTGTTGGTAAATGGAGAAAAATGGCCAGTGATGCATGGATGAGGCTTATTGTTTCCAAGTCTAGAAAGGATCAGGCAGTAGTGGATGAGGAACTGAAACGTACGGTGGCGCTTTTACAAACTCGTACAAAACATAAACTTCAATAAGTTCAGAATAGAACTGCAAAAGGAACTACAGTTCCAAGAAAATAAGATCTGTGCTATAAAAAAGAGAAAGTTTACAAGGGACCTTAATGATCATCAGTAGGGACATATATTCTTGTGGCTGAAAAAGCACACTGGTAACAGAAAGAGTCAAAATATGGATACAGTGCTTGTGAAAAAACGTGTTACTTTTCAGCCGGTCCCTATCCTGAAGCTAGCATTAACTACAAGTAAGATTGATACCAGTATAACGAGTGGAACAAGCGCTTCTGAAACGAGCGACTCTAAACAGTCAGGGTATTTTTTTGAGAAGTGCAGGCAATACAGGAGAGGGAAGAGGAAAGGGCGTTATCAAACCAGTGCCGAAGAACACGTAGAGGTGGAAGAAGAAAGGGGAAGCCAGAAAGACCAGCGGAAACAAAAGAGGCATTATCAGGAGACATCAGGACAGATTAGCAACACTGGACAATATTATTAACCTTTCAAACAAGGACTTAACGACAAGCAAATTAAGTGTGCCAAATAAAGGTTTATTCTTTGTGCCAACAACTGATCTTGACTTTTTTGAAACAATCATTGACCTACACTGATTGTGTAGGGTATTGAGTTTATGCTGTCTTTATAGTAAACCAATAGAAATGGGGATACAGGATACTGAAGGCACCAGCTCAGTTATACATGCAGACACTGTGGGAAATGTGGTTATTAATGAGGTTATATCAACTCAAGAAGTCCTTTCAGCACTTGCAGATTTTGAAAATGTGTGAGGATGGGGGTACAGGCTCCACGGAGTGAGCAGGCCAATGTGGAAGCTGGGGCCAGCACAAAACAATGTAAACCTAGTACTTTTTGTCCTCCACAGCCGTTTGCAGTTATAGTATTTCAAAAACTTTGTGAAAAGGAGATTGAGGATTTAAGGAGGGAAGATTATGTGCCAAAATATTGCAATGCGACAACAAAGGAGAGGGAGGCAATTAAAGGCCTTAGAAATAATAAATGTATTGTGATAGGAAATGCAGATAAGGGAGGGAGTGTGGTAATTCAAAAGTAGATTATGTAAATGAAGCCAAAAGGCAGTTGAATAACACTGAATTCTATACTGTTGCAGGATCTGACTGTTAGTAGTCTTAAGCAACACGTAGATGATTATTTAGACTGGGCGAGTGCAGAGGGCTTGATAACAGAAAAAGAGAATGCATTTTTGACCACAGGGCACTCCTTTAAAGCACAATTCGATACCCTCCACAAGGTACACACAACTCTGGAGTATCCACCTGGTAGGCCTATCATTTTTGGCAAAGAGACAGTAACAGAACCACTGGCCAGTTTTGTAGATGATAACATCAAGGGCATTGTAACAACTTTACCCTCCTATGTCAGAGATACTGGGGATGTGCTTAGATATCTGGAAGAAGTGGCATGGACTGAAAATAGCATGCTAGTTACCCTTGATGTGGTATCACTGTATACTAATATATCACATACAGAGGGATTAAAAGCTATCAGATACTATTTGAATAAAAGACCATCTGGGTCTCGGCCTGAAACAGAACTTTTAGTGGATCTTACTAAAATTACAATGGAAGGAAATTATTTTAGTTTCCAAGATAAAACATACCACCATATAAAGGGTGCAGCAATGGGGGCCAGTTTTGCCCCCAATTTTTTTCAACCTTTATCTAGGAGGAAGGTGTCATCTAGGACAGGTCCACAAACAGGTTTCTTCCAAAAATTTCACTATGGAAGCGCTTTACTGATGATGTTCTCATGGCGTGACAGCAAAGAACTTGCAGAATTTGTTACTTACTTACATGGAACAAACCCAAATGTAAGGTTTACATAAAAATGTTAAGCAAGCAGGATATATCCTTTCTAGATATACTGATCAAAGTGAATCAGGAAGGAAGACTGGATACAAGCCTTTTTCGTAAGGACACAGATAGAAATACCATCCTGCAGGCAAATAGCTGTCACACTCACCACACCATTGAGAACATTCCTAAAAGTCAGTAGTTCTGCATTAATAGGAAGTGCAGTCAGGAGGTGGACCTAGAAAGAGAACTAGAGGCTCAGAAATTGGGATTTATAGATGGGGGTATTCAACTGCAGTTTTGGAAAGAGCTAGAGAAGCATGTGACAATGAGGATAGGCAGAACCTGCTGTCAGTAAACACCAGCAAAAAACAGGAAGATGTGGATCGTACTAATTTTGTAACAACTTATAGTACTAGATCGAGTAAAGTGAAGGAGATTATATACAAAAACTGGCACATCCTGGGGTGGATGATAGGTTAAAGGAAACAGCTAAACCCCTTCCCAGAATGTCATACAGGAGACCTAGGAACCTTAAGGACGCATTGGCAGGTACATGTTTGACTGTGGAGAAACCTAGGAATTGGATGTCTCCTCTCCCCAAGGGATGTAAGAAATGTAGGAAAGTACAGTTACCTAAGAACCTACTGTAACAGTAGATCTTCAAGAGGAGCTCTTGCAGCAGGCTATAACCACTAGGTCTACTGCCGCAGGACCCACTGGAAAAAAATTTAGCTAGCAGTACCCAGCGGGGACTGCCCCCCTTACATCGGCTCCGCCCAGACGTCGGTCACACTATATAAGGGGGCGGACCCCTGCTCCACTGCAGCTCCCCCGCCAAAGACCCGTGAACAGATCCTAGCAAATGAAATGGGCAAAGCCTGCCCCAGACATGCTGAAAAACTCTCCTGGGGGATGGATGGCGGGAAAGCAGTGCCTGCTGCAAGAGCTCATCTCGAAGATCTACTGTTACGGTAAGTTCTTACGTAACTGTACTTTCTTACTTCGAGGGGGAGCTCTTGCAGCAGGCTATAACCATTAGGACAGAATCCCAAGCAGTCTTGCACCAAGCAGGTGACTAGCCCCGGGAGGTAGTATGGTAAAAAAACCTGTAGAAATGATAAAGCCTAAGGCTGGAGTCAGCACGCTAGGACAAAAGTCCCTGAAGGGCTGCCAGGCTGAAACTGGCTCAGCACCTGGAAGCAATGTCCAGACTGTAGTGCCTAATGAAGGTGTGCACTGAATTCCAAGTAGCAGCTGCACAGATGTCTCGAAGCGAGATGTTTTTCAAAGATGCATAGGAGGTAGAGACTCCTCTAGTAGAATGACCTCTAACCATGCCCGGTAGAGGTTTGTTGTATTTGTTGTAGGAGTACACTATACAGTGTACCAGCCACCGGGAAATAGGCTGCTTAGACACCAGTTTGTCCAGGCGTTAAGGTACAAAGGCCACAAACAATTGCTCCGATTTGCGGTGTGCCACTGTTCGCTTAAGGTAATACCTCAACGACCTGTGGACATCCAATGTGTGTAGGAGAGACTCTCCCCTATTGGTAGGGTAATAGACTGGAAGGTCAACCGATTGGTTGAGGGTCAATTCCAAGACCACTTTTGGTAAGAACTTAGGATTTGTTCTAAGGGAAACTCTTTCCCAATGAAAAATAATATAAGACTCCTTACACATAAGGACTTCTAGCTCGGAAACTCTTCGAGCTGAAGTAACAGCAACTAAAAAGGAAACCTTCCATGAAAGAAAAAGCAGCTCACACTCCCCTGCAGATTCAAAGGGGGGGGGGGGAGTTAACTTCTCCAACACAAAAAAAAGATCCCAGGGAGGGATAGGATCCCTGATGGGAGATCGTAAATATAAAATGCCCCGTAAAAAGGTGCAGGCCACATCCAGCTGAGCTAGTGTCCTGTCCCCGAACAGGACATGATAAGCAGAGATGGCCCACATATGCACCTTTATGGAAGAATGGCTCAAGCCTTGCTGGTATAAGGAGAGGAGGTATTGTAATGCTGAGTTCATGGGGCAAGAAAGGGGATCCAGATGGTGGGACGAACCCCATAAGCAAAAATGTTTCCACTTCACAGCATAAGTGGATCGCATAGAAGGCTTCCTCACAGAAACGAGGACGTCTGCCACCTCTTGGGAAAGCCCATACTTGGATTTGACTATGTCTGCAGGAGCCAAGCATGAAGGTGTAGGGACCTGAGATCTGGATGAACCAGCCTGCCCCGATCCTGGGACAGCAACTGCGAGCATATTGGCTGCAGGATTCGAGGTTCTGAGGACAACCGCTGAAGTAGTGGGAACCAAATCTACTGAGGTCACAGTGGGGCGATTAGAATCATCCGAGCCCCCTCGGCCTGTACCTTCAACAATACTCTCAGAATGAGAGGGAAGGGAAGTAAGGCATAAAGAAACTTCTCTAGCCAACAAAGGGACAACGCGTCTGGCCAGAAAACACCAGGTGCGTGCTCTCGCGAGCAGAAAACTGGCAGTTTGGCATTGCATGGAGACGCAAAAAGGTCCAGCTCTGGATGACCCCAAGTGCCAAAGAGCTGGTCCGCTACTGACTGGAGTAGCTCCCATTCATGCACCTTGGACTGAAACCTGCTTAGGCTGTCTGCCAAGTCATTTTGGGTGCCTGGAACATGGATGGTGGACAGAGAAATGTTATGCTCCAGCGCCCAATACCAGACTCTAATCGCCTCCCTGCACAGGGGGTAGGAGTGAGTCCCCCCTTCCTTTTTTCTTTTATCATCTATTTTTCCTCCTTGGCCTCCTGACCTTGCTCCCCTTACCTCGTCCTCATCACCAGTTCGGAGACATCCAGCCGCCGACCACCTCTACTGCGGGCACCCAGACTCCTGAGGCTTCCCCCCTCAACTCCCCGTGGAACACAGATCCAAGCAAGTGCTGCGGCAAAACTGCAGACGGCCATCAAGCCGCTCGCTTCAGGCGCCATTTTTCCCTGGTTTCCGGTGCCCCCATTAGTGCAAGCTCAGGTAGTGCCTCCAGTCTCCACTGGGGTCCGCTGCCAAGCGATGCATCCCCTGATCCCACTCCCGGAGAGAGCAGTCCTCTGGATGCTCAATCCTCTCCTCCCCCTGCCGACCCCCGGCGCCCCAAGTCCATTCCCGAACCTGGCTCGCCGGCGTGGGTCGAGGTAAGGCATCAGCAGCTCAACCCTCTATGCCACCGGGTCAGCTCGAGTCCACCCATGCTTGTTCATGTAAAAGATAACCCCCATGCTGTCTGAACAAGAAGAGAGCCTGGTATGAGGTCCTCCTGAAATGCTGTTAGAGCACTGTGGACCGCTCGCATTTCCAGAACATTGATGTGGAGGCTGCGCTCCTCTGGGATCCAGACGCCTTGAGTCCGGTGGTCTCCAAGGTGCGCCCCCCCCAACCAAAGTTAGAGGCATCTGTTGTCAGAGTCCGGCTTGGGGGTTCCTGACAAAATGGGACCCCTTTCTCCAAATTCAGAGGGATCCAACCACCAAGACAGGGTCCTTCTGACTGGCTCTGAGATCCTGACCATATGGTCCAGACCATTAGAGCTTTGATCCCACTGCACCCTGAGCATCCATTGTGGGACCCTCATGTGGAGGCGGGCCTATGGAACTACTGGGATGGCGGCCGCCATATGCCCCAGAAGTCTGAGGAAGGTTCTGGCTGGGACCTGTTGGGTTACGAGGACTGAAACGGACACCTCTCTTAGGAGATCTCCTCTCTCTTGAAGAAGAAAGGCCATGCCCTGGGTTGAATCCAGGACCGCACCTATAAAGGTAAGCCTTTGAATGGGCTCCGTGGAAGCCTTTGGTAGGTTCAGGGTGATCCCCACCTCTCAGAATAAGGTATAAGTGTCTCTGAGAGCTTGAAGCAGGCGCTCTGTTGATGGGGCCACTAGAAGTCGATCGTTGAGGTAAGGAAAGACGTAATGCCCCTTGCGCCTTAGAGCCACAGCTACCACTGCTAGGCATTTGGTGAAGACTTGAGGAGTGGAGGAGGGGCCGAATGGAAGAACCCGGAATTGATAATGCTCCCCCCAGAAGCTGAACCTCAGAAACTTCCCGTGAGGGGGAAAGACCCCGATGTGCATGTAAGCATCTTGCAAGTCCAGGGAACACAAAAAGTCTCCCTGGTGCAGCAGAGGGATGAGACCTGGAAGGTCACCATCCTGAACCTTCTGTATTCTATATAATAGTTTAGAGAGCTGAGGTCCAGGATGGGCCAAAGATCTTGAGTCTTCTTTGGAACCAGGAAGAAATGGGAGTAATACCCTTTTCCCCGCTGCAGTGGGGGAACTGGCTCTATTGCCCTTTTCCACAAGAGGGCCTGGATTTCTCCATCTGTGAGCAAGATGTGAGAAGGAGGATACCTTGAGAACCTTGGTGGAGTTTCTGGGAGGATCTGGGTGAACTTCAGCATGTGCCCTCTCCTTATGATGTCTAGGACCCACTGGTCTGATGTGATAGAGCTCCAACCCTCCAACTGGAGGGAGAAGCGACCCTCTACTGCCTCCCCTGAAGCCTCCTCCTCAAAGGGGGTCAGCATCGAGTCATTGGGCAGAGTTGGGGTAGGGAGAGAGGACTTGGGGCCTCAAAAAGGTGCACCTCCAGGCTGTTGGTTGCTGGCCTTCCTTTTGAAGCTACCTCTCTTACCTTGGTTGTTACCATGGGCTTGCTGGCCTGAGGGTTTACAAAAGGGCCATTTTCAGCAATGTCTCTGGTCCCCTTTATACATTTGGTGGACGGACCAGTTGGACTTGCCCGACTCTTGGAGGTGAGAGATCAGACCCTCGGTCTCCTGCCCAAAGAGAATGGAACCATGGAACAGGAGGTCCCTGATTCCGGCTTGCAGATCATTCTGAAATTCTGAGCATCTCAGCCATGTGTGGCACCGAAAGCAGACACCTGACATTGCTGCCCTAGCTGCTGTATCCACAGTATTGTAAGAGGCACGCAAGACACGCATGCCCATGTCCGAGCCCGATTTCAAGACATCCAGAAGCTCTGTCTTTTGTGTGGACTCTGGCAACGCATGGGCAAGCTTCTGTCCCTTTTCCCAAAGCACATTCTGGTACTGGACCATATGTGTAAGGAAATTAAGGAAACGGATGGAGCAGGTGGATGCAGAATATACTTTCTTGCCCACCTGGTCCAAGAAACGGGACTCCTGGTCTGGAGGCTGAGAGCTTAAATGTTTTGGCTGCTTTGATTTGTCAAGAGCAACCGCAATTACTGTAGAGTCCACCTGAGGGTTCTCTGCCAGAAAAGGCTCATCACTCGGGGCCCTGTATAGCCTGTCCGACTTCTTGGGAACTGCCGGGACAGAGGCTGGATGATTCCAAGTTGTCCTGGTAAGGTCTTGGAAAGTGTTGACCAGAGGAGGCACCACCAAGGGTTTGGGCTCCTTCTGCCTCAGGCAATGAGCCAGTCTCCAGTATTCCGGATCCAGGTTCTCTGTCTCACATTCATTAGAGGTCTGGATGTGCCTCATGGCACCATGAAAGTGGGATCATCTGGAGCCGAAGGGGGTAGATCCTTGTTGTCAGGAGAACCCCCAACTCCTGAAAAAGATGAGGAAGACCAGCTCCTAGACTGTGAAGTGTCTGAGCTGTGTCTTGAGGGTCTACCTTCCCTAGAACGTCAGTGACTCGCAGACTGGCGCCGGTCCTGAGACCAACGATGGAGCGGGGACCAATGCCTGTCCTTGGACTGGTGCCGGCTAGGGGAGTGAGCCCTCCTAGAAGACCACCTGCGGCGGCTGCAGGACCTGCTCCTGGGCTTAGATCAATGATGGCTGTCCGACCTGGAGCAGCGCCATCTATGGTTCCTGGACCATGACTGGGAATGTACAGCCAAGGGGGAGAGAGACTCAGGGACTGTACAGGTCTCCTCAGGGGTCTTAACCGGTGACCCGACGGGGTTTCCCTCAGCTTCCTGGTTGTCCGGTCAGTCTGGAACCGGTGCCGGTTCCGGCTGTGGTGAAGCGTCATCTTTGTGGACCTGGCTCCACCAGAAGGAAAAAAGCTCCTTCAGCCCCTCCTTGTTTAAGAGAGCTGCTGCCCCTTTTAAGGGGATTGGAGAAGCCGCAGAATCTGGTAGGGCTTTCAGGGAAGAGCCTGAAGAAGAGTTCTCTGGAGTCAAAGATCTTGGGGCCGGCATCAGTGTCTTGACTGGTGCAGACTCACCGGTAGTTCCATCAGCCTTAGGCACTTTAACCAGCAACAGTGTCTTGGCTGGTGCCGGGTCCGACTTGACCGGCTTTGATGGACAGGACCCAGAGGGGGCCTTGGGCTTGGGGCCCCAGTCCTTGTCAGATGGCTTACTGGTGTCTGGTAAAACTGTGGCCAGGGCCTTCTTTGGCAAGGCCTTGGCACTGACTGAAGTGGAGGCCTTGCTTGTCTCCGCCGGAACAGAGGTGACGTGCACAGGCATAACCTTTGCTTTGGAAGGTTTGCTGGTAGGACCTCCCAACGGGACCGATGTCAGTGACTTGGCGGGAGCTTCTGGCCTCGACTTCTTCTCGTGCCTTAAGCGCTTCGAGCGGTCAGACCCACCCGAGCCGGAGGAGAAGGCCTTTTTGTGGGGAGAGTGGGATCTTGAACAGTGATGGGACCAGCTATGGTCCTTGTCCTGGGACTTCTGGGACTTGTCCCGGCGCTTGCCCTTTTCCCCAGGAGAAGACCGCAGGACGTCCATTTTATTTTTCTAGCAGGTGGACTTTCAAGGCCTTCAGGTGTCTGATCTGAGTCCTGCTAGTGAAGCCCTTGCAGATCTTGCAGGACTTGAGGTCGTGGTTTGGTCCCAGGCAGAAGACACACTGATTGGTGCCATCCTTAGATGGTATCTGGTGGCCACAGGCACACTTCATCTTCTTGGGACTGGAGGAGGAGACTGACGATGGTGACAATGTGCGACGGTAGCGAGGTCAAGTCGAAGAAGGATGAACTGCTGAAATCAGAAGAAAACGGAAGAGAAACGGAGAACTTGTAGATTAGAAAAATTGCAGATTTGCTGGAACTGCTGAAAAGCACGCTAAGAACTTCCCAACAAGAGCGGGTCTGCAGCAGGAAAGAACTGAGCTGGAGCCGGGGTCTGCCCCCTTATATAGCGTGACTGACATCGGGGCGCAGCCGACGTCGGGGGGGGCAGTCCCTGCTGGGTACTGCTAGCTAAGTTTTTTCCAGTGGGTCCTAACGCCTGCGGCAATAGTCCTAATGGTTATAGCCTGCTGCAAGAGCTCCCCCTAGAAGTAAGATCTGTAAGTTCTGTGAAAATATACATGAGTGTGGAATGTTTCGGAACCCATATGATGAAGATGCATAACATACAACACCACATTGATTGTAATACAACCTATGTGGTGTATATGTCTTTTTGCCTTGTCAGGCCTATTACATAAACAAAACAAAGAGGAAGATGAAGGAAAGGATGGGGGACCATATTAGGGCCATCAGGAATGTAAATCTGGACTATGTATGGACAGTACATAAGAAGGTGGCCAAAGTGGGCACTGAACACAGGCTGAAATTCATTGGAAGTGACCATGTTGTATTAGGTCCAAAGAGAGGCAGCAGTGATGATGTTCTGAGTGAAAAAGAAAAAGTACAGTTACGTAAGAACTTACTGTAACAGTAGATCTTCAAGAGAGGGTCCTGCAGTAGGTCATAACATGTAGGACTATGCTGTCTGCCATCAGGACCACATGGCAAACGTTTGCTAGCAATGTCTGGTGGGGGACCGCGCACCTGATATCACATGACTGACGTCAGCGTGACCCTATAAGTGGGAGGTCCCCGTGCCCACCTTCCGGTTCTCCTGCTGGAGACCCGAGAGAGAGCAACAGGAGAAAAGGATATCATCTCTGGAGTCCAATCCGAAGAGGCCTGCAAGAGCAAACAGAAGACTGGGGAAGGAGGGAGAGAAAAAGATGACCTACTGCAGGAACCTCTCTCGAAGATCTACTGTTACGGTAAGTTCTTACGTAACTGTACTATCTTACTTCAAGAGGGTTCCTGTAGTAGGTCATAACATGTAGGACTGAGTCCCAAGCAATTAACTGATCAGGACAAGCTGAAGAACGGTATGAAGGGAGGTCTGCGGAAAGACCACAGCAGGTCTGTGACAGAAGGCCCTGCAGGACGGCTAGGCCAAAACCCACCCTACACCTCAAGGCAATGCCCTGACTGTAATGTTTAATGAAGGTATGGACTGAACTCCAAATGGCCGCAACTCAAATCTCCGCTGCAGACACATTCCTGAAAAAAGCAGTGGAGGCAGCCACACCTTTGGTGGAATGGCTTTTGACCTCTCCCGAAAGAGGCTTGTCATACTTCTGGTAGCAGAAATGGATGCAGTTAGCCAACCATTTGGACAAGCACTGCTTACACACTGCCAACCCCGGAGTCTTGGGGGCAAAGGAAACAAAAAGCTGATCATCTTTACGGATGTCCTTGGTCCTGTTAATGTAGTAGCGCAATATCCTGTGCACATCTAAAGTGTGCAGGAACGCCTCACTCCTATTAGAGTAAGCTGGATAACAGACTGGGAGTTCAACAGTTTGATTCAAAGTGAACTCAGAAACCACCTTGGGAAGAAACTTAGGATTTGTACGCAGAGCCACCTGTGGAAAATCAGATAAGGCTCCTTAAACATCAGGGCCTGGAGTTCGGAGATCCTTCGAGCACCAGTAATGGCAATTAAAAAGACCACCTTCCAAGAGAGAGATAGCACATCTCACAGCTTACTGCTGGTTCAAAGGGAGGTAAAGTAAACTTTTCTAACATAAAATTCAAATCCCAAGGTGGGGTGGGGTTATGTATAGGGGGTTTCAGATGGAGGATCCCTCTCAGAAATGTTTTGGATACCTCCAACTGAGCAAATGTCTTCCCGTCTACCAGGCAGTGGCAGGCAGAAATAGCGGATAGGTGGACTTTAAACGAAAAGTAGCAGAGTCCTGAGTCAGACAGGTGCAAGAGGTACTCCATCACCTGGGGCATCAGGCAAGAAAGGAGTGTTCCTCTCTTTTGAGGCTGCCCAAATGGAAAACTGTTTCCATGTCATAGCGTAAGTAGCTCTAGTGGGAGGCTTTCTAGCCTCCACCAGAACTTGTGCAACCCTGTCAGAGACTCCAAAACGGTTAACGATTATGTCTGAAGGAACCACGCATGGAGGTGTAGGGACCTGAGGCCCAGGTGTACCAGTCTGCCCTGATCCTGTATCGACAGGTCATACTGAAGAGGCAGAGGTACTGGGGGTTGCACAGCCAACTGCTGTAGGAGTGAAAACCAAATTTGTCTGGGCCAGAGGGGGGCGATAAGCAACAATTGTGCCACCTCTGCTTGAAGTTTCAGCAGAACCTTCTGCAGAATGGGAAAGGGAGGGAAGGCGTACAAGTATCTCCCTGTCCACCAGAGCGATAACCCATCTAGCCAGATAACACCAGGCCCTTGAACGAGTGAGTAGAACTTGGGAAGCTTTGCATTGGATGGGGAGGTGAACAGATCTACCTCTAGACGCCCCCGGCAGTGGAACAGATTTTCTGCCACTTTCTGGTATAGTTCCCATTTGTGAGCTAGAGCTAAGGAATGGCTGAGGCTGTCCGCCAGGATGATGTATACTCCTGGAACGTGCATGGCCGTGAGATGTAGGCCGTGCTGGACTGCCCAGTACCAGACCTGCGTCGCTTCTCTGCACAGGGGACACGATCTGGTGCCTCCTTGCTTGTTGATGTGCCAGACCATGGACATATTGTTAGTCTGAATCAACAGTGTTCCTGGAGTCAGAAGGGTCTGGAAGGCCTGAAGGGCATACAGGACCACCCTCATCTCCAGAATGTTTATGTGGAGCGAGGATTCCAACCGGGACCATTTCCCCTATGTTTGGTGGTCTCCCAGGTGAGCTCCCCAACCCAGACCCGATGCATCTGTGATAAGGGTCCAAGAGGAAGGGGAGGGCCTGAACGGTGTCCCCGAGACATGTTCAGAGGGTCCTGCCACTACAAGAGGTCCTTATTGACCACACTGGACACCAGAATAGGATGATCCAGGTTATCTGTACCCTGATCCCATTGGACTCTTAAGGTCCGTTGGGTGATTCTCATGTGCAGTTTGGCCACAGGTACAGTCAGAATGGCTACAGCCATCAAGCCGAGGAGGCATAGAAACACCCTGGGTGGGGCACAGCTGGAGGAAGTTACCAGTTTGGCTTGCTCCTGCAAAGTATCCACTATGTCTGCCAGGAGGAAGGCCTTGCCCCGGACTGTGTCCAGTACCGTCCCAATGAATCGGAGGTGCTGAGATGGGACCAGAGATAACTTGGGATAACTGATAGTAATATCCAGTCATGCAAAAAGGTCCAGGATGAAGGAAAGGGAATCCTCCAGGCTGCTCCTGGACAGAGCTGCTATGAGCCACTCATCCAGGTATGGGAACACATACATTTCCTGGCGACGAAGTGCCGCTGTCAACACCACTAGGCACTTGGTGAAGACTCTGGGTGCCGAAGAAAGGCCAAAGGGGAGGGCTTTGAAGTGAAAGTGCTCCCCTCGGAAGGAAAACTGCAGGAAGTGGCGGAGGCCTGGGAAAACTGGTATGTGCAGGTACGCGTCCTGCATATCCAGTGCACAGAGCCAATGGTCTGTCTGGAGCGGAGGCAGGAGTCCCTGGAGCGTCAGCATGCGGAATCTTTTGTATTCTACATAAAGGTTCAGATGGCTGAGGTCTAGGATGGGCCTGAGATCGCCCGCCTGTTTGGGGACAAGGAAGAATGGGAGTAATACCCTTTTCCCCTCTGCGTCCAGGTAACTGGCTCTATCACAGATTTTTGGAGTACAGCCTGGATCTCGTCCCTTACCAGAGTTACAAGGTCTGAGGGATAATGAGATCATCTTGGAGAAGAGTCTGATTGTTCTTCTAGAAACTCGATGGTGTGCCCTCTTGGCATGAGCTGAATGACCCAGGAATTGGTGATGCCCTGCCACTCTGTTAGGTGGACAGCAAATCTTCCCTCCACTGGCTCCCCAGTGTTTGAAGGTAGAGGAGGAGGGGGTCTGAAGGAGTCAGGATGTGGAGGAATGGGTGGGGAAGGCTCCTCCTACAGCTTGTTGGTTCTTGGATGCAGGGGAGCGGTAACGGCAGGTCCTGATGCTCTCCTCTTATCCTGATGCCTGTTAAACGGCTGCTTGCCTTTGTGCTTTTGCTGGTGCCAAAAAGGCTGCATAGGCTTAAAGCCCACCTTGTACATGGACTTAACTGATCTCAGGGTCTGCCCGCTATCCTGGAGGCCCGTGATGATGTTTTTGGTATCGCCCCTGAAGAGGACAGATACGCGGAAGAGGGCATCCTATATGGCTGCCTGAACATCCTGAGAGAGTCCGGAAATACGGAGCCAAGCGTGGCGCCTGAGCAGACTGCTGTAGCTGAAGAGTGACCCATGGCATCTACAGAGTTGTAGGTAGCCCTTAATGCATGCCTACAACATATTTTTGACAGCCTCAGGGCCTTGGTGAGCTCTGATTTAAGGTCTGAATCCTTTGAGCTGAGCCATGGTAGCTTTTTGGTATGAGATCATGTGTGCCACATAGTTTAAGGAACATAAAGCACATGTAGATGAGGAGTAGATCTTACGGCTGAACTGATCTAACTGCCTTGGTTCCTTATCAGGAGGGGAGGTGCTCATATGTTTAGGTTTGGCAGTCCGGTCGTGAGCTGCAGCGATCATGGTGGAGTTTGCCTTTGGGTGGGAGCATAGATAAGGAGTGCTCTCAGGTGAATGGTAGGCCCGGTCTGACTTTTTGGGGATGGCCGGGATGGAGTGAGGCATCTGCCAGATAGTGGAGGTGAGATCCTTGTGTGGCTCCATCCACGGGGGTGGGGACCGGTATGGGTGATGCCTCAGCTGAGTCCAAGTGTTCTGCAAGGCGCCTGCATTTCAGGTCCTGCTCCTCTGCATTCCAACCACTGGCTTGCTGGAGGATGTGGAGGAGTTCAGTGAAGGAAGGGTCTTCAGGAGGAGACTTGGGAGATTCCTTACCCTTGGACAGTGTGGCTTCTGAAAGGTTTCCAGAGGACGAGTAGGAGGAATCGGCCTCCAAGTCCAAAGATTCTCCCTTCTCAGAGGTCTTTGTCTCAGTCAGACAGACCTCTGGAGTCTCGCCCCCAGAAATGTGTGTCATGGAACGGCCTGACCTGTGAGAACCCACGGGTGACAAAGAGCGTGGGATGGGGGTTGGCAATCTCTTATCCAAATCCGCCACCAACTGGATCTGGCCCCTGCCACTAGGTCTGGAACATGGCCTGGAAGTCCGGCTGAGGCGGAGGCTGGAAGTATTGGTTATCCGCCCTTGGATAACAGGGGGGTAACTTGGAGCCTAAAAAGGGGCCCCACAGCCCGGCGCCTGATATACATGGGAAAAAGGAGCCGACGTCAGGTAGCCTGACGTCGGCATACTCAAGTAATGGGAGTACCCCAAGGGTGGAAAATGGTGGATACCCTGATGGTCCAAGGGGGTCTCCAAGGGCCTCAAAGGAGGCAAAACAGTGGGACCTGGTAAGTTATCTGACATCGGGAGTCCCCGCGTCAGGATAGCTGGTGTCGGAGTCAGTGCAGAGAGAGACTGGTGTCTGATTCTCAGGTATTTGAAAGAATGGCATCAGATTTAGGGGGCCAGATGGAGGCTCAGACAGGAGTTGGGCCAGGGGACCTGATGTCAGATGCTTGGAGTCTGATGTAGGGATCCCCAGCACTGGGGCTGAGGGAGGGCTAAACAGGGTTGGAAGATCCCTAGGAGATGGTAGAGGGACCGACTCCAACGTGAGAGCCCAGGAGGATTATCCGCGGGGGTTTGGGTGGTTACCAGCGCTGGAGTGGGTGAGAAAAGGACCACTTCCAGGGGGCCTACTTCCCCCTCCATCCCAGGTAGAGGGTCAGGTACAGGAGGGTCCACCGGCAAAGGTGGAGGGGAAGGCTCCCTGTCAGGGGAAACCTGATGGGAGGGCTGGTCTTGGGAGGTCAGCGTGCTCAGCCGGATGTCAGGGGTGTCAGCATCAGCCCCTGGTGGGCGAGCTTTGACTGGGTGGACGCCAGAGTTGCTTGTGTCCGACTTATCAGTCGATTGAGGTTGAGCTGGGCTGGCAGGGGAGGAGCCCCCAACTGGCTTATCGGCTGTTGTCGGGCAGGTTCCCTCCCAGGTGGGAACTTGACTTATCGACCAGGCATGCTCTGGAAGGACCAGAGTCCGACTTACCGGTACTGACCGGGTGTCTGCTGGAGGTCTTGGTGGGCGACTTACCAGCCGATGATTCAGTCTTAGAGCCTGTCTTAATGGGCTTAAGAGAGGCAGAGGACTCGGAGAAACTGGACAATGAGGCCTGGACAGTCACCAGGGGAGGTGGCCGAGGTGCAGTCTTGTCCGGAGGCTTAAGCCCCGCGACCTTGCTGATAGAGGGCAGCTCTCAGTCCTCCAGACACTCCCGCTCCTAGCTTCTCTTTTTCTTTCTTTTTCTTCTTAGCCTCCAAAGAAGGGGAAGAAGTGGAGTCCCTCAGCTTCTGCATTTCTTGCTCTAAAGTGTTTATCCTGGATTTCAAAAGATGGGCTTCTAGGGCCTGCTGCCTGCGTTCGCATGTGCGTGTGGCCTGGTTGAAAGGCTTGCAATCCAGGCAGGCCTCAATGTCCTGGGCCAGGCCTGGGCAGAAGAGGCAGAGCTTATGACTGTCCTTATGAGGGATCTGCGAGCTGCATTTCTTCTTGGTCTTGCATGGAGAAGACATAAAAATTAAAGAAGAACAAACTATTAATGGTAGAATAGCAGAAATACTTATCAAAATGGTGACTGACTGAAGCAATGTTCACTGTGACAGGGGTTGAAAATTATTTTTTTTTGTGATGCATAAGTCCAGGACTTGCGTTACATTTTTAGGGCAAGTCTGTACCAGTACCCAGTAAGTCACACCATTTTTCAGCGGTGTACAGTGTTATTACCAAAATTATTAATGATTTTTTTTCCCTTTAGGATGCCCCAGTGTCAGTCAGAGTGAGAGGGGTTACAAAGAGGCAGAGAAATTATAAGACAGCAGTACTGCAGCTTGCTTCTGGCTGATCATCTTCTGTTTGTTTTGATGGACATTTGTGGCCAGAGGAATGGAAAGTGCCAAGACTACTGTCAAGCCAATACTGAACTGATGGCAATGGATCAAAATCAGAGACGTATGGTCCTGCATTCATGATAAGCAGCTGATTCTCGAAAGATAATGTGTCAGGGTTGTTCGTAATTTATTTTTAATGAAATTGGCTTTTGAACATCCTTTTTCACATTCACTTGTAGAAGGGGGAACTCATGAGCAGAATCTCAATAAGCTTTTGCATAGGGCCCTTCGTGGAGTCTGGTCCACATTCAGCAATTTTCATTTGTAACACCAACTGGTACATAATTATGAGAGGTTTGGTTCGGAATCAAGAAAGCTATAACTTCAGCTGCACCCACTCATATATGGCACAGTTTTTATTAAGTTCTGAGAAGTAAAAAGCGAAAGGGGGCTATCTGTGATGAGTTCAGTTAGTTCAGCACTGCCGAATGTTGCTAGATCTTCCTTTTCCACTGGTCAGTTGCGAAAATTCAAAATCTGAAGCAAAGACAAAGGTTTCTCCGAGAGAACACCAGATGTACGTGATAATATATGGGTTAAATTGAAATATGAACATACTCCCACAATGTTAGGGCTCTGTTATTGTCCACCTTCCTTAGATGCTTACAATAATTCTTCTCTTATGGACTATTTACTAAATATTAATCATGTGGATAATATTATACTTATGGGAGATTTCAATTATCCAGGAATAAAATGGGGTAGTTTAGAGGGTACTAACCAACAAGAAATGGAAATTACGTACCGTCTGTAATTCTTGATCTTCTTGGACGAAGTCTCCACCACCTATTCACACTAATGGGATCTACACCGAAGGGGCTAGGACCCAGCGGGAGCAAACTTTTCAAGAGGGTCGGTGCCAGAGATGGAGCTGCGAGGAAGCGGTACCGCGAGCCGTGGCTCGTGCAGTAAAGACTACCTCAGTGTCGACCCTCTAACCGCCTCAGTACCTTTTTTGCCAAGGAGGTGCAGCGTAATTAACCTAGAGGTCTAACTTAACAAAATCGGACATAAGCTAGTCTGAATGACCCGTGTAAGAAGGGTCAACAATAGAGTCTTCACAGCCCAGCCATTAAGGGAGTGAAGACCAAAAACAGAGACGTGAGCTTAGAGGATGGCGGGTGGGCATGTGAATGAGTGGTGGAGACTTTGTCCAAGAAGATCAAGAATTACGGTAGGTATGTAATTTCCATATCTTCCTGAACATAGAGTCTCCACCACTCATTCACACTAATGGGAGAGTACCAAGCTAATAAACTCCTGAGACGGATGGCAGGAGAAACTAAGAGCTCACATACTTCAGACAGAAGTCCGTTAAGAATAGTCCTACAAAACGACAGATGTCTTATGGAATGGACATCCAAAGCATAGTGCTTATCGAAAGTATGCACTGAGCTCCATGTAGCCGCAGTGCAAATATCTGCAATGGGCACGTTGCGGATTTCCACCAGAGATGCAGCGACTGCTCTAGTAGAGTGAGCGTACACTCTGCCTTCTAGCTTAACCTGTGCCATAGAATGGCAGTGGCGGTGGCATGCTACCAGCCACACTGAAATGCACCTAATAGCAACAAGTTGACCCAGCCGGGTCTCGCTGAACTAAACAAACAGTTGTTGAGCCTTGCAAATTTCTTTTGTTCTATTCAGATAGAATCGCAGTGCTCTCTTAACATCCAAAGAATGAAGGGTATGTTCCCCTTCATTCTGAAAGTTAGCAAAGTAGGTAGGTAGGAGTAAAGGTTGGTTTAGATGAAATTCTGAGACAACCTTAGGAAGAAACTTAGGGTGAGTCCTAAGAACTACTTTCTCCTTGTGAAATACAGTGTACGGGGGTCTGTGACCAGAGCATGTATTTCAGAAACTCTACAGCCGAAGTGATGGCCACCAGAAAGGCCGCTTTCCAAGTGAGGAACTTCAACTTGTAGGTAGCTAGAGGCTCGAAAGGTTTCCAAGAAAGCATGTCTAGCACAAGGTTAATGTCCCAGGCTGTGACTGCGATAGGTGGTCTGGTATGCAGAATACCCTTAAGAAACCTCTTAACTACAGGTAACTGAGCCAGAGACCAGGAATGTACCGGCTCATGATAAGCTGAAATGGCACAGAGATGAACTTTGGACAGTAGAGTACTGCAGACCTGATTTTGAGAGGTCTAAAGGGTACTCCAAGACTTTATTTGGTGGGCAGGAAAAAGGGTTCGAAGAGGTGTTTGCACACCACAGAGAGAAACACTTCCATTTGGCTGTGTAGGTCTATCTAGTGGCTGGTTTACGTGCAGTGAAGAGAATATCTGAAACCCTACGGGAAACATTGAACCTATTCACCTCTATCTCTTTAGGAGCCAAAGGTGAAGCATCTTCAGATCGTGATGGACCACGGGCCCCTGGGTCAGAAGGTTCGTCTGAAGGGGAAGTGCCTTCGGAAAGGTTGCTGAGCAGCAGGAACCATATCTGTCGAGGCCAGTAGGGAGCAATAAGAATCATTCTGTCTCCCTGAGACTCGAATTTGAGAAGTACCCTCTGAATTAGAGGAAGAGGAGGAAAGGCGTATAGAAAGCATTTTGTCCACTGTAGCCTGAACGCATTCTGACAGAAAATGCCTGGTCCTGGATTTCTGGAGCAGAAGAGAGGCAGTTTTGCATTGAGTGGGGATGCAAAAAGGTCCAGGTCTGGAGTTCCCCACTCTTTGAAGAGTGACTGAGCGACGATTGAGTCGAGAGACCACGCGTGAGGATCTGTCTCCGTTCTGCTGAGATGGTCTGCCACTTCGTTCTGCACGCCTGGTACGTAAACCGCATGGATTAGAGCCTTGTGCTCCAGGCACCATTCCTACACTCTCATAGCTTCCCTGCATAATGGTTAAGAGTGTACACCGCCCTGCTTGTTGATGTATGTCCATCAAGGCCCAGACTGCATAGAGGATTGTTCTTATTTCCAGGACGTTTACGTGAAGCTGGGACTCATCCTGAGTCCACGTACCTTGGTTGTGGAGATTCTGGCAGTGAGCTCCCCACCCCAGCAGGGAAGCATCGGTGGTAATGGAGATCTGATGATCCAGAGGAGCAAAGGGATACCCTTCCAGAAGGTTGTCTCCTGCGACCACCAGGTGAGTGACCTCTTTAGAGGTTCTGTCACCTTGATGGGAAAGGACTGAGGGTGAATGGTTGGGGACCACTGAGTACTGAACATCCACTGAGAGGTTCTCATGTGGAGACATGCTAGGGGTACAGTGAACATGGAGGATGCCATGAGACCCAGCATCCACTACATCGAGATAGCTTGAACTGAGCTGTTTTCTCTGATGTATCAGGCCATCTGTAGGATATCACTCCTTTTGTCCTCTGGGAGAAAAGCTTTCGCACAGGAGGTATCCAGAAGAGTTCCTATGAAAAGGAGTTTCTGGGAGGGCTGCAACTGTGATTTGTTGCGATTTAGCAGGACTCCCATGGACGTGAGGAAGTCTGAAGCCTTGGCTACGGCGTCTAGAGTTCCTTGCCTGGAAGAGCTTGCCAGAAGACAGTCATCCAGATATGGAGACACTTGAATTCCCATTTTCCTGAGATGCGCTGCAAGAATTGCACAACACTTTGTAAAAACTCGCGGTGCCGAGGATAGCCCAAAGGTCAGGACTCTGAACTGATAATGTTGACCGAACGCCACAAACCTCAGGTATTTGTGCTGCTTTGGGTGTATAAGAATGTGTTGGTAGGCATCTTGCATGTCAAGGGAGACTAGCCAATCATGTTGATGAATTAAGGGTAGAAGGGTACCTAGAGATATCATCTTGAACTTTTCGAAAGAATTTGTTTAACTTTCTGAGATCCAGAATGGGGCGCATGCCTCCAGTTTTCTTCGGAACTAGAAAGTAATGGGAGTAGAAACCTGTGTTTCGTTGGTCCGGCGGAACTACTTCTACTGCCCTGTTGTTCAGAAGGCTTTGCACCTCGGAAGCAAGGAGGTCTGACTGTACTGCAGACAGCCTGGGCTGTCGTTTGGAGGGATGATCCGGGGAGGGGTTCTGAAAGATTGAGGGAATACCCCTTGCAGATTATCCGGAGGACCCATTTGTCTGATGTTATAGACTTCCACCAGTCGTAGAACTGAGTCAGACATCCCCCCACTGCTGAGGAAGAGTCCTCCTCGGGCAGTTGAGGTGGGACCTGGGCCAAGAACTCAGAAGGTGGCACTGGGTGCTTTGGGGCCTTGTGCCTTCTGCTGTGTTTTCTTTTGTGGCTGCAGGGTGTGGCTTTTGTTAAAGTCCCCCTGCCTTTGCCCCAAAAGGACTGACGGCTGTGAAACTGACGCTTATTGGCACCCCCCCGAGAAGGGGCGGGTGTGGGTCGAGCTGTCTTAATGGCTGACCTAGTCTTCTGTGTGGCCTCCAGAGTCTGTTCCACCTGGGGTATGAACAGATACATACCGTCGAAGGGTAAGGCCATGACCTGCTGCTGGGCATCATTCGTGAAGCCTGAAGTACGTAGCCAAGAATGGCAACGGGTACAAATGCCCGCAGCAGCTGCTCAAGAAGCAGTATCTAAAGCATCCACTGCAGCTTTAACCTGTTGGTTATTGGACTCGATGCCCCTGGTTATGGTGTGAAGTAGCTCTGAACTAGTTTCCGACTCAGGCAGGGTTTCTACCATTTGCTTGAGCGAATGCCAAAGGACGTACTCATATTGAGAAAAATAGCCCTGGTAGCTGGCAGTACGCATACCCAGGGTGCAGGCAGCAAGGATTCTCTTTCCCAAGGTGTCTATCTTACGAGAGTCTTTATTGATAGGCCAGGCTGTAGATGCCTGAGGGAGGACGGCCTTGTCATTCTCTGCTAAGACTACAATGGGATCAGCAAAAGCTTGTGAGGCCAAAATGGTCGATCCTTGGGAGCAGCATACTTCCTATATATGGACTTAGCCACGGAAGGGATGAGAGCAGGATTGTTCCATACCATCTGAGAAAGGGTCTCAAAAGATGGTTGTACCGGAGGAGTTAAATCCATAGGGATCTCTGGGACATGTAGGTATTGGAGTCTTAAAAGCTTCCCAGGATCGATTTCTGTAGTCCGGAGAGAAAGAGTGGAATTTAAATTTTTCAGCAGAGACTTAAAGGAAAGGTTTTCGACTACAGGCACTGCAGCAGGATTAATCCCTGCTCCTTCAACATCATCACCCAGACGAAGATCTGGGTCAGGCTCGAAATCATCTCCTTACAGTCCAGGGGGGACTATATGGACAGGAAAGGAGTGAATATCAGAATGGAAATTAGAAGAGGAAAGAATCAGGAGTCAAAAAGCCCTGGAGGATGGACGGTGCCACACCAAGCATTGGCGCTGATAAAGAACATGGCGCCGAACCCAAGGAAGTCGGTGCCATTGGAAACAGCCCAGCGCACGGTGCCGACAAAGGCCACAGCGCCGACAGAGCCTACGACGCTGCATATGGCGCCAACAGAGCCCTCAGCACCGCGGACGGCTCCGAGAGTGTCCCAAGGTTCCGAAAACTGCGGTTTGAAGGAAAAGAAGGAAAATTAACAGGAGATAGAGGCATCGGTGTGGACCCCTGCGCCGCAGCCACGTGAGGGGGGAAACACTTGAGCACCAAGTCGACGGCACCGAAGAAGGCGCCGCACAACTAGGAAGGTCCAACCTCTCTACCCGGTCCCTCGAGCAGCCAGAAGACCCCGGAGTGACCAGGCCAGGCAGCTGGACCAACCTCCGAGCCCACTGCTCCATAACAGCGGTCCACTAGTGAAACTGCTCATTGGAGGCTCGTCCAATAGGTGGGGATGGGCTCCAATGTCGAAGAGGTCGGGCATTGGAGCCAGAAACTGGCACCTCTGAGAGAGGAGGAGACCGATGCCTAGCCCCAATGACTGACCATTGACACGCAGACATACCAGAAGGCGACCTCGAGTGATGCCTTCTGTTTCTCGACTTGTGGCGCCAAAGAAGAACTCGAGGCTGAACGGTGCAGCGAATGTGACAATTTCCTTTTATGCTTTCGGGGGGACCGCCCATCTCCCTGAGCACTGGACCGTCCACTGTCAGACCCACCCTCTGGGGAGGGCGGAGGACCAGACCCAGCCAGGCTGACTGAACAGCTTTCATATGAAGTCTCCCTACCGTCACCTGACCCACTCATGGTCGACTCCATCAATGGAGGGCTGAAGACTTCTTATATTAATCAATAAAATTAAATCTACTTGGTACTTTCGAAGATAATTACAAAACAATAAACTGAAAACTATGCTGCTAGTTTGAAGTTTGACTCCCGGCGGGCAAGTGACGTCGTCAATGAAGCACACTCGACAGTGGGAAAAAGGGAACTGAAGCGGTTGGAGGGTCGACGCCGAGGTAGTCTTTACTGCACGAACCACGGCTCACAGTGCCGCTTCCTCACGGCTCCATCTCTGGCGCCGACCCTCTTGAAAAGTTTGCTCCCACTGGGTCCTAGCACCTACAGCGAAGATCCCATTACTGTGAATGAGTGGTGGAGACTTTATGTCCCAGGAAGATATTAAATTCTTAGAAACAATATTGCACTTAGGCTTGGACCAGTTGGTATATGAGCCAACTAGGCAATATCACATCCTCGAATTAATTTTGACCAATATCAGTGACCAGGTGGAACCCCCTATTATACTAGAATCCTTAGGAGATAGTGATCACTGTATGGTGTATTGGACAATCACTTACAATAAATTGGCAAACAAAGGTGTTACAAAAATATGGAACTTTGCTAGAGCAAATTATGAGTCAATAAAGGCCTATTTAACAGACTGGAATTAGGAACAAGAATCGAGGGACCTTGAACTAGATTGGATATGGGGCAAAATAAAAGAAAGAACCGAGTTCTGTGTTAACAACTGGGTTCCTGAGTGGATAAAATACAAAAATCAAAGGAGGCTTCCCCTTTGGTATTCTGCGGGGATTAGCAGACTTGTAAGGCCAAAAAAAGGCCTATAATAAATATAGAAAACAAAGGACAGAGATTAACTGGCACAGGTTTAAACAAAAAACTAAAAAAGCTAAATCTGCTATTAGAAAAGCCAAGAAAGATCTGGAATATAAATTAGAGACAGCAAAAAAGGACAATAACAAACAGTTCTTCAATTGTAATATATGGATAATTAAAATAATACCCCCAAAATACATACAAAAAATGTCCTGTAATACATCGCCCCAAACTCAATAATGCCATCGATGGAACTTAATACTACTATCTTTGAGATCTCATAATACTATCGATGGAAGATCTGGACGATAGTATTATTACAAACTCACAACAGCTCAAGCGTCACTGGACAGCTCGAGCAGCTTCCACTGATCGCGAGCCGGCTTTTACTGTAACTGTCACATACAGTAAAAGCCGACTTCACATTCACATCACGGTAACCCTCTGAGGAAAAATGTCTCTTTCAAAGGAACAAAACCTGTCAGAAGAAAGAAAACGGTTTATTAAAGAGCAAGAAAACATAAATACTGTAAAAAAAAAACAGCTTTCGACCTACGGCTGCTTCAAAACCACCTAACCAAAATAGGTGAGTGCAGAGAAATACAGTCAATTCCCACAGAAGAACTAGACAGTATACTAGCAGATTTCTTATTTAAATTAAATAAACAAGATGGAACAGAATATGAGCCCAGCACCATACGGGGAATCCTAGGCAGCACTGACCGTCACCTGTGTAAAATTAATTATCCAGAATCAATTTTTCAAAGCCCCACATCAGTTTTCAAAGAAACACTGAAAACCCTAACTGCCAAACAAAAATATTTAAAAAAACTAGGAATGGGCAACAGACCGAGGCAAGCACAAGCCTTGACAGACAGTGACATAACTTTGCTTTACAGCAGTGGAACTTTAGGCTTGACGTCCCCAACTAGCCTGCTACATATGTTATTTTTAACATGAAGCCCACTTGCTTCAAGAACAAATAGCAGTACAAACTAAGATGGGGTGACATAGTCCCAGGAACAAACAGTGAAGGAAAAGAGTATCTAGAGTATCCACGAAGGCAAAGCAACTCACACAGGCACAAACCTACGAGATATTCGGCTTGTCCCACCGAGACGGTACAAAAACGAAGTTTGTCCAGAACGAGATACACTCACTGCCTACCATCTATATGCATCTAAAAGACCCCCAAACATGAACACACTTGATGCACCTTTTTATCTAACTCCAAATATAAGACTAAAGCCAAAAAGCTTCTGGTACAGATGTATGACCATTGGTGAAAATAAAATATGTTAAATAATGAAACTCCTGCAGCAGTCAGCTAGACTACCCCCAGACAAGAGAATCACGAATCACTCAACTCGCAAAACTGCGATCCAAAAGCTAATTGATTCAAACATCCCTCCAACCGATGTAGCACAAGTCTCTGGCCACAAAAACATCCAAAGCATAAACAATTACAGTACCTTATCTGAGGCGAAACAAATGAAAATATGCTCCATCCTTTCTGGCGACCGAGAATCAGCAACCACACTGAAAGAAGCCGATATACCCACACTGACCACTTCCTCTGCTGCACAAGCAGCTTCCTCCATAATGCAACTTCCACAACAAGAATCAACAGTCACACAGCAGCCACCCAGCAAAAGTGCTAAATTTTCCACCACAACAGGAAATATCTTTGGATCGCACTGCAACTTCTTTGGCAATGTAGCAATAAGCATTCAAAAATCTCCTCAGGCAACCCAAAAAAGATGCTACGTGATGTACTCAGACTAGCTATCCACACTAAGTGTCGCTCGTTCCACAAAAAAAAAAAATAGTACTGTTTTGTTTGCAGTTTCATTAACACTGCTCGGTTTTCCTTGTTCAACTGTTCAAAAGTTCTCCAAGTTGCCGCAATCATTGGCTTTGTCCGTGACAAAATTACCTCACCACCAACTCAACCCACCATTCCTGACTATCGCAAAAGTAAGAAACTACAATTTCCTTGCATCCATATATTATAAAAAAATAAATACATTCTGGTGTTACAAGGCAGTAATTCATCTCGAGGATCTGGGGGCACTTAAAACATCTCAAGTTTCGCTCTTGAGGTTTACTGTGCCCCCAGATCCTCTCGATGAATTACTGCCTTGTAATACACCAGAATGTATCTATTATTCTATTTATATTGAATTCCTTAAAAGTGACGTTTCTAAGGTGGGTCCCCTACTAAGTAATAATAATCTGGTATCTGACGAACAGCTTATGACTCGTGAATTTAATCAGTATTTCAACAGTATCGTCAAAGCTAAAGAAATAGTAGGTAATATAGATTGTCGCTCTCAGGACTCGTGCAGAATTTACTGTTGCTGAAATTCATTGAGCCATTAATTCCTTCAACTCCAAATCCTCAACTGGACCATACAACATCTCATTCGTCTTTTTGAAATAAATTTCTTATGAGCTTGCTGGTGCATTCACTCTTCTGTTTAATGAATCTATTGTGAAAGGAGTAGTTCTAAAGAAGTGGAAGGAAGCTTTGGTGATCCCCATTCATAAGAGGGGTGCAAAACAGAATGCTAAGCACTACAGACCAATTAGTTTGACCTCCTGCATAGGTAAAGTAATGGAGAGACTTGTATTGCAAAAAATAAGCAGGCATATAACAAGCAATGATCCGATAGAAATAACTCAATATAGTTTTACACCAGGTACATTATGTCAAAATAACTTATTTAACTTTTCTGAGCCCATTAGTGAAGCCTTGGATGCAAGTCTTCCAGTGGATGTCATCTTTTTAGATTATGAAAAGGCTTCTGACTCAGTGTCAAATAAAATCTTAATCAAATGCCTTATTAATATAAGGCTTCGTAGAAATATTATTATGTGGATCTCGTCCTGGCTGGCAGATAGAAAGCAACAAGTTAGTGTCAGGGGATATAAGTCCACCTGGAGTAGTGTCACTAGAGGGGTGCCTCAGGGCTTAGTGCTTGGCCCAATTTTGTTCAACATTCTTACTTCTAGTATGAATACTACACAGGGCATGTGGCTAAATAAATATGCAGATGATGCCAAATTAGGGTGTATTGTGAATGACACCACTTCAGCACAAATGTTGCAGGTTAATTTGAATAATTTATCAGTCAAAATAAATTGACCTTTAACATTTCCAAATGCAAAGTTATGCATTTTGGTAAAAACAACAGGCTAGTTGATTACCATAAGGACACTTCTCTAAGCACGGTCACGTCTGAGAAAGACCTGGGAGTTTACATTACAAATAGTTTTGAAGTTCTCTGAGCATATAAACAAAACTGTTAAAAAAAATGTCACAGACTGATAAATTGTATCTTGAAAAATATCACAAGCCGGCGCCTGAAGTGCTAATACCTATATACTGTAGTGCAGTAAGATCACACTTTGATTACCGCTCATCCTTTTGCGCTCCAACGCTGGTCAAGGATAAGGTGTCGGTAAAAAAAATCAACGAAGGTTTACCAAACATATTAATTTGAAAGCACGTACATATGATGATATTAAAAATACTGGGCCTCTATTCCCTTGAATATCGCTCATTAAGAGGAGACTTGTGCTTGATTTATAAAGCAACACGGGATGCGACATTATTTGAGACCATATGCATGAACTGGTACCTTTCTGTAAATAACACTAGGTCCCATAAACTAAAGTTGAGATCAGGCATAAATAAGACTGTTGGAAGAAATCGATTTTTACACACAGAGTAGTTCCAGTTTGGAACACACTGCCCATGGATGTGGTACAAAGTGTTAATTTACAGCAATTCAAAATGAATTTAGACACATATGGGTGATTCTAAATATAATTTCCACCCAGGCTAAGGGTGGCGAGTTCACTATGGGCTAGTCCCTCGAACTCCTACAAACCTATGAACCTATAATATCATTAACAAATGTCTGTTCAGCTTCACTTCCAGGTGTTCCATAGACTTTTGTTTTACCAAACATATTTTCTTCTGCGTTATATTGTTCCTGGAGTTTTTTAAGATATTTTCCAGGAGTACTTTTAAGTGCTTCTTACTGCAGAATGGCTTTTTCAATACGTTCTGGTATCTCAACTATTAAGTAGCCTGCCAACTGGAAAGTTTTTGATAATCTAGAAACAAGTGGCAAAAAATCTAATAAGAAATAAAGAACTTTAATGAAATGCATAGAGGTCAGTTCTTTGTGGTAGCCCTTAGCTCTTTTAGCACCGTCTGCCCTGTTCCCATTCACAAATCTGTACTCCAGATGTACTGCCACAATGTCGAGGTTTTTTCTAATGCCACAACTGCTCTCTCTTTGCTTGCTAGCCACCTGACTTGCTTTACAGCCGTGAAATGTGCAAGATGTGAGAACTGTGATTTCTTTAAGTTCTCTCCTGCGTTTTGGAGACCAAAAATAAATACTGAAAATGCCTTTCAAACAGTCTTCAAATTTGGTCATGTATTTGAAATGTTTATTTGCATCCAAAATGGCAAGCTCAAGTTTGTGGGCAATACGGTGAATGCCAATAACGTCTGGCAAAAGTGATTTGAGTCTAGTAATGACTCCTGTCCATTCATCAAGATTAACTGATGCACTATCAAAATTAGCACATACAAGTGCTGGATTTCCACTGCCTGTCTCAAGTTCTGGTAATGCCAAATCCACTAACTGTAAAGCTTTTTCAATAGCATTAAATACACCCTCAGCACCTGCAGTTTCAAACGGTACCACGGATATTAGGACTGTGACTGGCAAACAGCACCTACATATCTCAGGTAGACAATTTCTTGCTTAATAATAGAGTGGTCGGTACTTTTTTCGTCTGCAAGAATGCTCAAAAAGGAGGCATTTTTCACCTCATCAATTATTGCTGCACGTTATTGTCTTTGCTGTGTTGTCCACAAACAAATGGCAACCTGCTATATTCATGCAGTTGTTGCCAACATTTAAACCATTTTTACGCTGGATCTCACAAATCATTTCAAAATCAGAAAAAGGTTTCCCGTTTTTTTGCTACAGAGTATGCAGTGTTAAATAAAATGTATTTCTCAAGTTCTTTTGGTGTTGTGTCTTTTTGAAAGGACTGACCAGCAGTTTCTGACAGGCGAATGGGTGGTACTTGAGCGGTATCCTTTAAGTAATGCTTTGTGCAACTGATGTGTTCCCTCGTCACATCATGCCTCTTCATGGGGTCTAACTTCAGATCACTTGAACCTTTAACCATAGCAGAATTAGGATCACAGATTTGGGGGTAGGCCTTACAATATATGCAGTACATTACAGATTTTTCTTCATTGAAATCCAGCCATGGATATTCTTTTTTCCATTCAGGACCGAAATTCCTGATCCTTTTTTCTCTGTCATATCTTTGGTCCTTGGAAAGGCCATCGTCAGAACTTTTACATTTAGCAGAACTGGATGTTGTAGTACTAGTACTTCCTCCTCCAGATTTAGAGAAACTAAATTTTAGTAAGCTCATTTTGCCCGTGAGAAATTGCTCTGGGATAAGTTACAGGTCAGAGATTTAATTTGTATTTAGAAAAATCTTAATGAGGAACAAAGAATGGAAAACAGACAGTGTAAAGAGTTAGTTTAGTGGCCCGAAATAATTTGCTTTTATGGTTAGCAAGGGCAGACGGACAACACGTGACGAGACTCAGTGACTGACACACACTACGACGGTCAACCCGACAATGATTATCACTACATGCAGTTACAGAATGTTCTTTTCAATGGTATTTATCACACAACTAGGGAGAGTGCTTGTGCAAACTTTGTGATGTTGGGGGGTGTAATCTGACTGCAGCTCTGGTGGCTTAGTTATTCATCAAGTGAAACACTGACTTCTATTTGACTGAAATTAACAGGCTTGTTTCAGCCCAGAAAAATATTTTGCGACACTTGTACTCTGACTTCTGTCTCAAACTAAATAGACCTGTTTGTTAAACACAGTGACGCAGGCTTTGCTTCAACCCAGGATTATTTAGTGACTCTGTACTCTGACTTCAGTCTCAAACAAAATATATGTCAGACACAGTGATGCAGGCTTTGCTTCAGGTCTGGGAGAATTATTTTAGTGACTCTACTCTGACTTTTGTCTCAAACAAAATATATGTCACAGACACAGTGATGCAAGCTTTGCTTCAGGTCAGAACAATATTTTTTTTAATTTACTTCTAACTTCTGTCTCAAACAAAATGCTTGACTGTTGGACATGACACACAGTCAGGCTTGCTTCGGCCCAGAAAAATAGTAATTTAACTAACTTCTAACTTCTCTCTCAAACAAAATATATTTGACTGTCAGACGTGGCACAAGGCTTTTCTTCAGCCCAGAAAAATATTTTGTGACACTTCTACTCTGACTTCTGTCAAAATATATGTCAGACACAGCGATGCAGGCTTTGCTTCAGGCCTGGCAGAATCATTTTAGTGACTGTACTCTGACTTCTGTTTCAAACAAAATATATCTCAGACACAGCGGCGCAAGTTTTAGCCCAGAATTATTAGTGACTGTTGTCTCTGACATTTGTCAGTCTCAAACAAAATACAATGTCAGACACAATACCAACGCAGACTTTGCTTTAGCCCAGAATTAGTTGTACTCTGACTTCAGTCTCAAAATTATCTGATACTGTGATTGCTTTCAGAGCCCTGAAATATTTGTAGCAGAGCTTAGTGTGATTTATATCATGTCTCCTTAACTCTGCTCTGTTTCAAAGGCAGAAAAACAGCAGTGAGATTATTTTTATTCTGCCAAACAAAATAATACTGTCACTTTCTGACTAATTTTAGTCAATTCTCAAGACAAGAAAAATAATCTCAACTCAATCTTCAGTGTTGTTAGCTATTTAGTAAGGGGCTGCAACACTTTCTGACTTTAATTTCAGTCAATTCTCAAGCCAAGAAAAATAATCTCAACTCAATCTTCAATGTTGTTAGCCATTTAGTCAGGGGCTGCAATGCTTAAGATTCAGGTAAATTTCTTTTAACTGCAGTTCTTTCCTTTTCTGACAGTACACTATCTAAACAAAAGGGTCAGGTCCAAATAGTGTACCCCCTCTGCAGTGCATCAAAATACAGAACTTTTGTGAGGGTCTCAGTGAGAGTGACCCCCAGACAGTGCTCAAATCGATGCCAGGGCCTAATATTAGGCTTATTTTAAGCACAAATGCATGAGCTGAAGCCCCTTCACTTTTGTTCATTCCCTCCCATTTTCCACAGTAGATTTTAAGCCCAAAAATGATGAGCTGAAGCCCCAGTTCACTTTTGTTCACACCCTCCTGTTTTCCCCTGGAGATTTGTCCACAACAAAAGGAAAAGATTACTTACCATAGTAATCTTGTTTCTTCCCAGTGATACTCCGGTATTCATAACTTTATGCAGTAAGCCTTCTAAGTAGAAACATAGAATTTGACGGCAAATAAGGACCGCCTGGCCCACCTAGTCTGCCCAGCCATTTCCCTACCTAATGCATAGGCTGTAGATCCTAGTTAACCAACAGCCTACTTCCTCCTACCCCCCCCCCACTAGAATTGCCTTATGTCTGTCCCATGCATTCTTGAATTCCCCCACTGTTTTGAGTCCACTACCTCCTCAGAAAGGCTGTTCCATGCATCCACAGCCCTCTTAGTGAAAAATACTTCCTCACATTACCTCTGAGCCGTCCCCCATCTTTAAATTGTGCGCCCTTGTTCTTGCACATCTCTTTTTCTGAAAAATGCTACCATCTTGGACTCTGTTGATTCCCTTGATGTACTTGAAAGTTTCTATCATGTCTCCCCCCTCTCCCTCCTCTCCTCGAGTGTATACATATTAAGCTTGTTTAATCTCTCTTCGTATGTCTTCTGGTGCAGACCCTGCACCATTTTAGTTGCCCTCCTCTAGACTACCTCCATCCTGCCTATGTCCTTGCGGAGATGGGGTCTCCAGAACTGGATGCAGAACTCCAGATGGGGTCTCACCAACTGTCTGTACAGAGGGATGACAACTTCCTGTTTTCTACTGGTGATGCCTCTCCCTATGCAACCCAGTATCCCACCAGCCCTCCTTACTGCCTTTTCACATTGCTTACCCACCTTAAGGTCATCTGATATGACTACCCCAGGTCCCTTTCCATTTCTGTTGTTATTATCTCACCCCTCATTGTGCACTCTTCCCCTGGATTTTTGTTTCCCAGGTGCATTACTTTGCATTGAATCTAAGCTGCCATATATTTGACCATTCCTCCAACCTTGCCAAGTCCCTTTGCATCCTCTCCACCCCACCTTCTGTATCAACCCTGTTGCAGATTTTTGTGTCATCTGCAAGGAGACATACTTTTCCTTCCAGTCCCTCTGCAATGTCACTTATAAAGACATTAAAGAGAGAACTGCCCAGAGGGATGGAACATATGCAAATGATGGAATCTTTTGCATGAGCCACATTTCAAATGCTGCATTCTACTAACTGCCTTAGCTGTAAACCCTTCAGATTTCCTAGAAGTCTGGAAAGACAGACCCGCGGGGACTACTGTAACAATAATAACAATACTGAATATTAATAATAATAATTATCATGATAATAATAATTGTAGTAGGAACTCCTTTAACACCCAGAAAGGCCTCCAACAGGAGGGTATAACATATGAAAGAAGACCCCTGAATGTCAGAATCACCTGACAAGTGGGAACAACAATAGTGAACACAATCACAACATATATGCCAGAAACGGCATTTATACCCCTGAGAGCACAGTATGCAGGAGTGCAAAGGCTAAAAGTTCTGGAAGGGGAGGCAGGGTGGGAGTTATGAATACCTGAGTATCACTGGGAAGAAACAAGATTACTATGGTAAGTAATTTTTTCTTCTAAACCAAGTAATTCTCAGGTCATTCATAAGTTTATGCAGACTACAAAGCACTGCCACTGGAGGTGGGCACAGAACTTTATTTTGGAAACAGACTCTGCAGGACTGCTGGGCCAAACCCAGCATCACCCCTGGACTGAATATCTAGGTTATAGTGCTTTGTAAAGGTGAGTATCGTTCTTCTGGTAGTTGCTTTATAGATGTTCACCATGGGAACATCCCCCACAGCTGCCATAGTAGCAGCTGTGCCCCCTGTAGAATGGGACCTCAACCCTGTTGAAGGCTCCTTTCCAGCCTTAGAGTAATAAAAAACTGGATACTAACCAGCATGAAATGGACCTTTTGATGCTGGGTTACCCATTCCCACATTTCACAGGTCAAGAACAGCCGTTTTCTGTCATGCCTATGGATTGTAGTAGCTGTCAAGTAGTAACTAAGAGATTTCTGACATCCAAACTATGAAGACTCCTTTCACTTGAACCAAAGTGTTCACTGAAAAGACAAGTAAGGTAATGAGTTGGTTCAAATGGACTCAGAAATTCTTTTACAAAGAACTTCCTGTTTGTTTTCAAGACCATTTTGTCACTGTGGAATTAAATGTAGTTATGTTCAATGCAGAGAGACTGGAGCTCACTGATTCCTCTGACAGAGGACATTACCATAAGGAAAACAAGTTTCCATATGACATATTCTCAAAAAGACAAACTGAAAACATAGGCTTGGGAAGGGGGGGACCCATGAGCCTAACTATACACACATTTAGGTGCCTTGCTGGCACCGGTTCCCTGTGAGGGTGTGTGCAAATGGACTAGACCTTTAGGGAAACTTTTGAAGACAGGTCCTGAGGACAGAGAAACACAGAACGTTCTGTCCATTGAAAAGTAAGTATATTTTATTTATTTATTAAATTTTGGTGACCAGGTAGGCCCACTGAGCCCCGACGGTCCCTTTTTCAGGGGCGACCCAGGATAACAATACAAGTTATAAGAATGAACAAGGACATAAGGAACATTTGAGGCATTGTGAGTTACATCATGAGGTGGTTACAGTAAAGAAAAATAGTGGATACAGGCATGGTTACAGACGCGGTAAAAGAAAAGCAGTGGATGCAGGCATGGGTACAGGCATGGTTATCATCATGACATGTAAGCAATTGGTAGTACTTTGCATATAGTTTATTCAGGGGTTACACACGGCCTCTGGTGAGCAGTCTGTATAAGGCAGGTAGTAGGAAGGTTAAGCTAGGAGACGGGAGTTGGAGAGGAGGGGAGTACCTTAGGAGCTTTAAGTGCGATGACAGTGGCATGCGCTGAGGTCAGCAGATGGGACTTAAGCCTGGTTGGAAGTTCATGAGTGAGGAGGAGGCCTGGACCTGGGGAGGGAGCTTGTTCCATTGGCAGGCTGCTTGGGAGGAAAAGGATCTTCCGCCAGCATTTGTCCTTACCCTAGGGACTTCTAATAGCGTTCTATCTGAGGTCCTTAGGTTCCTTGGGTTGTGTTTGAGGGTTATGGTCCTGGCAATGCTTGGCGGAGCATGGGGTTTGAGAAGCTTGTAGGCCTGGACAAGCCAGGGGTGTTGGAGGCGGGTGACTGATGTGGGCCAACGAAGACTGGCCAAAGTGTCACAGTGGTGACGTCTCGGGTGGTCTAAGGTTGCGGAACAAGCTATTTTATTATATAGGGTTTGCATCCTGGTGATCTCTTGTAAAGCCATGCCCCGTATAATAGGGGCCGCAAAGGTCAGGTTGGGTAGAAGGACGCTGGTAGCTATGGAGAGCCTGGCTTCAGGGATGAGTTGGTCCCTGAATCGGTACAGGGTGCCAAGTTTCCGATGTAGGGTCCTGGTGATCTGGTCCACGTGTTCCTTGTATGTGATATTCTGATCCAACGTGAGGCCTAAGTATTTAAGGGAGAGGACTACGTTAATGGCTTTACCAGAGAGTGAGGTTAAGGAGAGGGATGAGGACCTGCCAAATCCCAGGGATCTTGGCCCGAATAGCATTGCCTTGGTCTTGTCGGCATTTAGTACCATTCTGTTCTTACATAGCCAAGTCTCTAGTGAAGTGAGATCTTTTTGGAGTAGAGGGCCTACGGCAACCATGTCACGCAGGGGTCGGAAGATGACAGTATCATCAGCGTACTGCACAACCGAGCTCTTCCCGCAGTGGGTACGCAGGTCGTTGGTAAACAAGAAAAACAGGAGGGGGCCTAGAATTGAGCCCTGAGGTACACCCTGGTTTAGGGATAGTGGGCCAGACATGGTCCCTTTCCATGAGACCCTCTGTGCCCTTCCTGATAAGTAGCTCCCAAACCACTTCAGGGCATGATTGTCTAGGCCTACATTTTGCAGATTCTGTAGCAGCAAGTTGTGGTCGATGAGGCTGAAAGCCTTGGATAAGTCTATAAAGACTGTACCAGTGGGTATCCCTTTGTCCATTGCCCTAAGAACTTCATCCGTGTCAGTACCATGGTTTGTTCTAAATCCATGTTGGGAGGGGGCAAGTAGCTGATGAGCTTCCAGGTAGTCCCTGAGTTGATTGCAGATGACTCTTTCTTGCACCTTAGCAAGTGAGCAGAGGAAGGAGATGGGCCTGTAGTTGTTGAGTTTTTCCCTGAGCCCCCCTTTGTGAATAGGGACAACAATTGCATGTTTCCACGGGTCAGGGACTGCTCCTTCCCTCAGTGATCAATTGAGGAGCATGGTTATAGGCCAGGCTAAGGAGGTAGCTCCCGCCTTGAGTAGCCGAGGGTTGATATCGTCGGGTCCCCTGACCCTTTCGGTTTCAGGTTCTTTAGGAGGTTTATTACTTCAGTGCATTTAGCTAGTTCTCAGGTGAAATGGGGGTCTTTCCATGTGAGGTGGTTCATCTGAGGTAGGGGGGAGAGTCTGGGGAGACAAGCAGGTCTTGTAAGCCTCGAGGTCTGAGAAGTGCCTGTTAAGGGCAGCCGATATTTGAGAAGGGTCAGTTGTGAGCTGACCGTTAATCTCCATGGGACAGGACTCAGGCTTTTTGCTGCCCTTGATCAGGTCATTGATATGATTCCAGAATTGCTTGGGGTTGCCCAGGCTGGTTTTCTGGAGGTGTGTTAAGTAATCTCTCTTAGCGAGTTTTATGGCTCTCTTGGCTTTGTTCCTCAGGACTTTGTATTCAGCGAGATCTGCTGGGAGGGAGGAGAGCCTAAACTTTTTCCAGGCTCCGTCCCCCCCCCCGAGTAGCCATTAGGGCTTTGAGGAGAGATCACTGTAGCAGCTGCCTTTTGCCTCATTCTCTTCATTTGAGCAAAGAGGTTGGCCGCTTTGGTTAGTTAAATCCTGGATGTATTGCACAGCCTCAGTAAGAGTAGGAGAAGATTTATGGGGTTCCAGTCCAGACTACCTAGGTAGCGATTGTATTGTAGTTCAGAAAACTTGGAGAAGTCACGGGCGGAGAGATTTCTATGTTGGACCTTGGGTGGTTTGTTTTTCCATATACAGAAGATTGGGGAATGGTCACTCAGGGAGTCTGCCATTGTGCCCGCACTCTGTATATTAGTGGGGTTAGACACCAGAGCCCAGTCAAGGGTGGCGTGGTTCCCAGTTTTGTAATTAAATCTGGTCGGTTCAGAGATGACCTACGTCAGACCTGCTTCATGGGTAAGTGACTTCGAGGCATGACCAGGGTCCTGGGCCCAGTTAATGTTGAAGTTGCCCAGGATTAGTTGCTCTGTTGTTACCTTGATAGCCGTATCGTTTGTGATGGCTTCAAGGGATTTGAGGGCTGATTTTGGTGGGTGGTAGACGCAGCCAATTGTTAGTTGTTTGGTGTGCCCTAGGGTTTTCAGCTGCAGAGCTGTCGCACAGGCAGTTTTAAGGAAGTTGTCAGCCTGTTCAGTAAAGCTTAGGGGAACCTCAAACTACAACCTCCCCTTGTAGCAGCACCGGGAAAGAAGTAGAATGATAATGCAGGCCATATTGCCCACGATTGAGTACAGTGAGTTGTGTAGAAAGACCAAGAATCCCTCTAGTGGCAGGTCTGTATAACCTGCTAATGGAAAAGTAGCCACTTAGAAAAAAAAAAACAAACTTCTATTACACAGTTGAAATATGCTTAGTTCTATCGAAAATCTATTTGTAAAAAGTGCCAGGTGACTGAAGCAGGGGAAAAGTCCTGGCCAATCAGAGTGGGTTTGCTGGAAGCACCCGTGTTCCGATTGGCTGCGCTGTCCCGTACCTTCCAAGGAGCTGCAGGCGGGCATCCTGGTCTCGGTCGGTGGCTGGCTGGGTGCCGGCCGACCGTGGGGGAGCTGAAGCAGCCCTGTTCAAGGGCAGGCAGCTGGAGAGAAGAAAAAAGAGCTGGTCTTAAATAGCATAGAGGTTAGGATGGGTTAGATCTGAGCAGTTGTGTAAGATAAAAGGTAGTTAGACTTTTCGGCGCCAAGGCAGAGTGCTTGGATGGGGGGGGGCGCTGCAGGAGGAGCACTGAGACAGAAGAGGTGTAAGCACTTTAAAACACTAGTAGAAATTACAATCCAGCTAATACAGTTGAAAAACTTCTATTACACAGTTGAAATGTGCTTAGTTCTATCGAAAATCTATTTGTAAAAAGTGCCAGGTGTCTGAAGCAGGGGAAAAGTCCTGGCCAATCAGAGCGGGTTTGCTGGAAGCACCCGTGTTCCGATTGGCTGCGCTGTCCTGTATCTTCCAAGGAGCTGCAGGCGGGCATCCTGGTCTCGGTCGGTGGCTGGCTGGGTGCCGGCCGACCATGGGGGAGCTGAAGCAGCCCTGTTCAAGGGCAGGCAGCTTCCAAGGAGTTGCAGGCGGGCGTCCTGGTCTCGGTCGGTGGCTGGCTGGGTGCCGGCCGACCGTGGGGGAGCTGAAGCGGCCCTGTTCAAGGGCAGGCAGCTTCCAAGGAGTTGCAGGCGGGGGTCCTGGTCTCGGTCGGTGGCTGGCTGGGTGCCGGCCGACCGTGGGGGAGCTAAAGCAGCCCTGTTCAAGGGCAGGCAGCTTCCAAGGAGCTGCAGGCGGGCGTCCTGGTCTCGGTCGGTGGCTGGCTGGGTGCCGGCCGACCGTGGGGGAGCTGAAGCAGCCCTGTTCAAGGGCAGGCAGCTGGAGAGAAGAAAAAAGAGCAGGTCTTAAATAGCATAGAGGTTAGAATGGGTTAGATCTGAGCAGTTTAGTAAGATAAAAGGTAGTTAGACTTTTCGGCGCCAAGGCAGAGTGTTTGGATGGGGCGGGGGCTGCAGGAGGAGCACTGAGACAGAAGAGGTGTAAGCACTTTAAAACACTAGTAGAAATTACAATCCAGCTAATACAGTTGAAAAACTTCTATTACACAGTTGAAATGTGCTTAGTTCTATCGAAAATCTATTTGTAAAAAGTGCCAGGTGACTGAAGCAGGGGAAAAGTCCTGGCCAATCAGAGCGGGTTTGCTGGAAGCACCCGTGTTCTGATTGGCTGCGCTGTCCCGTACCTTCCAAGGAGCTGCAGGCGGGCATCCTGGTCTCGGTCGGTGGCTGGCTGGGTGCCGGCCGACCGTGGGGGAGCTGAAGCAGCCCTGTTCAAGGGCAGGCAGCTGGAGAGAAGAAAAAAGAGCAGGTCTTAAATAGCATAGAGGTTAGGATGGGTTAGATCTGAGCAGTTTAGTAAGATAAAAGGTAGTTAGACTTTTCGGCGCCAAGGCAGAGTGCTTAGATTGGGGGGGGGGCGCTGCAGGAGGAGCACTGAGACAGAGTGTAAGCACTTTAAAACACTAGTAGAAATTACAATCCAGCAAATACAGTTGAAAAACTTCTATTACACAGTTGAAATGTGCTTAGTTCTATCGAAAATCTATTTGTAAAAACTGCCAGGTGTCTGAAGCAGGGGAAAAGTCCTGGCCAATCAGAGCGGGTTTGCTGGAAGCACCCATGTTCCGATTGGCTGCGCTGTCACGTACCTTCCAAGGAGCTGCAGGCGGGCGTCCTGGTCTCGGTCGGTGGCTGGCTGGGTGCCGGCCGACCGTGGGGGAGCTGAAGCAGCCCTGTTCAAGGGCAGGCAGCTTCCAAGGAGTTGCAGGCGGGCGTCCTGGTCTCGGTCGGTGGCTGGCTGGGTGCCGGCCAACCGTGGAGGAGCTGAAGCAGCCCTGTTCAAGGGCAGGCAGCTTCCAAGGAGCTGCAGGCGGGCGTCCTGGTCTCGGTCGGTGGCTGGCTGGGTGCTGGCTGACAGTGGGGGAGCTGAAGCAGCCCTGTTCAAGGGCAGGCAGCTTCCAAGGAGCTGCAGGCGGGCATCCTGGTCTCAGTCAGTGGCTGGCTGGGTGCCGGCCGACTGTGGGGGAGCTGAAGCAGCCCTGTTCAAGCCTGCAGCTTCTTGGAAGCTTTTAAGGTACTGGACTGCAAGCCCAGTAAATGCAAATAGGGAAGACAGTCCGGCACTGCTGGGACACCAACCTAAACTGTTATGGGCCTAACCCTTAAAGAGCCTTTTGGAGCTAGGATCTGGAACTATTTGAAACATTTTGTCCAGCTGATATGCAAACAGATTCTACAGCTAGGTGGACCTTAAGAATGCTGGACTGCAAGTCCAATGAATATAAATAGGAAAGATAATCAAGCACAGCTGGGACCACAGCATGTGCTGGGTACCAGTTCCTAGTTGAATACCAAACAGAAAAATCTTTTCCATTTGAAGCATAGATTTTCTTAATAGAGGGCTTCCTGTAACCACTTAAAAATGTCCAAGACACTTTCATAAAAACACAGAACCCACATATTATAGGCCTTCAGGGGCCATGCCTCGAGCCTGAATGACCTGAGGCTTGGGTACAGGAGCCTCCATTAGTTGGAGGTTAGCAGATCAGATTGTGCCTCCGAGGAATGTGTACTGGATTAGAACCAGCCATGGGGAGTAGCATAGAGTACCATGGCTGCCTGGCCCAGTCTGGTGCTATCATGATCATTGAGCTGACTGGGACCTGAGCTTAAGAAATACTCTACACCAGAGGGAAGGAGGAAAAGCATGTAGGTGCTTCCCTGACTAATCCAGAGCCAGAGCATCCAGGGGGGTCTGTCAAAGTGCTATGGCAAGTGGTGGTTCTGGTGGGACACAAACAAGTTTACCTCTGGGATGTCCCATCACCCAAAGATTACTTGCACCACCTGACTGTCAAAGGCCCATTCGTGATGGGATTAGCTGATTTGAGTCAAGAGCATCTGCCAAGGTAGTGTCCTTGCCTGGCAGAAGAATAGGCTGCAGGGGAACCCCCATGAAACATCCTAGACTGACTCCATATAAGCGTGAGTCTTGTGCAGGGAGGGGCTTGACCTTATCCATCCCTGCTTATTTGTGTAGTACATTGTGGTGGTAATGTCTGTTCTGACCTGTACCACCTTCCCTGAACTAGTTGTGTGAAAGCCTTTAGTGCCAGTAACACTAATCTTGGCTGCAGCAGGTTTCTGCAGGAGTGACTCTGCACTTGGATGGTGTGAACCTCCAGGTGGGAACCCCAGTCTAGTAGAGATGCATCTGTTGGCAGAAACAACTGATGGGGACTCATGCGGAAAAAAGGAGCCCCTTTCCTCAGGTCGGTTTCTTCTTTCTACCCTTTGGGAGCCTGTAGCAATGTTTTTTGTTACCAGAATTAGTTTTGAAAGAGGGTCCTTTCTCCCACCATGTGGCCAGTAGCTGAAGCAACTGTCATTCAGCTTTTGGTTTATTTAGGCTGAATGAGCCCACTATCGGTGGAATACCTCTTGCCCTGCCTTGCAGGGTATCTAGCTCTGCTCCTATGAACCGTAGTGCTTAAATAGGCTGAAGAACATAACTTCTTTAGATTTATCAGGAACCCTAGAACCTCTAGGAATCCCTGGGTGAGTTGCAGATGCTTCCACTTGCTGGTTTGATTTTACAACCCCCACCAGTCATCTAGGTATGGGAAAACTGTGACACCTTGTCTTTGAAGGTGTGCCACAACCCCTGTCAAGCTGTACACTCTTGGGGAGTGACCTGATGGGAGTATGAACTTAAGGTACTTTCTGTGAGACTCCCTTATGGGGATGTGGAAATAATCACCCTTTAAGTCCAGTGATGCCAACCATTCCCTTGTTTGGAGTGTTGGCATAATCAGGGACAAAGTTATCTTTCTGAACTTTGGCCTTGTTAAGCCCTGTTTAGTACCCTGAAGTTTAAGACAGGACAGCACTCCCCATTTTCTTTGTGGCACCTTTTGCTGTACTAGGACAGGCTCCACTGTTTGACAGTAACAGGTTTTGAACCTCTTTTTCCAGGAGTTTTCTCTTTACATCTGTAGATGGTTTTAATTTTTTTTTTTTTTTTTTTACTGCTGGAAGGGATTTGAACTCAATCAAGCAATCAATCAATCAACTTATTTATCCAGGCGATCACCATTGAGCAAGCTCATTTACAAGGTGGACCTGCATTACACGAGTCAATAATGATACATTTATACACAAGGAGATAGGCAATAAAAGCAAGTGTGCACAGTGCACGGAGACCTGCAGTAGGCAATAAATAAAAGGCAGACAAAGGAAAAAAAAATACATTTTGGTTCAGGGTATAACAAACAGTAAAGGGCAAGTTAGCAAAGGATAGCACCAGACAGAACCGTACACCTTGTTTAATGTTCCTGGGCAATAACGGTGTTATAGAGCAACATAGGAACTACCTGAGTGGAATGCAACAAATGAAGGGGCATACACAGTCCTTTAGAAGCCCTCAGTGTATTGAGGAACTCAGAGACAATCCCTGACTCACTGTGGTGCCTGAAGTACCCCCTGCTGTGGGTACTGCTGATACTAAGGCACAACCCTGGCCTGACAAAATAAAGGCTTTGTATGAAATGATCTGCCTCTGCCTCCCCTTTCATATGTTTTATTGGATGGGGAAACTTTCTTTTGCAGAATTGCTACTATAGGTGGTTTTGTATACATCCACCTTTTTCATGTAAGCCTTTATCTTTCCTCCAAGAGGGAATTACCCTTGACTGGGAAATACATAGCCTTGGTTTGGGTATCGTAAGTGAGGTTTGTAGCTCTTAGCCAGGCAAACCTCCTTTGAACCAATGTATTTGCCATCCATTTGGCAGCAGTGTCATAAAGTAAGCAGCCATTTGACTGGTATTTGGCTGCTCCCAAACCAAACTTATCTGTTTCAGCTAGATTATCTGGCAAGGGAGTCTAAGCCTTGACTGCCATAGCAAGGACAGACTGCCATAGTGACCTTTGTTATTGAGCATCAGAGGCTTGAAAGCAGTGTTGTCAGTTTTTCTGGAATCCTTGTTAGGAGGATGGGATGCCAGGGGTATTTTGGCCTTGTCACAGGCCATCACTTGTACTACTCCTTGGTGGACAGGGTGGGAGAATAAAATTCAGCTCCCTCCCTGTCCAGCTGATATCTGTTATCCAGCCTCTTTTCAAGAGGGGAAACAGAGCTTGGAATTTGTAGAATCTTTAAAGTATCTTTCCTGAAGAGTATATTCACAGGAAGGAGAAGCTTTTCAGTGGGTGTCAGCCCAATCATTTCTCACAAATATGAAAAGTGAGGAATAATCCTCAAATGCTCTGTGGGAAAAGCCCAACTCCTGTGCAGGGAAAACCTCAGATTCAATAGGTCCCCCTTCCTCTATTTTATCATAATCACATATTCTTCTTCTTTAAATAATAGAAAGAGATGAGCAGAGGAGACAGATTGCTTTGTAGGAGTCTGCTGCTGAGAAGCAGACAGCCTCTGTAAGCCAAAAAGTTTTTCTTTAGCAATTCTAGGCATTTTTCCACACTTTCTCCTTGAAAAGTTTATCATTTTCACTGTGTAATTTCTGCAGGAGTTGTCAGGTTTTATAGCAAGGCACAGAAGTCCCCAAATGTTGTCCAGCAGGAGGTTCTGTGTTTGATTTCTTTGAGGGAACTGGGGAGTCAGCTGGTTCAACAAGCCTCTTAGGAACTGCTTGCATACCCGCCTCAGGCGTAGCAGTTACAGTAATTGCTGTGGTTTCACCCACAGTAATTTAGGGTGTCAGCTGGTCAGAGCTACAGGGACCCTTTAGCCTTGTCCAGGCATTTTTAAATAAATAGTTTTCTCAGGACATGTATTGTAGATTTCACTCTGCTTTTAAATGTACATGTCTAGGTAGGCAAGACAAAAGAATGTCCGTTTTGCAGCATTTCACCACACTCAAACATGGTTTGAAACTGGGATCACCAGTTTTCATCTCAGTTTTTCTGACATTAACAATGTAAAACCAATAAAAATTGCAACCGCTAAAAAAAATTTTAAATTTAAAAGTTATTTAACAGTTGCGATGGGTTCTGGAACCGATGAGGAACCGATCTGTAACCCGGAACAGAGGTAAAATGAACTGAGGCTATCGGATCAGGAACCGGGCTTAGCGGTTCTTAAAACAAGCTAAATTAAATAAAATTAAACATAACTAATGGAGTTTTTCAGTGAGAAAACTCTGATAAATAAACCCCCGTTTATACCGAACTGGGAGAAACCGAGAAAACTTACAATTTAAACACTAAAACTACGAGTTTACTTAAAATGACAAAAAGTAAAAGGCAACAAATGAAATGTAAAGAATACTTATATATATTTAATAAGTTTTCTCACATCAGAACAAGATGATGAAAAGAGGATCTCCAAGCGTCTAATCTTGACAGGCGGAGAGAGAAATCTGAGGGGTTTACAGCTAAGGCAGTTAGTAGAATGCAGCATTGGAAAAGTGGCTCATGCAAAAGATTCCATCTTTTGCATACATTCCATCTCTCCGGGCAGTTCTACTTAGAAGGCTTACTCCATAAAGTTATGAATGGCCTGAGTATTACTGAGGTTAGAATAACCCCAAACCCCAGCAGGACCAGTGTATATCTGTTCCCCTTCCCCCAAAAGTAATCCTAACAGATGACACCAAGATCTGCAACAGAGTAGATGATCCAGATGGGGTGGACAGAATGAGAAGAGATCTGGATAAACTGGCAAAATTGTCTGAAGAGTGGCAAATGGGGTTTAACGCAAAAAAGTGCAAGATCATGCACATAGGGAAGAGAAACCCTGAAGCTACCTACAGGTTGGGAGAGGAGTTGCTGGCAATCACAAGGGAAGAAAGAGACTTGGGCATCATCATCACACATGACCTGAAATCAACCAAGCAGACCACTAAAGCAGTAGGTAAGGCTAGAGGGATGTTGGGGTGTATTAGTAGGGGTATCGCACGTCGTAAGAGGGAGGTAATAATCCCTCTTTACAAGACACTGGTTAGGCCCCATCTGGAGTACTGTATGCAGTACTGGTGGCCACACCTGCACAAGGACATTAACAAAATGGAGGTAGTCCAGAGAAGGGCAACCAAAAGGGTGCACGGACTGCATCAGAAAACATATGAGGACAGATTAACAGAGCTCAATATGTATACCCTAGAGCAAAGGAGGGAGAGAGGTGATATGATCGAAACATTCAAACATCTTAAGGGCATTAACAAGGTGAAAGAGTCTAACATGTTTCAATATAAAAAAAAATAGCAGGACAAGAAGACACAGCATAAAATTAGAGGGAGGCCAATTAAGGGGGAATGTGAGGAAGTTCTTTTTCACAGAAAGGGTGGTGGATGCATGGAACGGCCTACTTCAGGAAGTGGTGGATATGAATACAGTGCAGGGCTTCAAACAGGCATAGGATACGCATAAGGGAGCAATAAAGATGAGTATGAATAGATAGGCCATTGACAGAGTACAGGCCTATGGCACATTCCTAAGGTAGAAAAAATGGGCAGACTGGATGGGCCTTGTGGTCCTTAATCTGCCGTCAACTTCTATGTTTCTATGTATCTATTTCTCCTATAATATTTGCAATGCAGCCACAATATAGTCAGCCTAATGATGGCTGACACAGACAGAACGTCCAATTCCTCTGAGAGTCAGATCGCAAGTGATGGCGCACTAGCAATTGTTCTACAGACATGCGCAGAACAGCCACCACATGATCACAGTTGGAATATTCATGTGATCTCTTCAGTGGCTGTTCTCACAATTCACATCACTCCCGTGAGTCCGCCTGCGTCCTGGGTGTGCCACAAGCTCCGAAGCTACCCGATCCTCACAGGAAGCCAGTCGGAAGTTCCCAAAGACACAGTCAGCGCTCTGCCATCCAGTACAACATTCCCTCACCCCCGCGCGTTCCTGAAGAGTCAACAATGTTGGGAGAGGTAAGTGTGCTCGGGTGGGGGGCAAGTCAGCTTCAAAATTAGCCTGCCAGCATGGAGACACCTGCACATGTGCACAATTACACTGAACTGCACAGCCAAGTCCATCGGACTGAACAGGGCTGTGCAGTTCAAGTCCACCTGCAGTTTAAATGAGTCCTGGACCTCAGACTTAGGGATTTTTCATCCCCTGCGCGAGATTATTGCGCAGATCGACGGAGGGAAAGAACTGCCTTCCTCAAGCAGCTGGTCATGGAACCAACTTGGCAGAAGGCAATACTGGACCTTGTGCTTATAAACAGGGACAGTGTGATGGGGATAACAGTGGGGGAGCACCTGGGGAACAGTGACCACCAGTCATTGTGGTTTGAAATCACAGAAAGAGCAGAACCAAACCACACAAAAACACATATCCTGGATTTTAGGGGGGCAGACTTTGGGAAAATGGGGAGATACTTGAAAGAGGCATTAACAGGAATGGGGCAGGAATCAGGGGTTGAGGAACAGTGGGCAGTATTTAAAATGTGGATTACAAGAGCAACAGAATTATGCATTAAGCAGGTTAGCAAGAGGAAAAGGAAGAGGAGACCATTATGGTTTTCCAAAGAGGTAGCAAAGAAAGTGAAAGCCAAAAAGATTGCATTCAGGCAATACAAAAGACACAGGCAGAAGGGATAGGGAGAAGTACCAGGAGAAGCAAAGGAGGCAGGGAGGTCAGTAAGGAAGCCAAAGCTCAGACAGAAGAACACATTGCAAAATCAGTGGGTAGAGGGACAAAACCTTTACAGGTACATTAGTGAAAAAAGAAAGGCAAAGGGAGGGATAGTGAGACTGCAGCGGGAGGATGAGGGCCGCGTGGAGGATGACAACAGTAAAGCTGACATATTGAACAGGTATTTCTGCTCAGTCTTTACTAAGGAAGAGGAGGGTAATGGGTCTGAAGGGAGTACAAGGGTGAGAATGGTGCAGAAATGGACACAAGTCCCTTTACGCAGAAAGGATCCTGAAGGAACTGGAAGTAATAAGAGTTGATAAAGCAATGGGGCCAGATGGGGTGCACCCAGGGTCCTTAAGAACTAAGAGAGGTGGTGGCTGAACTTCTGGCTATCCTGTTTAGCCAATCACTGGAAACAGGGAGGTACCCAAAGACTGGAGGACAGCAGATGTAGTCCCTTATACAAAGTGGGAACAAAGAGGCGGGAACTACAGACCAGTCAGCCTCACCTCGGTAGTGGGGAAGATCATGGAAGCACTACTGAAGGAGAGATTGGTGGAACATCTGGTTGTCAATGGACTACAGGACCCAAGGCAGCATGGTTTCACCAGGGGAGGTCAGTCAGACCAACCTCGTTTAATTTTTGACTGGGTGATTAGGGAGGTGGATCAGGGGAGGGCAGTGGACATGGCCTATCTGGACTTCAGCAAGGCCTTTGACACTGTGCCACATAGAAGACTATTACACAAACTGGGAATATGGGTGTGGGCAGGACAGTAGTGTGGTGGGTAGGTAACTGGCTGGGTGGCAGGACACAGAGGGTGGTGGTAAATGGCTGTCACTCCACAGAGGGAAGAGTGACCAGTGGGGTACCACAGGGATCAGTGCTGGGACCGGTCCTATTCAACATCTTCATCAGTGACATTGCACAGGACCTAGAAGGCAGAAATTCACTGTTTGCTGATGACACAAAGCTCTGTAACAGATTAGACACACCAGAGGGTGTAGACAGAATGAGAAGGGACCTGTAGAAACTTGAAGAATGGTCAGGGGTTTGGCAGCTGAATTTCAATGCAAAGAAGTGCAAGATAATGCATATGGGGCACAAAAACCCTGGCACAATATATCAGTTGGAGGGTGAGGATATAGCATGCACCAAGCAGGAAAGGGATCTTGGGGTTATCATCTCTGATGACCTCAAGGTAGAAACAGTGTGACAAGGCAGCAGGTAAAGCAAATAGGATGCTGGGATGCATAGGCAGGGGCATCACCAGCAGGAAAAGGAGGTCATAATTCCACTACACAAGACACTAGTGAGGCCCCACCTGGGTACAGTGTACAGTTCTGGAGACCTTACCTATGTAAGGACATAGACAGGGTAAGAAGGTTCAGAGGAGGGCAACAAAGATGGTACATGGATTGCATCACAAGTCCTATGAGGACAGGTTGAAGGAACTGAACATGTACTCCCTGGAGGAAGGAGGAGAGAGGGATATGATAGAGACATACAAGTATCTTACAGGGAGGAACAGGGTGCAGGAATACACTATTAGTAAGTGAAAAAGATGTTCCAGGACTAGAGGGCATGGGATGAAGTTGGAGGGAGGACGATTCAGAGGAAACGTGAGGAAGAATTTCTTCACAGGAAGGGTGGTGGACAAGTGGAACACCCTGCCAGAGGAAGTGGTGGGGGCTGAAACAATCACGGGATTTAAGAATGCATGGGATAGACATAAAGGAATTCTGGAGGTCAGGGGTAAGGGGCAACAGACTTCTAGGAAAACATAAAGCAAACTCACAAGCTCAAATGGGCAGACTGGGTGGGCCATAGGCCCTTATCTGCCAACACTGTCTATGTATCTATGTAACTGGGAGGTGGGCGAAGGGACAACCCACTTATAGGGTCATGCTGACATGTCGGGTGGGTGGTCCCCCACCAGACATTACTAGCAAAAGTTTGCCGTGCGGTCCTGACACCAGAGGGAGCAATCCTACATGTTATGATCTACTGCAGGAACCTTCTCGAAGTAAGATCTACTGGATCTATATGACAGGTGCATATATGGGTCATGGCCTTAATGATCATATAGAACTAAAATCCCTTTTTGAAGAAGAGAAAATGCTAATAGTTTTATTCTTTTGTGCCCTTTTTCCTTCCCATCCCCTTCCTTTTCTCTCCCCCCAAACCTTTCTTTAGATTCAGAGCTTTCTTCGTGTGGCTTCAAACATCCTGGTACCCTAGGGATTTGTTAGTAAAACTTAGTCTGTTTTGTATTGTAGTCTGGTTTGTATCCCACCACCATAGAGCTATAATATGAGATGTCCTTTTGATAGAAGGACCCCATTTTAATTAAAGCTTACATAATCTGGGTATCGAACATATGCGTTCCTTTTCTCCTCACTTCTATTGACCAGTGAAAGGGGGTACTTATTCAACACTTTTCTTACACAGGAAACCTTTAATTGGTCATTTGTTAAGGTTCAAAATAAGAATGTAAGGACGTTTCTTCCAGGGGGAAATAATATTGTTGTGGGCCATTCTTTAAACCGTCTTGCAATGAATCTAGACAGTAATAGGTTTCTGTAGCTATAGAAGATTGTTAGCCTAAATTAAGGAAGCAAGGTAGACAGTTGTTTGTGTTTCCCTATTTTTTTGCACACTGTTTTAAATGTATTTTTGCACAAAGTTTAGCATTGCACTTGCATTTGCACTTTAAATGTTAATTATGCGATTAAAAGATTTGTTATTTAAACAGGGTGTTCACTAGGGGGCACATCTTCGTTAAAGACCAGGATTGGTTGAAATGTCAGGTCTGCTGTGAGTCTTCACGCGGTTGTGACACTGTTGTGGTGGCCTAAAATAAATGTTTTACAAATATGGTTTAGCAAATTTTGCTGCCTTTTATTTTGTGTGCATGGTGTGCCATGAATGTTTTTTTCTCAACTCCTGGATCACCTGTGATCTCACTAATTCGTGCAAGACCTGTGATCAAGCTTGGGCCTAGTAGTACAGATCATCCTGCTCCCTAGAAGACCTCTTCTCCTGAAGGGCGCTTAGGAACACTTGCACTAAGGCCATCCAAACCACCACATCCCTCTATTTCAAGGCCAAACTCCAGAATAACAATAATTCCCCTGCTAAATTCTGGATCGTGATTCACTCCCTTTCAGATGCCTCACCCAGTCTGCTCCCCCAGTCCTTTTGGTTAATGGCTCACCAGAATCAGACCCTATATCTGCTGCTGTTCACTTTAATAAGTTTTCATCACTTGTACTCTTCCTCCACCCCGGCTCCTCTACACTACTTTCCCTGGGTTTGGACTTTCCACCAGTCACTCCCCAGGAGATCCTTCTTACCCTATCCACACTCAACACTTCCAAATCTAGCCCAGATGGTTTGGACTCTAAACTTCTCCACCTTTCAGCTGCAGTCACCACCTCCCCCCTCACTCAGTCATCTCCTAAACTTCTCCACCCTTTGCACTATCCCTCAGTCTTGGAAGTTTGCCAAGGTTCTCCCCTCTAAAAAGGGGGTGAGATCCCTTCATTGTTGGCAACCTCCGCACTATCTCCCTCCTCCCTTCTCTTGCGAAGTTGTAAGAAAAAGTGGTCTAATCATAACCTGCTGACTTCCTCCACTCCTCCAACATCCTCTCCCTCTTCCAGTCTGGTTTTAGAAAGGATCACTCCACCATCTCCTCCCTACTTAGGGTCACTGATTCCATCCTCTCAGGGATGGATCCTAGGTACTGTATGTCACTGTGGTCATTTTTATTGACCTGACCAAAGGTTTTGATTCAGTGTCCCACTATCCCCTCCTGGATAAGCAGAGCTCTGCCGGCCTCTCAGCCTCCACTGCCAACAGGTTCCAGGCTAATCTCATGGGCCATCAGTCAGTACAGGTAGGAAGCATGCTCTCCTGACCACTCCCTATTCAGGCCAGGGTCCTACAGGGCTCCATCCTGAGTCCAGTCCTTTTGTCGATCTTCCTCAATGACATCCCTCTGCCTGTGCCAACTCGCATATTCACATGTATGCAGATGAAAAAGTCCTGTACACCTCACTTCCCTCAACTGCTTCTGTGGAAGTTTCATTCCAGCATGACTTTATCAGTGTTCTACACTGGTTCCATGCCAACTAGCTAAGGGTCAACATAAAAAAAAAAAAAACTGTCTATAACCTTTGGTACCAGCCAGGAACTTGACCGTCTGGCCTCCATCCTGTTTTCTTAACGCTAGATATCTCCCAACTTGAGGTTGTCCCAACCTTCAAGTACTCCAGTGTATGGTTAGATAGCAGGCTTGACTTCTCTGCTTACACAGATACCATCCATGCCAAACTCTGCCACAAACTCGGTGCCCTGTACCGCAATAAGGAATGCCTCTCTCTGTTGGTCTACAGGGAGTCAGTCACCAAAATGGTTCCCCGGTCTTCGGCTATGCAGATGTGGTCTGTGGTACCACCCCGTCTATATCCCTCGCCAAACTGGACACCTTCTTCAATGCCTTCTGCTGCTTTGCTACAAAACTCTCCCTCTCACACCCACCACTGCTCCCTTTTACTCCTCCCTGTCCATTGTCCTGCTCCCCACACATCACCAGCTTCACTGTGCCTCCATCATCTCTAAATACCGGTTTGGGTCCTTCCCCATCTACTTATTCTCTCTCATCTCCCACATCCCCTCCTCCTCCGACTCCCTGCGCTCCAGGGACCCACACACACTTTCTCCCTTCTCCATCAACACTTCCCAGCTGGTAAATCCGCTTTCTCATACCCTCTCTCCTCACTCTAGAATCAACTACCATCCTCCATCCATCTCTCTCTCTCTCTCCTTCCCTTCCCTCCTTTAGATGCCAACTAGAACTTCTCCCTCCTCCCTCTTGTTCCTGTCTACCCTCTTCCTAAACCTTACCTTCTTCTTAAAACTTTCCTTACTTTTCCCATCCCCACCCATGAGTACTGGTTCAACATTCCATCAGCCAGGTTCCATGTCACTTCTGAATTTACCCTATTTCCACACTTGTTTTGATTCAGCATGCTGTTTATTTAGATAACCTGCCGCAATTCTTTTGGCATTACTGTCTGTACTACACTTCAACCTATGTAACTTAAGTCACTGTTTATGTAATTATTATCAGCCTGGTTTGTATTTCCTTATAACTGTGCTTTCCCCTTCCCTTTCCCCCGGGTCGCCCCTGGAAATGAGCCTTGACTCAATGTGCCTTTCATGGTCACCAATTTTCAAATAAATTAAAATAAGTTTTTTTTTTATCCTCCCAATACAGAATGGACAGCTTATCAGCCCTGTCCCCAGGAGTCACAGCCATCCCTTCCCTCCACTGGTCAGGGTCCTATTTCCCCCATGGATTCCACCCCACAGTGGCGTCTGGGGAGGGCTTCCCCACCCTCCAGAGATCACATCCAGATCGTCTCCCCCTCCCCCCCCCGACCGGGTGGCAGAGCACGCCAAGACGTCATGGGTATGGCTTCACTTAGCCCATCCCCATGTTTTTCCTAGTTTTCTCCCTCCCCATTGTTGGGACGTGCATGTCGAGGCACACACATGCAGCAGAAGTCCCGCAGCTCCCTCCCTTCATACTGCTCCCAGACTCATCCTGCCATCAGGCACACTGAAAAGCCAACAACCCTCCCTCCCCAGGAGAGGAGGGGAGCAGCCTCTCGGATGCTCTACCCCCCCCAGCCTCCTGCAACCCATGACTGCTCCCAATCCCGGGTCGCCAGCATAGCTGGGCCTGCTCTATATGAAATACATAACACATTTAATTTTTTAACCTTTCTTTCATTTAGTTTTTATGCTCAATACAAACTTAGACAATGGGTAGGGGATTTCCTGCACTGTGATTGTCTAAGAGGTTCTGGAATACAGCTGCTTATGGGGGGACAACCACCTGTCCGAGAACCCTTCTGGCAACCAGAACGCTGCGAACCTGGCTATCCATGCCTCCAAAAAATCTTAACTGCTTTTAAATTCTGGCAGCCATGTTGATAAGGTTACAAACCTTAACATACCTAACTTGCCATAATGTTAAAAAATCCATGTAAACAGTTTAGAAAAACTCCTCACCCCATAACAAACAGGAAAGAGTCACGTTTTAAAAAAATATTCAAGCCAGTTTCTCACCTTTTTTTTTCCCTGTTTTAGCATAGTTAGCCACCAATCTTCGATGTAGATTTCCTGTAAATGGGCTGACATCCCATCTAGCACTGCTGTTCTCTTAACTGCAAGGCTGCACCCCTCTGTCCCGCAATCCTGTACTAGAGAAAGTGACCACCCACCTGACTGACAGCCCAACCGCAGGCCGACTGCAAAGAATCCACTTGTGTCCTACAATCTGCAAAGGACATTGAATGTCACCCTTTATTTTCAAAACTGCCTCAATTGATAGGGTCTTGATGCCGCCATACAAAAGAAATGCTCCGTCCGCTCCCTTGCACTGCTCTATTCAAGTGCCCATATCACTCTGCCCAGTAAGTCAGGTTAACAATTTTTGCAGTAGGACGGACCTGTGTCAAAAGTCGAATCAGTGTGTGTGTGTGTTGGGGGTTCCCTTTCTCTCTCTCTCTCCCTCACTGGCAATTACTTAGCACAGAAAATGTGAATAAACAAAAAAGCAAAAAATATAGCATGCAACCATATGATACGCCACACAGATTAAACAGCATACAATCATATGAAACAAGAGTGCCACATAGTGGCACATATAAATAACAACAACACACAGCGAGCTTCCTGTGTATCTTCACCATTCATCACTGTCTGGGTGTCAGCTGGAAGTGCAGCATCCTATGGGAGCTTTTTTCCCCCCATTAGGGGGAGGAGTCACTGCCCTTGAGGCCAACGCACTGCGTGGCGCTCGCAAGCTGGCCAGTAATGGTCACCGACTCCTCCTCCGCCCCAGTTCTACTCACCAGAGAGAAGAAAACAGATGGCTAGAGAAAAGACAAGGGCAAGGGAGCCCAAGGGATAGCATAAGGAAAGGTTGTCTTCTCAAATTTCTACACCTCAAATTGCTCACGCACCTAATGCATGCAAAATCCCTGCTCCACTATACCACCTGTCTTTGGCAGCTACGGTGTCTTATGTTTACTACAGCTTCTAGCACTGAAGTCTATTATTGGCACTTAACTATCAGCCTGATTGTATAGCTTGATTAATTGATTGCAATTTTTGTCTGTATCCTACGTATTTTGTTATCTTAACTTGCATGTAAATCACTCTGTATAAACAGACTTGTGCTGTCCCCAATGTAACTGTAATTTATCCATATGTGTTTTGTACTCTGTACATACGTCTCCCCTTGTTGTTCAGTGTGCTTTCCTGGAGAAACTTTTCAATAAATAAAATAGATAAATGTAACTGAAAAAGGATTACGTCGGCCAGAGGTGGAGGACCTATGGGTGTGGGATTTGGCCCCAGACCCTGTGTGGCCAACCAGAGAGAGAGAGAGAGAGAGAGAAGAGAGATAAAGAAAAAGCAAAGGAAGGAAGGACAGATTTGGGTTGGGGAGAGAAGGAGACCCCACCATACTCTACACTGAAAGTTTTATAATTCTAGGGGAAAGATGTTGCAAGACATCCGAGAGGTCACGAGCCTGTTTCAGTCCACACACCTACAGCACCTGGAAACCCCAGTATGACTCCCATCCAAGTACTAACCAGGCTCAAGTCTGCTTAGCTTCCGAGATCAGACAAGATCGGGTGCATTCAGGGATGTATGGCCGAAGGCGAAGACTGGATTTTGGCTGAACAACAGATCAGACAGATGGGCTCTGGCACTGAGTTCCTCCCAGCTTGAGAAGGTGTGGAGAAGGTCCCCCCTCCCCCCACTTCAGTACAGGGTGGGACAGCCACCCTGGAACAGGACCCCCCCCCCCGGGCTACTGCTATCCCAAGAGGGAGAACCTAAGTGGTTCATGGGAGATCCTGTCTGGGGGGGGGAGTAGAGAAATGCTATGGAGGGGGAGAGATACAGAGAGAGTGTGTCCCCATGAGTCCTCTTCTCCCTTCCCAACCTATGGGAGATTCCTTCCCCCACTAGGAGCTGGCCCTGGCTCACAGGACCGGACTGAGTCCCAGAGCGAGTAGCCCTACTTGCCCTCCCCCTCAGGGTGAGCCCTCTGTCACTTGAGAAGGTAACAGAGGACCTGGAGGTACCAGCGGGACCCTGCCCACAACTGGCCTCAAGGAGGGGGAGGGCAAGCAGGGAGGAGGCATTGGCCAGAGACTGAGGCCAAGGAGGGAATGGTGGGTAGATGCCAGTGATGACTGGTAAAGATACACAGGAAGATCAAGAATTATGGTAGGTACGTAATTTTTATATCTTCCCTGTGTCAGTCTTCACCATTTATCACTGTCTGGGTGAGTACGGAGCCCCCTCCCCCCAAAGAAGGCCCAGCACTTCCCTGAGGGACGTGAGTCCTTCGGCCTCTTGTAGGGAAAAACTACGAAAGGAGGAGACCCAATACAGACCAGTTAGGCCTGTGACTTGTCAGGGTGAGGCGGGATCTCCCATTGCCTGGGAGATGGAAGTCACTCCTGTAGTTCCCACCTCGCCCTGCGGGAGAAAAGATGGGTCCTCCTAAAAGTGGAGGCAAACACCCTACACTGGGCCAGGGGTGACAACCTTGATAGACAAAGCCACGCCATCCGCCTAATGCAGATCGCTGTCCCCGCCAACCTTGAAGCTACCTCGCTGGCATCATAAGACACCCTTGCCTGGTGCCTTGCAAGCTCCAGGCCCTGCACAGAGAGGGCGATGGCCTGTCTAGCTGCCTCTGAATCAGGCAGCAATTTTTATTTATTTTATTTAGTTTTTGTTTACTGGGTAGGGTGCACTAGCCATGGCAATGACTATTTTCAGGCATAACCCAGGAGGGTACAGAATAGAAAAAAATGTATACAAAGCATCATAGATAACATAACTCTACATCATGACAGAACAGTGATATGAACAATTTTTCAAGGATGGGAATACACTGCAAGTAGGAAATGAATAGCAAGCAAGGTAAAAATACAATTTAGAGTAATTCATTAGCTATGAGGGAGAAACAATACATTTACTAAAGGTCATATGAGCAGGATCTCAGACAAATCAGGTTAGGATAATGTAGAGAACGCTGTAACACAAGCGTGGACATGCAAGATAGATAAAGGAGAGTTTGGAGGTGGCAGTGAAGTTGGAATGAGGGATAGAAGGATAGTAGAGAAAAAAGAAAATTATTGACAGGGGAAGAGGAGAGGGCAGAGAGTGATTGTGAGTAGGCCAGAACGGGTAGCAAGAAGTAGTAAGTGCTGAGCGTTTATAGGGATATGACTGGAATGAAGTGGCTTAAGGGGTCGAGGTAGACTTCCGGCAGCTTCCGCCAGACGGCCGCTTAGACGCCGGTGGCTCAGACCGCTTCTCCGCTTTTAAGTTGATAAAACGGCTGATCATCAAAAAATGGAAATTACGTACCGACCGTAATTCTTGATCTTCTTGGACGGGTCTCCACCACTCATTCACACTAATGGGATAGCGCTGGAGGAACTAGGACCCAGCAGGAGCAAACTTTTTGCTGGAGGGCCGGCACCAGAGATGAAGCTGCGAGGAGCGGCACTGCGAGCCTCAGCCCGTGCGGTAATGACTATCTCGGCGTCGACCCTCCAACCGCCTTAGTACCTTTTTATTCCGAGGAGGTGCAGCGTAACTAACCTAGAAGGATAGCCTAACCAAAAACCGGACATAAGATAGTCCGGACGACCTGTACAAGGAGGGTCAACAAAGAAGTCTTCACAGCCTAAAGATTTGAGGGAGTGAAGACAAACAACAGAGGTGAGCTCGGGGGATGGAGGGTGGGCGTGTGAATGAGTGGTGGAGACTCGTCCAAGAAGATCAAGAATTACGGTAGGTACATAATTTCCATATCTTCCTAGACATAAGTCTCCACCACTCATTCACACTAATGGGAGAGTACCGAGCTAATAATCCCCCGAGAGGGCAGCAGAAGAGACCAAGAGCTCACAGTTTTAGGACAGAAGTCCATTAAGGATGGTCCTGCCAAAGGAAAGATGTCATCTGGCATGGACATCCAAGGCATAGTGTTTAATGAAAGTATGCACTGAGCTCCAGGTAGCCGCATTGCAAATATCTGCAATGGTGCGTTGCAAATTTCCGCCAGAGATGCGCGACCGCCTAGTAAGAATGGTGGCCTCTGCCCTCCAGCTTAACCTGCGCCATGGAATAACAGTGGCGAAGGCATGCCACTAGCCATGCTGAGATACATCTGATAGCGACAGGTTGACCCAGCCGGGTCTCGCTGAAGGAAACAAAGAGTTGCTGAGCTTTACGAAAGTCTTTTGTTCTATCTAGATAGAAACGCAAAGCTCTCTTGATGTCCAAGGAATGAACAGAACGTTCTCCTTCATTTTGGAAGTTCGTGAAGTAAAAGGGAAGGACCAAAGGTTGGTTTAGATGGAATTCTGAAACAACCTTAGGAAGAAATTTAGGATGGGTTCTAAGGACTACTTTGTCTTTGTGGAACACAGTATACGGAGGGTCTGTGACCAAGGCATGTATCTCAGAGACCCTGCGAGCTGAGGTAATGGCCACCAGGAAGGCCGTTTTCTAGGTGAGAAATTTTAGCTCACAGGTAGCCAGAGGTTCGAAAGGTTTCCGAGTGAGCATATCTAGCACAAGATTAATGTCCCAGGCTGCGACTGGACGTCTTATAGGAGGTCTGGTATGCAGAATTCCCTTAAGAAACCTCTTAACCACAGGTAACTGAGCCAGTGACAAGGAAAGTACCGGCTCATAAGCTGAAATGGCACAAAGGTGAACCTTGACTGTAAAGTACTGCAGACCTGAATTTGAGAGGTATAAGAGGTACTCCAAAATGTTATCTGGTGGGCAGGAAAAGGGATTTAAACAGGATTTTGCACACTAGAGCGAAAAACACTTCCATTTGGCTGTGTAAGTTTTCCTAGTGGCTGGCTTCCACGCAGCCAGAAGAATATCTGAAACTCTGCGAGTGACATTGAACCTGTTCACTTCTACCTCTTCAGGAGCCAAGCGTGAAGGTGAAGCGACCTCAGGTTGGGATGAACAACAGGCCCCTGAGTCAAGAGGTTCGTCTGAAGGGGAAGTGGTTTCGTCGGAGCTGCCGACATACTGTTGAGTAGTGGAAACCACATCTGTCGAGGCCAGAATGAAGCAATGAGGATAATTTTGTCCCCCCTGGGATTCGAACTTGAGAAGTACCCTCTGAATTAGAGGAAGAGGCGGAAAGGCATATAGAAAGCGTTTTGTCCACCGCAGCCTGAACGTGTCCTGATAGAAAATGCCAGGCCCTGGATTTCTGGAGCAGAAGAGTGGCAGTTTTGTGTTGAGTGGGGATGTAAAAAGGTACAGGTCTGGAGTTCCCCACTCTGCGAATAGTGACTGAACTACGGTTGAGTCGAGAGACCATTCGTGAGGATCTGTCTCTGTTCTGCTGAGACGGTCTGCCAGTTCGTTCTGCACTCCCGGCAGGTAGACCACTTGAATTAGAGCTTTGTGCTCCAAGCACCATTCCCACACTCTCATCGATTCCCTGCATAAGGGGTAAGAGTGAGCACCGCCCTGCTTGTTGATGTAATACATCACTGCTTTGTTGTCCGTCTGAAGGAGAATGTTCTTGTGACAGAGAATGTCCTTCCAACGCCCAGATCACATAAAGGACGGCTCTCATTTCTAAGACATTTATGTGAAGCTGAGACTCCAACTTGAGTCCACATACCTTGAGTGTGGAGAGCCTGACAGTGAGCTCCCCACTCCATCAGGGACGCGTCTGTGGTAATGGAAATCTGATGATCCAGAGGAGCAAAGGGATATCCTTCTAAAAGATTGATCTCTTGCGACCAGCAGTTGAGTGACCTCTTTAGAGGTTCTGTCACCTTGATGAGAAAGGACTGCGGGTGAGTGGTTGGGGACCACTGAGTACTGAGCATCCACTGAGAAGTTCTCATGTGAAGGCATGCTAGGGGTACAGTGAACACAGAGGATGCCATGAGACCTAGCATCCGTTGCATCGAGAGAGCTGGAACCGAGTTGCTCTCCCCGATGTGACGGGCCATCTGAAGGATATCGCTCCTCCTGTCCTCTGGAAGAAAAGCCTTCGCACAGGAGGTGTCTAGAAGAGTTCCTATAAAAAGAAGCTTCTGGGAGGGCTGCAGCTGCTATTTTTTCAGGTTTAGCAGGACCCCCATGGACGTGACAAAGCGTAAAGCCATGGCTACGGCGTCCAGAGTTCCCTGCCTGGAAGGACTTGCCAGAAGCCAATCGTCCAGATAAGGGAACACCTGTATTCTGATCTTTCTGAGATATGCTGCGAGAACTGCACAACACTTTGTAAAAACTTGTGGCTCAGAGGATAGCCCAAAGGGCAGGACTCTGAACTGATAATGTTGTCCTAGAGCCACAAACCTTAGGAGTTTGTGATGCTTTGGGTGAACAGAAATGTGCTGGTAAGCATCCTGCATGTCTAGGGAGGCGAGCCAGTCGTGTTGATGAAGCAAAGGTAACAGGGTTCCTAGTGAAATCATTTTGAATTTCTCCTTGGGCAGAAATTTGTTTAGTTTTCTGAGGTCCAAAATGGGGCGCATGCCCCTGGTTTCCTTTGGAACCAGAAACCTCCTTAGCCGAGGCTACAGGAGGGCGCACCCCTGCCCTGAGCGCCACCACCGACAACCCTGAGCCACCCTGACCGCAAGCCGCGGCTACAGGAGGGTGCACCCCTGCTCTGATCGCCTCCACCGACGACCCTGAGCCACCCTGACCGCAAGCCGAGGCTACAGGAGGGCGCACCCCTGCCCTGAGCGCCCCCACTGACGACCCTGAGCCACCCTGACTGCAAGCCGAGGCTACAGGGGGGCGCACCCCTGCCCTGAGCGCCCCCACCGACGACCCTGAGCCACCCTGACTGCAAGGTAACTTCCACTGCAAATGGAAAGCAACGCTCAGCCTGTCTCCCTTTGTCCTGCTTTTGAACTTGGCGCCTTTTTACAGCCCGGACTTTTTCATTCCCCAGCACGTATACGAAGTAGCTTGTTCAACCTGTAAAGTGAAAGAGAGCTTCCCCAACTGCTGCCGAATCGTACTGAAGTTTTTTTTTTTTCTAAACTAGTCGAGTAGTGTGCCCAGAACCGAACTGTCTCCCTCGCTCTGCTTAATTTTATCCCAGCTGAGGTTGAGCGTCCTGGAGACGTGCAGTCGGGAGCAGGAGTCCTGATTTTAGTTTGTGCAGCTCCTGGGCTTCTTGGCTTGCAACGGCCAGTCGGCACGGGCGAAAATAGTGCGAGCTGCAAAGCGCTTGCTGCGTCAGCTGGGAGCGGGACACCTGACCAGAGCTCTTCTCTCACCTCACGGTGTGCTGAGCTGGGCCACGGCTCTAAAAGACAGAGCACTCACTCTAGGGAGGGCAAAACTTGTTTTAAAGTGAAGCAATTTGAAGTTAAAAGTGAAAAGATAATGCAATAGTAGTAATTACTCCACAGCCTGTTTATGGAATAACCTTATTTGATGCAAATGTTACTCGTAAGTGCCAATACTTAAATAGACTGCTTAAAACTGCATTGCTTTAGAGAATTTTCGAGTGAAACCATACAGTCATTTTAAAACAGCTTGCCTACTTGCCATTCTTATCCTTCCCGCCTACTTCTCTGTTCCCTCTCTCCTCCCCTCCCAAAGCTCCTCCAATCCTATCTCTCCCAATACTGCAGCCTCCCTATATCAGATCACTCACTCACTCTCTCTCTCTCTCTCTTTCTCCTTAGCCGAGGCTACAGAAGGGCGCACCCCTGCCCTGAGCACCCCCACCGACGACCCTGAGCCACCCTGACCGCAAGGTAACTTCCACTGCAAACGGAAAGCAACGCTCGGCCTGTCTCCCTTTGTCCTGCTTTTGAACTTGGCGCCTTTTTACAGCCCGGACTCTTTCATTCCCCAGCATGTATCCGAAGTAGCTTGTTCAACATATAAAGTGAAAGAGAGCTTCCCCAACTGCTGCCGAATCATACTGAGGTTTTTTTTTTTTTTTCTAAACTAGTCGAGTAGTGTGCCCAGAACCGAACTGTCTCCCTCGCTCTGCTTAATTTTATCCCAGCTGAGGTTGAGTGTCCTGGAGACGTGCAGTCGGGAGCAGGAGTCCTGATTTTAGTTTGTGCAGCTCCTGGGCTTCTTGGCTTGCAACGGCCAGTCGGCACGGGCGAAAATAGTGCGAGCTGCAAAGCGCTTGCTGCGTCAGCCGGGAGCGGGACACCTGACCGGAGCTCTTCTCTCACCTCACGGTGTGCTGAGCTGGGCCACGGCTCTAAAAGACGGAGCGCTTTCCCGCAGTCGCCTGCTGACTGCTCCCCTCCCACCACCCACCTTGCCGGCTCTAGCTATACAGGGTGAGGCCACGCCCCGAACACGCCCTGAGGTAGATGCAAAATTGCTATCTCCTCAGTTTGCCATCAGCAGGTTATATTCTGCTACAACTAGAGGGCGTATTGAAATAAATAATTACTTCAAACTGCTCTTACTCAAACCAGTAAGATACATCAAAACTTACTCCTCTCCCCTGAGACATTGTTTTTTCTTCAACACAGACCACTTTTCTAAGGACACTCTTATTACACTCAATATGGCTATTAAGAATTCTGCAACACCTCTACTAGTGTCACTTTCCTTAACCTCTTATTGGTCCAAGTCCTACACAGCCTTCAAAGAAATCCATTTGGCTGTACCCAAACTGTTACCCTAAGCTCTCCCTGTTAGAAATGTCTTTTCAACATCCCCGTGACACCTTCCCACTTATTATTCCTCATAAGCTCATATACCACTTAGCCTACTCCCTACATAAATCCTCGGTGAGCAAAATTCCTCTGCCAACTCCTTTCACCCATCGTAAACTGTGGCACCTCCTCCTCCTAGCATTACTATTAGCTGGGGACGTCGAGCTAAACCCGGGACCCGTAACAACAAACCGGCCACCTAATAATGCAACATGGCTAGACTCCAAGGGACTACAAATTGCGCACATGAACATTAGGAGCCTCCCTCACAACCTAACCGAACTTGAGGCATGGGTTGCACAGAACCACCCTGACATCCTCTGCCTGTCCGAGACCTGGTTAAGACTCTACTGCTGACCCCCTATGTGCTCTACCTAACTACAATCTCATCAGGCAAGACAGGGCCGCCTCTAAACGCGGGGGTGGAGCTGCCATCTACTACAAACAACACCTGCTGCTAGTCCAAAACGCACTACCTCACCCTATCTCTGTGAAGTGCTCCATGCAACGCTTCTACTTGGCTCAAAGAAATTACACATAATTTGTGCCTATAACCCTCCTGCAGGAGGAACAAAAGGCCTCAAGATCTCCTCTTACTAGTAGACAGCACCATAGGCCATAACGAGTCCTCATACTGGGTGACTTAAACCTAAACTGGGCTAGCAAATCAGATCAGGCCTCCACACACCTTAGTACAAGGCCACAACTTTCATCAGTTGATCTCTGACCCTACCAGGGTTATGGCTCCCCCTCGGACTATAGCGCTTATTGATTGGATCCATAAACCGCCTCTGACAGCATCAGTTGCGCTGGTACTCTTCCAGATGTAATCAGTGATCACTCCCGATCTATTGCATCTGGCGCTCAAATAATAAACCATCTCCCCCAAACTCATCACATTCTGCAATCTCTCAACTTCAATCCTATTAATTTTACACGACCTCTCAGCAATTGACTGGACCTCCATTCACACCGCATCTAATGTCCAGTCTGCCCTTGATAGTTTCCTTGAAATTTGGTCAGCTCAAAGACACCCATGCCCCACGGGTCACCAGGCGCTTCGTGGCACCCAGACTAAGTGGCTATCAAAGATCTACTAGCAGATAAGGGCCAGAGATAAGGCCTGGCGTCATTTTAAGTCCACAGGGATGCAATCTGACTACTGCCACTACCGCTCACTGAAAGCATGCAAAAGAAACATCCGTCTATCCAAAGCTCTTTCTGCAGGGACCTTCTAACAAAAGCCTCTGGGGACTCCAAGAAATTCTGGACCACCACATAAACCCTCCTGAGTTCTAATCACAAGGCCCTACAAATGACATGCTGTTAAATGGCATACATTGTAACAACCCGTTAACCATAGCTAACACCTTCAATCACCACTTCTCTGATTTAACAAGCTACCTGACCTCCTTCCCAACTGGTCTCACTGATCCACCCCAATGCAACACCAAACCTCCACTTCAGAACCCCCCCTTTAGGTTCAGGAGCATTCATAAAAGAGAAGTACTACAATTGCTACTCTCCATCCCTGACAAAACCAGCCCAGGACTGGATGGTCTTGAACCTAGGCTCCTGAAGGTTGCGGCCCCCTTCATAGCTTCCCCACTAACCAAAATCTTCAATATGTCCCTATGCAGTGGTACAGTTCCAAATATATGGAAAATTGCTAAAGTCACCCCTATTCCTAAGAAAGGAGACCCTAAGGAAATCAAGAACTATCGTCCCATCGCTATACTCTCTGTACTAAGCAAAATCCTTGAAAAACTAGTTGCCACCCAAACAATAGAATACCTCCAAAAATACAACCTCCTTTCTAGCTCCCAACACGGATTCCGTAAAGGTCACAGCACCACCACTGCCCTGCTAAAACTGACAAATGACATCTATTCCTCCATGGACTTAGGCCTCATGACAGGCGCAGTTTTCATCGACCTAGCAGCATTTGACCTGGGTCCCACACACTTCTTCTTGCCAAACTACAGTCATTTGGCTTCTCCTCAGATACCATTAACTGGTTCAAAAGCTACCTGACCACCAGACAACAGGCTGTTGTCTTCAATTCAGCCATCTCAGATCCTGCACAGATCCACGTTGGAGTACCCCAGGGCTCCATACTTGGTCCTCTGCTTTCACTATATTCATAGATGATATCCGTTAACTGCACGAACTGCTCATCTCTGCTCTATGCAGATGATTTGGTTATCTACCACAGTGCAAAAACTGCGATGCCCTAAATCATCCCTTGCCGTGGACTTTAAGTATCCAAACCTGGCTCACTGATAATAAACTAGTCCTCAACTCCAGCAAATCCTACTCAATGCTGTTTGGCTCGCGGCCAGACTCAAATCAAATCTAAATCCCTTACTATCTCATGCGGACAGCTCCCTCTACCCTCTGCCAAATCCTTTAAATATCTTGGTGTCACCCTGGGCCGAATCTCTTGACCTCGACCTCCATATCTCCACTATCTGTAAGTCCGTAGCGCCAAGATAGGAAGTGCCCTATCGCACCAGCTACGCTCACCCCCAAGCCAGATTAGCTGTGGCTCAAGGCTTCCTTCACCGGCTCTAGCATATGGCTCTGCTATCTACCTATCTGCACCTAAATCCTCCTCCATAAATGGGATACCACTTACAATAGCATCTGCCGCTATGCCTCTGCATCACCGCGTTTCAAGCACCACTGCCAACTCTATATGGACCTAAAATGGCTTAGCCCCTCCGCCTATCGTCTCCAGTCCTTTGGATCATTAATTGACTCTGTCACCAGAACAGGCCTCCCCCCATCCCTTTCCTCTGCTCTGGAATTACAAACTCTCACCTGCGAACTGCAGTCAACTGAAAAAGCCCTTCTGCACATCCCAAGATGCAGAACAAACATGGGCGCACGCGCTTTCTCTCATACAGCTCCTAAATACTGGAACTCTATACCCTTCTCTATCCGTCAGCGACCACCCATACTACCTTTAAAAACTACACATGAACACTTACACACCATAAACCCCTGCACTTGCTTTAACCCACCTTGAACCTTCACCCTCCCTGCTCTCTTCTATATCTCCAGATAATCCACCTCCTTGATATTTCTTCCCCTCCCTCTTAGTCCTAGCCTGCCCACTCTTACCCCCTCCCTCTCTCCTACTTTCTCTCCCTCCCTCTCCACAGTCTTTGCACTTATTGTACTGTACCTCGCTACCGTTTCTCCTTTTGAACTATTCTCCTGTGTTACCCATTCCAATCTGTAACTTGATTTCACAGTACTTTTACTTTCATCTTTCATTTTGTCAATGCGCTTGTATCTACTATCAGAATATTGTTTTACTCTGATTTGTACTACCTTCATGTGCTGTGTCACATGTATATTGTATGTCTGTAAACTGTCTTCTCCCGGGTCGTGCCTAAAAATAGGCACTGTTTGCCTAGTGCACTTACCCGGTTACCAAAAGCAAAATAAAATAAATAAATAAATGGGAGTAGAAACCTGTGTTCCATTGATGCAGCAGAACTACTTCTACCGCCCTGTTGTTCAGAAGGCCCTGTATCTTGGCGGTGAGAAGGTCTGACTGAAGGGTTGACAGCTTGGGCTGTCGTTTGGGAGGATGATCCGGAGGGGTCTCTACAAGATTGAGTGAATACCCCTCGCGGATTATCTGGAGGACCCATTTGTCTGAGGTTATCGATTTCCATTGATTGTAGAAAAGCGTCAGACGACCTCCCACCGCTGAGGAAGAGTCCACCTCGGGCAGATGAGGTGAGACTTGGGCCAAGAACCCAGAAGGCGGCGCTGGGTGCTTTGGGTGCTTGCGCCTTCTGTTGCGTTTTCTTTTGAGGCTGGGGGGGCTTGGTTTTTATGAAAACTTCCTCTGCCTTTGCCTCAAAAGGACTGACGGTTATGGAACTGGCGTTTATTCACACCCCCTCAAGAGGAGACAGGAGGAGGTCGAGCCAACTTAATGGCTGACCTAGTCTTTTGTGTAGCTTCTAGGGCCTGTTCTACTTGAGGACCGAAGAGATACACACCATCAAAAGGCAACGCCATTACTTGCTGCTGTGCATCATTTGTGAAACCTGAAGTGCGCAGCCAGGAATGACGGCGGGTACAAATGCCGGCCGCCGGCGCCCGGGAAGCAGTATCGAAAGCATCCATAGCCGCTTTAACCTGCTGGTTGTTGGATTCGATACACCTGGTAATGGTGTGGAGTAGCTCTGACTTTGTGTCTGAATCCAGTAGAGCTTCAACCATTTGTTTGAGTGAGTGCCAAAGGATATACTCATATTGAGAGAAATAGCCTTGGTAGCTGGCAATACGCATACCCAGGGTGGAAGCAGCAAAGACTCTCTTACCCAAAGTGTCTATCTTATGAGATTCTTTGTTAATAGATCGAGCTGTAGTAGTCTGGGGAAGGATGACCTTATCATTCTCTGCCAAAACTACAATAGGATCAGCAAAGGCTTGGGATGCCAAAATAGGTCGATCCTTGGGGGCTGAGTATTTCCTATCTATGGATTTAGCCACGGAAGGAATGAGAGCGGGATTATTCCATACCATTTGAGACAGCGTCTCAAAGGAGGGCTGTACCGGAGGAGTTAATCCATAGGGATCTCCGGAACATGGAGGTATTGGAGTTGTAGCAATTTCCCAGGATCGGTGTCTGTAGTTTGGAGAGAAAGAGTGGAAATCAAATTTTTCAGCAGAGACTTAAAAGACAGGTCCTCGACCACAGGCTCTGCAGCAGGAATGGATCCTTCCACTTCATCACCCAGTTGAAGGTCTGGGTCAGGCTCATTGTCATCCCCTGACAGTCCAGGAGGGACTGCATGGACAGGAAAGGAGTGAAAATCAGAGGGAAATGAGGAAGAAAAGGCGTTAAAGGAGGAGGAGTTCTGAAAAGTGAATGACGCCCTAAGAACCCCTGGCGCCGCAGAAATGCACGGCACCGATTATGGCACCGAGAAACCACATGGTGTCGAAAGGCCAGACGGCACCGTGACTCCACACGGCGCCGACGAAGCGCACAGCGCCAAGAGGCCGGATGGCGCCGCAACACCACGCGACGCCGACGAAGTGCACGGCAACGAAGTGCACAGCGCCAAGAAACTTAACGGCGCCGACAGACGCATCAGCACCGAAGACGGCGCCGAGCATGCCATCGACACCGAGGGCGTAGAAAACACCCCAAGACTCTGAAAAACAGAATTTGAGGAGAACGGAGGAAGAAGAGCAGGAGATAGAGGCATCAGTGTGGCCCCCTGCGCCGCAGCCATATGGGGGGGGACACCTAAGTGCAGTGTCGACGGCACCGAAGACGGTGCCGCGTGACCAGGGAGACCCAACCGCCCTACCTGGTATCCCAAGAAGCCCGAAGGCCCCCGAGTGACCGGGCTAGGCAGTTGGACCAACCTCCAAGCCCATTGCTCCATAAGAGCAGCCCACTGATGAAACTGCTCATCTGAAGACCTACCAGAGGGCGGGGTAGGGCTACGATGTCGAGGACGTCGGCTACCAGAAACAGAAGCTGGCAACTCCGAAGGAGGAGACCGGCAACTAGCTCCAATAACTGACCGTCTACACGCAGACATATCAGAGGGTGACCTTGAGTGATGCCTTCTCTTTTTTGACCTGTGGGTTGAAGAAGAGCTCGAGGCCAAACGGTGCAGAGAATACGACCGTTTGTTTTTATGCTTTCAAGGGAACCGCCCGCCCCCTCGGGCATCGGACTGACCGTTGTCAGACCCCCCCCCCTCCGGAGAAGGCGGCGGACCGGACCCAGCCCGGTTGACTGAATAGCTTTCATACAAAGTCTCCCTACCGTCACCTGACCCACTCATGGTCGACTCCATCAACGTAGGCTGAGACTTCTTTGTAAATAAGAATAAACCTAAATGATACTTATTCGAGATATTACTACAAAACTGAAAACTATGCTGCTAGTTTGAAGTTTGACTCCCGGCGGCGAGCGACGTCATCACTGAAGCACACTCGACGGCGGTTAAAAAGGAACTGAGGCGGTTGGAGGGTCGACGCTGAGATAGTCATTACCGCACGAGCTGAGGCTCGCGGTGCCACTCCTCGCGGCTCCATCTCTGGCGCCGGCCCTCCAGCTAAAAGTTTGCTCCCGCTGGGTCCTAGTGCCTCCGGCGCTATCCCATTAGTGTGAATGAGTGGTGGAGACTTATGTCCAGGAAAAAAGAGATTTAATAATCTATGGCTGTAAATAACCTACGCCGGGGACCAAACAGATTTGCCACACTTCGCCCTGACACAGAGAACTCGGAAGGAGAAGCAACTGACTCTGGAGCCTCCACGCACCTACAACAAGTATCCAGGCCCATAAGATGGAACAAACCTAAACTAAACCAACCAACTAAAATGGAACGTAAACTAGATAAAATATTGCAGGAACTCCAAGAGTTCAAATCAGACTTCCATAAATTCAAACAAACACAAGAATCGTTTCAAAAAGACCTTGCTAATCTACACTCTGAAGTTACCTCTCTCGATAAAAAGACACTAGAACAATCTGCCATCACATCACAACTGCAAGATACTCTCAACCAAATGGCTCACCTCTGTCAGCTTACGGTGGATCGACAAGAAGATGCTGAAAACCGCAGCCATCATCAGAATCTGCGGATATATGGCATCCCTGAAAACAGCGAAGGTCTAAATTTACTTGATTTCATGGAGGCTTTTCTTCGGGAGGCCCGCAGACTACAATTTTGAAATCGAAAGACTACACCAAGCCTTAGGCCCGAAGCCTACGCAGACGACAGCACGCCCTAGATCTATAGTCATCAAATTCCTTCGCTTTCAAACAAAAGAATACATTCTAAAACAGGAGTGGGCCATATCCCGCCTCTTCTATGGGAAACACTGCGTATTTGTGGATAATGACTACGCCTCAGGCACCATGCAATGCAGACAGACCTATATCCCATTATTTCCAATCCTCAGACAACAGAAACTCAAATTCAGAACACCATACCCCAGCAGACTGATAGTTCAATTTCCATCGGGGCAACAACTGGGTAACACCTTCGAAGAGGCCTGCACAGACTTTGAGAAGCATGGACTTGCTGTTCCTCAATCCACCCACCCACCAAGGAAATCACCCGAGAAATGAGGCTCCCAAGAACGAACATCAGTGAGGCAACCGCCAGACCAGAGAGCTACCATAGCTGAATCAAGAAAATGCTGGCACAATTCTCCAGACAACCAGATTACAATATCCTAGAACTTATGGTGCACAGTGAGTGGAGGGACGATTGGGGAAGGGGGACTGGGGTTTGATCCCTCGGAGACCGCAATGCTGGCAAATTTATGTGTGGTTTTGGCTTGTATGTCTCTCCTTGCTAGACATATTAGAAGTTGTACAGTTGACCAAAATGGAGCTTGAGTCCCTGTGGTTTTTTTTTGGGGGGGGGGGGTGCGCCCTGCATAAGGTGGGACCGCTGAGTTCATCAGACTGGGTTACGGAGGTGTCAAGCGATGGAGGGTAACCTTGCGTGGACTATAGGGCTGATGGAGCTCGGGGATCGAGTGAGCGGGAGACGAGCCATACATAACTGACCATGAAAAGCCCTCAATTTGGAGAATCTCACAATTTGGATGCCTTGCCGCTGGACGAAACCGGGCAGGAGAACATTGGCCCTAGACCTAGGGGAGGCTCATTCACTCTGATTTTCTCCTGTTAAACAGGGGATTGACAGAGGAGTCCAGTAACTGTGCTGGGTTAAAAGGCTCTCGTGGCTGGACAGTCTGCTTGGGCCCAAATACCCACCAGGACTGGGAGAACACATTTAAATGAGCTCCCTCGCTAAGTCTGCATTTTCTCGTTAAATAGAGTGCAGTTAAAGGGTCTTCTCGGCCTGGTAAAGTCTGGCGACACACACAGATCTTTCACCCTGATAACCCAAGGTGGAATTTATGGTCGGTGGGCTCGCTCCCTGTCTCGCCTCCCTGGGGCACTTGGCCCTGAAAATGCCCAGAAAGCAAGGTGGAAATGTTCCCTCTCCCCCAGACGCCTATTGTTTCCCAAGAGACATGAGACTTGGTTAGGTCTCTGGTCAGGGTTCCCCCCTATTCTCCCCCCCTTGCAGGAACAGCACTGGCTTTGCTCTGGTCCTACTCTTGAGGAGCAGAGAAGTGGGTTCTTCCCCGGGCCCCCCCTGGTAGGTTTGAATCCCTCCATCCTCACTATGCAGACACATCCGAAGTTTACATACTAAGGTCCTTCATTGACTTCGAAGATCTCCAACTTCATGTCAGACCAGACACTTAAAACTAGAATTAGACAGTAAAAGCCCTCTCCATTTACCAGGAGGGATTGAGAAGTCACTAGTGATCTCCTAAGACACCACGGTCCAGGTAGCCGATTGGACCTCCTAATGGGTTTTTCTCCTGAACACAAACTAACACTAACCCTCCCCGTGAAGGTCTGCACAATTATGGGGAACAGTGTTTAGAAGTGTCCCTCGCAAATCACTATCAATCTGACAACCTCTTGATCAATGAAGCGTCCCAGTTGCACTGAGAAAGGCTACCATGCTTCCAGTGCACCTGGTACACAGTAAAGGAGCAGACGCCTGAGGGGGGGTGTCCGGGGAAGACCCCACAAACCAAAGAGTCCATAAGGAGTCCTAACATACACATCCCCAGGATCAACCAGAAGAGATATGGGTTTTTCCACCCAGAGCTGGGCTGCCTATCTCCTGGGGCCAGGGCATATCCTATAAAGAAAAGGACCAATGGACCCATATGGCGGGACAGTGGGATCAATGGGGAGGGCGGAGGCATCTCTACCCTAACCCCAAATCCAAGGGCGGCGGCGGGGATGGGGAGGGGGGGAGACGAGCCCAATATGGTGAGGCCAGGAAATACCCTTGTAACCCAGAACCAGTAAAGGATATGCTATACCACAGTACGGTTCAAGGAAGGAGAATATAGTCTCACTAGCTTCTAGATAGGTAGGGAGCCCATTCTTCCTGGTTTTCACCGTTAAATAGGGGTTTGTCAGAAATGCCCGGTACCAGAGATGGGCTGATAGGATCCTGGTCGCTAAGCCTGTATGTAAAAATAAAATAGGGCTCCCCTACTATGACAACACATGCTCGATAAATAGGGCACAGTCATAGAACATCCCCGGCCTTGAGAAGTAGGGGACAATGGAGGGTCTTTCAATCTGAATGTGTCAAAAGGTCATCAGGATACAAGACCTAGCCAGGGTGATACTCATGGGCCCTCTGTCGGGTGAGCTCAGCCCTTGCTCTTACCCCCACCCCGGAACTAGACAATATGGATGACATCGGGGTTGGGGGTCGTCTCCCATCCCAGGCATTCTTATCCTGTGGAGCACACGAGATGTGGACAAAATTCCAAATGGGGTCTGCACTCAGTACTCCTCTCTCTCTCTGACCTGACCTAGTCCAAGGTCCGTGTACTTCCTACAGGCAGAGAGCCTGTAAGCATTGTTCTTCTTGGATTCTTCCGGGGTTCCTGTGCTCCTCCACCCCCATGACCTGTATATAACTGGGGGCCTCTCTTGGGGGGTCCTTAGCTTAATTTGATACAGCAGATTTCACCACAAATGTTTGCTTTTCTTATTAAGCGAATCAAGGTAGTTACCTCAAGCCACAAACTCATTCTAAGAACCCTCTGACCACTACCTCCCGGAGCGACACCCCTCATTCCAGAACTATGCATTGATTCCCCGACCTCTCCTTAGCAAGGAAAAGATGCAGGCAGGCCCTGTACTCATGTAATCCATAGAGAAATCCCTGAGGTATCAGGAAACAGGCTGCCTCGCAATAAAACCTTGAAATTGGAGGGATACAGGAGAGGGATACATGGATTTGCCTTTATATACCTAGGGGACGCCCACACTGCCAAAAATAGAGGTCATCGGATTTGGCTAGGACCATTTTTGTCTCTCCCACAGACTCAACCTCATTTAATGGGGGGCAGTCCGGAGACCACTACGTAAGCTAAGCTCAGACCATAAAGGTCCTGCACCCCCGGAGACCTTCCTATTCCCTACCAATCATAGTTAATTTGCTTCTACCCGCTTTTTATTTTTCTACTCTCACCCTCTTCCCTACCAGACTTAGGGGCAATGGTTTCCCAGGGCCCTACACCAATTGGTGATGTGGGAGCCCACTCCTGAATGGCCGTTTCCCAATGCTTGCTCTATTCGAGCACTCATTACTGAAAGTCACACACATCCCCCAGAATAGGGGTTTGTATATAGCATTTAGTTTAACCTATTGGGTAAATACTCTTAAAGCAGGCCCAATTGGCAAGCTAGATTTTATATAGTTCCTCCTTTCCGGCTAGTTTCCTTTTTTTTTTGTTCTCCAGTATTACTATTATTATTTTTGGATCACATAGAACTGAATTTTTGTTTTAGGTACAGATCTTATTGGTTGAATGCAATTGAAAGTCCTGGGGGAGTTGGGGGAAGGGGTTGCTGGCACCTGGGGGAGGCCCTGACGAAAATGGAAAACCCACATATAGATAGTAATGCAACACCCCCCTTTAAACTTGTATCTCACAATGTGAATGGACTGGCTGGCCCCATCAAGAGGGATCGGACACTTAGACCTCTTAAAAAACCGAACCCAGACATTCTCCTTTTACAGGAGACTCACCTCTCCTTGGCGGAACACCATAAGTTACTCAAGTTTGGGTTAGCCCAAATTATTGAATCTGCATATCAGAGAGGAAGGAAAAGAGGCTCAGTAATTTTAATACTGAAATATTCCAAACTACAACTGCTGGATCAATACACTGATAAAGAAGGTAGACTGGCACTGGTGGTAGTCAGACTAAACCAACATATTTTAACAGTTTGCAGCCTTTATATTCCGCCGGGATCAGATGCCTCCACCATATAGCATCTAATGGATCCCATTCTGGTTAGGCAACAGGGAATTTTAATCCTTGGGTAGAGACTTCAATTGCCTCGTTAACCCCTCCCTGGATTCATCGGCGACCTGACCCCCTCCACAATCATCTGGACAAAAACATCTGCGACGCCTCATACAAGACATAGGCCTGGTTGACGCATGGCGTCAAATGCACCCTTCACAGTGAAAATTTACTTTTTACTCCCACGCCTTTAAACACTATTCTAGACTGGACTAGTTCTGTCTAGGAAAGGAATACCTTGATCTAATTTCGACTGCAGAAATTCATAAAATATGTCTATCTGATCATGCCCCCATTATCTTGACCCTTAACATTAAGAAAGATAAAATAAACACTCAATGGAAATTCAATCCATCTCTTTTTCGAGATAAAGAATTCCGAGACCTATTAGACAAATGGATACCAGAAATAATTAGAGATAATACCTCATCACAGACTACTCCACAAACCCTCTGGGACACCCTTAAGGTAGCACTTAGAGGATACATCGTAGCCTATGCCTCTCAAAAGAAAAAACAGGCAGAGTCCAGTTTACTAACCCTGCAAGACACACTTGATTTCCTACAAGAGGCCCACATGCAGGGAGATACTGATCTCCTTTCGCTGATAACACAAACACAAGTAAAGATCCAACAATTACTGACAGCAAAAACTGAGCAGGCTTTGGCGTGGCTGCGGCAATACTATTATGAAGGAGGAGCTAGAGCATCCAAACTTCTAGCCTTCCGCCTCAGAAATCAAATACAACAATGCACTATCCCCAAAATAAAGGAGCCAATATCAGGCCTAACTAAATATTCTACACCACAGATTTTAAAGGCATTTAAAAATTACTACCAGAAGTTGTACTCCTCCTCTGCCCCTCCAGAACCACATAACACTCCCAAGTTTTTAGACCAGTTACATCTTCCGGTGCTTTCGGAGGATCAACAAAACCAGAAAGTAGCACCAATTACAGAATTGGAGCTTCAAAACACAATTCGGAACCTTAAGAATGGTAAGTCCCCAGGCCCGGATGGCTTCGGGCCGGAATTCTACAAAAATACATGGGGCCTATTAAAAAACTTACTTCTCCAAGTGCTAACATCCGTGCACACTACCTCTGCATTCCCTATCTCCTGGAGACAAGCCACAATCTCAGCGATCCTGAAACCCCAAAAACCACCGCATCTATGCGATTCATACCGACCTACCTCAGTACTCAATCAAGACTATAAAATATATACGAGCATACTAGCACATAGACTGGATCACATCCTTCCCACATTGATACACCCAGATCAATTGGGATTCATTAAAGGTAGACAGACCACCGATAATATCAAAAGAACATTATATCTTATGGACCATGCCCAATCTAATAAATCCCCTCTGCTAATATTAAGTTTGGATGCCCAAAAGGCTTTTGACATGGTCTCCTGGAAATTCCTTCAAGCAGCCCTGCATAAATTTAATTTTCCAACTATTTTCAGAGATGCAATCAGCGGAATTTACACAGGACCGGAGGCAGTCATAAAGTTAAATGGTTCCCACTCAGAGCGCTTCTCCCTACATAAGGGCACTTGACAGGGTTGTCCCCTTTCCCTGTACCTGTTTGCCATCTTTGTTGAACCCATAGCCCAATTTCTTAGACAATCCCCCAATCTACACGGATATGAAATTCCAGGACCCTCATATCATAAAATAGCATACTATGCCGATGACCTTTTAATCTATATTACCGGCCCGGAGGAATCATTACCAACTCTATTTACTATGTTAAAAGAAATAGAGACTCTTACTGGATACACCATAAACACTAGTAAATCAGGAGGCCATGACTGTGCAGTCCTCCTCTCTTCGGACTTACTCAGAAATTCCCATTTAATTGGGATAAAGCATACCTAACATACTTGGGAATCAAAATCCCCCCAAAACTAAAAGAACTCTACAACTTGAATTATTCCTCCACCCTCTTCCGAATAAACTCAGATCTCCAGAGGTGGACTCCTCTCCCACTGTCTCTGATAGCCAGGGTGCATCCCATTCAAATGAACTCTATCCCGAAGGTCTTGTACTTACTACAAAATATTCCTTTACCTCTCTCACAGAGGGACATACAATTCTGGAATAAATCCACTAGCAAATTCTTATGGGAGAATCAATATCCTAGAAGAGCTCTGGCTAAGATGCAGAGCCCCAAGGAGAGAGGAGGACTGTCCCTACCTAATATCTCCCTCTACTCGATGGCCTCACTACTTACTCACATAACTACCTGGCTGTTGCCTTGGACGCAGACCCCAACTTGGATATCAATAGAGCAGAATATGGCTTCACGATCCCTGTCCTCTTCATGGGTATTCCAACCAAATAATAGAATTTGTATGCAGGACACCTCTCGATTTACCAAAGAGATGCTTCATGCCTGGACCCGGTTCCTGGCGCACCTGTCACATGAATTTCTCACCTTCTGGTTAGGGATCCCAGCCGAGGACCCTTCTTGGACCCCGGCAGGGCTAGATTCCACTTTCCGTTTCTGGGCCAGAAAAGGACTCCAATTTACCCACCAATTCTACACTAATGCAATATTCAAAATGTTTGATCAGCTTAAACAGGAGTTCTCTTTACAGCGGTATGACTTTTTCAGATTCTTACAAATCTGCCACTTCTTGAATTCGAAGATCGGACTGGACGTCTCTGATCAGATTATCCCACCCCTCTGTAACCTCTTGACCCAAATGGAAGGGGAAAGTCCCCATGACCACTTGATCTCTCAATCTGATAACGCCCTACAAGGAGCTCCATCTCAGGTTATGGACCTGGTGCAATTTCACTGGGAGGCCGAACTTCAGATACATCTGACTAAGGAAGACTGGCTCCAGATATGGAGAAAACAGCATAAAACCTCTAGTTCATACACACGGAGAGAATATTCATGGACAATAGTCTTCAGATATTTTCGTACACCATAGATCACAGCCAAAATCTTGGCTGGCAGGGATTCCTCATGTTGGAGGAATTGCAAATGCGAGGTAGCCGCCCACACGCACATTCTATGGTCATGCCCAGTATTAGCCACATATTGGGTCACCATAAGTGACAGACTAACATAACTCTTTCCGACACTGACCGAGCTTTCTCCGGCAATGAGTCTACTACTCCATTATCCCCATTCCTTTAGAAACCCACACCAGATATACCTCCTTAACATCCTACTAGGAGCAGCCAAGAAATGTATAACCAGACTGTGGCTCCAGCGAGAGTCTCCCACCATTACAGACTGGGAAAACACAGTATATGACATATACAAACTTGAACATAAGACCACAAGGATTCATAATAAGGTTTCCGAGCTGATGAACAGGTGGAATCCCTGGTTCCTCTCGATTGATCAGTTCAGATCGGACAAATACATAAACCTCGGGAGTTAAATTAGGAGCAGGGGAGATCAGATTGTTGAGGTCCAGCCAGTCCCTAGATACAGTTAGTCCCTTTAGGGTTCCTTTAGTAATAACTGAAGACGGCGTGCCAGCCAGCCGCTGTCACTCGGAGGAGCCTCCTCTTGGTGCCGGGGCCTCCTCCCCTTTTTCTTTTTTTAATTTTTGCTCATTTATCTGAATATGTACTCACATAATTACCTAACCCAGGAGATATTTCATAAAGTACAACCAAACCTAGAACAATTGCTGATGTAAATTCACCTCTATGAAAGAAAGGACTTGAATGATCTTTTGATACTAAACAATACGTTAAATATTAACTTTCAATTCATGTATATTAATATTGATTTATATGTTATTTATAGAGTCCACACATCCCAAGACTGGATACTATATTAGTGAAACTCGCAATCTTGTCATGTAAAGTACATTTTACTTCTGCATGATTCCAATGTGATCCTAAACATGTTAAACATGAAATAAAAAGAAAGTTTAAAAGAAAAAAAATAAGGGGTCGAGGGAAGCGGGGGATAAACAGGCTAAGGGGGTTGGAAGCAAGTGCAGTTACATGAATCAGCCACATGTCGACGTACCAGTCGCTTGAAAGAGGCATGGGAAAGGGCAAGGGGTAGAGTTAGAGTTCCAGTATTGGGGGGCATGACACACAAAGGCACTAGCCCCTTTAGAGGAGTGATGCCTAGGGATGAGGACAGGCGCACTGACCATGGAACGCAGACCATAACCAGACGTCTGGTTTAGAAATAGTCCAGCCAGGGACTTTGGCATTTGAGTTCTGATGATGTTATCTATAAACGAGCCATATGCAAAGGACCGAGATGCAGGGGGTGAAAGCCAACCAAGTTCGGAATAAAGGAGGCAGTGGTGTTTAAGCCGGGAAGAAGAGGAGGCATAGTGACAGATGTTATTGTAGGTAACATCTCACTTCCAGAGACAGCACCTGGCCTAGCACTGACCACATATGCCTACTGTAGGCAGCGTGGTGTACCTGATGACCAGCAATGCTAAGCATAATACGCATCGAGGAGAACACTCTCCGTTCCCAACAGTCGAACTCCACAGAGTCTGCATCCAGGGGTTGGTCGCGTGCCGGGAGTCTATGTCTGGAAGGGGTATCTAATAACCTCACTCCCAAAGTGGGAAGAAGTAAGGAACCTGGAGACCCCTGGAGTGTGCAATACCTGCACTGGCAGTCTCTTGGGGCTGGAGCTGGGGCAGATGGGGACTGCCAGGTGCAGTATGACGCTTCCAGGAAAAGGATCGGCCAAAAAGGGACCACCAGGTGGTCAGCACTGAATTCACGGAGGAAAATGTGTGTCGTCCAATCAGGATTGCGTCTTGCAACATGGGATAGGTGCAGATCACTGACCAGCCCTAAAAGGAAGCACTGATACTCTGTCTGATCAGCGTCTGAAGACAGATGGACAGAGGTATCCTCTTCCTCAAAGGAGGAAGATGAAAAGGCCGATGAATCTGAAGAGTCAGAGTCCAGCTGCTGCGGGGGAGACGGGCGAAAGACATGCTCATCCATAGCCCTGACATACCTGGGGAAAGCGGCAGCAGTAGCTCTGAACTGCTCCTAGGTCAAAAGCCCGAAGGACCCACATGGCCTGGGAAATGGGGTTGGGGATTCAGAGGCAATAGGGAAATGCATTTAGCCAAATGCGAGCAACCTGTGCCAGGGCTAGGGGACCTCAATGGCGATCTCGGACCTCCTGGAGATCCGCAGGTCTGCACAGTAACTGGCCACTCAACCATTTTGAAGAGGTCAGGACTGAACCCTGTAAGGAAAACTCCCCTGTGAGGAGATGGGGGCCATGTGGATCCAGAAGGGCAGACCCCAACCCCACCCAATAAGGCCTCCATCGAAGGGGACGAAGGAGAGAAGGAAGGCTCGGCATTATGACTCCTCCCCGAACCCGAAGGGTCCTCAGACAAGGTCACCACCCCTTGCCCTCTCAACCCCGTTGACTCAGAGGCCAACCTCCTCCTCACTCCCGAAGCTAGGGACTGCTCCAATGCTGCAGGCCCCCCGAGGGAGGATGCAGAAGAGGGAGCCCCTATACTGGCCCCAGAGGAATGAATGGCATTGGTGCTAGGGCTGGCAGCCCTCCGAACCCACGAAACCAGAACCATTCCCCCCAGACCAAGGGCCACTATCGACGGACCCATTCCCGATATCACCCATGTCATGGGAGCCAGTGACAACCGCTGGAGCTGAGGGAAGTGGAACATGGGAGGGCACTAAGGTACTGGGCACCAGAGAACCCTCTGACTCCAGGGAGTCAGGCCCAGTACAGATCAGTCTCCTGATCATCCAGCTCTGGAGAGGAGGAGATCCAACGACCTCCAAACAAGCTGACCCCAGAGGTTCTCCCACCCTCAGTGCCACAAATGGTGCCGTGGTCAAGCCCAGTATCGTTCGCAGCGCTGTCCTGATCACTGGAGCCATGAATGGCTCCGGGATCCAGAACGACGCTGGCGGGCGGCGCTGGGGAGCCACCCATGCTGGGCCCAGTGGGCGTGGGCAATGACAGCGGGGGAAACTGCACCTCCGAGGAGGTGACTGCCTGTGCGGTGCTCCTGGCCCGGCCCGACTGTTCCTCTGGCACCACAGAAGAGACCTCCTCCCTGATAAAGCCAGAAGAGGAGAAGACCCCCTCCTCACTGGTCTGTATAGAACCAGGAGCCCTGGAGGATGGGAGGAGAGACCTGTGCTTGGAGTCCCTCGAATGATGATACCTTCCAAAAGTCGGTGGAGCACAAACGACTTTCAACAAACGGTGCTCCGGAACTCGATGGTCCATGGAGAAGCAAGTCCAGCAATTATCCATATCGTGAGACGGACCCAGGCAGGTGAGGCAACAGTCATGCTGGTCCATGACGGACATCTTCCGGCCGCAGGGACACCAACGCATAGGAGGTCGGCCAGCCTTGGAAGAATGCCTTCTGTCCCCGGACGAACCCGACATGACTCGTAGAATTCAAAATTAAACAAGAAAGCAGACTTAGCGCTGCTAGGAAAGGAAAATGTCTTACTGGATTCCTGCAGACATGCGCCAAGTTGTTAACAGATGGCAGAACTGGAATGCCGTTGACAGTATCATTGAAATCTAGGCATCGAAACCAGCATAGAAAACTAGGCCGCAATGTCACAGATGAAATCTTCTCGTCGTGGTGAAGTGATGTGCTCTCAATGGCGAGAGAAGCAGAACTGGGGTGGAGGAAGAGTCGGCGACCATTACCGGCTAACCCGCAAGCGCCACACAATGCATTGGCCTCGCCCCCGGTGCCGGCTCCTCCTCCTAATGGAAAAAAAAACTGCGGGGTGCTGCACCTCCAGCTGACACTCAGTGATGAATGGTGAAGACTGACACAGGGAAGATCACTACATATATTAATGGTAGATGAAAAACACCTTAAGTATTACATACAGCATTAGGAATACACCCCTAATTTGAGGCATATTTACATGGCCACATTTGCAACATTATCAACCCAAGTGCATAGGCTTCTGCAGTGCAATTGCAGATGTGTGGACACTTACCCAATCAAGCTGAGATGATCACTGCTCCTCTCCCCGAATTGCTGCAGAGTAGGGGATGTACTCTGGAGTGAGCAGTATAGACAGCCACGAAGAAAGGCTGCACCACTCGCTCCACTGAACAAAGAATGCTACCAGCATTCTCATCTGTCCTCCCATGATCCTGCAACCCACAACAAGGAGGTACTGGACGTTTGAGTACATATTTCCATGCAATAAACTACGTCCAACACACAGACAAGTTCATTCATGTAGTCCTTTTCTTTATTAGGTAGCCCTGTCCACCATCAAACCCAACGATTCACCAAGACTGGTTTCATCGGGAATAAGTGGCTCCTTACAATATATAATATGAGCCATTTTACATAAAATATTTAAAAATAAAAATATACTTTATTTCCTTTTTTCATCTATTTCCTGTGTCACATTCCTATGTGACTCACAGTCTATTTCTTTCGGTCTTACATCTATGAGAGTTATACATCTCCATTCATGTAAACTAATACTCTTATACTATATCCTTTATATTAGTGTACCACATATCACATAATCATATTGCCCATGTGCGCAGTCACTAAACATGCAATCCCAAAACCCCAAGTGGAAGCATATAAACAATCGTAATCAGTTTCTTGCTGCTACAAAACACTTCTTAACACATACATTCCAAGAACCACCGTGTGCATAATCAAAGCTTCTCCTCTCCATGCTCAGTGTGTATCACAAAATAATTACAATTTCACGCTTCATAGCAAAAGTGCTGCTGTAATTACTGCACATATGCCCTGACTGGATCAGTCTGTAGGTGTGTGTGGGGGGGGGGGATTTTTGTTTACCCCTTTTAGCAGGTATTATCCCTCCACTCCAATTAAATGGGCAGTGCTTGCCAGTTCACTTTCACAAAAATATCTACAAAAAATGCAAAGTATAGAGGTGATAGGTAATTTTTTTTTTTTTTTTTTCTTTATGCCCCTTCCTCTCTGGTTGCCTGGACTCTCTTTGGTGTGGTCTCTTGGCTCAGCTTGTTCCCGCCCTGCCTGAAGTCCCTAGCCGTATCCCTGATTTCGGCCCGTCTCCGCTCCAACTCCATTGGTCGCCCGACCCCCCAGCTCTGAGCCCCTCTGGGGTGGGACCGACAACTCCTACTGGTGCTCTATCTAGAATCTAACTGTGTGACCAGGGAGCAGAAGGAGAACCAAACACCTGCTGGAAGGACCCGGCTATGGGCATGGGGGCCCTCCACTGGACCCACCTTCACCTACCAGGCAACCAGGGTTTTTCTGTTTTTCTATCCCTCCCCTGGCTCGGTCATACAATGTGCACCAGTGCGACCATGCACACTCCCGCACATGCTCACAGGAATGCCGCCACAGCCAATCCCCTGCCACAGATCCCGATGGCTACTGCACCCCTCCGTCTCCATCAGAAGTCACCAAGCACCGGGATCTACGACCCCCCCCCTCCTTCCCAGGAAAGGACAGCAGTCTTCCAGACACTCAATCCTTTCCTCTCCCACTGCCCCCAATGACCCGAGTCTGCTCCTGAACCTGGGTCACCGGTGTGGCATCCAGCACCTCAACCCTCAGCACCACGGGGCCGGTGAAGGTGATAAGTCATCTTGATATATGTAATATCTCAATAGTACTTTCATGGTATAAGTTAAAACCTACCCAGTTTTGGCAGTTTTAGGCCACAGACATTCTGTAATAGTCTGAATGTTTCTCCGTCAGTTAAGCCTCTCTAGGAGTAAAAATATATGGGAAGATTGAGAAGCGTGTTATAATTATTACATAAAAAGATGTAAAGTGCACAATCTGGAAGCCCTCATGATTAACTGCTTACCAGTATTTCAGTACATTATATCACAGTATAATTCATTTTTTCATCATAGTTTTGCACGTGGAAACTGAAATTTAACTCCTCCAAGAGCAAGGTGCTACACCTAGGGCGGGAAAACTTCAACTATGTGTACACCTGGGGCAGATGAGTTGCAAGCCACGGCAGGGGAAAGAGACCTAGGAGTCTTGGTGGATGTTAACATGAATAATTCACAGCAGTGAAGGAGGGCTGCGGTCACAGCAAGTAGGATGCTGGGATGCATCGCTAGGGGGATTACCTTCAAGGAACAGGGAGGTGATTTTGCCACTGTACAACAGCCTGGCAAGACCATATCTTGAGTACTGTGTGCAGTTCTGGAGGCCGCATCTAAGGAGGGATATCCAACTCCTGGAGAGGATTCAGAGGAGAGCAACCAGAATGATCCGGGGCTGGGGATATGACATATGAGGAATGACTAGGGGAGCTCAACCTGTTCTCACTGGAGGAGTGGAGGGACCGGGGTACATGACTGAGGTCTTCAAGTACCTCAGGGGAGTAAATAAAGTAAGCCGAGATAGGCTCTTTCGACTGAAGGAGGGTGGAATCACCAGAGGACACAGCTGGAAGATTGAGGGTGGTAGGATTAGGGAGGAAAGAAGGAGGAGGTACTTCACCGAGAGAGTGGTGGAACCATGGAATGTGCTGCCCGAGGAGCTGGTACAGGCAGCTACGCTGGAGGGATTCAAGAGAGGGTGGGACAGGTACAGGCAAGGGGTGAAGCACAGGCTGGTTTGCCACGGGGGGGGGGGCAGGACTGGGGGATGGAGTAACAGTGGAAAGAGACAGATAGAGGGCTATGGTACCCCATCAGGGTGCTGAAGCACAAACAGACTTGATAAACTAATAGGCCTACTCTGCTGGCATCCAGTATGTTAGATAAAACATCACTTTTCATTCTGGTATAAGTTGATCCTTCTAGCTGGTGTGATGAACACCAGGAAGGCTGTCTTTCACAACAGTTGTAACATCTCACACCCATGTAAAGGCTTGATAATGAGCACAGCCAGTACTAGCAGTAAGTCCCATGGTGGAGCTGGTTCATGCACCAGAGGGGGCAGGTGGTCCAGGCTCTTGAGAAAGTACCCCACCACCTTTTCCTGGGCCACTGCCAGCTTACCAGCCCATGCCCGGTAAGCAGAGATGGCTGCCATGTGCACCTAGAGGGTCATCGCTTACAGTCCCAGCTGAGACATGGACCAGAGATAGTCAGGAATACTCACCACAGGGCAGGCAAAGGGATAAAGCTCCTTGTCCTGGCACCAAATGAAGAACGTCTTCCATTTAAATGTATAAAACTGGTGAATCGACTTTTTCCGGGAGGCCTCCACAGTGTGAAGCACTTCATCTAAAACACCCAAGGCCTGGAACTCTAGCTGCTCAGGAACCAGGCTGTGAGGTACAGGGACTGGAGGTCAGGTTGCAGGACCATCCCCTGCTTTCTGGTCAACAGATCCGGGCGGAGAGGCAGCCACCATGAAAGTCTGCTTCTAAGGCCAAGAAGATCCAGGTACTAGAATTGCTGAAGCCAGTGTGGAGCTATCAGGATCGTCCACACCTTGCCCTTCCAGGCCTTAACCACTTTCTTGTGGATCAAGAGGAAGGGAGGGATGGGATACATGAGGCCTGGGGTACAGGGTCTCCTGAAGGCATCCCTAACAGTGTCCTGGACTGTGGGAGGTGGCACCAAACAGCTTCAGTTTGGCATTCTCCCAGGAGGCAAAGAGGTCCACCACAGAAGTGTTTCAGGGACCACTTGTACAATATCTGTCATACCTGACTGAGAGCATCTGCTAGCTGACTGTTCTCTCATGATCACCAGGAGATCTGCACTCAGGCTGCTCACGAGACTCCAGATGCAGAGGGCCTCCCGATACAAGAGAAGGGAGCGAGTTCTGCCTGTTCAAGTAGAACATGGTTGTGGTGTTGTCTATCTGGACCTGCAGACCTGACCCGACTAGAGGAGCAAATTCTGTCAACTCAGGCCACACTGAACAGAGCCCCAGCAGGTTTATGTGGTGACAGGACTACTGGGGTTACCAGAACCCATCAGCTCTGTGGTCTCCCAAGTGCACTTCACATCCCACCAGTGATGCATCCATCGTGAGCGTGACAATCGGTTCTGGGTGGACAAATGGGATTCCTTCCTTGAGGTATTCAGGGATCAGTCACCATTTGATGGTATCCCACATCAGCTGGGTCACAGTGACCGGCTGGTCCAAGTGGCTTAGGCGCTGGGACCACTGATGGCCCAACTCCCACAGGAGATGGTGCACATGCCAGCATGCCCAACAGACCACAGTGGTGTAGGATGGCATGTACTCCAGCAGTAGCAGCAGGAAATCCCAGGCAAGATGTGAGATCCCAACCTGAAATGATCGGGCAAAGGAGGTAGGACCCAGTGCCTGGTACGCAGGGAGGTGGGCCTTGGCTCACAGGGAGTCTAGTTCTGCCCTGATGAACTTGATCACATACTTGGGAACCTGTACAGACTTGTCCAGATAGACCAGCAGGCTCAAGTCTCGGCAGGTCCGGAAAGCCAGATATCTGGACCTGTCCATGGTTTCTTTGGATGAACTGGCTAGCAGCCAGTCATCCAGGCGGGGATACACCATGACATCTAGGCACCTCAGATAGGTTGCCACTACTGCTATGCACATGGAGAAGACACTGGACACTGAGAAGAGGCAAAGGGCATGATCTGGAACTCAGAACCAGAGATACTGGTGGTGGGATGGACTGGTACGTGGAAGAGCACGTCCTGGAGGTTCAGGGTGCAAAATCACATGTTTTGCTGCAGCAATGGAATGATCTGATTCAGTGAGACTATCCAGAAAGGAAAATTACGTACCTAACGTAATTCTTGATCTTCTTGGACGAGTCTCCACCACTCATTCACACTAGTGGGATTAGCGACGGAGGCACTAAGACCCATCGAGGGAGCAAACTTTTGCTGGAGGGTCGGCCATGAGACACGGCGCCGCGAGCAGCGGCTTCGAGCGTAATGACCATCTCAGCACGACCCTCCAACCGCCTCAGTACCTTTTACCAAGGAGGCAGCGCAACCAACGTAAAGAGTAAACCCAACATTAAAAAACGGACATAAGATAGTCTGTATGACCCGTGTAAGAAGGGTCAGCAAAGAAGTCCTCACGGCCTAAAGATTTGAGGGAGGAAGACCACACAGCGGTGAGCCTGGGATGGAGGGAGGGGTAGGAATGAGTGGTGGAGACTCGCCCAAGAAGATCAAGAATTACGGTAGTGACGTAATTTTCCATCTTCCTGGACATAAGTCTCCACCACTCATTCACACTAGTGGGAGAGTACCAAGCTGATAATCCCCCAAAGGCGGCAGGAGAGCCAGAGCTCCGCATCTAAGATAGAAGCCCATTAAGGACAGTTCTGCAGACTTTGGGAATGTCGCCTAGCATGAACATCCAGTGCATAGTGCTTAACGAAAGTATGCACTGAGCTCCAAGTATCGGCGTGCATATATCTGCAATTGGAACATCATGAATTTCCGCTAGGGATGCCATGACGCCTCTAGTAGAGTGAGCGACACTCTACCTTCTAATTTAACTTGAGCCATGGAATAGCAATGACGAAGGCATGCCACTAACCATGAAGATGCATCTAATAGCGACAGGTTGACCCAGCCGGTGTCGCTGAAAGAAACGAACAGTTGCTGAGTCTTATAACATCCTTGGTTCTATCTAAACAGAACCGCAAGGCTCTCTTAACATCCAAGGAATGAAGAGCTCTGCTCCTTCATTTTGGAAATTAGCCAAGTAAGCGGAAGTACCAGAGGTTGGTTTAGATGGAATTCTGACACAACCTTGGGAAGAAATTTAGGATGAGTACGGAGAACTACCTTGTCTTTATGGAATACAGTATCGGAGGGTCCGTAACCAGGGCATGTATCTCAGAGACCCTATGGCTGTGGTAATGGCCACCAGGAAGGCAGTCTTCCAGGTAAGAAATTTTAGCTCACAGGTAGCTAAGGGTTCGAAAGGCTTCGAGTGAGCATGTCCAGCACCAGGTTAATGTCCCAGGCTGCAACTGGACGCTTAACAGGGGTCTGGTATGGAGAATCCTTAAGAAATCTCTTCACATTATAGGTAACTGAGCCAGAGTTAAGGAAGAAACCGCTCATGGAACGCTGAGATGGTACTAAGGTGAACTTTAACTGTGGAGTACTGAAGACCTAAGTTTGACAGGTCCAAAAGATACTCAGAACCTTGCCAGGAGGACAGGAAAAGGGATTCCAAGAGGAGTTTTGCACACCAAGAGAGAAAAGCGTTTCATTTAGAGCGGTGTTTTCGGTGGCTGGCTTCCGAGCAGCCAGAAGGATGTCTGAGACTCTACGAGAGACGCTGAACCGATTCACTTCTATCTCTTCAGAGCCAAGCATGAAGGTGAAGTGATTTCAGGTTGGGATGGACCAACGAACCCTGAGTCAAAAGACTGATTTGCAAAGGAAGCGGTCTCGAGAGGCTGCCAACATACTGTTGAGTAGAGGAAACCATAGTTGCCGAGGCCAGGACGGAGCAATGAGAATCATCTTGGTCCCCTGAGACTCGAACTTGAGGAGTACTTCTGGATTAGGAGGAAGCGTGGAAAGGCGAAAGAAAGCGCTTTTGTCCACCGCAGCCTGAACGCATCCTGACAGAAAATGCCAGGCCCTGGATTTCTGGAGCAGAAGAGAGGCAGTTTTGCGTTGAGTGGGGATGCAAAAAGGTCCAGGTCTGGAGTCCCCCACTCTTTGAACAGGGACCGAGCTACGGCTGGATCGAGAGACCACTCGTGAGGGTCTGCCTCCGTTCTGCTGAGGTGATCTGCTAGGTCGTTTTGTATACCTGGAAGATAAACCGCTTGAATCAGAGACTTGTGCTCCAAGCACCACTCCCACACCCTCATTGCTTCCCTGCAAAGGGGATAAGAATGAGCACCGCCTTGCTTGTTGATGTAATACATCACTGCTTTGTTGTCCGCTTGAAGGAGAATGTTCTTGTGACAAAGGACATCCTTCAGAGCTCGGATTGCATAGAGGATCGCTCTCATCTCCAGGACATTTATGTGGAGATGAGCTTGAACTGAGTCCATACACCTTGAGTGTGGAGGGAGAGACAGTGAGCTCCCATCCCATTAGCTTGCGTCTGTGGTGATGGAGATCTGATGATCCGGGGAGCAAAGGGAATCCTTCCAGGAGATTGCTCTCTTGAGACCACCAGGTGAGAGACTCAAGGGCTCCGTCCACCTTGATGGGATAAGACTGGGGTGAGAGGTCGGGACCACTGAGTGAGAGCATCCATTGGTGGTTCTCATGTGCAGTCGGGCCAGAGGACAGTGAAGACCCGAGGACGCCATGAGACCCAACATGCGTTGCATCGAGAGAGCTGTAACCGTTGGTTTCTCCTGATGTAACGGGCCATTGCAAGGATGTCTTGAGTCTTCTGTCCTCTGAAGGAAAGCCTTCGCTGAAGAGGTGTCTAGAAGCGTCCCTATGAAAAGGAGCCTCTGGGAGGGGTTGCAGTTGAGATTTTTCAAATTCAGCAGAACTCCCATGGACGTGAGAGAAGGCGAGAAGTGGTTGCACGGCTTCCAAAGTCCCACTTGGCGGGAAGGACTTGCTAGAAGCCAATCGTCCAGGTAGGGAAACACTGAGTCCGACTTTTCCGAGATGCACCATGAGAACTGCACAACACTTTGTAAAACTCATAGGCCGAGGATAGCCCAAAGGGCAGGACTCTGAACTGATAATGCTGACCCAAAGCTACAAACCTGAGGAACTTGATGTGGGTCGGGTGGATGGGGATATGCTGGTAAGCATCCTGCATATCCAGAGGCCAGCCAGTCGTGTTGATGCAGCAAGGGTAACAGGGTACCTAGGGAAATCATCTTGAATTTCTCCCTGGGGAGGAATTTGTTTAACTTTCTGAGGTCTAGAATGGGGCGCATCCCCCCAGATTTCTTTGGAACCAGAAAGTAATGGGAGTAGAACCCTGTGTTTCGCAGATGCGGGGGCACCAGTTCTATTGCCCTGTTGTTCAGAAGGCCCTGGGTCTCCGCGGTGAGGAGGTCTGACTGAGAGGCCGACAACCTGGGTTGTAGTCTGGGAGGACAATTGGGGTTTCCAAGAAATTGAGAGAATAACCCTCGCGAATTATCCGAAGGACCCATTTGTCCGAGTTATGGACTTCACCGGTTGTAGAAGTACATCAGCGACCTCCCACTGAGGAGAAAGTTCCACCTCGCAGAGTGGATGGAACTTGGGCCAACAACTCATGAGGTAGCGCTGGGAGCTTTAGGCCCCTGCGCTTTCGTGCGTCTTCTTTTGAGGTTGGGCAGGTTGGCTTTTATGGAAGCTTCCCCTGCCTCTGCCTCGAAAGGACTGACGACTATGAAACTGACGTCTGTTCACATGCCCCCGAGAGGGGGCAGGCGGAGGTCTGGCCAACTTAATGGCCGATCTAGTCTTCTGAGTGGCCTCTAAGGCTTGCTCCACCTGAGGGCCAAAAGAAAGAGCCATCAAAGCAGCGCCATCACCTGCTGCTGAGCATCATTCGTGAAGCCAGAAGTACGCAGCCAGGAATGGTGGCAGTACAAATCCCGGGCTGCTGGTAGAGAAGCAGTGTCGAAGCGTCCATGGCTTTTGACCTGCTGGTTATTGACTCAATACCTCTAATAATGGTCAGAAGAAGCTCTGACTTGGAATCCAATCTGAAGAGCTTCAACCACTCTTTTCATAGAGTGCCACAGGATATACTCATACTGAGAAAAATAGCCTTGATAACTGGCAATACGATACTTAGAGTGAGGCAGCAAAGACTCTCTTACCTAATGTATCAATCTTACGAGACTCTTGTTAATAGGTGCTAGCTGAGTAGTTTGAGGAAGAACGACCTTGTCATTCTCTGCCAGGACTACAATAGGATCCGCAAAGGCTTGGGATGCCAAAATGGGCGATCCTTGGGAGCTGAATACTCTTATCAATGGATTTAGCCACTGAGGAATAAGAGCAGGATTATTCCATACCATTTGAGACAGCGTCTCGAAGGAAGGCTGGATCGGAGGAGTCAAATCCGTAGGGATCTCCGAAGCATGAAGATACTGGAGTCTTAATATCTTCCCAGGATCGATGTCTGTAGTCTGGAGAGAAAGAGTGGATCCCAGGTTCTTCAACAGAGACTTAAAGGACAGGTCCTCGACCACAGGCTCTGTAGCAAAGAAATACAGGTTACTCACCTGTAACAGGAGTTCTAGGAATGGTATATGTTGTTCATCCACACTCATTGGCAGGTATCCTTGCCGCTTTAAATCTTGCCGGAAGGTCTTCAAGCTTGCCCTCCACCCACCCGGTGGTATAACCTCGGCCCGCACCATGACGCAGATCTGGCCCGCTGGAGCTCAGGCTATGGTCTGAGCCGAGGTTGAGGTCATGGTGGATGAACAACATATACCATTCCTAGAACTCCTGTTACAGGTGAGTAACCTGTATTTCAGGGACATGGATATGTTGTTCATCCACACTCATTGGCAGACTCCAGCAGTTCTCCGGAGGAGGGAGGCAAGACGACACCCCTAATACTTACTTGGGAAGAGAGACTGGAGAACCGAGGCCCCAAACCAGCATCCCGGGTGACTCAAGGTCTATGTGGTAGTGGGTAATGAAGGTGTTTGCTGACTTCAGGTAGCAGCCCTGCAGATTTCCTGGATAGGACGTCCCTGAAGCAGCCACCGTTGCAGCAGTATGGCGGGTAGAATGAGCTCTTATCCTCTGGGAGGCTCCATATGCCCGCCAACTTATAGCAGAGATCTATGCAGGAGGTTACCCACCGCTTATCGTCCGCCTGTTGCAGGTCTGCCAGATGCGGCTTCAGCGAGGTGACAAAACAGCTGGCGAACCTCTCCCGAATTTCAGCCGTACGCTCCTTATAATAAGCTTCGTGCCTCTAGGGTCCAGAGTATGGAGTCTATATTCGGCCTCCGAGGTGATTGGGGTAGAACACCGCAGAGTCAACACCTGGTTAAGGTGAAACTCCGACACCACCTTCGAAGGAATTTCGGTGGGGAAGAGGACAACCTTGTCCCTGTGGAAGACCAGGTGAGGAGACTCGATGGAAAGCGCCTGGAGCTCTCCCATCCTTCTGGCTGACGGGATAGCCACCAAGAAGGCGGTCTTCCAACAGGTGAGAGAGAGCACACCTGTGCATAGGTTCAATGGCTTGCCCATGAGCTTTGCCAGTACCAGCAGTAGATCCCACGGAGGTGGGGGTTCCCGGACTGAGGGAAATGATCAAGGCCTTTGAAAAAGCGCCAGACCACTTCTCCTTATGCATCGACTGCTTCCTGCCCGCGCTCGTAAGCAGAGATGGCTGCCAGGTACACCCTTAGGGTCAGCCGACCTAGGCCTCTTGACTAGAAAGGACCATAAATAGTCCAAGATGCTTGCCAAGGAACAGGAGGAAGGGTCCAAGCCTCTTGTTCTGACACCAAATGGAAAACCTTTTTCCATTTGAAGGCATAGCATTTTCTGGTCGACTTACGGGACGCCTCAACTACATTGAGGACCCTCACGGAAAGACCCAAGGCCTGGAACTCTCAGCCAGGAACCAGGCCGCCAGGTGCAGGGATTGAAGGTCCGGATGGAACACCTTCCCCTGATTGACTGAGAGCAGGTCCGCGAGCTGGAAGCTGCCGCGAGTCCTGGAGCTGAGACTGAGGAGATCTGCACCAGAACTGGCGAGGCCAGTCTGGGGCCATCAGGGATCACCTGCGCCTTGTCCCTCCTCGCTTCTTGAGAAGCACCTTGTGGATCAAGGGAAATGGGGAAAGGCGAAGAGGCCCGGGGTCCATTGCCTCGAGAAGGCATCCCCTGCAGCGAGCCCTGCTGAGGGGGCGGGCATGGAACAGACTCAGCTCTGCTGCCTCCATGGAGGCAAACAGGTCCACCTGAGGTGTGCCCCAAAGGAGAACAGATGCTGTACTACCTCCGGTAGGAGAGACCACGTGGGATGCAGCCCCTATCCGCCTCAGGGCATCGGCCAGGGTGTTGGAGGCCCTCCACGTGAATGGCTAGGAGATCCGCCTCCAGGCTGCGCATTTGAGTGACCAAAATGCGGAGAGCTTCCTTGCATAGAAGCATGGAGCGGGCCCCGCCCTGGCGGTTTAGATAGTACATGGTCGTGGTATTGTCCGTCTGGACTCGGACCACTTGACCCCGGAGGAACGGAGCAAAGGCGGTGAGAGCTAGGCGGACCGCCTGGAGCTCCAGCAGGTTGATGTGGCATCGGGACTCCATGCTGGGACCAGAGGCCATGAGCCCGGTGGTTCCCCAGATGGCACCCTCCCAACCCATCAGAGAGGCATCGGTCGATAGAGAGACCGTCGGCTCGGGCGGACGAACGGGATGCCCTCCTGCAAATGATCTGGAACGGGTCCACCACTGGAGAGCGCTCACATCCCTGTGTCACCGACATAAGGCTGGTCCAAGGATCGCGATGCTAGGACCACTGGCTGGCCAGTCCCCACTGAAGGGGACGATGTTCCAGCGGGCCCAACGGACCACGCTTGGTGCAGGCCGCCATGAGACCCAGGAGGCGAGGAAGTCCTGGTAGGGCGCGAATTGCCCAACCAGAAATGATCGGGCAAAGGAGGAAAGAACCTCGGCCCTGTCCGCCGGAGCCAGGCCTGGCTCGAAGAGAGTCGAGCTGCGCCTGATGAATAGAATCACCTGCTTCGCTCGAGTTCTCTACTTCTGGCCTCGTTGGATAAGGAGGCCCAGTTGAGAGCAGACCTGGAGGGCCAGATCTCTGACCACCCGCCTCCTTCCTGGAGGAGCTGCTATCAGCCAGTCGCCCAGGTAAGGGTACACCCGACCTCGGGCGTCAAGAGGAATGCTGTCACCACTGCCATGCATTTGGTGAAGACCCTGGGAGCTGGAGACAAGCCAAGGGCATGGCTTGAACTCAAGAGGGATCCTTCCGCCTGGAAGCGTAAGGAATCTCTGGTGAGACGGACGGATAGGGACGTGAAAACGCTGGCCCTGCAAGTCCAGAGAGCAGAACTACACGCCGCTGCTCCAAGGATGGTATTATCTGAGCCAGAGTGACCATCCTGGAGGTCTGGAGACCTTAGGAACTTGTTTAGGTCGCAGGTTTAGAATCGGGCGCCAGCCCCCATCCGCTTCGGAACCAGGAAGTACCTGGACACAAACCCTGGTCTGAAGGAGGGTCCACCACCTCTCTTACCACCTCCTTCTGGAGGAGGAGGACGATGTCGGCTCGACGAGCCGCCAGTGAGGCTGGGGATCCCGAAGCCCCGAGGGCGACGGCTCTGAAGGGTGGTGCCTGCTCGAATTCAGAGGCAGGCCTCTTCCACCACCTCCAAGACCCACCTGTCCGTGGTAACAGCGGACCAGGCGGAACGGAAGTGCCGGAGCCGCTCTCTAATGGGGACCTCAGGGGTAAGGTGACGGGATGGGGCGACACCCCTCAGCCCGCCACTGGGCAGGCTTTGGAGGAGGGACCGGCCGAGGGACCTCCTGGCCCTTTCCTCCCCTGCTCCTGTTAGAGGAAGCCGGCGGTTTGGGTTTGGGATGCCAAGGCCGAGCCTGCTGGCCCTGACGCTGGATGGGCGGGCGCCGGGGCACAGAAGGACGAAAGGGCTTAGGCTGTGGTTTGCGGCCTTTGTCCTTCTGAGCGGAAGAGACCGAGTCCAAGGTGGCATTGGACTTCTCGATCCTCTGCAGGTGACCTTCCACCCCAGGGTCAAGAGGTCAGTCCCCAAAGGGAACATCCGCCAACTTGTGCTGGGTATCCGGCAAAGTGGATATCCTCAGCTAAGCTCGGCCGACGACAGCCATCGCGTCCCCACCGATCTGGCACATGAGTCCCCTATATCCAGAGCAGTCTGGAGCTGTTGTTTGGCCACTGCTCCTGCCCTGGTCCCACACCTGCTTAACCGTAGTCTGCAGATCGGCGGGAAGATGAGGGATGACCTCATCCAGGGAGCCCAACAGGGCATGAGAAAATGGTGCCATGAGGACGGCCGAACTGGCCTGATCAAGGCCGAGAGGACGAGCGTAGACTTTTCGCCCGACATAGTCCATTTCTTGGACTTTGTCAGGAGGAGGTTTGTCCACATCCCTGGCGCTCAGCCGCTACCGGAAAACGCTGTCGGTAACCAACCCCTCAGCAGAGGGTGTTCAAAACCGACAAGGAACCGTAGGGGACCGCATACTTCCTGGCCATCCTGGCCGAGGCGCGGGGCAGGAAGCAGGGCGCTGCCAAGGCTCCAGTGCCGGACCCACTATGGCCTCGGCCACGGAAAGGCCTCCGCCGGAGAACCCTCGGTCCAGAATCTCCGTGAGGATACCTGGCCTGCTTTGGAACGGGTTCGAGTCCATCCCTGTAGACTCCGAGATGAGCCAAGCAGTCCTAGGAAGGACGACGGCTATCGCTCCATTGACTGACTCCTAGAAGACTCCAAGTCCAGTCGCTGAGAGAAAGGAGGAATCATCTTCGACTCGAAGAGTCCTCAAGAGCTGTTCTGGCCTGAGCCACCCTTCACCTGCCGAGGTCGGTCGGGAGTGAGGGTAACTGACAGCCGGCGGTAGACCCTTAGCCGACCGAGAATCCTGGTCGGAGCCCCAATTGGTGGCTGTGGAGGCGGAGGTTCCACCGAATCGGTGGAGCAGCTGGTTTTGCCAACAACCGCCTGGGTATAGGCTCCTCGGATTAGTCGAGGGTTGTGTCGGTTGCCCGTGACAGTTACTTAATGGCCGGGAAGGCGACGGGTCGGCTTATTCCCGCCAGGAGGAGTTGTTATAACATATGTCCTCGCACCATCGACGTACTTACGCCTGCCTCTCATCCGAGGAGGAGGACGAGGACGAGCGGCGACGCCGCTTATCACGAAAAGCCGAGACCGAGACCGCCGATGACGGGATCGGCTGACCGCTAAGAGGTCCGGGACCGAGAGTCCCGGAATTTCCGAGGTCGGTGCGGGAGGTGTCGGCCGAACCGCACTCCCTTCGCTCGGATGGTCCATCCGAGGGCTCCGAACCGAGGCACAGGCGAGCCCACGATCCTCAACTCCTCCCGGGGAACCGAGGGGAATCTGCGGCTAAAGGCAACAGCTCTGCCCAATGGGTCGAGAAAAATCTCGACTTATCGGGTGGGAGCCTCGTCAACTGACCTGACGGGGACACCGTGAGGCCAGTGGCCGGCCGAGCGGTCGATCCGCCGACGGTCGACGGTCTGGAGAGGGACCTTCCGCTCCCAAGAGCGCCGACGGAGGATTCACCCTGTCCTCTTTTGGACCGAATAAGGTCCAGCAGAGGCAGGCCCTTCCCTTAGTGAGAGGGACAGACAAAGCTCCTTAAAAAGAAGCCGGTAGGAAGAACCCAGAGAGAGCGGGATAAATGCCGCGCGAGGAAGATACGCCCGCGCCGCCTCCCCTCTTCGAGGGCTTACTATCCGCCGAGCTGATCCGCCGAGCCCACCGCCGCGGACACCGCCAACCGGGCCTCCTTGGACTTCACCGGAGGGAAACGCTTCTCGGGACAGCCCAGTTGCAATCGGGCAGCACGGTCTTCGAGGACGTAGGCCGAGAAAGATGAGCACAGGTCGCAAGCCTGCGGGTCGTGCTCAAGGCCTAAGCAGTAGACACACGTGGAGTGTGGATCCGTCCGAGACATCTTCTGATCCGCATGGGCATCTCCAAATCCGGGAGTCGATGGTCCATCGCAGTCATGAGGGATAGAAGACTGAAGTCTTTTGCAAAATTTATTTTAAACCGCAAACGGAGAAATAGGAACTAGTCACAAACGCAGAGCTGCTAAGGAGGGAACCTGAGCTTCCAAGCGGTAAGGAAGATCTGGCGTCATGGGGCGGAGCCGAGAGTTATACCACCCGGGTGGGTGGGAGGAGCAAGCTTGAAGACCTTCCGGCAAGATTTAAAGCGGCAAGGATACTGCCAATGAGTGTGGATGAACAACATATCCATGTCCCTAGAAAGATCCTGTTTCCTCCACTTCATCACCCAACCGAAGGTCTGGGTCAGGCTCAACATCATCTCCTGATGGTCCAGAAAGGACTGTTTGGACAGGAAAGGAGTGAAAATTAGGAGAGGAGGAAATAGCAGAAAACAAGGAGAGTCCCTCAGGCTGCCGGGCGCCGTAGACGGCAAACGGGCTGAAGATTGCATCGAGGAGGGCGACGGGCGCCAAGAGGCATCGCGTTCTCGCAGCGCCGGGGCGGGCCGCTGATGACAACGCGCAAGAGCGGTGCGGCCCACGACGCCGCCGCACGGCATCAAGCGAACGGCCCGCTTATCCAACGCACCACTGGCGGCGCCATTTGAGACTCGCTGGTGCTGGACGGCGCCGCAAGACCCAGCGGCACCGAAAACGGGCGCCACAAGCCAACAGACCCTGCAGAAGGCGCTGAAGAGCCCCAGGAACCTGGAAAGCTAGAGAAGGAAAAACAGGAGATAAGGGGCATCGGTGAGGCCCTCGCGCCGCAGCCATGTGAGGGGGAAACACTCTACATCGAGTCGCTGGCACCAAGAAGGTGCCACGCGACTAGGAAGGTCCAACCGCCTACCTGATCGCCGGAGGGGCCCGAGGGCTCGAGGCAACCGAGCCAGGCAGAAGAACCAACCTCCAGCCCATTGCTCCAAAGAGCGCCCACTGATGAAACTGCTCATCTGGAGTCCTACCTATAGGCGGGAGGGGCTCCGGCGTCGAGGACGACACCAGAAGTTGGCTATCTCGAGAGACCGCAACTAGCAACGATAACCGGAAGGCCGACGTCAAGAGACATACCTGTGAGGGCTTACCCCGAGTGATGCCTTCTTTTGACCTGTGGGTCAAGAAGAGTTTGAGGCGCAACGGTGCCGAGAATGCGACTGCTTATTTTTATGCCGGCGGGGACCGCCCATCCCCCGGCATCGGACTGACCGCTGTCGGAACCCCGCTGAGGAGAAGGAGGCTGACCGACCCAGCCCGCCGACTGAAAGCTTTCATACGAAGTCTCCCTACCGTCACCTGACCTGCTCATGGTCGACTCCGTCCAGTAGGCCGAGACTTCTTCAAGTAAAATTGAAATATTAGAAAAATTTAACGAAAATAGAATAAAATTAAGAGATACTACTTATCGTGATAAGTTACAAAAAACAAACTGAAAACTATGCGCTAGTTTGAAGTTTGACTCCCGACAGGCGAGCGACGTCGTCACTGAAGCGCACTCGACGGCGGGAAAAAAGGAACTGAGGCGGTTGGAGGGTCGTCGCTGAGATGGTCATTACCGCTCGAGCCGCTGCTCGCGGCGCTGTCTCAAGGGGTCAGTTTCTCAACGACCCTCCAGCAAAAGTTTGTTCCCGATGGGTCTTAGTGCCTCCGGCGCTAATCCCACTAGTGTGAATGAGTGGTGGAGACTTATGTCCAGGAAGATCTTGCACTTCCACATGAACCGGTTCAGATTGTGCAGATCCAGAATGGGGCACCAGCCCCCCACCCTTTCAGGACCAGGAAGTACCTGGGCATGCAACTCTAACTGGCCAGGATATCCAGGACATGGGCTAGTACTGCTTTTGCAAGGAGCTGAGCAATGTCCTCCCAAAGGATTGACTGCATGTTCTGCAACACTCTGGACTACCGAGGCGCATGGAGGTAGTAAGGCAGGAGAGCCTTGAAGTCCAGAGGCAACTTTCTGCCCATTATGTCCAGCATTTGCTTGTCCATTTTAATACCAGACCAATGTGGCAAAAAGTGAAGGGTAACACTTTAAGTTTCCTTCACTATACTGTAGTTACAGTGTAACTACACTGTAACACTGTAATTGTATTGCAACTGCAATGTAATTACATGCAACAAACATGCAACTGCATTGTAATTACCCCTGTTGCATGTAACTAATGACTACATTCCCTGTAGTTACACTGAAACAAGCGATGTAGCTGACCTCATATGGGGAGTGCAGACAGGGAGAGGATGGGAAGGGATGACACCCCCCCAAAACCTATAACTGGGCAACTTTTGCAGGGGCACTGGCAGCTGTAACCAGAGGGGCACCACCATCCTTGTCCCCCCCTCTCTTAGGTTCCTAGCCCCTGGACTTATGTTTGGGGGCACCAATCCTGGTATTGCCCCTGCTGAGGCTTCTGCCAAAGAGACTGTTGCTTAAAGGACCGGTACTAGAAAGCTGGTTTCTTAGACTTCTTTTTCAGGGCCTTCTGGGATGATGTCACAGAATCCAGGGTGGCACTGGACTTCTCAATACAGGTGAGATGTCCTTCCGGCTAGCCTGCCAGCACAGTGGTAGCACTACTACTTACAAGGCCAATGACCCGAGTTCAGAAGCAAATCCAGGGTGCCTGAGGGCTGGCCGGGGAAAGAGGAGTGAGTGTCCAAAGGACTGCTCTCCTCCTCTGAGGGAGAAGGTGGGCAGAGCCCAATGCTTGCACGGCCCCTGGCAGAAGCCAGGGGAAAGGCAGCCCAGGCCAGGAGGTGACAGATGTCGGAGTACATCGCATGGAAGTGAGTGGCATGTGCCATGACATTGTTTCATACCATGCCTCCCAGGAGACAAGAACATGGCAAAATGCCGGTGGCAGGATGTTGGCAGGCCCTGTACCCAACTAGCTGGGCTCACCATCCTGAAGTGGACCTGAACCTTTGTGGAGACTGGGGAGCCTTGCCAACCCCATGGGGGCAAGCCCCAGGAGAAGACAGCTGATGGTAAGTCTCAGCAGAGGCTGGTGTGACATGGCTGCGGCACCTGCCTAAAGGAGGGCCATCCAAGGAGAGGAGAATACAAATAAATAAATAAAAAGGTGAGATGTCATTCCATCCCAAGCCAAATAGGTCAATACCCAAGTAAGGAACATCAGCCAGCTTGTACTGGATGTCTGCCATGAAGGTGGACATATGCAGGCAGACTCTGCAATGCATGGAGATGGCTGCAGTCATGGCACGGGCACACAATTCACCCATCTCAAAGGCAGTCTAGAGCTGGTGTTTAGCCAGCGATTGACCCTGGTCTCTGATGACTGTCACCAACAACTGTCGCTCAGCTGGAAGGTGAGGCAGGATGGAATTAAACACTCCCATCAGGGGGAGAGACTGAAACTGGTCATCATCATGGCATAGCTAGCCTGACAGAGACCCAAGAACACTGCAGTACACACCTTCTTAGTAGTGTGGTCAATCTTATGGGACTCCTTGTCAGGAGGCTTGTCCATGTCCCCATTTTCCCAGCTTATGGAAAACAGCATCAATCACTAGACCCTCCGTAGAGGGGTAGTCTGAGAACCCTGAAAGAGACCCCATTGGAAGCACATACTTAAAGACCATACGGGTAGAAGGGCTGAGCAGGATGCTGGATGCTAACGAAGTTCCAGAGCTGGTCCCAAAATGTCCTCAGCCATGGGAAAGGCAACCCCTGGGGATTCACCCTGATCCAGGATATCAGTAAAGCGATACTTGGCCATTTTCTGAACTGGCTCCAATGGGACTGACTTGGACTCCGATGTACATTGGAGAAGTGCCCAGAAAGACATCGGGCCTTGCTCAATGAAGAGGAGAGTCCCAGAGGAGGCCATGAGCAGTGGTCCAAGTCGGCCAAGTTCTCCTTGAAAATGGCACTCAACTGTTTCTCACTACACACCAGCTGGTAACCTTCCATAGAAACATAACATAGAATTTGATGAGAAAAATGGATGGTTTAGCCCACCCAGTCTGCCAGGATGCTTCCTACCTATTCTGTCTCTGCAGACTCTACTGGTCGCCATCGATCCTCCCACCTCTCTGTATCCTATCTAATACAGTAGTCCCCTGTGTCTATCCCATGCATGCTTCAAGACTCCCTACTGTTTTAGTCTCCACCACTTCCACTGGCAATCCATTCCAAGGCATCCACTACCCGTTCAGTGAAGAAATATTCCCTTACATCACCTCTATATACCCCACTCCACAGCTTCACTGTATGCCCCCTGGGCCTGGTAATTATTCTCATTTGAAACAGACTCCCCAACTGTACCATACTGAGCTCTTTGAGGTACTTGTGGATTTATCATACCCTCTCTCTCACTCTCCTTTCTTCCAAGGTGTACATGTTGAGATCCCACAATTTCTCTTCCATAAGGCCTCTCATGCATACCATGCCTCAGTTTAGGTGCCTTCCTCTGGACCCCCTCGACTCTGTGTCCTTTCTGATGTATGATCTCTAAAACTGAGCACTGTGTGAGTGATATAATGGCAACACCACTTTCCCCCTCCTGTTGGAGCTACCCCTCCCTATGCAATCCAGCATTCCACTAGCTCAGATGCCGTTATTCAATGAGCGCACACTGTATACAGTATGCATTCTTTGAGAGCTCAGTCGGTGGCCAGTCGTGGAGGACAGAGGAGGGCTGTGCTAGTCACAGGCTGGGGATTGGCTGTGAGAGAGAAGTGGGATGGGGGGTCAATGTCTGACAGGGTGAGGGGTCCACTAGGCCACCAGGGAACTGGGGATCTGCCTGATACCAAGTGATCGGGATGTTGGGGGGGGGAGAACCACTGGACACCAATGGTAATGTGTTATACATACTGGTTGGATCATCGGGTGGGGGAGGGACCACTTGCCACCAGGGAGATTCCTTACTTTCTGATGGGCCCGCGATCGGAGGACCAGGGTGGGGGGACAATACCACCGGCGCTGCCTCTCTCTCTGTGTCACAGTACTTCTTTGGCCAGCAATTGGCGAAGGGGGGAGATAATGGGACAGGACATTAGCTTTTTAACCCTACAGGACGGCAATTGGAAAACAGGGAGGGGGAGGGACCACTAGACTACCACGGAACAGGATTTCTCACATACAGGGATGGCAATCAGAAGCAAGGGAGGGACCACTAGACTACCAGGCAATGGGATTTCTCATATACGGGGTCAGTGATCAGATGCCGGGGAGGGAGTAGGAACCACTAGACTACCAGGGAGATTTTTCAGTCATGAGGGGATGGGGAGGGCCCACTACACCACTAGGGAGGCTTTTGTGTAACTAGGGAAATGGCAGTCCCCGTTTTGGGGGGGGGGGCGCAAAACTCCCTTGCAGCCCATGTAAATGGGCCCATAATGGGCATGCAAATGGCCAGCTACTGCCTTGCATGCCCAATGGGCTCATTTGCATGGCTGCTTTTATGAACAACAAATAGCGCACCAGTGCTATTCATTGCAGGGCCAGTTAAGGGAATGCAGGTCAGGGCAGTGTTAGTGGGGTTAGGGGTAGTGGTAATGGGGTTATTGCTGCCTCTACCTAGCCCTATTCACAGTCGGATAGCGAACTACACTGTCTGTCTGTGAATAGCATTTTTTACCACCTGGGCAATCAAAAAAGAGCAATGCAAACTTCTGCACTGCACTTTGTGATTTTTTGTGAATCTAGCCCCAATCCTTACAGTGGATACAGAGCAACGTCCAATCACATTGGGAGACAGAAAGATCCTTTTCTTTCCAGACTATTCATACATCACATGAATGAGGTGTAAAGCATTTGAAGGGGTTGCTTCACAGTTAAAGAGCAATTCTGCACTTCAGCAGTTCAGCATGTTCTTTCATAAATAAGATGTTTCAGCTGTTAGAATTTACTAGAGAATACTTTTTTTTTCATTTTCAACGTTACGTTTCAAGATTTACAGCACATCTTGGTAGTCCATCTAAAAGTCTGTATAAAAAACTTCTGAAAACATTTACCTCTCCCCTGTTAACCTCACAGTGCATTTGTTTATGGCATCATAGTGCTCACCATAGCAACAGACTATGATGTCACAAACAGCAATTGTGTGGTTAGCAAGGGAGAGTCAGATACATTTTGAAAGATTCAGTAAAATAATTGCTGCATTATCTACAATATTTAGTGAACAAACAGTAGGGAAAAGTAAAAAAAAACAAAAAAACTAGAAAACAATAAAGTTTAAACATAATTAGTGTAAATCTAGTGTTTTTAAGCTTTTTTATTATATTAGAGAGTTGCTCTTTAAGAAAGGCTGGAGTAATATTCAGGATCGCTTTCCCTGCTAGTCTGCAGTCTGCTTATCAGGGCAAACAATATTCTTTTATCAACCTTATGGCAGCAGGGGACTTTGCTTCTAAACTGACCATTGTAGCTGGGAATGTGCCAGGTGACCAGGGACTCTCAATGGATGAGAACAATATGGATTCATGTTTTAAGAACCCTTATTGACTACACCCTGTTAATAAACTTTCTGTTATGAACAATATGACTTGTGGGGTTAACCACAATACTACTGTAATGCTTCTTGCTACTTTTGGGAGAAAGTCAAGATAGGTCATATACTGTATTATATGTTTATCTCCATTCTCATTGGTTGGATTGCCACATTCCATAGTTTTGCACTGGGTAGTCATGATAGGTAATTCACAAGTGAATTAAAGACAGAGAAACTTTTGGTAAATATGGCGCCCCCCCATTAACATGTTACTGCACCAAGTGCGCGAGGTGGTTGTTGTGATCGCTTCTACTGTGGAGCAACATGGAGCTGTTTCCGTCGGAGGAGTGCGATCTCTACATTCACTAGTTTAGTTCTCTGGGAGATTGGACTACTATTGATTTCCTGCCACTTGTAATGGATTCCCTTGCAGAGTTGTACTTACTATCCTGGTAAAACAGAAAGGAAAAATGTACTTTTCTCTGACTACTATGCATAAAGTTTTGCTCACTGTTATAATGGTAGGTTATGCTGTTTGCATAGCCATGGTTAGTCAGTTCATGATTGTTAAATGGGGCTGTAAGAGATATGTATTTAAAGTGTGTTGTAATACTTTTCTTTGTGAATGATGGACTTTATTATTTTTAAGACTTAGAGCTTATGTAGTAAATGAGGTTCTGATAGAATTGCGCTGTCCACAGAGCGCTGGCTATATAAACGACTCCAAATATGAGTTATCATTTTAAAACTTATGAGATCCCCCCAGTGTGGTTGCACAGAGGGACATGTTACAGTGATGCCTAGTAGTTTGTTGTGGTTTGCATATTATTAGAGCTGCGCTGTCCCTTGTATGCACTGCAATATGCTTATATATGTATTTTTTTAAACTCTAACAAAAACAAAATAAAAAAAAAATAAGAATTCAACAGGCTCGATGTGGTTGCCAAGGAGCCCTTGACATGCCTAACCTGCCCTTCAACTTAAGGGCGCTTGACCACTGAACAGGACCGGGAGGACCTCAATATCTCCTGGTCCAACAAATGGCGTAGATGGTGCCTGTGCTTAGAATCACAGTGGGTAGGGGTCTACCTGGAGGTCTGGAGGGCCAAACGCATGTCTTGAAAGCCTTCAGTGAATGACCCTCAGATGCTGGCCCCAGGGAACAGCACCTAGACCAAGGAAGTTCCCGCCATGGCAGCCACCACTTCTGCTTCAAAGGCTGCAAGCTGCTAAGTCAACCCAGCAGCTGCCGTGGCCTTCTTGTGGCCCTTTAAACGATCCTCCAGCTCTTGTTATGAAGATCGGCCCAGAGATAGCCAGAGATTCCTATCCTTGAAGGATTCTGGAAGCACAGACTTACAGAGGTCACACCCTGCTATGTTGTGTTGCCTGCCCAGGCAGTACATGCACGTGTCGTATGGAGTGGAGACCAACATCTTCTGTCGGCACTTCACACAAAAACTGAACCCCGGCTTCCGGTGCTCCATTAAAGATCAGAAAGAGGAGTCAAAGAGGTAAGTGTCCACTACAGCGCATAAAAACTTAAGGAGGAGTCACAAAGGAGGTGACCTGTTTTTCTTCCAGTGGAAAGAAAGATCTGATGTCACGGGGTGGAGTCGGGGTGATATACCACCTGGATGGTGGGAGAAGCTTAGCTTAAAGATGTCCAGCAAATCAAACTGTTCCAGTGGAACTGCCAGAGTGTGGATAGTGAACTACATCCACACCCCTAGAAAGAACAGTTCCTTACCGTAACTCCAGATCTTCAAGAATACCTTCTCATGGAGCACCACTCTTTGATCTTAACATTGGAGGCAACAGGACCCCATGGAACCAAAACGTTTGGGGTGGTGGCAATGCGTAGCACCAACACACAGTGTCACCTTCATACCCACAGCGTATACAGCAGCATGGCCCCAACTGCCTCAGTATATTTTTCACCAAGCTGGAAGATATAAGCTATCTATCTGAAATTTCGTAATGAACAACACTCAGAACCCACTTGTCCCTTTAAGGAGGACAACTATAACAGCACTAGATATCTTCATGGCCCATACCTATTTGATGAGGAGGCGGAAGAGAATATACATGGAACTGGAGTAAGTCTGGGGGATGAAGGGTGGGTGAGTGGAACTCTAGGAGGCACTCCTGAAGATCTGGAGCCACAGTAAGAAAATATTGGTGTCACGCTTTTCTTCCAATTTCTATTCCAAGATAAGGCTTGAGGTCAAATAGGCCCTGGACCAGACACCGAGCGTGAGCAGGGCCAGAACCATTTCTATTTATAACTACAGGAGGACTTCCTATCCTCCTAGTCTAGAGATTCTCTTGTACCAGAACACTCAACCAGAGAAGAGTGATGATCAGGCACAATCTTGTAGCCGGAGCAACTTGCCTTGCTTTTTCAGACACCTTACCTGCCATAATGGTTTTCAAATGTCATCAAATAAGGGTAGAGCAAGCTCTGAGAAAACTTGACAAAACCACTGAAACTACTAACAAAAAAAAAAAAAATTAATAAATTTGGTGAAATAATGTACTAGATATGCGACCTGGACTAGAACGCTATATGTACTCAAACTGATGTTCTGGTTCCTGATGAGAAAAGCACTGTGATTCGATGGCAGGGAAAAACAAGAACTGAGGCATATAGGGCCGGCACCATTACATATGGTAGGAGGAATATCTGGGCAACAACACTGCCTCTGAAAAAGCCGTCCCGGTGGCGCTGAGGGTTGAGGCGCTGGAAGCCACACCTCGCGCCACACCAGTGACCCAGGTTCAGGAGCGAGCCAGGGTGCCAAGGGTCGGCAGGGGAGGGAAGGGATCAAGCGTCCGGAGGAGTGCTCTCCGCGGATGCACTGTTCTACAGCGGCACTTGTGGTTGTCGGGTGAAGCACATGCAGCTGATGCCCATTCAGCAGGGGAAGGAGCTTGGCAGGCGGCGGCACGCAGTGCCCAGCCGCCACTGCATGTCCAAGCTTCTTGGGGACTGCAAAATATGGAAAAATCCTCTTCCCTTGGGAATAGACAAAGGCGCTGCTCTCCAGACCACACTCCCAAGACTGGTCGCTCTCCTCTCCTGTCTCTATCCACCCTGGCCCAACACGCTACACTTAAGATAGACCATCCTGGGCGGATAGGGCGGCCCTTCCCCGTGGTGGTTCAGATCCGGGGGTTTCACCAGGTTGGGGTGAGAAGTAAGGACAGCCTCACAGAGGGAGGTAGAGCCCAGAGTAAGCAGTCGCTGAAGAGGGTTCCCCTTGATAGGATGCAGAAATAAACTGCATAAAAAAGAAAAAAACATTGCCTCTAAAACAGAGCATGCTCCTGAGGCAGTACTTTACTGTTGCAATTCTTTTCTCTCATAATTAACTCCTCTCTCCAATACATTTATGACTCTAACTCTACGCTGCCACACATCAGCAATACAGTGAAAGAAAGAACATTTATAAAAATGTGTAAGGTTCTCAAAGGAGGTGGCAGTGAAGGTTCAAGAGAAAAAGAAAGCATTCAGAAAGTACAAGGAATCACAGAAGGAGCAGGACAAAGAATTGTATCAGTTACAGCAAAAGGAAGCTGGGAAGGCAGTCAGAACAGCAAAGGCCCAAACTGAGGAAAAGATAGCCAACTCAGTTAAGGAGGAGGATAAAACCTTTTTTAGGTACATCAGGGAGCGAAGGAAGACTAAGGGAGGGATAGTGAGGTTTAATAAAGGGAAGGGGGGTTGGGCAGAGGGTGACTGTGAAAAGGCAGAGATACTAAACAAATATTTTTTCTCAGTATTTACAAACGAAGAGGGGGAGGTACCTAAAACAAACAACAGAAACACTCTGGATGCAGAAGTTGATACCAGCCCATTTACAGAAGAAAGGGTTCTGAAAGAACTCTTAAAACTGAAGGTGGACAAAGTAATGGGGCCTGATGGGATTCACCTCAGAATTCTAAAAGAACTAAGGGTAGAACTAGTGACACCACTGACTACCCTCTTTAACAAATCATGGGAGGATGGGGTGGTACCTGAGGACTGGAGAAGGGCAGATGTGATTCCCCTTCACAAAAGTGGGAGCAGGGCAGAAGCAGGAAACTACAGACCTGTTAGTTTAACCTCAGTGATAGGTAAAATGATGGAATCACTTCTGAAGGAAAGAATTGTCGAGTACCTAGAGGTCAGAGGGGCACAGGACCCAAGGCAGCATGGATTCACAGCGGGAAGGTCATGCCAGACTAATATACAGGTTACTCACCTGTAACAGGAGTTCTAGGAATGGTATATGTTGTTCATCCACACTGTCTGGCAGGTTCCTTGCCGCTAAATCGTGCCAGAAGGTCTTCAAGCTGGCTCCTCCCACCCACCTGGTGGTAAAACTCTTAGCTCCGCCCCATGGCCGCCAGATCTAGCCGCTGGAAGCCAGTAGCTGTGCGCCGGGCCGGGAGGTCGGGTGGGTCGCGGTGGGTGAACGTATATACCATCTTTAGAACTCCTGCTACAGGTGAGTAACCTGTATTTCTAGGACATGGATATGTTGTTCATCCACACTGTCTGGCAGACTCCTAGCAGTTCTCCAGGAGGAGGGAGGCAAGGCGCACACCCCTACTTGGGAAATAAAGACTGGAGAACCGAGGCCCCAAACCAGCATCCCGGCGTGACTCAAGGTCGATGCGGCAGTGGGTGATGAAGGTGTGTGCTGACTTCCAGGTAGCAGCTCTGCAGATTTCCTGGATAGGGATGTCCCTGGAAGCAGCCACCGATGCAGCAGTATGGCGGTAGAATGAGTTCTTATCCTCTGGGAGGCTCCATGCCCGCCAACCCATAGCAGAGATCTATGCAGGAGGTGACCCACCTGCCTATCGCCTGCTTGGCTGCAGGTCTGCCAGGTGCGGCTTCAGCGTAGGTGACAAACAGCTGGCTAACCTCTCCCAACTTCAGCCATCCGCCTCCTTGTAATAAGCGAGCCTTCTAGGGTCCAAAGTATGGAGCCTATATTCGCCTCCGAGGTGTGATTGGGGTAGAACACTCGGAACAGTCAACACCTGGTTAGGTGAAACCCGGCACCACCTTCGAAGGAATTTCTCGGTGGAAGCGTGAGGACAACCTTGTCCCTGTGGAAGACCAGATAAGGAGACTCGATGGAAAGCACCTGGAGCTCTCCCATCCTTCTGGCTGACGTGATAGCCACCAAGAAGGCGGTCTTCCACGACAGGTGAGAGATGTCACACCTGTGCATCGGTTCGAATGGCCTGCCCATGAGCTTAGCCAATACCAGCAGTAGATCCCACGGAGGTGGAGGTTCTCGCACCGGAGGGGAAATGTGATCAAGGCCTTTGAAAAAGCGCCAGACCACCTTCTCCTGCGCCACCAACTGCTTCCCGGCCCGCGCCCGGTAAGCAGAGATGGCTGCCAGGTGCACCTTAAGGGTCGTCGACCAAAGCCCTTGCTGAGAAAGGGACCACAGATAGTCCAGAATGCTTGCCAAGGAACAGGAGGAAGGGTCCAGGCCCTTGTCCCGACACCAAATGGAGAATCTCTTCCATTTGAAGGCGTAGCATTTTCTGGTCAACTCCTTACGGGACGCCTCAACGACGTTGAGGACCTCGTCGGAAAGACCCAAGGCCTGGAACTCTAGCCGCTCAGGAACCAGGCCATCAGGTGCAGGGATTGAAGGTCCGGATGGAATACCTTCCCCTGACTGACTGAGATCAGGTCCGGGCAGGCTGGAAGCCGCCTCGGGAGCCTGGAGCTGAGACTGATGAGATCTGGATACCAGAACTGGCGGGGCCAGTCTGGGGCTACCAGAATCACCTGCGCCTTGTCCCTCCTCGCCTTGAGAAGCACCTTGTGGATCAAGGGAAATGGGGGAAAGGCGTAGAAGAGGCCCGGGGTCCACGGCCACGAGAAGGCATCCCCCTGCAGCGAGCCCTGCTGAGGGGGGCGGGCATGAAACAGTCTCAGCTTCGCATTCTCCCTAGAGGCAAACAGGTCCGCCTGAGGTGTGCCCCAGTGGTAGAAGAGATCTTGTACTACCTCCGGCAGGAGAGACCACTCGTGGGACGCAGCCCCTATCCGGCTTAGGGCATCGGCCAGGGTGTTGGAGGCTCCTGCCACATGAATGGCGAGGAGATCCACCTCCAGGCTGCGCACAAGTGACCAAATGCGGAGAGCTTCCCTGCACAGAGGCATGGAGCACGTCCCACCCTGGCAGTTTAGGTAGTACATAGTCATGGTATTGTCCGTCTGGAACTGAACCACTTGACCCCGTAGAAACAGAGCGAAGGCAGTGAGGGCTCGACGAACCACTCGAAGCTCCAGCAGGTTGATGTGGCATCGGGACTCCCGAGGGGACCACAGGCCGTGTGCTCTGTGCTCTCCCAGATGGGCACCCCAACCCATCAGAGAGGCATCGGTCGATAGACAGACTGTCAGCTCAGGGCAGACAAATGGGATGCCCTCCTGCAGATGTGCTGGAACAGTCCACCACTGGAGAGCGTTCCACATCCCCTGGTTCATTGTCACTAGCTGATCCAGTGAATTGAAGTGCTGTGACCATTGGCTGGCCAGCCCCCATTGAAGGGGACGCATGTACCAGTGGGCCCAATGGACCACACTGGTGCAGGCCACCATGAGGCCCAGGAGGCGCAGGAAGTCCCGGGCAGGGCGCGATTGCCCAACCTGAAATGATTGGGCAAAGGAGGAAAGAACATCGGCCCTGTCCGCCGGAAGCCGTGCTCTGGCTCGTAGAGAGTCGAGCTCTGCCCCAATGAATTGTATCACCTGCTTTGGCACGAGTTCCAACTTGGCCTCGTTGATGAGGAGGCCAACCTGAGAGCAAACCAGGAGGGCCAGATCTCTGGACCGCTCCACCTCCGCTCTGGAGGGGGCTGCAATCAGCCAGTCATCCAGGTAGGGGTACACCCAGACCCTTCGGCGCCGCAGGAATGCTGTCGCCACTGCCATGCATTTGGTGAAGACCCTGGGAGCTAGGGAAAGGCCGAAGGGCATGGCCCGGAACTCGTAGAGGGATCCCTCCGCCCTGAAGTGGAGGAATCTCTGGTGGGATGGATGGATTGGGACGTGAAAGAACACATCCTGAAGGTCCAGATAACAGAACCACATGCCTCGTTCCAAGGATGGGATTATCTGAGCCAGAGTGACCATCCTGAAGGTCCGAGACCTTAGGAACCTGTTCAGGTCATGCAGGTCGAGAATGGGGCGCCAGCCCCCATCCGTTTTGGGACCAGGAACTACCTGGACACAAACCCCGGGTCTGGAGGAGGATCCGCCACCTTCTTGATCACCTCTTTTTTGAGAAGCAGGGCGATATCGGCTCGGTGAGCTGACAAAGAGGCTGCGGACCCCGTAGCTCCCCCAAGGGGTGACAGCTCGGAAGGGCGGGGCCTGCTCGAACTCCAGGGGCAGGCCCTTTCCTACCACCTCCAAAACCCAATGGTCCATGGTGATAACGGATCAAGCGGAAAGGAAGTGGCGGAGCCATCCCCCCACGGTGGGGGGGGGACCCAGGGGGGAGTGACGAGGCTGGGGGCGACACCCCTCAACCCATCACTGGGCAGGCTTACAGGAGGGACCAGCCGAGGGACCTCCTGAGCCTTTACCTCCCTGCTTCCTGTTGGAGGAAGCCACTTGCTTGGGTTTGGGATGCCAAGTGCGAGCCTGCTGGCCCTGGTGCTGGTGCTATTGGGTCAGACGTGCTGCAGGCGCAGAAGGACAAAAGGACTTGTGCTGCTGCTGTCAACGGCCTTTGTCCTTCTGGGCGGAGGTGACCGAGTCCAGAGTGGCATTGGACTTTTCGATCCTATGGAGGTGACCTTCCACTCCAGGGCCGAAGAGGTCTGTCCTCAGGAAGGGGACATCCACCAGTTTGTGCTGGGTATCCGCCATGAAGGTTGATATCCTCAGCCATGCTCTGCGGCGCATGGCCACCACGGCCGCAACCGATCTGGCACAAGAGTCTCCAATGTCCAGAGCCGTCTGGAGCTGCTGTTTTGCCACCGCCCTACCCTGGTCCCGTACCTGCCGGACCGTGGTCTGCAGGTCAGCTGGGAGATAAGGGATCACCTCATCCAGGGAGCCCAAGAGGGCATGGGAGAAGTGTGCCATCAGCACGGCCGAGCTGGCCTGGCGGAGTCCAAGGGAGGACGCAGCATACGCCTTGCGCCCGGCATAGTCCAGCTTTTTGGACTCCTTGTCGGAGGGCTTGTCCACATCCCTAGCGTTCCTGGAACGCTGGAAAACGCTGTCGGTGACCAACCCCTCAGCAGAGGGGTGTTCCGAAAACCCGGGCAAAGAGCCGGTAGGGACCGCATACTTCCTGGCCATCCTAGCCGAAGGCGAAGGACAGGAAGCAGGCCGCTGCCAGAGCTCCAAGGCTGGGCTAACAATGGCTTCAGCCACTGGAAAGGCCTCTGTGGGTGAATCCCCTCGGTCCAGTATCTCCGTCAGGGGATAATTGGCCCGCTTGGATACGGGCTCGAGCTGCATCCTGGTGGACTCCAAGATGAGCCGAAGCAAACCCATGAAGGACAATGGGCTTTGGTCCATTGACTGACCCCCGGAGGACTCCAGGTCAATGGGCCTGGAGAACAGGGAGGAGTCATCATCGGACTCCGAAGAGCTGCCTGGGGCCTGAGCCACCCTCCACCTGCTGAGGACGGTCGGGAGTGAGGGTGACCGACAACCTGTGGGGCAGGCCCTGACCCGACCGAGAGTCCTTGGTCGGTGCCCCCGATTTCGGCTGTGGAGGCGGAGGTTCCACCACAATCGGAGGGGCAGCTGGTTTCGGCCGAACAACTGGCCCAGCCTTGGGCACTTCGACTACAGCGAGGGGTTGTTTTGGCCACTCGGGTGACAGCCACTTGATGGCCAGAGAAGGCGACGGCGTTGGCTTGTTCCTGGACAGAAGTAACTGCTGCCACATCAGGTCCTCATAGTGTCGAAGCAACTTGCGCCGAAGCCTATCCTCTTCCGAGGAGGAAGACGAGGACAAGCGGGCGCGCGCTTACTCGGGTGCCGAGACCGAGACCGCCGATGTCGGGCGGATCGGCTGGACGAGACGATGTCCAGACCGGGATCCTCTGTGTTTCCGAGGACGGGTCTGGAAGGGGCGGGGACACCCGCCTTCCTGCTCGAAGCCTTAACCGGGACTGCGCACCGAGGCGCAGGCAGGTCCTCGTCTCCACCGGAGGAACTGGTGAAAAGAGTTGTCGGCTTCACCAGTCGAGCTCGCCTGATGGGTCGAGAAAAATCTCGACCGGCCGACGGTGTCTCGCCGGGCTGACCTGACGGGATGCCGGAAGCCAGCGCCTTAGCCGCAACTCCCGACCGGCCAAGTGTCACTGTCCAGGAAGGGACCTCTCCCACTCCCACCTAACCCACGATGGTAGGACTTTACCTTTGAGTCCTTCTTTCTGGACCAAGAGGAATGTCCTGATGGCCCCTCTCCCTTCGTGGAAAGGGATTGGCAAAGCTCCTTGAAAGAAGGTGAATATGAGGTACCCAGAGAAGGCGGATAAATGCCGCGACCGAGGAAGAGGATGATGCGGTCTGTGCCGCCTCCTCCTCGAGGGCGATCATCTGCTCGAGTTGCTCAGCCGAGCCAGCCGCCACAGTAACCACCCAACGGGCCTCCTTCGACTTCACCGGCAGATAGCGCTCCTCGGGGCACCCAAGCTGTAACCGGGCAGCGCGGTCTTCCAGGATGTTGGCCGAAAACGAACGGCATAACTCGCAGGCCTGCAGGTCATGTTCTAGGCCGAGGCAGTAGACGCACGTGAAGTGCGGGTCCGTCCTGGACATTTTCTGCCCACAAGGGCACTGCCGAAATCCGGGAGTCGATTTGTCCATCGCAGCCGCGAAGGAGAAAGTTGACCGAAGTCTTGAGAATTTTAAAATAAGTTTCGGGCGAACCGAAGAATTAGGATCCAGTGTACATGCAGAGCATTAAGGAGGGAACCTGAGCTTCCAAGCGGTAAGTAAGATCTGGCGTCATGGGGCGGAGCCGAGAGTTTTACCACCCGGGTGGGTGGGAGGAGCCAGCTTGAAGACCTTCCGGCAAGATTTAAAGCGGCAAGGAACCTGCCAGACAGTGTGGATGAACAACATATCCATGTCCCTAGAACTAATAGATTTCTTTGACTGGGTGACCAAAGTAGTAGATCAGGGAGGGGCTGTGGACACGGCCTACCTAGACTTTAGCAAGGCATTTGACTCAGTCCCACACAAAAGATTAATATACAAGTTAGCCAGCGTGGGAGTGGGTCCCAAGATGATAGCCTGGGTAAAGAATTGGCTGGAGAACAGGACACAGAGGGTAATAGTAAATGGAGTACACTCTGAAGAAAGGGGGGTTACTAGTGGGGTGCCGCAGGGTTCAGTATAAGGACCAGTCCTCTTCAATGTCTTTGCAAGTGACATTGCAGAGGGACTGGAAGGAAAAGTATGTCTCTTTGCAGATGACACAAAGATCTGCAACAGAGTTGATGCACAAGGTGGGGTGGAAAGGATGAGAAAGGACTTGGCAAGGTTAGAGGAATGGTCAAATGTACGGCAGCTTAGATTTAATGCTAAAAAGTGCAAGGTAATGCACCTGGGAAACAAAAACCCAGGGGAAGAGTACACAATGGGGGGTGAGATACTAACAACAACAAAAATGGAAAGGGACCTGGGGTAGTCATATCAGATGACTTAAAGTTGGACAAGCAATGTGAGAGGGCAGTAAGGAGGGCTGGGGGGATACTGGGATGCATAGGGAGAGGCATCACCAGTAGAAAACAGGAAGTTGTTATCCCTCTGTACAGACAGCTGGTGAGACCCCATCTGGAGTACTGTGTGCAGTTCTGGAGACCCAATCTCAAGGACATAGACAAGATGGAAGCTGTCCAGAGGAGGGCAACTAAAATGGTGCAGGGTCTGCACCAGAAGACATATGAAGAGAGACTAAAGGAGCTTAATATGTATAGCCTCGAGGAAAGGAGGGAGAGGGGGGACATGATAGAAATTTTCAAGTACCTCAAGGAATCAACAAAGTCCAAGAGGGTAGCATCTTTCAAAAAGAGGTGTGCAAGAACAAGGGGCACAATTTGAAGATAAAGGGCGCTCAGAGGTAATGTAAGGAAGTATTTTTCACAGAGAGGGTTGTGGATGCATGGAAGCGCCTTCCGGAGAGGCTGTGGAGTCAAAAACAGTGGTTGAATTCAAGCATGCATGGGACAGCCATAAGGCAATTTTAGGAGGGGGTGTAGAAAGAAGTAGGCTGCTGGTTAACTAGGATCTGCAGCTTATCCATTAGGTAGGGAAATGAGCAGACTGGTTGGGCCAAGCGGTCCTTATCTGCCATCAAATTCTATGTTTCTATGTAAGTCCCTATCAAGATCTGAACCTTGCTGCTTTGTGGAAAATAGAGAAATCAAACTGCTGACTCTTCGCTCGTTAAGTCAACAAACATCGTGCAATAAAGTGTACTGCAGTTCATGAGTTATGAAGGTTACATCACAGACCAAGGAAGCAAGCACCCAAAGCTACTTTGGTTCAAATCCACAGCACTTCTTTTCAGGTAAAATAAATGAAAAGCAGCATGCCTGCCTAGGAGGCACTGTTGGTTGCCTAGACATGAAAGTTACATGCTTACCATAACTGTTGATCTTCTTGAATATCATCTTCATAGACTACCACTAATGGGTCTAAGCTGGAGGCACTAGGACCCCCCCCCCGACAGTATTTTTCTGGAGGGCTGGTGACCCAAGTATGCTCCTCATGTGTACCACCTCAAGTACCTACTGGTATACAGTGGTCTCAGTCCCCAGTCGCCTCAGTACAGTTTTCTACAGATAAGGTGAGCAGCATGAATCTAATCAGTAACCTATGCACTTAAGCCAAGAGCATACGATAGCCCTGGTGATGCACGTAGGAAGGGCCACCAAACTCAGCTACACAGTGTCTTCACAGCCCATACAAAGTGCAAAGGGGTGAAGTTCAACACAAGAATACTGGAGTAAGTTCAGGGAATGGTGGGTGGGTGGGAGAGGGCAACTATGGAGAAGATATTCATTTATTCATTAACATCAACAGTTACGGTAAGTACGTAAATTTCACATCTTCCAAGAATCAGTCTTCACTAAAGATTCCCACTAGTGGGTCAGAATACCAAGCTCAAAGAAAGTCCCATGAACTAGGGAGGCTGGAGCTCAGGGCTCACTCAGGATAGTAATTCATTCAGAATTCTCTTACAAAAGGTGACATGCTGACACAGACATCCAGGGCATAGTTCCTGGTAAAAGCAGTGTCAGCGGCTCAGTAGGTAGCACAATCGCCTCTGAGGCCGGGAGATCAGAGGGCTGTGGGTTCAGTTCTCACATCTGGCACTTGGGTAAATATCCCAGTACTGACATTGTAGTGCAGCATGAGAGGGGTGCTGCCCTTCTGAGGTGCCGTCTTTCGGACGAGACGTAAACCGAGGTCCCAACTGCCTGGATTGGTGGTAGTTCAGGTGGATGTTAAAGATCCTGTGACACTTATCAAAAAGAGTAGGGAATTTCCCAGTGTCCTGGCCAAATTTCCTCATTCACTAAAAATACACCAACAGCTTAATCTGGTTCAAGGTCAGTTGGCATTCATCCGTATCCCCCTCTCCCGGGTCATGCCTGAAAATAGGCAGGATTTGTCTAGTGCACTTACCCGGTCAACAAAAACTAAAAAAAATAGATAAAATAAATAAAAAGAATGTACTATGCTGCAAGTTGCAACAGCAACTCTGCACATTTCTCCAACTGGCAAGGGTGCATTTCTGCCAAGAACTGGCAAATGCTCTTTTTTTTTCCATAGAGGTTTTTGCATCCAGGGCCCCTGGCAGGCGGCTTCGACCCACCTGACAGAGGTATTCTCTCTCTCCGGTCCCGCTACTCCCGTGCTTTGCAGATCCCCGGTAGTTCCCCTGTGGATCGCACCCCACGGCAGGGGTGAGTGGGTTGCCGATATCTCCCCGCGTCTCCCCGAGACCCATTCCAGAATCGGGAGCGGTGGACCATCATCGAGCCTGCCAGACTTGGTTTTCCTCCATTTTTCTCCTCCCCTACCAACAAGAAGATGTCGGATCGGGCCTCCCAACCCGTACTACCCTCCAGCCACCGCCAGAGGGCAGTCAACGAGCGGAATGACTAGTCTCCCCCTGAGAGAGGAGAGGAGAGCAGTCTTCCGGATGCTCGATCCTCTCTCCCCCCTTGACGACCCCCAATGGCCCAAGCTTGTTCCTGAACCTGGGTTGCCAGTATGGCGTGAGGTGTAGCGACCAGTGCCTCGACTTCCAGCACCACCGGGCTAGCAAGTGGCAAATGCTCTTGTGGTGTGAGCATGTACCTTGCCTTCCAGTTTAACCTGAGCCATGGCATAGCAATGGTAAAGGCAGTTTACAATCCAGGCTGAAATGCACCCAGATTGTGATAGGCTGTCCCTTTCGATTAGGGTTGAAAGAGATAAAGAGCTGTTTTCACTGTCTGTAGCTCTTAGTCCTTTCCAGGTAAAACCCTAGGACCCCCTTAATGTCCAGTTAATGGAGAGTCCTTTCTCCCTCATTCTGGAATTTGGCAAAGAAGGTAGGCAGGATTATAGCCTGTGTAAGATAGAACTCCAAAACCACGTCAGGTAGAAACCTGGGGTGTGTACGGAGAACTGCCTTATCTCTATGGAAAACAGTATACAGTGTAGCCCACCAGGATGAAGCACAGCACTGCAGAATTCTGCAGCAAATAATGCAATTTCAATGGGAGTCAATCCCTTTTGTTGTGCAGTAAACCTGTGACACTGTGCTTCATCTTGGAGGGTTTCACGGTACATAGGCTCTGTGACCAAAACATGAATTTCTGATACTCTTTGTGCAGAGGAGACAGCTACCATAAATGCTGCCTTCCAGGTTAGACACAACAGGCTCATAGGGCTTGTGAGTGGACATATACAGCAAACGTTTGACAACCCAGGGAGCCATTCGGCTTCCTGATGGGAGGCCTTGTGTGCAGAATACCCATGAGGAACCTCTTCAAGTGTGGAAGCTGTGCCAAAGAAGGGGTACTTACAGGTCTGTGGTATGCAAATACAGTAGGTGGACCTGGACTATGGAATACTGCAGTCCAGTATCAGAAAGGTCCAGCAAGTACTACAAAACCTTTTTCAGGTGGACACCTGAAAGGGTCCACAGGGTTGTGGAACACCAGACAGAAATTCATTTCCACTTGGCTGTGTATGTCATCCTGGTACGAGGTTTATGCACAGCCAAGAATATTTCAGAGACCCTCTAAGATACTTTGTTCATTTCTATCTCTTTAGGAGCCAGGCCTGAAGTGGAGTGCAGACTGGGATGGACTAGCTCACTCATCTGTCAGAGTGTTCTGGACTCCTGGGAGAGACTGCCTGGAGCAAGATCCCCAGCTCCAGGCACCATTCCCACACTCTCACTGCCTCCCTGCAGACAGTGTAAGTGTGTGCTCCTCCTTCTTTGCAATGCAGTATATGACAGACGACCTGTCTGTCTGAAGAACTGTCTTCTGCCTGACTAAGTCCACTAGGGCTTTTAGACCATACAGAACTGCTCACATTAGTGTTGCTCAGATAGTTTCCTAGAAATCAGGATACCAACAGATACCTCCAATTTGGCCAGATAGTTGCTGTGGTAGGTTAGCAGTGCTATCTGACCATGGATCCTGCCAACTAGGATACCTGGATCCTAACCAGGATCCACCACTATCTGGCCCTGGATCCAAATTATCTGCCCTAGGATCCATCACTATCTGACCCTGGATCCTGCATCTGTCTTTGGCAGGATATCTGGTAGGATCCAAGTCAGAATGCCAACATTACCTGACAGATAGTGGTAGGATCCACAAAAGCACTATCTGAGCAACACTAGCTCACATCTCTAGAGATCTATGAGAGATGTGCTACTGAGGCGTCCCAGACACCCTACATCTGGAGATCCTGTCAGTGGGCTCCTCACCACAGCAGGGAGGCATCCTGTGGTGAGAGTTACCTATGGCTTTGGTGGGACAAGGGGGAAGCCCTGGAGGAGACTGTCCTAGATCTAGTACTGACTAATAGGGAAAGGACCTCAGATCTCCAGGTAGAATGTCACCTGGGGGCCAGTGACCATCACATGGTATGGTTCAATTTGGCCACTACAACTAAATCATCCCATTCCAAGGCAAAAATATGGGACTTCAGAGGAGCTGACTTTGATAAGATGGCCAACAGAGTTAAGCTAGCCCTGGCAAAAAGAAATACAGGTGAGGGGCTACAGGCAAAGTGGGCAAGCATTAAGGATGCAACACTTGAAGCAACATCCAATTGTGTTACAGAGAAAAGGAAGTGCAAAAGAAGAAGAAAACCACTTTGGTTCTCAAAACAGTAGCAGAAAAGGTCAGAGCTAAAAAAGGCTGGCCTTCAGGAAATATAAGGGAACGCAGCGGGATGAAGCTAGGGAGGCATACCAAATTTCCCTAAGGGAAGCAGGGAAGGCAGTGAGGCAGGCAAAGGCCCAAACCAAGGAAACACTAACACAATCAGTAAAAGAAGGTGACAAGACTTTCTATAAATACATTAGTGAAAGGAGAAAGTCCAGAGGGAGTATTGCTAAGATCAAAGGAGATAAGGGGGCGTGTGAGGAGGAGGACCATGCAAAAGCATCTATCCTAAATAGATACTTCTGCTCAGTATTTACTGAAGAGAAGGTAGGGCAGGGACCCACAGCTCCAGCACCATGGACACGGGGGAGGTGAGCACTAGTCCCTTCACAAGAGAAAGGGTCCTACAGTAGTAGCCACAGCTATTTCCAGATATTTCGCAACATTTCTGAAGAGTTTCTCTCTGCTGCCCCTACTGTGGAAATGCAGAAAGCAGGAGATATTTCTGGAAATATCACACAAATTTTGGGAAATAGCTGGCAGTGTCTGTGGCTGCTACTGTACAAGAGCACGATAAGCTCAGGGTGGACAAAGCAATGGGATCTGATGGCATACATCCCAGGGTACTAAAGGAGGTAAGGGTGGAACTAGCAGAGCCATTATCAGAACTGTGTAGTGAGTCTCTGTGCACGGAAGACTGGAGAAGGGCTCATGTGATCCGGCTCCACAAGAGTGGTAGCAGGGAGGAGGCAGGAAACTACAGATCAGTCAGTCTTACCTCAGTAGTGGGCAAGATTATGGAGGTACTCCTTAAGGAAAGGTTGGTACAACACCTGGAATCCATAGGAGCACAGGATCCAAGAAAGCATGGGTTTACAAAAGGAAGGTCCTGTCAAACTAATCTCATAGATTTCTTTGACTGGGTAACCAGAGTGGTGGACCAAGGGGGAGCAGTTGATGTCGCCTACCTTGACTTCTGCAAAGCTTCCGATACTGTTCCACATAGAAGATTGATTAATAAGCTGGGTAGGCTCTAGGTGGGTCAGACGCTGGTCAACTGGGTGGCAAACTGGTTGACGGGCAGAAAACAGAGTGGTGGTAAATGGTATACAGTCAGAAGAGATGCAAGTCACAAGTGGGTACCTCAGGATCAGTCTTGAGGCCAGTCCTCTTCAATATCTTCATCAGTGACATTGCAGACGGACTGGAGGGTAAGGTTTGTCTGTTTGCAGATGACACCAAGATCTGCAACAGAGTAGATGATCCAGATGGGATGTGCAGAATGAGAAGAGATCTGGATAAACTAGCAAAATGGATGGAAGAGTGGCAACTGGGGTTTAATGCAAAGAAGTGCAAGATCATGCACATAGGGAAGAGAAACCATGAAGCCACCTACAGACTGGGAGGGGAGTTGCTGGCAGTCACAAGGGAAGAAAGAGACTTAGACATCATCATCACCAATGACTCGAAATCAACCAAGCAGACCACTAAAGCAGTAGGTAAGGCTAGGAGGATGTTAGGGTGCATTAGTAGGAGTATCACAAGTCGGAAGAGGGAGGTAATAATCCCTCTTTACAAGACACTGGTTAGGCCCCATCTGGAGTACTACATGCAGTACTGGAGGCCACACCTTCACAAGGACATTAACCAAATTGAGGCAGTCCAGAGAAGACCAACCAAAATGGTGCAGGGACTGCATCAGAAAACATATGAGGACAGATTAATGGAGCTCAATATGTATACCCTAGAGCAAAGGAGGGAGAGAGATGATATGATCGAAACATTCAAAGTGCATTAATGAGGTGAAAGAGTCTATCATGTTTCAATATAAGAAAAATAGCAGGACAAGAGGACACAGCAGGAGATTAGAGGGAGGCCGATTAAGGGGTAATGTGAGAAAGTTCTTTTTCACAGAAAGGGTGGTGGATGCATGGAACGGCCTACCTCAGGAAGTGGTGGATATGAATACAGTGCAGGGCTTCAAACAGGCATGGGACAGGCATAAGGGAGCAATACAGATGAGTATGACTAGATAGGCCATTGACAGAGCAAAGGCCGATGGCACATTTATAAGGTAGAAAAAGAAACTGGCAGACTGGATAGGCCTTGCGGTCCTTATCTGCTGTCAACTTCTATGTTTCCACTGACCACCACATCAGGGACCTCACTAGGAGGGAAAGCATACAGAAACAGATCTCATCATGGGAGTCTGAATACATCCTGAGAGAAAATGCAGATCCTGGAAGCAGGAAATTCTGAATGCAAAGGTCTGGTGATCTGAATGGGATAGTTGTGAGGGTGTGATGCTTGAAACCACTGGGTACTGAGCATCCACAGAGTTCTTCTCATGTGCAGCCTTACTAGAGGCACTGTGAACACTGAGGAGGCTATTAGGCTCAGCATGTGTTTCATGGACTGGGCTGACATGATCTTGCGTACCACAGTGTAGCATGCCATCTGCATAACTGCCCGTAGTCTGCTGAATGGAAGGAAAACAGAAGCCTGTGTCATGTCCAGAAAGCTCTTATGTACAGCACTTCCTGGAAGAGCTCCAGCTGAGACTTGGCTCAGCAGGACTCCCATAGAAGACAGGAACTGAGAGGCAGTGGCTACTGCCTTCTCAGTCTCCTGTTTGGACAAGCTTAAAATCAGCAAAACATCAAGATACAGGATGACTTGGAGTCCTAGCTGTCTGAGGTGCACCGTGAATACTGCAAAGCACTTTGTAAAGACCTGAGGCAGAGTTTATAGCAAGGGAAAGTAAGCTGTAAAAACTAATCTGTGAAACATTTTTTGTATTTCTCTCATACAGGGAAGGTCGGGGGTTGGAGGCATCACAGGTGGGTCAGACAGGACACGAAAGGCACATGGATCTATAGGAACAAGCAGGAAGTTCTAACTGTAGGCATATAAAAAGCAGCTCAGCAGAGTTTCAGCACTTTGCAGCAGTCAACACTAGCAAGGGGAAAATGATGGATGGGCTTACAGCAAGGGAAAGTATGCTGTAAAAACTTGCATTTTCTCTATTTCTCTTACCCAAGAAAGGTTGGGGGTCAGAGGCATCATGAACAGGGTCATCAAGGTCACATAAGACAAACAGACCTATAGGCACAAGCAGGAAGTGGTGAGTGCGGAATAAAAGGCCACCCACTGAGCATGTCCCATCATGCTCTAGTCCCAGCATGTCAGTGGGACAGCATAGGAGCAGAACAGGACTGGCGTCTTAGGCACTGGCAGGCATCCAAAAGCGACAGCAAGCAAGCTGGGAACTTTGCCAGTCCCATGAGGTAAGTTAAAGTACCAGTTTACTTGTTGCTGCCTGTGTAAGGGAGTATGGGGGGAAGGTAAGGGGGTAACATCAGGGAGCTAACGGTCCATACAAAGAGAAATTACTTGTTGTGTGGGAAAAGAGGGATTACCCTATCTAGGGTAAAGGTACAAACGGGTAAAGTAGTAGTAGACATTTTGAGTTTTAGACAGGTGAAAGTTGGTTGCAAAAACGCCATTAGGGAAATAATGCCCTATTTACAAGATGATCCTATTTATACATATAGTTTCAGTTAAGTACAAGATGTAACATAACTTTCATAACAAATATAGAAAAGCAATGTATAATACTATAATACAGGGAAAAAAAAGTAAAGCAAAGAGGGGAAAGATAAATTCACCCCATCTACATTCAAGCTACGAGGAGGGGGGAGTAAAAGGAAAAAAAGGGGGAAACTAGAAACACCATATCTAGGACAAGGTTACAGGGGGAAAAAGAAAAGCTAAAAACAGAAAATAAAGTCACCCTATTTAAGGTCAAGCTACAAGGGGTTTAAGTAAACAAAAAGGGAAAAACTAGTAACACCCTATCTAAGGTAAGGGTACAAGTTAATTCCAGATAAAGTTGAGAGTGATGAATTGGAAATTCTGGGAGAGGTGCAGAGCAGTGGTTGCAGAGCTGCAGTTTTCAGAGAGACATTCTGGAGACCGAGGTGCTGCCTCATCTGCATGCACCACTCTAGGCTGTGAGGGAGGAGGCTGCCAGACTCTGGGTCAAGTCAGCTAGGATTTGGGGACCTCTTACTTGCCCAGGGGCCACCGAGCTTACCACTGTTGGCCCAGAGGATGCCTAGGAGAAGGAAGGCTGGCTGGACTGTGCTGGGCTCCGTAAAGGTGGGGCTGCAGATATGGGGCACATTCCTCAGCCTGTTCCACAATGTAACTTATTCGCTGCACTGGCAGAATGGGACTGCTGGGAGGAGGAACCCACAGTAGTGGCCAGGGAGGAGGTGGGTCCTCTGTAGGGGAGGTGCAAAGGTGGAAGTGAGAGGACCACACCAGAGAAGGAAGCAACTTCTAGTGGGGGACTCAACTGTTAAGGGGTAGATTTGGGAACAGGAAGGGACAGAAAGAGGGAGATGAGGTGCCTACCTGGCGCCACAGCTTGAAGGGGTGGAAACTGGATCCTAAGGATCCCTAGGGCAGCAGTGCAAGTGGGAGAGCCAGATGTTATGGTCCACCTGGGGACTGATGACCTGGCTATGGATGGGTCTAGGATAGTACACAAGAGATTTTAGGGAGCTGGGGAAGGGTCTCAGTCAGGTAGTGCACTCGGTGGCTTTTGCTGTGGTGCTGCCCGTGTATGACCCTTTTCAAGAATCATACTGGACTCCTGTACCTGTTCTTTAGGTTACCATTCACATGCATAATTTAGATGCCTCAAGAATGGCCCCATTAATTGCTCCCATCTCGCCTTCACGCCTTCGATGTGGTCTTCCACAACTAACTCGTCCTGGTTGTCAGCACCGCATAGAGAATGGGAGCCTGCCTGGTGGCATCCATAAGGAGGGACATGATAGGCTCTTTCAAGTACCTCAAGGGAATCAATGAAGTCCAAGAGGGCACCAATACCTTCAAAGACAGGTTACTACCCCATAGGAAAATTTTAAACATAGTTTATATTGACCAGAGAATGTACAATAGAGGAGAAATAGTTCTATGATGCCTGTGTTTAAAATGTAAATAGATCAGTTATACTTTACGGTAAAGTGAGATTTCCCTTAGACAGTATTTCCTTAAAATTGGATCAGTTACAGGATCAAGTGAATAAGGGAAGGTACAACAACTGTTATTAAACCTTCTGTCTTTTTCTTTTTTTTTTTTTGTTCTTTACATATAAGTACTCTTTATTTTGTATCAATAACAGGAGATCTATTATCTTGTTTAGCAGGTTTTAAATATGTATGTATTTCTCAATGTCTACAATGGAAGGCCAATCAGATGGAACGTTTGTAATACCAGTAATCTGAGAAATGTCAAGCTCATCTGATTCAATAATAAACTTGAAGTTTAAAAAAAAAAACAGTCTAAGAGGGTAGCAGCTTTCAGAAAAAGAGACGTGCAAGAACAAGGGGCACAATTTGAAGATAGAGGGGGGATGGCTCAGGGACAACGTGAGAAAGTATTTTTTCATGGAGAGGGTGGTGGATGCATGGAATGGCCTTCCTGAGGAGGTCGTGCAGTCAAAAACAATGGGGGAATTTAGAATGCATGGGACAGACATGAGGAAATTCTGGTGAGGGGGTAGGAAGCAGGGAAATGGGCAGACTGGGTGGGCCAAACGGTCCTTATCTGCTGTCAAAGTCTATGTTTCTATGTAACCAGCTGTGCCAGCAGACAGTCAAGGACTGTATCCAGCAGGCCCTGACTTCTGGTACTCCTGGCAGCTGGAATACCCCAATCAACATCCGGCAGGTTCAGATCACCCACCACCACTACTTCCCCCTTTGCCACTCCCCTTCCTAGTTCTTCCCAAGGCTCCCTGTCCCGTTCTTCCCCTTGTCCTGGCCATCTATAATAACTCCCAACTGGAGTTTCTAGCCTGAGGCCACCACGAGCTGCACCCACAATGACTCTGTCTCCCCATTACTTTCCCTGATATATCCATCTTCCACAGCCTCAATGTCTTCCCTGACACATAGGGGTACACCACGCCCTGCCCCCACCCCCTTCCGCTATCCCTCCTAAACACTGTGTAATCAGAGAGTGTCTGGTTCCTGAGGTCCAAGTTTTTTTTTTTTATGCCGGTCATCATTGCCTGGAGCTCACTAAGTTTATTACCTAGATTCCCAGCATCAAGGCAAACCTCTTGCATATAAACCCCTGATCCTTTTTTCTTTTTTACTTGTACTTTTCCCTTATTCTTCCCTAGTCTACTTAACTTCCTGTTTTTCATGTTGAGTGCAGGCTTTGTGTGCCCTCACTCCTTGGTTCCTTCTTCTAGCCCAGTTTGAATCTTACCTTATTTTTGCCCACTGTGCTGCTACATGCCCCCTGGTTAGGGGGAGTACTAGTTAGGTTCCCTTTCCACTCCCTTCAGTATCCCCTGCAGTCAGTTTAACAGTCCTGTGAAGATGTCAAACTTCTGCCTCAGTGCACTGGCCCTTTCTCTTGTCAGGTAAAAACCATCACCCTTGAAGAGCATTCTGCTCTACTGAAGTGCAGGTTCAGTGTGGGCTCCAGGTTTCATTTCTCTATACCTATAATGAACCACAGTTTTTCCACAATGAGTACTGTCTGCCTCATTAATGAAACAGACTCTTTCCTGGTTTTCCTAGACACCATCCAGTAATCTAAACATGGATAGAGAGTCACTCCATTCCTCTGAAGTGTTGCTGCTACTACAGCCATGCAGTTTGTGAACACTCTTGGGGCAGAGGTCAGGCATAAGAAAAAATTACTCACTTTAGTAATTATGTTTCTTCTATTGGAGTCTTGCTGTATTCTGACTAATGCAGTTAGACCCAGCCTTTAAACTGCCCCGAAGAACAAAGGGTTAAACTTTCTATGCAGAACATAGAATGCTGAGCTCAAGCTCGGTTGATGTCTCTGTTTCCCTTTGAAATCTAACGGTCAGATTCTGACGAGCAAAAACTCACTAGCTATCCTATGTGGAAATTGTAATTTTACTAGCCAACTGGCAACAAAAAGTTTTGGATTCCCAAAAGAAGACTCAAGTCAGGAAACCCAAAACACAAAACCAATTCAAATAAGAACAACAACAAAATAACACCCAAACAAAAAAGTGGAGGGTGTAAAGGAGCACCCCTTAGGTGCAACACTGCGCCTGCCCACCCACTTCCCAAAAACCAGGTTCTGAGAGGGGAGGCGGGGGGCAGGTCAGAATACAGCAAGACTCCAATAGAAGAAACATAATTACTAAGGTGAGTAATTTTTTCTTCAAACAACATGAAGTCTTGATGTATTCTGACTAATGCAGACTACCAAGCAGTATCTCCATGGAGGAGGGACAGAACCTACTTTGGGAAAAGGCTCTGAAGTACTGCTGTGCCAAATAGAGCATCACTCCCAGCCTGGATATCCACAGAGTAATGCTTGGTAAAGGTATGGACTGTTTTCCAGGTGGCTGCTTCACAAATTTCTGAGAGGGAAATATCCCTGGCAGCAGCCAGGGAAGCAGCTGTACCTCTTGTAGAGTGAGCCCTCAGGCCTGAGGGTGTAATTTTTCCCAGTTTCTCATAGCAGAATTGTATACAAGACACAATCCACCTGGCAATAATTCTCTTGGTGGCAGGTTTGCCCTTTCCCACTTCTCCATAAGTGAGGAACAACTGGAGGGACTCAACCCTGTGACCCTTGGTACGCTCTATGTAGTAGCTAAGGGCTCTCTTTAACATCTAAACTGTGTAGCCTCCGCTCTCCTGAAGAAGAATGATCGGTGAAGAAAACAGGAAGAGACATAGACTGATTCAAGTGGAAATCTGAAATCACTTTGGGCAAGAACCTTCTATTGGTTCTAAGGACCACTTTATCCCTGTGAAAGGAGATAAAATCAGGTTCCACTGACAGGGCTTGCAATTCACTGATACATCTGGCAGAGGTAATAGCTACCAAAAACATAGTTTTCCTAGTCAAGTACTTAAGCTCTGCTGAGGACATACGCTCAAAAGGAGGTTGCATAAGTTGAGCAATGCAAACATTTAAATCCCAGGCAGGGGCAGGGTCTCTAAAGGGAGGATTGGTATGAAGCAATCCTTTAAAAAATTTACAGAATACAGGATGAGAAGATAGTGAGGAAGACTTCCCCACTGACAGAAAAGCAGAAACAGCTGACAAGTGTACCTTGAGAGTAGCTGGTCTGAGGCCCAGGCCATTAAGATGGACCATATAATCCAGTGCTGTAGGAAACTCAGCAGTATCTGGAGAAATATGCTTCTTGGAACACCAAATGCTGAATCTCTTTCATTTGGAGTTATAAGTCTTTCTGGTGGAGGGCTTTCGAGAAGCTTTGAGAATATCCAGAACCCCCTGAGACAGATGCAAATCTGCAAACTCTAACTCTTCAAGAGCCATGCCTTGGAGATTGAGAGACTGAAGATTGGGGTACCAAATCCTCCCATGAGAGGAGGTTAACAGGTTGTAATTCCTGGGAAGAGACAGGGGAAGATGGACTGCTAGGGACAGCAACATGGGGTACCAGGGCTGTCTGGCCCAGTCTGGAGCAATCAGAATCACTTTGCATTGTTGTGACCTTATCTTGACTAGAACTTTGAACAGAAGAGGGAAGGGAGGGAAGGCATACAGAAATTTCCCTTCCCAGTTCAGAATCAGAGCATCCAGGGGTACTGAGCCCAAGACTAGGGGTCTGCAACAAAAAAGTGGAAGTTGGTGATTGTCTGGGGCTGCAAAAAGATCCATCTCTGGAGTTCCCCACCTTGAAAAAATTACCTTCAATACCAGAGGTTCCAGGGACCATTCGTGATGGCCCTGTAAGATCCTGCACAGTGCATCTGCTAGTACATTGTCCTTCCCTGGAAGGTGAACTGCTATCAGAGAGGTTTGCAGGGAATAAGCCAGGGATCACAACTTCATGGCTTCTGTGCACAAGGCCGTGGACCGAGTGCCACCCTGCTTGTTGATGTACCATATGGTGGTGGTGTTGTCTGTTCTGACCTGAACCACCTTGTTCTGTACTGACTGAGAGAAAGCTTGCAAGGCCAGAAAAACTGCCCTGAGTTCTAGGAGATTCATATGGAGAAGGGATTCCTGAGGGGACCACAGTCCCTGGGCAATGAGGGTCCCCATATGGGCTCCCCAGCCCAGAAGGGAAGCATCCGTGGTAAGGACCACTGAATGAGACTGAGTGGCAAATGGGACCCCTTGCCTTAAATTGTCCTGATCCTGCCACCATTGAAGGGCTTGGATCAAGGTCAGAGTCACTGGGATCAGTTTGGTCAGGGAATCCTTCCTCTGAGACCAAAAAGCCCTCAGATGGAACTGAATATCCCTCATCTGGAACCTTGCCCCTTGGACCACTGCAGTAGAAGCTGCCATGTGGCCCAAGAGCTGGAGGAAATGCCTTGCTGGTCGAGATACCTGAAGGCTGAAGGAAGAGGCTAGTTCTATAAGAACCCTTGCCCTTTCCAGGGGAAGAAAGGCTCTTACTTTGACCGTATCCAACTCTGCCCCTATAAAGGTAAGAAGCTGGACTGGCTCGAGAACTGACTTGGGAAGGTTGAGAAGAAATCCTAGAGAAATGAGCACTTGCAGGTCTGACTTGACTTGGTCTGAAGACTGGCCCACTAGGAGCCAGTCATCCAGATATGGAAAAATGGAAATCTTTTGCCTTCTTAGAAAGGCAACTATTACTGCCAGGTACTTTGTGAAGACCCTTGGGGCTAAAGTTCGGCCAAAGGGCATTGCTCTGAACAGATAGTGGCCTGAGGGCAACTCGAACCTGAGGTACTTTCTGTGGGAGCACCTGATGGGAATGTGAACATAGGCATCTTTGAGGTCCAGGGAGGCTAGCCAGTCCCCTGGCCTTAGAGAGGGAAGAATTATTCCCAGAGTTACCATCTTGAACTTTGGTTTTAAAAGATGTTTGTTTAGGTATCTTAGGTGGTCTAGGATGGGTCGCCACTCCCCTGTATTTTTTGGGGTAAGGAAGTACCTGGAGTACAGACCTTTGCCCCAGTGTAGGGTAGGTACTCTCTTTATGACTCAGCAGAGATGAAACCTCTGCCTCTAGGGCAAGTGTTTCTGAGAGACCTGCAGGTGGAAAAGATCTGACTCTCATCTTTGGAAATTTTTTGAAGCTGAGAACCAGTCCCTGGTTTACTACTTCCAGGACCCACTTGTCTGACGTAACAGACATCCAGTCCTGGACGAAGTAAGTCAGCCTGCCCCCTACTTGAATAGGAGAGTCGACCCGGGCAGGCCCATCAGGGTGTCTGCTTGGCAGAAGCCTTAGGCTGAGGAGTGGATGCAGCCCTGCTCATCCCCCTTCTGCCTCTCCCTCTGAAGAACCCCCTCTGTGAAAAGGGAGAAGAGGCCTGTGCGCGTTAAAAAGGCCTATGAAAAGGCCTGCCCCTGGCCCTAGACTGCTGCCTTTGAGAAGTTGCCTGCCTCTCTTTGGCCTGAGCACTCCTGTAAGTGGTCCTGTATTCATCCATTTTCTTCATGTAATTCTCTGTCTGCTCCCCAAACAGAGAATTACCCACTACAGGAAAATCCATGGCCTTAGCCTGGGTATCCTGCGAGAGGCTAGTACATCTGAGCCAAGCCATTCTCTGAAGAGCCACAGATGTAGCCATGACTCTTGATGACACATCACTGGAGTCCACAGCAGCATGAAATTGAACTTTTGATGCCTCAATCCCATCTGCAGCCACCTCCTCCAGCTCCTTGGCTAGCTGGGGGAAGGTCTGTTTAGCCAGTGCCAGTACAGTGTCCCACCTGGACTTCTGGTACCTGGCTGTATAGGCCATATAATTCGCCTGCCTGAGTCCCAAGGAAGATGCCATGTACTGCTTTTTTGCCATGGCATCAATCTTCCTGGAGTCTTTGTCTGGAGGGTGTGAAGCCAAGGGAATGTTTGCCTTATCACAGGCAGCAGCCTGCACAACCCCAACATGGCTGCATTGCGAATATAAAAACTCTGTATCTGAGGCTGAAAGTGTATACCTCTTGTCCATTCTGCTATCAACAGGAGGTACAGAATTGGGAGACTTCAAGATTTTTTGTGTCTGCTTCCCAGAAGATTTGTGATAGGGAATAGACAGTCTCCTGGACTCTGGAATGTCCATCATTTCCACAAAATCAGGCTCCTCTTGATCCTCCAATGCCTCCTCCATAGGAAGCTGGAGGGTCTCAGCCACCTTTCTGTAGAACATAAAGTAGGAAGGGAACTCAGAAAGCCTAGGAGGGGATACACCTGAGGGTCTGTCTGGGGAGATGTCCGCTTCCACAGGCACATCCAGACTTTCACCATTACCATTATCATCATCTTCAAACTCCCCCCTCCTCCTCAAACTCCAGTTCATAAAATTCCCTAAGGGTATAATCGTGAACTGGGGGAACCAACCGAACTGAGCCAGTGCCAAAAGGTGCCGGATTGGTCGGAACCGGGCTAAGCGATTCTACAATTCGAATCGCTCTGGCTATTTCTTCGGCAGTCGGAACATGGGCTTCTGGATCCGAACGGACGATTCCTCTTGCGCTTTTGTCGGACCAACCTCGGATCGGCTTTCTTTCCCTGAAGAAGTATCGCCTGGTCAGAGGGCACTCCTTCTGGTTCGGTGAGAACCGAACCAGGCTGGCCATCCAGGTCAGCGGACTTCTCGGCCTCCTTTTCCTTCAGTCTACCTAATCTCTTTTCAAGGGTAGATTTGAGAAAGTTTTTACAAATTTGGCAGTCTGAATTGAGATGTTCAAACCCCAGACAATAAACACAGGTGGTGTGGGGATCGGCCTTAGCAAAGACCTCCCCACACTCACTGCAGTGTTGAAACCCAGTGGGCCTCATTTTTTTCTTCTTGATTTTCTCAGACATGGCCAACCAAACCAACTTACCCTTTTTTTGGCAACCACCAGGCAAAACTCCCTTATCAGTTCCTAACCGTGTCACGGGTCTTGGACAAAAACATACCAAACACGTTTTTTTTTTAGAACTGATAAGGACCGGTAACCACACACTAAAGAAAGATACAAAATCAAAAAATGATCGGTTCAGCTGAACCGATTCACACTTTTACAAGTTCCACACAGAAAAATAGGACAAAACCTATCTAGTACTCACGGTACCACAGACAGAGACTGAACCGATTATGCAGAAATAACTTTCGGTTAAAAAACAACGGTAAACCGACACTTCAACCGACATTCGAACTGAGCTGCAGGAGAAATCTCCGGAGCGACTGTTCAGTGAGGTGGAGTAAAGAATCTGACAGTTAGATTTCAAAGGGAAACAGACAGAGACATCAACCGAGCTCGAGCTCAGCATTCTATGCTCTGCATAGAAAGTTTAACCCTTTGTTCTCTGGGGCAGTTTAAAGGCTGGGGCTAACTGCATTAGTCAGAATACAGCAAGACTTCATGTTGTTTGAAGGGCATTTCCCTATACAGATACTGAAGTATACCTACACTGAAGCATAGGTACTTTATGTCTTGCCTTCACTGGAATATTGCAGAAAGCATCCTTTACATGCAGTGAACAAGGCCAGTCCCCTCTTCCTTTAAAGATGGACTTACTGTTTGCCAAGATGATCACTGGGAACCTTCCTTTTTTATGTGTCTGTTCAGATATCTTAGGCTGAGTACTAGCTGCCAATCTCCCGATTTTTCCTTTGTGAGAAAAGTACCCTGAGAAAAAATTGTATCCATTCCTTTTGTTGGTAGTTTCTCCACAGCACTAAGAGCCTGCAGCTGCTGAACTTACAATTCCAATTGCTGTACCTCTTATGAATTTGGCTTGAAATCTCTTTTGTTTTGGACTTACAACAAAAGGCAAGATGAAGCCCTCTCTTACAGTCTCTGTCACAGCGTGTGGTAATAAACTTCAGATGAGGCAAATTTACAGGTTTAAAACACACCTTGGTGTGATATTTATTTTTCAAAAGTTCGAAAAATAATAAATGAAAACAAAAAAATTACAAAGAAAATCACTACTTAACATCAGTAGTTTCTCACACAATACAGTCCTGGATTCTACAGCTCTTAAGACCCTTCTCAATCTGCATTCAACAGCTTGTCTACAGTACCAGTAGAACATCTCCTCCTCTTTCACTCAGGGCTGAGCCCCACTAGGCTGAACTGAAGTAAACTCTGAAGAGGTATTTATATATTTTGGTGTGGGGGGGGAGGGGTCACCTGACTAAGCCCTTTCTGTATTTACAAGTCTGGACATGTTGTTTCATGTCTGAACATGTTGTTTCAAAACCAAGGGGGAGGGGATTGTGTCAGGGGATTTCCTGGTTCAGTTAAAGGTACAGTGTATATATATCCACAGATATTGACTTTCTATATCTCTGATCCACAGTGACTAAGCTCTTTTATATATAGAACCTTATACAGTAACAAGTTTATAATGTGAATTTATGAAAATACCTTTAGGATTTCTTATAACTGTACTAATCATGACATTATTATTGTTTTATATGACTTCTGACTTCTTTTTCTTTAAAAAGGCTTTACTAACTGTATTCATTCCTATTTAAAATAGCCTTCATGTTTTTTGTACACAAAATGCACTTATGCACTTTACACAACACCTCTCCGGGTGTTTGGCATCGTTCCAGGGACTGGATGAATGGAAATGGACAAAGAATGAAAGGAGAAAACTAGTAAGAAGTTTAGTAGGGACAGTAAAGAGCTACGTTAGGTGGCCAACCTAGGGTAGGGGAAAAAGAAGAAAAGCAAAGAGAAAAAGATTAACTGTTGTGCACAGATGTTTTGGTAGCTAGGAAATAAGGAGACAGAAAAGTGGTCCATCAGTCACAGCCGAGGGTGTAGCCAACTCTGCCACAGTCTCCATCATCCATTTGTCCGCTGTGACAGAGTACCACTGCTGAAGTGGTGAAAGACACCCCCCACACACACACACACCTGAGATTTGAGGTGTGGCAACCTGTAACTCGTCAGGGCTTTGTTTCTGCGGTGGATCTGGGACTGATGCTTGGCTGATGCCCCTTACACCTCTACCTTCTGAGTGCACTATATGGTTGATGGTTACACTGCCTGTGACAGTACCCCCCCATATGCCTCCCCTGCCATTGGGTCTGCAGTATCTTCTGGATTTGTTTGTTGTTCTGCAAAGTTTCAAAAAGGAGAATGTTGTCATCGACCTTATTCATGAAGTTCTCTGTCTGATCTCCAAAAAGAGATGCACTTTCAAAGAGCAAGTCAGCCACTTTATTCTGCAGATCCACAGATGAACTTGGGTTCTTAAAGGAAAACTGCACCCTCAAATCTTCTAAATGTCATTTGCTTCCATGTCAACAGACAACTCTTTTCATGTAGCTGTTAAAGATGCATGCAACTGCTTCAGTTAGTTTTCATACTAGGCCCTGTCACTCTCCTGGGAGGGTCCATTTCGTGGCTGTTGAAATCTCATTGTCCCAGAGAGCTGTATTAGCATATGAGAATGTGATGCGTAATCAACCTTTAAACTCCCCAGTATGCCTGTCTGCTTAAGGAGTTTTAAAAGAACCAAGCTGCAAGAAGGTGTGAAATACCACATTTACCTTCAGTGAGTTTTACAAGCTATCTGAGTTGTAATGCATTTTTCCCCCCTTTAAACTCCATTCGGTTTATAAGTTTCCAGAGAGTTTTTGCAGGGTATTTGTTATTTTAGCACAGAGATACATGATCTAAATTGTTGATCTGACATCATGTTCTCATATGCTAATGCTGCTCTCAGAGACAATGAGATTTCAACAACCACGTAATGAACCCTCCCAGGAGAGTGACAGGGCCTAGTATGAAGTGTGAAAACTAACTGAAGCAGTTGCATACATTTTTAACAGCTACATGAAAAGAGTTGTCTGTTGACATGGAAACAAATAACATTTAGAAGAGATGAGGGTGCAGTTTTCCTTTAACCATGCATACTATCTGATAGATACTGCATCTGCGAGGTCACTTTCTTAATTTAGTTTGCTTTATTGTTTTTAGATAATGATACAAACAACAACAGAATAACACATTACACATAACGTCACAGATACAAGGCACACGCCCCATAACTGTGCAATATAGGAATTCGTTTTTAAGACTATAATCAGATGAGTGAGAGCAAAATACTCTATACAAACACAATTCATGAATGCATTCATTATACACAGGTACAGTGCATGTCACATTCCATAGTTCATTCAAAAAATATATACACACAGACTAAGGGCGTCCATCTTCTGGAAGGGAGTACAGTATAGTTTGTGCCACCTTTCCTCAAAAGAGCTGCATCTATTACTAATAATGGCAATCATTCTTTCAGTTGTTAAGTTGAAAAGTAGGCCTTGGTACCATTCTTGGTAGGTAATGTTATCCTGATCTAGCCAGTGCCTCAGAATTACTTTCTGGCTGATGCTGCTGTAACTGCTACATGGTATCTTCTTTCTTTTATAGGTACCCCACTGTAGTCATATAGGATACAAATCTCTGGGGTGAAGAATTCATCCAGGCGTGCAATGGATGTGCCCTGCCCTGGATGGTTTCACAAAGACTTCATGTCTGCTCACAGTTCCACAGAATGTGGAACATGGCTGCCATATCATTAATATCTATAGCGATTTGCATCTGATGTTGGGTTGTATCCAGGCCTGGCTTTTACAAGCTCTGACTTCTCCTCTTAGAGCAGGCTGTCACAAAAAGATAGCACAGATTTTCAGAGTGCTTCCTGGTAACAAAACGTAAAATCAAGAAATGCCGTCTCCCTCAAGATGAGGGTGGCAGAAGAGTAGGATTTTTCCCCAGTGTATTTTCCTGGAATCCTTGTCAGGGGGTGCTGCAGAAAAGGTGGTCTTTGCCTTCTGCAGCAACCTGTATTAGTGTAAAGGTGCGAGATGTTATATAGGGCTTCACAGCCCGCTAGACTGGGGCATTGATAGCCCCTCTGTGTTAGAATTTTAAACTCTAATGCACTTGGTTAGGGAAGGGATTGTAACAGTGGCCAAACTGCTGGCCAGAAGATCCCCTTCCACTTCCTGGTATGCCTGCTCAACCCCTGTGCCCCCACACCTTGTGACATGTGCCCAGGGAGAGCGCAGGGACGTGCCCCATACTAATCTATGCAGCTCATTTTCAGACCACTTTTACAGACATTAAGCAACCTTTCGATATACATGAAAGTGATCATTCAACTAATAGGGTCCCTATTAGTGGAGCAGTGGCTTTCATTTATACCGAAAGGTTGCTTAATTTCTTTAAAACCGGTCTATAAAAGAGCCCCACAGACTAGTATGGGGCACGTCTCTGCGCTCTCCCTGGGCACACGTCACAAGATGTGGGAGTGCGGTGACGGAGCAGGCATACCAGGAAGTGTAAAAGGATCTCCTGGCCAGCGGTCCAGCCACTTTTACGATCCCTTCCATAAACAAGTGCATTAGGATTTAACATTTTAACACAGAGGGGACATTACTGCCCCAGGTTAGTGGGCTATGAAGCTCGAAATCTGTAAAAAATATATCACATCTTTATTTTACATCTTGAGGATTAGTGTTGGTAAAGATATTCAGAACCAGTCTTTGTTACCATGTATATTTTCTATACTTTTTTTTTTTTATCTGTTGCTGTTGCAGATACACATACAGGCAAATGTTACTTTTTTACTATAACTCATTTTTTAAAGTGTCATGGATAGGGATAAGGACTCTCTTTGGGGACATCTGCCCCAACATGCTTAAACTGATTTTCTGATTTGAAGTAGTGACTTACATTAGACATTAGCTTGGGATGGCGATAGTCCGTTTCTGCTATTTTTAACATTTTATTAAAAGCCTGTATTAAGCTGGAAGGGATCGTAGTTTGTCCCGACAGTAGCTAGTCAATCGTTCATTTCCTTATTGATGCACATGTTCCCCTAAGCTCAGGCAATATTATGACGCAGCAAGAAAGAATGCAGTAGTGCCTCAACTGAAGTAAATAGAAGGCTAGCTTAATTATTGTTTTATATTATATCGATGATGGAGATTCATGAAGGCCACCACTCAATTAACAAGACCCTTGTTAGTCGAGCGGTGACCTTCATTAATCTCCAACTGGCCATCATAATTATAGAATAATAATTAAAATAACCTCCCATTCACTTCAAGGGGCTTGCATGCCCCTGCGCTCTCCCTTCCTGCATGTCATGCCTGAGCGTGGAGGCCTGTACATCAACAGGGAAGTGGAAGGAATTGGCTGGTTACCTTATCAGGGCCAAACTACCACAATATACACTTACAATAACATCTTAAAAACAGCAGAAATGGACTATCGCCGCTCTAAACTACTGAATATTGTAAGGGACATACCTTGAACAGAAGACTGGAAATATCACTTTAACAAATCTGATGCCCCAACATCAACAATCAGTTTCCAAAGCAGGGATATTAAAACACTGCAGCCATGCCCCTAAGGAAGGCAGACTATAGAGGATAATGAATGGGGAACAGTTAACAACGCTGTGTTCCCTTCGAGAGGTTGTTATGCCAATCTAGTAAACCTTGAGAACGAAGCTCAAGAGGTTTATCTTTGGCATGACAACCTCGAGAAGGGAACGCAGCATTGTTGTTAAATGTTCCCCATTCACAGTCCTTTATAGTGTATGGGCAGTTTTTAAACAACATCACTGAGTTTACCCTCCCATCCAGCCTATCCTGCTCTGCCTCACATCAGCAATTTCGCGACCAACTGTTTTCAATCTCCCCCCCCCCGCCATGTTCGAGCCCCAAGCACTTCCCAGCACTATTACAATCATGCCCAAGCCCCTTGTAAGTATGTGTACCTTTTGTCGGCATTAATCCCAAAAACAAGCATATTGGAACACTGAGAGACGCACATGTGCAAAGGTGCCGATGTTGTTGTGGTATCATTGTGACGTAGTCAAGAGGGTATAACAACCTGTTGATGTCACGATGATGCTATATCAAGGATAGAAATTCACTGAATTCCATCCTTAATAACCCTGCCCCATACATTATATGAGAAATAATCATTTAAAGTACTTGGGGGCTAAACCTACAGTATCTACTTATCACCGGTCACCTCAGAAGTAATAAATTCCTCCTCCTCTTCAAAGTAGCGTTCTTTACCCGTGACACTGGGTACAACTGGAAGGAGGCATTTTTGATGCCTGTACTTTCCATGGTTTTATAGAACATAGCTACATTGAATTTGACGGCAGATGAGAACCATCTGGCCCATCTAGTATGCCCAACATTTGTTCGAATTCCTCCACAAAAGGCATCTGAATATTGCCAGCAGGCAGGATAATGGGCTCAATTTGCCTTTTCTTTTTCAGGCTCCAAATGTTTTCCTTTTTGTGGTATTTTTAAGGGGAAAAGTCAGTAATAAGAGCCTCACACCCAAGTGTGGGACTAGCATGTATGTATGCATGCATATGTGTGTGTGTGTGTGTGTGTGTGTGTGTGTATATATATATATATATATATATATATATATATATATATATAGTGAGATCTCAGGATGAAACCTCTTTTTAAAGCACTTGCAGTATGCTTGCAGTAGTTTGAATAAAGCTAACATTAGTGGCAATTAGTCCTTTTGTCAAGCAGGAAACTGTGGTATTTACAACAACTCGCAGTGCCACATTTTCCTGAATGACAAAATGGACTAATTGCCATTAAAGTTGCATTACTTTATTCAGTAGGTCTGCTGCAGCATTCTGCAGAGTGCTGCAAAATTGGGTTTCATCCTGGGATGCCACTTTGTGTGTGTGTGTGTGTGTGTGTGTGTGTGTGTGTGTATATATATACATATATGTGTATATATATATATATATATATGATGAGGGTGAGGATAAATTCCAGCAAATATACTGATATTCTCAGGGTGGTATGACCTACAGTGAGAATACTGCATTTATCCTCACTGTAGGTCATTTATTCACAAAGTAGGTGTGGATAAATGGGAGACAGTATAGCGTGGTGGTTTAAGGCTCTGAGCTGCAAACCTGGAGACCTGGGTTTGAATCCCACAGCCCCCACTTATATACTGCGTGACCCTGAGCAAGTCACTTAACTTCCTTGTGCTCCCAGGTCACACCTGTAAACAAGCGTTCAGCTTAGTACGTCTCTCCTGGTTAAAAAAAAAAAAAAAAAGGTGGTAGGTCACTGAGTGGCACTATCTACAGTTAACCACATCAGCAGCGCAAACTGCAGTTAACCCACAGCACATGGCAACTCCTACTTCACCTACTGGTCAGCTGCAATTGTAAACCTCTTCAGTGTGGAATCAGCATTCAAACTGAGAGTTTATTTTTCTCATATTTAAAAAAAATTGTCTTACTGTAACGCCCTGTCAAAAATCCCCAAAATTACTACAAAAATTCCTCTGTCCCTTCCCACCCACAAATGCCACTCCGTACATGTAACACTGAACACTGCTTCTGCCGACCGGTGACCACTCGGCAACATCCCCACCTGCAAAACACTTCCGCCAGCCAGCAACCTCTTCTACTATCTCCGGGTCCCACCATGAAACAAAGTAGGATCAATCAGATATAATGCAGCAAAATTAATTAAAATAAAACTTCCAAAACCACGCTCCCTCGCTCAGCGAGCGCTGCTGCCGACACCTTAATAAAACTAATCAGCCCACCCACAGAGGTCTGCTGGCCAATGAAATATGCTAGGAAAAAACAACATGTAGGGGCTCTAGCTACCAAGCTAGCGTCCCTACCTACCTAACACTGCAACGCAATGAAACAGTGAAGAAAATAGAACTAAAACAAATATTAAAAAGAAAAAGAAAAGAAAAACTGCACACAAAAAAGGAAAATTACGTACCTACCGTAATTCTTGATCTTCTTGGACGAGTCTCCACCACTCATTCACACTAGTGGGATTAGCGCCGGAGGCACTAAGACCCATTGGGAGCAAACTTTTTGCTGGAGGGTCGTATACAGAGACGGCGTCGCTGAGACACGGGCGCCACAGCGGTTCGAGCGTAATGACCATTCCAGCGACGACCTCCAACCGCCTGCAGTACCTTTTTACCAAGGAGGTGCAGCGCAACTAACGTAAAGAGTAAACCCAACATTAAAAAACGGACATAAGATAGTCCGTATGACCCGTGTAAGAAGGGTCAGCAAAGAAGTCCTCACGGCCTAAAGATTTGAGGGAGTGAAGACCAATACAGCGGTGAGCTCGGGGGATGGAGGGTGGGCGTGTGAATGAGTGGTGGAGACTCGTCCAAGAAGATCAAGAATTACGGTAGGTACGTAATTTTCCTATCTTCCTGGACATAAGTCTCCACCACTCATTCACACTAGTGGGAGAGTACCAAGCTGATAATCCCCCAAAAGGGCGGCAGGAGAGCCAGAGCTCATGCATCTAAGATAGAAGCCCATTAAGGACAGTTCTGCCGAATGCGGAATGTCGCCTAGCATGAACATCCAGTGCATAGTGCTTAACGAAGGTATGCACTGAGCTCCAGGTGGCGGCGTTGCATATATCTGCAATTGGAACATTGCACTTCCGCTAGGGATGCCATGGATCACTTCTAGTAGAGTGAGCGACACTCTACCTTCTAATTTAACTTGAGCCATGGAATAGCAATGACGAAGGCATGCCACTAACCATGAAGAGATGCATCTAATAGCGACAGGTTGACCCAGCCGGGTGTCACTGAAAGAAACGAACAGTTGCTGAATCTTGCGAACATCCTTGGTTCTATCTAAATAGAACCGCAAGGCTCTCTTAACATCCAAGGAATGAAGAGCTCGTTCCCCTTCATTTTGGAAATTAGCGAAGTAAGCGGGAAGTACCAGAGGTTGGTTTAGATGGAATTCTGACACAACCTTGGGAAGAAATTTAGGATGAGTACGGAGAACTACCTTGTCTTTATGGAATACAGTATCTGGAGGGTCCGGAACCAGGCATGTATCTCAGAGACCCTGCGGCTGAGGTAATGGCCACCAGGAAGGCAGTCTTCCAGGTAAGAAATTTTAGCTCACAGGTAGCTAAGGGTTCGAAGGCTTCCGAGTGAGCATGTCCAGCACCAGGTTAATGTCCCAGGCTGCAACTGGACGCTTAACAGGGGGTCTGGTATGGAGAATCCCCTTAAGAAATCTCTTCACCATAGGTAACTGAGCCAGAGTTAAGGAAGAAACCGGCTCATGGAACGCTGAGATGGCACTAAGGTGAACTTTAACTGTGGAGTACTGAAGACCTAAGTTTGACAGGTCCAAAAGATACTCCAGAACCTTGCCAGGAGGACAGGAAAAGGATTCCAAGAGGATTTTGCACACTAGAGAGAAAACGCTTCCATTTGGAAGCGTACGTTTTCGGTGGCTGGCTTCTGAGCAGCCAGAAGGATGTCTGAGACTCTACGAGAGACGTTGAACCGATTCTTCTATCTCTTCAGGAGCCAAGCATGAAGGTGAAGTGATTTCAGGTTGGGATGGACCAACGAACCCTGAGTCAAAAGACTGATTTGCAAAGGAAGCGGTCTCGAGAGGCTGCCAACATACTGTTGAGTAGAGGAAACTATAGTTGCCGAGGCCAGGACGGAGCAATGAGAATCATCTTGGTCCCCTGAGACTCGAACTTGAGGAGTACTCTCTGGATTAGAGGAAGCGGTGGAAAGGCGTAAAGAAAGCGTTTTGTCCACCGCAGCCTGAACGCATCCTGACAGAAAATGCCAGGCCCTGGATTTCTGGAGCAGAAGAGAGGCAGTTTTGCGTTGAGTGGGGATGCAAAAAGGTCCAGGTCTGGAGTCCCCCACTCTTTGAACAGGGACCGAGCTACGGCTGGATCGAGAGACCACTCGTGAGGGTCTGCCTCCGTTCTGCTGAGGTGATCTGCTAGGTCGCTTTGTATACCTGGCAGATAAACCGCTTGAATCAGAGACTTGTGCTCCAAGCACCACTCCCACACCCTCATTGCTTCCCGCAAAGGGATAAGAATGAGCACCGCTTGCTTGTTGATGTAATACATCACTGCTTTGTTGTCCGCTTGAAGGAGAATGTTCTTGTGACAAAGGACATCCTTCAGAGCTCGGATTGCATAGAGGACCGCCTCATCTCCAGGACATTTATGTGGAGATGAGCTTGAACTGAGTCCATACACCTTGAGTGTGGAGGGAGAACAGTGAGCTCCCCATCCCATTAGCGATGCGTCTGTGGTGATGGAGATCTGATGATCCGGGGAGCAAAGGGAATCCTTCCAGGAGATTGCTCTCTTGAGACCACCAGGTGAGAGACCTTGAAGGGCTCCGTCACCTTGATGGGATAAGACTGGGGTGAGAGGTCGGGGACCACTGAGTGGAGAGCATCCATTGGGTGGTTCTCATGTGCAGTCGGGCCAGAGGGACAGTGAAGACCGAGGGCGCATGAGACCCAACATGCGTTGCATCAAGAGAGCTGTAACCGATTGGTTCTCCCTGATGTAACGGGCCATTCGAAGGATGTCGAGTCTTCTGTCCTCTGGAAGGAAAGCCTTCGCTGAAGAGGTGTCTAGAAGCGCCCTATGAAAAGGAGCCTCTGGGAGGGTTGCAGTTGAGATTTTTCAAATTCAGCAGAACTCCCATGGACGTGAGAAGCGAAGTCGCTTGCACGGCTTCCAAAGTCCCTTGGCCGGAAGGGCTTGCTAGAAGCCAATCGTCCAGGTAGGGAAACACTCGAGTCCGACTTTCCTGAGATGCGCCACGAGAACTGCACAACACTTTGTAAAACTCGCAGGCCGAGGATAGCCCAAAGGCAGGACTCTGAACTGATAATGCTGACCCAAAGCTACAAACCTAAGGAACTTCGTGGGTCGGTGGACGGGATATGCTGGTAAGCATCCTGCATATCCAGAGAGGCCAGCCAGTCGTACACGCAGCAAGGGTAACAGGGTACCTAGGGAAATCATCTTGAATTTCTCCCTGGGGAGGAATTTGTTTAACTTTCTGAGGTCTAGAATGGGGCGCATCCCCCCAGATTTCTTTGGAACCAGAAAGTAATGGGAGTAGAACCCTGTGTTTCGCAGATGCGGGGGCACCAGTTCTATTGCCCTGTTGTTCAGAAGGCCCTGGATCTCCGCGGTGAGGAGGTCTGACTGAGAGGCCGACAACCTGGTTGTAGTCTGGGAGGACAATTGGGGGTTTCAAGAAATTGAGAGAATAACCTCGCGAATTATCCGAAGACCCATTTGTCCGAGTTATGGACTTCCACTGGTTGTAGAAGTACATCAGACGACCTCCCACCGAGGAGAAAGTTCCACCGGGCAGAGTGGATGAAACTTGGGCCAACGACTCATAAGGTAGCGCTGGGAGCTTTAGGCCCTGCGCTTTCTGCGCTTCTTTTGAGGTTGGGCAGGTTGGCTTTATGGAAGCTTCCCTGCCTCTGCCTCGAAAGGACTGACGACTATGAAACTGACGCGTCTGTTCACATGCCCCGAGAGGGGGCAGGCGAGGTCTGGCCAACTTAATGGACGATCTAGTCTTCTGAGTGGCCTCTAAGGCTTGCTCCACCTGAGGGCCAAAAGAAAGGAGCCATCAAAGGCAGCGCCATCACCGCTGCTGATCATCATTCGTGAAGCCAGAGTCGCAGCCAGGAATGGCGCCGAGTACAATCCGCGCTGCTGAGCTGAGAAGCAGTGTCGAAACAGTCCATGCATGGGCTTTGACCTTGTTGGTTATTGGACTCAATACCTCTAATAACGGTCAGAAGAAGCTCTGACTTGGAATCCGAATCTGGAAGAGCTTCAACCATTCTTTTCATAGAGTGCCACAGGATATACTCATACTGAGAAAAATAGCCTTGATAACTGGCACACGCATACTTAGAGTGGAGGCAGCAAAGACTCTCTTACCTAATGTATCAATCTTACGAGACTCTTTGTTAATAGGTCGAGCTGTAGTAGTTTGAGGAAGAACGACCTTGTCATTCTCTGCCAGGACTACAATAGGATCCGCAAAGGCTTGGGATGCCAAAATGGGACGATCCTTGGGAGCTGAATACTTCTTATCAATGGATTTAGCCACTGAGGGAATAAGAGCAGGATTATTCCATACCATTTGAGACAGCGTCTCGAAGGAAGGCTGGATCGGAGGAGTCAAATCTGTAGGGATCTCCGAAGCATGAAGATACTGGAGTCTTAATATCTTCCCAGGATCGATGTCTGTAGTCTGGAGAGAAAGAGTGGATCCCAGGTTCTTCAACAGAGACTTAAAGGACAGGTCCTCGACCACAGGCTCTGTAGCAAAGAAAGATCCTGTTTCCTCCACTTCATCACCCAACCGAAGGTCTGGGTCAGGCTCAACATCATCTCCTGATGGTCCAGAAAGGACTGTTTGGACAGGAAAGGAGTGAAAATTAGGAGAGGAGGAAATAGCAGAAAAACAAGGAGAGTCCCCAAGGGCTGCCGGCACCGAGGCAAAGCAGATGAAGGCGGCACCGAGGCGCGCCAGGCGCGCCGAAGAAGCCTTGTGCGCGAGGCGCGGACAACGCCTGGCCGCGGCCCACAACGCGCCACGGCACCAGCAGACGACCTTGTGATTAGGCGCCATGCCTTATCCAGCGGCACCACCCGGTAGCGCCGTGAGACACCGCGGCGCCCGCGGACGGCTCGCCAAGAACCGCGGCACCCAGCCAGAGCCGACAAGCCGCTCGAACCCTGCGGGAAAGCGGAAGAGCCCCAGGGACCTGGAAAGCTAGAGAAGGAAAAAAAACAGGAGATAAGGGCATCGGTGAGGCCCCCTGCGCCGCAGCCATGTGAGGGGGGGAAACACCTAAGCACGGAGTCGCTGGCACCGAAGAAGGTGCCACGTGACTAGGAAGGTCCAACCGCCCGAGGGGCCCGAGGGCTCCGAGGCAACCGAGCCAGGCAGAAGAACCAACCTCCGAGCCCATTGCTCCATAAGAGCGGCCCACTGATGAAACTGCTCATCTGGAGTCCTACCTATAGGCGAGGAGGGCTCCGATGTCGGGGCGGCGATTACCAGAGATTGGCGACTCCGAAGAAGGAACGGCAACTAGCAACGATAACTGGCGTCGGCAGCGCGAACATACCAGGGCGACCTCGGTGATGCCTTCTCTTTTTGACCTGTGGGCGAAGAAGAGCTCGAGGCGAGCGTGCGAGAATGCGACCGTTATTTTATGCGGCGGGGGACCGCCCATCCCCCGGCATCGGACTGACCGCTGTCGAACCCGCTGAGGAGAAGGAGGCTGACGGACCCAGCCCGGCTGACTGAACAGCTTTCATATGAAGTCTCCCTACCGTCACCTGACCTGCTCATGGTCGACTCCGTCCAGTAGGCCGAGACTTCTTCAAGTAAAATTGAAATATTAGAAAAATTTAACGAAAATAGAATAAAATTAAGCGATACTACTTATCGTGATAAGTTACAAAAACAAACTGAAAACTATGCGCTAGTTTGAAGTTTGACTCCCGACAGGCGAGCGACGTCACTGAAGCGCACTCGACGGCGGGAAAAAGTGAACTGAGGCGGTTAAGGTCGCTGCTGAGATGGTCATTGTCGTCGAGGCCGCTGCTCTCATGCATGCCAGGTCTCACGGTGCCGCTCTCGCTACCGACCTCCAGCAAAAAGTTTGCTCCCGATGGGTCTTAGTGCCTCCGGCGCTAATCCCACTAGTGTGAATGAGTGGTGGAGACTTATGTCCAGGAAGATATACCATTACATAAATCAAATATGCAAAGGATCTACTGGAAATATCAGTGATATTTCCCCTGGTGCAGTTTGACCTTGTGACCTCACTCATGGCTCCACCACTCGTGAGGTGATAAGGTCAAACTGCACTCGGGAGGGGGTAATATCACTGATATTTCCAGTAGACCCATTGCTTATCCCATATATATATATATATATTTTTAAGAGATTGCACAAGGCTGATTTTGCTTACTTTCAAACTGACATTTGCTTTAACCAGAAATCCCAGCATCCCCTGCAGCTGACATCAGAGGAGGGCTGCAGATTCAATAGCCTACAGTGCATGTTATGCAAGTGCTGATCTTTTGTTTGCTGGCCGTGCCGTCCTCACAGGGAATCTTTTGTGGCCTATGCCACACAAATCCCGGAACCAATGGCAGCATGTAAAAATACCAAAAACATTATTTTGTGCAATGTACAAATAAATATTAACTAAATGATTTTTAAACTTTGTGAAACAACACTTAGGAGTTGGTAGTCAGATTACCATGGAGCACCCTCCAAGGCATCTGCTCTCTTCAGTGGAAACTAAAGATCAACCACTGGAATGCTGAGTGGTACAAGACCAGCACAGATAGATAGACAGCATCTCTGAAAAAGATTCTAAGTTTTGAGGCATGATATTCCTTGCTGAGTTAATGCCAGTTGGCAGTCAACCTTGAATATGCCTTATGTACACTCCACTAGTACACTTTGCCCTGAAGTTTGTCATGTTCTTGAAGGATGACAGCGAGTTGGTCTCAGACCTGCCATTTGACTTCTCAAACTGCTAGTTAATGTCTGAGACTGAAGTTCCTCAGGATCACCACTGCATTTGATAAGGCTGCTCGTTAAACTTCTCCAGCCAGCTGGTCATCATGGTCTGGCAAACCTGTTTGTGGGCCTGAAGCTCATACCAAGGGTAACTCTTCTGCCCCTTTTTTCCCCATGCTCAGCCAAGAGGCACTGTTTGCCTCCTTGTTCTCCACTGTGACTCCCTCACTTACAACCCTCACTGCCTTTCCTGTCAAGCCCATCCCTTCTGAACAGTCTGTATCACTCTAACCTTACATACCAGTGATTTTCTTCACCTATCAGGTCTTGGTAGTGCCACCAAGTACTGGACTTTGAAGTACATCAGGCCCTCAAGTGTATCAATTTTGCTAGGTGTGTGCCTTATTTTTTGCTTGACTGCAAGTGGGAATACTTATCCTTCTATGCTTCCTCACACACAACTGTTGGAGGTCTTCTCTCCATATACTCCCCTGCTTTACTGTCCTTCCCTTTGTGTTACCTGCATCTGACCCTCACCCTTAGTACCTTAGCCCCACCATCCTCTAGTCTGAATCCCTCTGCCCTGTCCATTCTCCTAGCTAGTACCCCAACGATCCTGGTACAGCACATTCTGGGCATACAGGTGTGCCTTTCCCCAAAAGGTCCTCCAGTCAACCAGAAAAAGAAGTAATTTCCTCCTGCACCAGACCCTTAGCCAAGCACTGAAGTGCTTAATGGTCCACTGCTGCTCCTCACTAGCCACAGAGGACTTCATATCTTTCAGACTTGTGGTCCCCATGTCATTTATACCAACATGGATGGTGATGGTCTGTTTCTACCCGCTGTGTTGCCTGGCCCAGGACAGCACTTGTTCAGCTTGCTCTCCAGGCAGGCAAAACACTTCACCTGAGCAACCATCCAGGTCCAGCAATGTCCCTCCAACTCACCAACTGCCCTAACTATGGAGTTCTCTAGGACTGCTACCTTCCAGCCTTTTCCCTAAGCTTTTTCATTCCTCCACCTTGGCAGGTAGGGTGTCCTTGTGCCTGGACTTTCTCCAGCAGCCCCAGTAACCTGCTGACCCCATCAACCTGGCCGCCTAGGGACTGTTACCTATTGCTGGTATCCACTGGCAATGGTGCTCCCCTGTGACTATGTCTGCTAACTCCATTTTCCACTCCACCCAAATCTAACAACATCCCTACCTCTACAGGTCACATTCCAAGCCACCCTCCTTGCTTTCCTACCAGTTATCCCCCCCCCCCGCCAAGTGCTTAGTTCCCTAGTATTCTCACCCTCATCCTTTTCAGCTGCCCGCTCCCTTCCCTGTATACCCATGGTGACTTCACCTGTCACTCCAGCCTGGCAATGTAACTCCCAAAAGCATCAACCACCCCACAGTCACAGTGTCCCCTCTATTGGCAGAATAGTGTATATCGCACAGCCTTGACCATGCATGAGGTGTGCTTCTTACCCAGTGTCCTGGAATCTAGAAACCACTCGGTCTCCTCCAGCAGTTTGCCCACCTCCCCAGGCCCCCCTGGCACAACCAGTTGCCATTCTAAGCTAGCACAAGCTTCTCCAGAGCAGTAACCCAACTTGTAGTGCCTGCAGATGGACCCCACCCCTCGTCCGATGCAGGTAGAATGGCACACAGCTTACTACCCTGGCAATACACCAGCTGTGATTCTGTTTCTCCCTGATAACCTACCCCAATTCAGTCCGCCAACATTACCTATCCATGGGCTCCTCCACAATGCTGAGAGTGGCCTCCCAGATGACCTTGTCTTCCTGACTAGTACACCAGATGGGCTTGGTCTCACCAAGCTGCCGGCCTAGACCTTCGCATTTCGATAATTAGCCACTCCTGCCAGTCTGCTACTCACACAAACTGAAGCTGGACGTGAGGTACAATTTAAAAAAACAACTTAGAGTCCTAATTCAGCCAGTTTCCGATTAACCACCTAGCTCTGGGGGCCTGCCCATCAGCACAGTGGTTGGATTTCCGCTTGCGACGCCGGTGACCCGGGTTTGGGAGGGAACCCGGGTCACTGGAAAGTCGGCTGGGGGAAAAGGCTCGAGCGTCCAATGAGTGCTCGCCTTCTCCAAGGGGGAGGGTGGGGATGTGGTCTGGCAGCAGCTGACCCCCGGTGGAGACCGGAGGTATAACAGTGCATCGACCAATTAACTGGGGAGTGTGGTGGACATTGGCGTATGCCTAAACATCATGGCACGTTGCGCTCCCAGGGAGAAAATGGAAAATGTCTCCTCCACTTGACCAGATGATGTTCATCCAGTCCTTCCACCACCAAGAGTGCCCTTGTCGGGTCCCCAGAAAGACCACCTCAGCAGCACCCGAGGGGCCAATCAATTGCACTGGCCAGCCCCTTTCGGCGCCTTTCTCCTCAGAGGGGGAGAACCCATCCAGTGAAGGGATACACTGGGTTACCCCAAGGGTGGCTGCCATCTGAGGTGGTGGTGGATGGTGGTAATAGGTGGGGGTGCGAGCAAGCGGATGGAAGAACAGACCATTGATGGCTTGAAGGAGAGGCTGATGGGGGAGATATGGGGAAGGAGGAAAATAGATAACACGAAAAAAAAAAAAAAATCTAGCTCCAGAGCTTAGGTGAAGTCAGTTTCCACCTACCATCCTCAGCGGAGTTAGTGATGATACTACCATATTATATTATGCGACCTTGAGCAAGTCATTTAACCTCTCATACTTCAGTACACTAAGCTCACAAAATGGGTAACAGATGGACAACAATAAAAATGAGATATTTTCTCTGCTGGGCTATTCAGGGTAAATACATTGTTCTTGATCCTGAACTTAGTTTAGTCATTTCTGACAAAAAATATGTGCTCCCTGCAGCTGGATTAAAGACACACTGTAAAATGTGGAAGATACAGTATCACCTGAAAAGTATGATGCATCTACAGCTATATAACATGGGGTAAGATGGCTGCTGAAAATGCTGCACTCTCACTGGACAAACCAGGTCACCTGCTGTGCCTAGAAGTACTCATATCACATGTTAAATACCAGGCCATTTTATAAGTGCAATAATACAGTCCAGGGTGCTGCATTTAATAAGGAAACTTAGGCATTCCTCTGGCGCATGCTGTGGAGAACTCAAGCTTCTGATTCATGTCTCAACTCACACCAGAGGAGTGCCAATATCTTCCAACAAATGTGTACCCTGTCATGTGTTACAGCACACACAGACATCATAATAATTATGAGGGATTATGTTGTTTAGGGCATTATAAGAAGTTGAACTGACTAATGTCAAGAGGAGCTAGCATTTCATGTAACTATTATACAGATGGCCAGGTAAGCCCTTTAAATTAATACATGTCTGTACAATATTCTTCTTGATCCATACTTATGAAGCGAAGGGGGAGGGGGTGAGATGATGGACCTAGAGTCCCTTATGTTACTGCAGTATGTTACTTTAAGAACTCACCAGCTGGGACACTGTTTGGCATTGCCTCAAATGTACACAAAGAAGCATCATGTCCCCATCAGTCACGACACTTGCAGCGTTAAACCTCAGCTAGCCTTTTAGTGATTCTAGCAATGAATTAAAAACAGCTGGTGGCCAGACATGCTTTTTGTTTTATGATCTGCATTTGCAGGATTCTCCGCCACATGAGCACTGCATGCTGAATTCATATGACCATCTTAAATCACAGCTTGAAAACCACCTTTTTAAGAAGTATTATATGATTTATGTTTATGGGTTTAAATAACGGCACATTATATTTATTGTCAGCTTGAACACAGTGATTACGTAAAATGTTTGTGATACTATGCATATTAAAAGGAACTGTCACTACTTGCAAGGGAATGACCTTCACACTCAAATTCTAGGTTCCCTAAATGGTGGGATATTTTCCATGTTTCACTGAAACCCATCCATCCTACAGTATATTGTGTCTTATTTTCCAAAAAGTTTGCACTGTTTAAAAAACCAAACTTGCATGCAGTATATTAATCACAAGACCAAGCTTCTACCCTTTAGTGTTCTTGTCACACTGACTCAGTCATCGGTGCTGACAGGTGCATCAATCATTCCTAATTTCCATTCCCCAAGAGCAGTTGCCCTCACTACGCAATCTACTAAAACAGCACTTGACCTATTTGTTCCCATCGTCTCCCCTGACGCTTGTTGCTGTAACAGCTCACCTGGGACACTGCTTTCCATTTTCTGCAATATCTAATCGAGAAACTTTACAAACGTAACACGACTAATATGGAGTGGTGTGCTTAATCACAAGAAAGACACCTCATTACTACAGCAGTGACAGAACAAGTGAAGAATCTGTTCGTTTTCAGACTTTTTTTATGTTATGCATTGCATTACATAAGTACTCTAGAGCGAAAGTAGAGCCATGTTTAAAGAAGATAAGGAAAATGGAAGAATAAATTAATGTTATACTACAAACATATTTCAGATCACATGTTAGTACAACTTCGGTGAACGTAAAAGGAAGTCTTTATAAACAAGCACTACAGACAGGTATATTTTTGAGAAATAAAAGTACTACAGTAGTTTTAGTAACTTCCTAATTAAGTAATTACTTTTAGTTTTGTATTCAAATGTGCGCATTATTGATAGACTGTATATGTACAATTTGCTACACACGCATATTACACTGTAAGTGCCACCCACCAGGATCAAGAACTCAGTGTGATCCAGTTGTAACTACTCCTGTTTGTCAGACAGTAAACTAACATCTGCAGCATCCTGCAAGATAACAGAGCAGAAACCATAATAAAAGTACTTGATCTTGGCAGGTGGCTTGCGACGTTGTTCAGTATTCATTTTTTTTAATTCCTACTTTATCCCTGGTGTCAGCAGGTTTCCTCTGTCTCCTTTCTCAATGGGCTGCCTGCCTGTTCTTTACCTTCCTGGTTCCTGCCTTCATCCCGTTGACCTCCAGCACCACAGGATCTGACAGGCAGGCAGGAACTTGGGGAGGTGGGGTCATGGTGCAGTTAATTAAATGCAACCGCACTTAGATGGCAGGACATCATCCTGTGCAAATACAGCACTATGCCCCCCCCCCACACACATGTGGGTAGCTCTCAAAATCTGGTAGACAAACCATTTTTGTGACCATCATTTTTTCACTGTGGGGAAAAATCACTTTGTGGGCAGGTGACCAGTCTGCTACAAACTTTCAAAATCTGGTAGTCAAACCAATTTATTTAATGGCCATTGGCTACCTGATTTGCTGCACTGTGCACCCCCCCAAACCAGGTCCCTTCTTCTCCAGTTATGTTGAGGCCACCTCTGAACTCTAGGTCAAGGAGAGGGCTAATGCTGTCTAGCCGCCCACAGTGTCCACACTGCATTATCCTTGACCAGTGGAGGTGCTGACGTGGTAGGATGGCCAATGTTCCCCCCCAGGAGTTGGACCACACTGCATGTGCAGTGTTTTGTGAACTCCACAGGCCCAGTAATGGCAGCTGGTTTTGGTAAATGATCCTGGGTAGTCCACATGGTAGCATAACGTAACCACACACACACACACACTAAACCAGATACTTTATGCAGTTTTAACATAAAGAAAAGAACACTGAAAAACTATAGTTTAATTGTAAAGAATATAGTTTATGTAAGTGATAATATGATTGTAGATTCACTATATCAGGAAAAAAGTTAGATTTTTCAAGTTGACCTATTTCCATGCGAAAAATCAAGATTCTTGCTGAGGATACTGAATCCACTATTACAGATGTTATGATGAGACATGTTTGAAATATGATAAATATTTATTTTGTCTTCTTTGTGCGAGGCTCAGGAAGTGTGAGACTGTCTCCCATTTTGTTTGCGGTTGCTACTGTGAGCTTTGACCAATCAGAGTACAAAGTAAGACGCTAACTCTACAATCATTATGTAGAACATTTATAGACAAATATAATGTTGATATGAAGACACAGTTCTCTGTCCTCTAACAGAGGGGAAAGGGTTTAAAAGCAAATACCAGTCCAAAAGGCCTTAGTACCACCTAGAGGGGGACGACTGTCCAGCTCAAGACTCTGAAGCCATCTGGTATGAACAAACTGGACAGAGAAAAACTCAAGTTTGCTTTTAAGTAGACCTGTAACACCCCTCTTCCCTTAATTTAGTGGGGGGTTTTCATCTTACCTCTATTTACTGTATGTGTTTTATCTCTTTCCTCTTTTGATCTCTATCTCTCTCTCCTTACTGACTATATAATATCCTCTATCTTATACATTCATTCACACCTCATTGTGGGGAGAAGTTGGGAGAAGGATTGATTAAGTCTGCTTGCTGACTGTGGAGAAGATTTCTGTAAGTTTTGCTATTGTTTTTTAAACTACAGGAGAGAAGGATTGGTTAATTCTACTTGATGTTGAGGGAGTTAATGTATAGAGGATTTTTGTCAGTTTTGATGTTGTTTTATTTTCTTTTTAATTTAGCTTAAAGTAGAATTTAGCTTAAAGGCTTCTGTGGCTGGAGTGACTGTAAAAGCCCTCTCACCCACCAATTCCAGCAGCCTTTCTTAAATACTGAAATACCATTGGGGGTTGTGTTTGAAGGTTGTGAGAGAGGAGCTTGGGGAGCTGCAAACTCCTCTGAGCCCTCAGAACAGACCAGGAAGGGGAAAACAAGGAACAGTCATGAGCTAGTCTTAAGGACATATAAATATACAAAACGTGTGAGTAGATCTATAGTCCTTATGAATAGGATTGTGGTTTCCAGTTAGTACTGTAGTTGACTGTCTTATGCTGCATGCAAGGGTATTTAGGATAACAATTTTTGTTAGAGGCTGGGCTAGGATTAGTTAATTCTACTTGCTGTAGGGAGAGTGGTGTGGCGAGGCTGTATAGGTGGTGTGGACCATGAATAGGATTATAGGGTGCAATGGTTGTGGGGCAGCAATTCAGATGAACATACTGTGGAGGCTGGGAGGGTGTCCAATATGTCACAGGCTAAGGAGGCATGAGGAAGAGGTTCAGTGGCTTGGCAGGAAGCTGGGATGGTTGAGGGAGGAGGGGAGGATTGCGTCGGTAGGGGGCCTGACATCTGAGAGTATTGTGGGGGCACCCCAGAGAAGGAACAGTGGGGCAAGGGAGAGGTCAGGGGTAGGAGGCACAGTAGACAGGAAGCCAGTTGATGAAGGGTGGACTCTAGTAGGACCTAGAAAATGAGGAGCAGCAGTAGGCAGGAGGGAGGAGGAAACACACAATAAGTGAAAGGGAGGAGGGAACATGTTTGCTGTATTAGCAACACATGGAAAAGAGGATGCAGGAAGAGACTGCACAAGGGATAGTACTCACAAAGAGAAGGAAGAGAGGGGCCATTACTAGTGGAGAGACTGAGTATGGCATGGCAGGGGAGGAATAATACTCGGAGAGGTGAGGACGGAGCGGAAGGTTGGCAGTCAAACAGGAGGAGGGGGAGGAGTCTCAATTGAGAAGGGCAGGGGGGAAGACACTGGGACACACTGTAAAAGCACAGTCTTGAGTGGCCCCAGAAATGAGAACCTGGGTGGGAGGGGTGGCGACGGGCACAAGGAAAGAGGAGGGAGGGAGGTGTACTAGTGTTGGGGGACTCCATACTCAAAGAGATCAGATGGGACAGCAAGGGGGAAAGGCACAGTCAGATATGGATGGAGTCCATACCAGGATTAAAGGCACACAAGGCAGGACAGGCAATCCTAAGGTGCGTAAGGAGGGGTAGGAGGAAACCACACATTGTGGTACATGTGGTGACAAATAACCTAGCGGGGGAAATGGTGGAGGTAACAAAGGAGAGGACTGAGGAAGTGGGAAGGTTGTGTGAGGAGACTGGGGAGTCTGTGGCATTCTCCGAAGTACTCCCAGTACCCTGCGCAAGCACAGTGAGAAAGGAGAGGATTAGGGAGTTGAACACATGGTTGGTAAAATGGTGCCAAACTAAGGGGTATGGGCTTGTGGGTGGCTGGGGCAGTACCTGGGATAATACCAATCTGTTTGCAAGGGATAGGCTGCACCTGAGTGGGAAGGGGAAGAAAGTATTAAAGCAAAGACTGGGGAGGTATACTGCAACAAAGGTGGATTTAAACTAGATGGGGGGGGTGGCAAGTGGACAGCAGGTAGGCAGGGATATGACAGAGTGGAGTCACAGCCTACCCCCCCCCCAAGCTAGCAGGGAAGGACTCAGGGTGGCGGAAAAAGGAGGGAGTAGAAGGAAGGAAATGGAGGCCAATGAAGGGAAGGGGGCAGGATGGAGGGTGGTCTCGCTGAATGCAAGAAGCTTAGGCAACAAATCTGCTGAGTTACAGACACTCTTAGCAGTGTGGAGGGTGGATATTGCAGCTGTCACAGAAACGTGGGCAAATGAGCACTGGGACTGGGATATGGCAATCCCAGGATACAAAGCATACAGGAAGGACCGTAAGGAAGGGATGAGCGGTGGGGCGGCAGTCTATGTGAGGGACGGGATCAAATGCACAAAGGACGAGGGGGAAGAAAGGAGAACAGAGGCAATCTGGCTTCACCTCCTAGACTCAAGTGGTAGGAAACTGAGGTTTGGGGTGGTATACAGGCCATCGTCCCAGTCTGAAGAGCTTGACAGGGAACTAACAGGACAAATCAGAAAGGTATGTAGAAAAGGGAAGGTGGTCATCGTGGGGGAATTCAACTTGCCGGGGGTTGACTGGAGCATTCCAGTCACCTCCAGTGCTAGGGAGCAAGTGCTCCTGGATGCATTCCAGGAGGGTCTCCTGACACAGTTGGTTAGTGTACCTACTAGGCTAAAGAACACTTTAAATATGGTGTTGTCGAATGGGGAGGCAGTAAGGGAAATAAAGGTGGAGTACCCACTAGCCAACAGCGATCACCAGTGTGGTTTAATATCACGATGTGAGGGGAGGCCAGATAAATCAGTTATTCAGGTAGCAAACTTCAGGGGGGCAGACTCTGGGAGGATGTAGGAAGTACTGAAAGGGAAACTAGAGGGCATAAGGCAGGAGATGGATGGAGAGCAGAAATTGGATATTATTAAAAGGGGGATTACAGAGGCAACAGAAGCCTGCACCAAGATACAGAGTAAGAGGAGCAGAGCAAGAAAACCATGCTGGTTGAACAGCGAGGTGGTGAGAGCAAAACGAGAGGTGCACCAGAGGTATAGAAGGACAGGGAAGGAAGTGAACAGGGAGGAGTATGCAAGACGGTCCAGGGAGGTGACCAGAAAAGTGAGAGAAGCCAAGGCCCAGAGGGAGCTGAGATTAGCGCAGGGAATTAACTGGGGGGAAGACTTTTTCAGAATACATCAGGGAGAAAAGGAAGTGCAAGAAGACAATAGTGGGGATAAAAAAGGGTGGGGAGTGGACGGAAAAGGGTGAGGAGCAGGCAGAATCACTGAATGAATACTTTTACTCAGTGTTCACGGAAGAAAAGGGGGGACCGCTACCACCATGAGCTGTGAGGGTGGGGACAGGGGGGAGAGGAGGCAACAGATGAAAGAATTGAGGCAAGTAGCGTCCTAGAGGGACTGAGGGCACGGAAGGTAGACAAGGTACCAGGGCCAGACGATATCTATCCCAGGGTGGTGAGGGAGATGACCGGAGGTGTTGGCGGAGCCACTGGCGGATCTGTACAGCACCTCACTGGAGTCGGTATGCGTGCCACTGGACTAGAGGATGGCACATGTAGCACCATTACACATGAGCAGACCAAGGGATGAACCGGGTAATTATCGCCCGATCAGTCTCACCTCCATAGTGCTCAAACTCATGGAGACAATACTAAAGGAAAGACTGGTGTCGTACCTAGAGGACAATGGCCTCCAGGATGTGAGGCAGCATGGGTTTGTTTCAGGGAAGTCTTGTCAAACCAACCTGATGAAAAAATTTCTCACCATAGTAATGTTGTTTCTTCTAATGGAGTCTTGCTGTATTCTGACATTAGCAGTGAGTCCCAACCTTCGAACTGCCCCGGAGATGAAAGAGTTAACTTTCCATGCCAAGCATGGAACGTTGAGCTCGAGCTCAGTTGAGACTCTGTCTGTTGCTGTTTGAACTCAAACCGTCAGATCTTTATGAGCTAAACTCACTGAGGTCCTGTGTGGAAGCTGTAAACCTACACTAGCCAACTGGCTACTAACATAAAAACAGATTTTTTGGTCCCAAAACAAAGACTCAAGTCAGGAGACCCAAAAAATGAAATAAACACAACACCCACTCACCCAAAGAAGGAGGTTGATAAAAAGGGTGGGGCACCTCCTGAGTGCCAACACTGCTACTGCCCACCCACATCCCAAAAACAAAGGTTCTGAGAGGGGAAGACGGGGGGAGGTCAGAATACAGCAAGACTCCATTAGAAGAAACAACATTACTAAGGTGAGTAATTTTTTTCAAACAACATGAAGTCTTGCTGTATTCTGACAATAGCAGACTACCAAGCAGTACCTCCATGGAAGAGGGACAGAACCTACTTACGAAATAGGCTCTGAAGCACAGCTGTGCCAAACCGAGCATCACTCCTAGCCTGGATATCCAGGGAGTAATGCTTGGTAAAAGAGTGAACTGTTTTCCAGGTAGCTGCTTGACATATCTCTAAGATAGGAATATCCCTGGCAGCAGCCAGGGAAGCAGCTGTACCTCTGGTAGAGTGAGCCCTCAGGCCTGAGGGTGGAACCTTACCCAGTTTTTCATAGCAAAATTGAATGCAAGAGACAATCCACCTGGCAATGGATGTTTTAGTGGCAGGTTTTCCCTTTACCAACCTCACCATAAGTGAGGAACAGTTGGAGGGGAGTCAAACCTGTGACCCTTGGTACGTTCTATGTAGTAGCTAAGGGCTCTTTTCACATCTAAACTGTGCAGCCTCCTCTCACCAGAGGAGGAATGGTCAGTGAAGTACACAGGAAGAGAAAGAGATTGGTTAAGGTGGAAGTCTGAAACCACCTTAGGCAAAAACTTCCTGTTAGTCCTGAGGACCACCTTATCTCTACGGAAGGAGATAAAATTAGGCTCCACTGACAAGGCTTGTAACTCACTTATGCGCCTGGCAGAAGTGATGGCCACCAGGAACACAGTTTTCCAAGTCAAGTACTTAAGCTCTGCTGAGGAAAAAGGCTCAAAAGGTGGTTGCATAAGCTGAGCAATGCAAACGTTAAGGTCCCAAGCAGGGGCAGGGTCCCTAAATGGGAGATTGGTATGAAGCAATCCCTTGAAAAACTTGGAGAATACAGGGTGAGCTGAAAGAGAAGAGGGCTTACCTGCTGAAATGAAAGCAGAGACAGCTGCCAGATGCACCCTTAGTGTAGCTGGTCTGAGTCCCAAACTATTCAGGTGGACCATATAGTCAAGGACTGTGGGCAGATCAGCAGACTCTGGGGAAATATGCTTCCCAGAGCACCATATGGAAAATCTTTTCCATTTGGAATTATAAGTAGTTCTGGTGGAAGGCTTCCTAGAAGCCTTTAAAATGTCCATAACACCTTGGGAGAGGTGTAACTCAGCAAACCCTAACTCTTCAACAGTCAGGCCTTGAGATTGAGAGATTTGAGATTCGGGTACCAAACCCTCCCCTGAGCACAGGTTAACAGGTTGTAATTCCTGGGAAGAGACAGGGGAAGGTGGACTGCTACGGACAATAGGAGAGGATACCAGGGCTGTCTGGCCCAGTCTGGAGCAATCAGGATCACCTTGCAGGGTTGAGACCTGATTTTGACTAGCACTTTGAACAGGAGAGGGAAGGGGGAAAAGCATACAGGAACTTCCCTTCCCAACTGAGAACTAAGGCATCCAGGGGGACTGAGCCCAACACTGGGGGCCTGCAGCAAAAAAGGGGAAGTTGGTGATTGTCTGGGGCTGCAAAAAGATCTATTTGTGGGGTGCCCTATCTGGAGAATATCACCTCCAAAACCAGAGTATCCAGTGCCCATTCGTGATGGCCCTGAGATATCCTGATGAGAGCATCTGCTAGGACATTGTCCTTGCCTGGGAGGTGTACTGCTGTGAGGGAGGTGTTCAGGGAATAAGCCAGAGACCACAACTTCATTGCTTCTGTGCACAAGGCCGTAGACCGAGTGCCTCCTTGCTTGTTGATATACCACATTGTGGTGGTATTGTCTGTTCTGATCTGAATAACTTTGTTCTGAACAGACTTGGAAAAGGCTTGAAGTGCTAGAAATACTGCTCTGAGTTCCAACAGATTGATGTGAAGCAGAGATTCCTGAGGAGACCACAACCCTTGGGTGGTCAGGTCTCCCAAGTGGGCCCCCCACCCCAAGAGGGAGGCATCTGTAGTAAGGATTAAAGAGTGAGACTGAGTGACAAAGGGAACTCCCTGTCTTAGATTGTTCTGATCCTGCCACCATTGCAAGGCCTGGATCAGTGTTTGAATCACTGGAATCAGTTTGGTCAGAGGGTCCTTTTTCTGAGACCAAAAGGCTCTCAAGTGGAACTGAATATCCCTCATCTGAAATCTTGCTCCCTGCACCACTGCTGTAGAAGCAGCCATGTGACCCAGGGGCTGCAGAAAGTGCCTTGCTGGACGAGACACCTGTAGGGTGAAGGAAGAGGCCAGTGTGATAAGGGCCCTTGCCCTGTCCAGGGGAAGGAAGGCTCTGGCCTTTTCTGTATCTAGCTCTGCGCCTATGAAGGTGAGGAGCTGAACAGGCTCTAGAACTGAGTTTGAAAGATTCAGAAGGAAACCTAGAGAGGTGAGCAGTTGCTGAATTATCTGTAGGTGTAACTTGACCTGGTCTGGGGACTGGCCTACTATGAGCCAGTCGTCTAGGTATGGGAAGATGGCAATCCCTTGCCTTCTTAGAGAAGCAACTACTACTGCCAGGCATTTTGTGAACACCCTTGGAGCAGAGGTTAGGCCGAAGGGCACTGCTCTGAATTGGTAATGGCCTGAGGGCAGCTCGAACCTGAGGTACTTTCGATGGGAGCTTCTGATGAGAATATGGAAGTAGGCATCCTTGAGGTCCAGGGAGACTAGCCAGCCCCTGGCCTTAGAGAGGGTAGAATTATTCCCAGAGTCACCATTTTGAATTTTGGCTTTAAAAGGTGCTTGTTTAAGTATCTGAGATCCAGGATGGGCCGCCATTCTCCTGTCTTTTTGGGGGTAAGGAAGTACCTGAAGTACAATCATTTGCATTGGTGCAGGGGTGGAACCCTTTCCACAGCTCTGAGAGCCAGGAGGGAAGAGACCTCTGCCTCTAGGGCAAGTGCCTCTGAGGGATTTGCAGGTGGAAAGGATCTGGTTCTCAGCTTTGGAAATTTTTTGAAGCTGAGAACCTGTCCCTGGCTTACTACTTCCAGGACCCATTGGTCTGATGTTAGAGACTTCCAGTCCTGGACAAAGTAAGCCAGCCTGCCCCCTATAGGTAGTGGAGAATCAGCCCTGGCAATTCCATCAGGGTACCTGCTTGGCAGGGGTTTTAGGCTGAGGGGTGGGAGCAGGTCTGCTTACACCCCTTCTGCCTCTCCCTCTAAAGAACCCCCTCTGAGCATAGGCAGAAGAGGAGGCCTGGGCTTGGTAGAAAGGCCTATGAAAAGGCCTGCCCCTGCCCCTGGGATGCTGCCTCTGAGGAGTGGCTTGCCTTTCCTTCCTTCCTTGGCTTGGGCACTCCTATAGGTGCTCCTATATTCATCCATTTTCTTCATGTAATTCTCTGTTTGCTCCCCAAACGGAGAATTACCCACAACAGGAAAATCCATGGCCTTAGTCTGGGTATCCTGTGACAGGCTAGTACATCTGAGTCAAGCCATTCTACGAAGTGCCACAGATGTAGCCATGACTCTAGATGAAACATCATTGGAGTCCACTGCAGCATGGAGTTGCACCTTGGATGCCTCAATACCATCAGCAGCCACCTGCTCCAGCTCCTTGGCAAGCTGACCAGGGACCTGTTTTGCTAAAGCCATGACAGTGTCCCATCTGGATTTCTGGTACCTAGCAGTATAGGCCATATAGTTGGCCTGTGAGTCAAAAGGATGCTGCCACGTACTGTTTCTTTGCCATGGCATCAATCCTCCTGGAGTCCTTGTCTGGGGGGTGTGAAGTCAAGGGAATATTTGCCTTATCACAGGCTGCAGCCTGCACTACCCCAACATGGCTGCATTGTTGTGTAAGGAACTCCGTATCTGAGCCTGACAGGGTATACCTCTTGTCCATTCTTTTATCCACAGGAGGTATAGTATTAGGAGTCTTTAAAATCTTAAAAGTCTGTTTCCCAAAAGATTTGTGTAAGGGGAATAGACAGCCTCCTAGACTCTGGGATATCCATCATTTCCACATAGTCAGGCTCTTCCTGGTCATCCACAGCTTCTTCCATAGGAAGCTGAAGGGTTTCTGCCATTTTCTTATAAAACATGAAATGGGAGGGGGACTCAGAAAGCCTAGGAGGAGACACTCCTGAAGGTCTGTCTGGGGAGATGTCCGGGTCTATGGGCACATCCAGACTTTCAAAACCACATTCACTTTCCTCATACTCCTCTTCCTCCTCCTCCGGTTCATAATATTCCTCTAAACCATAATCTTGAACCGGTGGAACCAGCCGAACCGAGTGTCTTCCTGATGGTGCCGGTTCGGTCGGAACCGGGGAAAGCAACTGCACAATTTTTATCGCTTTGGCTATTTCTTCAGCGGTTGGAGAAGAAACTTTTTGGATCCACACCAGCTGATTTTTCCTTTCTTGTTCTCTTAGCTGGAACCAACTCCTCGGAATCAGCTCTCCTTTTGCCCGAAGAAGTCTCGCCCTGGTCAGAGGGCACTCCTTCTGGTTCAGTTTGAACCGAACCGGCTGGCCATCGGTTCAAGCGGACTTTTTGGCCTCCTTTCCTGAGCCTACCAACTCTCTTCTCTATGGTAGCTGCAGGAAAATTTTACAAATCTGGCAGTCTGCATTGAGGTGGTCAAACCCCATACAAGCTTACAGGTGGTGTGGGGGTCAGCCTTGCAAAGACTTCCCCACACACATTGCAGTGTTGAAACCCAGTGGCCGGTTTTTTCTTTGGGTTTCTCAGACATTGTGCCAGTCCTAACAAACTTACCTTTTTAATGGCAAACCGCCAGGTAAGACTCTCTTATCGGTTCCTGACCGTGCAAGGGCTCATGGAAAACCGTAATAAAATCTGCTTAGAACCGATAAGAACCGTAACCACTCTAAAAGTACAGATAAAGATTTTACAACAACTTGATTGATTCAAACCGAACCGATGAACCGTTTACAAGTTCCACACAGAATAGAAAACAAAATAACCTATCTAGTACTCACGAATACTACAGACAGAGACTAAACCGACAGATTCACGGTTTAAATTGGTCCGAAAACCGAGAAAACAATACTTTAACCGACAAAATGAACCGAGCAGAAGGAGAAATCTCCGGGCGACTGTTCAGTGAGTAGGAGTAAAGAATCTGACGGTTTGAGTTCAAACAGCAACAGACAGAGTCTCAACTGAGCTCGAGCTCAGCGTTCCATGCCTGGCATGGAAAGTTAACTCTTTCATCTCCGGGGCAGTTCGAAGGTTGGGACTCACTGCTATTGTCAGAATACAGCAAGACTTCATGTTGTTTGAAACAATATTATGGCTGGGTGACAGGTGAGCTGGATAAGGGTCATGCGGTGGATGTTCTTTTCTTGGACTTCAGCAATGCCTTTGATTCTGTGCCTCATGGGCGGCTTGGGGGGTAGCTAACTGGTGTAGGGGTAGGGGCAAAAATGATGAACTGGATCACAAGCTGGCTAAGTGGGAGGCTGCAACAGGTGGTGGTGAGAGGGGTGCTCTCAACTCCAAGGCCGGTGACGAGTGGGGTGCCACAGGGCTCTGTGTTAGGGCCAGTATTGTTCGGGCTCTTCATATCACACATTGTACATGGGGTGGTGAGCAAGATCAGTCTGTTTGCTGACGACACCAAAATCGGAGTAGTGGTGAATGGAGAGGGGAGATGGAAGCAGCTGCAAGGGAACCTAAGCAAGCTAGAGGAGTGGTCAGAGAGGTGGCAGCTGGGGTTCAATGCAAAGAAGTGTAAGGTTATGCACTTTGGGGTGAAGAACCCAAGGAGCGAATACTGGCTGGGAGGGATTAAACTGGGGATCACTGAGGAGGAGAAGGACCTAGGGGTAATGATAACAGGGACCATGGACAACACTGCGCAGTGCAGGAGACCGGCTGCAAAAGTGAACAAAATGCTGCGGTGCATAGCGAGGGTTTTTTTTGTCCAGGCAAAGAGAGGTGATCTTGCCCCTCTACAGGTCGCTGGTAAGGCCACACTTAAGAGTACTGTGTGCAGTTTTGGAGACCATACCTAAAGCGTGATATCAGGCTACTGGAGGGGGTGCAGAGGAGGGCAACAAAGATGATATGTGGAATAGAAGGGACGGACTATGACAGCAGGCTGAGAGACCTGAATATGTACACCCTGGAGGATAGAAGGGACGGGGGGACATGATAGAGACATTCAAGTATCTGAGGGGATTCAATAAGGATGGGGCAGATGGGGTCTCTAAGTTAAGGAGGGAGGGTCACCAGGGCATGCGCTAAGAATGGGGGGAGGTATTTAGGAAGGAAATGAGGAGACACTATTTCACAGAGAGGGTGGTAGCAAAATGGAACGCCCTACCAGAATATAAATCTGTACAGTTTCAAAAGGACAGGGAACAGGGGAGAGTGAGGGTGGGGAGGTGGGGGGGTGGCAGTGGGATGACAGATCGTTTAGGCTTTGGTTTACCACATTTTCTGTTTTTTTCCTGACCAAACTTAAACCCCAGTGGGATCGCTCCTTAGGCACGTGCATGTTCATCATGGTGCCGAAGCGCCTGTAAACTTGTGCTTGCCATGTTTGACTTTTTATAAGTCCTACGTGTCAAAGGTATTCTCTGATTGGGCCAATGTCCTGAGTGCCAGAAAGTAGCTCACTCACAGAAACCAGTGCTGTGACATAAATAATTTTATCTTTAAAATGTAAAGCCATGACTCCGGGCATGCACATTAGTGCTGGCGTAGGACTCAAACCAACACAAAACCATGCTGAAATCAGCAAAGCATGGTCCACTGCATCAAAGAGATCCAAAAGAACCAAGATGGAACAAAGTCTCTGGTCTCTTGCCATGAAGAGATCATGCATTACTCTGATGAAGGCAGTTTCAGTACTGTGGTGAGGCCTAACCCCCGACTACAGAGGCCTGTAGATGTTACATAGGTCCAGGGGAGCCTCAAACTGCACTGCAACTACCTTCTTGATAACCTTTCCCAAAAAAGGAAAGTTTAAGACAGGCCTGTAGCTGACCAGACTGTCAGGGTCCAAAGATGGCTTCCGAAGGAGGGGCTTCACCACCGCCCTTTTCAGAATAGATGGGAAAACCCCCTCCCTCATGGAACACCTGACAATCTCAGTATATACTGGCCCTAGGGATTCAAGGCTACCAATAAACAGCCAAGAAGGCCCTGAGTACAGAAAACAGTAAACAGGGCACAGACCCAAGACTACTCGGGCAACCTCCTCTTCTATAGCCAGCTGGAACTCCGCCCAGGACAGCAGACCATCAATGCCCCTCCTACTGTGGATATCAACAGACCGTGACAGGCCGCTTGAGGCTATCCCAGTCCAAATGGAGGACACCTCGTAAAGGATGAACTGGTGAAACTCTTCGCACTTCTCTACGGAAAAGTTTTGTTTGGACCATAGACAGAGAGTATTTAACAATCTGTCTACATTGTGAAAATGCTGAGCTGGCTGGTTCTTGCTTGCAGCAATAGTCCCTGATAGGAACTGTAAGCGAGCGGGTTCAATAAGAGACAACAGTTTTAATGCATAAAAAATGCAAGAACTACGATTAGCATTTTATTTAAAAAAAATAAATGAAATAAAAATTAGATATTTGCAGAAAAGAAATTTACTGGGGTGTTAAAACTCTCACACCAAAATAAATCCTTCAGGCAAGTCTTCCTTCAGACTCCCTGGCTCTTCTCTGTACATACAATATCACCTTTTTCCTGTGTGTAAACTCTCACACCTCCTTCCTCCTCACTTTATGAGAAGACCCTGACCAACCTCTCATTTTGTAGCCCCCTGGTGGGGAGGTTATACAGTGTACCAGAATGACTTCATAGACATGTGACCAACCAATTTAGAATTAAAACCTTTTTCCTTTGTTCTAGTAAGGTTCACACACTACATGTTCCCTTAGTAATATGCCACCTTAATCCCACCTACCTCTATAGCAATACAAAATTAAAAAGGTGTCTTAATTTACTGAAAAGAACCTTAATTAAGGGGTTGGGCATCATCAGGGGTTTGTAGTTCCTCCCCCTCTAGGTGATATCACTATACTTTTTCCATATAAACAGCCATTTTCTGGGCTGCCAGCCCTATAGAAAGACCCTCCACTTAAGCAGCACTACATTCAGGTAAGAAGAGAAAAAAACAAAATCATAACTTTTTATTATATTCAGTTTGTTTGAGATCTCCAGCCTTCTCAGGGATAAATAGATTGGGGTGTGCTCCCTATCCATTTATTCTGCATAGTCAGAGAATCTCCTTTTATAATTTCACAACCTTTCTTTATACCTTGTTTAACCTCCGCACAGGAAACTTTATACATTATTCATGTATCTTATTAACCAAATCATCTACAGCCTAGTATATACATTCAATCACTTCTAGGACTGTTTACTACAGTATCTGAATGTATTAACAAAACCCGATGGCTTAACTTTCAGCTGTCGCTAAACTTTTCATTTCTGGCTGCCAACAAGGCATCTACCTTGTTTTTTAATAATTTTGTGCTCAAAGCCAATAATCAATCAATCAAATCTTTATTCATCAATCAAATCTTTATTTATCCAGGCGAGCAACATTGAGCAGAGCTCATTTGCAAGATGGACCTAATCTTTTACCAGATCTACTGCAGGACTCTTTTTTTTGGAAGCGTATATTCCTTTGCAGCGAGCTGCTGCAGGGAGCATTTACTGCTCCCATAGCAATAGCCGGATTGCTCCTTGCAGCAACTTTGCAGCCTCTCACTTGCTTCTTACACTGTTCCAGCAAGCAGTCCACTTTTTAAGAGCTCCGTGGCTCTGAAACAAGACTAGTCTGCATGAATGTGCGCACTAAGACTACTCGATTGTGCACACAATACCTGCACGATCATACGCACCTTCCTCCATACAGCAAGCGGATAGAATTTTTTTTTTTTTTTTCACCAGCAATGCAATTTATCAAAGAAATGCTTTTTAGAGAACTTTCATCAGTCCCTACATTTTAGAGACTTTGCCATCTCTACGGGGATAGCTTTAAAAACCTTAACCTGGCAGTTTATAGCTAAAGGGATTCTATTTAAAGGGATACTACAGGGAATGTAAGAATGTCAGGTTGGCCACCCTGACATGAAAATAAGGATAGCTAGAAAAGAATAAGGGGATAGAATAGAGTGAAAAGAAGAATTTATTCTAAATTTATATTCGTGGTTTCTCATCCTGCCACAGGAACTTGTCTTTTTCAAGGAAACTGCCATCAAATATTCACCACAGTGAGTTTTCAAAGCTAATCTGTCCTCCTCAGAGTGGGATTTATGCCAAGAATGCTTTAACTTCAATCCCTTAGTCTTCAACCGCCTCAGATCCTCACAATACCACTATCTCTGGCATGCTTCAGGTCCCCAGGGCCACAAAGAAAAGAACACCACTGAACCAATCAACATTAGATTAGAAAACTGGTGTGTTACAAAAAAAACATAAAATGTATTAATCATTGGCACATCTTTTCCAAAAATAACTTACTATATTCAGAAGAAGGGTTACATTTAAATAAATGAGGAGCTCTTACACTGGGAATTAACACAGTATTAACAGTTTTACTTCAATTAAAATAGAGTTGAAGGGAGAACACGATACATGTACTGTGGGTATAAAGAAACTGAAGAAAGGTTCAGACACCAGAACATGTACAGTTACATACAAACATACAAAGTTGCCAGCAGATTAGGCCCAATGGTCTATCACGTCTGCCCAAGATGTGGCTCCTGATTAGATTACAGCAGCTTCACCCCCTCCCTTCATGTGATCTCCCCTACCTGGCACCTCCCCTTGCACCCCATGTTTTACCTCCCCCCAACCTGCACTTTGCCCACGTATCTCTCCCATCCTACCTTGAAACCTTCCACCATTTCCTTTGCCAACAGTTCCTCTGGTAATGCATTCCAAGGTGCCACCACCCTCTCTGTAAAATAGTGTTTCCTCACCTCCCCCGTACCACCTCCAACTAACTTAGGCTATGCCCCCTCATATTTCCCTCCTTCAACGTAAAGAGACCTTCCATCTCTACCCTAGTTATCCCCTTCATATACTTGAAGGCCTCTATCATACCCCCCGTCCCATCTGACCTCCAGGGAGTACATGTTCAACTCCCGCAGTCATTCTTTGTAGGACAATCCCCCCAGTCCATGGATCGTCCTTGTGGCTCATCTCTGTACTCTCTCCAAAAGGGTAACACCCCTCTTTAAGTAAGGTCTCCAAAACTGTACGCAATATTTAAGTGAGGCCTCACCAGGGAGTTGTACAGAGGCAGAATGACCTCCCTTCTCCTAGATGTTATACCTCTAGAGATGCACCCCAGTATTTTATTAGCATTAGCAGTCGTTCTCCAGCACTGTTCAGAATTATTCAACCTGGCATCAATGACCACCCCCAGGTCCTTTTCCCCTCTAGATATCAACAGCTGCCCCCCCCAAGATGGAAGTTATAGCAAGGGTTTCTGAATCCCAAATGTAGCACGCTGTACTTCCGAGCATTAAACCCCAACTGCCAAGTGTGTGTGCCCACCTTTCCAACCTAACCAAATCCTCTGGCAGTGCCCTCCTCGCTATCTACCACTGCACCCACCTTAGAATCATCTGTGAAAAGGCTCATCTTGCTTAGTATCCCCTCCCCAATGTCTGAAATGAAAGCACTGAACAAGACTGGGCCCAACTCTGATCCCTGAGGGACCCCGCTGATGACCCTTTCATGATTTAATGCCACCCCCACCACCACTACTCTCTGCTGCCAGTCACTGAGCCAATTCAATATTCAACCCACCATTTTATCCCCCACCCCTAGCTTCCTAAGCTGACATATCAGTCTTCCATGTAGGACCAAATCAAAAACCTTGCTGCAGTCCAAGTACAGGACATCAACCAGCTTTCCATTATCCAGGGATCTTATCACCCAATCGTAGAATTCGACCAGGATGGTCTGACATGATCTGCCCCAGATGAACCCATGCAGGCTTTCATCTTCAAAGTCATTCACCTCCAGGAACTCCACCATCCTTTCCTTAAGGATGGCCTCCATCAGTTTCCCCACAACGGACGTCAGACTGACCGGTCTGTAGTTTCCCGAAACATCCCTCGGTCGGTCTACCCTTGTGGAGTGGCACAACATGTGCAGTCCAGGGGTACACATCCTGCCTGGAGGGAGGAATTGATTAAATCTGTTAATGGAGCAGCCAGGACAACCGCCAGTTCCTTAAGAACTCTGGGGTGGATCCCGTCTGGTCCTGGGGCCTTATCAGTCCTCAAAGACTTGAGACCCTCCCTCACCCTCCCCTCATGGATCTTACAATTTGTAAGTGTGCCCCCATCCACTGTCCCGATCCTGCCTGCCCCTTGTGGTAAAAGACTATCCCTCTCCCTAGTAAAGACCGAGAAGAAATACTCACTTAGTACCTCCACCTGCTCCACTGGTCCCTCAATCCAACCCCACCTTCCTTCTTCTTTATCCTGTTTATCTGCCCCCCCCACATTCCTGTAAAATTCCTTCTCCCCACTCTTGATCCCCTGTGCTAGCCTAAGCTCCTTTGGCTGCTGTTACCTTTCTACTGACCTTGTTTGAGATCCTGCAGTACTATTCCCTATCCAACTCCCTGTGGGAACGCTTGTACTTTCTGAAGGCCAACCACTTTTCCATCACCCCCTGCTGAACCTCTCAGTTAAACAACTGAACAACATACTGTAGCATGTATTCTGTTAAATGCTAGAAGCGTCCAGAATAAGATGGAGAAACTACATGCTCTCACGGAAGAAAAAGATTTGCCTTAATTGCTATTACAGAAATGTGGTGGAGCGAACAAAACACATGGTGAAGAAATATTAAGAGCTATAATCTGTTTCATCAAGAGAGATACAATAAAGAAAAGGGGGAGGAATAAGACTTTATATAAGAGAAGGATTACAATCTTTGGACATAACATAAAAATTAAAAGGAGTCCCACACAACGAGGACTTTATGCATTAAAATCAATAGTGATTACTTTGAAGCACTTATCATTGGACTGTACTACAGACTACCTGACTCCACTAAGAAAATGTCTTTGGAAACCCTTTCAGAAGTTGAGACAGCACGTAGTATTGGGGGCAGAGAGATAAACTGGTCCACTAAACCAGCATCTTCTGCAATATGGAAAAGGCTACTTAATCTATCTGAACAACTGCAGTTAATACCACATTATATAAGCTACAAGAGGTAATAGCTTGCTAGGTATCGTTATGTTATCAGAAACTATTAACATAACTAACTGTACAACTGCGCCTCACTCAGAAATGGTGACCATAATACTGTCTATTTCAACTTAAAGACACATCTCCAACTGAATAATGGAATCACAGAAGTGTTTCTACATAGCAAAGTGGACATGGGTAATACTAAATTAGCTAAGGCAAATATTAAGTGGGAAGAGCTACAGTATTTGAAAATAAATCAGTTGACAAAATGTGGCTAATATTACAAAGCAAAATAACAGATATATGCACAAAGTATATTCCTAAGATTAAAAAAATATGGCAATAAGGGTACACAGCTAAAATGGCTAAATAGGAAAATCAAGAAATTAATAAACGGAAAAAAATAAAACCTACTAGGCTTATAAGGTAGCAAAAGATAATACTGCATGGGTTAAATATCAAGAAAACCCTAAAAAATGTAGGCAAGTCATTAAAAGAATCAAAAAACTATATGTAAACACTTCTTGCATCAGGTGCCAACAAAAATAACAGTAAACCCTTCCACAGTTACATAAATTCCCTCAAAAACACCAGACGTATTGCTGTGCCTCTGGAGACAAATGGATTAACTACAAGTAATCCAACTGAGATGGCCAATATCTTCAGTAACCACTTCTGCTCCATATTTGCAACAAAAAATGAAGAATTTCTCACTTATAGATACTGATCATACTGAAAAATAATTATGTCAGAAGGGAAAAAAATTACTACATTGAAGGCGAACTCATCAACACGTGGTCTAGACAAAGTATCAAGCAGATTAGACAGTCACTCAAGTACATTTTTGAAAAACATGAATATTATGTACTCACCATAATTCTTGATCTTCTTAGAAAGTCTTCACCATTTATTCACACAGCTGGGTTCAAGGCGGAGGCGCAGGGACCCTGCGGGAGCCAAAAAATCTTCAGGAGGGCCAGCGCCGAGATAGGACTGCACATGCATGGCACCGCAAGACTGGCTCGCGCCATGTAGGCTATCTCGGTGTCGACCCTCAAGCAGCCTCAGTACCTCTTTTACCAAGGAGGTGCAGCATAATCTAACTAGATAAACATCAAACCTAACAAGGGCGTAAGATAGCCCTTTCTGACCCATGTAAGAAGGGTCAACTAAGAACAAGGTCTTCACAGCCCAAACCAAAACAAGGGAGGTGAAGACCAAAAACAGAGTAAGTGAGCCAGGGGGATGGTGGGTGGGCGTAAGAATAAATGGTGAAGACTTGTCCAAGAAGATCAAGAATTACGGTAAGTACATAATTTTCATATCTTCCTGGACTCAAGTCTTCACCATTTGTTTGTTCATACTGCTGGGTTAGAGTACCAAATCTGAAACAAAATCGCCTGAGCAGGATGGTAGGAGATGGATCTCATTCAGGACAGAAGTCCATTTAGGAATGTCCTGTCAAAGGAAGCATACTGTCTCGCATGGACATCCAGAGCATAGTGCTTTATGAAAGTATGCACCGAGCTCCAAGTAGCCACTTTGCAAATCTTACCAACGGTAACAGAGTAGATCTCTGCCAAGGATGCGGAAACCGCTCTGGTAGAGTGGGCATGCACTTGGCCCTCCAACTTGACCTGTGCCATAGAACAGCAGTGACGAAGGCATCCCACTATCCAAGCGGAAATATACTTATTGGTTACTTTTCTGACCTAGCCGGGTGACACTGAAGTACACAAAGAGCTGCCTGGATTGATGGATGTCCTTGGTTCTACTGATGTAGAACCAAAGGGCTCTTTTAACATCCAGGGAGTGAAGGGTGCATTCTGCTTCATTCTGGAAGTTAGACAAATAACTGGGCAAGACCAAAAGCTGGTTTACATGGAACCCAGGGTGTGTACCGAGAACCATTTTTTTTTGTGAAAGACGGTATACAGAGAGTCTGTGACCAAAGCATGCGTCTCAGAGACCCTGCAAGCAGAGGTGACAGCCACCAGAAAAGCGGTTTTCCAGGTCAGAAACTTCACACGTAGCTAGAGGCTCAAAGGGTTTACGCGTGAGCATGTCTAGCACAAGGTTAATATCCCAGAGGGCAACCGGCTTCTTGACCGGGGGCCTTGTGTGAAGAATGCCCTTGAGGAATCTTTTGAACAGAGGCAGCTGAGCCAGAGTCATGTTCTGGACTGGTCATGGTAGGCAGAGATTGCACACAGATGCATCTTTACAGATGAGTACTGTAGCCCTGCATCTGAACGGTCTAGCAAACATTTCAACACCTTTTCCGGCGGACACTGGAATGGGTCTATGTTGATCTCAGCACACCAGTCCGAGAATCACTTTCATTTGTCTGTGTAAATTTTCCTAGTGGAAGGCTTGCATGCAGCCAGGAGGATCTCTGAGAATCTCTGGGAAACCTTAAACCTGCTCACCTCTATCTCTTCAGCAGCCAGGCGTGGAAATGAAGGGAACACAAGCTGAGATGGACCAGGTATCCCTGTGTCAGAAGGTCCATTTGTGGAGGCAGTTGCCTCAGAGGGGCCACTGACAACTTGCTGATCAAGGGAAACCAAATCTGACGAGGACAGAATGGTGCAATGAGAATCATCTTGTCCCTGTATGCCTCCAGTCTAAGCAGTACCCGCTGAACTAGAGGAAGAGGAGGAAATGCATACAGAAAGCGATTTGTCCACTGCAGCCTGAATGCATCCTGGCAGAAAACATCAGGCTTTGGATTTCTGAAGCAGAATTGAGGCAGTTTTGTGCTGAATTTGTCAAAGAGAGACTGCATGAAATTTGCTGCTAAAGACCACTTGTGAGGATCTGCTTCCATCCTGCAGACGAGGTCCGCCAGATCGTTCTGAGTCCCTGGCAGGTGAACTGCTTGAATCAGAGCACTGTGGTTGAGACATCACTCCCATATCCTCGAAGCTTCTCTGCAGTGGGTAGGAATGTGCTTCCCCTACTTGTTGATGTAATACATCACTGCTTTGTTGTCCATCTGAAGAAGGATTACCTTGTGACTGACAACATCTTCCAAGACTCAGAGGGCGTCAAGGACTACCCTCATCTCCAGAACGTTGATATGGAGCTGAGACTCTGCGTGGGTCCAGACTCCTGAGTGTGGTGTTCTTGGCAGTGAGCTCCCCACCCGAGGAGAGGTGCATCTGTGGTGACAGTTATCTGAAATTCTGGCAGCACAAAGGGGAGACCTTGAAGAAGGTTGTCCTCCTGCACCCACCATGTAAGTGACCGATGCAGGTGTTCCATCAGTTTGATGGAGTAGGACTGAGGATGTGTTGTTGGGGATCACTGTGTGCTGAACATCCACTGAATGCTTCTCATGTGCAGTTGAGCCAGAGGCACTGAGGCCTAACAACCGTTGCATGGAGCGAGCCTGCATGGGATTGTTCCCCCCTGATGAAATGTGCCATCCAAAGTATGTCATTCGTTCTGTCCTCTGAAAGGAAGGCCCTCATCTTGGTAGTGTTCAAGAGGGCCCCTATGAAGAGGAGCTGCTGCAATGGTTGAAGTTGTGACTTTTCCAGGTTCAGCAGTAACCCCCCATGGAGGTCAAGAACTGAGCTGTTGTGGAAACTGCCTTCTCTGTACCCTGCCTTGACAGACTTGCTAGGAGTCAATTGTCTAGGTAGGGAAAGACCTGAAGACTGAGTTTTCAAACCTGTGCTGTGAGAACATAGAAACATAGAATTTGACAGCAGATAAAGACCGCTTGGCCCACCCAGTCTTCCCATTTCCCTACCTAATGGATAAGCTGCAGATCCTAGTTAACCAGCAGCCTACTTCTTTCTACCCCAACCCCCTAGAATTGCTTTATGGCTGTCCCATGCATGCTTGAATTCAACCACTGTTTTTGACTCCACAACCTCCTCCGGAAGGCTGTTCCATGCATCCACAACCCTCTCTGTGAAAAAATACTTCCTTACATTACCTCTGAGCGCCCCCATCTTCAAATTGTGCCCCCTTGTTCTTGCACACCTCTTTTTTTGAAAGATGCTACCCTCTTGGACTTTGTTGATTCCCTTGAGGTACTTGAACGTTTCTATCATGTCCACAAAGCACTTTGTAAAGACTCGAGGTGCTGAGGAGCGGCCAAAGGGCAGGACTCTGAACCGATAGTGCAGACCCCAAGGCTACAAAGCAAACAAACTGGAGTGGTTTGGGTGAACTGGAATATGTTGGCAGGCATCCTGAATGTCCAGGGATGCCAGCCAGTCTTGTTGCATGAAAGTGATAGAAGGGTCCCCAGCAATACCATCTTGAATTTCTCATGGTACAAGAACTTGTTCAGCTTTCTGAAATCAAGAATGGGGCATATGCCCCCTGTCTTTTTTGGAACCAGAAAGCAATGGGAGTAGAAACCTGTGTTTCTGAGAAGGCCCATTATCTCAGAGGTGAGGAAGTCTGATTGAGCAGCTGACAAGAGTGTGCTGCTGCTTGGGCAGAAAGTCTGGGGGAATCTCTGAAAAATTGAGCAAAGTACCCCTCTCAAACAATCCTGAGGACCCACTTGTCTGTGGTGACTGACTTCCACTGATTGTAGAACTGAGTCAGACGACCTCCCACCACTGAGTGGTTGACCTTGGGCAGTTGAAATGGAACCGGGGCCAGAGTCTCAGACGGTGGCACTGGGAGCTTTCAGAGCCTTTGCCTTCTGTGGCATTTTCTTCTGCGGCCAAGGAGACTGGTGTTTGGCTGGGGCTCTTCTGCCTCTCCTATGAAAGGGCTGCCTGTTCCGAAAGAACTGGTGGTTCCTGCTCCTCTGATGTGCTGATGGAGCTGGTCTGGCTGTTTTGATGGCGGGCCTGGTTTTTGAAGAGGCCTCTAGAGATTGTTCAACCTGTTGGCCAGACAGGCATCACCAAAGGGAACACTCATTTTTTTTTTTTTTTTTTTCCAATTGTTTAACCAGGTGAGACACACTAAGCTGAAAGCTTGTTTACAGGTGCAACCTGGGAGCACAGGGAAGTTAAGTGACTTGCTCAGGGTCACACATTATGCAAGTGGGGGCTGTGAGATTCAAACCAAGGTCTCCAGATTTGCAGCTCAGAGCCTTAAACCACTGCGCTATACTGCCTCCCCACTGCCACTCATAACCTGCTATTAGGCATCTGAGGAGAAACCTGATGTCCGCAACCAGGAATGTCTTCTAATACAGATTCCAGCAGCGGCAGCTCTGGAAACAGTATTGTACGCATCCATAGCCGCTTTCAACTGATGGCTATTAAATTCTGTCCCACAGGTGACAGTCTGAAGAATTTTAAGCTTGGAATCAGACTCCAAAAGACTCTCCACAAGAGATTTAAGTGAGGTCCAGAGGACCTACTCATACAGTGAGAAGTATCCTTGATAGCTGGCTATACGCATACCAAGAGTGGAAGCTCTTTTTCCCCATTGTTTTGATCTTGCGAGATTCCTTATCCCAAAGTACAGAGGACTGCAGTAATCCAACCTAGACGTGATGAAAGCATGCAGTAGAGTGGCGAGGTCGTCAGCTGGTATCAGGGCTCGGATCTGAGCAATGTTCTGAAGATGATAAAAGCCACTTTGGCCGACGGCTGACACCTGAACATCAAGTGACAGACCATCATCAAGGACCACACCCAGATTCCTAACCCGAGTAGAAGGAGTCAAGGGGGAACATTTCCTAGTATCAAACTAGGGTGATTTGACCCTCCTTTCTCTCTACAAATATGCTTGTGTCTGTTATTGCATATGATCTCATTTTTTTTTCCTCCTCTATCTCTTCTAGAGCAATGGGTGGTCAGAACCCAGGAGTGCGAACAGATCCCCTTTGAGAGCAGTTTTTACTTGGGTGATCACAACACTTTACTTTTCTACCTTTTGCCCTTTTTATGATTAACAAGGTTTACCTTATGTACAGTAATTTGTGCTCTTTTGTTTTATATTTATACATATTTATTTATAAGCACACCGGAATTACAACCCTTTGAGTAATAGACTCGTTTCCAAAGGCTCCACATCATGATACAAAGAGAAAAATACAGATAGTAATGAAAATTGAAGGAACAGGTAATACATATGATGGAGAAATAAAAATTACGTACCTACCATAATTCCTGATCTTCTCTTGTATCTTCACCATTCATTACTGTTGGGTGTAAGTGGGAAGTACGCACCCCCTACAGGATTTTTTGTGGGGTTTTTTTTGAGGGAGGAGTCTGCACCTATGGCGCCGCTTGCGAGAGCGACGCACTATGTGGTGTGCGAGGGGCGTCCGTTAGGCGCCGCAGACTTCTCCTCCATCCCAGTTCTGTAAGTCGGAGCAGCAAATAAAAGAATAGAAGAATAAGAGCGAGGCAAGAGAACCGAGGGATAGTAAAAGGAAAGGAAACAAACTGAAAAAGGAATAAGCTAATAGAGGACAAGAAAGAGGAGAACCCTACCCTAGGGGACTGCAAGGCCTCACTCCTGGGGCGGCTCCAAGTGGGGGGGGGACAGATAAAGGAGAGGAAGAAAGCGCGAAGAAGAAGAAGAAGGGGGGGATGCTGGGAGGAGGGAAAAATACTGCCAAGTTGTGAGTTAAATTGGCTTAAGGGTTATCAGCTCAGAACCAAAGGGCAAGGAAGCAAGGATCCCTTCAAACAAAACTGGCCTAAAGGTTCAACCGAATCATTTGCACAGCTTGATACACAAAAGGCAGATTTCTTACACCTCCCATTATCCCGAAGCCCATCACTCAAGCCAATAGCTCATGGATTGCCAAGGCACACAATCTGCTCCAGAGGGAGAGTGCCCAACTTAGGAAAGGGAAAAAATGACCCCACTAGCACATTACCATGTGTTAATACAGGTGGTGTTGGGGGGGGGAGGGGGACTGAAGCCCTAAAGGGGGCACCCCCTTGAGAAAGAGGACAGAGATAGGGAAGGAAACTTGTTTTGACTCCCTGGGAGGCAGAGGCCAAAGAATCAAACCACCAGTTCCTGAAGGCAATTTTGAAAATGGGCTAGAAAGACTTCGACTAGCACCAGACTAGCATACACAGGACAAGATCAAGAGATACCAGCGAAGACTGTGAACTAAGGAACAGGACCGTTCAAGAACTATTCCTGTTAACTGGTGGCTGAACTAACTTGGTCTAAGAAAAAAGATGCCAGTAGGGACACCTTCAAGGGTAAACAGAAAGTGTTCCCTCAGGAGAAAGATGAAGCTCTACTCGCTCTCCTCCCTCTCCAGGCTTGTTACCTCTTCTGAGAGAAGAACAGAGACCCAAAGGCTAGGAGATTTAGGCTCTAAAAGCCATGAAAGGAGGAAGGGGAGGGAGAGCGAGCAGGGCAGAGGGGACGCCCCAGAAGGAGGCCCATGAGGGGAAGGTGGGCGGGATTCAGTAATGAATGGTGAAGATACAAGAGAAGATCAAGAATTATGGTAGGTACGTAATTTTTATATCTTCCCTTGTCCATCTTCACCATTCATTACTGCTGGGTGAGTACTACGCCCCTCCAGAGGGGGACTAACATAACCCTGAGGGAACAAGACCCTCAGCCTCCTGTTGCTGAGAAACAGGAAGAAGAGACCCTGGCCGTACTAGACTGGAAGCCTAAGGCCGAGGAGAGATAGAAGGTGTCCCCTGAAGACGAGGGGATGGAGGAAGCCCATGCAGAAGCCTCCTAGCCCTGGCAGAAAACAGGCGGGTCCCTCGGTAGGTGGAGCGACTCACCCTACACTGGGTCAGGGGTGACAACCTTGATAGACGAAGCCATGTCGTCCGCCTAACGCAGATCGCTGTCCCCGCAAGCCTGGAAGCCACCTCACTAGCGTTGTAAGATGCCCTTGCTTGGCGCCTTGCTAGTTCTAGGCCTACAGCGGAGAGGGCAATGGCCTGTCGAGATTGCTCCATATCAGGCATCGATGCTAGCACCTGAGCCAGCATCGACCACAAGTGCCTGTTATAGGCAGCATGGTGTGCCTGATGTAACGCAATGCACATCAGTCAATCAATCGCACGAGAAGAAGAGAACACTCTTCACCCCCACCGGTTGAATTGTAGGGACTCCAAGTCCGGTGGTTAGTCATGCGCCAGGCGCCCAGAAGCGGTCTTTAGGAACACCAAGCCCGAGGGTGGGTTAGGGAGAGAACCTAGGGACTCAGATGGAGCACAGTACCTCCTCCTGTAGTCTGCCGGGGCTGGTAGAGGGTTGACTGGAGACTGCCAGGTGTGGATAGATGCCTCCTGGAAGGGAACAGGCCAGGATGGCACCACCAAGTGCTGGACACTGAATTTGCTGAGGAATTTGTGCGTCTTCCGCTCAGTATCGTCCCGTCTAACATGGGAAATATGGAAATCCCCAACCATCCTTGAAAGGAAGCACTGACATTCAGTGAAATCAGCGTCAGAGGAAAGGTGAGCAGTAGGTTTCTCTCCCTCCGAGGAGGGAGCTCAGGAGGATGGGGAACTCGAATATCCAGAAGACTCCTGCAGCGGTGGGGACAGACGAAAGACCCATTCATGCATGTACCTAACATATGACGGGAAGGCCACCGCAGTGCCTCTGAATGTCTCCCAGGATAACGGTCCCGTAGGATCCACGTGGCCTGGAAGAGAGGGTGGTGGCTGCAGAGGAATGGGACAAGGACACCTACAAGGAGGAGACTGTCCTCTGCCAGGGCTCTGAAATCCAGGGAATGGAGTCTGAGCTGGAGGGATCCCTGAAATCAAAGCGGCTCACATGATGGAACCCTGGGAATGCGAACTCCGGAAGAGCCCAAGCGGGGAGATCTCCCGTGACGCACCTGGGATTGCATGAGTCCAGAACGGCAACCCACAGCAGCGCCACTGGAAGGGATCCCTGAACCTAAGGAGGAGAGGCGGTGCTCGGCACTACGGCTCTTCCCTGCACCCCGAGGGGTGGCAGAGGAGTGCCGACACCCCTCACCCCGACCCCTCAACCCCTCATATTCCGAGGACGCCCTCATTCTCGACCCCAGCGAAGGGGTCCCTCGATCCAGGGGTCTCCCAAAGATGGGACTCCCAATCCCCCCAGCTGCCGCGGCCCCCTCTGGGGGGACAGTCCCCTCCCCAACCCCCAAGCCACCCTCCCCCATGGACCCCAGGCCACCCCCAGCCTGGGAGTCCTTAGAAGAAGACCGCTGTGGAGATTCAGGGATGGGGAGCTGGGCCGCCTGACACCACATCTCACAGACGATTCTGATTCCGAAGAATCAGGGAGCCAGACTGGGTTCATATCCAAGTCGTCTCCCTCTGAAAAGGAGTCAACCAGGAGGACTTCAATGCTGGCCACCCTGAGAATCCCATGAGAAATGGCACCGTGAACGGCGCTGGTGTTGCCCGCCGTTCCAGAATCCGACCCTGACCCATCTACGGCCCTGGTCAAATCCCTAGTGCTGCATGTGGCACCAGAACCCAACACGGCACCACCAATGGAGTCGACCGTGTCAATGGAGCCGCGAGCGGCACCAAGAACCAAATCGGCACCGCATGCGGCATCACCCCAATCACCGGTGCCGTAAATGGCACCAGGATCCGAGACAGCACCAGAAGGCAGCATCGAGGGTCTGCCAGTGCCGGGCCCAGTAACCGTGGGCAGCGACATTGGGGGAGCCTGCACCTCAGGAGAGGTGACTGCCAAGGCGGTGTCAAGGACGCAACCCTGGGAAGGGCCACGATGTTCCTCTGACACAGCAAAAGAGGCCTCCTCCTCCTCCTCGGCAAGGCTTGAAGATGAGGAGGCCTCCTCCTCCTCCTCCTCCCCAGACTGTATAGGCCTGGGAGGGGACCCAGAGGAAGGGCCTAAAGACCTGGCCTGGGAATCCCGAGAATGACGCCGTCCTCCGAAAGTCGGCGGGGCCTTGCCGACTTTGAACGTGCAGATTTCGAGAACGTGGCCATCCATGGAAAAACAGGCATTGCATCTATCCATATCATGGCTAGGTCCCAGGCACCGAAGGCAAACATCATGTTGGTCTGTCATGGAGAAATGCCGGCCACAGGAGCACCGACGCATTGGGTCATGGCCTGCTTTCGACTTTCGCTTGGCTCCCGAACCAGACATGATGCGAAAACAATTTTATTAACAGAAAAGTTCCCGGTACCATCGAGAATGAAAAATAAACGGTCTCACCGTTTCAACGATCGGAATCTTGAGCCAGGATGAAGGAGATCGAAATCAGTCGCCGAAAACCACACAAAGCCTAATGGCAGGCAGCAGCAGATGGTTTCACTCGTCATAGCAGCTGTAGCCTTGATGGCGGAAGAAACAGAACTGGTATAGAGGAGGGTCCGCGGTGCCCTAACGGCCGCCCTCGCGCCCACCACATGATTGCTTCACTTTATGGGCGGCCCTGGAGCAGACTACTCCTCAAAAGAAAAAAAAAACTCCCATAGCGGGTGCGTGCTTCCGGCTTACACCCAGCAGTAATGAACGGGGAAGATCATTGAATACAATTAGCAGGGTGATAGTGTCATCCAGCAGATGAACTTCAGACCTATACAAATAGTTGTTAGGCAGTTGTTAACATGTCCATCAGTAGAATGAGCTGTAGTCCTATACAATCAATAGCTAGGCAGTTGCTAACGTACAAGCACAGTAATTTCTTATGAGGTACAAAATGTGCTGAGTGCGACCTTGAAAGGCCCTATTTTGGTGAGACAGGTGATGGTGGTGGGGGGGGGGGAACAGCACTGTACCAGGAAGGTGCTCTGAAGGGGAAGGATCTTTGTGCTAGTGCAGTCCTGACCCTAGGGATCTGCAATATAGTCTTGGAGGCACTGCGAGTGGCAACAGTAGGGGTGGCAGGGAGAAGGGACGGGGAGACCCCGGGGGCGGGGGGGGAGGACACATATCCAGTTGTATTTTTTTTGGCAAAGAGGCAGGACTGATATTAAAGTCTCTCCTTGAGTGTGATTATGTTGGTTAAGGAATAAAGCGTGCAGGTATATGTCCGTTTATCAGCTCCAGACAGAAGCCAGCATGCCTTGTTAATGGAAATTTGGATTTTGTTTAGAGTGGTGGTGTCGGCTGCTGTGTGTACTGTGAGTCCATAATCCACTAGGAACAGTACAGAGGAGGTGACTGCCAGGTGGAGGGCTTCGGGTGGCAAGCAGTCCTTATGTCTGTATAACAGGCCAATGCGTGCATTGGTGGCTGAGGTGAGCGTACTGATGTGAAAGTGAAATGAAAGGGTAGAGTCAAAAGTGATGCCCAAGTATTTGTAGGTGAGGACTTGGTCCAATGGATGGAGTGAGGTGGAGAGGATCTGGAGGGGGGAGTCCTTGACTTTGCTTTGGTGATGGGCAAAAAACATGGATTTGTTTTTTTTAATATTTACGATAAGTCAGCGGTCCATGAACCAGTTCTCAATTTGACTGAAGGAGTGCTGGAGGGAGGACTGGAGTGCAGAGGGGTCAGAGTGGGAGGCGAAGAGGACCGCATCGTCCACATAAAGAAGAACCCTGCCTGAACAGAAGCTGGGCAGGGCATTTGGATAAATACTAAAGAGCAACAGGCCCAGGATGGAGCCCAGGGGGACACCAGAGCGTACAAGGCTGGGTACTGAGAGGGTGGTGTGAATTTTTACACATTGGGACCTTGAGGAAAGGTAGCTAGAGAACCATGAGAGGGGTCCGTGAGGGAAGCCGAGTTGGTAGAGTGCGTTCAGTAAGAGGGGGGGTGTGAGACTGTATCAAAGGCCTTGGAGAGGTCAATAAAAACAGCACCAGCGAGGTGGCCCTTGTCTAGGACAGAGTGGAGGAAGTTAGAGAATTCCATGAGGACAGTGATTGTTCTAGGGGCAGACTGGAAGCCATGCTGCTCCCTGCATAACAGGCTGTGGGTGTCAAGGTACTCTGTGAGTTGACTGGCCAGTATTTTTTCATGAGTGGAAGGAGGATGGAAACTGGTCGATAATTGTTGGGGGAGGAGCTATCCCCACCTTTCAGTATGGGGTAATGACTGCCGTTTTCCAGGCGGTTGGAAACTGTCCAAGACACAGAGAGCGGTTGAGTAAGTCTATGAGCGGGGCAAGGACAGAGTCAAGGACCAGTCGAAGGAGTCTCGTGTCAAGGGGGTCATTGCAGGGGCTAGTGCCACTGAGTGCTTTGGTTAAGTAAGGTTTGGCTTCTTGCAGACTAATGACCTGTAAGTGGAATGGTGGGCAGTGGAGATTAGGCACCGGGGAGGGTGGAGCTGGGTCAAAAAAGTTGCCGGGGAGTACTGCACTGAGATCAGAAAAGGCAATGTTGAGGTAGTCAGCAATGCTTTTTGGGTCTGTGGAGGTGGTGCTGTTAATGTCGAGTTGGGACGGGGGTGGAGAGCAGGATTTCCCATTAAGCTCTTTTATATTGTCCCTGAACTTGTGGGCACTCCCCCAGGAGGCAGCCAGAGAGGATCTGTAGTATTCTGCCTTGACTTTACGTATGGCCCAGGTGCATCTGTTACGCTCAGTATTATAGGCTTGTCTATCTGTCTGTTTGCCAGAGGTGGCAGCTTTGTGCCAGAGGTTGTCACTCAGCTACAGTTGCTGAAAAAGTATAGGAGTGACCCAAGGCACATTACGCTTCTTGGTATGGGTTCTGACAAATGGGGCAAATATATCACACGCCTTGTTGAGGGAGCTACTGAAGTAGCTGGGGGCCTCATCTGTGTTCTGGGCCAGTTTTATGGGGGACCAATTCCAGTAGGCTAGGTAGTGTTTGAGCTTACTGAGGCTGCGAGGTCATAGACAGCAACAGGAAACAAAGCTGGGTGGTGGTTTGGGAGGCTGACAGGACCAGGTGAAGAGTACTGGAGTGTGGTTGCTCAATGAGTTAAGGAGAACCACAATGTCAGTGATTCTGTGGGGTGATTGGTTAGAAGGATGTCCAGCAGGGTGTGTGAGCCACTTGAGGGGCTAGACCTAATGGGTTGTGTTACCAACTGAGTTAGGTATTGCGCCATGAAAGTGTCCTTAGCATGGGCTACTGAGCCAGTTTACGTTGAGGTCACCCACCAATGTCTGTTCTACTTTTGGGGGAGGCTGGAAAGGGATAGGATTGTAGGGGTTTGGTTCCGCGGTGGGATATAAACCACGGTGATAGTAAAGGAAGCCCTGGAGGGATCAGGAGTGAGTTTTAGGGAGAAGGCTTGTGCCCCATAGTCCAGCGTAGGGGCGGGGAGTGCTTGGCACAGCAAGGAGTCTCAGATGTAGAAAGCACAGCCACCACCACGCTTTCCCACTCTATCCTCCCTGAAGAGGGAGTAGCCAGGGAGAATGATGAAGGAGTCAGGGGTCATTTTAGAGAGCCAAGTTTCCACCAATGCCAGTACGTCTGGTTGGTGTTGCACTAGCCAGCACTGGAGGGATGCAGTCTTCTTCGGGAGGCTGCAGATGTTCATGGAGGCTATATGTAGCCCTGGGGACGTTAGCGCTGGTTGGAGGTAGGAGGGCCTGGGTTGGGATGGATGTTACCAGACAGGAAGAGTAGTAGGGAGATTATCCTGAGGAGAGCTGAGATGCATTTATTAATTGCTGGATGACGACTGTAGGTGGACTTTAGGGAGAGGAGGGCTGGGAAGCCGAGGTAGAGCAAAGGGCAGGGTGGTGGGGGCTGAGGGGGATGTCAGGGTGGGGGAGAGGTGGGTGTAGGGAGGTCTGAGGGGTACATTTGATATGCTAAGCGTGGGAGGCGTTGGCGAGCATACGGGTGGAATAAGTAGTAGTAGTGTCACAAGCAGGGCTGGACCAGCTGTGCATAAAGAGGTGGTGATGGTTGTCAGTGGGTGTTGGGGTCACAGCAGGTACAAGGCTGCAGGGGTACCTTCCAGAAGTGAGGCAGCCACCTACTGTTTAGAGTTCAGTGTGGTGTCTTCCGAGAGTAGAAAGTGAGTAAATGCGGGGACACCTTTAGAATGGGGAGAAATTAGGCAGGTTTAGAGTTCAGTGTGGTGTCTTCTAACTTAAAGAGTTAAGATTAACACCAGCAAGTGTTAGGCCCTATAAATGCATTCTGTATCTTTAAGGGGAGTTGCAATATTAGTGAGGGGGAGGATGAAGATTGCCTAGGGGTGGTGCTGAGGGGGGAGGGAGAGTATTTAATAAAAGGTTGGGGGTGGGGGATCTGGGGTGGGCAAAAAACTCAAGCAGGAAGCAGAGAAAGTGAAACAAAAATGGGATTATTTGTAGGGGTAGTTTACAACTGTGGCACAAATTAAACCTGCTCTACACAGAGAACTGTAATACTTTAAAACCTAAAAAACTTGCACTCTAAAGGATCCTGCACTTCAAACAATCCTTGAAATGCAAAACTGCTGCAAACAGGCTTAGATTTATGTTTCAGTTAGCATTCACAGGACAGTTTGGAGAAACTTAACCAGTACTAGAATAAGTAAATAAAATTAGCTTAAAGTCCAAAAGGAGTAGCAAAGAATTTAAAAAGTGGAGCAGCCAATCAGCAGGCAGAGCCGATGGTTCCAGCCAGTCAGCACTGGAGACACCAGAAGTTACAGCAGCATACCTTCGGGTCCGGTGATCAGCGGGCAGTACAGCGAGGAAGGCAGCCGGCAGACAGAGGGAACCCACCGGCCTGCCTGCAGCAGCAGAGGCACCCGTGTCAAGGCTGAAGCTTCGGTCTCGTCACAGGCGGACAGTACAGCGAGGAAGGCAGCCGGCGGACAGAGGGGACCCGCCGGGCTGCTTGCTGCTTTCGTAAGAAAGATACTACTAAGGAGTTTATTGTTCACCTGCTTTTTGAAACCGTTCATACTGTGTGGCAGTTATTTTTGCTACATACTGTCAGAATATAGGCATGACTCAGGTTGAAGTGATTTTGTATGATTAACTGTTATGTTTTATGTCTACTTTCCTAATATTTTGTCCAAGCCTTGCACTTAGAATATATGTTTAGTATTTGAATTTAGGAGCAAGGGGTGTAACTTCCCTAGTTCCCAATGCCATGTAATTTCAATGCAAATGTCAATTAGCTGTATGCTCTTTTGCCGTCATAGTCTCAGGACTTTAAAAGAGAGGTTATCAGCTTGTTACCCCACCCTGATGAAGCATCATAGAGCGAAGCGACAGGGCACATACTTGTTATTGATCGGTACAGTCTTGTACCTGCACAAATTATAGGCTCAATAAACCTACGTAGATCTCAACAAAGCATTTGACCTTGTGAACCATCCACTATTACTTCACAAGCTCTCCTCCCCAGGTCTCCCCTCTGAAATGGTGTCGTGGTTTCGCTGTTATCTCACTGGATGCTCACAGAGAGTTAGGAATGACAGAGCACTCTCTGACACAAAGAGCATTACAGCTGAGGTCCCACAAGGGTCAATACCTGGCCCCCTCCTCTTTAACCTATTTGTTATTGGACTTCCTGAAGCTTTCCCTCACTCTAGGACGCTGCTCTATGTTGATGATGCTGTGATCTTTAACAGCAGTTCTCTGCATAGGGTACTCTCCAGCAACTTACAAAGCAGCTTTGAGTCCCTTGAGGGTTGATTTAAACATAATAAGCATGTCCTAAACTATAAAAAGCAAAGACCATGTTGTTTGCTGGAGTACGCCTAAGAAAAAGGTCCCTCCCCCGGTTATTTGTAATGCTCTAGGAGACACCCTGGAACAGGCAGAATCTTTCAAGTACTTGGGTGTCACCCTTCATGATACTCTCTCATTTGCTGAGCACATTAACATTATCACTAACCTTGCCAACAGAAAGTTAGGAGTGCTCTTCCGGCAACACGTGAATCTTACCCCTGAGGCAAGACACCTGGCTGTCTCCAGTACGACCCTCCACTCCTCGATTATGATCTCCCAGTATACGGGGCGTCCAATTACAGTTCTTGATAGAGTAAGGGTGGTACTCAACAAAACCTGTCGATTTGTAATTGGGGCCAATTGACTCATTCATAGCTGCTCTATGCACTTACCAACCGGCTACCTTAGCAGGTCAGGCTTACAGTAAATACCAGCCCGTTCAGCTGGCTAAGAAAGCACTGCTTGGCCTCCCCCCACCTGCAACTAGAGCCCTCCTCTGCCCGATCTACAACCATTACTCTATAAGGAGTATGGCTAGGCAGGCCCTCACAGTCCTCTTTCGTAAAACCTGTTGAGGAAGATGCTTGTTTCCAGCCATGCTGCCCAGTGGCTAAATGAGCTCCCTGATTCAAGTACAGGCTTCCCAAGATTTCACTCTTTAAGAAAGCCCTAAAAACAGAGCTCACTCTCAACTCTGCCTGCTGTTGCTTCAAATGACTACTACCTGTGTCACCTTGTTCTCTTTGACTGGTTTAGCCTGCACCCTTTATGCTGCCTGTATCTTCCAACCACTTCTACTGTGAGTCAACATAGTTTAATGACATGCCCTCGATTCTATGTTTACTTTGTTAATTTTTGTGATCACTGTATATTGCTGCTATTCGTTTTGTGAAAGATTAGGCCCTTGATGAGCTGCTTAATGGCTACTGTCACTTATTTTGGCATGAAACCTTTGCAAATGGACACTCATGCTCAAAGGTGTTCTCCAAACAACAAATGAATAAGTAAATTTAAAAAAAATTAGCATATTTTGCACCAGTTGACTGTCTGAATTTTATTTCTCCATTTAAGTGCATCGTCTGCTGCCTTTGTATCTTCAAGGGACTAGCCAGACCCAGTACATGAACTGTGTAAGCTAGCCCTCTTTGGCTTTGGTTTCCCCCTTTGTGCTTGGGCTGGTCCGTGAAACTACCCCGGACCCATCTCTTCCCTTTTTACCTTCTTCATTCCCCATCTCCTTTAATCCTGCACTGTTGCTTACTTGATATATACCCTCTTTTCCTCTGGCTGGTCCCCACACATCTTCTTACACCCCTGCCCTAGGAGAGTTTACTCCCTTTAGGATTTCCCTCCTGATACTTCATAATTGGGAGTTGTAATTGCTGCCTCCCTTGGTTTTACAGCTCCCCTTGGGTTAGTTTAAATGCTCATCAAAGTAGCATTTCAGCCACCCACCAAGGACTGCGTTCCCCTCCTGAAAGGATGCAGGCCTTGTAGAGACCCATATTCTCCCAGTTTGGCCCCTCCCTAACCTCCTGAAGTTACCCTGCACTTACCCCTACCCTGTCTCTTGCCAGGTTATTCTTCCCCAGGTGGATAATGACATCTAGCTCCCTCCCATCTCCTGCTGCCCTAATGATCCTCTGGATATGCTCTCCATTCCTCCAAGCCAAAACACCTCTAAGGCACTTCACCTCTCTCTCTCTCTCTCTCTCCTTTCCTTCTCCCACTCCTAAGCCTTTCTCCCTAACAAAAGAGTCCCCAGTTAGCAGCTGCTTTCTCCTTGACTGATGGACACATCCTCCCTTCTTGGGGCCTTCACTACTGAGGATCTCCACTTCCTCCCTTCCCATTGCAATGGGTGGTTCCTCTTGGCTGCCCCATCCCACCAGTATGGTGAAATAATCCTGCCGTGGTACAAGCTAAGGAATGTGCACACTTCCTGCCACCCCCACTCTCCCACACACCATCAAGATCCATCTGCTCTGCCTAGGCATCCTCTGGCAGCAGACTTCGTGGTCTCTGGATGAGGCAGAAGGTCCTCTCTACTCTTACTAGTTTGGCTCAGAGTCCAGCAGTCTCTGCCTACAATCCAGAGAGGTTCAGACATATGAGGAAGCACTGCGGTCTACAGATATTGTCCCGAAAGACTGCAGCCCCACAACCATTGCACCGCACCACTCTTGCAGGGTTTTAAATCAGTCAGTGTCAGTGGCTCAGCAGGTAGCACACTCGCCTCTGAGGCCGGGAGATCAGAGGGCTGTGGGTTCAGTTCTCACATCTGGCACTTGGGTTAATATCCCAGTACTGACACTGTAGTGCAGCATGAGAGGGGTGCTGCACTTCTGAGGTGCCGTCTTCCGGATGAGACGTTAAACCGAGGTCCCATCTGCCTGGATTGGTGGTAGTTCAGGTGGATGTTAAAGATCCCATGGCACTTATCGAAAGAGTGGGGGAATTTCCCCGGTGTTCTGGCCAAATTTCCCTCATTCACTAAAAATACCACCAACAGCTTAATCTGGTTCAAGGTCAGTTGGCATTCATCTGTATCCTCCTCCCCGGGTCGTGCCTGAAAATAGGCAGGATTTGTCTAGTGCACTTACCTGGTCAACAAAAACTAAATAAATAAATAAATAAATAGCTGGTATCGCATTGCATTTTGTGATGCAAACCAGCATGTCCAGCGAGTCCATTTTTTCCATGGTTTTATGAGTGTTTCTTTGTATTGAGAGGGGTGATTTTGACTCCATACTGTCAATTGGATGAAAATGGGTGTGACATGCCCGTAACTCTGCCCACCTCTTAAAGTGACTGGCTGCTTGATCCCGCTGAGGAGAAGAAGTATATGCTGCAGAAAAAACGTGCTTGTTCAGTCTGTGTGCAGTGAGAGAGACTGATCAGCTGAGCTCTGGACCCTGAAGAACTCAGGGATGGGTAATAAAATAAAATCAGCCATTCTTGCCAAAATGATTTTCTAATGTCAGCATGGAAAAGGCAGTGTAGGTTGTCTGGTGGTGGTCACGCTGGAATAAGAGGGTTTGGGTTTTGGTAACGGCTAAGGTGGTGGCGAGAACACGGCTGCAGGCATTTTTCACCCTCCTCCTCAAGACCTCACCGACACCTGTTTCGCACAGCAAGCAGCTGCATGCGAAGTTGCTTGTCAGGAGACTGATGGGGGGAAGGAGTGTCAAGGAAGAGGCAGCCGGTAAGATCTGGCCCCACGGTGTCCTGTCTGCTGTGCAACAATTCCTCTGGCCAAGCTCACCACAGTCGAGATTCTCCCCGCTCACTCAAAAAGTTGCTGCTCTATAAGCAGATTCGGACTCAAAATTAGTCTCCCCCAAAATTTAACCCATCATAGCAGCCCCTGAATCTGGCAGCAATCAGTTGACTCTGGCCCAGCCTAGCCCACTCGACAGCCCTCCCTGATGTGGCCTCAGAGCTCCATGACCACGGCGTTTCCCTCGGTCGGTGAAGCTATTTTTGGAATCAGGAGTTCTCTCCCTTGGCAGGCGATCATTGGACCAGTCACCTCCTCACTGCAGGCCCTGCAAATGATCCGGGGCACATTCTTGGGTCCGATTTGGCTGGCAGCCCTCCCGATTAAGTTGTCACTTGTCCCGACCTGGAAGAATCAATGTAAATTGCCCCCAGGCCTCGTCGTCTCCAACTCGGTCACTGCCGCTGTGAGGACCTGACAAACTTGAGAGGTAACCATGTCCCATTTTGCGGCTCTGCATTATTTTTCAGACCTGCCCGTGCCGCTTGCCTTGTGCAGCTCAAGTGGTGGTGGTGGGGGGGGGGCTTCAGCGGGTGTCGGTGCCCTCACTGAGGAAAGTTAGGACTCTCATCCAATCTGTCACATCTGGGCTCTCACTGACTTGAGAGGGGGAACCAACAGCCACACAGCGACTGGCCTCCCATGTTGGGGGTCAGGTGGGAGGGAGTCTGTGCCTGCTACTCACTGGCAGTAGTGTCTAGTCCCTGGTGTGCAGCCGATCAGCCCTAGTGAGTTGTCCACAGCTGTGGGTGGGGGTGTCATTTTTACAGGTTTGTTCTGCAAGTAGTGCTCCTTCTGAGGCAAGTGTGGCACTAAGTCTACTCTGCCCAACTGCCCTTATGCCACACAGAGGAATGAACCTAGGCAGTCAAGTGAGCGTTGTGGACTTATTGGGGCCAAGTGCAAAGCCATCGATGTCCACTCCAGTATTTGACCCTTGGCTTCTTCACCTAGGAGTCATGGCCCTCCTGTCCCACAGAGTTGTGCACAAAGCAGCCCACTTGTGATGCATCCCCTTGCTCACTCTAGTGTTTTGGCCCGCCCATGATTAGTCTTGTAACCTGGGGTGGGGGACCATCAGTTTTTTTTTTGAGGGGTTATTACATACGAACATACGAAATTGCCAGGAGATACAGGCCATATGGTTTATCTAGTCTGTTCGAGTGTGCAGCACTTCAGCCCATTAAACTACAGCTGCCCCCCCTCCCATTAACTCTTCCCTCCCCCAACTGCCCCCCCGGTATGTACTTTCCCCTTGAATTTGTCCCACCCCCTCTTGAAGCACCCTACAGTCTGCACTGATACGAGCTGTTCAGGCAGTGCATTCCACCCTGTTACCAATCTTTCAGTGAAGTAGTGTCTGCTCCTTGCCCTCCTGAATCTGCCCCTCTTTAATTTCAGGGAGTGCCCGCTGGTATCTCTTCCATTCTGGAGAGTGAACCCACCCTGGAAGCCTACTCTGTTCATCCCCTTCAGGTAACTGAAGGTCTCGATCATGTCCCCTGTCTCTCTTCTATCCTCCAGGGTATACATGTTGATCTCTTTTTAGTCTTTCCTCGAAAGTTCCATCCCCCAACCCTTGGATCATCTTTGTTGCTCTTCGCTGCACTGCCTCCAGTAGTTTGATATCCCTTTTCAAGTACGGGCGCCAGAACTGCATGCAGTACTCCAAGTGCACCCTCACTAGGGACCTGTACTGGAGCAATATGACTTCGCTACATCTGGATGTAATCCTGCTTGCTATGCACCCTAGCATCCTGTAAGCCTTAGCCGCTGCCTTCCTACACTGGGCCAAGTGGTTTAATTCTCCGGTCACCAGCACCCCCAGATCTTTCTCCTCATTGGATGTGGACAGTTTGATACCATCCATCCAGTAGCTGTATCCTGGGTTTCTGGCTCTGAAATGCATCACCTTGCACTTCTTGGCGCTGAACCCAAGCTGCCAGGTGTGCGACCACTCCTCGAGTCTTGCCATGTCCTCCTGCAGTCATTTGCCACCCTCCTCCCCATCCACCTCAGCACAGATCTTGGTGTCATCGGCAAAGAGGCTGATCTTATTCTTGATCCCAGCCACTATGTCTGCGATGAAAATGTTAAACAGGACTGGTCCCAGTACTGATCCCTGTGGGACACCACTTGTCACTGCCCTGGGCTCCGATGCTTCTCCCCACACAACTACCCTCTGTTGCCTGTCCCTCAGCCAGTTTTCTACCCATCTGGCTAGCTTCCACCCTAAACCAAGTCTCTGCAACTTGCAGATCAACTTTTTCCGTGTGGCACTGAATCGAAGGCTGTGCTGAAATCCAGGTAGACTACAGCTACCACATGGCCTTTGTCCAGTGCCCTCATGACCCAGTCAGAAAAATCAACCAAGTTTGTCTGACAGGATCTGCCAGTGACGAACCCGTGCTGTCTGTCATCTTGCAGATCGTTATCCACAAGAAACTGCACCAGCCTTTATTAAAGTTTGTGAGTGAGCCGAGTGGCCAAAATATTAATTATGCTCTACTTTTCAGCCAGACAGGTGTGTGCTGCTGCTTGTAAACCAGTTCATAGTGACTTCCCAGACAGCCATCATCGTGTACTGGTACTGAACTTGAAGAGACCGACCCTGTTACTTACTGGCGGCCCTGTGGTAAGTCTAAGTCACACAGAATTTTGATGTGTTAATTTCGAGCTAAGCAGGAGATCAGAGTGAAACCACCCCATGTTTATTTTGCAGGGGTTGCCAGTGGTTCAAGCCTGGCAGTAGCCAGCAAAGCTGGACTGTGACCATCATCCAGAGACAAGGTAAGGAGGGTAACTTTTGCGGCATGATCCGACGAACATGCTTGGGATGTTTCAGTTCAGGGTGAGTAGTACAGAGGCTGGGGTAACAAACACTGACATCTTGTCATTGTGTTAGTTTAGGTCAGAAAGGAGAGGTCAAAATTTGAGCTGGACTGAAAGAGCTCAGGTGCCGAGTACAACAGCAGGGACTAAAGACAGCGGGCAGGACTCAGGAGGGAGAAGAAGTTTCATAGTTTCATAGAGTTTTATGTGCTCAGGAGGCATAGGCCTTTTGTGAGCTCTCCACCCACAGGGTGGATTTCAATTAGATTACTGATAAATTATTTTCTTTTTGCCATATACTGGTCAAGTTGTTTTTTAAATGAAGTCACGGTTTTACTTTCTGCTACCACGGTAGGAAGTGTATTCCATGGTGCCACAACACGTTGTGAGAACCACCGACTTCTTTTTTGGGTCTGACAAGTTTCACCCCTTAATTTAAAGTAGTGTGTTCTTGTATGGACCATGGAGTTGCTTTTCTCTAGCCCCAGAGTTTCCATTAATAATAGTTTGTTCAGGGCTTTGTACGTTAGACACAGGTCTACATGGAGTTGCCTGTATCTCATGGAGTAAAGGTCTAGTTTTTAGCCTATCTCCGTATTCAACATTGTTCATATTTCTGATTTTTTTGGTTATTTTCCTTTGAACACCTTCTATCATTTTTTTACCTTTTATTGTATTGGGTGCGCAAAAGGGGGAGAAGTAGTCAAGGTGAGGTCTCACCAATCCAGTATATAATGGGACTATGATGCTGGGTTCCCTGCTCTTTATGTCTTTTAGAATACAAGTTATAATGCGTTGGCATTTTTTAACTTTTATCAGTGTGTGGGAGTCAAAATTGAGTTTGTTGTCTACAGTGATTCCTAGGTCCTTTTCCTTGGTAGTTTCCTGTAGGTTGACATTGTTCAGTTTGTACACATGCTTCTGATTATTGTGTCCTAGGTGTATGACCCTGCACTTTTGTTCGCTGAAGTACATTTTGTCAGCTGCCCAAGTTTCAAAAGAATACAATTCTTCTTGACAGGCTTGTGCTGCATTATAGTTATTGACTATACACCCTAATTAGCAATTGTCTGCGCATTTTGCCATCTAGATGTTAGGTGATGTCTGCATTGATGAAATCAGAATATTGAACAAAGCAGGACCCAAGACAGAGCCCTGAGGAACCCCGCTTGTGACGTTTCCCCAAGTGGAAGAGTGCCCCTTGACAACAATATGTTGATGACGGTTGTGCAGCCATGAAATAACCCAATTTATAAGTAGACTCATAGATTTACAGATGTTATACAAATCCAGTAGGCAAAAGAGTATGCCCTCAGTGGATCTGCCACCAGAGTTACTGGTGGTAATCAAATATTTTATTACCCATGTGTGTGTCAAGTCTGAGTTTAAATGTGTCCACTGTGTCACTATTTATGATATGTTCAGGTAGAGCATTCCAAACTGATATAACGCTTTGCGTGTACCAATGACTTCTCTTTATCGTATTATACTGACTACCTTTCAGTTTCTTATCATGAGATCTTGTATTGAAATCTGATTTATTATAGTTTAGGCCAATAGTCTCAAATGCAGGGCCATGATTTATTGCCTTAAAGGTTGAGCACAAATCACCTCTCAATCTCCTGTATTGCATGGGAGTATAAATTTAATGTAGTGAGTCTGAATTTGTAATCCAAATTACTAACAAATTTGATTTTTGTGTTGCTTTGCGCTGAACTTTTTCTATGAGTTTATCATCCTGAACTAAATTTGGGGCACATACAGATGAACAGTACTCCAGGTGTGGCCTAACCAAACTAGAGAAAAAGGAAATTATTACTTTCTCACTTCTGCTTTTAATATTTTTCAAAATACATCTTAGGATTTGGTTACTCTTCTTTACAATATTCGTAGTGTGAAGTTCAAAAGAAAGATTATTAGAAATAGTGACACCTAGATTTTTTTCTTTGTCTGTTGTTTGTAGTGTAGTATTATTTAATTTATAATCATGACATGGATTGTTTTTCCCTAAGTGCGTCACTTTGCATTTTTGTTCATTAAATAACAGTTTATTTTTGATTGATCATTTCTCTGAGTGGGTCAGATTCCTTTGAAGTATTTAGGAGGATTCTGAATCAGTTATTATGCTGCCTAATTTACAGTCATCTACATATTTTCCTATCAAACAGTGTTCTGAAAGAGGGAGCATTGTAGATATAAGAATGTTAAAAAGAACCAAATCCAACATAAATCCCTGCGGTACTCCGCTGGTGACGGAGCCCCAGGGAGGCAAATGACCCTTTATTGCTACTTGTTCTGCACGATTTTTAACCATGCTTCTTCCCAGCGTATAATAATTGGATGAAATTTGAAATTTATCATTTGCTCTATTTGAATTTTATATGAGACAGAGTCAAATGCCTTAGAGAAATCTAAAAAAATAATATCAGCTAGTTTTTTATTCAGTGCCTCACTTACAGGTTCCAAGAGGTTCAGGAGGTTGGTTTGGCAGGATCTGCCCTTGATGAACCCATGTTGGAAAATGTCAATCCATCCCTGCTCTAACATATGAGTTGTAATCCTATCTTTTAATAATCTTTCTATTAATTTGCAGAATACTGCTGTTAAGCTTATGGGTCTATAATTTTGAGGTAGATTCTTGGGACCTCCTTTGTGAATGGGGATTACAATAGCGTGTTTCCAAATGGGGAGGATTATTCCTATGTTAAAAGATGAATTAAATAGTAAAGTTAATGGACCAGCTATCTGATCTGCTATGTTCTTAATAAAATATGGCAAAATCCATTTGGTCTAGGCCAGCCTGATGGCGCAGAGGGCTGAGGTGCTGGACGTCTCACCTCGCGAAACGCTGGCGACCTGGGTTTGGGAGCGACCCCGGGTCGTCGGAGGTCGGCACGGGGGGGGGGGCGCGGAGCGGAGCTGGATGGAGCAGCCGGCGGGCAGCTCTCCTCTCCGGGGGAGGGTGAGTGGCATCCCTCGCTCAATGGTTGCCCTCTGGTGGAGGCCAGGAGGCTGGGGAAGCAGGCGTTAGGCCAATGGGGTGGATGGAAGGGGGTCATTACCGGGGCTGTAAGGCACATGCGCGCCTCCACGTGCATGCGTCCTTCTCCTGGGGCCCCTGGGAGAAAAACCAGTGGATGAAAAAACCGACGGCAGGATGATGACCGACTCCTCGCAGGCACTGCTCCTGGACTGGGCGTAAGGTGAGCCCCAGTAATTCTGAGTGACAGTAGTTGGGCGAGTTGGTTAGATGCGGGCCGTCTGGGGGAGCAAAAAATAGAAATAAGATAAAAAAAAAAAATCCATAGAAACAGAATTTGACGGCAGATAAGGACCGCTTGGCCCACCTAGTCTGCCCATTTTCCTACTTAACAGATAAGCTGCAGATCCTAGTTAACCAACAGCTTACTTCCTCCTACCCCCCACTAGGACTGCCTTATGCCTGTCCCATGCATTCTTGAAGTCCCCCACTGTTCTTGACTCCACGACCTCCTCAGGGAGGCTATTCCACGCATCCACAACCCTCTCAGTGAAAAAATACTTCCTCACATTACCTCTGAGCCGTCCCCCCTCTATCTTCAAATTGTGCCCCCTTGTTCTTGCACATCTCTTTTTCTGGAAGATGCTACCCTCTTGGACTTTGTTAATTCCCTTGAGGTACTTGAAAGTTTCTATCATGCCCCCTCTCCTTCTTTTCTCAAGCGTATACATATTAAGCTCCTTTAGTCTTTCTTCGTATGTCTTCTGATGCAGACCCTGCACCATTTGGTTGCCTCCTCTGGACAGCCTCCACTCTGTCTATGTCTTTGCAGAGATAGGGTCTCCAGAACTGCACACAGTACTCAGATGGGGTCTCACCAACTGTCTGTACAGAGGGATAACAACTTCCTGTTTTCTACTATTGATGCCTCTTCCTATGCATCCCAGTATCCCCCAGCCTTCCTTACTGCCTTCTCACATTGCTTGCCCACCTTTAGGTCATCTGATATAATTACCCCAAGGTCCCTTTCCATTTTTACTGTTGTCAGTATCTCACCACCCATTGTGTACGCTTCCCCTGGGTTTTTGTTTCCCATGTGCATTACCTTGCACTTCTTTGCATTGAATCTGAGCTGCCATACATTTGACCATTCCTCCAACCCTGCCAAGTCCCTTCTCATCCTTTCCACTCCATCTTGTGTATCAACCCTGTTGCAGATCTTTGTGTCATCTGCAGAGAGACATACTTTTCCTTCCAGTTCCTCTGCAATGTCACTTATAAAGACATTAAAAAGGACTGGTCCCAGTACTGAACCCTGCAGTACTCAGCTAGTAACCCTCCTTTCTTCACTGTGTACTCCATTTACTACTACCCTTTGCGTCCTGTTGTCTAGCCAATTTTTTATCCAGGCTACCACCTTGGGACCCACTCCAAGGCTGGCTATCTTGTGTATTAATCTTTTTGTGGGACTGTATCAAATGCCTTGCTAAAATCTAGGTAGGCCATGTCCACAGCCCCTCCCTGGTCTACTACTTTGGTCACCCAGTCAAAGAAATCTATTAGATTTGTCTGACATGACCTTCCCATTGTGAATCCATGCTGCCTTGGGTCCTGTGCCCCACTGGCCTCTAGGTACTCAACAATTCTTTCCTTCAGAAGTGATTCCATCATTTTCCTACCACTGAGGTCAAACTAACTGGTCTGTAGTTTCCTGCCTCTGTCCTGCTCCCACTTTTGTGAAGAGGAATCACATCTGCCCTCCTCCAGTCCTCGGGTACCACCCCATCCTCCCATGATTTGTTAAAGAGAGTAGTCAGTGGTGTCACTAGTTCTACCCTTAATTCTTTTAGAATTCTTGGGTGAATCCCATCAGGCCCCATTGCTTTGTCCACTTTCAATTTTATTAGTTCTTTCAGAACCCTTTCTTCTGTAAATGGACTGGTATCGACCCACATCTTCAGAGTGTTTCTCTTGTTTGGTTTAGGTAACTCCCCCTCCTCTTCCTTTGTGAATACTGAGCAGAAATATTCATTCAGTATCCCTGCTTTTTCACTGTCACCCTCTACGACATTCCCTCCCCTTTATTAAGCTTCAGTATCCCTCCTTTGGTCTTTCTTGGCCTAATGTACCTATAAAAGGTCTTATCCCCTTCTTAACAGAATTGGCTATCCTTTCCTTGGTTTGGGCCTTTGCTATTCTGACTGCCTTCCCAGCCTCTTTCTGCTTTAACTCATAAAAGTTCTCTGTCCTGCTCCTTCTGTGTTTCCTTATATTTCCTGAATGCTGTCCTTTTCCTTAACCTTCCCTGCCACCTCTTTTGAGAACCATAGCGTTTTTCCTTCGTTGTGTTTTATTGATTTGCTTTACACAAAGGCTTGTTGCCTCTGTGATGGCTGTTTTGATCACTCCCCATTGTTCCTCCACCCCTCCTTCTTGCCTGTTTGCTAGTGCTTTTCCCAGGAGCTCTCTCATTTTCCCAAAGTCAGCCTCCTAAAGTCCAGTACTCTTGCTTTTGTATGGCTTGATTGTATGGCTGTGTTTATCGTGAACCACACTGTTTGGTGGTCGCTTGTTCCCAGATGGCTATCCACTTCTAAATCTGAGATTCTTTCTCCATCCCATTTGAGAGTACCAGGTCTAAGATTGCTCCCTCCAGTGGGTTCCAATACTAGCTGTCTGAGGCATGCCCCATGGGGCATCAAGAATGACCCTGCTCTTGGATGTGCCTGCAGCAAAGGTGCTCCAGTTAACATCTGGCATATTCAGGTCCCCCATCAACAATATCTCCCCTTTTTCTGCCATTCTAAGAAAGCCTTCTATCATTTCCTTGTCCATTCCCTCCCCCTGAGATGGGGGTCTGTATACAACCCCCATGCGGATTGTGGTGCCGTTTCCCATCTCCAGGGTGACCCAAAGTGCCTCATCTGCTCCCTGTTTACTCTTTAGTTCTGTTGCTTTGATCCCTTCCTCTACATAGAGAGCTACTGGTCTTGCTGAGCCATCTGATTTATTCGTAGAAATAACATCCAATACTTCCTTTGTATTAACTTTTATAGTTGAGACAGGCGATGGGATACTAGTTGAGGATGCAGAATTGCTCGTATTAAAGACACTAATAAAGTATTTATTTAAAGCTGTAGCCATACCTTCCTCTTCAGTTATTAATACATCTGAGGTTAGTAACGGACCGATAGTTGGGTTACTTTTTTTCATGGATCCAATATAGTTAAAGAATTTCTTTTTATTATCTTTTATTGATGCTGCTAAGTTTACCTCTGTATGTCTTTTGGCTTTTCTTATGAGATGTTTAATTTTATTTCCTATTTTTTATATGCTGTCCAGTTAGCCGGTATTGGTTGATTTTTATATTTTTTGTACAGTCTTTGTTTTTTGTTTAAATTACGTTTTACATTTTTGTCCTGGGTGAAATTTTAATAGAGAAGTGGGCACTCAGAAAAACAAGCCAGGCAGTAGAGGAGTCTAAGGAGAGGAGAACGGGCTGGGGAGCACTGCTCAGGACTGTCTGGAAAAAAAAAGCACTGCTGCAGCACGACAGTTGTTATTTTTTCATGTGTTTTCAAAATAAGCCAAGAAGATGTGCTGAATAACATGGCAGAGACACTATCTAGGCTCCACCCTTTACCTTCTTTCCATACCCTTGATGGGACAATCCTAGAGGACACCTCCTCATTCAGATAGATACCTTGGCGTTTGGCTGGACCAACACCTCAACTTCTCTGGTCACATTGACGCCATCCTGAAAAAATTGTGCCCCAAGCTTGGTGCATTATTCAGAACTGTAGTTGCATCCCTCCTATGGCGCAGCACGAACTAGTCCAGAAGATGATCCGCCCCATTTCCGACTACTGTGATGTAGCGTATGGTGCTGCTCACAAATCCTCCCTAACCAGATGGGACACACTCTTTAACTCCTACTGTCGATTTGCCCTTGATGCTCCACACACTCATCACTGTGACCTGTAACACACCCTGTCCCTTCCCCCGCTTGCCGACAGGCACCTCACTCATTGTGCAAAACTCACTTCTAAATTTTGGTTAGGAGAACTTCCCTCCTACATCTCATGCTCATCCCCCAACTCCCTCAGATCCTCTGACACTCGCACTTTGTTGGTCCACCATCGAAAAACTCTCACCGGTCAGTCAGGCTTTACCCACAAATCTGGAACTCCCCCACCCCCAAATAAGTCACTTCTCCTCCTCCTACTCCCTTGCCTCTGCCTTACATAACTTTCTCTCATCTAACTGCTCCTGCTTTAACCCTCCTTAACTGTCCTCCTATGCCTCTGCCCCTCTCCGTGACTCACATCCCCTATTAAACCTTCCTCCTCCCCTGAACCTGCTTCTCAGCAGGCTCTCCTTTCTCTTCACCACTTCCCCCCCTCACTCCTATCCCTAACCTTTTTTTCCATTACCAACTTGCCCCTGCTTAGTTTTGACCTCTGGCAGAGTTCTCAGCATCCTGGAGGGGTCTAGCACTAGGCAAGCCTCCTCCTTCTCCTCCCCTTCCCCCTCTCTCCTTTCTACCCAACTTGTCCTCGCCTAAATCTGCCCTCTGTCGGGATTCTTAGCACCCTGGCAATGTCTACTCTCAGGTAAGTTTCTTCCTTCCCTCCCGCCCTCATTTTTTCCTTTCCTCTTCTATCCCCCTATTCCCTCTGTCCAACTTGTCCTCGCGTTAATCTATCCCCTGGCAGGGTTCTCTGCATCCTGGAGGGGCCCAGCACTGAGCAATTACTCTTCCATCACTCCCCTTCCCCCTATATCCTTTCTACCCAACTAGTCCTCACCTAATGTTGTGCTCTGGCAGGGTACTCAGTATCCCGGAGTGGTCTAGTCTTAGGCAAGCTTCTTCTTTCCCTCCTCTTGCCTCCATCCTTTCTTTTCTCTCTTCTCAACTTGTCCTCACCTAGTTCTACCCCCTGTCAGGGTTTTCAGCATCCTGGAGGGGTCCAGCACTGGGAAATGACACCTCCTTCCTTCCCCCTCCATCCTCTCTACTTAACTCATCCTCGCTTGACTCTGCTCTCTGACAGGGTTCTCAGCATCCTTAAGAGGCCTAGACTTGGGCAAGTTTCTCCCACCCCCTCCTCCTCCCTCCCTTTACCATCCCCTCTACTATCTTTACCCAACTTGTCCTTGCCTGCTCCAGCCCCTTATTCTAAGTCCTTGCCTCATTCTGCCACTGGCAGCGATCTCCGCACTCTGAAGGGGCCAGTCCCAGGTATGACTCGTCCCTCCCTTCCCTATCCCTTACCCACACCTCTCTCTACCTCCCTGCACTTAATCAAAGGAATTAGTTCACTTGAGCTAATAATTTGCACTTTTTTGTTCTGTCTGAGGCACTACCAGACTGCACTAGCCCTGTGTTAACTTGCCCTTCACAACTGATTTTTTTTTTTTGCTCACTTTTCACCAGTAATGTTTCCCCCATCTTCATCCTCTCCTTTCCCCAGCTAGTATCCCCCGTCTACCCCTCTACCCTCCTTGATGTCCCCCCCCACTGGACCTCATTCATTCAATAATTGCTAAATAATCTGCCTCTTAACCGTGATCCATTCCTGCAAGGAGTTGGCTCTAAGGCTACATTAAATTTCTGTACTATGTTCCACAGACATGCCACTTGTAATTAAATGCATATTCCACAGGTATGATATATTTAATTGTATGTTATGTCACAAATGCGACTGTACGATTATTTATATTTTTTAACTGTATGTCTTGTCACAAATGTAACTGAATGTTTAATTTCTCAGATATGTTAAATGTTAAACTGTATGTATAATTCTTCATCCAAGTATATTCCCCGTCGCACCGGGAGACGAGCAACTTGTTGTTCAGTGTGCCTTCCTGGTGAAACATTTCAATAAATAAATAACCTGGACAACTGCATATTGATTTTTACTAACTTGTTTAGTATTGTGAACTCAACTGTATGTTGTTTGCAAAATGCCAATTAGCACTCTGCCTGAAAGAACACATTTTTTTGGGATGGGGTGGTGGCCGCCGGGGACAAGACGGGTAGCAGTCAGTGCGTGATACTGTTTAATACTAGTTGTTGTTACAACAGAACACACACTTAGATAACTGTGTTTCAGTGGGCAGTTCAGTCCTCTCTCCCCACACCCGGCTGCGCCCCAAGATTTGGCTGTGGACAGCACTGCAGAGTGTTGTGCAGCAGTGTTTCAGATGTTTATTACTACTATACCGTTAAGTTAGAGGTAGACAGTCCCCCTCCCCCACCAGCACCACTGGTCGTCTGCTCCGGACAGCTCTGCAGAGTGTTGTTACAGTAAATAAGGTAAGACTGACCATTTACATTAGAGGCTCAGTCAGTTCCCCCAACCCGGTTTGGTCCTCTGTCTGGAACTGCGCAGTGCTGCACACAGCAAACCACTTAGACTAGACTGATCGTAAGTCAAGTCCCTCCAACCCCAGTCATCTGCCCTGCACAGCTCTGCAGTGCTGCACACAGCAGATGTTTGACTGACCGTTTAAGTTACAGGCTCAGTCAAGTCCCCCCCCCCACCCCACCCCAGATATGGTCGTCTGCCCTGCACAGCTCTTCAGTGTTGCACACAGCAGGACGCTTGATTGATCGTTTAAGTCAGAGGCTCAATCAAGTCCCACCCCACCCCGATTTGGTCGTTTGCCTTTTGCAGGTCTTCGAGTGTTGCACACAGCAGACGTTTCAATGACAGTTTAAATTAGAGGCTCAATCAAGTCCCCCGATTTGGTTGTTTGCCCTGCACAGCTCTGCAGTATTGTAGTGCAGATATAGTAGTACTGGGTATTTTTTTTTTTTTTTTTATTTATTTTTATTCAATAGTTTTTTGTCTACTACACAATGGACAGAGCAGGTTACAGATAGCTTCATATGATGTACATTACAATTACAGATATGCAATTATCATTTAACAGGAAAAATAAAGCCGGCCCGTCGGCGCAGCGGTTGGATTTCCGCTTGCGGCGCGGCGACCCAGTTCGGAAGCGGACCTGGATCGTCGGAGGAGCCGTCCGGAAAAATAGGTTGAGCGTCCGATGGGCAGCTCTCCCACTCCGGGGAGGGTGTGGGCAGTCTTGTAGCGCTGGGGACCCCTGGTGGAGACCAGGAGTTCCACGCAGCCGATACTCAGCATGGAAGGAGGCGGGGCGGACGCTGGCGTCATTGCACGACCCCGCCTCCCTTGGGAGAAAACCGGAAAAAGGAGGAGGAGCTGCCCGCCGTCATGGATGAAGCTCGCCGCAGCTTCAATGTGCTTCCAGGCCAGGCCCCCGACCTAGCTCCAGTGCCCGCGGCATATGTGAGGGGGGTGCCGCGGGCCCCACCGTGGGGGGTAAGCCATGGGGTATCGGGGGCGGTGGCCGATCTGGAAAGCAGAAGCCGGCGGCCCGTGACCGGGCGGAAGGATAGGGCGGCGGGCGGCCCCGGAGGAGTAAAAAGTTAAATAAAAAAAAAAAAACAGGAAAAATAACGAAAGGCACACTCTGTTGTATCTAGTCTATTTAAATGCATTCGATTACCTAATGGATGAAGCCAAGGGTCTGGTGCAGGACAGGGAGATGTTATAAAGTGGGTTAATATATAATTGAATGTCCCATATTTAGACCTAATGAGATTAAAGGGCAAAATCTAAATTCAGAGAGGTAATATGTTGGATCCACTGATTCCACTTTCGCACTTGAAGGATAGAGCATCCTCGTAGTTCTAGATTAAAAGTCTCAGCTTTATAGATTTCAGACATTATTTGTCTCCAGTTTTGTAGTGAAGGAATCTGTGTTCTCATCCAACATCTCGTGATTGCTTTCTTAGCAGTCACGAAACATATCGATAGTATGGTCTTCTCCCGGGGGGTGCATGGTCCGGGTAGACCCCCAAGAGGAACTGTTCGGCTGTTAGCTTGACTGGTTCCGAGAACAGAGTGGTTAATTCATTTTGAAAAGTTAGCCAGAAAGGCATAAGATATGGGCAGGTCCAAAAAAAACGTGCGAGAGGGTGGCTCGAGGACACCCACAGTTTCTCCAGCACCTTCCATATGTATCTAGTAGTACTGGGTATTGATTTATTATGTTGGCATCAGTCCCCCCCCCCCCCAACCACCACAGGATAACTGTTCAGCTGCCTGATTCAAGAATCAATGGATGTCTCTGCAGTAGTTAGGACAAATGATTTTACACAGAAAAATGCAACACACACAATAATTGTTCAACAAGTACAGTTACGTAAGAACTTACCGTAACAGTAGATCTTCGAGAGAAGCTCTTGCAGTAGGTACTTACATATAGGACTGATGTCAGCAGGAGGCAGGACCCCAAGGAAAAATTTCTAGCTAGCAGTCCCTGGCGAGGGACCGCCCCCATGTCAGGTGACCGGCGTCAGGAGACGTCGGTATAAAGGGGTGGTCCCTGACGCCCGCCTTCCAGTTCTTTCCGCCACAGGCCAAAAGAGGCCGGACAAGAGAGGAGCAGATATTTCAGTCACTGGAAAAGGAGCTGAAAAAGCCTAGGGGGATGGAGGGCAGGAAGGTATTACTTACTGCAAGAGCCTCTCTCGAAGATCTACTGTTACGGTAAGTTCTTACATAACTGTACTATCTTACTTCGAGAGGGCTCTTGCAGTAGGTAATTACATATAGGACTGGATCCCAAGCAGTCTGGAACAAAAAGAGGCAACAAGAGGAGGAAAACTACTCCAAGAAGCAGTTCTAGCTGTGCAAGCTTCAAGATAAGAGGCCTTGCAGAACAGCCAGCCCGAAGCCTGCTCTGCGGTGAGAGGCAATACCCAAACTGTAGTGTTTAGTAAAGGTATGGACGGAAGTCCAGGTGGCGGCAGCACAGATATCTGCCGCTGACACATTCTTGAAACAAGCCGCTGAGGCAGCTACTGCTCTGGTGGAGTGGCCTCTTACTTGACCCGGCAGGGTCTTCTTGTATTTGTCATAACAGAAAGTGATGCAATGAACCAATCACTTAGCATTGCTTAGAAACAGCATTACCCTCCTGTTTATGAGCAAAAGAGATGAACAGTTGATCAGTCTTTCTGAGATCCTTCGTCCTGTTGGTGTAGTATCTCAGAATCCGGTGAACATCCATAGTATGGAGTAAATACTCCCCCTGATTAGAGTACTGCATGAAAAAGGTGGGTAACTCTATGGACTGATTTAGAGTAGACTCTGCTACTACCTTAGGGAGAAACTTAGGGTTCGTGCGCAGAGCAACCCGTTCCTTGTGAAAAATCAAGTATGGAATTTTACACATCAGGGCCTGCAGCTCGGAAATTCTCCGAGCGGAAGTAATGGCCACCAGGAAGAGTGTCTTCCATGAAAGGAACTTCAATTCTGCAGAAGCTGCCGGTTCAAAGGGAGGCAGAGTAAGTTTCTCGAGAACAAAGTTCAAGTCCCAAGGGAGAGCAGGAGTACGTATAGGAGATCTCAGATGGAGGACCCCTCTGAGAAAGGTCTTGGAGACCTCCAGTTGAGCAAATGTCTTGTCTGCAAAGGGGACATGATGGGCCGAGATGGTCGCCATGTGGACTTTCAGAGAAGAATGACTGAGACCCAGGTCAAACAGATGGCGTAGGTATTCCAGCAGAAGCCCCGCTGAGCAGGAAAAGGGTTCCACGTCCTTGGAAGCAGCCCAGATAGTGAATCTTTTCCACTTCATGGCGTAGGTGGATCTAGTGGAGGGTTTTCTAGCCTCCACCAAAATCTCTGCCACTTGAGGAGAAACCCCAAAACGGGATTGAGCTAAGTCTGCAGGAGCCATGCATGCAACTGAAGAGATCTAAGGCCTGGGTGGACCAGGGTCCCCCGATCCTGGGTCAGTAAACCTCGAGATAGAGGAAGAGGAAGAGGAAGAGGATGATCCTCTGAGTATTGCTGTAGAAGAGAGAACCAAACATGCCGAGGCCAGAAAGGAGCAATCAGAATCATTCATGCTCCTTCTGAAGCTAGTTTCTGCAAGACTCGTGGGATAAGAGAAATTGTGGGAAAGGCATAGACGAATCTGTCCTTCCAGTCTAGAGACAAAGCGTCTCTCCAGAAAGCGCCTCGCTCTGGAATGAGCGAGCAGAAGACAGGAAGCTTTGCGTTTAGAGGGGATGTGAACAGGTCGACCTGTGGTGTTCCCCAAAGTCGGAAGATATTGTCTAGGACCCCTTGGTCCAGTTCCCATTCGTGAGTCAGAGCAGAAGAGCGACTCAGCTTGTCTGCCAGGGTGTTGTCGACTCCTGGAACATGAATTGCCGTGAGGTGAAGGTCGTGTTGTGTTGCCCAATCCCAAACCCTCACTGCTTCCCTGCAAAGAGGGTAGGACAGAGTCCCCCCCTTGTTTGTTGATGTACCAAACCACACACATGTTGTCCGTCTGGACAGCTAGGTGGTCAGGAAGGATGTATGGGTGAAGGGCCTGGAGAGCGTACAACACTGCCCGTAGCTCGAGCACATTGATGTGGAGTGTTTGTTTGAGCTTGGACAAGGAGCCATGGGTCTGATGGGGACCTAGATGGGCTCCCCAACCTTCACCCGAGGCATCTGTGGTTAGAGTCTGGGAGGGGGGAGGATGAAAGAAAGGAACTCCCCGAAACAGGTTCTCTCTCGAACCATCCACCACTGCAAGTCTCGAAGCATCAGCGAGGAGACTAGAACTGGGTGATCCAAGTCGTCCACTAACTGATCCCATTGAGAGCGGAGGGTCCACTGAGATACTCTCATATGGAGTCGAGTACGAGGAACTGTCGGGATAGCAGCCGCCATAAGCCCGAGAAGGCAAAGGACTGACCTTGCACTGACAGGCCTGTGGCCGGACAACAGACTTATTTGAGTCTGGAGGGTGGACGCCCAGTCCGGTGGCAGGAAGGCCCTGCCGATGATCGTGTCTAGAATCACCCCGATGAACTCTAGTCTCTGGGATGGGATCAAGTGAGACTTGGAATGGTTGATGGTAATATCCAGGCAGGCAAAAACCCTGCTGGGTAAGGGTGAGTCAGTGCAGGAGATCCTCCCTGGATGAGGCCACCAGGAGCCAATCGTCCAGGTACGGGAAAACCTGCACCCCCCGGTACGCAGGTAGGCCACCACCACTGCCAGGCATATGGTAAACACTCGGGGCGCCGAGGATAGGCCAAACGGAAGTGCCTTGAATTGGTAGTGGTCCCCCCTGGAACGCAAAATGAAGATATCTACGATGAGACGGGCGGATGGAAATGTGCAGGTAAGCATCTTGCATATCCAGGGCACATAGCCATTGACCAGACTGGAGAAGGGGCAGAAGGCTCTGCAACGAGAGCATTCTGAACCTTTTGTACTCCACAAAAAGATTCAGGGAACTGAGATCCAGAATAGGTCCGAGATCTCCCGTCTTCTTAGGGACCAGGAAGAAATGGGAATAGTAACCCTTTCCTTGAAGATGGAGGGGGATGGGTTCTATTGCTTGTTTCAGCAGTAGAGCTGAAATCTCCTCCTGGACCAAGAGAAGGTGTTCCCGTGAATATGACGACTTTGGGGGGGTGGCTAGGTGGTTTCTGTAGAAACTCTATTGAGTGTCCTTCTGCGATCAGCTGGAGCACCCAAGAATCTGTTGTTATCCTCTTCCATCTCGGAAGGTGGAGGGAAAACTTCCCTCCTACCGGTTCCTCCAGGGAGTCCGGAGGCTGTGGGAGAGGGAAGGAGTCAGGTGGTGTGGGGCAGCACTGCAGCTGAAGCACCCGCTGCTTTTTGGGGCGGGGAGGGCTTGGCAGCTGTGGGGACCCGATGTTTTGTGGCCCGCCTTCCCTGGGGTTTCGCCTTGGGCCGATTCCATCTGCGAAAGGGGCGGCGCTGTGGCTGGTGGGGGCGGTACATGGAGTCAACAGACTTCAGTGTCATCCCCTTCTCCTGCAAATCGGTGATGATGTCCTTGACATCACCACCGAAAAGCACCAACCCCCGGAAGGGCGCTTCCTGGATAGCGTATTGCACTTCCAGGACCAACCCTTACACGCGGAGCCAAGCATGATGACGTAAGCCTACTGCGAAAGCTGAGCTCCGTCCAGCAGTGTCCACTGCATCGTAGGTCACATGAAGCATGTGTCGACTGGCCGAACGTGCAGAGCGGACAAGATCAGCCAACTCCTGCTTGACTTGGGAGTCTGGCAGGGAGTCCAGTTTGGCTTCCACCTGCGTAAGAATGGCCTTCTGGTAGTCCCCCATATGGCCGACATAATTCAGGGCCCTAATCCCCAGCGTGGAGGAAGCAAAGATCTTCTTTCCATACTGGTCCAGTAGGCAGGATTATTAGTCAAGTGGCAATGAGCTAAGGTGTTTTGGGTTGGCCGACCGGCCATGAGCGGCGGTAATCACGACCAAGTCGGCACGAGGGTGAGAATCTAAAAAATCAACACCCTCAGGAGCCTGGTATAGCCTATTTAACTTCCGCGGAAGTGGGGCTAGAGCTGACGGCTGTTTCCAGATGGTGGTGACAAGGTCGGCATGAGGCTCTATCCAGGGTGGCACCAAAGTAGGAGCTGTCACGGGCAGATCCAGATGCTCGGCGAGTTTCAAACACTGAGGGTCTGGTTCCAAATAGTGCCACTGATGAACCTCCTGGATTTTCCTTAGCAACTCCGTAAAAGAAGGATCTTCCAGAGGAGACTTCGGAGGAGTCTTTGGCTTGGGCTTCAACGGAGAGCGTGGCTCGTCGTCCCTTTCGGAGCAACCATTAGAGGAATCCGAGGAGTCCGAGGGTGAAGAGGAAGAGGAAAAAGACTCCCTTTCCCGATGGGGGGGAAGAACGGACCCCTTGGGAAGCACCCAGGGAAGTGTATCCTGCCCCTCTCTGGACCCAGACGGGAGAGCCCTGGAGTCCGGAGGTGGTAAGGGAGTGTGCCGCCTCGGACGTACGGGAACCTGAGACAGCACCATCATTGGTAGGTGGCTCTCAACCTCCCTGGTGAGCTGAGCCTTGGCCTCAGCCCACCAGGAGGACAGAGTCTCCTGCAAGTCCACCGGCGGCTGTGGGGACGGTGGAGGAGGAGGAGGAGGAGGAGGGGGATAAGGATATGGGTAGTACCCATATGGAGAGTATCCAAAACCCGGCGGCAGGTAGCCCAGCGTCGGGTACTGCGGCGTCGGAAAGATCGGCGTCGGGTACTGTGGCGCCAGATACTGTGGTCCTGGGTACATCAACGTCAGATAGGATGGAGGGTACCCGGGAGTCGGAGGAAACTGCGGAGCAGGCAGCTGGCCAGTGGCCTCATGGGCGGATCAAGTCGGAGGCCGGAGGCGAGGCCCGGCGGTGGGTCGACATCTGGAAGTGGGATGTCGGCCAGAGTGGTAAAGTCGGCATTGAAGCCCCAGCGATACGCGCTCGGAGTCAAGGCCCGGAAGCCGGCGTCAGACTGCGCATCACAGGATGACGGTCCGATGAGGAAGATCTCAAAGGCCGCCTGGGGATGGAGGGGAAAATCCCCGGGGTCGGGCTGGGGGGACTCTGGGTTCCCGGATGGCAGCAAAGGCTGCGGAGAACCGGGGACAACGGACGTGGGTAGGTCCGTTGTCGGTTCTGTCGCCGACCGGATGTCGGACGAACCGACCTGCAGTTTTACGGCGAGATCCCAGCGGGCGCCAGAGGAGCCGGCGTCCGACTTATGGGGGCCTTCACCGGAGGCAGACCAAGGAGAAGGATCGGCCTGGTCTGGTGGGAGAGGGGCCGCATGCTGCCCGAAGGTCATGCGCCTGCCGGCTTTCTCCATGAGGATGTCAGATGAGCTGACACCGGCATGCAGTTGCCGCCAGTAGGCGCGAACCTGCGGCCGGACCAGGGCGGAGGCCTCCAATTGCCTGGAGGCGCCCAAAACACCCGAGCGCAAGCCAGACGGGCGGGCCGACGCCCCCTCGGAAACCTCTGAGGCGGCCATCGAGGAGGGGTCCCTTGGAGGGGACGTTACCTGAGACCCAGCGGCTCCCGAGGGAGATACGGTAGAGGAGCCCTTGTCCCTGTGCCTCTCCTTATCTTTCTTCTTCCGATGGTCATTGAACTCATCTTTTTCTTCAAAGTGTGGGCTTCCAGAGATTGCTGCCGCCTTTTCCGGGTAGCCGCGTTGAAGCTGAGGCAGTACTGGCACTTCTCGACCAGGTGATCGGGGCCTAGACAGAACAGACACAGGGAATGGCCGTCCTTGTGCAGGAGTTGGGCACCGCACGAGTCGCACTTATTTTTGTGCTCGGAGGATGTACGGGACGACATACACTGATGATGACCTGATGTTGTTGGAAAAAAATCAGCATACTTCGGTAAAAACCGATGAAGGGAGGCTGACGAAGCAACAAACTTTTCCGATAGGCGCTGCATGAGCGAACGTGGCGAAAGAACTGGAAGGCGAGCGTCAGGGAACTCCCCTTTATACTGACGTCTCCTGACGCTGGTCACGTGACGTGGGGGCGGTCCCTCGCCAGGGACTGCTAGCTAGAAATTTTTCCGTGGGGTCCTGCCGACTGCCGTCAGTCCTATATGTAATTACCTACTGCAAGAGCCCTCTCGAAGTAAGATCTTGTTTTATTGTTAGGTAATACTTATAGTTAAGAGTGTTATATGGACAACTTTTGTACACACTGGAAAAGAAGCACACAATTGTTCAAGTACTTGTTTTATTGTTATAAAAATAAAGAGTGTCACACAGCTAAGTGAACTCAGAATAGACAGCAACCATGGCAACCAGCACCAAAAAAGTAAGGAGGAACACTGTTGAAAAATGGAAAAAGGAGATTGATCACCGCAACAAATGGTTAGTGTATGAAACAGACAATGGTGGTGAGTTTGTAGACCGCATAAAATGTTCCCTGTGTGATAAATGGGCAGACCAGTTAAATTACTGCAGAAATTTTAGTGAAAGTTTCAACGCTGACATCCAAGGTACAGCTTTAAAAAAAAGACAGTGTTGCAAACCACAGACAATGTGATGCTCATAAACGAGCTGTTAAACTCAACCGAAAACCAGAATCGATTGCCTCCATATACAAAACTACACCAATAGGACGTGCAATAAGAGGAGCAGAAGTAAAAGACAGAGCTGTAGTTCGCCGTCTGATTGAAATCGCTTATCCGCTCACTACAGAAGAACTTCCGTTTACTAAATTTGAATCATTTGTTAAACTAGAAAAAAGACATGATGTTGATCTCGGAAGTGCATATGCAAATGCTAACGGTTGTCGTATGTTCACATCACTTACTGGTGAATTGTTACAGGAAAATCTGCTCACGGCCCTTCAGAAAAGTCTGTATTTTGCAGTTCTTCTAGATGGGGCAACAGATGAAAGTTGTACTGAAAAAGAATCACTTTATATTATGCATCTTAACGAAAGTTATTTAACGGAGATTACCTTTTTATTAACCTTGCTCCTTTTGCCTCCTTCCAGCCTCATCACCCCACTCAATCAGATCCCCTACATGCCTCGCTGACTCGGCATCCCACCACAGGAGTCTGCCCATAGAGTGCTCACCCCCTCAGTAGCCTTAGGTACTCCAGATAACCCTCGGGTGGGGCGAGGAGAGGCCCTCTCTTACCTTCTCCCTGAACAATGGTGGAGCGGGTGGAGCATAGGGGAGTCTGCACTCCTGTCCTGGCAGTCACCAATACCTCCCAGCGCTCAAAGGAGTGCGTCACCTAGGAGTGGCAGACACCATTCCATGTTCTATTCCCCACAGCCGTTGCCACTCTAGGGCGGCCAATTGGGAGAATATGCGTAGAGGCATAATTCCTCCCAGGGGCTCCCGTCTGGCGCTGCCCCATTCCTTGTGTGACCCTAGACTGCACTGTCAACCCCGGGTTCACCCGAAAGGTGGAAGTAGAGCAGCGAGTCGTGCATAGAATCCTCCACAGAGAGGGAAAGCTGCCCTTGGGCGCTCAATCCCTTTCTTCCCCTGCTGACCCCCGGCGGCCCGAGCTCATTCTCGAACCCGGGTCGCCAGCGTGGAGTGAGGTGTGGCATCCAGCGCCTCAACCCTCAGCGCCACCAAGCCGACCCAGAGATGACCTTTTTCAGATTAAAAGACGTTCAACACACCACTGGAGAAGGTTTGTTACAAACAATTCAAGAAGCCTTCTTAGAGTTAGGCATTTTAGACTTGAACAGTCGCATGGTTGCTATATGTGCAGATGGTGCTGCAGTAAACCTGGGGGGGAAAAAGGGCCATCAGCTTTGCTAAAAGTGGAAATGCCATGGTTGCTGTCTATTCATTGTCTTAACAATATACTGGAATTGGCAATTAGAGATGCACTGAAAGGAACATTTTTTGATCACATGAACGATAATCTCATGACACTGTACTACCTTTACGAAAAAAGTCCAAAGAAACTTCGCGAGCTCAGAAAATTAGCTAAAATAGTGGGCGGTGAAGTCAGCAAACCAGAAAGGGCATTTGGAACAAGATGGGTAGATCAAAAACTTCGTGCAGCTCAGACACTGGTAAAATCCTACACAGTTATGATTCATCATCTCGAAAATCTGGCAGAAACTGCTACTATGCCAGCAATGGAGAAAAGCCGAGTTAAGGGCATTCTGACCAAACTGAAACCTGCCAAATCTGTCACACATTTACTGTTCTATATTGACCTTCTAAGGCCACTGTCACAACTCTCTCTCAGTTTACAGGGTTCTTCTACTGACTTGATCTTAGCTTTGGCTTGTGTCGACGCAACCTTATGGCAACTGCAGCATCTCGCAGATAATCTTCTTGGAACATGCAACTCTGGTCTTAAGACACACTTACAGCAACATGACCATGACGTAACTGACGACGACAAGTCTGACGATTATGAACCTGTCGTGTTTAAAGATGTTACGGTCTCGAATGCTAACAGCAGCATCAGGCACCTTATAACACAGGTTCCTAATTACGTCAGTAGAGTACAACAGTGGATTTCTGATAGATTTTCAGATATCACTGACTGTGACTCTCAGGACCATTGCCCAATTTTTAGGACTTTAAAATTGTTAGATGTGAAACAATGGCCTAGGAGAGCTGATGAGCTAGAAATGTTTGGAAACGTAGACTTGGACGGATTTGTTAATTACTATCGACAGATACTCACAAAACATAATGTTGACCATGTTGCTTTGCCAGGAGAATGGTGTGAACTTAAAACTTTATACAGTAAGTTTTTAAGTCACTTAAATAGGGAAGACTTTTGGAACTATATTCTGAAGTCCTACAGAGAACAGTTCTCAAACTTCTACCACGTTGCCGTTATTTGTAAGCTCATTCCAGTATCCAATGCAAAGCTGGAAATGTCATTTTCAATAATGCAGCAGCGTGTCAAAAATGATTGGAGAAGCAGACTGAATGAAGTAATGTTGGAACACCTGGTTAGAGTTTCAGTTGAGGGTGACAGTCCAGAGACATTTGATGCTGTTCTAGTTGTAGAAAGATTCTTCAGCACTCCAAGAAGAATTTGTGTGAAACAAAGGCAGTCAGAAGCAAAAAGGTCAGCTTACTCTCACAGCACCACAAATGTAACTAGTTCAGAAGATGCAGCAAGTAGTAGCATTATCATGTCTTCCACTACTTCCAAGTCAGACAATGACGATGACATAAGATTGATCATTGATCAGTAGTACCGAGCCCCTGTAAACTGAGGGAAGTGCACTTCCAGCTTATAAGTTTAAGCACTGGTGTGTGGGGAAAAATTTCAGGTCCTGTCGGTAGTCAGAGGGAAGTGGGTCAGTCAAGAATCCACGCTAGTCAGCTGAGTGTCTTTCTTCTCGTCTGCCAGCCCCGATCCCCATACTTAGACATCCAGATCTCCAAGCAGGGGAGAGTGAACTGGCAATGGGGAGGTGCCCTGCACTCTCCCTACTTAGCAATCTAGCTCTCTGAGCACAGGGGTTGGCACAGGCAGATGTGGAAGGGGACACTCAGTATTCCGGCTGGCCATGGGAATTCAGCGCTTTCAGAACTCAGTTTACCAATCCGCACAGGTCAGCACTTTACTCACTTCAGCAAATGGGCCGCACCTGTCTTGAGTTCAGCAACCACCTGTACAATGTAGGTTAAGTCTGGGCACCAACCGTGCCATGAGATGAGACCCTGTCACCCATGTAAAAATGTAAAATTAAATTAATACAAGTCTTTTTTTCATGTGCTGATTTCATCACAACTTTACTAATTCTACTGAGCTCTGAAGCCTGTGTGGTATGGGACATCGATCACTAGTCTCACTTATAGTTTAGTATGGTCACTGACTCACAAGTGCAAGATGTAGTGAGTTTAAGGAATTGGGTTTCCATTTAATTAAACTTTTTATAGGGAAAATAAGTCCTCAGGCTGGCTGGTGGAGACTGCCACATGTATTTTCTTCAGTGGCTCAAGTCACAAGTTGAAGACCACCATTGTTAATTGTTAAATTTCTTTATGTTTGCATGGTGAGATGATAGTCTGGCTGGAAACAGTCCGTTTATAATAACTTGCATTTAAACAAATCAAAAATCCCTATGGCTCGACTGGGGGGGGGGGAACTGTATGAGCAGGCCTCTCAGATGGGTACACAAAAGTCACCATTTAAATGTCATGACTACTGTTTGTTTATTGCCTAACCAGCTTTTTCTGTTCTAAATTGTAAGTCTGCACTTACAGGTATTAAATGAGTGAAATCTGGCCTCCGGAAACCAGGTCTACAGGCCTGAGCCTCAAGACTACTCAGCTATTAATTTTTAAAGTCAAGTAATGTATCCTTAAGTTTGACTATGTGTTTCCACTTGCCAACTTCCCAAAGCCACCCAACAGTCAATGAACATCAACTAGTAACCGTATGCTGGGTACTGAGAATAAGCAGCTGTGCAGCAGAGCTACACCCTAAAGTTACTAACTTATATTACAAACATCATTGCAAACAACAGACAGATAACTGACTGTTCCGAACAAACCATCCATTTAAAATTAACCATTTTAAGTTAGAGTCTCAATCCAAATGGATGGGTGTTTGGGAACAGTAGTCAGAGTTGTCTCATGTTCATAAATCAGTTTAGGGTGCTGCAGCTGCTTATTCTCAGCACCCAGCATACACAGACTGCTCAGCTGTTCACTAGCTTTGGGTCACTCAGGCATTCATCTGTATCCCCAAGGTAGTGCCTGAAAATAGGCAGGATTTGTCTAGTGCACTTACCCGGTCAACAAAACCAAAATAAATACATTTTGCTAATCAATTCGATCCAGCTGCTACACATTAGAAACATTGTGTAGCACTTTTCTGTGCTAAAGTGCTAATCAATTGAACATCCTTATTTAAAACCCTGCTCTTGTGATCTTTCCTTCTTTAATGTCTGTTCAAACTTCTGTGTCACTTCTGCCTTTCTTGTCCTGCTGTGCTCCTACCTGTCCCTTTTGCTTCCCTGAAACTAATTTGTTACCCTACCCTAGATAGGGTGTCTCCTGTTTCTCTTGGTTGTCTACTACTCCTTCCCCACCTGTATAATGGCTACAACCTTTTACTACCTTCCCCCTAGCTGACTGTTCCAGTACAACAGTAAACAGCAATGTGTTACCTCCTACCTTGGTCTGGTGTCTCCCCCCACCAACCCCCGCAGAGTGACCTTTGGACATCCTACAGATGCTCCGAAGTAGAAGCCCTGCTCCTGCTTTGTGCCACTCATAGGGTATGCGATGGGACATGCTGGGAGGGAGTACTCATATCCACTAACCTAGCTTCCTGCTTGCACCTGATTGGAAGCTAGTGGTCACACTGCCTTGCATGGTCTATAGCCCCCCAAAAATGGCGTGTGATCACTTCCTATAGGGCCAGAACCCCACTTCTTTAACAAACAGCCCAAAAAAGGAGCAGAAAGAAAACAGTGTAAAAATGTCCTCCTAAAACCTAAAATTCCCATTTCAGCAAGTGCAGGCAATCAAGCTAAAAGTCACATTTAGTGGATAAACATGTAAGCTATTGCTAAACTTATTAACAGACTGCAAATTAAAATACATCTAACTACATAAAAACCCATTATGTTATATGAACTGTCTTGCTGCTTCAACACTGCTTTTCAACTAAGGTTTTTACCTTCAAGTACCTTGCCTTTTAGACTGAATGTCAAATCTAGTTTTGTATCGAGTATGTGAAATGCTTACATGCCCTTAGAAATCCTGGCAGCCTAATTCATTTACAGCCTGATACCATCTACATAGCAGTAATCTAGGCAAACTAATGGAGCGTTTTATACCAAAATGATACAGACCTACTAGCCTTAGTTAGCGATATCACCGCTGTACAAAGAAAGTTTTAGTTTCTGATAAACACTTCTTTTTGACAAAACTAATTTCAGCAGTGGGACGTCTCCACTGGGATCAGTTTACAAATGTCCTCTTATTTTTCTGATTCTTCAACCTGCAGGAAGGTACTAAGTATTTTTTGAAAGCCATGGATTGATTTATTAGGATAAGCAGCTACGGTACATTTACAATCACTACAATATTGTTAATAGCAACTGGAATTTTAAAACTGATACACCGTAGATTCTAGGATATCACAGAAACATAGAAGTTGTTAGCAGATAAAGACCACTTCGACCCAACCAGTCTGCCCATTTTCTCTGCCCACAATGCCACCGCAGCCCCTACACAATCTGCATTATCATATAATGCAACTTATTTTTTTTTATTTATTCTTTTAAAATTTATTTACCAAGAATAGCTGAGCTAAGATGCAACATCTAGATTCAAGCAGGGTCCTGGTTCTACCCGTTTCTACAGCTGGGTGAACTGGAGCACTGAGAGGTTAAGTGACTGCCCAGGATCACACACAGGAACTTGGCTCGATGCTGTAAAAGCAAGTTATTTCAAGGTAGCTATGAATCTTCTAAATATCTCTGCATAAAATTACATGTTAGTTCTTCTCTTCTCTGGATAAAAACATACAATTTGATTGACGAAGTGTCAGGTAATGGTGAAGCAGATCACCTTCTATGCAAAATGCCAGGCATCATGCAACCATGAGTCATTCAGATGAAGTCCAGTACCTCCTTATATGGTAACAGTTTACTATTACAGGCACTATGGAAAACCATTATTACATTCAAAATAGCTACACTGTTTGCATAGGCCTCCATGCTTGTTGCAACCTAACTATAGAGGAGCTTGGTGACAACTAGGTTATGAGAAAACCAATACATTAATGAGCATTTTTTATCTTTCAGAAGATAATGCAAATGTTTGAAATATCGAAGTGAAGTAGGCTGTTAAAGTAAGATACTTTGCCATATCACAAAAAGCCCTCAAACAGAATGGTTAGAATATGATGTTACATATATATCATGTTATAATGGCACGGTAGTACCACTATAGTTAGGGCTGACTAAGCTGCTTAATTTTAAACTCCTAACTTTGCAGTTTTTTTTTGTATGATGTTTTTTCTCCCCTATGTCCCCAATGACCCCCACTCCTTCGGGGTGCCATGTTCCCGACTCACCCCGACTTGTCCCCTCTCGAGCCACTCCTCACTCCCACATCGCAGCCGACACCGAAGTATCCTGGTGTAACCCTTGCGCCAGGTGGGTCCTCCTCCTCTGAGGGGGAAGGCACCAGGGTGGGCATACCAGCGCACTCTAAGTAGGTCCGGGGTGCTGCTGAGACCGAGAGAGGGCTCCCTGAAGGACTCTGGTGGTAACGGAGAATGGCAGCTGTCATCCAGCAGCCATTAGAACTGTTTCCGTTTTTCTGGTTTTGTCCCTCCTGCGCCACTACCTGTAGTGCCCCTGGCCTCCACCAGGGGCCACTACAGAGCAAGACTTGCCACCCATCCCACCCCAGGAGAGGAGAGTAGTCCTCCGGATGCTCAATCCTTTCCTTCCCCTGCCAGCTCCCAGCGCCCAGAGTCTGTTCCCGAACTTGGGTCGCCAGCGTGGCTCGAAGTGTGGCCTCCAACGCCTCAACTCTCTGCACCACCAGGCCGGCTAACTTTGCAGTTTAATAGCTTTACCCCTGTTCAAAGGATTTGCACAACATTTTTGCATGCACTGTCTCAGGGGCATTGTCTCTTGATGTGCCAAATTTCGTTCTGGTTGGATGTGTAGATTCCAAGATCCAGATAGTGGAAAAAAGTAAAAAAAAAAAAAAAATAAATAAATAAAAAAATTTTTTACAACGCCTAGCGCCCAGACGAATTTTGGTCTAAAATGTTCAGGGTAGAAAGGGTTTGCCCTTGAATGGTGCCTTTCATTGGTTTGGTGAAAAAGTGTTAATCCATTCCAGAGTTCTAAGGATTATGAATTTCAGTTCTAAGTATGCTCCTTTTGGATAGCTGTTTCATAGCCATATGAAACAAGATTCTGTTTTTATTGGGGGGGGGGAGGGGTTATCCTGCTTCGTGAGAAAAAAAAAAATTTTGTATGGCAGTCATCTCATTTCCATTATTAAGAAACATCTTTTTTGAAAACCCATAAAAATCGTATCCTGCAGACACCAACACATGTATCTTTTTATTTATTTCAAAAGTTTCACCAGGAAAGATGTACTGAGCTGATCGCAGCTCATTTCTAGATGTTTCCAGATCTTGATAAATGGGACCCTAGTAGCTGGATTCTGTAGTTAGTTTTTGGAAAAAGGATCCAGAAATGTGTTTTAAAACATTTTTAAAAAATTTTTTTTTTTTTGTGAGACGATTTTCTTCTTTTGTATGGCCCCACGAAAGAGGAATAGAGCCATACGAAACAAGAATAGGGTCATATGAAAGAAGAATTTTGACTTTGTTTCTTTTCACATTCTTGTTTCATATGAAGGAATCCTCTTTCATGAGAATGACACAATCTCACAAACAGGACTGGTTCACTCATACAAAACAAGAATTTGGACTTAGTTTGTTTTGCACACTTGAAAGGGAAAGAAAAGGGAACATTGTTTAACCAGGAGGAGCACACCAAGTCGAAACTTCTTTCCAGATGCGACCTGGGAGCACAAAAAAGTTTAGTTACTTGCTCAGGATCACACGGTATGCACCTAGATGACTGTGGGATTCAAACCCAGGTCTTCAGATCTGTAGCTCAGAGTCTTAACCCACTGCGCTATAGTGCCTCAAAAGGTGAACTTGAACTTTAACAAGCCATAACTCCATCAGTATATGGAGTTAAGGGGCCACCTATATATCAAAAGAAAGGTCTCAATGAGTACTGCAATACTAACACATAATACCCCCAAAGAATTTAGGCGTCATATAAAAAAAACGTAAAAATGCAAATTCTCATGGGATAACATTGCAACTTTAACAAGCTGTAACTACGTTAATCTTTTGAGGAGGGAAAGCTTAAGGGAGAAGCTATATATCAAAAGAAAAGTCTCAGTGAGTATTATAAGACCCTAATGAATACCAACTGAAAATACATATGTAAAAAAACATAAAAATTAAAAAATGAAAATTCCCACAGGATAATATTGCCTTTTAACAAGCTACAGCTCTGTCAATATGTGGAGTTAAGGGACAATTTTTTTTTTTAAATTTATTTATTTAGTTTTTGTTGACCGGGTAAGCGCACTAGACAAATCCTATTTTCAGGCATGACCCGGGGGAGGGAATACAGATGAATGCCAACTGACCTTGAACCAGATTAAGCTGTTGGTAGTATTTTTAGTGCATGACGGAAATTTGGCCAGGACACCGGGGAAATTCCCCTACACTTTTCAAGAAGTGCCATGGGATCTTTTACATCCACCTGAACTACCACCAATCCAGGCAGATGGGACCTTGGTTTAACATCTCATCCGAAAGATGGCACCTCAGAAGTGCAGCACCCCTCTCATACTGCACTACAGTGTCAGTACTGGGATATTAACCCAAGTGACAGATGTGGGAACTGAACCCACAGCCCTCTGATCTCCCGGCCTCAGAGGTGAGTGTGCTACCTACTGAGCCACTGACACTGCACATACACACACACACACACACACATATATATATATATATATCAAAACAACAACAACAAAAGGTTTTAATGAGTACTACAACACTAATACATGATATCCCCCCAAAAAACCAGGGGCCATATAAAAACGTGAAAATTAAAATATTAAAATTCCCATAAGATAACTGCAACTATAACACGCTGTAACTCTCGTCAGTCGGAGTTAAGGGCCAATCTATGTATCAAAAGAAAGGTGCCAATAACTACTACAAGACTAAATCCCTAAGGCATACCAATTGAAAATGGACATATAAAAATTATAAAATGAACATTTTCAAAGGAAAACACTGCAACTTTAACAAGCCATAAGTACATCAATGATTGGAGTTAAGGGAGAATGTATATATCAAGAAAAAAGTGTCAATGAGTACTACAACACTAATACCAAATCCCCATAAATATTCATGGAGTATGTACTGTACCCCCAAATCACCTTCGGTCTTCACCATGGTGCCAAATCCACAATGAAAGTCCGATCATCATCACAAAATGCATCAAAGGTGTATTGTGTCTTGCACTACAACAACAGCACATTTCAGAGCAAACTGACAAAAATGTATTGACGTATGGGTAAAAAAAAAATGAAACACACATTTTTGCCCATCTACAGTCAACTGCTGGCAGTTAAGAGGACACTTAATAATTTGTTTCTTTGAAGTGAGCCCTACAAAAAAACAGTTGCAACCAAGTACATAAATTACTTTTCCTGAGGCATGGAAGTGGCCCTGCGGTTCTGCAGCCAGATGGATGTGTTCATGCAGGTCCCAATGAAGATACAGTTCTACTAGACTCCGCCTCCTGGGTCTGTGTGGTGGCTGCTTGTGTTTGTCTGTGTCTGTAGCTTAGTTTTTGTGGATTTACATGGTTTTCTGCTTGGAGTAACTTCACCATTCTTGCTCACTACATCCGTGAAAGTCTCCTGGACTGGATTTCTACAAAGCATCATCACTACGTATCTGCATTTTTCATTTTAAAATCAACTTGTTGGAAGGTATCCCAAGCAAACATAAGTGAAGCAACGAAGTCTGACAAACTCAGTGACTCTGGGTCCTGCTTGAATCCACATTTTCATCTGACCTGCCCCATGATCTGTATTTGGACTTTTCAAGACCTCTTTGAATGACAAAGACACTTACAGACAAAAGGATTTCACATTCTGCATATGCGAAGGCACAGTTCATCCCTTTCAGGAATTCTAACACATTCTGTGACTGTGGACCTCAGCTGTTGATCATTTATTTCTTTTAGCTTTTGACTTAACCACCAGCTATCAACATTTTCAATTGAAATCAACTCTTAATATACTTGTCTCTAAGGGATATCTACCCAACAACCATTTTGAAGAACAAATGAAACGTTTGGCCTGTTCTCAAAACCACTGCACCTGTGCCCTTACAGCTCCTTGCTATTACTAACTGGTCACTACCTCATGCATCATCCTTATGGAAGGAACCTGTTAAAAAAAGGGCCCTGCTGCCCCACAGAAGCAACTTTAAACCCCTTTTAAAACATCTAATACTGCTGCTGTTGCTCCTCTCAGGCAACATTCACCCTAACCCCGGCCCACCGCAACTTGGCCACAAGGTTAACAGCAGTGCAGGGTCACTCTCCTTAGCAAGCATTAACATCTGCAGCTTCCTCTCCAAGCTTGATACCCTCTCTGCCTGGGTTTTCCAGCACTATCCAGACATCCTATCATTGCTGAAAACATGGCTGTCTCCGAAGATACCTGACTCCGCAATAGCAATTCCCGGATATGTAGTTTTCAGACAGGACAGACTTACCAAGAAAGGAGGAGGCTGTACCCTCTACCTCAAAGAGTCCCTCATGGGTCACGTTATGCCCGTGCCCATCCCTGGAAATGACATCCAAATCTTTGCTGCCACAGTACTTCTCGGAACTCATAACAAGATCCTGACTGTTGTCTCTGTCTATATACCACCCAAGTTGAGCAGTCTGGGCTTTCACTCCCTCCTTGACTGTGTCAACTCCCTGGATCAGAATACAGAAGTTATCCTGCTTGGTGATTTCAACATCAACTGGCTGGCCTCCAGCTCGAATAGTTATAAGGATGCCCTAGCTGCTGCTAACTTCTCACAAATGGTCAAATCACCTACTACAATAAACTACAGAACAGGGACCTGTACACTTAAGAGACTGAGTGCTAAGTAATCGTCCCTACCCTGGGTTGTGACATCCTACCATGCCCCGTACTTTATAGCATTCAATCCCGGGGCTCACACATACTCCTTTTCTCCATCCACCTTCTCTACATCCCGTTTTACCAACTCCTCTCTGTGCACCGTGCCCTCCTAGCCTTTCTCCCCCTACCTCCCTCCCTTCCCCCCTACCATCACCTCTACCTGGTGTATATTTTTATTTTTTCTTCCGTTACTTCCTCCTGCAACCTTAGATAACCTGCTTTATCTTCCTATAGACACTTCTACGTATGTAAATACCGTGTAATCTGTATAATTCTATGTACATATGAACTTCTTTTTCTTCCTCTCTGTAAAGAGTATTATCTGTATTGCTTTGTAAATACCTGTGTTGACCTGTATATACAATTGTTCATGCTCCACCCAGGTCCATCTTGCAAATGAGCTTCTGCTCAACGATGAATGCCTGGTTAAATAAAGACTTGATTGATTGACTGATTGAGCACGTCTCCGAAGCAACAGTCCTACCAGACTCCTTAAGTGATCATTCCCCTATCTTGTGTATCTGGACCAACAAATACACCAAACCCCCCCCCCCCCCAAATTATTAACAGGAGAATGCTGACCCCCGTCATCTTGAGTCACTTAAACACTCTTTCGTGAACATGACTGGTCACCAATTGTATAGCCACCGATGTAGACACAGCACTTGAATACTTTATCACGGTTTCAGCTCAGCCTGCGATGTTCATACTCCGTTCAAAGAAGCTTAAGATCAAGGGTGTCAATAACCCATGGATGACACTAGGCCTCCTTGCACAAATGAAATCTCGAGACCAGCTCTGGTATCGTGCTAAGGCTACTGGCACCCAGACTGATATCCAGGCCTACAAAACAGCTAGGAATGCATGTACCAGAGCAATCTGCCATGAGAAGGCTGGAATGACAGGAGTAAATTCTGGCGTAACCTTGCTGAAGTGACTGGAAAGGATCCCAAAACAACACCCACAATGTTGAACATAGATGGTACCATCACTCTTGATCTTGTAATCATTGCCAACACATTTAACGCCACTTTTGCTTACCTTAGTCATGTGCTAACCCCCTAACTTTTTGATCCCACCACAGTCAACCCAGCTCCTGTTAGTTCAGGTTTGCCATCAGGGCACCCTCCTTTCCATTTCAAAGCAATCCTGGAAAGCCTAGCTAAAAAACACATTCTTAAAGTGCTTGGAAAGTCTAGGGTCAGTGGCGATTCACTAGATATGAAACTTCTGGCCCTCACCATTGATGAAGTCCTGCTCCCACTAACCAAAATCCTCAACCGTTCCCTCATGCTCTCCCAGTTTTCCCAAAAGTGGAAACTGGCAGTAGTGACTCCAGTCCATAAAAGTGGTGATGAGACTCTCACGAACAACTACAGGCCTATATCCATCCTCCCTCCTCTATCCAAAGCATTGGAACGGATAGTTGCTGATCAGCTCACGGAGTACCTTGTAAAATACAGCCTGCAATGTTTCCCAACAGTGACTTCCACATGGAGCTGCATTCCTCAAATTCACTACACATATCCATCATGCACTTGATCAGGGCAGTTGGCCGGCGCCTCTTTTATTTTTTATTGACCTGACTAAGGCATTTGACACTGTCAATCATTCCATTCTCCTCAAACAATTATGCCTCCTTGGTCTTTCAAGTGAAACTACCCTCTGGTTTCAAAGCTACCTCAGTAGCCGAACCCAACGGGTCAGGATTGGTGAATTCCTCTCGTCATCCCTACCAATCCACTCTGGAGTACCCCAAGGTTCTATCCTGGGTCCCTTGTTATTCAGCATATTCCTGAACAATCTGTACTGTATGCAGATGATGCAGTAATCTTCACTTGTCACACCGACCCCACCTCCCTTCAGTCTCAACTACAGAAAAGTTTCACAGAAGTTGAAGACTGGTTTTGCTCACATAAACTCATCCTTAACCACAAAAACACTAAAACAATGTTGTTCCATGGAACCCACAACAAGTACAAGGACCATGAGCTCATAATTAACAACCACGAAGGCGTCGCTCTTGAGCAGGTGGATATGTTTAATGAGCCTGACCCTTGACTGTTCCCTCTCATATACCAAACACATTGACAATATCGCCAAAACTGTGAACTCCTGTATAGGACTACTATACAAGCATAAACATTGCCCAACGGCTGAAGCCTTGAACCTTGCTATCCAGAGCTCTGTTATCTCAACTATTGACTACGGGCTCGTTATCTATGGATCCGCTACTGATACTGTTCTCCAGCGCATAGCTGTAGCCCTTAATAAGACATGTAGACTCCTTATTTCAGCTGCAAGCCTTTCTCACATGTGTGACATTTACGAGCAGGCTAACTGGCTCCAGCTATCCGGCAGGCTAAAGTACCAGACCTGCATCTTAGCTAAGAAGACATCACTGGGCCTTATGCCCCTTGGAGTCCAATCAATATTGACCCCGCACCGTGTCCACCGCCTAACTAGAAGATCGGACAGTCTGACCTTTACAATATCTCGCTGTCAGACCTCTCAAGCTCAGCGTTCTTACCTTGTCAGAGTCTCCACCTGGTTCAACTTGCTACCTACAGAAATCTCCAACACTGCCACGGTTGGTGCTTTTAAGTGTAAACTGTGTCAACACCTTGTGGCTAGAGCCTTCTGTGATTGCTTCTCATAATCCCCTCCAGGCATACTACCCTCTAGCATCCCTCCTCACTGCCTCAGCTCCTCCTCCTCTCCTACCCCCCATTACTGGGTATAGGATGAATCTGTCTTCTTTTTCATCCCCCCCTTTCCTCCTACCTTGCTGTTTCTCATCTACCACATATCCAACGCAGTGCCCTCCCCATTCTCCCCTCCTCCCTCTCTCTCTCCCCCTCTCTCCCATACCACCCCCTCACCACCACTCTTCTTTCTCTTTTCCCACTAACCCACTCCTAACAAAGCGTCACGAAGCCGCCTATGACAACATAATTCCTTGACAATGCCTTTGGCTGCTATTATTGTAACCTTGTCTTTTTTTTTTTTAAGTTCCATTGTAATGATCATGTTATGTTTTGTACCTTATTGTCCTTATTGCCTTGACGTGGAACCTTTGTAAATGAGCCCTCGGCTCAAAGGTGTCATCCGAATTACAAATAAATAAAATAAATAAATCTCAGAAAGTAAGGGAATTCTTTGCAAAAAAACGATGTTAATGCATCAGTTATGGTTCAGATTAAAGCAACAAAAGTAGGGACATGTGGTATTAGCGTTTAAGGGAAAAAACATTACAGTTTTCGTTGTTCTGACTCTTGGCGAATCAGAGGTGGGGTCTTCCTTGGGGTTCTCTATCCTAACACTCACCCAATTTCATGAACAAATAAGGAAAGATGTGATATGTTTTCTTCAGGCAGGGCCTACAGTTTATTTCCAACATGTGGGGACACACAGTTCTGTATGTTTGAATATATCTCAATGGGGTGAAAGTTAGGGTTGAGAACCCCAAGGAAGACCCCAAGCCTAATTTGCCAAGAGTAATGACAGCGAAAACCATAATTTTTATCCTTTTCCTGCTTGGGGTTAGGGTTGGAAATCCAGTGCCACACTTCCCTACTTTTGTTGCTTTATTCTGAACTCAAACTGGTGCATTAAGGCAGTTTTTGCACAGAAAAAAAAATATATACAGTACATATATATATATATATATATATATATATACACACACACACACACACACCACCATTATGTTGAATCCAAATTTTGTACTTTTATAACTTTGCAACCTTTCGACCGATTTGCATGCACCATCTGCTACCACAGATCTCTGGATTTGGCAAGTTCCGTTCTGGTCGGATGTGCAGTTGCGGAGCTGCAGAGTGCCAAAAAAAGTGCAAAACAACAGTTTTTTTGGCCAGTTTTGGTAAATTCTTTGCTGGTCTCTACAGCCCGAACAGTGGGTCCATCTGGTCCAAAATGTTCAGGGTAAAAAAAAAAAAAAAAAAAACGATAACAAAAGAAAGGTGCCGCGAATCAGTCTAATCAGCCCGGTGCACACAAATGAGCAGCCAGCTCGTAGTAATGACCACACAGAAAAAATGTAGCACTCGTGCCAGCAAAGTCCACTAGTAATAATCCCAAAGAACACTAGTGGAAACTTTTGAGCCTTTTATAAATTTATTTAGTGACAAAAGGACAAAAGATAATTCCAAAGGTAAATCACCAAACAAGCCAAACAATCACCCAGTGCTTCGACTTCATGAGTCTTCCTCAGGGGTGTTCTGAGGAAGACTTCATGAGGAGTAAATTTACAAAAGGCTCAAAAGTTTCCACTAGTGTTCTTTGGGATTATTACTAGTGGACTTTGCTGGCACAAGTGCTACATTTTTTCTGTGTGGTAAAAAAAAAAAAAACAATTTCTTTGCCACTTCATAGAAGAAAAAAAAAAAACGTTTGGGAGTCAGAGCTGAAATTTACAGGGTGGCAATCCCTTGCACCACAGATGTACCTTTTGCTGATTTGGCAAAAACAATTACACTGGTTCCATAGTTACAGCACTCCGAAGTTGAGAATTTTCCCATAGGATAACATTGTGGCGGTCACCGCGCCTTTCAGTAGCTATATCTCAAAAATGGTTCGAGATACGGGCTTAGAACACCTTTAATGCATGCGTGGGGGTGGTCAGGTCATTAATACAACTGCGAAGAAAATTTTTCCAATGTTGCTATGGTTACTGAGATATTGCCACATGTTTTATTTACTGAAATGTTTCACGAGGAAGGCACACTGAACAATAAGTTGCTCGTCTCCTGGTGTGACCGGGGGTCAATAGGATAAAGAATTAGACATACAGTTAAACATTTAAAATATCCAAGAAATTAAACATTTAATTATATTTGTAACAAGACATACTGTACAGTTTAAAAATATAAAATAATTATACAATCGCATTTGTGACATAATTACAGTTAAATATATCATACCTGTGGAATATGCATTTAATTACAAGTGGCATATCTGAGGAACATAGTGCAGAAATTTGATTAGGGCTGCAAAAAAAGCAAATTCTGTAAAGTTGCACTGCAGAGCTCAGCGAAAGACCCTAGGACTTTCTGGAGAAACAAAAAACATAGTAAGTGGTTCCTCCAAAGTGGAGACCACTGATATGCTTATTGATGGTATCAGCTGCAACAACCCACTTACCATCACCAATGCCTTTAACAAACACTTCTCGGACCTGTCGGCATTCACTTCCCTCTTCTCCTCCAGTGGAAGAAATAGCTGTGGCCAAGACCCTGCCTCACAACCGCCCTCCCCCCTCCCGACCATCATTCTATTTCAAGGCAGTGACAGCACGTGAGATCCAGAGATTGCTCTCTGGTCTCTCCCCTTTCTCCAGTGCTGGCCATGATGGCATGGAACCTAGGCTTCTCCACCTGAAGGCCTCACACACTGCCTCCCCGGTGGCACCTTATCGTCAACTTATCCCTTGCCTCTGGGGTCATCCCCAATATTTGGAAGGTGGCCAGAGTTGTCCCCATTCTCAAACAGGGCAACCCTAAGTTTCTGGACAACTACCATCCAATAGCCATACTGACCACAATCAGCAAACTCCTGGAGAAAGTTGTGGTGGGGCAACTCATGGAGTATATCGAGGCTCATGAGCTTCTGTCGCCTGAGCAGCATGGCTTTCGCAAAGGGCATAGCACATCCTCGGCCCTTGTCACCATTGCATCTGGGATCAGAACTGCTATGGACCAGAGTAAACTCTCTGGTGCCATTTTCATCGACCTGTCCAAAGCCTTCAATCTAGTTGACCATGCTTTGCTAGGCTCTCAGCTTAGATCACTTGGATTGTCACCCCCTGTACTCAGCTGGTTCTCCAATTACTTGCTGGGCAGACAACATCTGATCAAATACAGCAAAGTCCTCTCGGACACCACAGCGGTGTCCTCAGGTGTTCCCCAAGGCTCAGTCCTGGGGCCCCTCCTTTTTTCCATCTTTTTGAACGACCTACCTGCTACCTCTTCCTACTCCAGGTCCATACTATATGCAGATAACCTGGTCATCATGACCCACTCCCGGGACATTGGGGTCATAAACCACCAGTTGAGCGAGGACCTTAGGAGTATCCAATCTTGGATAACATCCCACAAGCTGGTCCTCAACCTCAACAAAACACAGGCTATGCTCTTTGGGTCCCTGGCCAAGATTAAGGCCTCCCCTGCCCCCCTGCATATCACTGGTCTTGATGGAGCCCCGGTCCACATCACCAGCTCCATCAAATACCTTGGAGTTACACTTGACCCTCAGGTCGACCTTGGAGTACATATCCTCAGTGCCTGCAGAGCAGTTAACTGTAAGCTGGGTCTGGCCTATCGTGCAAAGAGCAATCTTACGCCAGCTGCTCTCCTTGCATTAGCTGGAAGTGTGTTTCTCCCCCCTCTCTCTGCTATGGGCTTCTCCTGCTTGCCTGTACGTCCAAAGTCCACCTCGCTATATGGACCATTGCATACAACAATATTTGCCATTTTGCGCTTGCTGCCCCTAGACTCACCCACCACTGTGGCCTCTATAATAGGCTTAACTGGCTCTCCCCATCCAGCTACTAAAATTTCATCCTGGGTTGCTTCACAGGCAAGATCCTTGGTACCGGCACCCCACCTGGGTTAGCAAAGCTCCTCGTTCCAGTGACCCCCCCCCCTTCATATTCCCTCACATCCCTGGGCACTGCGGCTCTAAGGATCCCGGTGACACATACTCAAATGGGTGACAGAGAGTTTGCCTCATGTGCTCCCAAACTATGGAATTCCCTTCCTGCCCAGGTTCGCTCCGCCCCCTCCCATGCTGGCCTTCAAACCTCACTGTGGAGACACTTAAAGCTCTTGTCAGTCTGTGGATGTCCCAAGCCTCCATAATCTCACTTGGCCCCATGCACTGAACATGCCTGCGGCCTCGTGCCTCGTATCAGAGCGCGACCGCACACCTCAGAGTGGTATATCTATTACATATATTATACATATACAGGGAATATATAATGGGTTGCATTGGAATAGCACATTTATCTCCACCAGTGAGTGGCAAGACCCATAACTCGAGTGGTGAAGCCACGAGTTAGTTATAAAGGTTTTAATACTCACGTGTGGAGATAAATGTGTTATTGTACTGCAATCTATTATGTATTTGATGTATACCACACCATTTGTAATGCTTCTACTGGTTTTATCTTGTTTTAGCGTAAAACTGCCTTCTTTTCCATTGTAAGTTCTCTATCTGGCCCATTGTTCTCTGTGTTCTATTTCCAGATTCTAAGTGGAAATAACACGTTCTAAGTGAAATAAATTGTGTTCTAAGTGAAAATATTTATACCAAAATAACATGATTTAGTTACCCAATTTATTCACCACTGGTGTGTTTTATATATACTTATAACATGGGCAAAAAATGTTGATGCTCTGATTGGCTAAAAGTGCTTTTTACCCATGTCCTTATCAGCACATAACTAGCTAACCGACACTGTTTCGTGCCAGCCTGCCTCACAACACCATCCAGATCAGAGGCCAATCACTGTCAAACTGTGCCACCACAAATTGCTGAGCGGTCCTTCCTGATAGCAACCTCTGTACTTTAAAATACCACACAACGGCGATCTCCAGTGGCTTCTTCTACCAATGTGACTGCTGTCCAAAAGTAAAAACAACCCCCCCAAACACACACAAAAACACAGACAAAGTCAGAAATTTCCTGTATCAGTTTCTTTTCAAACTGTAGAGCAACCTGCGTGCAACTGTGGTGTCCGGGATCAAGTGAGCCAGCTGCGATCTGCGGCTTCCAAATCCCGCTACAGCCGTTCAAATATGAAAGACACCCACTCTCGGCCCCACACACACAAACACACAGACAAATTATTTCAGTAATTCCCTACATCAGTTTCTTTTGAAACTTAAGTCTGACCTGACCAGGATCAAGTGATACAACGATTCACGGCTTCCAAATCCCGCTACAGCAATCTAGTGACTGTGGCAGAAGCCCTAGGCAGCAGCTTCCAAATACAAAATCAGACCCACTCCTGGCATCCATAGTTGATATGAAAAAAAATATATCTATGCATTAAGGGTCAGCTCCTGAAGTAAAAACCTCCATACAGTAAGCGCTGACTACGGCGGCTGCAGTAGGACATATTCGCTGTCGGTAAAACCTCACAATCGTTGTCAGGTAAACAGCTGCTCTGGCCATACCAAATGCAGTATACAAGACACAAGAAAACAAAATGAGCGTGCCAGGGGAGTATAAAGGCAGCAATGAATAGACTAAAAGCAGCAGTTATGCACAGACATATACAAACCCTCTTCTACCGATGAAACAGTTGTCAAAGTACTTATATGAGGGGACTATTTTTTAAAATTACAGGTATTAAAACCTCCTTTTTTATATTTTTCAGATTTTTTTTCTTCAAATAATTACTGGGGGCCGATTTTATAAGCGCAAGAAGACACCCAGAGGGGTGGATAATGGCCTGATAAGAGCACATCCCAGGTGCTAAAGGCACTTGGCGGGTGTGCGCTTATCAGGCCATAACATGCACCTCGTTGTCTCTTATTGCTTGCATACACACACACACACACATATATATAATATATATGTATATACATTGCAAACAACTTTGGTAATGCATCAGGTAGGGTTGAAAATTAAAGCATCAAAAGCTGGGAAATTCGACATTAGCGTTACTAACCATACCACCCCACCTCCTCCACCCCCACCCTCCACACACCAACAGGTGTTGAGGTGTACCTTGGGGTCTGTGGGCCTAATACTCACCCCATCCTTCTATACTGCACCATCTCATCTTGTTTACACATGGAATAGGGTGAGAGTTAGGCCCAATGACCCCAAGGCACACCCTGACACCTGTTGGTGTGTGCGGGTTGGGGTTGGGGTGGTAGGGTTGGTAACCCTAACATCGAATTTCCCAGCTTTTGATGCTTTCATTTTCAACCCCAACTGATGCACTAATGAAGTTTTTTGCAATGAATTTCCCTTCTTTTTGAGAAAGTGTAATGCAACTGATATGTAGTTGTGGGAGCACAGGCCCTCTGGGCCCTGCGCTCCTACCTCACGCTACCCATTGTTGCATAATGATATGCATAAGTGGGAGCGCAGGGCCCCCACTTACACATAAGTACGGACATACCGCAGCCCTATAGTCATGAAAAGTAACCCTTGTAACACTAATCTGGCACTATCTCAGTAACCACAGCAACTATGGAAAAATTCCACTGTGGTTGTAATCATGACTTCAAAATCTCTACAGGTGCTTAGCAGCAAAAAGCAAAAAATCCGTATCTCAAATCATTTTCGAGGTACAGCGGGCACCACAATTCAACGGACGTACGTAACTCAGGCATTTTCAGGATTTTATTCACACAATTTTCAACATGGCCTTTTTGGGACCCCACCTCATGAACAATGTTACTGTCATTTCATTAATCTTTCCGGAAAGTTGAGTTCGCACAGCGAATGTGCCATTCTGCGCCATAGGTGCGAAATCATGTTTTGGGCAAGATGTGAAAAATGACAGCTGTATACTGCTCATGAGGAGGTGTGGAAAAGGGTAATGCTGAAAATCAGGAGGGAAAATACTAAAAATTGGTGAAGTTAAGAGTGCGCGTAGCAACTGCACAACGCACACTCGTAACATGGCCATTTATGGGACTTTTTAAACCAAATTTTCAACATGGGCTATTTGTGAAATCCCCTCATGAACACTGGCACTGTCAGTTTGTTAATCCGTTCCAAAAGTTGATTTCGCACAGCGTCCATGCCATTCTGCACCACAGCTGTGAAAACACATTTTGGGCAGGATGTGAGAAATGACAGCTGTATTGTTCATGAGGAGGTGTGAAAAAATGGCAATGCTGAAAATCTGGAGTGAAAATATAAAAAAATTGGCGAAGTTACAAGCATGCGTAGAAACTGCACAATGCATGCTTATAACACAGTCGGTTTTCAGATTTCTTGACCAGATTTTCAACATGGTTCATTGTAGATCTCATGAATATTTGAGACTGCTCTTTCATTAATCGTCCGAAGGTGAGTCTGTGCAGTGATCGCAAAATCACTTTTCGGATCAAGTAATGAAATGACAGTGCCAGTGTTCATGAGTTGGGGTCCCAAAATGCCTATGTTGAAAATCTGGTGAGAAAATATCAAAAATGGCTGAGACAGCCACACTTAAATTGTTTGTATCGAGTTATACAAAGTAGAATCTTAGTTTGTATGACAAGATACTTAACAAGATCCTACTGTGAGTGCTCACTTAAGTAGGATCTAGTTCGATCTGTCATACTTAACAAAGATCCTACTTCGTATGACGCTGATATGAACAAAGAATTTAAATGTTAAATGAAACACATTCTAAGTGCATTTTCTGAGCAGTAAAGTGCAGAATGCACCTGGGGGTCCCAATAAGCAAGAAACATGTTTTTTTTTTTTTAAACTTCAAGTTTATTAAGTATCAGATATGATCCATTGTTCTGTTATACAGTTTAGATTGTACATACATCTGATAACACTGATCTTATTAATACAGAAGTTTCAGACATGTCATTTCTTGCCAAGTTGAGTAAGTTGTTACCAGTAATTTATGATGAGCCTAAATGCTCATCCAGAGTGGTAAGTATTTTCTCTAATCTCTGCTTAAATGGAAATAGGAAAACAATAAAATCAAAATATTAATATTAAATGAACAAAACATGCTTAAGTTAAATATACATGTGATGGTTCCTCCACAGAATATAATTTTGGGAGGTTTCCAATTCTAATTTTTCAGGCAAAACTGAAAACAAGATGGCGGGAATACAAAAGAGGAATTTTCTCCTACAATGCAGGATTCCTCTTTCGTATCATACAGCTATACTGAAGTGCCTACTAAGCATGCTCAGAAAATGTTTTTTTCAAATTTGTAAATTGCAATAACTTAAAAACGGTTTATTGTTTTTTTCACCAGACTAGCAAAAGGCACATCTGTGGGTAGTCCCTTTCTGTCCTGAAAATTTCATACTAAACAAACAAACCCTCTGGGCTATAGGCAAGTTCAAAGAAAAATCCCAGCAAAGTCAAAGGGGAAAAACATGTTTTTTCACCTCTTGGTAACTCAGAGACCGTACATCCAACCAAAACAAGAGAGACCTACCCCACAGGAAGGTGCATACCAAATTTTATGCAAATCCGTTCAACGGTTGCAAAGTTATTAAAGCGCAAAATATTGAGTTTAACATAGAAGTGTCTACTCAACCCTAACTATAGGGGTGCGATTGCGCCCCTATAATATATATAAGTAATAAGCCACGACAGGGTGTACATTAAAGGATTTTAATGCACGCCCAAGGGGTGTGCTAAGGCACAAGGCTGAAAGCAGAGTGTTCTTATGCCTCTGGGAAGTGCATTAAAATCCTTTAATGCACACCCTGGAGTGGCTTATCATACTTATAAAATGGGCCACCATCATAAAAGAATTTGTTTGATGTACTCTGATAGGGATTAACACTTATTTACTATTTTCAAAAGGGTGTACAATACATTACCTCTAAAACATCTAAAACCAAAAAAGTAGTCCCTATTAATGCATAAAATAGGATATGTCAGCAATAGGTTAGTAGAGTACTTTGCAGTAACAGCATTTATTAGTAGAGTTAGTTGAAAATAAATACTTTCTCTGTCACAGGTAAATTTTATCATATAAATGCACTGTAACATTTGTAAGACATAAGCAGTGTTTAAAACTTAATTTTCATTACACTGTAGTTATATACTCTCACTGAAGGCAGCCTTCTCTTTATTTTTGTTTTTTACTTATGTGCTGTAGTCTAGTACATACAAGGAAAACTGCTACAGGATTGAGGTGAAAGGTTAGTAAGAAAAAAAAAACTTTAAACCTGCCAGGTTGCCTTTTTTTTGGTGGGCAAGGAGGGTAGATTTCACCTGAAAACGCCTATATAAGATTCAAATGTATATGCTTTTATTAACATTAGCAATGTATTTGAGCACTTTGGGTCTGCCTCTGCCTATTTAACTGTGTTTTCCCACCTCTTCTTTTTGTTTATAAAGTATTACTGTATTGTCTACTTTCTTCATCCTGTTTTCTGCTTCTCCCCACATTCAAGACACAGAATGTTTATCATGGAATGTTTACCATGGAATACAGGGATTCAAAATTCTGCTCTATTCCACTTGCAGAATGTTACTCTCCTGACATTCTGTACACACAGACAACAAAGGCCTGTTTTAGAGCCACAGACTTAATTATATCACTGTCAGGGCAAGCATAAGAGATTTCCCTGATGAGCACGTAAAGACAGAAGGAGGGATTTTTCACTGTTAGAAAACAAACAGTTGTAATGAAAACTACAAACAATACTTAATATTTCTAATTTATGTGTGTAAGGAGAGTGTGATGATCAGGGAAACAACAATTAATTTATTTTATTTTTTATTTAAGGTAGTTTTATTGTTAGGGCCCAGTTGAAGTTTTTTTTACAGTGTAAAGGCAGCAGCCATGTTTATAATGGAAGATCAATTCTGGTTTAAGGGGGACTGATGGAAGATAGTTCTGGTTGTATGAGGACTGATTTGCTCATTGTGTGATGTGGTTTAGGATCAGGATGACTGTGCGTGTAAAGAGATTTAATGTACAGTCAGCTGATGTCTCTTGGCCAATGAGATTTCAAGATTTTTCCTTGCCATTTTATAAATATATATATAATATATATACACACCAGGAGTGGGAGTAAAATGCCAAGATTAAAAAAAGATATATTGGCTAGTTACATCAGTTACTATTGTCACAATTGATATTTTTTAAGTTATAGTCATGACAGTGGAATACTGAACCAATCAGACAGCAGCTTTCGCAATGCTGATGACATAACAATGCCTAGTGCAGCACTGAAGCCAGCTGTTCAAATCAAAGAAAAAGAAGCAAAATCTTCAAGCAAACTACAGATTTAAAAGCTATAACTGGTAAATTACTGTTATATCAAATATACAACAACCTGACTCAAACAGGCAATTTATCATCACTTGTGAGTGGGCGGGACTTTCATAACTCACCCTTGGATATGCCATGGGTGAGTTATTGCCCTGCCCCCCCAACACATAAAGTTAAATTGCATATTTTGAGTCAGCCCATTACATATCCCCTACATATAATGTGAGTCCCACAAAAGCTGTTAGCTCAGATGCAGCAGTTAAGAAGATGGGAAATTTTAACGTTTCTTTTCGGGTGCTGTGATTAGTACAGTAAACACACTGTAAATGAAGCACTCATTAACTCTAATCAACACTTCAGCACGGTCATTATCTACCAGTTAACATAATCTATTTATAGGAGACCCAGGACACTAAAGGTCTGTTTACACATGACCTCTCAGTGGCACAGAGTTATTTCCCAGCAGATCCCATCACAGGTGTCAGAGGTACAGTAGTTCAAGCAAAAGAAGACACCTATGCCTACCTAAATTGCCTGTTGTCACTCAACGGTGATACCCAGCTATACCCTACTTGAGCATATAGTATACATACACATCAAAGTTATTTTTAAAAGCTTCCACGGTTTTATTATTCTCATTTATGTGAGACAGAGGGGAAACAGCTCAAAACCATGCTCTTCTCCTCTTAGTCTTAAGCTGCAGTTATGCCCTCGTGTTGAAATTATTAGCTGTTTTTTTTTTTGCACTTTCTTTTTTTTTTAATCCCACCTTACTACCCACTCACCCCACTCCTTCAGACTTTATCACTTCTAGTGATTCTACCACAGAGTCTGCCCCTAGAGTGTCGGCCTTACTCCAGAAGCCTCCCCATCACCTTCCTCCTTCTGGAGCACCTGCACACATTGGGGTCTGCCTGTGGTAGGTGGTCCGGGATTTAGGTCAGTCGTCATCTTGGGGTTGAGCGGGATTTTTTTTGCATTTTATTTCTTCCTCTTAGATCCCACTACCCCTGAGGACGTCGGCACACAGGACTGACGTCCAGGCAGATGAGGTGCTGACGCATGTCGTTGCCAAATGCCCATAACATCCTCCCCTCCCCGGTTCCAAAAGAACCGCCTGTGCCCCAATACCCATGCTTCCGCAGGCACCAGTGTGTCAGGTGCTCAAGGCACCCCAGAACCCACCCCTGGAGGAGGAGAGCATCCGTTGCTCGATCTTCCTCTGCCCCTCCGATGGCCCGAGTCTGTTCCTGAACCCGGGTCGCCAGCATGGTGCGAGGTGTGGTGTCCTGCGCCTCTCAACCCTCAGCGCCACCAGGCCGGCAAAATAATTAGTTTTGACGCCAACTTGAAGACTGTCCCACAAGACTCAATCCTGTGTTGCCATAAAGATTAAAATAATGCCACCTCATTCTCCTCTGTTCCAAACTAAACAGACTGACACACAACATTCTTTCCTAATATGATTGTCTTTTAAATTCGTAATCATCTTCATGGCCCTCTTTTGAACCTTTTCAAGTCTTAATGTTTATGTTTCTTGACAAAGAGACCAGAACTGCCCACAATACTCCATGTGAGGCCTCACCAAGGATACAAACAAGCAAAATCACTTCCGTCATAGCTGGTGATGTTCCTAGCAATACATCCCATAACCTTTTTACACTTACTTGACAACAACACCATATTGAGTTGTCTGTTCAAAATCATCTGATACAATTACTCGCAGGTCCCTCTCGTTATTAGACTCCCTTTGCATTACACCCAATTAATTATGAATTCTTTACTTTATATTTTTTATACCAAAATATATGACTGAGCACTTTCCTGTACTGAATTTCAATTTAGTTGCATTTGCTCACTTTTCAGTTTCTTCCAATTCCTTTGCATATTCCGAATTGCTTCTGATGAGGCAACAATAAACTCACATTTCTTGTCATCTGCAAATTGAGCCATCCACGCCCCATTCCTGAACTGCATCCCAGACACAAACATATTAAAGAGTGAGGGTCCCGATGTGGACCCTTGGGGAATACCAGTTATAACTGTGTCCCAACATGAGGCTTAAACGTCACTTTTCCTACATTTTGTTAACCATGACTCTTGGTCCATGAGGCAATCGAGCTAAAAAAGTTTTCATTTATACCAAGGCTCATTACGATGACTATTAGCTCTTTGCGTGGTACAGTATTAAATGTATTTCTGTACTCTAGATATACCATATTCATTCGCCTCCACATATCAAGTGCCCCACGAACGAATCAAATCTGGATGCATCCAGGAGCATTCTGTTTTGGCTCCTGTGAGACACTGTGATGGTGGGAAGGGAGCTTGAACCTTAGGTGTTTACAGACCTTGTGTGGATACCACTAACCACCTGCAACAATGCAGTTGTTGTTGTCAGGGTCAGGGAGCAGCCAAAGGAAGGTTACATTGAAAAAATGATGCTGGGATTGAAGGGGGACAGCAGTGTGAGGAGAGTTGTTTAAAAACACAGAACATCGAGGAAGCCCACCTGCCACACTCTCAAGCTCCTGTGTGTGGACGCCAAGAAAACAACTGCAGTGCTGCACTCCAATGAGCGCTGTAAAGCTCCTGCAACTAGACGAATTAAAGTAACCATCTCTGGTTGGCAGGTGAAGGTAAATAAAACTTCTCAAATGCCCCAAGGATAAAATTATAAACAATTTCATAACCTAAGCAACATAAACATATTTTGAAATAATGCTTACTTAAACAGGATCTTTTGGCAGCAGCACTTGCACCTCCTGAACATAAATTCCCTCCACGATGAACCAATTCCAGCTCTAAATTTGTCCTAAAACCGAAGAGGTAAAACAAAAGTGTCAATATGATAGTGCATTCCAGAGGTTAGATGCTTTCTAGATTAGAGGCTTAAACCTAAAACTCCAAATCAACCATTAACACGTTTCACAATAAAAGACTATGTGGTGTGATGGCAATTCTGATTCCATACTGCAAGCATTTGTATGGAGCTGCACTTGTCCAAGATATACACAGCAGTGAGGCTCTTTTAGCTAACAGTTCTACAGATATTTAAGCAGATGAGCATTTATGCATTAAAGACCAAACAGTAGGTTAGGGCTATTTGTTTCTGTTTACGAGGTAAGGGCATTAGGCAAACAGATGCGTATTTTCAGGTATGACTGACTGTAAACAGGCACAATAAGGTTGGGGAGGTGTATGACACCTCACTACAGGTAAATGTATTGAGTACTTTGGGTGGTATATCCAATGATCACTTTTTTTTTCATACAGGTTTGTCCTCCTGGGTTCTCCACCCAGTTCTCGTGCCGAGCCTAGCAACGTTGGGCATTTCAGGGGATCATGGCTCTGTTAAAATACTGAGAATAAAACTATCCTGAACGGTTTCCTTCGTGCTGGTATCTTGATTTTTGTGTTTGGACAGTCTCGTTTCTCCAGCCCAGCTATATCAGAAAACACAACACTTAGAAGGGGATCCGCCTGCTCTTTGTCTCGCAAGAACTGTGACTTGAGGCATGGCGGAATGCCTTATTTAGGTGGATGGACTTCTGAACTCAAGTGATAAATATTTTAGGCTTGTATGAACCTTTTAAACTTTCTCCTCAGTATTGTGATTTCCTGTAAGTGCACTTACTCTCTCCTGGATTGAGATACTTTTGTAAATATATAACTCTAGTAAGTACTAAGAACTTAAAATGTTGGTTCTCTTTTTGCTCTGTTCTGTTTAGGTAAGGGTACTTTTATGGAAATTGGATCAAGTCTCTCTCCCCCCCCACCCTCGCTTGTTTGTTTACTCACCCCATCCCGGTTGGCCCACTATTGTACCAGTCCTCCCAGCCCCGTCCCCATAGGACTTACCTTTTCCCTTCTTCCCCCATGGCTTGCACTCTGTGGCAGGGCGGCGGGGAGTCCCTCAACCCACCGAGGCAGGATCCAGTTTGAGGAGGTGCCTGCTTATCAGGAGTGGAGCCTGCGGAGGCCGGCAGTCATTCGACATGCCCAGAATATTTTTTTTCACATTTTCTGCCCTCGAGCCTGGAGGAGGAGGAGCATGCAAAGCAGTCAATGTGCGCATGCTTCCTCACACAGCACACCAGTCATCTTCTCTGCTTCTGCCCACCTTTGTGCGGGAGCCAGCATGCCAACACCCAGCCACTGCTAGGTGTCAGGCAGGCACCGGTCTCCATTCCCCTCCCTCCCTCCCCAGCAGACAGCTGTCCTCCTGACACTTGAAACTATCACTCCCTGGCCAACCCCCGGTAACCCGCTCACACCATGAACATGGGTTGGCACGAAATAAGGCATGATTGCCTCAGCCCTTCATGACACTGGGCTGACTGAAACTGGATCAAGTCTTGAAACCAGACAGTACACTTTTGGCTTTAGTGAGGCAGAAGGAAAAAAAAACAAAAAACTTTTACTGCCATTAAAGTTAACAAAAACTTGGGAGGTAGGGACCACTGACAAGGAACTGCAGTTGAAGCTATAACAGTTTAAAAGGAAAGACACTACATTGGGGTGGCATGGTATCACCTTGGGGAAATACCTTAATTAAAGTATAACCCGATGGAGCTTAGGGTTCTAGTAGAAGCTAATTTGGGTGTAGAATCTTAAACTCTTGATGAATGGTGGGAGGGGATCAGAACTAGATGAGCCACTGATTTTATGTATGCCCTTATTGAAGCTGCCCTGGAGGCTAGAAGTAATGTAGCAGAAAAAATAAAGTCCAGGATCAATTAAAATTAAACACTGAAGAGGAAATCTTTAAAATCACCACAGAGGAAATAAAACAAAGTTTACAACAGTTTGAAGAGAAATAAAAAACCACAAGATTACAAAATTTAAGAGGGATACCGATGATTATTGTTTAAACAGGGTTTATAACTGGAAGATCACCCCTAGATATCGCAAAAGTGGTGGAAACAAAGTCAGATGGTTCTGATAATAGCTACACCAGAAGGACAAGACAGACCTCGGAGGAGACAAGAAACTTCATAAGTTTTTTAGATCAGCAACCTGCAAGGCAGGAGAAAGGCCAGGATATACAAACAGAAGAGAGAACCCACAGATATTACACCAGGGCACAGGGGCCTGTGTAGGAGGCAGAACTAGAAACTTACCTACCCCCAAGGGAAGGGGCAAGAGGAGGAGAAGGAGGCAGAAGCGGAGAGGCAGGTGGGGGGTTGGAGAGGAGGAGGAGGAACGGGTTATAGGGGGAGAAGTACCTAGCGATTTTTAACCTTAGTACTAGATAGTTGACACAGGAAGACATGACGGTGCTCAGTAAGGGCCTATCTTTAAATCATAAAACTAGGAAGCAAGTTTAGAAAAAAAAACTCATAATAGCAAACAAAGGGAAGGACACACCAGGACTAAACACACAAATCAAAACACTCTGCACAACATATGTTTTAGCAAATTTTGACTGCAGTACTCCTTTAAAGGATCCTTTCATGCTTCCTGTGCCTGCGTCTACCCTCTTTGCATCCTTTTATCTCCACTTTTTTCCTACCCCCAATCACTCAGTTGCCTTTATTTATTCATCAGCATTGAATTTTGCTGACAATTCAGATCTTTTTAATGATATGATATGAAGTTTTAATTGAATGTCGCTTATTTATAATGTTTAATTCTGATGTTTTTATTGTATGGCGCCCAGAGCCTCTGGGATTGGGCGCCTGAAAAATAAAAGTTGCCTTGCCTTCCCTCATGCTCCCGATTAGCCTGGTACAGTACAGCCAGTTTTCCTGGCCTTCTCTTTCTTCTTGCTTCCTTGTCCCCTATTTTACCAGTTTTTCGCCCCTTCTAGCTGCTAGCTCCCACATTGCACTGAAACATCTTTTATATCCAATTTACTATGGCAAAGTCGTGCCTTGCTTGTTATTAGCATTATGTTGTTCCACTACACCTTTATGTGAATTTTATTCTGTATTTGATTTATTTGCTTTCTCTGTAACCCCCTCCATAGGTTGCACTGGGAAATAAGTTTAATCTCAGAGCGTTTTTTCTTGGACAGTTTTAATTAAATAAAAAAGCCTGAACTGGGACTATGCATGTAAGGGTGCTTTAAATATTTAGAATAAGATTACCTTAGCTGAGCCATGCAAAGGCTTAATGAAAGGACTCCCAGTTTGGGATAATTCTGTTACCTGGGAAAGACGATTCCTTTTATAAAAGGTGGGTGCAGTGTGCAGATGTGTCAGTGGCTCAGCAGGTAGCACACTCACCTCTGAGGCCGGGAGAGCAGAAGGCTGTGAGTTCTCTTCCCTCACCAGGTATTTCGGTTACTATCCGAATACTGACACTGCAGTGCAGCATGAGGGGGTGTTAAACCGAGGTTACATCTGCCTGTTCTGGTGGTAGTTCAGGTGGATGTTGAAGATCCCACCGTACTTCTCGAAAAGAGCAGGGGAATTTCCCCGGTGCCCTGGCCAAATTTCTCCCATTCACTAAAAATACCACCAACAGCTCAATCTGGTTCAAAGTCAGTTGGCATTCATCTGTATCCCCCTCCCCGAGTCATTCCTGAAAATAGGCAGAATCTGTCTAATGCACTTACCCGGTCAAAAAAAACTAAATAAATAAATGTGGAGACTAGTGACACAAATGCCTTTTGTACTTCATAACACTTGGAGGTGGGAAGGGGTGAAGAGGGACATACTTGTGGACCAAAAAACACACTTGTGGCTTCAAGCATATGCTGCCTAACTATATTGTTTTAATGGTTATCAGTCTTATTGTGTGCCTATTTTAATCTGTTTTAATTTTTATGTAAAGCGCCTTGATGTTCATGAAAGGCGCTAAATAAATAATATTTTTTATTATTATTATTAAGAGCATTGGTGGTGGTGGTGATGGGGGTGGGAGTGAATATTTAATGGCGACTGAGGCAGTGTAGTGGTAGACTTTTTAAAAGGCTAGTCTTTCAATCAAAAAATGTATTTCAACAATAAGCACAAGCATTACATATATACGTTATAAAGAGGAACCATCAAACATATGCAACACTGTGGCACACTTCTTTAAAGAATTACACTAAGTATTGAGAACTACAATCTATATATTTGCTGTCTTGCAACACCTGAAAGCAAGTCCGAGTTCTAAAATGCAAATTTCTATCTGGAGAGAGCTTCTACTTCCTTTTTCCATATTTTCCTGAAACAAGAGCTCTTCCCCATATGACAATACAAAAATCTTTTCTAATATAACAATTCCTCTAGTTGGTTAATCCATTTTGCACAGATTGGAGGGTTGTTGTCTTTCTATTTAGATAAAATCACCTTTTTGCCACAATTGAGGCTGTTAGTAGATATGATTTCAATTTGTATGACATTTCTTTGCTAGACAAAATTCCCACTATGAATATTTAAGGATCTTTCCTAATGGGGATTTCAGAAATATTCCTTAGTTTCCCAATAATCCAGTTCTAAAATATTTTGATCACTGGACTGAGGTTAAAGTCTTAATTTACATTTGTTACATTTTATGAAGCAAACTCTAAGTTACTGCCTAGTTTATGTGAAATATTTTGACAGGGTTGAATAGGACCCTGTCCCAGTTGTTTCGGAGCATCTGAATGCAGGGATCTGTTCTATTCTTTCCTTTCCTGTCTCTTGTCTGTCTGGTTGCACAACCAGATTTTCTCATGAGACCTAGGATTTGATCACCCCGACATTCTCGCAGTTCTCTGCCTCTCACTGTCTCTCAACCGTCCCTTGCTGTTTCTGTCCTTCCCTCCCTTGCATATCTGCTGGTATAAAAATATATGCAAATCATTATGTAGAAATGTAAATGATATTGGAATCCCTTTCTTTAGAAATGATACAGTGTTACTGTTGAAATATATATAATTATAGTTTGAGATGATTTCAAAAAGCTATTGGGAATGCAAGGGGTTAGCCTGATAGCAGTTTTTAAGCCCTTTTTCAGAAGCTGTGAGAAGGGGCCTCAATTCTGGGACACTGCGGTCTTGCAGCACCTCCCTGAAATTTACAACAACATTTGAGAAAAAAACAGGATGCTTGCTAAGGAGGGAGGGTTGCAAAGACTTATAAAAACAGAGCTGCAATTACTTGTAGGAGAGAGACAGACAGACAGACACAGAGATTGAAAGAAAACTCAGATGGATTTTCTCTGTTTATTCTGCCTTTGTAAATAGTTATTCTGAGCAATTTTATTTTTTATGTTACTGCTAGTACTAATAAACACTTTTTGCAAATTCTACAACTGCTCCGGGTTTTTCTTATGCTTCCTGACCTGTGCCTCGATAACAGATGGTGTCAGCCTAAGTGGGATTCACACATGCATACTTTAAGCCAGGAGTTTTGTGCATGGGTACTGGACCTGGTACCAGGGAAGCATAGAGAAAGATATGGATTCTGCAGCATCAAGCCCAGGAGTGGTTACCAGGAAAATGGCAGCCAAACTAGCAGAGACAGAAGTCCAAGGTAAGATTGTACAGCAAGCACAAGTTATGGTAAAAGAACAGGCAGTGACAGAACCTGAACGCCTGGTGGACTTTTTCAAATGAAGGGCTATACAACAAAAAGAGATGGGGAAGCAGAGAGAAAAAGCGATTCAACACGCACAGAAAAGAAAAGAGACTGAGTGACAAGAGCAGCAGAGGAGACAAGAGATGCAGCGACAGGAGCAGCAGAGAAGAGAAGAGATGCAGCGATGATTGGATGCCTTGCAAGCTACCAAAGGCGGAAGATCTGGCACAGATCCAGATGAGTAACAAAACACAAGCAACTTAAAATCCATTAAACTTACAAAGTCATGTCCCTCAGATGATATCGAAGCATACCGGACAACTTTTAAAAAGAGTTGCCACAGCCTGCCAATGACCAAAGCAGCAATGGCAATCAGACTGGTACCCTACCTGACAGGGAAAGCCCAACTTGCCTACAGCAATATGGACACTGCACAGTCACAAAACTATGATCTGGTGAAAAGCAAAATCCTGAAAAGGTATGACATCTCAGGAGAGACCTACAGGCATAGATTTCACTCTCTGAAGTACAACTCAGTTGACAATCCTCAAGAAGCCTTCACCCTACTCAAAGAACTCCTGATAAAACGGCTCCAACCAGAGGGCAAAACAGTCCCACAGATCGACACATTTGCAGTGGAGCAATTCATCAACAACCTGCCTACAGATGTGCAGCTCTGGGTGCAAGAACATTGACCAGAAAGTGGGGAAAAAGCTGTTTCTTTGGCCGAAGACTACCAAATGGCCAGACAGATGCCACAGCAACGAGGTAACAGCCAACCCCTGGTAAGACACTCTTTTTCCCATTTAAACTCCAAGTCTGATAAGAACTCTGGTAGGGGTAACAAATCTATGCCCAAAGACATTATTTGCTATAATTGTAATAAGCCAGGTCATATTGCAAGAAACTGCCATAAGAAGAGTGACACTGGAGCAGATTTATCCTTGGCAAGTACTTAATAGATGTGAAGGTAGGGGATAAGACTGTAAAGGGAACTCACTGATTTGGGAAGCAGACAAACCCTAGTGCATGCTGAAGTGCTGGGAAAACACTGTGCAAAAGGACCAGGTACTGCTGTCACCTGCATCCACGGGGACACTCGATACTATCCCACCACCCAAGTGACTCTGAACATTAAGGATGTGTCACACCAAATAAAACTGGGGGTAGTACCAAAGTTCTTGTACCTGTGATTATTGGAAATGACTGTCCAGGATTTACTGAGTTAATCTCAGAGGAACTGAATACTACAGTTTCAACAGCAGTGGCAACAAAAGCTCAGGCAAAGAAAATCTCAAACGGTGGAGACACTTTTCCTTTCAGTGACTTTGATTCGGACTTGTTTGAGAACAGCTTCAAGATCCAGAAGTCCAGGAAAGAAAGAAGACGTCGGGAACAACAGTGGCAACAAAAGACTGATGGACATAAAGGGTTAAAATATGAAAATGCCTAAGCTAAACTGATAACTGATTGTGATTTTGTTTCAGAGCAAGCTAAAGATGTTTCTCTCTAGGGTTATTTTAAGCAGCTGGGGGTGAAACCAAAACAGGGTAGACCACTGTTTAAAAAATGTATTGGGTTACTGTACAGAGTTTGGGTTAAACCTCAGATGCAGGAACAGACAGAACAATTGGTTATACCACAGAAGTATAGAATAGAGTTGCTACAGATAGCACATGATAGTCCTATGGCTGGCCACTCAGGGAGGGACTGCACCCTTGCCAGATTGCTGAATAGATTTTACTGGCCTAGAATTCATGAAGATGTTGCTACCTATTGCAGCTCTTATGCTGAGTGTCAGAAAGTAGTCCCAGTCACTAGAAAAGACAAGGTGCCCCTAACTCTTGATAGATGTGCCTTTTGAGAAAATTGCAATGGATGTTGTTGGTCCTTTAGACAAAAGTAAAAAGGGTAACAGATTTATCCTGGTAGTATGCAACTATTCTACTCGATACCCAGAAGCAGTTCCAATTCGTATTGTCACAGCTTCAAAAGTGGCAGCAGAGCTTGCAAAGATTTACAGCAGAGTAGGCATACCTAAAGAAATTATTACTGATCAGGGTAGTAATTTTGGTGCTGCATTACTTAAAGAGCTGTACAGACTACTAGGTATCACTGCCATAAGAACCTCCCCCTATCACCCTCAGACAGACGGTCTTGTTGAACGTTTTAACCAAACCCTAAAATGCATGTTAAAAAGGTTTGTAAAAGGGGAAGGGAAAGATTGGGACCAATACCTGCCTTAGCTAGGTTTTGCTTACAGAGAAGTGCCACAGGCATCAACAGGGTTTTCACCATTTGAAATGCTGTATGGTAGGCAGCTAAGAGGGCCACTGGATGTGATAAAAGAAACGTGGGAAGATAACCCCACTCAGAAACAACCTATAATGTCTTATATGTGTGCCCTAAGAAAGAAGCTGGCAAGATATGTCGAAATTGCCCATAGTAATCAGGAAGAGGCCCAAAACCAGCAAAAGGTATATTGTGACCATGGGGTAAAAGAAAAAGTTTTTGAGCCAGGTGAAAAGTTTTTGCTACTGTTACCCACAACAGAAAATAAACTGTTAATAAAGTGGCAAGGGCCTTATAGAGTGCTTAGATGTACTGGTACCGTTAACTACCAGATTTAGACCCCAATAGGAAAAATTCTACTAAGATATACCATGCTAACCTCCTCAAGAACTGGGCTGAAAAAAAACACCAAAAGCTGTAATGTTTGTTTTACCAGAAACTGATAAAGAAGATACTGATGTAGCTTATGATAGAGAGGAACAAACTGTAACTGCTGCTCCTGTAAAGGAGAATGTTCCTCAGAACAAACTACAGAAATTCGTAATGTGCTAAGCCATTTAACAGTACTTTTACCATTAAGAGTACCAGGCCGAGCAGAAGGGGTCGAGCACGTACTAGTGACAAGGAATGCTCGCCCTATTAGGCAAAAAACATACAGGTTACCAGAGCGGTTAAGAGCTGACGTAGTTCAGGAAATACAAAAAATGAATGAACTGGGTATAACAGAAGAGTCAAGGACTGCTTGGTCATCTCCAGTGGTAATTGTAAGCAAAAAAGAAGGGAGTGTTAGAATCTGCCTTGATTTTGGGAAACTTAATCAAGTGTCAGAATTTGACAGTTATCCTATCCCCAGAATAGATGATTTGCTGGACAGACTGGGGAGTGCAAAGTATATCACTACCCTCAATCTTACCCAAGGGTTACTGGCAATTCCCTTTAGCTAAAGAATCCAGAGATAAAACTGCATTTGCCACTCCTGTTGGATTCTATCAGTTCACCACCATGCCATTTGGTTTACATGGTGCGCCAGCTACATTCCAGCGGTACATGGATGTAATTTTATCACCTCACACTGGTTATTGTGCTGCATACCTGGATGATGACATGATGTACAGTCCAGACTGGAGAAGCCACCTGGAACACCTATGAGCAGTAATCCAAGCTATCAAAAATTCAGGTCTGACTATTAATCCTACCAAATGGCCATTAGGCATGCAGGAAACCAGATATTTGGGCTATGTGTTGGGAAATGGAGAAGTTAAGCCAGAAATTTCTAAAACAGAAGCTGTAGCTAACAGCCCTGTCCCTAACATGTCAGGTCATTTTAGGGCTGGCTGGTTATTATCGGAGATCTGTTCCCAACTTTGCTGAGTTAGCTACTCCCCTCACTGAACTCACAAAAAAATGGTACCCAAATAATGTGAAATGGATCCCAGAGTGTGATTAAGCTTTTCAAGCCATTAAAGCTGCATTATGTTCAGCCCATTTTAAAAAGCCCAGAGTTTGAGAAACCATTTTTGCTACAAACAGATGCATCAGAGGTAGGCCTAGGTGCAGTCCTGAGTCAAAATACAGATGGGGCGGAACATCCTATTCTGTACACAAGTAGGAAGTTGCATGACAGACAGAAAAGGTACTCCACCGTTGAAAAGGAATGTTTAGCAGCAAAGTGTGGCCATGGACTCCCTTAAGTTTTATTTGCTAGGAACTGACTTTGTACTTATAACAGATCACAATCCTCTCTATTGGCTTAACCAAATGACAGATAAAAATTCCAGAATCACAAGGTGTTACCTGGCACTACAGCCATTTAAATTCAAGGTGATATACAAATCTGGTACAGAGAATAGCAATGCTGACTTCCTGTCAAGATATGGATCAGGAATTGAGGGTTCTGAAGGATGAAAAACAAATGTATGAGTTTAAACCTTACTGTTTTCTGTACTGTTACAGAAAAAAGGATACTGCACGTGTGCTTAATTTCTGAAAGTTAGAAGTTAATGTTAGCAGAGAAGTAACGGAAAGTTTTGGAAACCTGTTTGACAAAACCGGTTCCCTCTTTACTTATCTTTCTGTTAGCTTATGTGACATACTGTCTATTGTTTATACTCTGTATGGTTATACTGTATTATGTAATATAATCAATAAAATATGTTAAATAAAAAAAAAAAGTTCCCTCTTAAGGAGGGACGTGTATGTGACAGGGTTGAATAGAACCCTATCCCAGTTGCTATGGAGAGTTTGAATGCAGGGATCTGTTCTGTTCTTTCCTGTCTCTTGTCTGTCTGGTTGCACAACCAAATTTTCTTGTGAGACCTAGGATTTGATCAGCTTGACAGTCTCGCAATTCTCTGCCTCTCACTGTCTCTCAACCTTCCCTTGCTGTTTCTGTCTTTCCCTCTCTTGCATATCTGCTGGTCTAAAAATATATGCAAATCATTATGTGGAAATGTAATGGATATTGGGATCCCTTTGTTTAGAAATTATATAGTGTTATTGTTGAAATGTATATGGTTCCACGTGATTTCCGTTAGGGCGAGTGTACATCGCCGAAAATCTATTTCGGCAATGTATAATCCCAGTGCACAGCAAAAGGGTGCTGGGGACTTGTTCCCCCCCCCCCGCACTCTACTAAAGGATTCTCAACCTCCAGTGGTGTGCAACAGCGGATTAAAAAAAAACACATCTGGACGCAACAAAATAATGCACACCAGGAACCGAACCCAGCACTCTCGCAACCCTAGCCTGCCACCCACCCATTATGCCACAGGGCCTGCTTGGCAGCCCACTGCCGTACTATGTCCCACAAACCCTCCCTCCCCTTCCGCCCGTTGCATGGCGTGCTCGCCCCCCCTCACGTGCATATGTACATACAGCAACATCCAGTCGCTGTATTTGCAGATCCTCCCCCCCAATCCGGTCACCGTCCCTGCTGACAGGCACCGCAACCTGAGTCACTCTTTTTGAAAGTGCCCAATCACAGTTGCCATTGTCACAGGCTACCATGTATATAATTATAGTTTGAGATGATTGCAAAAAGCTATTGGGAACTCAAGGGGTTAACCTGAAAGCAGTTTTTAAGCCCTTTTTCAGAAGCTGTGGAGAAGGGGCCTCAGTTCTGGGATAATGTGTTCTTGCAGCACCTGCCTCAAATTTACAAGGACATCTGAGAAAAAAGCAGGATGCTTGCTAAGGAGGGGGGTTGCAAAGACTTATAAAAACAGAGCTGCAATTGCTTGCAAGAGAGAGACACAGACATTGAAGGAAAACTCAGATGGATTTTCTCTGTTTATTCTGCTTTTGTAAATAGTTATTCTGAACAATTTTATTTTTTTATGTTACTGCTAGTACTAAAACACACTTTTTGTGAATTCTACAACTGCTCCTGTTTTTTTTTTTTTTAATCTTCCTTATCCCCCTCTGAGCCGCCAGCCACCTGGCACCTCAGCCCAGTCACGGACCATGGACTTCCACCCCCCACATCGGTCGCGACCCTCCGATACGTCACGGCTTTCCCCCCATGGTGGGGCTGCCATGCTCCTCCTCACAACATCGCAGACATCCAGACAGATCAGAGGGCCAGCCTTGGGGGCTAACTGCAGCCGTGGTGGGCTTCATAGAGGGTGGATGGCAGTTGTCCTTTTTCCTTTTTTTCCTAGGGTGGCGGGAACGTGCAATGATGTCCTGCGTCCACCTCCTGTGTGTACAAGTGCCAGTAGCTGCGCAACCCCTAGCCTCCGCCAGGGGTCTGTCATGTGCTGGGCACTCTCCCCACCCTCCTCCAGAGAAGGTGAGCAGTCCAAAGGATGCTCTATCCTTCTCCCTCAGCCAGCTTTTCCAGCGACCCGGTCTGTTCCTCAACCGGGTTGCTGGAGTCAAGCGAAACCAACTGTTGCGCCGACGGGCCAGCATTTTCCTATGCTTCCTGACCTGTGCCTCAACGACAGATATCAGGAGACAAATATGCTTGGTGGATGACTGTGAACTGTATACTTCAGTGACTGGAATTTGGACTAGACAATTTAATGTTTGTTAAAATTGTTTTTTTTTACTGTTTCTCCCACTTTTCTTTAAGTCTCACAAACTAGACCTCATTTTTATCTGATGGTAATTTATATAGTTTCTTGACAGTGTTACCTGCAAAGTGTCTTGACAGTTTTGTTTGCAAAGCATCTATTTTATTTATCATATCATATAATCATTTTATCATCTCTTCTGCTGTTGAGGAGTACTTCAGATGACCAAATTTGCATCCAAGCAGTTAGTTCTATAATACCCGTTCCCGTGAACTGGCCACCATCTCCCCTGGGACCTACCACAGTCATGAGTCCTCCCACGAATGTCCCCTCATGTCAGGGCCAGAGGGAGGAAGGCCATCCCCCCCCCAATGCACATATATCCAGGGTGGATCGAGGCTCAATCCCAGGTGACAGGGCGGGCCCAGGCAGATCGGGCAGGGCTTCATGAAGCCCCCGACAAGTTTCCACTTTGTCTTCTCACTCCTGCCAGGAACATCCAGTGGAGACGCTCATGCAGAATGTTCCTCATCTCCCTCCCTTCGTCCTGCCCACACTGCACTACCACCAGGCCTCAATCTTCGGATCGTCTCCCACCCCGGCCGACCCCCAGCAACCTGAGCTCATTCCTGAACTCGGGTAACTGGTGTGGAAAAAGGTAAGGTGCAAGCAGCGCCTCAGACCTTTATGCCAGCAGGCCAGCCTACTTATGATTTTCTTATATACAAGTCTATCATGTGGGTTCTGGTTGTGACTCAGTTGAAGCTCCAGTCTAGAATGTCTTCTACTGTTGTTCCTTTTGCCCATTTTGTGTCTGGTATTTTTTGTTAAAATGTTTTTGCTGCTGAAGTTGAATAATTTCATACTTTGCCGAAGGGACAAAAGCCAAACCAGCTGAACTAACAAAAAAAGGGGCGATCTGAATTAAGTGACTCAAATAAGCATTTCAGTAAGTGTTTTAACAACTGATTCTTCCAGATCATGTGTCTGAAAATATATAAATTAACTAAATTTAATTTCCCTTGAAACACAGCTGTATGGATTGTGGGTTTATAAAATAATTTGTGCTGAACTCATACTTGGCAGCCACTCTGTAAGCTAAGGAAGCAATTAACAGAATACATTTGTGTTGGTTATAACAGTAAAATATAAAATCACCAACTGTGTCAATGAAAATGTTTGATGGATTATAAATAATTAGAATACCATAAATGCACAACATGAGCACAAATGTATAAGAACATACCTACATAATTCAAAATATGTTTTTAAATAATCAACCAGTTACACACTGCAAATTATGTGTATTTTGGAATGAAAATGAAATTAAAATACATTTAAGAGCTATAAAAAATGGAATATGGTTTTGATATGCAAGGTTCTAACAGCTCATTCTCTTGATATTCTTCAGACGTAAAAAAAACAATTATTTTCTTCTGTTTCTAAAATGAGAACGATTTCTGAATGTTATTCTTCCCTAAATTAGTGGCTTATACCACCCAGCTCTGCAAAAGTGCTTTAATCCTTTCTGTTTCTCAAAAAAAAAGCAATTTAACATTGATAATGTTCCTGCTCAGAGCTCCATCTGGTTGCCGCTGATAAGGGCATCTGTGTGACAGGGGAATTTTCCACTCTTCAGGCGATTTGCAGTGCTCACTGAACTTCTAAAGCCTACCAGCAAGAAAGCAGGGACCTGGGATTTCATATTATTGGACAGAAAGGCAAGAGCACATCGGCATGTGCTAGTTCATCAAGGGAATATGAATGAATCTAGTGTGTTTCATTTACACATCACTTGTGATGTCCATGATCCCTAGACAAAAATGAATGGCCCTGTTGGCCTAGAAGACCACAAGATTTGTAAGATAACCTTAAAATAAGCCAATCAGGACTCATGCCAAAATTTCTTACTAACCCCCATGGCTAGGACTACATCACATCAGATGGATTAAAAACCTTTTTATATCAGATAAGATTAAAAGAATCAACAACCTTGCAAATACAAAACCGAAGGACAGTTCTGGCAACTTCAACAAGACGAGCAAAAAAACCCCGCATGATGTAGAGTAGAGTAGAATAGAGGTAAAATATATTAGCACTTTCTAGACAGGCTGTCTCTACTGGTGACGCAATCAATGCAATTCTAAAAGAGCTTGCGTCTGCTAAGCAGATACTGGCATGGAAAGAAAATAGGACATATGAAACAGCTGCCAGCCTTATCATAATGGAATTTGCCTTTTAAACCAGTTTACTGCTAGGAATTTATATGAACTGCTTTTTTGTGCAATTTAATTTAGGGAATGTGGATGCTGCATGCAGTAAATCTGAATCTGCCACTGGCTTATTAATTTGCTGAAAGCCTGAAATGGAATATTTTAGCAGCAGAAACATTTAGCACCTTTTATTCATTATGACATTTACAGAGACTGGATTATTGTATTTTTGCATATGTAAACAATTTTATTGCTGGCTCTTAAAGAAATGTAATAGTTAACAGCAGTTCATAATTCAGTGCATAAAGTTGAGATTTATGTCCCTTATGGAATATGCTAGCTAAGAAGGGTAACCTTACAGGCCTTCTACAATGAGAAAGCTAGTTTGTAACTCAACACATTCAGTTTCTTTTATTTCCTCAGGATGACAACACCGAAGAAACACAGAGGGAGATTTTAAGATTAAATGAGAATTTATTCAGGCTATGTAAAAATTAAAATACTTGGTGCTCTTCTTAAATATTTTGTCATTTCTTATTTGTAATTGCATTACCTAGAGGCTATGGCATACTGGAGAACAAGTCCACCCATGTCTCCTAATGCTAACTTCAGCATCTGTTGGGCAGGGAACACAATCCTTGATTTAATATTTAGTGATGAGAGATGCAGTGTCTTACTGTTGTACTGAAATGTTAAACAGCATTAATTGTAACAATAGTTAAAAGCTATTGTGCACTGTGGCATTACTATATATAGTTAAAAAAGAGTGGCATATAGTTCACATCAACACTCTGGCAGTTCCACGAGAATTATGTTATTGGCTGAACAACTTTAAACTAACCTCCTCCTCCTACCACCTGGGCAGTATATCCCCCAACTCTGCCCTGTGACATCAGATCCTACACGCTAGAAGCAGGGTCTGTGTGTCACTTACTAGTGGAGGCCAAGTAGGTTGCGCGGGTGTGAACTATATACCAACTCCTCAAAGTACAGTTACGTAAAAACTTACCATAACAGCAGATCTTCTGAAGAGGGACATTAAGTTACTGGAGGGGGTGCAGCGCATGGCGACAAAGATGAGCAAGGGGCTGGGGGACTTATCATACAAGAGGAGGCTGAGGGAGTTGAACATGTACTCACTGGAGGAGAGGAGAGATGGGGGGACAAGATTGAAACCTTTAAGTACATGAAAGGAATAAACAAGACAGGTACAGAGGGGCTGTTCAAAGTAAGGGAGAGAAGGGACACCAGAGGCCATGATATGAGAATGGAGGGAGGGAGGGAGGAAGGTTCAGGAGGGAGATGAGGAGACACTTTTTTACAGAGAGGGTGGTGGCTGGGTGGAATGCGTTACCTGAAGAAGTGGTATGCAGTAGAACAGTGGACTGCTTCAAAAGGGGATGGGACAGGACAAGGGGGAGGGTCAATGAAGGGGAAGGGTGGAAGGAAGGAGCAGCTGCAGAATAAGGGGTGCTAGCTGCACATTCGAGCAGACTTGATAGACCTCTAGGCCTTTATCTGCTGGCAAATTTCATATGTTCGTATCTTCGAGGAGTGTCTCTTGCAGCAGGTAATACTTTCGGGTTACCAGTAGAGGTCACTGAAATGCACAGCAGCTCTTCGAGCAGTTATTTTACCAGGGATCGCCCACATATGACATCAGGTTCCCGTTTCCTATATAAGTATGGGCGGTCCCTGGTATCCTCAGTTCCCCCGCTGGATTCAGCTCGCAAAGCAAGGATCAAGGGGAACCCAAGGTACCAAAGGAGTCCCAAGCCAAAGTCACTGGACCAGAAATTGCTCTCTTAGAGAAGGAGGGGGATGGAGGGTGGGAACAGACCTAATGCAAAAGACACTCCTCAAAGATCTACTGTTATGGTAAGTTTTTACATAACTGTACTATCTTCCATGGAGTGGTCTCTTGCAGTAGGTAATACTTCTGGGATGATTCCCAAGCAATAATGTCCATGTGGGAGGACAGTTATGATAGAAGACCTTGTAGGACTGTATGGCTGAAGGCCACCCTACGTCGTGAGGCAATATTCAGATTGTAATGCCTTGTGAATGTATTTTGGATTGTGGACCAGGTAGCTACATTGCACATATTTGAAATGGAGGCTCCTTTAAAGCAAGCCGCAGTAGTGGCCATAGCTCTAGTGGAATGGGCTTGGACAGGTCCCGGTAAAGGCTTGCTGTATTTTAATTTTTTTTTGGTAACAAAATGTAATACAATTTGCCAACCAGTAAGAAAGGGTTCTTTTAGCAACTGGGAGTCCTTCTCTGCCTGAAGCAAAAGAGACGCACAACTGATAAGTTTTTCTAATCAACTTTGTCCGATTAGTATAGTAACTTAGTATATGATGGACATCTCAAGCATGTAGTAGATGTTCACCTTGGTTGGAGTATTCAGGATAGTATACTGGCAGCTCCAAGGATTGATTCAAAGTATGTTTAGAGATAACTTTAGAAAGGAAAGAAGGGTTGGTACGGAGTGCCACCCTGTCCTTGTGGAAAATCAATAAGGTTCCCTATACACATGAGGGTATGAAGCTCGGAATTACGGCGAGCTGAGGTGACAGCCACTAGGAATAACGTTTTCCATGAAAGGAAACAGAGGGCACAAGTGGCCGCCAGGTCAAAGGCTCAAGAGTTAATTTCTCTATTAGAAATTGAGATCCCGTGGAGGAGTGGGTTGTCTTAATAGGTGGTTTGATATGTAACATTCCTTTCAAAAATATTTTGGCTAGATGATGTTGATACAATAATCTGTCATCTAGCAGCCCATGAAAGGCTGAGAATAGCGGCCAAATGGACTTTGATGGAGGAATAACTCAAACTGGACTCGGACAGCGAGGCCCGGTAGTCTAGTCTTTAATTTTGAGTCAAGAGGTTGAAGATTGGAGCACCTCCTTGCTTGCTGAGGTAGAACACCACAGCAGTGCTGTCTGATTGGATCAGCAATGGTCTAGAGTCAAAAGGGGTTGGAATGCCAGAAGGGCTAAGCAGAATGCCCTGAGCTCTAGGAGACTGATGTGAGACTGGGGAGAGAAGTGGTCCACTCGCCTTGTGTCCGATAAGGACCCAGGTGTGTGCGCAATCCTGCCAGGGAAGCATCCGTGGTGAACGTCTGCATGGGAGGGAGGGACTGAAAAGGCATTCCTTGTCATAAATTGGTTATGACTGACCAGCAAGTCAGAGCTGATGTCAGAGAGGGAGTGATTCTGATCTTGCCTTCAAATTTTTCTTGTTCTTTGAGACCACTGATTCTGGAGGGTTAACTGAATAGGTATCATATGACGACGGGCGAGTGTTACCGTAGGGATGGCAGTGACCATGTGACCCAGAAGGCATAGCAGTTATCTAGCTGTGACTACTTTCTGAGTCTGTATGCGTGATACCAGAGACAAGGGTGTGGCCTGCTGGAATGGCTGGATGGTAAGTTCTGGCTGAGACTGTATCTAGGATGGCTCCAATGTACTGGAGACCGAGCGTAGGTTAGGTTGGACTTTGGCCAATTGACTATGATCCCTAGAGTGTGAAAATATTTGCAGGGTAGCCTCTAGGTAAGAAAGCAAAGCTGTTCCATTTTGATTGGCCAGCTATCTAGATAAGGGAATATAAAGTGCCCTTTCCTTCTTAAAGCTGCTGCAACTACCTCTAGGTATTTGGTGAACACACTCAAGGCCAAGGAGAGACCAAACTGGAGTGCTTGAAACTGGTAGTGTTAATCTAGCAGGTAGAAATGAAGAAACCTGCAATAAGCAGGATGGATAAGGGTATGCAGGTAGGCACCCTTCATATCTAGGGCACAAAGCCAATCTCCCTGTTTCAGTATTGGCATGATGGAAGTCAAGGTTATCATGCGAAATCATTTGTACTGGATAGAAAGGTTCAGTTTTCTGAGGTTCAGTATCGGACCGAGGTCTCCAGTTCGTTTGGGTACCCGAAAGAAATGGGAGTGGAATCACTTTTGATGTTGTGAGGGGGGTACTGGAGAAACAGTCTGTGGCACCAGTAGAGCCCTCAAGTCCTCTTGATGGATAGGTATATGATCTGATGGATAATGAATATGTCAGGGAGGATGGTGGGGGGGAGGGCCTGGAGATAAATTCCGAAGTATGACCCCTCTATATAATCTGGAGTACCCATTCGTCTGAAGTGATTGTTCACCCGGCCTCTAAATGGAGGGCAAAATGACCACCCACAGCCTCCGAGGCCTGTGTCGAGGAGGGGTGGGGAATAAACCCTAGTGGGTCACTGGCTACTGGGCAGCCCAACCCTCCCAGGAGGGTGGGAGCGGGAGTCACGGGTGGTGGAGGTGTTGCCTCTTGTGGGTTGAGTACAACCTCTGTAGCCACCTGTATTGGTATCTCTGTATTTTCCCATCTTTGAGAGTAGGAAGAGGACTGAGTACAGTAGATTGTATGCAGAGTATGGCACATGCCATGAACCGTACGTAGAATTCTGTCTGATGCTTGTAAGTCACCCAGTAAAGTTTGAGTACCTGGCCCGAAATGACTTGGACCTGTTAAAAGGGGCATTAGCTACTTTACGTTGCACATCAGGCGTAAAGCCTGAAAAGCGGAGCCAGGTATGGCGTCGCAAATAAATGCCAATAGCTGACAGTTGTGCCGAGGTATCTGTGGCATCATATCCCGACCTGGGTGGGTGACAGGAAATAGCATTGCTAGTTGACATAGTAGCCAATAATCGCTCCCACTCTGGTGAAGGAGGGAGGTGACTGATAGTCTCAATGGCAGATGACCCATGGGTATGTAGGTATTTAATCATATGATCCATATAATTTAGAATTCTGATATTCATGGTAGAGAAAAAGACCTGCTTCACCAGAAAGTCAAGTTGTTGGGATTCTTTTATCAGGTGCTAAGGAGCTCATGTGATCATGAGTGGCAGAACAGAGTCCACTTCCGGAATAGCCTGAAGGAAGAGATGAACCAAAGGAGCTTGATAAATATGATTCACCTTACGGAGAACAGCTGAGATAACTGGAGGCTGATGTCAAGCAGCCAGCATAGTGTTCTGGTAAGTTTGAAATAGTGGGGAAACCACCAAGATGGGCTCCTCTGGCAGATCGAGGTATTTTGCCATATCTATATTTTGTCATGTTTTTGTGGTAGAGAACCCCATGACTTTCTATATTCGTATCATCATTTCATGGAATGAAGGGTTATCAGGAGGGGATGCTGCAGATTCTAGGCAGGCCCTCATCTAAAGAAGAGATTTCTGAAAAAGGGAGACTGAGGAACAAATTTCAGCTCCTGAAAATCTTTATGTTCCAGGGCACCGGTGAAGTCAACAGGGAGCACCTGTTCATCTGAAAAATACTCTTCCATATAAGGAGGAAGTGACCAGGGTGGTAATGGATCCTGGTCATCATGAAAATTCTTAAACGGAAGAGTAGGAGATCGGGAAGGGTCAACCTGTCCCCTTGGATTGGAGGGCTGGGAGTGCCGTATGGCATGCAAGATGTGCCGTACTACAGTGGAGATGTCCAGTTCCTTCTGAGAAGGAGGGGGGAGAAAGAGCATTTGAGATACAAGGGGGGGTGATGGAGGGAGTGGACGTGTAGCCTGAGCAGGTCTTGCCCCTGGGTGGTAAAGTCCAGGATTCCGATCTCTGTCCGCCTGACCCCTGTGACTGTCCACCTAAGAGGATGGAGGGGTAGAAACATGGCATAAGCCACTGGTTTGTATGAAGCCCTATTTACTAAGAAAGAATATGAGGGTGTGCTGTCCATGGACAGACACCTGGAGCGGTGGCCATTGACTCTAATAGAACCCAGAAAGGGTTATTTAGGTATTGCCTTTTTATAGTGCTCTTGGAAGCATTGTTGATGTGGGAGTGAAAAAATATCCCGTCAATGGGTTAGCAAAATAATGATGCACCATCGACGGTGGATAGCCATCGACAAGAAATAGGGATGTATCACTGACGGGGATGTCTGTCAATGAGAACATGGATGCATCGTTGACGGGTATGGCCGTCAATGAGAATATGGATGAATCGTTCATGGTGTTGGCCATCAATGATAATAGAGATGCATCATCGACAGTGGTAGCCGTTGATGAGGAAATTGACGGGTTTGGCCGTCAGTTAAAATATAGATGCATCGTTGACCAGAACACTGATGGTTATGGCAGTCGAGAATATAGATGCATCGTCAACGGTGGTAGCCGTCGATGAGGATGCTGATGGTTAAGGGCCATCACTGAAAATGCAGATGCATCGTCGACGGTGGTAGCCGTCAATGAGAACATCGATGGTTATGGCCGTCAATGAAAACATCAATGCATCGTCGACAGTGGTAGCCGTTGATGAGGATGTTGACGGTTATGGTCCATCAATGAAATTATAGATGCATCATGGACGGTTTGGTGGCCGTTGATGAGTAAGAGAAACATAGAGGAGGAGGAGGGATACTCCTGCTCTATGTGTGTCCAGAAATGTAGATCAGTAGATGGGGGAGCTCTTGTTGGGTGAGCCCCCTTGTTCGTAGAATCTTCGACGTTGTTTCTCATCGATGACTGCTGTTTTCAGAAGTTGTTCTAGCTGCTGCATGCAAGCTGAAGACGGCAAAAAAGGAACTGAGGATACCAGGGGCCGCTCACACTTATATAAGAAACAAGAAGCTGATGCCATGTGTGGGCGGTCCTTGGTAAAAAAACGGTTAGAAGAGCTGCCGTACGCCACAGCAACCTCTGCTGGTAACCCAAAAGTATTATCTACTGCAAGAGACCACTCAGTGGAAGATCTATGGTTACAGGTGTGTAACCTGTTTTTCTAGGGACGGATATGGTTCACTTATCCACATGCTGGCAGACTCCTAGCAGTTCTCCGGGGCCTCCAAAGATGGGCTTGTGAAATATACCGGTAAGCTGATCATCTGGTTAAGATGAAAGTTCGATACCACCTTTGGGAGGAACTTCGGGTTTGGGCGATGGATGACTTTGTCCCTGTGGAAAACCAGGGAGGGGGACTCCACTAATAGCGCCTGGAGCTCCCCAGTCTTTCTGGCCGACATGATGGCCACCAAGAAAGCTGTCTTCCATGACAAGTGTGACATATCACACCTGTGCACTGGCTTGACAAGCTTTCCCATGTGCACTGCCAAAACCAGCAGTAAGTCCCATGGTTCTGGTGGTGCACACACCAGAGGGGGAAAAGTGGTCCAGACCTTTGAAAAAGCACCTATTGGCTTACCAACCAACACCCAGTAAGCAGAGATGGCTGCCAGCTGCACCCTTATGGGTGTCGCCTGCAATCCCAGCTGAGAAAGGGACCAAAGGTAGCCCAGGATGCTAGCCACAGGACACAAGAAATGGGATCCAGCCTCTTGCTCCAACACCAAATGGAGAATCTCTTCCATTTGAAGACATACCATCTGATAGTCAAGTCCTTCCTGGAGGACTCCACTATGTGGAGAACATCATCTGAGAGAACCAAGGCCTGGAACTCTAGCCACTCAGGAACCAGGCCATGAGATGGAGGGACTGAACGTTCAGGGGTGGACCACTCCCTGAAGTCTGGTCAGAAAGTCTGGGTGGAGAGGCAGTCGCTGCAGAGGCAGAGAAGATCCAGGTACCAGAACTGCAGTGATCAGTTTGGAGCTATCAGGATCACCTTCACATTGTCCTTTTGGGCCTTGACCACAACCTTGTGGATCAGGGGACAGGAAGGAATGGTGTACATGAGCCTGCGGTCCAGGGCCTCGTGAAGGCGTCTAATACTGTCCCAGACTCTGTGTGTGTGTGTGTGTGTGGGGGGCAAAAACAAGCTCAGTGTGGTGTTCTTCCAGGAGGCAAACAAGTCCACCGGGGGCGTACCCCACATGGAGAACAGGTGGTTCACCAACTCCTGATTCAGGGACCACTCATGGATGTCTCTCCTACCCAGCTGAGCATCTGCCAGCTGTTTGTTCTCTCCTGCTACATGGATTACCAGGAAATCTGCACTCACGCTGCATATGAAGGTCCAGGTGTGGAACACCTCCCGACACAGGGGAAGGGAGTGGGTTCTGTCCTGCCTCTTCAGGTAGAATATGGTCATGGGGTTGTCCATCTGGACCTGCACGACCTGACCCCCTGACTAGTGGAGCAACCTGTCAAAGCCAAGTGCAGAGCACAGAGCTCCAGCAGGTTTATGTGGTGACAGAGCTCCCTGAGCGACCAAAATTCATTGGTCTCTAAGGTGCTCTCCCCATCCCCCACCAGAGAAACATCCATCATGAGCGTGATGACTGGTTCTGGGAGGACAAACAAGATTACCTCCTGCAGGTGTTCTGGCACTACCCACCACTGGATGGCATCCCACATTGGCTGGGTCACTGTGTCTGGTTAGTCCAAGTGACCTAGGTGCTGGGATCATTAATGGCCTAGCTCGCACTGAAGATGGCACATCCACCAGCAGGCCCAATGGACCACGGTGGTGCAGGACACAATGTACTCCAGCAGCCGCAGGAAATCCCAGGCAGGGCGTGACAGCCCAACCTGAAATGATCAATCAAAGGATATAAGATCTGGTGCTCAGTTTGTAGGGAGGCAGGCCTTGGCCTGCAGGGAGTCTAGTTCTGCCCCACTGAACATGGATAACCTGCTTCGGTACCAGTTCGGATTGTCCAGGTTGACGAGCAGGCCCAAGTCTCAACAAGTCTGGACAGCCAGATCTGTGGATCTCTTCACATCCTCTCTGGATGGACTGGCTAGCAGCCAGTCATCCTGATAGGGTACACTCTGACCCCCGAGATGCTGCAGGTGGGCTGCCACCACTACCGTGCATTGGGTGAAGATCCTGGGCCCTGAAGAGAGGCTGAACGGCATGACCTGGAACTGGTACAGGGCCGCTTCCATGCTGCGCCTGAGGTACCAGAGGTGAGACAGACAAACAAGAATTTGGAAAAAGACATCCCTGATGCTCAGGGAGCAAAACCACTTGTTCTGCTCTGGGGATGGTAGAATCTGGTTCAGAGTGACCATCTAGAACTTGTATTTCCCCATAAACTAGTTGAGGTCATGCAAATCCAATGTGGGACACCAGCCCCTACCTCCCAATCCAATTCAGGACCAGGAAGTACCTGGACATGTAATCCTCACTGGCCACAGTGTCCGGGGCATGGGCTATCTATCACCCCTTTCGCAAGGTGCTGAGCGATGTCCACCCTTAAGGTGGGCAGCATGTCCTGAGACACCCCGAACTCCCGGGGCATGTGGAGGTGGTAAGGCAGGGCAGCCTCGAACTCTAGAGACATTCCTCCACCCACTGCATCCACCATCCACTTGTCCATTGTGGTAGCAGACAAACATAGCAAGAAGTTATGTAGTCAGCCTCTGACTGGGAAAGCAGGCAGGGACAGGACAGGCAGATGGACAATGCTCCCCCAACCCATCACTGAGCAGCTTTTGCTTGGGCACCAGCAGCTGCTGCAGAAAGGGCATCACTACCCCTGCCCCCCATTTTGGACCTTTGCCCCTTGAATTCTGCTTAAGGCACTTGACCTGGAACTACACCTGCTGGGACTGCTGCTGGGGAGGCTGTGACTGAAAGGGCCAGTACTGGAAAGCCTGTTTTCTTAGGCTTCTTTTTCAGATCCCTCTAGGACAAAATCACAGAATCTAGGGTAGCATTAGACTTCTCAATCTGGGTGAGATGTCCTTCCACCCCAGAGCCAAAAAGGTCAGTGGCCAGAAAAGGGACATCAGCCAGCTTATGTTTGGTGCTTGCCATGAAGGTGGACTAATGCAGCCAGGCCCTGTGACGCATGGAGACAGAGGCTGCCACAGCATGGGCACATGAATCACCCATGTCCATGGCTGTCTGGAGCTGGTGTTTAGTCAGCGACTGACCTTGGTGTCTACGGAGCTCCACTGCCAACTGTTGCTCAACATGGAGGTGAGGGAGGACAGCATCAAAGACTCCCATCAGGGAGTGGTCATAGTTAGCCATCATCATGCCACAGCTAGCCTGCCGGAGACCTGGAGTTGCCTCATTGTACATCTTTTTAACAGCATGGTCAGTCTTACAAGACTCCTTGTCTGGAGGCTTGTCCATGTCCCCCTGGAGCCCAGATTTACAGAACACCGAATCCATGACCAGACCTTCCCCAGAAGGATGGTCTGAAAATTCCCAAAGGGAGCCAATGGGGACCACATAATTATGGGCCATATGGGCCGAGGATGCCAGGCAGGATGCTGGATGCTGCCAGAGCTCCAGGGCAAGTCCCAGAATGGCCTCAGCCACAAGAAAGGGAACCCCTGGGGATTTGTCCCAGTCCAAAATGTCCATGAGAGGGTATTTGGCCCTCTTCTGGACTGGCTCTAGTGTGACTGACAAGGATTCCGAAATAAGTCAGAGAAGCCCTCTGAAAGAAGCCAGACCATGCTCAGTGGAAGGGACCTTGACCGAGCTGTGGTTAAAGGAGAGGAGCCATGGCCCCCTGATTAGAGTTGTCCAATAACTCCTCAAAAAATGAAAATTATGTACCTACAGTAATTATGATCTTTCTGTGTATCTTCACCATTCATCACAGATGGGTATCTGGCGGAGGTCAGGACCCTGCGGAGCTTTTTTTTTTTATTTGGCAGCGGAGCCGACACACCATCGTGCCTCGAGGCCGACGTGACCGCGTGGCACTCGTGGGGTTGGCCGTTAGGCTGTGTGCCGACTCTGCCTGCCTGCCAGTTCTGGAGTCGCTGGAGAGGTAAGAGGAAGGGATGGAGGGTGGGACAAGAGAGTCCAAGGGACAGAAAAGGAAAGGATGTATGAACTAAAAGGAGAAATAACGACTGAGAGGACAGCAAAGAAAGAGGTTAGAAACTAAAGGGGATTGGGAGGGGCCCCAATCTCTGGAAGTGGAAGAAGGCAGGGTAGGGTGGGTAAAGAATTTAGAGAGAGGGAGAAGTATAAGATATCCGAGACCCTGGTCCGTCTCCAGATTGTATAGGAACTGCAGAGAGAGTAAGCTTTCTGCCAGAATTCAAGGCACGGAATAACTGGCAAATACTCCAGAAAGCAGAGTTGGCTATTCTGGAAGAAGGACAGGATACAGGGATTCAGTACTCTCTCAAGAAAAGATGTTTGGTGAAAAAAAGGTTTTTTTTTTAGAAGAAATAGGTTGGATGGAAACAGGGAATAGGAGAGAAGGAGGGCAACTACCAACTCCCACCCCACAGGGGTGGAGACAAGGTACCAGAGAAGGAGTCCCACTTAAGCTGTCCACTCTTCCTGGAAAAATACTCCCGTGTGTCCCTACTTTACCCCACTCCTAAGGAGGAGAGGGGGAGTCACAGAGAGGGAGGAGGACCCAGAGACTGAGGCCCCAGGGGGATGATGGTTGGGGTTGAGTTGAATGGTGAAGATACACAGAAAGATCATAATCACGTAGGTACGCATTTTCATATCTTATCTGTGTCAATCTTCTCACCATTCATCACAGATGGGTGAGTACTCAAGCCCCGGCAAGGTTGTTCCTTACACCCTAAGGGACAAAGTCCCTAGCCCTCAGTGGGTGAGACACTAAGGGGGGGGAACCTTCAGGGCCTGGAGAGGCCCGAGAGTGGGGAGAGAGAGACGGAGTTCCCCCGGAGGGGGAAGGAAGTTGCCCCGACAAGTGCAGTCTCGCTCTGTGGGAGAAAAGGTAGGTTCCCTGGTGGGCGGAGTTAATCACCCTACTCCGGGCCAAGGGTGACAACCAGGAAAGATGCAGCCATGCCGATCACCTAGTGCAGATCGCTGTCCCTACGACCCTGGTAGCTACCTCGTTGGCATTGTAAAATGCCCTCGCTTGGTGCCTTGCTAGCTCCAGGCCACATGCAGAGAGTGCGATGGCTTGTCTGGTTTGCTCCGTGTCAGGCAATGAAGCTAGGAGCTGACCTAGCCTGAACCACAAGAACCTGTTGTAGGCTGCGTAGTGGGCCTGATGTGCAGAGATAGAGAGAAGTAACCGTGCCGAGTAGAAAGTCCTCCTACCCCAGAAATCAAAATCTGAGGAGTCTTGATCTGGGGGCCGGTCACGGTGAAGGGCGCGAAGCCCATCAGGAGTATCCAACTGCGTCAAACCAGACTGTGGATGAGGCATGGAACCTGGAGACCTCGGGGGTGCGCAATACCTCTGGCTGAGATCCCTTGGGGCAGGAACTCCGGAGAAGGGCCTCTGCCAGGAACGCAACGACACCTCCCGAAAGGGAGCCGGCCAGGGCGGCACCACAAGGGTGGCCTCGCCAAAATCGCCTAGAAAGGCGTGCGCCGCGTGTTCAGGATTGCTGACAGTGGAAGGAGAAAGGTGCAAATCCTCCAACATCCTCACGAGGAATCGCTGATACTCAGAGAGATCAGCAGCCGGAGAGATGTGGACAGAGGGTTCCTCTCCCCCTGAAGAGGGGGATGAGGAGCTGGAGGTCACCATCTGTTCAGTGGGTAGCTGCACGGGAGGAGGCTGAAAACCTGGCTGTCCATTGCCTCTAACATAGCAGGGAACCGGGCAGCCACTTCCTGAACTGCTCCCAGGGTGAGAGGGCCGCAAGGCCGAGGATGCCTGGGAGCCAGGAGAGTGTGAGGGATGGGGACAGAGCCGAGAAGAGATGTCGGCTGACTTCCGCTAGGGCTAAGGAGCGGACCGTGGGCACCCGTGGAGGAAGGTGCCCCGGAAGACCCCACAGCCGACAGCTGCACAACAACATCGGTACTGCCTTGGCTGCGCCCGGAAGAATCCCCCCAGTGAGGCGACCAGGGCCGTAAAGATCCAGAAGGATGGTCCCCTGCCTCAAAAGAATGGGACTCCCTCAAAGAGACCGTGGAGGAAGAGTGGAAATCTGCACTACAGCTTCTCCCAGGGCCCAGGTGGACCCCAGAAAAAGGACAATGCACCGACCCCACACCCCTCGACCCATCGGAGTCTGAAAGAGTCCTCCTCCTCGAGAGGGCCAGCCTAGGTAGCTGGCATCTCTGGGCAGCCCCCGAAGGGGATACCCAGGAAGCAGTACACTCCCCCCCCCTGCAGGTGCTCTGATGGGCCCCAAAGTCGGGCGATCAAGGCATGCCACCAGAGGGGGGTACCACCACTGAGGGAATCGGTGAACCCGCCAAGACCAGGCTGCAGAGCTATGGTGGCGCACACCACTGCCTGCTGGTCAGCACCACTGACCCTAGTCTCGGCAGCCACCAACCTCACCTCAGAAGGGGGCTGGCTCTGACTGGTCGAAGAGACCACCATCCTGCCCACGTCAGCAGCCAACCCCGAGGGGTGAGACTGCACGTCCGACTCAGAGCTCGACTCCGTCTCCGAGGAGGTAGAGTCCAAGGCCCTGAGCCAAACCGTAGGAGGGCGGGCAGAACCATCCCTACCACCAGGTCCGGAGACCACCGCTATGCCCGAGTCGGTGCCAGCGCCCCCCGCAACCCCGCGAGCGGGATGCGAGGGAGGCACGGCCCCAGCCCGAGCCAGAGATCCAGAGCCAGGACCAGTCGCAGTACCATCCGGTCCCACGGCACCGGTAGCGGCACCAAGGACAGGGACAGCGCCGACGACAGTCCCGGAGGTACCCTTGGCGCTACCAGCCTCGGGTGGCACCGACTTATGGCCCAAGGCGGACACGCACCGAGCAATATCCCTTGTGGCTCCTCGGTGCCGCAAGCGCGCCATGGACAGCACGGGCGCCGCGTTCAACCTCGCGCGCGAGGCGAGACATGGCAAAGGACGACGCCGCAGTGGATCTCACGGTGCCGTGAATGGCGCCGACAGAGCCCGTGGTGCCACGCGGCAAGTCGGCACCGACGGCCTGTCAGCCCACGGCACCGCCAACGGCGCCTGGCGACTCGGACGGCGCCGAGACGGCGCCACCGGGCCTTCCGAGCCACGGGAATGACATCGGGAGCTCTTCACTCAAGGCGAGCCATGACGGTGGCGCCTCCCGCCTGCTCCCGAAAGAAGCGGGCGGGCCTCCTGCGCGCTGGAAGAAGCCTCGGCAATGGCTAGGCTACATTGCCGAAGCTCCCTCCTCCTCGGTCTCGTAAAGAACCCGGAGGAGACCGGAGGAAAGGCCTAGAGAGCATGGTTTGGCTTGATTAGTGCTAACCCGACTCCCCGAAGTCGTATGAGCTCACCGACTTTTCACGTTGTTCAAGGACCCAGCGTCCATGGAGAAGCAGGCCGTGACGAGTCCATGTCGTGGAGCGGCTAAGACACGAGACACCGGTCGTGTTGGTCGGGTGACGGAGAATTTTCGCCACTTGGGCACTGCTGTACGCTGGGGGCCAACCCATCTTCAAGATTTCTTGCTCCTCCGACCGGTGACATGACCTACGGAAAAAAACCAAGACAGACTCGACGCCGTGAAAATTCAAAAATAAGGAAAGATCTTACCAGGCGGACGCCGAGTAGAGGCAGAAACAGAACCGGTAGGAGACCGACGGATTTGAAGGATTGGTAATGAAACAGGCCTAAGATTTACTTTAAGCTTCCACGAGGTGACCTCTAGATGGAGATGAAGAACTGGCAGGCAGGCAAGGTCGATACAGCCCTAACGACCAACCAGGAGAGCCACGCAAAGGCCGTGGCCCCAGGGTGGCGCCGAGTGAAAGTCGGCTCACCACCCTTTAAAAAGCTCCCGCCGTCCGGACTCTGGCTGTAGATACCCATCTGTGATGAATGGTGAAGACTGACACAGATAAGATCAACCCTCAGTCACTTTTCACCACGGACCTATTGAAAATCATCACCCAGAGTGATCCTTGTAAACAACCAGACTGGTAAGCCGCTAGCTGAAAACCTGGCCTCCTTGGTAAGAGTAGACCTTCGGTTGCGGTGGTGGCAGCTCCACTCGAATAGGTGGAGAAGCAGATGAAGGAATCACCTGTGTAGCACTGACTGGTGACTGCCAGGGGACCGAAGGTCCAAGAGGTAGAGCCCTACTCTGCTCCACAATGGCCCACTGTTGCCAGAGGAGTTCCTCATAGCACTGGTGCATCTTGCGGCATACCTCTTCTCACCCAAGGATGAGGAAGTCAAGGAATATCAATGCCTCCCGGTCAAGCAGGCTTGACAGAGTGAGTACTTCGATCATGACCTCAACTGTGACCTTGATCCATTCAGTTCAGTTTAGTTTATTGATCTACAAACAGTATTGTCTTTACAACAAATAAATTCATTTATATAAAACATTCATAAATAACTAAAAAAATATATACAAATACACCTTCAATTATCTTAAAATATAGACTCAGTAAAAAAAAAATTCCATTCCATTTTTCTTAATTCATTGGTAAACAAGGGGAATATCTTCAGAGTTTTATATTGCACATAAAATATCTAATTTATCTTCTAGAACTTACATGTTAATAGATATAATACAGTTATGTCATTTTATTTGTTATGAATATGTATTTTTTTTATAGTATTACATAACATTGCAACTCTTTAATATTTCCAAGTTCTTTGATTTCATTAAAGGTATCACTTGATATTTAGGATCCATATAATCTTTCTGCCATAAAACCCTCTCATTCTTTCACTGTCATTGTATTTAAATCTAAATCTGGTGAAAACTCTCCTTTTTATTTGATTTTTAATTTTTATTAAATGGGGTTTCATTTCAAAATGTCTTTTATTGTCCGAGAGCCATTTAATTACTTTATAATTTTTACCCAGTTCTAATTATTTTTGTATATGTATCTCTCTAATTCTACCCCTAATTATCTTTCCAATCATCTTAGGGGACCTTATAATGCTCTTAGGCAGACAATTTAATAGTTCATACAGTTTCGATACTTTTTCTAAAATGTCCAAGCTTGGGAAGGAGAACTTTCTTCTTTGTAATCCACTGATTCATCTACACAAGCACAGGCTAATCTTGTCTTTTCCATATTGTATATCTTTATCCAGTTACATAGTCAATTTTTGCTCAATGTTACATTTTACTGTAACCTGTCCTAATTCTAATCTTACTAGTGTAGATGGAACCCCTTTAAGTTGGCCCAATAACTTTTTATAAAAAGTGTTCATTAAGGCCATTATTTCAGTATTTTGGAGGAGACTCAAGATCTTTTCCATGGCTTAGGGGAGGCTCACTATGACAAAGTTTGAGAACTGTTATTCTAATGTATCAGTATTTTCTAAGCCCCAAATCTCAGCTCCATAGAGGATTTGGCTTTTTAATTTAGCATTTAATGTTTGTACACATCCTTTTACGGAGTTTCCCCATACCTGTATGAGAAGCCCTCCATAACTGGAATAAATCTCTTGATTTTCTGCCCCAGCATTTTTTTTATGTTCTTTCCAGTTTACGTTATATGTAAATATTATTCCTAAATAGCAAAATCTACTAACTCTTTCTATTTTTTATTTGTTACAACTTAAACTATGATCTGTCCTCTTTTTCTCATATGATTATTATATATCATATATTTAGTTTTGTCGTAGTTTATCTCTAGTGCTGCCTCATCACATCCCTCTTGGAATTTACTCAAACTCCTCTTGATTGCCAAATAGGTTGTTGACATAAGTACTATATCATCAGCGTAAGCCAGGTAGGGGCAGCACCTGGAGTCCACCCTTGGCATATGCAGGCCAGGGTCATATAATCTCATCAGTAACTTATTCAGATATAAATTGAACGGAATAGGGGATAACACACATCCCTGTCTCAGTTCTATGTTTGTAGTAAATTTTGGAGTTCTATCACCTTCTTTATTGTATCTTACACTTGTTTTATTATTTTTGTATAATTTATTTATTTATTTGCTTTTGTTTACCAGGTAAGCACACTAGACAACCAAGTGCCTATTTTCAGGTGCGACCCGGGAGATTACAGAGGTACATTCAAGAACATCAGGCAAACACAAGTACAAGGTTATGATCAGGAGAAATCAAAGAGTGCGAGGACAATACAAGAACATCAGGTTTTACATGACAGCATGGTCCAGGCAATAAAGGCAGTAATAATAATGAAATTATAATATTCAGTATTGCTGGTTCTATTCCATAGCTTTTCAAAACAACCCATAATTTATCCCTTTTAGCTCTGTCAAATGCTACTCGAAGGTCTATGAATACATAGTACAGTTTTTGCTTTGTAATTTTAGTGTACTTACAGTATGTATCAAATGCAAGAGTACAAAACACTGATCGATTGTAGAACGGCCCAGCATAAACCCTGCCTGTGATTCATAAATAATGTTAGAATCAATAATCCAGTCTAGTATTCTTTTACTAAATATTTTAGTGAGTATTTTTTGTGTAGTATCTAATAAACTTATTGACCTGTAATGTCTTGGATCCTTTTTATCTACTTTTTTGAATAGAGGTATAATAATCTTTTCTCGCCATGTTGAGATTATTTTTCCAGTATTAGTTATATGCTTGTATATATTATACAGACATGGGCAGAGATTCACAAAACATTCTAAAGGTACAAAACCTTCCCTAAGTCCCCAAAACTTCCGTAGCTGCAGAAAAAAAGGGACAATTGCTTTGTGTACTATACACAGAACTTAAGCAGCTGCAGAAAAAGTACACTACGGACTGTGGAAAAAAATGGCAGCTGCGGAAGTTCCTGAGGGGAAAAAGTCATAAAGTATGGCACATTCCCTTAAATGTTATTCTCGGCCAGTTTTTTTTTTTTTCCACAGTTGCAGAATACATATTGCACACAAGAGTGAGGCGTAACACTCCCTGAGCAAAATGCAGTGTCCCAACAATTGAAATACAATTATAGTGGAGGTCAGGCACAAGTAATAGCAAACCAGTGGGTGTATATCAGTGGCAGTAGTTACAGCAACACTAGCACACACTGTCATTGAAAGACAACAAACAACCACCACCAGATCCAGTGCAGCCCATGAAGCAGTCCCACAGGCAGTAGAGACTGAACAGCCTGCAGTGAGTGCTACTGCAACAGGCAACAGAAACACTCCAGGGAGAGACACGACTATCAGTTACAGACAGCCTCTGTAGTGCATAGTTTTGCTGGTCCCAGTTGAGGGAATGGTTGCTGGCCTCTCTTTGGGTACTTTCAGCTACATCTATGGCAGGACTGTCAAAGTCTGCTGCTCCAGCAAATATGGATCACTGCTGTTGTGCCTCCTAAGCGTTTTCCACAGCTGCAGCTCCGCATTTGTGGATTTTCAGCACCTGTGGAATTTCCACAGCTGCTGAATTTCCTCAATTGCAGGAATTTTTGCAGATTTCCACTTGTGCACAATTTTTCTTTCAGAATATCCCTCACCTGCTTTTCCGAAGTGCTGCAGGCCTTACAGGATTTTGGCTGTTTTTGTGAATCCTGCCATTGGTCTCCAAAGTTCAGGATAATTTATTATTATATCTAGGGGGACCCCACCAGGTCCTGGTGCTTCATGTCTGTTTGAGGAGCCCAGAGCTACCATTATTTCTTCTTCTGTTATTTCATTGTCTAATATTAACCAGTTATTAGTTATGCTATCTTGATTATTTCTGGATCAAAGAATAGTTCTTTGAAATATGTTCCCAAGTGAGTGGGTCTATATGGCTTTCAATCTCTTCTGAGTAGACATCCCATTCATTTGCAACCATTCGCCAATATTTTCTATTATCCCTCTTCCGTACAGTCCTCTCAAATTCCCTCCATAATCTTGAGCTATGAATTTCCCTCTTTCTTTCTAACATGTGACCATTGACCAGCCGGCTGACAGTGAGAGGAGTCTTTAGGCAGGTTGCTGTGTACCATGTAACCGCATACATTAAGCAAAGCAGGTGCTGAAAACCTGACCCAGAGTGAAGGGTGATACTGCAGTGGGCCAGATAGGGACACTGACTGGACTAGCTCCTCCTAGGTGAGGACTGGGAGTACCAGGGTCCACAAGATCGACTTCCTGAACTTTTCTGACAACTGGTCGACAGACTTGAGAAATATTTTGGTGGCCTGCTCAACCGAAGTCAAAGTTGACTGACTTGACGGAGGAACCAAAAAGCCCTCGACATGCCCGACCTGCCTCTCAGCAGAGGGACCTGGTCACAGTCAAGGCCTTCTGGTGGCCCTTAGGGCAGTCCTTCAGATTCCAATCCAAAAGCTGACCCAGTAGGAGATGGAGCTTCCTGTCCTTGAGGGACTCAGGAAGCATGGGTCTGCAAAGGCCTCACCTGGCCCAGGTAGCACACGCATGTGTCATGCAGGTCAGTGACTGACATCTTCCTCCAGCACTGAATGTAAAATCTGAATCCTAATTCCTTCTGTTCCATCGTTGGTCTGGAGATAGAGTTGAGAAAACCGTGAAACAAAGAGTTAGAAATATGAAAATGTTAGACAAAGTTCGCCAATGGTGCAGATCACTAAGTAGAAGCCACAAAGGAGGTGACCTGTTCTTCCAGCTGAAAGAAAGATCTGATGCCATGGGGTGGAAATGGAAATTACGTACCTACCGTAATGCTTGATCTTCCTGGACGAGGTCTCCACCACTCGTTCACTCTAAAGGGATCTACGCCGGAGGCGCTAGAACCCAGCGGGAGCAAACTTTTTGCAAGAGGGCCAGTGCCAGAGATGGAGTGGCGAGCCTCTGCTCGTGCGGCAATGACTATCTCGGCGTCGACCCTCCAACTGCCTCAGTACCTTTTTTTCCCGAGGAGGTGCAGCGTAACTAATCTAGAAGGATAGCCTAACCATAAACTGGACATAAGATAGTCCAAAAAACCCGTATAAGAAGGGTCAAGAAAGACATCTTCACAGCCTAAGATTGAGAGAGAGAGAGAAGACCAACAACAGAGGTGAGCTCGGTGGATGGCGGGTGGGCGTGTGAATGAGTGGTGGAGACTTCGCTCAAGAAGATCAAGAATTACGGTAGGTAGTCGCACTCTATATCTTCCTGGACATAAAGTCTCCACCACTCATTCACACTAATGGGAGAGTACCGAGCTAATAATCTCCCAACAGAGCAGCAGGAGAGACCAAGAGCTCACAAATTCAGGACAGAAGTCCATTAAGGATGGTTCTGCCAAACGAAGTATGTCGTCTGGCAAGGACATCCAGGGCATAGTGTTTGACAAAAGTATTCACTGAGCTCCAGGTAGCTGCACTGCAAATATCTGCAATAAGCACGTTGCGGATTTCCGCCAGGGATGCCGCAACTGCTCTGGTAGAGTGAGCGTACACTCTGCCTTCTAGCTTAACCTGCGCCATGGAATAACAGTGGCGAAGGCATGCCACCAGCCATGCAGAAATGCATCTGATAGTGACAGGTTGACCCAGCCGGGTCTCGCTGAAGGAAACAAACAGTTGTTGAGCTTTGAGAAATTCTTTTGTTCTATCTAAATAGAAACGCAAAGCCCTTTTGACATCCAGAGAATGAAGAGAACACTCCCCTTCATTTTAGAAGTTCGCAAAGTAAGCAGAAAGGACCACAGGTTGGTTTAGTTTAGATGGAATTCTGAAACAACCTTAGGGAGAAACTTAGGATGGGTCCTAAGAACTACTTTGTCTTTATGAAACACAATATACGGAGGGTCTGTGACCAATGCATGTATCTCAGAGACCCTGCGGGCCGAGGTAATGGCCACCAGGAAGGCCGTTTTCCAAGTGAGAAATTTCAACTCACAGGTAGCTAGAGGCTCGAAAGGTTTTCGAGTGAGCATGTCTAGCACAAGATAAATGTCCCAGGCTGCGACTGGACGTCTGATAGGAGGTCTGGTATGCAGAATTCCTTTAAGAAACCTCTTAACCACTGGTAACTGAGCCAGTGACAAGGAGGGCACTGGCTCATGATAAGCTGAAATGGCACAAAGGTGAACCTTGACTGTAGAGTATGGAGACCTGAATTTGAGAGGTCTAACAGATACTCTAGAACTTTATTTGGTGGGCAGGAAAAAGGATTCAAAGAGGATTTTGCACACCAGTGCAAAAAACACTTCCATTTGGCTGTGTAAGTTTTCCTAGTGGCTGGTTTCCGTGCAGCCAGAAGAATATCTGAAATTTTGTGAGAGACATTGAACCTGTTCACTTCTATCTCTTCAGGAGCCAAGCGTGAGATTGGGGTGGACCACAGGTCCCTCAGTCAGAAGGTCCGTCTGAAGGGGAAGCACTTTTGGAGGGGTTTTCGACATACTGTTGAGTAACGGAAACCATATTTGTCAAGGCCAGAAGGGAGCAATGAGGATCATTTTGTCCCCCTGGGACTCGAACTTGAGAAGTACCCTCTGAATTAGAGGTAGAGGTGGAAAGGTGTATAGAAAGCATTTTGTCCACTGCAGCCTGAATGCATCCTGACAGAAAATGCCAGGCCCTGGATTTGTGGAGCAGAAGAGAGGCAGTTTTGTGTTGAGTGGTGATGCAAAAAGGTCCAGGTCTGGAGTTCCCCACTCCGCGAACAGTGACTGAACTACAGTTGAGTCGAGAGACCATTCGTGAGGATTGGTCTCTGTTCTGCTAAGACGGTCTGCCAGTTTATTCTGCACTCCCGGCAGGTAGACCGCTTGAATTAGAGCCCTGTGCTCTAAGCACCATTCCCACACTCTCACCGCTTCCCTGCATAAGAGGTAAGAGTGAGCACCGCCCTGCTTGTTGATGTAATACATCACTGCTTTTTTGTCCGTTTGAAGGAGAATGTTCTTGTGACAGAGAATGTCCTTCAAAGCCTGGACTGCATAAAGGACGGCCCTCATTTCTAGGACATTTATGTGAAGCTGGGACTCCTCCTGAGTCCACGTATCTTGGGTGTGGAGAGTCTGACGGTGAGCTCCCCACCCCATCAGGGAAGTGTCTGTGGTAATGGAAATCTGATGATCAAGAGGAGCAAAGGAATACCCTTCCAGAAGATTGTCCTCTTGTGAACACCAGGTGAGTGACTTCTTCACAGGTTCTGTCACCTTGATGAGAAAGGACTGAGGGTGAGTGGTTGGGGACCACTGAGTACTGAGCATCCATTGAGAGGTTCTCATGTGCAGGCGTGCTAGGGGTACAGTGAACACCGAGGATGCCATGAGACCTAGCATCCGCTGCATCGAGATAGCTCGAACCGAGCTGTTCTCTCTGATGTATCGGGCCATCTGCAGGATATCGCTCCTTCTGTCCTCTGGCAGAAAAGCTTTTGCACAGGAGGTGTCCAGAAGAGTTCCTATGGAAAGGAGCCTATGGGAGGGCTGCAGCTGTTAATTTCTTGAGATTTAGCAGGACTCCCATGGACGTGAGAAAGTCTGAGGCCATGGCAATGGTGTCAAGAGTTCCTTGCCTGGAAGGACTTGCTAAATGCCAGTCGTCCAGATATGGGAACACCTGAATTCTGATTTTTCTGAGATGCACTGTGAGTACTGCACAACATTTTGTAAAAACTTGCGGCGCCGAGGATAGCCCAAAGGGCAGAACTCTGAACTGATAATGCTGGCCCAAAGCCACGAACCTTAGGTATTTGTGATGCTTTGGGTGAATAGGAATATGCTGTTAAGCATCCTGCCTGCCCAGGGAGGCTAACCAGTCATGTTGATGAAGTAAAGGTAACAGAGTTCCTAGCGATATCATTCTGAATTTCTCTTTGGGAAGAAATTTGTTTAATTTTCTGAGGTCCAAATGGCGCATGCCCCTGGTTTTCTTTGGAACCAGAAAGTAATGGGAGTAGAACCCTGTGTTCCGTTGATCCAGCAGAACTACTTCCACTGCCCTGTTGTTCAGAAGGCCTTGTATCTCGGAGGTGAGAAGTTCTGACTGAAGTACTGACAGCCTGGGTTGTTGTTTTTGGGGGGGGCGGCGATCCAGAGGGGTCTCTGAAAGATCGAGGGAATACCCCTCGTGGATTATCCGGAGGACCCATTTGTTCGATGTTATGTACTTCCACCGGTTGTAGAACTGAGTCAGATGACCTCCCACTGCTGGGGAAGAGTACCCCTCGGGCAGCTGAGGTGGGACTTGGGCCAGCAACTCAGAAGGCAGCACTGGGCACTTTGGGTCCTTGTGCCTTCTGTTGCCTTTTCTTTTGAGGCTGATGGGCTTGGTTTTTATTAAAACCTCTTCTGCCTTTGTCTCAAAAGGACTGACGGCTATGAAACTGGCATTTGTTAACACCCCCCTCGAGAAGGGGCGGAAGGAGGTCGAGCCAATTTAATGGCTGACCTAGTCTTCTGTGTGGCCTCTAGAACCTGTTCTACTTGAGGGCCGAAGAGATACATACCATCGAAAGGCAACACCATGACCTGTTGCTGGGCATCATTTGTAAAACCTGAAGTGCACAGCTAGGAATGGCAGCGGGTACAAATGCCCACCACCACCGCTTGGAAGGCAGTATCGAAAACGTCCATAGTTGCTTTAACCTGCTGGTTGTTGCATTCGATACCCCTGGTTATGGCTTGAAGAAGCTCTGAAACAGTGTCCGACTCCAGTAGAGTTTCAACCATTTGTTTGAGCGAATGCCAAAGAATATACTCATATTGAGAGAAATAGCCCTGGTAGCTGGCGATACACATACCCAGGGTGGATGCAGCAAAGACTCTCTTACCTAAAGTATCTATCTTACGAGATTCTTTGTTTATAGGTCGAGCTGTAGTAATCTGAGGAAGGACGACCTTATCATTCTCTGCCAAGACTACAATAGGATCTGCAAAGGTTTGGGAGGCCAAAATAGGTCGATCCTTGGAAGCAACATACTTCCTATCTGTGGACTTAGACACAGAAGGAATGAGAGCAGGATTGCTCCATACCATTTGAGAAAGCGTCTCAAAGGAGGGTTATACCAGGGGAGTTAAATCCATAGGGATGTCCAGAACATGAAGGTATTGGAGTCTTAAGAGCTTCCCAGGATCGACGTCCATAGTCTGGAGAGAAAGAGTGGAATTCAAATTTTTCAGCAGAGACTTAAATGTCAGCTCCTCGGCCACAGGCTCTGCAACAGGATTAGGTCCTGCTCCTTCCACATCATCACCTAGTCTAAGATCTGGGTCAGGCTCAATATCATCTCCCGACAGTCCAGGAGGGACTGCATGGACAGGAAAGGAATTAAAATCAGCAGGAAAAGAGGAAGGAAAAGAATTCAGAGAGGAGAAGCCCTGACGATTGGCAGATGAGAAGCCAGGCTTCGGCGCTGAAGAGCACGGCACCGACAAAGCAGATGGCGCCGAAGAGGAACAGAGCACTGAAAAGTCACACGGCGCTGAGAAATTCAATGGTGCCGAAAAGCTGCATGGTGCCGGCAGGCGCATCGACACCAAAATTGACATCGAGCGACCCACCAACGCTGATGGCGCCGAAACCAACCCAGGGCCCCGAAAGTTAGGATCTGAGGGAAAGGAAGGAAGAATACCAGGAGATAGAGGCATCGGTGTGGCCCCTGCGCCGCAGCCTTGTGAGGGGGAAAACACCTGAGCGCGGAGTCGACGGCACCGAAGAGGGCGCCGCGCGACTAGGGAGGCCCAATCACCCTGCCCGATCCCTCTAAGAGCCAGAAGGCCCCGGAGTGACCGGTCCAAGCAGCTGAACCAACCTCCGAGCCCACTGCTCCATCAGAGAGGCCCACTGATGAAACTGCTCATCGGAAGCTCTACCAGGAGGCGGGGAAGGGCTCTGATGTCGAAGAGGTGGCTGACCAGATCCAGGAACCGGTGACTCTGAATGAGGAGACCAGCAACTGACCCCAATGACCGACCTTCGACGCGGCAGAGACATATCAGAGGGCCCCTAGTGATGCCTTCTTTGACCCACGGGTCAAGAAGAGCTCGAGGCCAAATGGTGCTGAGAATGCAACAGTTTTCTTTATGCTTCCGGGGACTGCCCATCCTCGGGCACTGGACTGTCCATCGCCAGACCCCCGTCCGAGAAGGCGGCGGACCGGACCCAGCCCGGCTGACTGAACAGCTTTCATACGAAGTCTCCCTACCGTCACCTGACCCGCTCATGGTTGACTCCGTGAAAATAGGCTGAGACTTCTTTCTTTGGTAAGAATAAATTTATCGTAAGCGGTACTTTATTTGAGAAATGCTACAAAATAATAAACTGAAAACTATGCTGCTAGTTTGAAGTTTGACACCTGGCGGGCGAGCGACGTCGTCACTGAAGTGCACTTGACGGCGGGGAAAAAAGGAACTGAGGCGGTTGGAGGGCCGACGGCGAGATAGTCATTGCCGCATTTGGTAGAGGCTCACGGGCGCTGGCCTCTGGCTCCATCTCTGGCGCCGCCCTCCTGCAAAATATTTGCTCCCGCTGAGTCCTAGCGCCTCCGGCGTAGATCCCATTAGTGTGAATGAGTGGTGGAGACTTTATGTCCAGGAAGATCTGGGGGATATACTGCCCAAGTGGTGGGAGAAGCTTAGTTTAAAGATGTCCAACCAATAACATCATTCCAGTGGAACTGCCAGAGTGTTGATAAGTGAAACATATCTACACCCCTAGAAAGGAAAGTTACTTACCGTAACTCTTGATCTTCAAGAGTTTCTTCACAGAGCAACACAGTAGTCTAAGCCCAAGGCAACCTTTGAGGCCAGTGGGGCCTAGAACCAATGCATGGTGTCATGTCCACAGCCATAGCATATATAACGGTACTGGCCCCAACCAACACAGTATCCTTTTTACCTAGAAGGACAATGAAAAGCTACCAATAAAAATTTATGAACTGTGAAAACTAATAAAAGGGCCTAAGGTTGCCAACAAATCTGCATAATAAGGGATAACAACAAGCGTCTTCACAGCCCATTGCTGTCCAAGGAGGGTGGGAAGATAATTATTATGAACAATTAAAAACAGAAGCAAGTCCAGGTGATGAAGGGTGGATGATTGGAGTACTAAGGAAATTATATTCTTGAAGATTTTCTCCATAGAGCCACACTCTGGTCAAGTGACCAGCTTTAAAAATCCCCCCAAATTAAGGAGGCTAGAAGCTGCAAGACTCATGACGAAAGCAGACCCGAGAGGCTGAAACTACTTTTTCAGCCACAAGCTGGAAGGGCTAGTGACTGGAAAAATCCAAGGGCCCAAAAGGCTTTTCACTAGCCCAGCACAAAATGTAAATTATGTACCTAACGTAATTCTTGATCTTCCTATATATCTTCACCATTCATCACTGGTGGGTTCAAGCTGAAGGTGCAGGACCTGATGGGATGCTTTGCTTTAGAAAAAGCTTAACTGCTTTACAAGGGAAGGATGATGTTGGGGATGGCGCCGCCCTCGAGGCCGAAATGCTATGTGGCGCTCACGAGTTGGCCAGTAACCAACGCTGTCCCTTCCACTCCCTCAGTTCTGCTCGCCGAAGAGGAAAGAAGATAAGAGAAGCAAGGGTGGAGGGTGGAAAGCAACCCTGCTTTCTCTCTCGTTTTTTGGAAGCCTAGAGGCCTAACCCAAGAACTGGGTATCCCAAAAAAAGGAGAGGGAATTTTAACCCTCACCAACAAGAAGGGTGGCAGCGGACACAGTCGCTAACAAATAATAGTCTAGGTCCACTAGGGAGGACACCAGGTCTCAGCGCTTCCCCTCTCTCTCTCTCTCTCTCTCCATTATGGGGTTGGGGGGGCCCAAGAGAGAACCCTTCAGCCAAACACTACCTCGACACCCAAAGGACGTGGGGTAAATAAGAAAAACTCCTAAATCTAAAATCACCAGGGAGGTGACTCAATAGGGCAGGACCTCAATGAGGTCACATGGGCCTGACATTGCAAAGGACTTAAGTTTGTAACAGTTGACCCCCGAAGGTGTCCACTGCTAAGGAAAGAAGAAGAGATGACTATATGTGAATGAGGCCCCAGGGCCCTAGGCCTGACAAAGGATCAGGAGCAGTACCCCACCGGGGTGAGGCAGACTTGTCTGCTGTGAAAAGACCCCCGGGAGCCACGGAAATGTGAGCCAGAGCCCCCAACTTGCCCCCCCAATGGGCCCGTTGCTTTGAGGAAGTGACAGGGAAGCCAGGAGGTACCAGCAGGACTAAGCCCACAATTGGTCTCAACTGGGAGGGAGGGTAAGTAGGGAGGAGGCACTTCTCAGAGGCTGAGGCCCATGAGGGGATGGAGGGTGGGAAGTAGTGATGAATGGTGAAGATATCTAAGAAGGTCAAGAATTATGGTAGGTACATAATTTTCATATCTTTCCTGTATCAGTCTTCACTATTCATCACTACTGGGTGAGTACCAAGCTCACAAAGTGGACTGGTACCTCCCTGAAGGCTGGACCGCCTTCAGACCCTCATGGGGGAGTCACAACGGGCCTTCTGACCAGCAGGAGAGGAAAGGTGCCCCGACAGTTCCCACTTGGCTCTCCGGGAGAAGAAACAGGCCCCCCGGAAAGGCGAGGCAGTCACCCTATGCCGGGCCAGGGGTGACAACCAGGATACGTGAAGCCATGCCGTCCGCCTAATGCAGAACGCCGATCCCACCAGTCTGGAGGCTACTGCGTTGGCATCATAGGATGCCTGCGCCTGGCGTCGCACTAGCTCCAGACCCCTTGTGGTGATGACAATAGCTTGCCTGGTCACATCGCAATCAGGCAAGGCTGCAAGGAAGGTTCCCACTACGGCCCACAGGTGCCTCTCATAGGTCACCATGTGTGCCTGATATGCTGCTACTGATAACAGGAGATGCGCTAAGGAAAAAACCTTCCTGCCCCAGTGATCGAACTCTGCAGAATCCCCATCCAGAAGACAGTCTCCTGTGAGGCGCAAGTGCCCAGAAGGGGTGTTCAGCCACTCCAGACCCAAGGTGGGATGGGGCAAAGACCCCGGAGACCCTGAGGGGGCTCAATACCGGCGCTGGCAGTCCCTTGGGTCAGGGGAAGCGGATGCAGGCGACTGCCAGGCACTGTGCGACTCCTCTGCAAAGAGCCGTGGCCTCAGTGGGATCACAAGTGACTCCTGGCTGTACTCCCTAAGGAATACCTGAGTCGCACGATCGGTACTGTGGCTTTGTGAAGGGGTTAGATTGAGCTCCCCTAAAATCGTTGAAAGGAATCGCTGATATGCGGTAAAATCAGCAGTCGATGACTGGTAGGATGGAGCTTCCTCTTCCACCAGAGAGGAAGCCGACGAGGTGGAGGGGCTCTGCGTAGGGAACGACAGAGCATATCAGGAGATGTAAAGACCTTCTCATCCATGGCCATGTAGTATGTCGGGAATGAATCTGCCACAGCCCTGTACTGTTCCAAGGTGAGGGGCCCAAAGGGACCTGGGAGAAGGGGAGTAAGGTGCAAAGTGGACCTGGACTGGGTAGTGTGATCCTGAGGGACCTGACCCACTCTGCTAGGGCCAGGGGCATGAGCGGGGAACCCCTGTAGAGCGAGGGGGGTGCGCTGCCCAGATTCCACCTGCTGTTCAACCATCCCAAGCTAGTAGGTGGAGTCCCTAAGGGGAAAGACCCCTAGTGGGAAGACTGGAGCCCAGCATGCCCAACAGGGAGGCCCCCATTCCCACCTGATGCAGGACTCCATCCCCCAAGAGAGGAAGGGGTGGCCAGACCAACACTAAGACTGAGCCCCCGGGTGGCCGAGGCCACTGGAGCAGAGTGAGGAGAGGCCCAAGAAAAAATTACTTACCACAGTAATCTTGTTTCTTCCCTGTGATACTCAGGTATTCATAACTTTATGCAGTAAGCCTTCTAGGTAGAACTGCCCGGAGAGATGGAACATATGCAAATGATGGAATCTTTTGCATGAGCCACTTTTTCAAATGCTGCCTTCTATTAACTGCCTTAGTTCTAAACCCCTCAGATTTCTCTCTCCACCTGTCAAAACTAGATGTGCGGAGATCCTCTCCTCATCATCTTGTTCTGATGTGAGAAAGCTTATAAAATATTATAAGTATTCTTTACATTTCATTTGCTGCCTTTTACTTCTTGTAATTTTAAGTAAACCTGTAGTTTTAGTGTTTAAATTTTAAGTTTTCTCGGTTTCTCCTGGTTTGGTATAACTGGGAGTAAACCAAGGTTTATTTTATATTTATCGGAGTTTTCTGACTAAAAAGTTTCATTAGTTATCTTTCATTTTATCAATTTAGCTTGTTTTAAGGACCGCTAATACCGGTTCCTGAACCGATAGCCTCACTTCATTTTACTTCAGTTCCAAGTTCCCGATCGGTTCCTCATCAGTTCCGGAACTGACCGTGCAGCCTTTATTGGTTTTACATTGAAAATGTCAGAAAAACCGACCCCCCACCCCAAAAAAAAAAAAACCAACAAACAAACTGGTGATCCCGGTTTAAAACCTTGTAGTGAGTGTGGTGAAATTTTGCCAAGGCAAACATTCTTTGCCTACTGGGACATACAATACATGTCCTGAGAAAACTGTTGAAAAATGCCTGGATAAGGCTAAAGAAAAGACTGTCACTACCTAAGGGTCCCTCGAGCTCTGACCAGCTGATACCCTAAATTACTGTGGGTGAAACTACAACAATTACTGTAACTGCTACCCCTGAGACGGGTATACAAGCAGTTCCTAAGAGGCTTGTTGAACTGGCTGATTCTCCAGTTCCCTCAAATAAATCAAAAAAAGCTAAGCACACAGAACCCCCTGCTGGACAGTATTTGGGGACTTCTGTGCCTGCTATAAAGCCTGCCAACTCCCGCAGAAAATGCACAGGCCTTTAAGGTCATTCAGGCTTACAAGGTCTCTCTACCTCTCAGCAGCAGACCCCTGCAAAGCAGTCTGCCTCCTTTGCTCAGTCTTCCTATTATTTAAGAGGAAGAATTTTGATTATGATGAAATGGAGGAAGGGGAACCTACTGAATCTGAGGTTTCCCCTGAACAGAAGTTTGGCTCTCCCACAGAACATTTGAGGATTATTCCTCTTCATATTTGTGAGCAATGATTGGGCTGACACCCACTAAAAAGCTTCTCCTCCCTGTGAATAAATTCTTCAGGAAAGATACTTTAAAGATTTTACGAACTCCAAGCTGTGTTCCCCCTCTTGATAAGAGGCTGGATAAGAAATATCAGCTGGATAGGGAGGTAGCTGAATATTTATTCTCCTACCCCATCCACCAAGGAGTGGTACAAGTGACAGCCTGTGACAAGGCAAAGATACCCTGGCATTCCGTCCTCCTAACAAGGATTCCAGGAAAATTGACATGGAAAAGAAGCATTTGTCAATGCCGAATCTTGGCTTGCTGGCATTGGCACTGGTAGAGCAGGAGGTAGACAGACGCATAATAGGAATGGCAGAGAAGTATTGAACTAACACCAACCCCACCCCCACTCTGCAGAGAGTGACAGGCATTGGGGGTGTGCCTTTGGATCATCAGGCATAACGCTCATGCCATTTCATCTCACACTATCCTGCAGACACTGACAGGTGGTGCAGTGTGCTTTGGGGTCTTTGGGCCTTACACTCATCCCATTCCATAAGGAAATATGTTGAAATGGGTGCGGTACAGGCGAATGGGGTGAACGCTGGGGCCGAAGACCAAGTGTTGCGGTGTGCTTTGGGGTCTTCGGCCCTTACCCTCATCCCATTCCATAAGGAAATATGCTGAAATGGGTGCGGTATAGGAGAATGGGGTGAACGCTGGGCCCGAAAACCCCAAGGCACACCTCAGTGCCTGTCAGTGGCTGCAGGATGGGGGTGGAACGGCATGTGTATTACGGGCAACGATCCCAAGTCACACCCCCAATGCCTGTAAGTCTGTACTGAGAAGGGCATTATGGTTGGAAATCCTAATGCCCCAGGCGTTTGTTGGTATTTTCGTTCCAGATTTGCAAAATGGGAATTTTGTGACCCCACGTCATGAACAGTGGCACTATCATTTCATTACTCAATCCGGAAAAGTAGTTTTACACAGCAAGTGCATCATTTGGCGCCACAGGTGTGAAAACAGATTTCTGCCGGGATGTGAAAATGTGTACTGTTCATGAGGTGGTGTGAAAAAAATGGCAATGTTGAAAATCTGGGTAAAATGAAAAAATTGTAGACGATTAAACTGTCGCGTAGAAACTGCGCAACGCACGCTCCGTAACGCAATAATTTTGGATTTTTCCACCAAATTTTCCCTTATGGGTATTTTTGAACCTCTCCTCGCGAACAGTGGCACTGTGATTTTCTTAATATGTCCCGAACAGTGATTTCCCACAGCGAGCGCTATTTCTGCCGGGTAGCGAAAACACATTTAGGTCAGGATGTGAAAAATGACAGCTGTACTGTTCTAAGGAGGTGTGAAAAATGGCAATGTTGAAAATCTGGAGTGAAAATATTACAAATTCGCGAAGTTACAAGTGTGCATGGAAACTGCGTAATGCACGCTTGCAGCACAGTCATTTTTTGGAATTTTTTCATCAAATTTGCAACATAGGCTTTTTGAGAGCCCACCTCATGAACAGTTCTAACCCGATCCCAACCCGAGTTCTACCCTCCCACTTACGCATCACGACTGCTGAGACTTGCTACAGTAGCAGAGGCAGGCTGCAGGGCATGGCAGCTCTACTCTTCTTGTCCTCACACTGTGCACATGGTCGCACCACAGCTGCAGTGATCCAGACTCATAAGCAGCACACTCCATAGCCTGAGGCACTTTTTCTCCCCGACTGGTCTCTCTGCTACGGGCGAAATAACTTATTATTTAATTATTCTTTTCACTGTCGGGGTCTTAACGGTGACAGTCCTTCCTCATTCTCTCACTAACTTACAGGCATGACTGCGTTTTTGGCAGACTATGGATGCCATGCATGCCAACTAGGCTGGCAGTGGTGGGTGCAGAGTACCGTGCTCAATTGGCTGGGAGCAAGCAGACCAGGCAATTGGGCAGGGGGATGGGTCAGACAACATCCTGACTGAGGGATGGAAAAAAAAACAAAGAAATACAGAACACATTTTACCACAACAGCAAATCTAGGTCAGCCAGGCAATAGCAGAGGCACAAACAGACCATAGAGGTTGCAAAAATTTTTGGGGTTCACAAATGTGACCCTGGCGACCCCTAAATGACATCTTGATAACTGCCAGCTTGAGTGAGCGGCCTCCAACACATCACTGGTGCGGGCTGAACACAAAGCACCCAGCAGGAGGTTTAAACTGCTGATTCTACCCACCTGAGGGAAAATCTACCCGCTCTGGGCAAGCGGGTGCCAATTTCGAACCCTGAGACCCTGCAATACAGCCAACCCAAAAACTACATTCCTCCTGGAGTGAACATAAAGAATGTAATATTTTTTGAAGGCATGAATACTACTCCAGATTGTGGCCCTACCTAGCTCTGAGACAGGGACCAAGAGAAGTGGAACTGCAGGGGTAGCATTTGCCCAAGAGGAATGAGCTCTGACGGCCCCTTCCCATTTCTGTTCCACTAGAGTTTAACAGTACTGAATGTAATTAACAATCTAGTTTGACAGGTACTGTATGGAGATGAGAACTCCTTATTGGGATTAAAAGAGATGCACAGCTGGGAAGCTTGCCTGTAATCCTTGGTGCTATCCAGGCAGAAGACGCTGAAAATCCTTCTGATGTTGAGAGAATGGAGCAGCATGGATGGGGTATGGGGGGTGGGGTGGAGAGGTCATGCCAAATGAAACTGATAAAGTTATTTGGCTGAGTGACCAGGGAAACAGATAAGGGGAAGGTGGTGTATGTGGCCTATCTGGACTTAGGCAAAGCCTTCAACAGTGTGCCTTATAGGAGGCAGATAAAGAAATTAAGCAGCCTAGGGGTGGGATCCAAAGTGGTAAATTGGGTTAGAAACCGGTTAACGGATAGTAAAGTGGTAGTTAACGTCACTCAGTCTAATGATGGGAGAGTGACCAGTGGGGTGCCACAAAGTCTTCGTAAGTGACATTACAGAGGAACTTGAAGGGAAGATACATCTTTTTGCAGATGATACCAACATTTTTAATAGGACAGACACTCAGGAGGGGGTGGGGAGAATGTGCAGGGATCTTCGGGAAACTCTAGGAGTGGTCAAGAGCATGGCAGTTGGGGTTCAATGCCAAAAAGTGAAAAATCATACACGTATGGCATAGGAGCCTAGAAACTGCATACAGAATGTGTGTATGTTGGGGTACTGATAGTCAAACGGGAAAGGGACCTTGCGGTTTTGATATCTGACAACCTCAAAGTGTCAGGGCAGTGAGACAAAGCAGTGGCTATGGCTAGTGGGATGCTGGGGTGCATAGGAAGAAGCATCTCCAGCAGGGGGATTAAGGTGGTGTTGCCACTGTATTGCTTGCTCATGAAACACCACCTGGAGAACAGTGGCCAGTTTAGGAGGCAGCACCTCAGAAAGGACTGACAAGGTGAAGTTAATCCAGAGGAGGGTAAAGAGAATGGTGCAGGGGTTGCATGAGATGCCCTATAAGGAGAGACTGAGGGATCTCGACATGCACACTCTGTAAGAGAGTAGAGTGAGAGGTGACATGACAGAGACCAACTGTACAAGCACCTCACAAAGGTGAACAGAGTGCAAGAGAGAAGTCTTTTTCAAATGAGAAAGAGCACCAGGACCAGGAAAGAGCATGAGGGAGCATGCAATGAAGCTGGTGGAAGGTAAGTTTAAGACAGATGTGAGGAAATACCTCTTCACTGAAAGGGTGGTGTATGCCTGGCACAGACTGTGGGCGAAAACAAAGAGGGGCTTCCAGCATGTGTGGGACAAACAAATTAGTTTATTAAAAAAACAGGCAGGGAGGAGGGAGGATCACCAGAGACCAGTTTGGTCTTGCGGGGACAGATTAGGCAAGGACCATCTGGGCAGACTGGGTGGACCAAATGTTCTTTTTCTGCTGACAAATTCTATGTTTCTATGCTTCTAACACTTCCCCAGATTCTCTGGTTTGGGATAGAAGGTAGGAAGCACTAGGAACTGGTAGAGCTGGAACTCCATTACTACCTTCAGCAGAAGTTTAGGATGTGTACTGAGAACTTCTCTGTCCTTATGGAAATCCATTTATGTGGATCAGTCATATAAGGCCTGTTAACTCGGACACTGCATGCTGAAGTAATAACCACTAGAAAAACAGTTTTACAGGTCAGATGCTTCATTGTCTCAGGTTTCTGTTGGCTCAAAGGGCTTGCGAATGAGCGTGTCAAAAACTAGACTGAGACTCCAACTGGCAACAGGCTTCCTAATAGGGAGTGTCAAGTGCTGAGTTCCTGTTAGGAACCTTCTGAAGAGAGGGAGTTAGGCAATTGGGGTGGAATCCACTAACTCATGTAGAAATGACCAACAAAATGAACTTAAAGTGCTGAATATTGAAGGTTAGAATCAGAAAGGCACAAAAGGTAAACCAAAACATGCTCCAGAAGGTAATGAAAAGGATCTATAGATGTGTTAGTTCATCAGAAGAAGAAATGCTTACCCTTAGAACCATAGACTTTCCTAGTGGATGGATTCCTGAATGCTAATAAGATTTGAGTAATTTGTTGAGACACTCCAAACCTATAAACTTGTAGGGACTGAAGGTTCAGATGTACCAACTGGCCACAGAACTGGGTCAGCAGGTCTGTCCTCAGTGGAAGGTTCTGAGGCTGCTGTATGTGTCAAGGCCAAGAAGTGGCTATCAGAATCCTCTGGCCTCCACAGGATCCAGTTAAGAAGCACCCTCTAAATAAGAGGATTGGCAGGAAGGCATAAAGAAATGACCAGTCCACAGTAGCGAGCGAGAACACATCCTCAAAGAAACGCCATGCTCCAGATTTCTGGAACAACAGAGCAGAAGTTTTGTACTGAGGAGGGACAAAAAGGTGCACTTGTGACCTGTCCCAAACATTGAACGGGACTAAACTAAGGCCATCTGTGAAGGTTTGCCAGCATTCTACTGAAATGCTCAGCCAAGACACTGTGAACTACAGAAAGAAGAGCAGCCTGGAGGAGAACCTTCTCCTTCAAGTACCATTTCCAGACTCTCACTGTTTCTCTGCATTGGGATAGGAGCGTGTTCTACCTTGCCTGTTGAGGAAGAACAAGACACCTGTCTCATGAATCTGGAGAGGTACTACCTTGCCTTGAGGCAAGTCTGACAGGGTTTGTAGCTCACAGAGAACCACCATCCTCTCAACACATTTATGTGAAGATGTGTTCCACCTCTGACCCAATTCCCCTAGTCTGTAGACTGTGGCAGTGGGCACCACGTCACATTGACACATCTGTTGTCACTGTCACTTGATGGTACCGGGATGCAGAATGGGAACCTCTGAAGGATATTTTCTTTTGAGGACACCACAGATCAACTCAGAGGAGCTGCCACTCTTACTGGATGGTCCAAGGACTGCGATGCATGTGATCACTGGGTGCCGAGCACTCACAGGGATAGAGGAACTCTGAAGACTATGGCTGCCATGAAAACCAGCATCCTCTGTATGGAGAGCACTGTCATCTGAGTTTGTTCCATGACATAACAGACCACGTGCACAATCGATTCTACACTGTTCTCTGTCAGAAGAGACTTGGCTTAAGTGGGATCCAGGACTGCCTCTATAAACTGAAATCTTTGGGCAGGAGCTGGCTCCCTGTTCCATGGAGACATGACGAATTCCACTCACAGATTGCCTGGTTCAAGTCGAAATGAGATGGTTTCACTAGTGGTTAGAAGGCAGAAATGAGTAGAAAAGTATAAGCTGAAGCAGGGACAAGAATGTACAAAGGCATCTGGCACCTCAGAGGTTCTGAGAGATTTTAATGGGAACTGAAAGACACTAGAACGAATATTCATTATCAAGACAAAAGCCAGAAAAACCCATAAGACTGGATTTGAATGTATTCCTTAAAACAATATTCAACACTGTTTGGGCCTGAGGAAGTGGCGACAGCCACGAACTGTCGCCCTCCTGACCAAGTGTGAATAAAGCAGTTTCTTGGCTAAAAAGACTTTCTTATGCATTGGAGTTCATCCTTTATCATGTTTATTCAAGGAGCTGACTGGGAACTTGAAAAGATATACAGGACTCCCACTGATGTCAGAAAGCGGCTAGCAAGGCTACTGCCACTTCCCTCAGATGCCAGTATGGGCTTTTTATAAGGCTGTCATCCAGGTAGGTGAAAAACTTGCATTCTAATCTCTTTGAGGTATGCCACGGGTACTGCACAGCACCTGGTAAAGAAATGTGGCACTGATGTAAGCCAAAAAGGCAGGAGTCTGAAGTGATAATGGTTGAGTTCCACATGAAACTTGGCGTACTTGCGGTGACTGGCCCGGACAGGAATGCACCGATATGAATCCTGCATGTCCAGGGAGGCTAATCTGTCATGGAACTTAAGATGCAGTTGAAGAGAGCCCAGGGATATCATTCTGAACTTTTTGCATCCCACAAATTGGTTTAGTTACCAAAACACATTTACCAGAGGCAAAAGACGGTCTGCACTCCACCAATAAGTTCAAAGTCATTTTTTTAATCAATTCTGTAGTTTAAAAATCCGTCACAGCACATATCAAAGCAGTTGATAGATGCAGGCTGAAATAACAGAGTGCTACAAAGGTCCATAAGCGGTTCAAATAGCAGATTCACAGACTTCCGGTGACGTCACGGAGCTTGCAAGGCACTGATCTCTGAAGCTCCTAGACCCATCCATCTCTAAAACCCTCTAAAACATACTTTTTCAACCCAAAAATGAGTAAAATGTTAAAAGGGGGTGAAGGAGAATCTGGAGGCATCAAATCTGGTAAAAGAGGCAGAAATCAAATGCGAGATTCCAGCAGATTGAGACAAGACTCCTCCGATCACAGTAGGAGTCGTTTACCAGCAAGTTCGCGGGTCACAGAATATGACACTGAAAGGGAATCAGAACAGTTAACCTGGTCTCGCTTTGAGGCACTGCTGAAGGAAATACAAGCTTCCCGTACTGAGAACAAAAAAGAATTTAAGTTAATTCAGCAAAAACTTATGAAACTTGAAAATCAACTAGATACAACGGAGGAACGAGTATCGGAGGTCGAAGATGGGGCCCAGCAAATGTCCCGTGTGGTAAGAGTTCATAATGATTCATAATTCAGCAGCTGAAGTAAAAGAAAAATGTACCAACTTAGAAAGCGGGTCCCGCAGAAAAAATTTATGTCTATATGGGCTACCTGAACAGGCAGAAACTAACCCAATGTACGCCTTTGTGGAAAATCTACTGAAAGATGTTCTCGATCTACCAGCCACCTATCAGTTCTCGGTGGAGCAGATGCATTGTTCTCTCATGCCCAAAAGCACGCCCAAGATCGGTAATTTTTAAACTTAACTCCTACAAAACGAAAGATGATTTACTACGTCGAGCCTGGGCTAAAAAGGACATTACATACCTGCGTGCCAGGCTTTATTTTGACGATTTTTCACCAGAAGTGCAGCAGCAACGTATGGAGCTTGCTCAGCTGCAGAAACTGCTGAAAGAGAAATACCTCCATTTCCATATCCTTTATCCAACCAGGCTTCGGGTGTTTTTGGGGGATGGGGTGAAGGTATATCCCTCTTCTACTGCTGCCTGTGAAGCATTTAAGGAGAAAGCCTATACAAACCAACGTTTGACGAGACCAGGAACCAAAAGAACAAGCTCAAGGAACCATAGTGGCAACAAGTGTTATCCAGGAAACGTCAGGGTGGTAATTTGTTTACACCAGCAGACGCCTTCCAGTATGATCAGGGCCTCCTGCACAAAACGAACATGGCGAGCCCTCATCCCAGAGAAACAAGCGCTGACTGTGAGTAACCATGCTGTAAAGATGTTATTTCCCAAGAGATCACTTGTGGGGCTATATCACAAGACTGTTTTTGCCCTCTACAGAAAATTAAGACTTTGTTAATGAACAATATCTTGCTTTATCCAATCACCCCGAACATTCTTCTACTACTATCAGGCAAGCATCTCTACTACCTTCCCCTAAGACAATGGCTCCTCAGCCAGCCTACTATTTTCTCTACTCCGCTTATCCTACCCTCGCTAACTCCATTGCTCGTGTTACTTTCGCTTGGTAATCTGCATTTATCTTGATGATGTTGTCTCTCTCCAAGTAGGAATGTATCCTTAGCCTAGCCTTCGCTGTGCTTAAAGTCTGCCGATCATTGTCAACCTTTGTATGTATGTTTACCCTTCATCCTCTGATGTGGAACCTTTGTAAATGAGCAGTTCCTGCTCCAAGGTATTTGTAATCCTAGAATTAAATAATTAAATAAAATAAAACATTCTAGACATATAATTTACTCTCAGCACACACGATTACTTGATAGGGCAACTTTCTATTTTTCCCACCAGGTGATTGAGCTTCTGTAGAAGTATATAATTTTCATTACAGACTCTTCTCTGAATTACCCTGCCCTCCCCCTCTTATATAGAAAGTTTATAACAATGAAGTGTTGCACAAGGTTGTAAAATAGGAACAGTATGAGATGAGGGTATACCTTTTATATTTTACTACAGGATTCTTTGTTCAACTCCAGGTAAGCAAAATAGATAATGCAATGGGTCTGGTTAGCTAAGACAAAAATGACAGGCTTAGCTAACTCTGACAAAAGTGCAGACGCGTAACCTAGCATTCGAGCCATTACTCCGCCTGGCTCTGGAGAAGGGCCCCCTTTAAGAAGGAGACTCACCATTATCCTTACCACTCATCTTTTTCTAGGAGCCATTTTCTGTTTAGGCTCCCGAGGGGGTCTCCCAGAAATGTGAGAGCCAGAAAACCTCTTTGATCTGTCCTGTAATGGGGAGACACAGCGGCCAGGTTTTTACACAGACCTCCTACCTTGGAAGCAGAGTTTGTTAAAAAATGTGTTATATGGTTAATGTTATATGCAATGTTGGCATTGTTATCACAGAGAAATTCTTTTGGGCCACAAAACCTTTTGGGTAAACATATGAAGCGGTACAAGCACCAGTAGATATGGGGGTTATACAAACCAAGTAAAAAAACACAAATAGCTGGTATAGGGTTTTTAATGTTTGCTTCCCCTGGTGTTTATTAGTTATGCCTCTTACAAATACTATATGTACATATAATATACACAGGATTTCAAACCCAGTTAAACAAAGTAAACTCTTGGCATACCTTAAACACTCGTGGGTGGGACATATTGCTCCTGCTGAAGACTCACCTCTCTATAGCGGAACACAAAATGTTTGAACGACTGGGCTTCTCCCATATAGCTGCCTCCTCATATAAAGGGGGGAAGAAGGAGAGGAACAGTGGTGGTCCTTATTCCACACAGGATCCCTTTTGAAATTAAGGCGTGATTGGTGGACGGGGACGGCAGATATACAATGGTTAAGGGTAACCTTAACAGACAAATGTTTACTATAGCCTCAGTATACTTCCCCCCAAACACCGACCTATCATTTTATCGCTCCTTATTTCTGCAACTGGCACAATGGGGTGAAGGTACATAAGTGAAAAAAGAAAGACAAAGGGAGGGATAGTGAGACTGAAGGGGGAGGATGGGGGCCTCGTGGAGGATGACAACAGTAAAGCTGACATACTGAACAGGTATTTCTGCTCAGTCTTTACTGAGGAAGAGGAGGGTAATGGGTCTGAAGGAGTACAAGGGGTGAGAATGGTGCGAATGGACACAAGTCCCTTTACCGAGAAAGGGTCCTGAAGGAACTGGAAGTAGTAAGAGTTGATAAAGCAATGGGGCCAGATGGGGTGCACCCAGGGTCCTTAAAGAACTAAGAGAGGTGGTGGCTAAACCTCTGGCTATCCTGTTTAGCCGATCACTGGAAACAGGAGAAGTACCCAAAGACCAGTGGACAGCAGATGTGGTCCCTTATACAAAAGTGGGAACAAAGAGGAAGCAGGGAACTACAGACCAGTCAGCCTCACCTCGGTAGTGGGAAAGATCATGGAAGCACTACTGAAGGAGAGATTGGTGGAACATCTGGTTGTCAATGGACTACAGGACCCAAGGCAGCATGGTTTCACCAGGGGAGGTCATGTCAGACCAACCTCAATTGAATTTTTGATTGGGTGACTAGGGAGGTGGATCAGGGAGGGCAGTGGACATGGCCTATCTGGACTTCAGCAAGGCCTTTGACACTGTGCCACATGAAGACTATTACACAAACTGGGGAATATGGGTGTGGGCAGGACAGTAGTGTGGTGGGTGGTAACTGGCTGGGTGGCAGGACATAGAGGGTGGTGGTAAATGGCTGTCACTCCACAGAGGGAAGAGTGACCAGTGGGGTACCACAGGGATCAGTGCTGGGACCGGTCTTTTTCAACATCTTCATCAGTGACATGGCGCAGGACCTAGAAGGCAGAATTTCACTGTTCACTGATGACACAAAGCTCTGTAACAGAGTAGACACACCAGAGGGTGTAGACAGAATGAGAAACGACCTGCAGAAACTTGAAGAATGGTCAGGGGTTTGGCAGTTGAAATTCAATGCAAAGAAGTGCAAGATAATGCATATGGGGCACAAAAACTCTGGCTAATATATCAGTTGGGGATGAGGATATAGCATGCACCAAGCAGGAAAGGATCTTGGGGTTATCATCTCTGATGACCTCAAGGTAGGGAAACAGTGTGACAAGGCAGCAGGTAAAGCAAATAGGATGCTGGGATGTATAGGCAGGGGCATTACCAGCAGGAAAAGGAAGGTCATAATTCCGCTATACAAGACACTAGTGAGGCCCCACCTGGAGTACAGTGTACAGTTCTGGAGACCATACCTACGTAAGGACATAAACAGGGTAGAGAAGGTTCAGAGGAGAGCAACAAAGATGGTGCATGGATTGCATCACAAGTCCTATGAAGACAGGTTGAAGGAACTGAACATGTACTCCCTGGAGGAGAGGAGGGAGAGAGGGGATATGATAGAGACATACAAGTATCTTACAGGGAGGAACAGGGTGCAGGAAAACACTATTTTAAGCGAAAAGATGTTCCAGGACTAGAGGGCATGGGATGAAGTTGGAGAGTGCGATTCAGAGGAAACATGAGAAGAATTTCTTCACAGAGCGAATGGTGGTGGACAAGTGGAACACCCTGCCAGAGGAAGTGGTGGGGGCTGAAACAATCACGGGATTTAAGAATGCATGGGATAGACATGAAGGAATTCTGGAGGTCAGGGGTAAGGGGCAACAGACTTCTAGGAAAACAAACTGAACTTACAAGCTCAAATGGGCAGACTGGGTGGGCCATAGGCCCTTATCTGCCGACACTGTCTATGTATCTATGTATCTAGGGTCAGATACTATGTGGAGGAGACCTAAATCTAAACCTTCCACTAGGGGGCTCCCAGACATCCCTACAGGGTAAGACCAAAGAAACATTCAGAGAGCTTGGCAAATTATTAAAAGAAATGGGTTTCGAGGACATATGCAGACACTTAAATGGCAGCTCTCCCAGACATACCTTTTTTTCTCAGGCTCACGGGACCTATTCCTGCCTAGACTACCTACTAACATGGCATGAACACCTAGGGACCACCATGAGAACATGGTATGGGGATTTTGTATTCTCAGATTATGCGCCTGTATTTCTGAAAATTCAATCGGGTGCAAGCGGGGATGAAAAACACTTTCTGGAACCTTAACTTATCCCTTTTAAAGGACCAAGAGAATTTATATCAAGTTAACAATACAGTACTATGACAGGGTAGAATAGAACCTTGTCCCTTTTGTTGGAGAAAGTGTGTAAATGCAAGGATCTGTATTCTTTCCTTTTCTCTCTCCCCCTCTGTCTGGCTGCGCAGCTAAATTTCCTGTGAGACTTCGGACTTGATCAACCCGAACAGTCTCGCAGTCCTTTGCCTCTCTCTGTCTCTGTGTTTTCTCTTGTCTTCTGTTTTTCCTCCCTTGCATATCTAGATCTGGTAATATAAGAATATGTGCAAATCAATACACGGAAATGAAACTAATAATGGGATCACTTTTGTTTAGAAAATATGGTGTTACTGCTGAAATGTATATATAATTATAATTTGAGATAACTGTAAAAAGCTAGAGTTTACTTGGGTGCAAATGCCTGAGTTTTTTACAGTTGTTGTGGGGACCCCATGAACTTCTCAATGTTCTAGCAGCTCCTGAAATTTACAAAGAACAGAATGCTTGCAAGGATGGGGGTTGAAAAAGACTTATAAAAACAGCTAAGCTGAGCTGCAAGGGAGATTTTTTTTTTTACAAGAAAGATTTTACTTTTTGCTTCTGTATGTAGTTATTCTGAACAGGTTAATTTTATTTTATGTTAGTGTTACAATAAATAAAGTTTGGGTGATTTTTACAACTGCTCCTGGGTTTTCCCTATGCTTCCTGACCTGTGCCTCGACGACAAATACAACAGACTTTAATTGATAATGACACCCCAGACACCAACCCTGCTATACTGTAGGATACCATTAAAGCCATACTGAGAGGGGGGAAACTGATTGAGATATCAGCCCGAAAGAAAAAAACAGAGAGGCACAAAGGGAATCCCTCAATCAACGTATTAAAGAGCTAGAGGACCAACAATGTGTTAAAATCTGTAAATTGAGGGCTCAGGAACTCACTAAGCTCAAGAAAGAACTAAACAACATACTGGATTGTTATGTCGAACAAAAACTTGTATTTCTTAGGCAAAAGTTTTACGAAGGCGGTCCTAGGTCCCTGAAACTATTAGCAGGACATTTGAGGGTTCAGAGGGCCAAAGCCACTATTATTAAGATCAAAAATCCCCAGTCCAACGTTATGCAAAATACCATCTCTAGTATCTCTGAGGCACATCTGGAATGTTACTCTCAGCTTTACCCTACCCCTGCTGAAGCTTCAGAGACAGACATTTCTACCTTTCTATCCAAGTTACACCTCCCTACACTCTCGGAAGGCCAGAAAAATGTAATAATCTCCCCCATATCCACCCGAGAAATAGAGATGACAATTGGACAACTGAAATCAGGCAAATGCCCAGGATCCGATGGTCTTCCGGGAGAATTTTATTAAACATTATGTAAAACTATAACCCCTATACTACATAAATTATTTTCCTTTATTCCCACCGCTAAGGGAGTAATCCCACCCTCCTAGAACTATGCTATTGTTTTGGTGATCCTGAAGCCAGGCAAGGACCCCACCTTATGTTCATCCTATAGACCCACCTCTGTACTTAATACAGATTATAAAATCCTTCTGAGTGAAGTAGCAGTGGCAGTGCCATAGATGACAAGACCACAGTCAATCTGGGAGATGATGGAGCTTTGAACTGCGGCAAAGAGGGCCTCTTTAGTCAGGTGCCGACGAAGCCGGTAGAGTAAGCCCAGTCTAGTACTCAGTTTTAGCGACATTGGTTATATGGGTTCCAAAGTACAGGTGTGGGTCTAAGGTGATTCCTAGGTATCTGAAGGAGTCAACCTGCTCCAGGGAGTCCCCAAGGCAGGTGTTTAAGGAGAGTTGGTGGTGTTTGTGCTTGTTTTGGTGGCTGGAGAAAATCATGGTCTTCGTTTTTTTTCTTTGTCGGTTAAGGATTAACTTACGTTCTTTGAACCAGCTTTCAACAGAGGTGAAGCCGTGTTGAAGGGTTTGTTGCAGATGGCTTGGGTCATGATGAGAGGCAAGAATCACTGCATCATCTGCATAGAGTATGACTTGCTGAGAGGTGGAGTCGGGAAGGGAGTTGAGGAACAGGCTGAACAGCAATGGGCCCAGGATGGAGCCTTGGGGGACACCGGAGCAAACCTGTTTAGTGTCGAAGACCACGCCTGATATTTTTTACACATTGGGACCTGTTGTCAAGACAGCTATTGAACCATTTCACCGATTCCGCAGAGAGGCCAATGTTCAGTAGCTGATGAAGCAGGAGGTGGTGGTGGACAGTGTCAAAAGCCTTTGACAGGTCGAAGAATGTAGCTCCGGTTAGATGACCCTGATCAAGGGAATTGTGCATGGCACCCGTAAACTCAAGAAGGGCTGTGGCAGTGCTGTGTCCTTTTCTAAATCCGTGTTGCTGCCGGCAAAGGATGTTGAACTTGTCCAGATGATCGGTGAGCAGGTCTGCTACTATCCATTCCAGGGCCTTAGAGAGGGGTGGCAGGATAGAGATAGGTCGGTAGTTCACATGGGAGGTCCGGTCACCACCTTTATGTATAGGTGTGACAGTTGCTGCCTTCCATTTGTCAGGGAATTGACTCAGAGCGAGGGAGAGATTAAAGATCCTGGTGAGAGGCCCCAGAACCTCGTCTAGAGTGAGGGACAGAAGTTTGAGGTCCAGTGTGTCAGCACTTACTCTAGTGTTTTTGATGGCTTTGGAAATGTATTTCCTGACGGTATTTTTGTTTACTGCTCTGAAGTAGAAAGGGGGACATTTTTTAGGTGAAGAATGATGGGTGGGAAGAGGGGGGTCGCTGTCGTTGAAAAAGTCAGAGGGGAGGATGCTGCCGAGGTTGGTGAAGGCATCATTAAAAGTGTTGGCTATGACTTTTAGGTCCAGGATAGTATTCCGCTTATTGTGATAGCAGTAGGGGTGATTGGACTCCTTCCCGGTAAAATCTTTAATGTTATTCCAGAATGCTCTTGCATTTCCCCATGTGTCAGCGAGTGCAGTCTTGTAGTATTCAGATTTCTGTTGACGTATGGATTTGGTGCAATCATTTCTAGCTCTTTTGAAATTTTGGATGTCTGCCTGTTTTCCTGTTTCTCTGGCTAGCTCCCAGAGGCGGTCCCTGTGTTTCAGCTTCTTTAAGAGGGAACCCATGAGCCAAGGATTGCAGAGGAGTTTAATTTTTCGCTTTTTTGGCAGGGCAAAGATGTTACAAGCTTCATTGAAAATGCGTTCGAATTGATCAAGGGCTGTATTTGCATCGGGGCCAGGTCGATGGGGGACCAGTCTTGATTTAGTAGGTGTGATTTTAGGTGGGTTAGTTTCCAAGGGGGTAGGACTCTGCTGAGGATGACCTTTGGTGGAGAATTCCAGAATTTATTTGACCAGGTGCAGCTGACGGGGGAATGGTCGCTGAGAGAGTCAGGCAGTATGGCGAAGCTAGTAATCCGGGAGGGGTGAGTAGTCAGGATCCAGTCCAGTAAAGTGCTGGTGCCGGTTTTATAGTTCATTCTAGTTGTGCAGTCCAATATCTGTGTGAGGTTTGCTGATGTGACCATGTCCCTGGTGTCGCCAGCATCAGGTCCCAACCAGTTTGTGTTGAGGTCACCAAGTGTGATGACTTCGGAGTCGGATGGGAGTGATTTGATGTACTCCAGTACTGCATGGAGGCCCTGTTGTCTCGGGGGGGATATAATCGGTGATGGCCGAAAGGGCTTTGTGCTGAGCTCCAAGCAGGATTTTGATATGCAATAGCTGGGCATTTGGTGTTGGTAGGTCAGTGTGGGCAGTGTGCCCAATCAGGTTGTCTTTTAGGTAAAGGGCGCAGCCCCCTCCTCATTCTGATTTTCGGTCAAGCCTAAAGATAGTGCAGCCAGGGATGGAGATTGTATGATCAGGAACCAAGGGGGTGAGTCAGGTTTCTACTACCACCAGGATATCGGGCTGGTGGGCATTTACGAAGGCTTGTAGTTGATCAAATTTAGATAATAAGCTGCAGATGTTCAGGCAGATAATGGAGAGAGCACCAAGGTGCTTGGTTTGGGTGGAGTTCATGGCAGCCCGAGGGCCAGGGTTGGGGTGAATGTTTCCAGATAATAGCAGGAGCAGGAGAAGGAGTTTCAGGGTGGCCAGGCGCAGTTCTCTGCAGGAGAACTTGTGGTACTTGATTGAGGAGGGTTTGTTTGAGGAAGTTTTGTGCATGCAAAACAGGAGCGTAGTGAGCTGTGGTGGTAGCGGGGCACACTGCACCCTGGTATGAAGGCATGGGTACAATGTGGTGTAGTGAGCCCTATGGGTGAGAAAGTTGTCAGGTAGCGTGGTGCAAGTGTGGCTATAGCTGAGATTATGCTTATAGCTATGCGGGCGGGATGGAAAGCAGGATGGAGGGAGCTGGAGCAATCGGGTGAGGGCAAAAAGGAGGAGAGGGAGGCAGGGGATAGTAGGGAAGGAAGGCATAGTTTGTGGAGGGGAAGAGAGAAAAGGAGCTGCGAGGAAGGCTGAGGTGGATGTATTACAACGTGAGGGCAGAGGAAGCAAGAGAAAAAAAAGAGGGGGGCGTGGCAGGAGAGAAGAGGAGAGAGGCAGGGACCAATGGGTGTATGAAAGGGGGAGTGGACTATACCAGGGGCGTGGCAAGCAGTCTATTTATACAGCTGATTTTTTAATTCTACAAAGAACCATAGGGATATATTAGAACAAATGGCCACATCTCTCAAAATTTCCCATTATACAGAGGTACACATCAGGAATGCCCTCTGTCCCCGTTATTATTTGCCTTGTACATAGAACCTCTGGCCCAATATATTCGTCATGCTCCAGAGATACAAGGAATCCACTTAGTTGGCTCAGACCACATACTAGCACTTTTTGCCAATGATATATTAGTTTACTTAACTATCCTGGACACCTCAATGCCTTCCCTATTTCAAAAGTTGACTGTTATTTTGAAACTTTTAGGATATACTCTTAATACTAATAAGACTGAAGCCCTCCCACTTCACTACATAGCCTCTCCCAACATTAAAAACATGTTTAATATTAAATGGGATCTCTCGTCTCAAATACTTGAGAGTCAGAATCCCTAGAGACCTATCACAACTTTTTACAGCCAACTATACCCCTTTAATCTCTACCTTAAGCAAGACATGAAGCACTGGAATAGCCTCTCTTTATCTTTCTATACCCGCAATTTAGCACTGAAGATGAATGCCATCCCCCGTTTACTATACTTATTTCAATGCATTCTTTGCTCTATAACGATCAAGGAACTGTTACCATGGCAGAAATTCATAAACAATTTTTTTATGGAACTACAAAAAAACACATATTAAACAACAAAGACTATTCCTTTCCAAACTTCTGGGGGGGAGTGGCATTAACACCTCTTCCTTTATATTGGGCTGCCTCACAGATGAGACTGGCTTTGCTGTGGGGCAATGAAACATACCAGGCTTTTTGGAAAACAATAGATTTAAATAAGACAACTTCCTTTCCCAATAAAGGCTAGCTTATTTAGTTCAATACACCTTAAACAAGCTAAACAATATTTGCCTGTTATAACAGCAGTGGTACTAGAGGGTTGGCAGAGGGATACCCAGGATAGGACTCTAGGTTACCATGTTTGAAAATACCAATGGTTTATAGTGAACCCACAATTTACTCCCCAACAACAGGATAGCTGGTATAAAACTCAAGCCTCTCGAGGATTTGTTGCCCCCTGGCAACTGCTCTGAGGAAGTACACTGATATCCTTTGAGGAAGTCCAAAAGGTCTTCTCCTGGACTGAAAGAGATATACTTCATTATTACTAACTGAGGGACTACATTAATAAACAACTAAGGGAAAATAGACTCAGAGTACAGGTGTGGGAAGATGCCACTCCTTATATACAAATTTGGAGTTCACCTGCAGGGGAAAAAGCTATTTCAATAATATATAAATCGCTGGTGCATCTATTGTCCCATAATGCTGAACAAGCAAAAGTCAGTTGGGAGAGAGAGTTAAATCTAACAATAAGTAAGGAAGATTGGTTAAAGGTGTGGCGGGGAACTTGGATAACCACTTCCTCCCCATCATGGAAAGACTTCACCAGGAAAGTACGTGCCAGATTTTTTTTACTGCTCACTATTGTAGCTGAAAGAGTCCCGGGCACCTCCTCAGGATGCTGGAGGGGCTGTGGTTCCCAAAAAGCCTCTCAGGCTCACATATATCTTTTGAATGCCCTAAGTTGTTTAATTTTTGGTCCACCCTCTCTCAACATATAACAAACATGTTTGAACTCCCCCAACCTCTCTCCCCACTCCACCTCATGTTGGGTATCCCTCCAAAGCCAGTTCGAGGCAAAGATGCACTCTATTAATGGGAAATCCTCCTGAGTGCTGCTTACAAGTCCCTTACAAAACGGAGGCTCCAGGAAGCCTCGCCTACCATAATGGAATGGAAAGCAATAGTACTATATATTCAGCAAAATGAACAAATACCCCACTCTTTTAAAAAGTAAAATTGTAATTTTTACCCAGAGATGGACCAGATGGGAACTATATCAACACCACATATAAGATGTTTGCTTCACTGGTTTCTCCTTATAACATCCCCTCTTTTATGTATGCCTCTCTATTTCCAGCTATGAAATCTCTCAACCTTTTATTAGAAGGAAGTTAATATCCACGAAGTGTAATGAAATAGAATAGATATCATTATCTAGCATATGTACTCTACCTAATTGTTTGGCTCAATGTACTGTTCCTTTTTAGATGTATATATAGGATAAAATATGGGGTGCAGTGTGTAATGAGAATTTTATACACACCCGAGTTGTTGGATGACACATAAACCCCGAGGGCAAAGCCCGAGGTGATTATGCAGCCATCCAACAATGAAGGTGTGTATAAAATTTGAGTTTACACACTGCACCCCATACTTTGTTTTATATAATTGAGGGGTCACGTTTTTTCACCACATTCTCTCACACAAACAGCCACGTATTAAATACCATAATTAACTCTTGTGTATTACGGCATTTAATACACAGCTATCTGTATGGGAAAAAAAGTGACCTATTAATTAAACTGTTTTTATCAATATGTTTTTCATGTTTTCTCATTAGAACTAAAGATACCGTAAAAAGATTAATTTAGTACACATATGTAAACCTATGCAAAAATGAAGTATATTTTGTATCCACATGTTATATAAAGTTATGGCAATGCACTTAATAATGCAATATGATGAACCTGTACAACTTGAATGATCAATTAAAAAAAAAAAAATATAAAAAAATTTGCAGATTCACTAGTCCACAAATCTGAAAGATGCCCAGCCATGCATCAGCTCACACAGTCGTTAACGTTTTGTCTCACACTGACATCATCATCAGAACTACCAGCTGCTTGGATATGTGCCATGCTGGATTTTAAACTACAGAATTGATTAAAGAAAAGACTTTGAACTGATTGGTGGAGTGCTGACTGTCTTTTGCCTCTAATATGTTTTGGTTGTTTCGACTACCTCTGGGAAGGTGCGCCACCTTATTTTATACTTGAATGCCAAAACAAACTTTCTTTGGCTGAGCCACTTTACTTATGCTTAGATTGGTTTAGTTACTTGAGATCCAAGACTGACAGCATTCTTCCAGACTTCTTGGGAACTAGAAAATGCCTGGAGTACATGCATTTGCTGGGTTCTGACTCTAATACCTTCTCCTCTGCCATGTTTTTTTACAAGCCCTGCAACCTCTAATGAGTAAAGCTCAACTACAAGGCCTTCTAAATGATGTAGCTTTTCTGGAGGATGATCCCTCGGTGGTGGTTGTGGGGAGGGGGCTCTACCAGCTATAGGGAATAACAATCTTGGATAATTTCCGAGACTCACTTATCTGCGGTAATGATTTCACAGCACTGGTAGAAGGCTGGGCACCCCCAGACCAGCAGTGAGTGACCTACCTTGGGCAACTGAGGTGGATACAGGACAACCTTCCTAGCAAAGGGCGATGCTCAGGGCCTTTACTGTATGCACCTTCTGCTGAGGTTGCTGCTTCTACTGGAAAGGCTTAGGCTTGGCCAGCTGGTTGATGCCACTATAAGCTGGCATTCACAAAATGGCTGCTGATGACAGAAGAAGCTATGCCTCCCACCCACCCCCAACCTCCGCTGGGGGGAGCATGGCTGCTCTTTATATCCTTAAGGGTCATTTTCTTCTCATTATATTGCTTAAGGGCATCCTCCACATGCTGTTGAAAGAGATATGTTCCAACTTTCATGGTCTTCTGCTGGACATCAGAGGCAAAGCCTGCCCTCCTAAGCCAGAAGTGCCTCTTCATGCAAATACCAGCAGCAGCTGCGAAAGCTGCTGCATCAGAGACCTCCAAGCAGCCCTTAGGTGACTTGGATCCTGTTCTAGAACGAGCATTCACAACTTGAAATGTGGGACTGATAGTTCACCACTCGGAGGCCCACACAGTAGCAAAGGTGAAGACACTTTTTAATCACAATGTCACTCTTGCGATGGTCCATATCAGAGGGCTAAGCAGCAAACTCTTTGGGTGTAACTGACGTGTCATTGGTAGCCATAATCACAACAGTGTCCACTACTGGCCGATTATAACAGAGTTGTTTGGTCCATGATGCAAAGCCCTTAACCAGGAGCTGAGGGAATGCCAGTACAGAAGTAGTCTTACTCCATACTGTTTCTATAAGGGTTTCCAAAGCAGGCTACATATGAGGCACTGAACATATAACAAGTGTGGAAATACTAAGAAACTCCAGCTGTATCTTCATGGACTGGTCTACAATACAGACAGCAGCACAAGTGTCCTTTGTCGCAACCCCTATGGGGGAAGCAGGGTGGTATGGAATGGCCTGATGAAAGAGATTCTCTCAAAGATCTACTTTTGCGGTAAGATCTTACATAACTATTCTATATCTTTCTGGAGGATATCGCTTTCATCAGACCACACCTTTGCTACGAGTCCCAAGCACTTCCAAAAGCTAACAGTCTGGGCGGCTAGAGCCTATAGGCTTATGATAGTAGGCCTTGTAGCACAGCTAGACCAAACCCTGCTCGTTTATGAAAGACCATGTCCAGACTGTAGTGCTTAGTGAAAGTGTGGACAGTACTCCAGGCAGCAGCTGCACAAATCTTTGAAGTGGAAACATTCCAAAAACAAGCTTCATGGCCATGCCACTAGTAGAATGACCAACCACACAAGGAAGTTCCTTATCATAGTTCCTGTAACAAAATGTAATATAATGTGCTAGCCATTCGGACAAGCACCATTTAGAAACTGGGGCACCCTCTTTCCTAGAGGCAAGCAACACAAAAAGCTGTGAGGACTTTCTGAAGTCCTTTGCATGGTGTGTATAGTACCTGAGTATTCCATGCACATCTAAAGTATGGAGCAATGTTCACTCTGGCTTGGCATGCTCTGGATAATACACTTGCAGGTGGTTGGCTTGATTTAAAGTAAAAGACACCACCTTTGAGAGAAAGTTGGGATTAGTACGCAAAGACACCCTGTCTCTGAGAAAAATCAAATAAGGAATCTCGCAGCTTACAGCATGCAGCTCTGAAATCCTTTGAGCAGAAGTAACTGCAACTAAAAATAGTGCTTTCCAAGAGAGAAACTGGAAGCCACAAGTTGTGGCTGGCTCAAAAGGAGCTAAAATCAGTTTTTCCAATTAAATTAAATTTCAGATTCCAAGCTGGAACTGGATTTTTGTATAGGAGGCTTCATGTATAAAATGCTTCTCAAGAGTGTATGGGCTACCTCCAGCTGAGCAACCTTACAGCCATCCACAGGCACATGGAAAGCTGATACAGCAGCCATGTGCCCCTTGACTGAGGAATACTGCAGGCCTGAATCTAATACTGACAGCAGGTACTCTAGAACCTAATTAACTGGGCACATAAATGGATCCAGATCATGGGAAGCAGCCTTTGAAGCAAACTGCTTCAATTTCGTGACATAAGTATGCCTGGTGGATGGTTTTCTAGCAGCCAACAAGACATCTGCCACTTTCTGTGATACGCCAAAGCGAGCTATGGCTATGTCTTCAGGAGCCATACATGCAGATGTAGGGACTTCAAGTTCAGGTGGACTAGGGTTTTCTGTTCCTGTGACAACAGGCCTATGCACAGGGACAGAGGTAATGAGGGTTCCACTGCCAGCTGTTGCAGCAGGGTTACCATATTTGTCGAGGCCATAGGGGAGCAATGAGTGTTAGCGTTGCCCCTCCATCTTCAGCTTTAGTACTCTCTGAATTAGTAGGAAGAGAGGGAAGACATATAGAAACCGTAGTTCAAGGAGTGGAATATGGTGCACATCCACATTGTGGTAATCCTCCTTTCCCTTTAAACCTAGCCAGAATGTCTTCAAGCTAAGCTCCTTCCGCCCACCCGGGTGTTATCCTCCTTGGCGCCACCCTGTGACATCAAATCTTGCATGCTGGAAGCAGGGATCCATGTGTCATTTAGGGAGATTTATTTATTTATTTAATTAGATTTTTTTAAGTTGGATGGGTCATGTGGATGTGCTCAATATACCATTCCTAGAACTACGGTTACAGGTGAGTAACCCTCATTTCTAGAGGCGTGGATATGGTGCACTATCCACACTTAAGCAGACTCCTAGCAGTTCTCTGTTAGGAAGGGGCAAGAAACCTACCCCTACTTTGGAAACAGGGACTGGAGAACTGAGGCCCCAAAATCAGCATCCCGGCATGACTCAAGGTTGATGTGGTAGTGGGAAATGAAGATGCGTGCTGACTTATTTATTTATCAGACTTTAAGATTACAACCTTTGAGTCAGGGACTCATTTACAAAGGCTCCGCATCGGAACTTCCAGGTAGCAGCCCTGCAGATTTCCTAGATAGGGATATTCCCAGAAGCAGCCACTGAGGCAGCATTATCTCTGGTGGAATGAGCCCAAAGCACTATGGGAGGCTCCCTACCAGTTAACCTATAGCAGAGGTTGATCAGGACACAATACACCTGCCAATCATCCATTTAACTGCCCGTCTGCCGGGTGCGACTTCAGCATAGGTGACAAACAGCTGGCAGTCCTCTCTCCAAACTCCAGCTGTGTGCTCCATATAATAAACCAGTGCTTGCCTCAGGTCCAACGTATGGAGCCTGTGCTTGACCTCCGAGGTTGGATTGGTAAAGTACACTGGCAGGTTAATCACTTGGTTAAGGTGAAACTCCAAACAACCTTCAGGAGGAACTTTGGATTGGGGCAGAGGACAACCTCATCCCTGTGGAACAACAAATACGGAGACTCTACCACGAGCACCTGGAGCTCACTGATTCTTCTGGCAGAGGTGATAGCCATCAAGAAGGCAGTCTTCCATGACAGGCGAGAGATATCATACCTGTGCATTGGTTTGAATCCCTTGTCCATGAGCATTGCCAGTACCAGCAACAAGTCCCAAGGTGGTGGTGGCTCACACACTGGCAGGGGACAGGTGGTCAAGGGCTTTAAAGAAGCACCCAACCATGTTCTTTTGTGCCGCCGTAGGCACACCAGTTCACGCTCGATATGCAGAGATGGTTGCCAGATGCACCTTGAGGATATGGAAATTACGTAGCTACCGTAATTCTTGATCTTCATGGATGAAGTCTCCATCACTCATTCACATTGATGGGATCTATGCCGGAGGCACTAGGACCCATCGGGAGCAAACTTTTTTGCAGGAGGGTCAGCGCCAGAGATAGAGCCGTGAGGAGCGGCGCCGCAAGCCCCAACTCATGCAGCAATGACTATCTCGGTGTCGACCCTCCAACCGCCTCAGTACTTTTTTTCTGAGGAGGCGCAACGTAACTAACCTAGAAGGATAGCTTAACAAAAACTGGACATAAGATAGTCCGGAAGACCCGTATAAGAAGGGTCAAAGAAAGAAGTCTTCACAGCCTAAAGATTGAGGGAGTGAAGACCAACAACAGAGGTGAGCTTGGGGGATGGTGGGTGGGTGTGTGAATGAGTGGTGGAGACTTCGTCCAAGAAGATCAAGAATTATGGTAGTTATGTAATTTCTGTATCTTCCTGGACATAAAGTCTCCACCACTCATTCACACTGATAGGAGAGTACCAAGCTAATAATCCCACGAGAGGTCAGCAGGAGAGACCACAAGCTCACAATTTAGGACAGAAGTCCACTAAAGATGGTTCTGCCAAATGAAATATGTCGCCCGGCATGGACATCCAAGGCACAGTGCTTACCGAAAGTATGCACTGAGCTCCAGGTAGCCACATTGCAAATATCTGCAATGGGCACATTACGGATTTCCGCCAGGGATGCCATGACTGCTCTAGTAGAGTGAGCATACACTCTGCCCTCCAGCTTAACCTGCGCCATGGAATAACAGTGGCGAAGGCATGCCACCAGCCATGCTGAAATGCATCTGACAGCTACAGATTGACCCAGCCGGGTCTTGCTGAAGGAAACAAACAGTTGTTGAGCTTTGCAAATTTCTTTTGTTCCATCTAAATAGAAGCACAGGACTCTTTTGACATCCAAAGAATGAAGGGTACGCTCTCCTTCATTTTGGAAGTTCGATAAGTAAGTAGGTAGGACCAAAGGTTGGTTTAGATGGAATTCTGAAACAACCTTATGAAGAAACTTAGGATGGGTCCTAAGAACTACTTTGTCCTTATAAAACACAGTATACGGAGGGTCTGTGACCAAGGCATGTATCTCAGAGACCCTGCGGGCTGATGTAATGGCCACCGGGAAGGCCATTTTCCAACTGAGAAATTTCAGCTCACAGGAAGCTACAGGCTCGAAAGGCTTTCGAGTGAGCATGTCTAGTACAAGATTAATGTCCCAGGCTGCGACTGAATGTCTGATAGGAGGTCTGGTATGCAGAATTCCCCTTAAGAAACCTCTTAACGACAGGTAACTGAGCCAATGACAAGGAAAGTACTGGCTCATGATAAGCTGAAATGGCACAAAGGTGAACTTTGTAGAGCATTGCAGACCTGAATCTGAGAGGTCTAAAAGGTACTCTAGAACTTTATTGGGAGGGCAGGAAAAAGGATTCAAAGAGGATTTTGCACACCAGAGAGAAAAACACTTCCATTTGGCTGTGTAAGTTTTCCTAGTAGCCGGCTTCTGCACAGCCAGAAGAATATCTGAAACTGCGAGACATTGAACCTGTTCACCTCTATCTCTTCAGGAACCAAGGGTGAAGGTGAAGCGATCTCAGATTGGGATGGACCACAGGCCCTGAGTCAGAAGGTTCGTCTGAAGGGGAAGTATTTTCAGAGGGGTTTTCAACATACTGTTGATTAACGGAAACCATATTTATCGAGGCCAGAAGGGAGCAATGAGGATCATTTTTACCCTCTGAATTAGAGGAAGAGGCAGAAAGGCATATAGAAAGCATTTTGTCCACAGCAGCCTAAACGCATCCTGACAAAAAATGGCAGGCCCTGGATTTCTGGAGCAGAAGAGAGGCAGTTTTGTGTTGAGTGGGGATGCAAAAAGGTCCACGTCTGGAGTTCTCTGCTCTGCGAACAGTGACTGAACCACAGTTGAGTCGAGAGACCATTTGGGAGGATCTGTCCCTGTTCTGCTGAGACGGTCTGCCAGGTCGTTCTGCATTGCCAGCAGGTAGACCGCTTGAATTAGAGCCTTGTGCTCCAAGCACCATTCCCACACTCTCATCGCTTCCCTGCATAAAGAGTAAGAGTGAGCACCGCCCTGCTTGTTGATGCAATACATCATTGCTTTGTTGTCCGTTTGAAGGAGAATGTTCTTGTGACAGAGAATGTCCTTCAAAGCCCAGACTGCATAAAGGACAGCTCTCAGTTCTAAAACATTTATGTGAAGCTGGGCTTCGTCCTGAGTCTACGTACCTTGGGTGTGGAGATTCTGACAGTGAGCTCCCCACCGCATCAGGGATGCGTCCGTAGTAATGGAAATCTGATTATCCAGATGAGCAAAGGAATACCTTCCAGAAGATTGTCCTCTTACAACCACCAGGTGAGTGACCTCTTCAGAGGTTCTGTCACCTTGATGAGAAAGGACTGAGGGTGAGTGGTCGGGGACCACGAAGTACTGAGCATCCACTGAGAGGTTCTCATGTGGAGGCGTGCTAGGGGTACAGTGAACATAGAGGATGCCATGAGACCCATAATCCATTGCATTGAGACAGCTTGAACTGAGCTGTTCTCTCTGATGTATCGGGCCATCTGTAGGATATCACTCCTTCCGTCCTCTGGTAAAAAAGCTTTCACACAGGAGGTGTCCAAAAGAGTTCCTATGAAAAGGAGCTTCTGGGAGGGCTGCAACTGCGATTTCTTGAGATTTAGCAGGACTCCCATGGACATGAGGAAGTCTGAGGCCGTGGCTACGGCGCCGAGAGTTCCTTGCCTGGAAGGGCTTGCTAGAAGCCCGTCGTCCCGATATGGGAACCCTTGTATGCCGATCTTTCTGAGGTGCACTGCAAGAATTGCACAACACTTTGTAAAAACTTGCAGCGCCGAGGATAGCCCAAAGGGCAGAAATCTGAACTGATAATGTTGACCCAAAGCCACGAACCTTGGGTATTTGTGATGCCTTGGGTGAATAGGAATATGTTGGTAAGCATCCTGCATGTCCAGGGAGGCTAACCAGTTTTGTTGATGAAGCAAAGGTAACAGGGTTCCTAGCAATATCATTTTGAATTTCTCTTTTGGAAGAAATTTGTTCAGTTTCCTAAGGTCCAAAATGGGGCGCATGCTCCTGGTTTTCTTTGGAACTAGAAAGCAATGGGAGTAGAACCCTGTGTTCCGTTGATCCAGCGGAACTACTTCTACTGCCCTGTTGTTCAGAAGGCCTTGTATCTCAGAGGCGAGAAGTTCCGACTGAAGAGTTGACAGTTTTGGCTGCCGTTTGGGGGGACGATCCAGAAGGTTCTCTGAAAGAGTGAGGGAATATGCCTCGCGGATTATCCAGAGGACCCATTTGTCTGATATTTGTAGAGCTGAGTCAGACAACCTCCCACCGCTAAGGAGGAGTCCCCCTCAGGCAGCTGAGGTGGGACTTGGGCCAGAAACTCAGAAGACGGCACTGGGCGTTCTGGGCCCTTATGCTTTCTATGGCGCTTTCTTTTGAGGCCGAGGGCTTGACTTTTATTAAACTCCTCTGCCTTGCCTCGAAGGACTGATGGTTGTGAAACTGGCTGCTTTATTAACACCTCCGAGAAGGGCAGCATGCACGAGCCAATTTAATGGCTGATCTGGTCTTTTGTGTGGCCCCTAAAGCTTGTTCTACTTGAGGACCGAAGAGATACACACCGTCAAAAGGCAACGCCATGACCTGTTGCTGGGCATCATTCGTGAAGCCGGAAGTGCACAGCCAGAATGACGGTGGGTACAAAGGAGAAAGAGGCATCAGTGTGGCCCCCTGCGCCGCAGCCACGTGAGGGGGGGAAAACATCTGAGTGCGGAGTCGACGGCACTGAAGAAGGCTCAGTGCAACTAGGGAGGCCCAACCACCCTATACGATCAGCCGAAGGGTCCGAGGGTCCCTGAGTGACTGGGCCAGGCAGCTGGATCAACCTCCGAGCCCATTGCTCCATCAGAGCAGTCCACTGATGAAACTGCTCATCTGAAGCCCTACCAGAAGGCAGGGAAGGGCTCTGATGTTGAAGAGGTCAGAGACCGGAGACAGAAACCGGCCACTCTGGAGGAGACTGGCAACTGACCCCAATGACTGACTGTCGATGCACAGACATACCAGAAGGCAACCTCGAGTGATGCCTTCTCTTTCTGGACCTATGGGTCAAAGAAGAGCTCGAGGTTGAATGGTGCCAAGAGTGCGACCGTTTTCTTTTATGCTTCTGGGGGGGGGCGCCCCTCCCCACGGACATTGGACTGTCCATTGCCAGACCCTCCCTCCAGAGAGGGCAGCGGACCAGACCCATCCTGGCTGACTGAACAACTTTCATACGAAGTCTCCCTACCATCACTTGACCCGCTCATGGTTGACTCCGTCAATGTAGGCTGAGACTTCTTTCTTATAATAAATTATAGTAAGCGGTACTTTATTTCAAGAAATACTACAAAATAAAAAACTGAAAACTATGCTGCTAGTTTTAAGTTCCTGGCAAGTGAGCGATGTTGTCACTGTAGCACACTCTATGGCGGGGAAAAAAGGAACTGAGGCAGTTGGAGGGTCGATACCGAGATAGTCACTGCCGCACAAGCCGAGGCTCGTGGTGCCACTCCTCACGGCTCCACCTCTGGTGCCGAACCTCCTGCAAAAAAGTTTGCTCCCACTGGGTCCTAGCACCTCCGTTATAGATCCCATCAGTGTGAATGAGTGGTGGAGACTTTATGTCCAGGAAGATCATCGACCTCAGACCCGACTGGAAGAAGGAACACAGGCAGTCCAGAATGCTAGCCATGGGGCAGGACAAGAGGTCTAGCTCCCTGCCCTGGCACCAAATGGAAAAGTGCTTCTATCAGAAGGCACACCACTGGCAGGTCAACCCTTTCTGGGAGACTTCCACAACATGGAGAACCTCTTCAGACAGACCCAAAGCCTGGAACTCTAGCCGCTCAGGAACGAGGCTGTCAGGTGCAGAGACTGAAGGTTTAGGTGCAAGACCTTCCCCTTGTGACAGGAGAGCAGATCCAGGCGTAAAGGCAAGCGCTACGGAGGCCTGCTGCTGAGGCTGAGGAGATCTGGGTACCAGAACAGGCACGGCTAGTTTGAGGCTACCAGGATCATCCACACCTTGTCCCTCCACACCTTGACCAGCACTTTGTGGATCAGGGCAAAGAGAGGGAAGACATAAAGGAGACCTAGGGTTCAGTGCCTTGCAAAGGCATCCTCCAATAGTGTCCCGCACTGTGGGGGGCAGGCACAGAACAGCCTCAGCTTTGCCTTCTTCCAGGAGGCAAACAGACTGATCAGGGGAGTGCCCCACAGGGAGAACAGGTGGTCCACCACCACCTGATGCAGAGACCGCTCGTAAGATGCCTTGCCCACTTGGCTCAGGGTGTCCACAAGCTGCTTGGAGGTTCCCACTACATGAATCACCAGGAAATCTGCACCCACGCTGCGCATGAGGGTCCAGGTACAGAGAGCCTCTCAACACAACCAGAGGGAATGTGTTCTGGCCTGCCTATTGAGGTAGTACATGGTGATGGTACTGTCCGTCTGGACCTGCACGACCTGACCCCAGACAAATAGAGCGAATGTCATCAGAGCAAGACACATAGCATGGAGCTCCAGCAGGCTGGTGTGGCAATGAGATTTGCTGGGGTTTCAGAGCCCATGGGCCCTGTGGGTTCCCCCACGGTACGCTCCCCCTCCCACCAGAGAAGTGACAGCTGGCTCTGGGCAGAAGAACATGACTCCTTCCTCCAGCTGTTCTGGGATAAGCCACCACTAAATGGCACCCCACATCAGTTGCTTCACCATGACTGTCAGGTCCAGGTGACCTAGGCACTGAGATCACTGGTGGGCCAGCTCCCACTGTAGGCGGCACATCTGCCAGCAGGCCCACCAGACCAAGCTGGTACAGGACACCATGTACCCCAGCAGGTGCAGGAAATCCCGAGTAGGGTGCAAGCACCCAACCTGAAATAACTAGGCAAAGGAGATAAGATCTGCTGCCCGGTCTTCTGGGAGTTGGGCCTTGGCCCAGAAGGAGTAGTGCTCTTCCCCGATAAAGTGGATGACCTTGCAAGAGGTTAAGTTCCAACTTGGCTGGGTTGATCAGAAGATGCAACGCCAAGCAAGTATGGAGGGCCAGGTCCCTGGACCGCTCCACTGCATCACGGGACGATCCAGAAATCAGGCAGTTGTCCAGGTACAGACAGACCCGAACACCCTGGCATCTCAGGAAGGCTGCCACCACTGCGATGCACTTGGTGAAGACCCTGGGGGCCAAGGAGAGGATGAAAGGCATGACCCAGAACTCGTAATGAATCCCTTCTGTGTGGACCTGAAGGTACCACTAATGGGACAGAATGGCTGGAATGTGGAAGAAGGTGCCCTGGAGGTCCAGAGCACAGAACCACATACCCTGCTGCAAAGACAGTAGTATCTAGTTCAGAATGACCATCCAGAATTTGTGCCTCTTAAGGAACTGATTCAGATCATGAAGCTCCTGTACAGGGTGCCAATCCCTCCATCCATCTGGGACCAGGAAATACCTGGCTACAAAGCCCTGGTCGGCCACAACATATGGGACATGGGCTACAGCTCCTTCCTCTAGGAGTTGAGCGATGTCCTCTCTGAGGTGAACAGCATGTCCTTAAACACCATGGACTTCTGTGGGGCATGGGCTGGGTAGGGCGGGAGAGTCACGAAGTCAAGAGGCAGTCTTTGGCCCGCCACTTCTAGCACCCATTTGTCTAAAGTGATGGTGGACCAGGTGTCCCAGAAATGCTGAAGCCAACCCTCCATGGGAAGCTGAGGCTGGGACCCAACAGGTGGGAGGAAGGCAATCCCCAACCCGTCACTGAGCAACCTTGGAGAAGGCCCTGGCACCAACCACCAGAGGGGCACCACTGCGCCCTGCCTCCAGGTTTCTTGGAGCCCTAGCTGGAGGACTCAGGTTTAGGTTGTCAGGTCTAGGATGGTCCTGGCTGGGGCTGCTGAGGCTTGGACTTCGAGGACAGAAAGGACCAAAACTGAAAGGGCTTCTTCCTTGGCTTCTATCCCTTAGGGTCCTTTTGCGAAGACATTACCAAATCCAGGGTGGCATTCGACTTCTCTTTCCTAGTGAGGTGTCCATCTACCCCTGGACCAAACAGGTCAGTGCCCAAGAAGGGGACATAGAACAGTTTGTGCTGGGTATCCACCATAAAGGTGGAAATCTGCAGCCGGGCTCTATGGCGCATAGTGACCGCTTCCACCACAGACCCGGTGCAGGAGTCACCGATGTCCAAGGCTGCCTGAAGCTGGTGCTTGGCTAGGGAGCAACCCTGGTCTCTGACCATCCTGACCGCCAACTGCATGCCCACAGTAAGGCAGGGAAGGACGTGGTCCAAGACACCATGAGGGCATGTCCAAAGTTCACCATCATCAAGGCATACCTTGCCTGATGGAGACCCAGGGAAGAGGCAGCGTAGACCTTTTCAATGCAGGATCCTGCTTCTCGAACTCCTTGTCAGGGGGCTTGACCATGTCCCTGATGGTTCCCATCTTGTGAAAGACAGAGTCCAACACTAGTCCTTCAGCCGAGGGGTGGTCCGAAAAACTGGGAAGAGAACTGGCTGGAACCGCGTATTTACAGACCATGTAGGCCAATGGTGCCACACACAAAGCCGTATGTTGTCAATGCTCCAATGCAGAACCCACAATTGCCTCTGCCAGAGGGAAGGCAACCCCCGGGGATCATCCCAGTCAAGGATCTCCATACGGGGGGGGGGGTACTTGGCCTGCTTCTGGACTAGCTCTAGGGGGATCTCCATTGACTGAGAGATCAGCTGGAGCACAGCCCTGAAGAAGAAAGGACCAGGCTCAGCAGAGAGCTCTTCGATCGACTCGCTGTCAAAGCAGGGTCCTGGAGGACTGTACAGAGGACTCTGCAGAGCCCCAAGACTCCTTGAATACCACCCGAGGAACCAATGCTGCCACATCAGCTCCTCATAGCGCCAATGCAACTTGCGATGGTGCCTTTCTTTGTCTGAGGATGAAGAGGGGTGTCATCGGCGCTTCCTGGTTAAAGGTCGAGTGCATGATGTCGACCAAGACCAGGACTTTGACCAACGAATAGAGCGCTGATGGTGAGGGTCATATCCACATCCCTAGAAACGCAGGTTACTCACCTGTAACAGTAGTTCTAGTAGTGGTATATGATGTTCATCCACACTTTCTGGCAGTGTCTTTTCCCTTTAAGATGTGCCGGAAAGTCTTCAAGCTAGCTCCTCCCACTCACCCAGATGGTAAGTCCTTCGGTTCTGCCCCATGATGCCAGATCTTGCCCGCTGGAAGCAGTGTGTGTGCAGCGAAGCTGGGGAGATCGGGTGGGTCTGTGTTGATGAACACCATATACCACTCCTAGAAAGTACAGTTACGTAAAATCTTACCATAACAGTAGATCTTTGAGGAGTGTCTCTTGTAGCAGGTAATACACTTGGGTCATCACCAGAGGTCACTGTGGCACACGGCAGTTCTTCTAGCAGTCTTTTCCAGGGGCTGCCCACACATGACATCAGCTTCTTGTTTCCTGTATAAATGTGGGCAGTCCCTGGTATCCTCATTCGCTTCGGATTCAGCTTGCTAAGCGAGGACCTAGGGGAAGCCAAGGTAACGTAGGTATTCCAACCCATAAATCACTGGACCAGAATTTGTACTCTTAGAGAAGGAGGGGAGACAGAGGGTGGGATCGTACCTGCTCAAGAGACACTCCTCAAAGATATGAAAATTACGTACCTACCATAATTCTTCTTTCTGTGTATTTTCACCATTCATCACAATTGGGTATGTGGCTTGAGGTCATGACCCCGGAGGAGCTCTTTTTTGCATGGGCAGAGCCGATACAGCAATGGCGCCACCCTCAAGGCTGGCGCGTGCGTGGCACTGCATTGACGTTAGCTGTCGTTGGCACCACCCCCCCACCAGTTCTGAGTCACCTTAGAGTAAGAAAAAAACAGGGGTGGGAGAAGAGAGTCCAAGGGACAGATAAAAGAAAAGACATAATAAACAAAAGGAGGAATAAATGACTGAGAGGACGGGTGAAGGAGAGAACAGAAGCTAAGGGGATTGGGAGGGGCCCCAATCTCTGGTAAGGAAAGAGAAAGAGAAATTGGGAAGGGAGAGGACAACTGGGGCTTGCGTCCTGGACTTCTCCACTTAGGCTAGGTGTAGAAAGCAAGGGAGCCAGATGGTGAGCTTGGAAAGGCTGGCAAGACTCACTTCGGAGAAAGTTGAAGGAGAAGTCTCTGCTAGGAGATGACTTTTAGACAAAGTCAAGCTAAGCAGGGGGAAGTCCAGGAGCCTAAGGGTATGTCCTTTCCCTCAACCAATAAATAAAAACAAGAGAAGGAAGGGAACTCTGTCACCCCTCTAAGACAATAAAAAGGGGCTAGTCCCGAAGGACAGGAAGGAAGGGAAAGAGAGAGAGAGAGAGGGGCAGTGACCAACATCCCACCCCTATGAAGGGGTGGAGCCAAGGGCGATAAGGGAGCAGCCCCTCCTCCCCTCAGCCAGAAAGCTGGGAGACATCCCCTGCACAGGACAGAGGTCCCCTCACTCTTGGCCAACGTGAAGGAGGGAGGGAGAAAAGGCACGCAGAGGGTGGGGTCCCAGAGACTTAGGCCTCAGGGGATGGAGGGGGATTTATGATGAATAGTGAAGATAGACAGAAAGATCAAGAATCACGTGAGGCACGTAATTTTCATATCTTATCTGTGCCAATCTTCACCATTCATCACAGTTGGGTGAGTATCGAGCCCCCTGAAGGGGGCCTCCGAGACCCTAAGGGACTAAGCCCTTAGCCCCCAGTGGGGAGACACTGGGAGGGAGAACCTCTACAGGCCTGGCGAGACCTGAGACTGGGGAGAGTGAGATGGGGTCCCCCCGGAGGGGGAAGGAAATTGCCACCTCACTCTGCAGGAGAAAAGATGGGTTCTCTGGTAGGTGGAGGAAATCACCCTGCGCCACGCCATAGGTGACAGCCAGGAAAGACAAAGCAATGCCGTCTGCCTGATGCAGATCGCTGTCCCTACGACTCTGGAAGCTACCTCGTTGGCGTCGTAAGATGCCCTCGCTTGGTGCTTTGCTAGCTCCAGGCCCTGAGCAGAGAGTGTGATGGCTTGTCTGGTTACCTCCGACTCAGGCAAAGAGGTTAGGAGTTGACCTAGCCTGGACCACAAGAACCTGTCATAGGATGCATAGTGGGCCTGATGAGCAGCAATGGACAACAAGATCTGTGCTGAGTAGAAGGTCCTCCTACCCCAGAAGTCAAAATCTGAAGAGTCGTGATCTAGGGACCGGTCGTGGTGGAGGGCGCAAAGCCCATCAGGAGTGTCCAGTTGCGTCAACCCGACTGGGGGGTGAGGCATATGACCTGGAGACTCCAGGGGAGTACAACACCTCTGGCTAAGATACCTAGGGGCTGGAACACTGGAGAAGGGACGTCGCCAGGAATGCAGTGATGCCTCCCAAAAGGGAGCAGGCCAGGCAGAGACCACCAGGTTTGCCGCATGGAATTCTCCACAAAAGGCCACGCCATGTGCTCAGGATTGTCTTGAGAACCAGGGGAAATGCAGAGATATAAAAATGATGTACGTACCGTAATTCCTGATCTTCTTTTGTATCTTCACCATTCATTACTGCTGGATATGGCCGAAGTGTGCACCGATACAGGTGTTTTTTTTTTTTGAGGAGGGTCAGTGCCCATGGCACCGCCCATGAGATCGACGCACTATGTGGTGCGCGACAGGCAGCCATTAGGTGCCGCAGATTCCTCGTCCATCCCAGTTCTGTAAGTCGGAGAAGCAAACAGAAGAATAAGAGTGAGGCAAGAGAGCCAAGGGATAGTAAAAGGAAAGGAAACAAACTGAAAAAGGAATAAGCCGATAGAAGACAGGAAAGAGGAGAACCCTGCCCTAAGGGACCGCAAGGCCTCACTCCTGGGGTGACTCCGAGGGAGGAAGAGATAAGGGAGAGGAAGAAGAAGAAGAGAGGGGGATGTTGGAAGGAGGGAAAAATTCTGCCAAATTGTAAGTTAAATTGGCTTAAAGGCTTATTAGCTTGGAACCAAAGGGCAAGGAAGCAAGGATCCCTTCAAACAAAACTGACCTAAAGGTTCAACTGAACCTTTTGCACAGCTTGATACACAAAAGGCAGATTTCCCACACCTCCCACCATCCTGAAACCCATCACTCAAAATGAGAGCTCACAGATTGCAAAGGCAAACAATCTGTTCCAGAAGGAGAGCACCCAACTAAAAAGGGGAAAAAAGGACCCCACTAGCACACTGTCATGTTTTAATAATGGTGGGTTGGGGGAATTTGAAGTCCTAAGGGGGCACCCCCTTGGGAAGGTGGACAGAGATAGAGAAGGAAACTCATTCTGATTCCCTGAAAGGCAGAGGCCAAGAATCAGAACACCAGTTCCAGGAGGCAAATTTTTATTTTGTTTTTTAAAATGGGCTAGAAAGACTTTGACTAGCACCAGACTGGTGTACACAGGAAAGATCAAGAGATACCAGCAAGGTCCAAGAACCAAAGGAACAGGATCATTCAAGAACTTTTCCTGTTAACTGGTGATTGAACTAACTTGGCCTAAGGAAAGGTGCCAGAAGGGATGCCTTTAAGGGTAAGCAGAAAGAGTTCCCTCAGGAGAAAGATGAAGCTGTACTCACTTTCTTCTCTCTCCAGACTTGAGATACCTACTTCTGAGAGAAGAACGGAGGCCCGAAGGCTAGGAGATTTAGGCACTAAGGTCATGAAAGGAGGAGGAGGAGGAGAGGGACAGCGAGCAGGGCAGAAGAGTTGAGATGTTTTTATAATAGTTTTAGTTCGATCAGAGTAATAACGTAATATACGATGGACATCTAGGGTATGTAAGAGGTGTTCACCTCAACTGAAGTGTTCATGATAATATACTGGTAACTCCAAGGACTGGTTGGGTGTGTTCAGACACTACCTTAGGTAGGAAGGAAGGGTTGGTACGAAGTGCCACCCTAACTTTGTGAAAAATCAAATAAAGTTCTCTACAGATGAGGGCATGGAGCTCTGAAATATGTCGAGCTGAAGTGACAGCCACTAAGAATAGCGTTTTCCATGAAAGAAAACGGAGGTCACAAGTGGCCACCAGTTCAAAGGCTCAAGAGTTAATTTCTCTATTAGGAAATTGAGATCCCTCGAAGGAGTGGGTCGTGTGATAGGTGTCTTAATATGTAACATTCTTCTTAGAAACATTCTGCCTAGATGATGTTGATACAGTAATTTACCATGTAGAGGTTCAAGGAAGGCCGAAATGGAGGCCAAGTGAACTCTGATGGAGGAATAGCTTAATTCTGTCTCGGCAATCAAGGCTAGATAATCCAAGACTTTTGTCAATGGACAAGAGTAGGGTTCCAGTAATCAGGAAGCAGCCCAGATGGAAAAGTGTTTCTATTTGGCATTATATGTTTCCCTGGTTGCTGGTTTATGTGATGCCAACAATATACTGGCAACAGACGATGACATCTGTAGACGATGCTATGAAAGCGTCCTCAGGAGCCAAGCGTGAAGGTGTAGTGCATTCAGGTTGGGATGAAGAAGAGTCCCTTGATTCTGAGTCAAGAGAGTAGGTCTGATTGGCAATGGAACTGGTTCCTCCACCAAGAACTGCTGAAGTAGTGGAAACCACACCTGTCGAGGCCACACAGGAGGCTATGAGAATCATGGTGGCAGGTTCGAGTTGTAGTTTCAGTAGAGTCCACTGAAGGAGTGGGATGGGGGGAAGCATATAAGAAGAGTCCTGTCCATGCATCTATAGACCATCCCTTTTTGCTCGGGATAATGAAATAGTATCTGGGGAGACGGTGGTTGACTGGGGAGGAAAACAGGTCCACTTGTGGGGTCCCTCACAGATGAAAGATTTTCTGGAGTACTTCATAATGAAGTGTCCATTTGTGTACGGACAACTGGTTGACTGAGAAAGTCGGCCAGAAGGTTGTAACATCCTGGTAGATGGACAGTTGTTAGTGTGAGGTGTTGTCAAATGGCTTTTTGCCAGACTGCAATTGTCTCCCTGCATAAAGTATGAGATTTCATGCCTCCTTGTTTGTTGAGGTAAAATACTACTACGGTGTTGTCTGACTGAATCAGCAACTGTCCCGGAGACAGGTGAGGTTGAAAAGCCTGGAGGGCTAAGCGAACCACCCTCAATTCCAGGAGACTGATGTGAGGATGAGCGATAGAAGTGGTCCACTTGCCTTGCGTCCTGTAAGAACCCAGGTGTGCATCCCACCCTTCAAGGGATGCATCCGTGGTCCATATCTGCAGGGGCGGGGGAGGGGAAGGGCATGCCTTGACATAGGTTGTCTCTGAGCATCCAGCAGACCAGGGCACACTGCAACAAGGGATTTTGTCTTTGAAATTTCCTGTCCTTTGAGACCACTGGTTCTTGAGAACCCACTGGACAGGTCTCATCTGAAGATGGGTGAGACCATAGGGATGGTAGCGGCCATGTGACCTAGGAGACGCAGCATGCGTCTGACTGTGACAACTTTCTGGGCTTGTATCTGCAATGCCAGAGACAGAAGCTTGTCCTGTCTGTCGGCCAGGAGGTAAGACCTGGCGGAGACAGTGTCGAAGACCGCTCCTATATATTTGAGCGACTGTGTAGGGGTCGGATTGGACTTTGGCCAACTGACAGTAATCCTTACAGCTTGGAAGAGAGTTAAGGTTGCTTTTAGGGAAGAGAGCAGGGCTGTTTTGGACTCTGATTTTATGAGCCAATTGTCCAGCTATGGGAAGACAAAGTGCCCATTTATTCATAGGGCTGCTGCTACTACCACTAGGCATTTGGTGAATACTTATGGGGCCAAGGAAAGGCCAAACAGGAGTGCCTGAAATTGGTAGTGTTGAACCAAAAGGTGAAAACGAAGGAACCTGTGGTGGGCAGGATGGAAGGGATGTGAAGGTAGGCATCCTTCATATCCAGGACACATAGCCAATCCCCTTGTTTTTATATTTATCCCCTTTGTTTGTATTGGCATGAAAGAGTTTAGGGTGATCATGCGGAACCTTTTGTACTGAATATACAGATTCAGTTGTCGGAGGTCCAGTATTGGTCTGAGATCTCCTGTTTGCTTGGGTACCGGGAAGAAGTGAGAGTAGAACCCCTACTGGTGTTCTGTAGGGGTTGCTGGGTAAATGGCCTTCTTGGTTAGAAGAGCCTGTAATTCCTCCTGGAGAATAGGAATATGGTTGGGTGGGTAATGGACTAAGCAGGGCGAATGAAAGGGAGGTTTGGACAGGAATTCCAGAGTGTGACCCTTCCAGATGGAGGGCAAAATGATCACCCACAGCTTCCAAGACCTGGTCGAGGAAGCGTGGACAGGGCCCCAGTAGGTCACTGGGAGGTGGGCTGACCAGCCCCACCTGGAGGATGTGAGCAGGAGCCCTTGGCAGCAGAGGCATTGGCTCTGGTAGGTTGGGAACAACCTCAAACTGCCTCTGTTACAGCCTCTGCATTTTCCACCTCTTTTGGTATAAAAAGAGGACTGGGAACGGTATGATGTCTGTGAAGTATGGTACATGCCATGGACTGTGTGCAGAGTTCTGCCTGAAGCTTGGAGAGCATCAATCAATGTTTGGGTACCTGGCCCGAATAGTATAGACCCATTAAAAGGGGGAGGGGTTAACTACTCTCTGCTGTATGTCATGTGTGAACCCAGAGACACAAAGCCAAGCATGGCGAAACAAGGTAATGCCTGTTGCTGACATACAGGCCGAGGTGTCAACTGCATCACAGCCCGACTAGAGTAGGTGACAGGAAATGGAGTTGTCAGTGGCTACTGTGGCCAGTAACTGTTCCCTTTCCTATGAAGGAGGGAGTTTGTGGACTAATTCAATGGCAGATGACCAGAGTGTACGCTGGTATTTGATCATGTGTTCCATATAATTCAGGATTCTGAGATTCATAGTACTGGATTGAAATACCTCTTTTCCCAGATAATCTATCCTGCGGGATTCTTTATCAGGAGGTAAGGAACTCATGTGCTTTGGTCGTTTAGTGCAATCATGAGCGGCAGCAATCACCACTGAATCTGCTTCGGGAATAGTGGACAGAAAAGGGTGATCCAGAGAAGTGTGACAGGGTAGAATAGGACCCTGTCCCATTTGTTATGCAGAAAGTGGTTAAATGCAAGGATCTGTTATCTTCTGTCTCTTCTCTGTCTGGTTGCACAACCAAATTTTCCTGTGAGACTTCAGACTTGATCAACCCGACAGGCTCGCAATTATTTGCCTCTCTCTGTCTCTCAGTTTTCTCTTGCTGTTTGTTTTTTCTTCCTTGCATATCTATATCCACTAATATAAAAATATGTGCAAATCATTGTATGGAAATGTAACTGATAATGGGATCCCTTGTGTTTCGAAAATATATAGCATTACTGTTGAAATGTATATAATTATAATTTGAGATGACTGCAAAAAGCTGTTGGAAGATAGAGGTTACCAGAGTTCAACGTTTAAGCCTTTTGCAAAAGTTGTGCAAAAGGGGGCCTCAATTCAAGAAGCACACTGTATTCTAGCAGCTCCTGCCTGATATTTACAAAAACAGGATGCTTGCTAAAGAGGGATGTTGAAAGGACTTATAAAGCTAAACTGCAACTGCAAGAAAGATAAGAGAAAAAGGAACACACAGAGACTTAAAGAAAAAACTATTTCATTTCTCCTCTGTCCATGAACAAGTTTATTTTTTTAAGTTACTGCTACGGCAAATAAATATTTCTGGTGAGTTCTACAACTGCTCCTGGTTTTCCCTATGCTTCCTGACCTGTGCCTCGATGACAAGGAGCCTGGTATATGCGATCTGCCCTACGGGGAAGACCCGTGACAGAAGAAGGCTGGTGCCAGGCAGCAAGCATAGCATTTTGGTAGGTCTGGATTAGTGGGGGTACCACTAAGACCGGCTCCTCGGGTAACTCCAAGTAGTCTACCATATCCTTACATTGTTTGTCATGTTCGGTAATGGAGATTCTCATGACTTTTTGAATTTGGACCATCATTTCATGGTAAGAAGGATCACCTGCAGGAGAGGCAGCCACATGTCTGGGCAAGTCCTTTTCTAATGAGGAGAGGTCCGAAAAAGAAGTGTGGGGCTGGAAATCCAACTCCTGGAATTCCTTGTCCTCTAGATCGTTGGTAAAATCTGACGGGAAGTCAGGTTCATCTGACAAGTAGTCCTCCATATAAGGGGGAGGGGACCAGGGTGGGAGAGGGTCCCTGTCACCTTGAAATAGTTTAGGCGGAGGTGTGGGTGAACGCGATGGATGGCTCGGCTCTCCTGGATCGGAGGGCCGAGCATGCCGCATGGCATGCAAGATGTGCTCTACTACAGTAGAAACGTCCAGTTCTTTTTGAGTAGGGGGAGGGGGGCTTCTGGGAAACCAAAGAGAGGATGGAGGGGATTGGATGCATAGCCTGAGCAGGTCTTGTCCCTGGAAGATAAAAACCAGGGTCTCGATCTCTATCTGTCTGGCCCCTATAGGCACCCACCTGTGAGGGTGGAGGGGCAGTAACTATAGCAAAAGCAGTAGGTTTTCTCCATGGAATGTGTCTCGTTGTCAACAGAGCCGCTGGGGAAAGAGTGCTATGCTGTGGAAATGATGGTCCCGTCGATGGGAGAGGAGCCCCCGTTGACGGAGTGTCGGCAGAACCCATAAAGGGCTCACTGTAAACTGCCGTCAATGCGCTAGAAAGCGCCATAGATGAGAGGGTATATCCCCCGTTGGTGAAGAGGCAGGCTGAGAATGTGCCATTGACAGCAGGGCACCTGTGACGGTGGCTGTCGACGAGCTCTGAGGCATGGAATGTGAGGAGGGCTTCTTCTCCTTTTTGTGCCGTTGATGAGAATCAGTTGGGGGGGGGACTCTTGGGACAAGCCCCCTAATTCTCCATGAGAGACAATTTCTGCTCCATTAAATGTTGTTCGATTTCAAGCAACTGTCAATGACGGGTTGCTTGGTTGAAGTCCTGGCAATGAATGCAGGAACTGGTGTCATGTGTGGGTCCCAGACACCTTACACAAGCAGTGTGGTTATTGAAGCAGTAGCTTTTTCTACCACAACGGCAGGAACGAAATAGTGCTATCTTGCTTGAAGATTCTTTGGACATTCATTTGGTTGCCCAAATTCCCGTCGATGACTGCTGTTCTGAAGTTGCTCTAGCTGCTGCGTACGAGCTGAAGATGGCAGGAAAATTAACTGAGGAAACCAGGGACCACCCACACTTGTATAAGAAACAGAAAGCTGATGTCATGTGTGTGCAGCCCCTGGAAAAGACTGCTAGAAGAGCTGCCATGCACCTCAGCGACCTCTGGCGATGGCCCAAGTGTATTATCTGCTACAAGAGACCACTCCGTGGAAGATCTACTGTAACAGGTGAGTAACCTGTGTTTCTAGACTTGTGGCTATGACGTTCTAGCCACACTTTCTGGCAGACTCCTAGCAGTTCTCTGGGAGGAAGGAGGCATGGCGCACACCCCCCTACTTAGGAAATAAGGACTGGAGAACTGAGGCCCCAAAACCAGCATCCTGGCATGACTCTAGGTCAATGTGGTAATGGGCAATGAAGGTGTATGCTGACCTCCAGGTAGCAGCCCAGCAAATTTCCTGGATAGAGATGTCCCTGGAAGCAGCCTCCAATGCAGTGGTATGGCGGGTGGAATGAGCCCTTAGCCCTCTGGGAGGTTCCCTACCCACCAACCTACAGCAGAGGTCAATGCAGAATGTGATCCACCTGCCAATCGTATGCTTGGTTGCAGGTCTGCCAGGTGTGGATTCACAGTAGGTGAGGAACAGCTGGCGAACCTCTCCCCGAACTCCAGCTCTACACTCTTTGTAATAAACTAGCGCTTGCCTCAGGTCAAGTATGTAGCCTGTGCTCAGACTCCGAGGTGTGATTGGTGAAGTACACTGGGAAACTAATCACTTGCTTAAGGTGAAACTCTGACACAACCTTCAGAAGGAACTTTGGGTTGGGGAGCAGGACAACCTTGTCCCTGTGGAAGACCAGATAAGGAGATTCCACCAAAAGTGCCTGGAGCTCACTGATCCTGCTGGCTGACGTGACAGCCACCAAGACAGCGGTCTTCCACGACAGATGAGAGATCACATGTGAGCATCGGTTAGAATGGCTTGCCCATGAACTTTGCCAAAACCAGCAACATGTTCCATGGTGGTGGTGGTTGTTCATGCACCAGAGGGGAAATGTGGTCAAGGTATTTGAAAAAGTGCACGACCACCTTCTCCTGTGCCACCGACTGCTGACTGGCCCATGCCCGGTAAGCAGAGATGGCTGCTAGGTGCACCTTAAGGGATCGTTGACCAAAGACCCAACTGAGAGAGGGACCAAAGGTAATCAAGGATGCTAGCCACTGAACAGGACAAAGGGTCCTCCCTTTGCCCTGACACCAAATGGAGAATCTCTTCCATTTGAAGGCATAGCACTTCCTGGTTGACTCCTTCTGAGATGCCTGCACAACGGTGAAGACCTCTTCGGAGAGACCCAAGGCCTGGAACTCTAGCTGCTCAGGAACCAGACTGTCAGGTGCAGGGATTGAAGGTCTGGGTGGAGTACCTTCCCCTGACTGGTTGAAAGCAGGTCCAGGCATAGGGAGAGATGCCTTGGGAGCCTGCTGCTGAGGCTGAGGAGATCGGGGTACCAGACTGTGCGTGGCCAGCCTGAGCCACAAGAATCACCTGTGCCTTGTCCCTCCTGGCCTAGAGAAGCATCTTGTGGATCGAGGGAAGTGGAGGAAGGCATAAAAGAGGCCTGGGGTCCAAGGCCTCGAGAAGGCATCCCCCTGCAGCATTCCCTACTGAGAGGGTGGGCACAAAACAGCCTCAGCTTTGCGTTCTCCCCTGGAGGCGAGCAGGTCCACCTGAGGGGTGCTCCACTGGGAGAACAGACTGTGAACTACCTCTGGGTGGAGAGACCACTCGTGAGACGCCTCACTCACCTGGCTTAGGGCGTCTGCCAGTTGACTGGAGGCTCCTACCATATGGACGGCCAGGAGATCTGCCTCCAGACTGCGCACAAGGGTCCAGACACAGACAGATTCCTTGCACAAATGCAGGAAGTGCATTCCGCCCTGCTTGTTGAGGTAGTACATGGTCATGGAGTTGTCCGTCTGGACTTGGACCACTTGACCCCGAATGCATGGAGCAAATGTAGTCAGCACCAGCCGAACTGCTCAGAGCTCCAGCAGGTTGATGTGGCATTGGGACTTCTCGGGGGTCCACAGCCCATGGACTCTGTGTTCCCCCAGGTGGGCACCACAGCACATGAGAAAGGCATTGGTCATCAGGATGACCGTCGGCTCTGGGTGGACAAACAGGATGCCTTCCTGCAGATGTGCTGGGACCAGCCACCACTGGATGGCACCCCACATCCACTGGGTCACCATGACCAGCTGATCGAAGTGCCCCTTGCACTGAGACCACTGGCTGGCCAGCCCCCACTGCAGGGAGCACATTCTCCAGCAGGCCCAATGGACCATACTGGTACAAAATGCCATGTAGCCCAGCAGGCGCAGGAAGTCCCGGGCAGGGCACAATTGCCCAACCCAAAATGATCGGGCAAAGGAGGAGACAGCCTCCACCCTAGCTGCCAGGAGCCGGGCTCGGGCTCTGGCTCTGCAAGAGTCCAACTTTGCCCCTATGAAGTTGATCACCTGCAAGAGTACAAGTTCTGACTTGGCCTCATTCACCAGGAGGCCAAGTTTGACGCAGGTCTGGAGGGCCAGGTCCCTGGACCACTCCACCTCCTGCCTGGAGGGACCTGCTACCAACCAGTCTAGGTGGTGATAAACCCGGACCCCTCAGCGCCTCAGGTAAGCTGCCACCACTGCGATGCATGTGGTGAAGACGCTGGGGGCTGAGGAGATGCCAAAGGGCATGGCTTGGAACTCGTAGAGGGTTCCCTCGGCTCGAAAGTGGAGGAACCTTCAGTGAGATGGAGAGATCGGGACGTGAAAGAACGCATCCTTAAGATCCAGGGAGCAAAACCACATGTTTTGCTCTAGAGATTGTATTATCTGAGATAGAGTTACCATCCTGAAGGTGCGCAACCTGAGGAACTTGTTCAGGTTGTGCAGATCTATATTGGGGCATCAGCTGCTTTGGCTCCAAGAAGTACCTGGAGACAAACCTTGGGTGTTCCGGAGGATCAGCAAAAGGAACCACGACCTCCTTGTGGAGGAGCTGGGCTATGGCATCTCTGAGAGCTGACAGCATGTCTGCAGAAGCCAAGTCCTCCCATGGTGTGTGGGCTCGGCAAGGAGGGTACTGCTTGAACTCTAGAGGCAGACCCTGACCCACCACTTCTAGAATCTACCTGTCCATGGTGACAGCGGACCAGGCAGAAAGGATGTGGTGGAGCTGGCCCCCCATGGGATGATCCAGGGGAGGCATGACGGGCATGAAGGAGGCACCCCTCATCCTGCCACAGAGCAGGCTTAGAGGAGGAGGGCCGGCTGAAGGGCCACTGGAGCCACTCTCTCCTGGCTTATGGACAGCCAAGGCCACTGACTTGGGCCAAAGTTGCCAAGCCTGAGCCTGCTGGCCAGCTGGTTGCTGGGCTGGCTTGGCCACAGGAGTGGAGGTGGAAAAAAAGGACTTCCATTTCTAATACTGCTTGAAGCCCTTGGGGTCCTTCTGGGCAGATGTCACGGAGTCCAAGGCGGCATTGGACTTCTTGATGCATGTGAGGTGACCCTCAACCCTGGGCCCAAACAAGTCAGTGCCTAGGAAAGGGACATCTGCCAGCTTGTGCTGAGTGTCAGCCATGAAGGTTGAGATCCTCAGCCAAGCCCTGCGGCATATGGCCACTGAGGCTGCCACGGAGCGGGCACAGGGGTCCCCAATGTCCATGGCAGTCTGGAGCTGTTGCTTGGCCACAGCCCATCCCTGGTCTCAGACCTGTTTGACCATGGTCTGAAGGTCCGCAGCCAGATGAGGAAGCACCCCATCTAAGGTGCCCAGCAGGGCATGGGAGAAGTGGGCCATGAGGAGGGCCGTGCTCACCTGGTGGAGGCCAAGCGAGGAGGCAGCATAGACCTTTTTAACTGCATGGTCCAATTTCTTGGAATCTTTATCAGGTGGCTTGTCAACATCCCTGATGTTGCCGGAACACAGAGTCGGCCACCAACCTCTCGGCTGAGGGGTGCTCTGTGAATCCTGAAAGGGATCCGGTGGGCATCGCCTACTTGCAGGTCATCCAGGCAGAAGGAGCAGAGCAGGAAGCGGGGCACTGCCACAGATCCAGGGCAGGGCCAAGAATGGCTTCAGCCACCAGGAAAGCTTCCATTGGAGAGTCTGCCCAGTTGAGGATCTCGGTCAATGGATAATGAACCCATTTCTGGACAGGCTCCATCTTCATACCCGTCGACTCAGAGATCAAACGGAGGAGGCCCATGAAAGAGTATGGACCTTCGTCCATCGAGATATCCCCCATATACTCCATGTTGACTGGACGGGAGTGCAGGAGGAACCCTCAGACCCCGAAGAGTCGTCAAAGAGCGGTCGACCACTGTAGTCTTCACTGACCCTCCACAGATGGTCAGGGGTGATGATGACCGATAGTTGATGGGAAAGCCCCTTGGCCATCCGAGACTCCTTAGTTGGAGTGCCGACCATCAGCTGTTTGGGCAGCGGTTCCACCACAACTGGCAGAGAAGCCAGAGTCGGATGAGTTAGGACTGTATTAATCGGTTCCATCGACGGAGTAAGCGTCAACCTTTCTGGTGACAAGCAAGTGATGGCTGGCATAGAAAGTGGGGTAGGTCTGGCACCAGTAAACACCAGCTGTTGCCACATCAAGTCCTCGTAGTGTCAATGCAACTTGCGCCGAAGTCTCTCCTCACCCGAGGACGAAGAATTGCAGCAGTGCCACTTCCTGTGGTGCTGAGAGCAGGAGCGCCAATGATGGTAGGACCGGCTCAAACCCACGGGAAGAAGACCAAGACCTCGGCTGCCGGGGGACCGGTGGTGGGGCTCAGAGGCAGTCAGCGATTGCTGAGGCTCCTCCTGGTCAGGATTAGGGACCAGAGCTGGCGGGTCAGCGGACTGATTCGTCCCTCTAACAGTCTGGGTCAGAAATGGGGTCCTAGACAAGGAAGAATCGGCCTCTTCAGTCAACAAATCCTCAGTCGCCTCAAGAAAAATATCGGCTGGGACTTCGACCAGTGTCTCGGTTGACAGGCCAGACAGGGTTACCATGGAGCCAGTGGTCAAGGCAGAGGAGTCAACTGAAGTCAAATCCGGAGAAGCGTGGGAATCGGACACCCTCGACCAAGAGTGCTCCCGATCCCATGATCGATAAGTCTTTTCTTTCTTAGAGTCTTTTTTTTAGATTTAGATTTGTTGAAGGAGCCTGTAAAAGTCAAGCCCAGCTGAAGCAGCATGAAGGTAGAAGCCAAGGAGGAATGGGCCGTGGCTTGGGCTACCTCATCTTTGAAGGCTGCAAGCTGCTCAGTGGGCCCCACAGCAGCGGAGATCACCCAACAGGCATCTTTCGATTTGACCGTTGGATTCCATTGCACCGGGTGGCCAGTTTCAAGCGGATGAAATGGTCCTCCAGGAAGGAAGAACAAAATAAGTGGCAAAAGTCACAGGCCTGGTGTTCATGGTCGTGCCCCAGGCAGTAGACGCTCATAGCATGCGGGTCAGTCCTGGACATCTTCTGTCCACAAGGGCACCGGTGGAACCCACTTATCGTCTATTGCAGTCACAATCAAAGATTGAGTTGAAGACAAAACTCTTGAGAGTTGGTTTGGAAGTAATTCTGAAGAATTTAAGCATTAGGGCCTACTCAATGCGGGAGCGTTAAGAAGGGAACCTGCTTTTTCCAGCGGAAAGGAAGATCTGGCATCATGTGGTGAAGCCGAGGGAGTTACCACCCGGGTGGGTGGGAGGTGTCAGCCTGAGACGTTCTGGCACATCTTAAAAGGAAAGGACACTGACAGAAAGGGTGGATAGATCATATCCACGTCCCTAGAACAGATGATTTTCCCCTCCATGGCACAGTAACTTTATAAATTATAAAACTTAACCACATGCTAAAACCGTTCACTGTTGCAACGTGACAAGTGGTAAGCAGGAACACAGACACTGGCAGCATCCTAGCAGAAGCCATGAGTATGATTATCATTATTCAGCACAAGCTAGTTGCAGAGGCCACAGGTATGAAAATGGCATCCAACACAAGCTAGCTGCATGGAGAAAGATCTGCTTCAAAAAGCTGCAGTACATTTAAAGGGTTCTGGCCTTGGGAGAATACTGACCTACTGTTTGTTTATTTGAATCTAGGATTACAAGTGCCTTTGAGCCAAGGCTCTTTTACAAAGGTTCCACATCAACAGTACAGACAATCATCAATAGGCAGGTAACAGAGAGACAGATCAGGATCATATTAATGTTAATACAATGCATGGTATAAGACAATAACATTTAGCTGACAAAATAAAATGTATTGCGACAAATTCCTACAAGAGAGATGCGATGCACAGGGAACAGTAGGAGGGAAGAGGCAGGAGGGGTAAAAAGGGCTGGGACTAGGGGTGGGTGTAGCAGCGAAGGGGCAGTGTGGTGCAGCCAAGTGGCCTTGTCAGGACAGACACAGCCCTAGTGCTTGAGTGGTTGTAGTGGAGAAGTAAGTGCTAGAAGGGTGGGGGAAAGACAGGCAGACACCTCTGGGGTCTGTAACAGAGTAGGTGACAGTGATGATTAAGTGTTGAAAACACAGGTGTTTTTGCCAGTTAGGGAGTGGTGGAGCTTTGTTTTGAAGGCTCTAAGAGATCCAGTGGAGCAGATGTCATTTGGAAGTTCATTTAGCCATCTCGAGGCCCTATAAGCAAAAGACCGTTGCCCTTGGGACGTGCAGCAGCGTGGGATTTGCAGGATATGGGGCTTAGAACTCCTGGTGATGCAGTTATTGATTTTGAGATTTAGGAGGACGCTGACTCCTGGCAGGGATTCTCCCAACATGATTTTCTTGGCTGTTATGCAAGTTTGGTATTTGATTCAATTGTTTAGTTGCAGCCACCCTGATCTGGAGTAGAGGTCACAGGTGTGGGTGAGGCGGTGTAGACCAGTTACCAGTCTACAAGCTTTGTTGAGGGAGGTCGATACCCACCTGAGGGAGGAGGTTGTGGCAGATCCATAGATGAGACCGTAGTCAATGATACTGATAACGGAGCTCTGGACAGCGATGGGCAGTGCTTCGCGGGTTAGGTATTTCCTATGCTGGAAGAGGAGGCTCATCCTGGAATTGGCCACTTTTGCCACATTGCTGATGTGTGGGACATAGGAGAGATTACTGTCAAGGGTGAGGCCAAGGTACTTGAAGGTACAAACTTGTACGAGGGTGATACCTAGCTTTGTTTTAATAAGGAGCTGATGGTGCTTGAATTTGCTGTGGGAGCTACAGAAGAGTAGGGTCTTTGTTTTTTTCTGGTTCTAAGTGACAGCATTGTCAGTGGATCACAGTATATACTGTAGCAGTTATATCTGTTCGACTATTTTTAATCAAATGATAAATGCAAAATGAGGACATACAGTATTACTGAAGCATTGAAACGTACCATTTCAAATGTTACTCTCTAGTATGCAAGCCATAGGATGTTGCCAAACACTTAAGAAAAATTCTTGACAGTCATAAAACTGGGAGCATACAGTATATGAAATGAGATTTGAAAAAAAAAATAATTGAGTTTATTTAATTCTCATACTATGGCATCTCTAGTGCATAGATTTTTGTTTCAAATTATTCTTTTTTTTTTAAACATTCCCTCAAGCTATTCTAGACTTCACAGCTTTTACAAAATAAATAAGCAACAAACAAAAGTCAGTACTGAATAAATAATCTATGAGAATGAATGCATCACTTCATACTTACCTTACATCACATTTTTATTATATATCGAGCCTCTTCTGCTGCCGAAAACTTAAATGCAGTTAAGATTAAATATGGAGCAAGGTAGGTCCAGTGGTGTGGTGTTAGCCCATTTAGCTGAAGCTTGAGAGAACAGGATTTGCAACAAAGCCCAGTTTCAAATACCCAGGACAGCTGGGGGCTGAATGTGGCATGGTATTGATGTACATTACTCAAAAGGAACACATCAACATAGCACCTAATGGCCTACCAGCAAGCAGTACTGGCATAGCAGTGAAGGGAGCTACTTGCTCCTAACCCTTCTGGCTGGAGAAAGGGTGCAGCTAATCAACCACCAACACTGGGGTGAGGGACAGATGGAATGAGGGGAAGAATGATTTTGTTAAAGTATTTGGGGAAATGCTGACTGACGTACTGCATGAAGAAAGGTGGCCACACACACACACATCAAGATGTAGTATGCAGATCACACAGTGGGAGGAGCAGATGGAGATGTAAGGGAGATTAAGAAAAGAACTACAAAACTGACAGCCAGCTGCATAACATGGCAGTAGCATCTGGTGTCACTTGTCATGTCGGACGCGTAACAGTCAATGTGGGCTAGCAGAGGGAGGACTGTGCAGCCCAGAACATGCACTCTTCCATGAAGAACGAGACAGCGCACTAACTTCCACTGCAATACAGGTACTGGGTAACCAAAGGGCGAAGTGTAGGTACAGGGTACTTAGGAAGGTTGGTGCTGCATGCACGGTGTTGCAACTTCCTGATGTATGTCCATGCTACTGGATCCTAGTAGATGGGTCTGTAGGGAGTTCACCGAGAAATGGACAAGGTCATGAAAAGATGACTGCACAGCATCCTCTGTGCCTGCTCTACCCTCTTCTGAGAGTGTGTTTGTGTGTGTCTGTTGGTGGAGGGGAGTCCACAGAGGCTTGGAAAAGAGGCAAGGGCCCACAATAGGTTACTGTTACCCTAGATAAGGAGATGGACTTGTAGCTAATAAGGACCTACCAGAATCATTACAAACATTCTGCTAGAAGCCATTTAACAAGATAAACGAATACTCACGTAATACTAATGTAGCTTCTAGAGGGTTTACTCATACCTCTCAACTGTCCCTGATTTTCAGGGACACCCCTGATTTTGACTCAAAATTGCACCCTGTCCCTCCTAAAATTTGTGTTTCCATGGCTAAACAGTGGGGATTGTAAGCACAAAATAATGTCAAACATTAAAGTTACAGATGTGTTCTTCTTTAGAAAATGCATGTTGCACTAAGCCCCATATTCTACTAGCTTTCTGGGTGGATCTCTCTAATTCTAAAGATGTGTCCCTGATTTTGGTCCTTTGTTCCTGATTTTTTTATACCTTGTCCCTGATTTATGAGGCAGGAGGTTGAGAGGTATGGGTTTACTAGTGATTCATAAATTTAGTGAGAACTGTTAAACAGTGCCAATACTGCACCAAAAACATCTGTCATCTCTGTAGTGATTCATATTTTCTGTAGTCATCCCAGCTCTGAGTTTTTGCCCCAGGGACAAAATTTGGAAAATTCGAATGCAAACTCCGCCCTGTGGTCACACTCCCACCAGCGTTCCAATGGCAGATTCAGAGCTGAAGACCAGAAGAGATCCATGACCACATATCTAATCTTACTAAGTATTCTTACTTAATGCAAATGTTAACAAGAATGCAAAAGCCACATATGAAAATTGTGAAAATGAAAAGTTTGCAACAATAAAATGCTCATGCAGTAAAACAAATCTTTAATGGTTCAGGGTTATGAGACCCATTCTGCACAGTGAACCTTGTAATACATATTCCTTGCCTGCAAAAGTACTTAAATATAGACAATATGCTAGGTACCATTCCGTCACAGCCTCTGCAGAGTTTTTAGGAGCAGGTACCCTGTTTGCTTATGTAATACACTGTAGTTGCACTGTCTACCTTTTGCAACAGGGAGGGAAAAATACATCATGGACAGAAGCACTGCCCAAAGTCCCAAGTTTTTTTTTTCTTGAAATTGCAATTTTTCTGCTCCCCAACGTCCTGCCAGCCCAGACCCTCCGGGGCCACCAAGAAGTCATCCTCCTGCCTCCCACACTACCCTCACCTACCTCCAGGTCCCTATGGAGCTTCAGATTACCCCCTGAGCAGGGACAAGGTGGGGCACCACACCCAGAGCTACTAGCTTTTCATCGATCTGGAGGTGGTGGAGTGAGCGAGGGTACATCGGAGGCATGCTCCAGGCAGCCCATCTTCCTGGCACTGGCAGGTGTTTTTCCTGTTTTCTCCCCTTATGCAGTACAGCCCTGATGTCAATGTGCAATGCGCCAATGTCCACTATGTACCTCTTGGCCAGCCATTCCCTGTGGGGCTTGCACATCCGACCGCCCGAGGTCATGTTGTGGGTGTTGCCCCTCCCCCCAGAGAAGGCAAGCTGTCATTGGATGCCATGCCGCTCTCCCCATCCGCCCTCCAGCGATCTGAGTCTGTTCTCGAACCCGGTTGCAAGCATCGCCAGAGGAAATCCAACCGCTGTGCAGATGGACAGGCCAGTCCCAACAAGTTTATGCACTCCTGGCATACCTGAGTCCCAGACCCAATTTATTGTTTGGTCCTCGACATGTCCCCCCATTCCAGTAATGAGGCATCTGTTATTAGGATCCTTGTTGGAGGCAGTATAGTGCTGTGGTTTAGAGCGCTGAGCTGCAAAGCTAGAGACCTGGGTTTGAATCCTATAGCCCCCATTTGTGTATTGTGTGACCCTGAGCAAGTCACTTAACTTCCTCCACATCAAAGTTCTCTACTAAAAGATCCAGACGTAACTTTGACCCTCTGGCCTATTTCAATGATCTAAAAAACTCTATGCATTGGCAGAGTTTTTACCTAGCTAAATCAGTAAGTGATGCCTATGATGTTTTGTACGAAATCATAACCAATGCCCTAAATATCCATGCTCCTATAATCAAAGCTAGAATAAAACTAGGACCTGCCGCTGGTTTTCACCAGACTTGAAGAAAGCTTTACTTAAAAGAGACCAGCTGTGGAAAAGGCCCGAAGTCACATGCAGATTCTGACTGGCGCCTATTTAGGTCAGCTAGAAATGCCTGTACAAAATGACCAGGAGGCTAAAGCTACTTTTTATCAAAATGAATTGCTCTCTGCATCCAATAATCCTACCAAGTTCTGGTCCACTATTAAGGAAGTGTCTCTTACCACCGGTAGTGTGCTCCCATCCAAAATTACCATTGACAATGTCTCTGTCTCTTATAAATCTGAGATTCTCCAAGCCTTCAATAACCACTTTGCCACCGCAGACTTGGCATTCGATAAAGCACCAGTAAGTAGTCTTCGGCCACAACCCAAAGCCCAGCCACCCGAAACAAATAAAGGTAGGACCTTCTCCTTTTCCTTAATCATCATAAAAGAAGTTGAAGACCTTCTGCTACAGCTAGACATTAGAAAAAGCGCAGGAGCCGATTCACTCGACCCATACTTTCTGAAAATAGCATATCACATACTAGCAGCACCTATAACACACTTATTCAACCTGTCTCTAATCCAAGGCTCTCCCCGCAGAGAATGGAAAACTGCTCATGTTATTCCGCTTATTTAAAGCAGGGGACCCAAGTGACCTGAACAACTATAGGCCAATCTCTACTACCTATACTTTCGAAAATGTTGGAAAAATTGTGGATACACAGTTGAGATCTTTCCTGGACAGCTCTGAATTACTTAACCCCATGCAGTCTGGATTTAGAACCAAGACAGCACTATTACGGCACTGGCCAAAGTCACTGACGACTGGCAACGGGACCTGGACAAGAAAAAATTCGTTTGTACGGTGTTTTTAGATCTTAGCAAGGCTTTCGATACCGTCGACCACTGTCTACTTCTCTCCACTCTAAATAACATAGGCATGGACTCAATCACACTGGACTGGTTCCAGAACTACCTCACTGACAGGCAGCAACACATAAAAGCTGAAGGAGAGCTTTCTCCACTCAAACCAATAAAAAGAGGAGTCCCACAGGGTTCCATATTGGGACCACTACTGTTCACCATCTATATTAATAACCTGAACTTAGGAATCAAGGAAGCCAGTATCCACTTGTTTGCCGATGATACAGTGCTTTACCTAAGTCGTGACTCCCCTGGAGCTGCATGCTCTGCATTGCAAGCCGAATTCAATAAGCTGCAAATCCAGCTCATCAACAAAAAGTTATTGCTAAATGCCAAAAAAACCAAGGCAATGCTGTCTGCACCATCTAGCTCTGGGGCCAATACTGCAGCCGCTGGTACAGCTCTCCTATAACCACCCTACTTGGTGAAAAACTTGAGTTTGTGACGAAATTCAAATACCTGGGTATATGGCTGGATAACAAACTCTCCTTTAAGGAGCACACTGAAGAATTGTTGAAAAAGCTTAGGCCGAGGCTTGGCCTCTTTTACAGAATTAAACATCTCCTGACTGAGACCGCAAAAAGACAGCTTGTTCATTCTACATTCCTCTCATTAATTGATTACGCTGACACTATCTATGGCCAATGCTCTGTCTCTCAACTTGCAAAACTGGATGTACTGTACCACAGAGCCTTAAGATTCATAACTGGCCTTCCATCCTCCACACATCACTGCTCGCTATATGCTGCAGTAGGGTGGCCTTCTCTACAATACAGACGGCATAGAAATGCAGCAATTTGGACATTTCGAGCTCTCACCAACAAACTCCCGGATTACATTGCTGCCTGCCTCCCTCTAAGTCCACGAAGTAGCTATGACATAAGAAGCCACTCGCTGATTTCCCTAAAAATTCCGAGGATCAGTAACCACTTTGGTAGGGCAGCCATAAGTCACGCTCTGCCCTTACTATGGAAAAGGATTCAAAGCTCACTGAAACTTAGCTCTCCTGTCAGTATTGCGATGTTTAGGATTCTTTATGACAAAGCATTTGCCGAAATTTGTAAATGTTACCATAGTTCCTAGTGGTCCTGTTAATGGCTCCATTTCTAATTCTACCACATATAGCCATGAACTTAACCCCTCTATTCCCTACCTAACCTGTTCAATAGCCAGCTGCCATGTTGGCCTTCGGAACCCCTGGCACTTTTTTCTTTACCTACTCCGACATGCCACTCTAATAGTTGTTCAGTTGTAAACATGGGCCCTATTGATGCCTTGGTCACCCTCCAAGCTAAAATTAGTTTCTGAGGGATGAAATGATCATAATTTGTAACCTTCGATTGAGGCCTGGATAAATGTGATACTTAAACTTCCATGTATATGAAGGTTGAACATGTCACAATAATGTCTTGTGTTGTTTATATGTTCCCACAAGTGTACTTGGAATGTATATATTGTACCTTTTAATTGCAAGTCTGTTTTCTTACTTAAAACATTTTGTGTATTGCACAGCTAATCTATGTATGTATAACTATCCTTTGACAACAGCAGGTCCACCTTGTAAATGAGCTTGCTCAATGGTGATCGCCTGGATAAATAAAGATTTGATTGATTGATTGATTGATTGATTCCTTGTGCTCCCATGTCACAGCTGGAAACAAGCTTTGGTTTAGTGTGCCTTTCCTGGTGAAACATCTCCCCAACCCCGGTTGGTAATGGCTGAGGGAACAGAATACCCTCTCTGAGGTTGCTTACCTCCTGCTAATCTACTGCCCATACCATACACAACGTGACTGTATTGGTTGCTCCAGAGGCATATGTCTTTGGTGCCAGTACCATCTAAGACAGTATTGGACATCCGTCATTTGGAATCTTAAAAAAGGTACGACTGCTGTGTCCGAGGCCATGTTATCTAGCAACTGCAAGAATTCCTGAGCAGACTTTTTCTGGCCTGCTAGTACTGAATAAAGGCTTATGCCCGGAGATGCTGCAGCTATGCCCTCTTTATACTGCATTCAGTTCTGCCCCTTTGAACTCCAGAATGTGTCTGGGTTACAGGTGAAATTTTTCTAAACTCAGGATGAAACCCACTATGTACAGTGTGCTCTGTACAGTCTGGACTAAGTGCACTGTTTCCTCCTTTGTTTCTTCACATATTAGCCAGTCATTCAAATGGGGGGACACAACTATACCCTGCCTCCACTGGTGTGCTGCCACCACGAACAGGCATCTGGTGAACACTGCTGAAAACCAGTAGTGTGTAAGGCTATTCTGAACTTTAAACATTTTTTGTGGCTTGGTTTTACTGATGTAACCCCCTTACAAATGGGGATTCCTAAAAAGCCTCTATGGAGCTTGCCTAAGTGTTCCCCTGCCTGCTGGTGTTCAGTGTTTAAGCTGTTAGATTGACACTGTGAGTGCTGGTAGAGCCTCCACATACTGTCTGTTTAAGAGCAGTCTGCTTGCAGACACAGTTACTGCTTTTCTTGGGGGGGGGGGCTGGTGTTTCCCTGCTCGAAGCCCGCCTGAACTGCGAGGCAATCTTTTCATTTTGTGGTCACTAGAGGCGCAAAGGGAGCCCATCTGAATGATGTGCTTGTTTTCCTATAAACAGTTAGAGCATTCGTAATATTGTAGTTTGTCTAACTTGCTTTTGTTACAGTTGGGACTCTGTGTATGTTGCCCTTCCATTTTGGACCCAAACTGCAGTTCTGAAGGCCAACGGGATTAAGGGAGCTGTAAAATGGAGATTGTTTGGACCAACCAGAATTCACTCTCTCCTGGGAGCTGGTCTACAATGGGACGTATAGCTAGTAATTCTGGGAAGTGAAGTTCTGGAACTTGGCGCCTACTGGCACCAATAGAGAGAGTTTCTGAGTGATTGACAACTGAGTCCACCAACTGGACCGGGAGGCACCCGAAGAGAATGCTCTGCCCTGCGACTGAGAGATCAGATCAGTTGTGACCGTGAGGAGAGAAGGAGCTCTGTGCTTCTGCGTTGTATAGTTTCGCGCAGGAAGCGCGTGAGAGGCCTAAAGTCAGGCCATTGCCATCTCGACTCGGACTGAATCCGAGAACACGGAGAGAAAGAAAGGCTGAAAGAGTGGAAACTAGGCTCACCCTGTAGAAGACTGGAGAAACTGCTGAATTGCGCTTGGTCTGTCAGGAATTGAAGCTGCAGTGTGAACTCCTGGGTGTCTGCAGTAAGTGCAATAGGGACCTGAAAGCAGCTTCCTGGTACAGTAATTTCCTTTACATATAAATGTGTGGAATGCTTGTGAGGAGTAGCTAATCTGGTTCTCTTGTCACCATGCGGTGTAAATAGAAAGTCGAGCTGAATGTATTCGGACTGAATCCATCTGATCAAAGCAGTGTGGCCTGGCCTGTAGAATCTCATCTCCCTGCTGTGTGTGCCTGGCAATCCAGAACCACCATCTGCGCCAGGTTTTCAGCGTGGGGTAGTGAGAGTACCAATCAGGGCATCCCCCTATGACCTGTTAAACCCCTTACAAATGGGGATTCCTAAAAAGCCGCTATGGAGCTTGCCTAAGTGTTCCCCTGCCTGCTGGTGTCCGGTGTTTAAGCCGTTAGACTGGCACTGTGAGTGCTGGTAGAGCCTCCACATACTGTCTCTTTAAGAGCAGTCTGCTTGCAGACACAGTTACTGCTTTTCTGGGGGCTGGTGTTTCCCTGCTCGAAGCCCGCCTGAAATGTGGGGCAGTCGCTTCATTTTGTGGTTGCTAGAGGTGCAAAGGGAGCCCATCTGAATGATATGCTTGTTTTCCTATAAACAGTAACAGCATTCGTAATATTGTAGTTTGTCTAACTTGCTTTTGTTACAGCTGGGACTCTGTGTACGTTGCCCTTCCATTTTAGACCCAAACTGCAGTTCTGAGAGCAAATGGGATTAAGGGAGCTTTAAAATGGAGATTGTTTGGACCAACCAGAATTCGGACTCTCCTGGGAGCCAGTTTACAATGGGACGTATAGCTAGTAATTCTGGGAAGTGAAGTTCTGGACCTTGGCGCCTACTGGCACCAACGGAGAGTTTCTGAGTGACTTGACAACTGAGTCCACCAACTGGACCTTGTGGCGCCCGAAGAGAATGCTCTGCCCTGTGACTGAGAGATCAGATCAGTTGTGACCATGAGGAGAGAAGGAGGCCTGTGCTTCTGTGCTGTATAGTTTCAAGCGGGAAGCATGTGAGAGGCCTAAAGTCGGGCCGTTGCCCTTGCCAACTCGATTCGGACTGAATCCGACAATACAGAGAGAAAGAAAGGCTGAAAGAGGGAAAATTAGGCTCACCCTGTAGAAGACTGAAAGAAATTGCTGAATCACCCTTGGTCTATCAGGAATTGAAGCTGCAGTGCGAATTCCCGGGTGTCTGCAGTAAGTGCGATCGGGACCTGAAAGCAACTGCCTGGTATAGTAATTTCCTTTACATATAAATGCGTGGAATGCTTGTGAGGAGTAGCTAATCTGGTTCTCTTGTCACCGTGTGGTGTAAACAAAGTTGAGCTGAATGTATTCGGACTGAATCCGTCTGCTGATCAAAGCAGTGTGGCCTGGCCTGTAGAATCTCATCCACCTGCTTTGTGTGTCTGGCAATCCAGAACCACCATCTGCACCAGGTTTTCAGCGTGGGGTAGTAAGAGTACCAATCAGGGCATCCCCCTGTGACCTGATAACCATCACCCGTGTTTCATCTGATTTTCTTTCTTTCATTTCCTCAAGGACTGAGCCATCCGGCTCCGGATTATAATTGGGTATTGTGCATATCTCTCTTACAGAGCCCTTTCCATCTGCACCTGCCTGCCAACCCTGGGCAACAGACCTGGCTAGCCCCTCAACCCGGGTACCCAGAGTGTGACTTTTATGACTTCGTATGAGTGCACCGATTTATTTCTGCTAATCAGCTTGATCTGCCCTTCCCTGTATTTCACTCCCCTAAATAAACCAGATTGATGTTATTGACTTTAACCTGTGTAGTGTCAGTACCTATATAGCAGGCATTGCATTATTCTGTGTAAATTGACCAACCTTATTTCACAGGGGGTCCTCAGAGATGAACTGCAGAATCGGTCTCGAGAGTAAGTGGTACCTTATGATTGGATCTAGTGTACATGTGGGGTATTTTCATTGCAATTCTTGTGTATCGTGTGGACCATTAGAGGGAATAAAAGGGGGGTCTCAGTGTCCCAGATGGCTGTGACCAAACTCGACCAACCATTACCAACCCTGACCTCTGGGTGGAGGCACCCGCCACAGAACCTAGGCCCCTCAACCTGTTGGTGGTCCAGCAGGCAGAGATAATAGCTCTTGGGATAGTGCCACCAAAGGGTTACACTGATATTTGAAATTTGGCGTTTTTCAAATTCAGACACCCCCAGCCAATCATCTTTTTGCAGAAATGGGAATTCCTAAAGAGAATAAGATAGGCACCCTCCTACTGCCAATGAGTCTATGGCGACACTGGTAAAACTAGCAGAGGTGAGGCCTTACTTGGGCTGAAGGAGCTGAGGCACTTTTGCTTCTCTTTCACCTCTGCCTCTCCCTGTGTCCCTCTGAACTTGGTGGCATGGTGCATATAAGGTCTACTGTAATAAGCCCTAGCCATACCTCCCTTCTGCAATGTCTGCTGTAATAAGCCCTAGCCATACTTCCCTCTACAAGGTCTATAGGAGCTAGAGACCTTTTTTTTCTCAATGAGCTTTTTTGAAATTTTTTTATCTGTTTTCATACAGACCTCTATTTTGGATCCAAAAAGAGAAATTTATGGACTTATTCTGTGTGTTTTGTGTCAGGGAGCAAGATCTAAGCAACACAAAACTTCGGACACTGCATTTACTAGAGCCATGTAAGCAGCGTCAGTCACATTAACTGTCATCTGAAATTTGTATTTGCAGCTTATAATTCATCCTTCACAGCATGTGCTAGGTGAGCCTTCTTGCAGAGGCAAGCTCTCGCACACAGATAGGACTGTATTCCACAATGTCTGCTGACAGTGTGATGCATTGCTATGATAGGCTGCCTGTCTCAAAAGTAAAGGCGGTGTAAGCCTTACAAGCTGTGTGGTGCAATTTTCTTGATTCCTTATTGGAGGTGTAGCTGCCAGTGATACTTTTGCACTGCCTGGACCACTCCCTCATGATCAGGGTGGGCATATAAGAATACTGAGCTCGGGCACAGTGGCACTGAGGGCTGTGGCACTGGGCACCTTACCTCTTGCAATGAAGACGACACAAGTTCTGGAAAAAGCTGGAGTCTCAGGAGGTCAGATGGGGGGAGGATGGGAGAGGATGGAGCGGCCATCAGACAGCTTTCCTCTCCTGGAGTAAGAAGGCATGCCAATTCGGCCCTTGGCTGCTACCAGGCAGAGGCCTGGGGGCAGCGCCAGCTCTTGAGCTACACAGAAGGGAGAGGCACTGTTTCCATAGCATGTGTGCACTTCCACATGCACACACTTCTGTGCCACCGTGGCAGGGGACCCTGGGGAAGAAAGCAGAAAATGCTTGGTGCAGGCTGCATGAAGCCCTGCCCGCCTACCCCGACCCACACCGCCACCTGGATCACTGGCCTAATAATGGATGCGAGACACCGAGTTGGGGGAGGACAGCCCTCCCCTTTCCAGCCCCACCACAGATGTGATCTGTGTGGGTCTTTGGGAACGGTGAGTCCAGGGGGAGCTCGGTGCTGGGCAGGGGAGGCTGAGACAGGGTTAGAGAGCCAGCCTACGATGACCACCAGGGAAAAAAACATAAAGGAACAAAAATAAAAAAAGAACTCTCAGCCCTCCCTGTTCCCCGGAATCCTTTTTCAACTTTTATGCTGACGGCTAGTACCCTGGCAGTAGCCTTTTTGAGGAGCCCATGTATGGGAACCAACTTCCTTTTCAAGAAAGTCAGCCTTTGTAAACACATAACAGAAATACAGAAACAGAATTTGTTAGCAAAAAAGGACCTTTAGCCCCATCCAGTCTGCCCTTTGTCCCTGCCTATTGTGTCACCACTGACCCCAGCTGGTAACAGGTATCACTCCAACCCCCACCACAGTCCTCTAGCTAATATGCCCCTGTGCCTATCCCAAGCATGCGTGAAGCTCCCCATAGTCTTTGCCTGCACCATCTCCTCTGGCAGGCTGTTCCAGTTATCCACTACCCTTTCCATGAAGAAGCATTTCCATACATCTCTCCTAAACTTCCCCTCTTTAGCTTCACTGCATGCCTCTTAGTCACAGTGCCTTTCTTTCTCTGAAACAGAACCTCCACTTGCATCTTGTTCACTCCTGTGAAGTACTTATAGGTTTCAATCATATCCCCTCTCACTCTCCTCTCTTCCAGGGAGTACATGTTGAGTTCCTGCAGCCTTTCTTTTTATGGCTTCTTATGCAACCCCCGCACCATTTTGGTTGCCCTCCTCTGCACTACCTACACCCTTTCAATGTCCTTGTGGAGGTGCAGCCTCTAGAACTGGACATGGCACTCCAGGTGGGACCTCATCTGTGAGCAAGACAATGGCAGCTCCACCTCTCTCTTCCTGCTAGAAATCCTCTCCCAATGCACCCCAGCATCCTGCCAGCCTTTCCCACTGCTTTGTCACACTGTTCAGCTACCTTGAGATCATCAGATACGATAATCCCTTGGTCTGTTTCTTGCTTGGTGACTGTAAGCTCCACTCCCCCTATCTTATACACAGACCCTGGGTTCCGCAGCACTAAGTACATAATCCTGCATTTCTTGGCTCTGAAAAGTACAGTTATGTAAGAACTTACCTTAAGAAAAAAATACTCACCATAGTAATGTTGTTTCTTCTAATGGAGTCTTGCTGTATTCCAGCAATATGCAGTTAGCCCCACCACGTGAACTGCCCCAGAGTGGAAAGAGTTAACTCTATGCAGAAGCAAAGAATGCTGAACTTGAGCTCGGTTTTCAAACCTCTGTCTCTGGTACTTACCAATGTAACTGTCAGATTCTTACAAGCAAACTAACTAAGTACTACACTATGGAAATTGTTTAATATATATAGCCAAAAGGCAACAATTTGAGTCCAAAAAGACTCAAGTCGAGAACCTAGAAGAAAGGTAGTGACAATATTTAAATATATATAAAACATAACAATAGTAACAATAAAACAACTGCCCCATCCTTAAGAGGGAGGGTACAAGGTACACCCCTGAAGCACAAAACTGTACCTGCTAGCCCACTTCCCAAAAACTAGGTTCTGAGAGGGGAGGCAGGGAGGGAGGTTATAATACAGCAAGAATCCATTAGAAGAAACAACATTACTATGGCGAGTAATATTTCTTCAAACAACATGAAGTCTTGCTGTATTCTGACAATATGAAGACTACCAAGCAGTTCCCCCAGGAGGAGGGAATGCAGAACCTACTTTGGGAACTATATCTGCAGTACTGCTGTACAAAACCTAGCTATCACTCCTAGCCTGGATGTCCAGAGAGTAATGCCTGGTGAATGTATGGACTGTTTTCCAGGTGGCTGCTTTACAGATTTCTAGCAAGGGTATATCTCTGGCCGCTGCCAGAGTAGCAGCTGTACCCTTAGTCGAGTGAGCCCTCAGGCCTGGAGGGGGTGTTTTGCCCAATTTGTCATAGCAGAATTGTATACAAGAGACAATTCACCTGGCAACAGTCCTTTTAGTAGCAGGCTTACCTTTTCCCACTTCATCATAAGTAAGTAACAATTGAAGACAGTCATGGCTGTGTGCCTTAGTATGCTCTATGTAGTAGCTAAGAGCCCTTTTAACATCCAAATTACGTAATCTTCTTTCTCCTGAAGAAGAATGGTCAGTGAAAAACACAGGAAAAGAGACAGACTGGTTCAGATGAAAATATACCTCCTGTCCATTCTCTTATCCACAGGAGGTAAGGAGTTAAGTGTCAGTAAAATCTTTTTTATCCGTTTCCCCAAAGGCTTGTGAAGAGGGATAGACAATCTTTTGGACTCTGGAATGTCCATCTTCTCTACAAAATTAGGCTCTTCCTCCTCCTCAGCTGCTTCAACCATTGGGAGCTGGAGGCTTTCAGCCACCTTCTTGTAAAACAAGAAGTGTGAAAGGGACTCAGAAAACCTGGGAGGGGAGACACTGGAGGGTCTGTCTGCGTTGCCTGAGGCATCAGCCCCCAGTGTTGGGGTAGACTCTGTGGACACCCTGACCGGGAGGGCGACAGACAATGGCCTGCCGCCCGAGGACCCACCAGCTGACCCACTTGGCTTAGAGCCCACAGTGGCAATGGGCTTAAGCTTAACTGGTTGGGAGGTGGGAGAAGAATCCTCACGTCCCGAGGGACCTTCTTCCATTACCGAGACCAGGGAGGGAGGATTAGACACCGACTTCTTCATGGACCTGGAGTGATCTTCTGCCCAGGGTTTCCTGTGTTTTTCCCAGTGCTTGTGTTTGTTGCTCGACTTCTTCCCTTTATGCGAAGAAGAATCTGAGGCTGGAGAGGAAGACAAACTCTTGTGGTGACGCCCTTCCTCCATTTCGGATAATCTTTTGGAGAGCAAAAAGGCTTTGAGGGTCTTCTGGCGACGGAGTCCAATGCCCTGGTTAAAGTCGTGGCAGTGCTTGCAGGCCACAATGTCGTGCTCTGGGCCAAGGCAGAAAAGACACACTGAAAGGCCATCCTTATGGGGAATTTGCTTCTCGCACGCACACTTCGACTGCCGTCGCTCAATGGAAGATGAAGGAGTAGACGACGACATGCAAAAATTCAACAACGGTACTTATTTTGTGGAAAATAAGAAAACATGGGTAGCAAGAAAAGTGGCAGTCGACATGCTGAAGGAGTCCGTGGAGGTCCGATTTGGTGGTTGACAGTGGGAAAACAACTGGGGATGGGTTGGGGGACCACTCCTTTCATCCTGAGTGTGACGTCAGAGGCAGGCCAATGTAGGGGGCGGTCCCCCGCTGGATACTGCTAGCTAGAAGTTTTCCGTGGGGTCCATAGCGCCTGGTGGCTTAGTCCTAAAGGTCTTACCTGCTGCAAGAGCGAATCTCGAAATAAGATCCCAATTGCCACCCCCTAGACCATTCCTCTAGTTTCTCCAGATCCCTTTGCATTCTCTCCACCCTGAAGGAGAAGACGATGACATGCAAAAATTCGAAAACGGTACTTATTTTGTGGAAAACAAGAAAACATGGGTAGCAAGAAAAGTGGTGGTCGACAGCTGAAGGGGTCCGTAGAGGTCCGATTTGCGCGGTTGACGGCGGGAAAACAACTGGGGATGGGTTGGGGGACCACCCCTTTCATCCTGAGTGTGACGTCAGAGGCAGGCCAATGTAGGGGGCGGTCCCCCGCTGGATACTGCTAGCTAGAAGTTTTCCGTGGGGTCCATAGCGCCTGGTGGCTTAGTCCTAAAGGTCTTACCTGCTGCAAAAGTGAATCTCGAAATAAGATCCCAACTGCCACCCCCTAGACCATTCCTCTAGTTTCTCCAGATCCCTTTGCATTCTCTCCACCCCTTCCTGAGTGTTAAATCTGTTGCAGATTTTTGCATCGTCTGCAAAGCGATACATCATACCCTCAGACTCCTCTCCAATGTCACTTATGAAGACACTTTAGAAGACCAATCCCAGCACTGAACCCTGTGGCACCCCACTAGTTACTTTCCTATTGCCTGAGTGGCTATCATTAACCAACCACCATTTGCCTCCAATCCCTTGACCAGTGTGATACCCAACTTGTCACTTTCTCCCCCACTCCCAGGCTGCTTAGTTTTTTAACTAGCATCCTGTGCGGTAGTGTTGAAAACCTCACTGAAGTCCACATAGGCCACATCCACTGCTCTCCCTTGATCCACCTTCCTGGTAACTCAGTCAAAGAAATATATGACATTAGTTTGATAAGACACCCCCCCCCCCAATGAAACCATGCTGCTGGTCTGCAGCCCTTGCTTCAAAGTGCTCCATGAGCCTTTCTTTCAGCAGTGTCACCATTAACTTCCCCACCCCTGATGTGAGACTGACTGGCCTATAGTTGCTAGCATCCTTCCCTATTGCTGCTTTTGGGCAGAAGGATCATATCAGACCTCATCCAGTCCTCTGGAACTTCCACGATCTCCACTGAGGTGCTAAAAAGTGCTGCCAGAGGGGTGACAAGCACCATCCTCAGTTCCTTTAGGACCCTTGGATGAATCCCATCCAGTCCTATCACCTTATTCTCCTTTAAAGCTTCCACTCCCGTCCGGACCCTCTCCACCAAGAAAGGACTTGTGTCCACTCCCCCCCCACCTGTTGCTTACTGCAGCATGCTGGTCCATCCCTCCCGCCCACTATCATGAAGACAGAGCAGAAGTAATTGTTCAGTATTTCTGTTTTTTCCTGATCTTCCTCTGCACAGTCCCCCACGCCCTCTTGATTCTCACTATCCTTCCCCTTGTCTTCTTTTCCCTCACATACCTGAAGAAGGTCTTGTCCCCTTTTTTGACCTCCTTAGCTATCCTCTCCTCCGTCAGTGCTTTAGCTGCCCTCATCCTCCTTCCTGCCTCCCTTTGTTTTACCAGATATACCTCACTGTCTTCATCCTTCTGGATCTCCTTAGAGAACCATAGCGGCCTCTTCTTCCTCTTTCTCTTGCTCATGTCCTTTAAACAGCATGCCTTTACCTGGGCTATACCCTCAATTTTTCTCCACTGAGCCTCCACTCCCCCTCTGCTTTCCCCTCACTTCAAGGCATTCTCTGACGCAGTTTCCCATTTCTTTCAAATCTGCCTTCCTGAAGTCCAGGACCCTCGTCTTAGAGTGTTTTTTTTCCCAGTCTTATTGGTATGCCAAACCACACAGTATGGTGATCACTTGTACCCAGAGAACTACCCACTGTGACATCTGCAATGGGTTGTATAACCACTGAGAAGTAGGAGATGGTTTTTAATATAGGCAATTGCCTTCTGGCATATCTAAAACCTAGTATATTATCCAGTATAGTCCCAACATGCCCATTAATTCTGCTTCCTCTAAATCTACTTCTGTTTCCGTGGTTGGTGAGCTCAGCATATTAGCTGTTTGGCTCTCAAATGCAGATTAAGAGGTAAACTCCTTATTGATCATGGGAGGGGAACTAAAATACTGCTCTGGGGACAAGTCAGGCTCAGTCGGTTCCTGCTCCTCCTCCTTCTACATCACACAACCCAGTTCCACATATCGGATTTGGGAAGGGGAAGGGGCAGCAAGGACTCCTTTAGCCTGCCTGACGTGGACGAGCTGCCACATTCTCCTGATGTTCTCCACAGAGGGCATACTCATTTCTGGCCCAGTCTGCTCTGCTTGGGTTTGCTAAGGAACTGTGGGTAGCTGCACTGGTTTGTTCTGACCCATTCACTGGCACAGGAACCATGCTATGTCGCTTGTTTTTACTTTTTTTCCAATACATAGAGAGCAACGGTTGGTTAGAAGACTTTTTATGCTTTTTGACATCACTTGCATCACGGTTCCCCCTACTGGATACTCTGTATTTATAACTAGGAGTTGAAGATGGCTTGGCAATCTCATAATCTTCCTTGGGCAGAGATGACGGCTTGCAGCACTTTTCAGCCTCTTTTGAGCTGTAGGGCTGCTGTGACAATAGAGAACTGGAAATTACGCATCTACCGTAATTCTTGATCTTCTTGGATGGAGTCTCCACCACTCATTCACACTAATGGGACTACGCCGGAGGTGCTAGGACCAAACGAGAGCCAAAAATCTTCAGGAGGGCTGGCGCAGAGGTAGAACTGCGCATGCACAGCTTCGCAAGGCAGGCTCGCGCCGTACAGACTGCCTCGGCGTCGACCCTCCAACCGCCTCAGTACCTTTTTTACCGAGGAGGTGCAGCACAAACTAAACTACTGAAACTAACCTGTGTCGAACATAAGATCGTCCGAATGACCCATATAAGAAAGGTCAACAAAACAGAGTCTTAACAGCCCAGCCATCGAGGAAGTGAAGACCAAGAAGGGAGTGAGCGAGCTCGGGGGATAGTGGGTGGACGTGTGAATGAGTGGTGGAGACTCTGTCCAAGAAGATCAAGAATAACAGCAGCTACGTAATTTGCATATCTTCCGGGACATAAAGTCTCCACCACTCATTCACAATAATGGGAGAGTACCAAGCTAAATAATCCCCCCCGAGAAGGGCGGCAGCAGAAAGGAGATCACTTAGGACAGAAGTCCATTGAGGATTGTCCTGCCAAAGAATTGATGCTGTCTGGCATGGACATCCAAAGCATAGTGCTTCACAAATGTGGGCATGGAATTCCAAATAGCTGCACTGTAAATGTCTGCAATGGGCACATTTTGTATTTCTGCCAGAGATGCCGCTACTGCTCTGGCAGAATGGACATATACCCTGCCTTCCAACTTAACCCATGCCATGGAATAGCAGTGACGAAGACCTGCCACTAGCCATGCCAAAATACATGTGATAGCAACAGGTTGACCCAGCTGGGCCATGCTGAATTGACAAAAAGAGTTGTTTTGACTTGCAGATCTCTTTGGGTCTATCTAAGTAAAAACGCAAGGCCCTCTTTAATTTAGTAATCTTTTTTTTTTGCTGTGCCCTAGCTGTCTGAGTCCGCCCTAGTCGCGGAACCCCGTACCTCCACCCCCGGTTATGCCTGTGCTCTCCCAGTCACCCCGGCTTCCCCCCAGAGGGCGGGGTTGCGGCACCCTCCCTCTACTAGCGCCGCAGTACCTAGTCGAGGAGCCAGCTACGGAGGCTAATTGAGGCCCAGGGGCAGGGCTTCATGGAGACAGCCAGGTGCATAAGGTTTTTTCTTCCCTTGTAGGCAGGGGCGGGGACATGCAATGATGACCAGCGTCTGCCATGCCCAAGTTGAGTAGGCTTCGGTGCTTGTGATGAACCCAGCCTCCGCTGGGTGTCACTACTGCACCAACTGCACATGCCCCTTCCCCCCAGAGAAGCAGTCAAGGGTCGCTCAATCCTTCTCCCCCTCGTCAGCCCTCCAACAACTTGAGTCCATTCCCGAACCCAGGTCACCGGCATCGCAAGTGGAAATCCAACCACTGAGCCAGTGGGCCAGCCACGCAAGGCCCTCGTAACATCCAGAGAATGCAGGGTATGTTCTCCCTCATTCTGGATGTTCGCAAAGTAAGTCGGAAGAACCAAAGGTTGGTTCACATGCAATTCCGAGACTACTTTAGGCAGAAATTTAGGGTGGGTTCGAAGAACCACCTTGTCCTTATGAAATACCGTGTAAGGAGTGTCTGTGGCCAAGGCATGTATTTCAGACACTCTGCGAGCAGAGGTAATGGCTACGAGGGAGGCGGTCTTCCAGGTCAAAAACTTCAGCTCACATGTTGCTAGAGGCTCGAAAGGTTTATGGGTAAGCATATCTAGCACTAGGTTAATATCCCAGGCGGCTACCGATCTCCTGACTGGTGGCCTAATGTGGAGTATACCTTTAAGGAACCTCTTAACCAGGGGTAACTGAGCTATGGACAATGTGTGTATAGGCTCATGGTAAGATGAGATTGCGCAGAGATGGACCTTAATAGTTGAGTACTGAAGTCCTGTATTAGACAGGTCTAGAAGATACTCCAAGACTTTGTTTGGTGGGCAGGAAAAGGGATCCAGGGAAGCGTTTGCACACCAAATGGTGAACCGCTTCCACTTTGCCATGTACGTTTTCCTAGTAGCTGGCTTACGTGCTGCTAGGAGAATATCTGAGACTCTGCATGAGACATCAAATCTACCCACTGCTATCTCCTCAGGTTCTAAGCATGGAGATGAAGAGATCTGAGGTTGGGATGGACCACTGGGCCCTGGGTCTGTAGGCCCGGTTGAAGTGGAAGCTGTCTCGGAGAAGTCTCCGATGATCTGTTGATTAATGGAAACCAAATCTGACGAGGCCAGAATGGGGCAATGAGGATCATTCTGCCCCCTTATGCCTCCAGTTTGAGCAGCACCCTCTGAACTAAGGGAAGCAGAGGAAATGCGTACAGAAAGCATCTTGTCCATCGCAATCTGAATGCATCCTGATAGAAAGCGCCAGGTTCTGGATTTCTGGAGCAGAATAGAGGCAGTTTTGCATTGAGTGGGGACAGAAAAAAGGTCCAGGTTTGGTGTGCTCTACTCTTCGAAGAGCGACTGCACCACATTTACGTCGAGAGACCATTCGTGAGAATCTACCTCTGTTCTGCTAAGACAATCCACTCGATCGTTCTGGGCTCCTGGTAGGTACACTGACTGGATCAGGGCTTCATGTTCTAGATATCATTCCCACACTCTCACTGCTTCCCTGCATAGGGGATAAGAGTGTGCCCCATCCTGTTTGTTGATATAGTACATCACGGTTTTGTAGTCCATCTGAAGGAGAATTATTTTGTGACAGAGAAGGTCCTTCAGGGTTTGGACAGCATACAGGACGGCTCTCATTTCCAGGACATTTATGTGGAGTTGAGATTCATCCCGACTCCGCAGACCCTGGGTGTGGAGATCCTGACAGTGAGCTCCCCAACCAAGTAGGGATGCATCCTTGGTAATGGAGATCTGATATTCCGGGGGGGAAATGGAAACCCTTTTAGAAGGTTGTCCTCTTGAGTCCACCAGGTGAGTGACCATTTTAGAGGTTCCGTCACCTTGATGTGAAAGGACTGGGGATGTGTGGTTGGGGACCACTGAGTACTGAGCATCCACTGAGTAATCCTCATGTGAAGATGAACTAGAGGCACAGTGAAGACTGAGGCTGCTATGAGACCCAGCATTCGCTGCATCAAGAGGGCCTGAATTGAGTCGTTCTCTCTCTGATGAAGTGGGCCATCTGAAGGATGTCGCTCCTTCTGTCCTCTGGAAGAAAGGCTTTTGCTTTGGAGGTATCCAGAAGGGCTCCTATGAAGAGGAGCTGTTGGGAGGGTTGTACTTGCGATTTTCCTAGATTCAACAGAACTCCCATGGACGTGAGGAACTTGGGAGCCGGAGCCATGGCTTCCTGTGTCTCTTGCCTGGAGAGGCTTGCTAGTAGCCAGTCATCCAGAAATGGAAACACTTGAACTCCGAGTTTCCTGAGATGTGCTGTAAGAACTGCAAAACACTTTGTAAAGACTCAAGGCACTGAGGATAGCCCAAAGGGCAGGACCCTGAATTGGTAGTGCTGACCCAATGCCACAAATCAGAGATACTTGTGGTAGTTTGGGTGTATGAGAACATGCTGGTAGGCATCCTGCGTGTCCAGGGAGGCCAACCAATTGTTTTGATAAATCAGAGGTAAAAGTGTACTGAGTGATATCATCTAGAATTTCTCACTGTAAAGGAATTTGTTTAACTTCCTTAGATCAAGAATAGGGTGCATGCCACCTGTTTTCTTTGGAATTAGGAAGTAATGGGAGTAGAAACCTGTGTTCTGTTGATCCAGCGGAACTACTTCTAATGCCCTGTTGTTCAGAAGGCCTTGAATCTTGGAAGCAAGAAGGTCTGACTGAGAGACAGACAGCTTGGACTGTCATTTGGGTGGATGATCCAGAGGGGTTTCTGAAAGATTTAGAGAGTAACCCTCGCGGATTATCCTGAGCACCCATTTGTCTGATTTGACCGACTTCCACTGGTTGTAAAACAGAGTCAGACGCCCTCCTACTGTCCAAGAAGAGTCCCCCTCGGAAGATGAGGTAGGACCAGGGCCAGAATCTCAGAGGGTGGCACTGTGCTTTCGGGCCCTGTGCCTTCCTGCTGCATTTTCTTTTGTGTCTGGGGGGCTTGATTTTGTTGAATCCCCCTCTGCCTTTGCCATGAAAGGACTGACAGTTATGAAACTGCCGCCGGTTACCGCCTCGTTGAAGGGGAGCAGAAGGCGGCCTGGCCGTTTTGTTAGCCATTCTAATTTTCCGTGTGGCCTCGAGTGCCTGCTCGACCTGAGGGCCAAACAGATAAGTTCCATCAAATGGTAAACTCATAACTCTTTGTTGGGCATCATTTGTGAAACCCAATGTACGTAACCACGAGTGGCGTTGGGGGCATATACCAGCCGCTGCTGCTCTAGAAGCACTGTCAAAGGCATCCATAGCAGCCTTAAATTGCTGATTGTTGGACTCAATGCTTCTAGTAATGGTCTGGAGAAGCTTTGTGCTAACTTCCGACTCTGGAAGAGTTTCCACTGTGATTTTGCGCAAATGCCAGAGGATATACTCACACTGAGAGAAATAACCCTGACAGCTAGCAATACACATACCCAGAGTAGAGGCAGTGAAAACTCACTTCCCCAAAGTGTCAATCTTGGAGATTCCTTGTTTATTGGACAGGCCGTAGATTCCCTGAGGGAGGATGGCTTTGTCAATCTCTGCAAGACAACTATGGCATCAGCAAAAGCTTCAGAGGCTAAGACTGGTCAATCCTTAGGGAAGCATACTTCCTGTCTATGGATTTAACCAGAGAAGGAATAAGCACCGGATTATCTCACACCATTTGTGAGAGAATGTCAAAAGAGGGCTGCACCGGAGGAGTCAATTCTGCAGGAATATCTGGAATGTGCAGATACTGCAGATGTAGCAATTTCCCCAAATCAATCTCTGAAGTCTGGAGAGAGAGAGAGAGAGAGCGGAATTCATATTCTTTAACAGAGACTTAAAGGAAAGGTCCTCGACCAAAGGCTCTACTGATGGAGAGGGTTTATTTGCCACTCCAAGAGAAGAATCGTCATCAAAGTCATCTCCTAATCGAAGATCAGGGTCAGGCTCAATATCTTTTTCTACTAGCCCTGGAGGGATAGTATATATATATATATATATATATATATATAGGAAAGGGAAGAAAAAGAGGAGGAGGTGCTCCACGAATCGGAGTCGAAAACCTCGGCACCCTAGGTGGCGCTGAATGCGCAGATGGCGCTGGCACAGGGTGCAGCGCTGAAATAGAAGATGGAGCCGGCCCAGGGAGCAGCACCAGGCATGGCGCTGCCAAGACAGGAGTCGAAGGTGCCTAGATGTCACACAAACACCGGAGGACCCCAACCCAACTCTTGCAGTCAAGGAGGAAGATCTGACAAAAGTAGTAGGAGAAAATGGTACCTGTGCTGGCCCCTGCGCCACAGCCATATAAGGGGGAAAAGCACCAGAGCACGGAGTCGACGGCACCAGAGAAGGCGCCGCACAACTAAGAAGCCCCAATTGCCCTGTCCGCAGACTCGAAATGCTTAGGCCCTTAAGCCCCGGAGATGGTCCCGCAGGCTCAGAAAGGCAGGACAACCACCGAACCAAGTGCTCCATAAGAGCGGCCTAATAATGAAACTGCTCACCGGAAGACCCCCCCTCCAGGAGGGACTACGGAGTTGAGGATGTTGGTCACCAGGAACAGACGCCGAAGGAGACCCTGAAGGAGTCTGAGTCGGAACCCTTCCCCTCACCAGCAGTGATTGATGTGCAGACATATCAGAGGGCAACCTCAAGTGGTACTGTTTCTTCTTCGACTGGGAGGCTGAAGAAGAACTCAAGGCCGAGCGGTGCATAGTCCTTGACGAAGATCGAGAGTGGGGCCGCTTCTTTTTGTGCCTTCAGGAGGACCGCCCATCCCCCCTGAGCACCAGACTGCCTGTAGTCAGACCCCCCCTCCATAGAGGGTGGCAGACCAGACCCAGCCCTGCTGAAAACACAGCTTGTCGTAAGTCTCCTACCGCCACCAGGCTCGTTACTATGGTCGACTACTGGGTTGAAGAGACTTTCGCTGATGAAAAAATGTTTTTTACTGAATTACTAAAATAAATAAAAACTAATTAATACTGAATGACTATAGCTGCTAAGATTTGACTCCCAGCTGGCGAGTGATGTTGTCACTGAAGCACACTCGACAGTGGGGAAAAAAAAGGAACTGAGGCAGTTGGCGGGTCAATGCTGAGGTAGCCTATATGGCGTGAGCCTACCTCGCCACCGTCCCGCCTGAAGATTTTTGGCTCCTGCTCGGTCCTAGCGCCTCTGTCTTAGTCCCAATAGCATGAATGAGTGTTGGAGACTTTATGTCCAGGAAGATCAGTCTAATGTATGCTTTACATCATCACAGGAACAATCGGTTATCTGAGACATTTGTACACTGCTGTAACAGCATGGTAGAAGCTAAGGCACACAACAACCCACATTTAGCTGCCCTCTTTCTTTGTTTTAGGAACAGTTTACAGTCATCTGCCTTTGCCAAAAACTGTCCACAGTAAAAAAAGTATTTTTTTGTAATCTGTGAGGCCTGTCTTTTTTAAAGGTATTTCTGTCATGCCCAGCAGACTGGAACAAGTGCCAAAAACATTTCAGAGGGTTTAATTAACAAAAACAGTACAGCTGTTTTCAAAATAAAGCTACATAGGATAAAAAATTAATAATTTTTAGTCAGTTTAAATAGTGATTTGCCAAATCGAAAACCACTGTAAACTGCGGTTTTCTCAGCTCCAGGAACCACTGTGAGACCAAGAGAAAGAAAAATAAGAAACACTATTTCACATAAAAAACACTAAACTATTTAACCAAACATAGCCTCAAGAACTGTAAGAGGACTCCAGAGCATCTGATCTCTTGACTGACTGATGCCAGAAACATCTATTTTCTTGTCTGGCCATTACAGCTAAGAAATGCATCACTGGAAACGGTGGAAGACTTTAAGCATGGGTGGGACAGAATGACAGGAATAATAGAAAGCTCTTCAGTGTGTGCATGGAGGGGGAAGGATAAGCTTAAGGGAGGTGATAGGTCCCCAGATAGACACCAGGTCCTAGGCAATCCATGGGCGGACTGGATAGATCATTGATCTTTCTCTGCAGTCACTGTCTATGTCTCTATATTTAGAAAGTGGCTAAAAAATTTCCTTTTACCATGGAGGAATGTGAGGCATTCATGGTGAATGAGATCTGTCACACAGAAGTTGGTAAATACTGGTGTAACCCCCCTGCAAATGGGGGTTCCCAAAAGACTTCCAGGAGCTTGCTTGAATGCTCCAAGCCTGAATGGTGTTTGGCGTTTAAGCCATTTATCAGTGAGTGTTTTTAGAACCTCTGGTACTGTCTCTTTAAGAGCTGTCTGCTTGCAGACATAATTAGTTTGTATGGGGACTGTGTGTTTCTTTTGATTGAGTACCACTCGTTGCTGCCAATTCACCCCATTTTGCAGTCACTAGGAGTGCAAAGGGAACCTGTCTGAAAGATGTAACTGATTGCCAGAAATCATTTACAGTAATAATAAAATTACAGTTTGTCTAACCTGCTTTCTTTGCAGTCAGAACTGTCTGCCTAGTTCCCCATTCTGGTTTTGAACTGCTGAACTGGACCAATCAGTGTGGGGTAACTAGCTCTAAAATGATGCCTTGGACGAATCAGAACTTGGGACTCATAATCTGAGCCAGCCACAAGAGGATTGTATGGGCAGTGACTCTGGGAGATGTAGTTTAGACTTCGGTGCCTTTTGGACCAACAGCAGCAGTCTATTGTGAGTGACAGCCAATCCAGTCAAGAACTGGGAGGAACTCAAAGGAAGTGCCCGGTTTTTGTCTGTTGGGAGTTTCAGTTTGAGATCTGAAAGTGAAGGGAAAGAAACCCTGTGCTCCTTCAGTGCACAGTTTCAGTCAAAAAGCGTGTAAGGCCCAGAGTTCGGTCTACAACTTGTGTAACTGCTTGTTAGGACTGAATCCTGCCCTGTGAAAAGAATCAAAGGATCTCTGAAGAGTAGAAACCAGGCTCACCCTGTAGAAGACTGAAGAAATTGTTGAATTACACTGGTCTGTCAGGAACTGAATCTGCTGTGTGTTCTCCTGGTTATTGTGCAGTAATTGCATTGGGATACAGATGCAGCCTGCCTGGTATAGTGTTCTTTTTTACCATATAAATGTGTGAGGAGTCTCTGAGATCAAAAGTAGCCCTGCTGACATTGAAGGACCATATCTTCTTTGGAGGTCGTGAGTACTAATTCGGTCGCTCCCTGTTGAATTGCCACATTAAATCCAAATGGAATTACTGTACTGCTGACTGTTTAATTTTCCTTTTCTCTGTGAAAGGGCCCCTACCAGCTGCCACGGTTTGACTAGCTACTAGGGCCTGGGTACCCAGGGACAGTAACTGGTAGGGATAGGCCTGTACAGAGCCATAGGTAGATAGTAAAGTGATAAGCTAATTAACCTGATTTCCCCTGTCCTTGTTATATCCCCTAAATAAATCAGAGCTGTTTGTTTCAACAAAGTTATACTGCCTGAGGTATTTGTCTATGTTAAAGTACTGTACTGTGATTGTTGCACTGTATCTTATTTTACAGGATGTCCCGGTGCCTGAACCAGCCTTGGGGGTAAGTGTATACTGTGAAGGTAATTCTGCTATATTGTGTGGGCCACTAGTGGGAAGAAAGGGTTGCAGTGTCCCAGAGGGCTGTGACCAAGTAAGTTTAACTATTGCAAACCCTGACCTCTGGGTGGAGCACCGCCATTGGATCCAGGCCTCAACCTGTTAGTGGCAAATCAGGCAGGGGTAGTAGCCCTGGGATAGCGCCATCTAGGGGTTACATTTTGGAGGCTCACCGCTGGGATTGTGTGTCCTCTAGTGGCCATATTTACAAACCACTGTTAAGGGAAAAAAAAAATAAATAAATAAATGGGTACCCCGACAGAAGTGGCTGTGCACCGGCTGGTGGAGTGGTGTACTGGGGAGGAGAATCGACCCCCAAAATGCTATGCTTATCCTGGACATCCCCTGGTATCAATACGGACACTGTGCAGGAGTACTTTCCAAGGTGGAAGGTTTACAAAATCCTGTGGTGGTGGGTCGGCACGCTAATCTGCTCACCCACACTCTCCTGGCCCTAGTAGAGTTTAAGGATCCCATAGATAGCTCCAAAGTACCACAGACCATTACCCCAGAGGAGCCCTCACTGCTTGGAGAGTGATAACTAAGGACAGTAAAGACCGGGGGAATGAGCCCCACCACTATCTGAAACTTTTGAGGAGAAATTTGCTAAATGGTTGCTGGGGGAAGGGAAAACTGTGGAGGACTAAGAAACTATTCTTGCCACCTGGGGGTGTTCCTCCCCCAACACCCTCTCCTGCTCCAGTACCCGTAATGGTGGCTGAACCAATGCAGACTCTTATTTCTGCACCTGCCATTAGTCACGACTCTTACCGAAGGTTGAGGATCTTCTCTGGCACCCTCCCACCCCCAAGGGGAGGATGACTGGGAGACCTGGATAGACTATGTTGCCCCCAAGTGCTAGAATGGCAATGCTGAGGCAGTGAGAGGGTTAGTGAGAGCCTCCGAGGTCCTGCCCTGGCTACCATCCGCTAAACGGCCAGTAACCCCTGAAGCGACTGCATGCTTCATCTTGAGGCCTTGGAGAATGTGTATGGGAGCCCAGATTCTGATGAGGACCTATGGTGGAGAGTAAGAAATGCACAACAGTACCAAGGGAGGAGTTGTCTGTGTATGTCTCTCGGCTGGAAAAATTGTTGCAAGAATGCCTCAGAAAGGGTAGTTTGCCAGCGATTGAACTGGACCGAACCAGACTGGACAGAACCTTAAGTCTGCCCCTTCTCAGAACTGCTGTTGCTTCAGTTACGCCTGGCAAATCGACTGGAATCCCCACCCTCCCATGATGAGTTAATGAGAGAAATTCGAGGAGTTGAGAAAAGGCGACTTCGGGAGGACCTGCACCAATAGCTGTGGCTATGACCCGAGTGACTGAGGTGGCCCATCAAGTAAAGTTCAGGGCAGAGGTTGGCAGTCAATGAGTGCTCTGATAAGGAAAAAGATATGCCACAATGGGGCGAACTGTTGAGAGAGATCCGAATCTAAAAACAGTCCCTTTATGAAGGCCACGCCTGCAAGTACGGGCCCCGACTCATATCCGACTGTATCTGCTATGGGGGTGGGATACTCACCCACGTATCTCCTGCTGATAACAGTTCAACTCGATTCCTTGACCATGGAAGTGGAGAAACTGACGAGATGTCTCCAAATGCTTATCACGTCATAGACAGAGATGGCAACAAGGTTTCCAGTTAGTAATACCCCGCCCCTGGCTCCCAGTGTGGCACCTCGGCCAGCTCAAACTCCAAAAAGTATGTTTTGCTATAATTGTGGGAAGGATGGGCACATGAAAAGGGAATGCCAATCCCCAAAAGACACTGACAAAGTTGCATATAGGCTACAAGGAGAGCTCGGAGAACAAATCAGTGGTTAAGAGGTGCACGAAATGATCCCAGTGAGGCACCAAAAATGCTAATTCACGCCCTTTGTGGCAAGGCAGTTGCCCAGGCCCCCACTACCGCCTCTCCAGACTGGTCCAGAATAGTGGGTCCTCCATGGAGACCACTGTAAAGGTAAATGGAGTGTCTACAAGAGCTGTATTAGACAGTGGCTCCAAGTGACAATTATGTTTCAAGATTGGTATCAGAAGCATTTGTCAGACGACCCTACAACCATTAGAAGGACTGCATGTATGGGGGTTAAGTAGAAGGCCTACCTATTCTGGGTATATCCGAATTTGGCTGTCTTCCCCACCTCCGTGGCTGGAGTGGCCGAACAAGTAGAGACCCTAGCCTTAGTGTGTCCCCCACTGGACTGTAGGATGGTGTCCCTTTGTTGATTGGAACAAATGCTCATATGTTCAGAAGGCTGGCACATTTGTGTTATGAAAAACAGGGTCAAAGACTAGTAGAGCTTTTAAGAGTTCCGCTTAATTAAGAAGGCCTATGAGGCACAGAGAGATGCTGAAATATAGAACCAGAGGAACCGGTCGAATTGTATGGAAGAAGGATCCTGAGTCTCTGATCCTGGCACCAAATGCCCAGTGTACCTTTCAGGAGAGGTCCGTATCAGAAAGGATGTTAAGAATAAAATATTAATGTTGGATGCACCAGGCGATGGAAAATTGCCAGAGGGACTGCTGGTCAAGCCTAGTATTTTGCCCGCTAGAGCCCATGCTTATGCCAGAAGGGTAATGGTCCAAGTTCATAATGTGTCTGAAAGAGACATTCGAGTAAATAGAGGTTGCATCCTGGCTAATGTGCATTGTGCAGACACTGCAGTGCTACCCAGCAGCAAGAGTTCAAGGAAGAATGACAGAGTAACGCCTGGACTTGTTTGATTTCGCAACTCCCCGCTGCCAGCTGGAATGGAAAGTGAGGATCAGTGAGAAGCTTGCCCAGAGAGACCAGGTGTTTTCTTTAAAGGAATGGGACGAGGATGCGGCAAGGAGCTGAGCACAATATCCGGCGTTGCATGACGAAAAGACCATTTCGGAGAGGTCTCGACGCCTGGCACCTGCTGATATAGATGATGTGAGACGGCATCTGCAAGAGATGTTAGCGGCTGGTGTAATACAAGAACTAGAAGCCCTTTATGCTTCCCCATTGTGGTAGTGAGGAAAAGAATGGGACAGTAAGGATGTGCGTGGATTATCGCACCTTAAACCGGCGGACTATCCCTGATCAGTACACAATGCCCGCATTCAGGATGCTTTGGACTGCCTAAACGGGAGCAAGTGGTTCTCTGTGCTGGATCTCCGCAGTGGGTACTACCAGATCCCGATGGCCCCAGAGGACCGTGAGAAGACAGCCTTTATCTGTCCGCTTGGCTTCTATGAATTCATGAGGATGCCTCAAAGGATTTCAGGTGCCCCAGCCACTTTTCAACGATTGATGGAGCGTGCAGTGGGGGACATGAACTTACTAGAGTGCCTGGTATACCTAGATGATGTTATTGTGTTTGGCAGCTCACTGGAGGAACATGAGAGCAGATTATTTAAGGTATTGGATCGACTGGAGGACTTTGGCCTTAAACTGTCCATTGATAAGTGTCAATTCTTTCAAACATCAGTAAAGTATGTGGGACACATAGTATCCACCGAGGGAATAGAGACCACCCAAGTAAAGTTGAGGCCTTGACCACCTGGCCACAGCCCAAAAATCTAAAAGAACTGCAAAGATTCCTGGATTCTGTGGTTATTATCATGCTTCATCAAGGACTATTCAAGAGTGATCCGCCTTTACTTAACCTTACTCAAGGGTATCCCCAACCCACAAAAATACCAAAAGTCAGCCCCTCAAGACTGAAAGAGTGTATTTTCATCCGAGTGAAGTATTTGGGCCTGCTGACTCCTGATTGTGAGACTGCTTTTCATGAGATCATATATCAACTTACCCATGCTCCAGTGCTGGCCTATGCCGATCCAAGAAAACCTTACGTCCTGCACACTGATGCTAGCTTGCAAGGGTTGGGGGCTGTGTTGTACCAAGAGCACGAGAATGGCCTGAGACCAGTGGCCTTTGCCAGTAGAAGCCTGACCCCATCCGAAAAGAACTATCCTGTACATAAGTTAGAGTTCCTAGCTTTGAAGTGGGCTATTGTTGACCAATTCCATGAGTACTTTTATGGGGCTAAAATACTAGTAAAACTGACAATAATCCTTTGACCTATGTGCAGACCTCAGCTAAGTTGATGCCACTGGCCACAGGTGGCTTTCTGCATTATCTACATATGACTATGCTCTCGAATACCGAGCAGGTCTGAACCACATAGATGCTGATGCTCTCTCCCGGAGGCCTGTTCCCAGAATGATTGGGTCCGATTGGCAGAACCTGACATTCGGCACTCTGCCGAAGTTTGACAGGAGGAACAAATGTCCACGGACGCAGTGGACTGCATGGTGGATTGCTTGGGACCCTCTGAGAATTGCATACCTGCTGCTTATTGCCACTTTTCTGCAATAGACATTGGTGCACTGCCTCAGCTGGACAATGACAGTATTCGGCGGGCTCAATCCCGCGATCCTATGATCAAATCAGCTTTAGAAGCCCTCTATGCAGGAAAAGATGTGTCCAAATTACGCTCCACTGATTTGAGAACTGCACTGTTATACAAAGAAGGTCCTAAGTTGAAACTGATCAATAAACTGTTATATAGAGAAACAGTAGACAGAGGGGACAAGTAGACAAACAACAACTGGTGCTGCCCACTGCCTTCGAGACTCAGTATTGAGGTCCTTGCACAACCACATGGGGCACCTTGGTATAGACAGAACACTTGACTTGGTGAGATCCAGATTCTATTGGCCTAAGATGGGGGCTGATGTGGAGCAACACATACGAACTTGTAGTCGCTAAGCTACAGAGGAAAGCTTTGCCCAGAGGGCTGCCCTTGTTAACATAACCACCAGTGCACCCATGGAGCTGGTCTGTATTGATTTTCTGAGTTTGGAGTCAGATCAAAGAAATATCAGTAATGTGCTGGTGGTCACTGACCATTTCACGAGATATGCCCAAGCTTTCCCACCAAAGACCAGAAAGCATCCACTGTAGCCAAAGTACTCAGAGAAAACTTTTTGTTCACTATGGGGCTCCACAAAGAATCCATTCTGATCAAGGGAGAGACTTTGAGAGTCGCCTGATCAAAGAGATGCTTCTCTGTGGGGAGTGAGAAAGTCCAGAACCACTCCTTACCACCCCCAGGGGACCCACAGCCTGAACGCTTTCAACCGCACTTTGCTAGATATGCTAGGCACCCTGCACCCAAAGGACAAGCCTAGATGGAGCCAACAAATTAGCACCCTGGTACATGCTTATAACTGCACCAAAAGTGATGCCACTGGTTCTCCCACCGCCTGATGTTTGGAAGAGAAGCTCGACTACCGGTAGATGTGTGTTTGGGGTCTCTCTGATGGGGTTCAAGCTGACAACTATTTACAGTATGTGCAAAAGTTAAAGGCCCAGCTAACTCATGCGTACTAACTGGCTTCAAACCATGGCTGCAAAAGAAATCTGGCCAACAAAGAAAGGTATGATAAAAGGTGAAAGCACAGGAACTCCAGGAGGGAGATCGGTATTGCTAAGAAATCTGGGACTGCATGGCAAACACAAGATTGCTGACAGATGGCACCATCTCCCTCACATTGTAGTGGGCAAACTAGATGATCTGCCAGTGTACAAAGTAAGGCCTGAGAACAATTCAAAGATGTAAAACAATGCATAGAAATCATTTACTACCCATTGGACAAATCCTGATTGAGTCTGAGCCCCAGAAGATGCCCCTCTGGACCAGTGACTAGAGCTGCTGCTAAGAAAAGATCAAGGAAGTCTGCACCTACAGAAGCAGAGTTAAAGTGTTCCCCGCACAAGTCCCAGTTGAGCATGACTGTCAGTCCATATCAGAAGAAAGTGAGAGTGACTTTGAATACTATCCTTCTTACGAACTGAGTCAATTGTTTGGGCAATCCCTAGTCAATACTGGACAAAGCTGGGCCTTCTGGACTGTCTATGCCCCCAGCTTCATCCCTGGAGCCAATGCTCCCAGAAAGTGAAGTGCAAAGCATCAGATCAGATGAAATGGAATCATTGTGCATGGTTGAACTGTTTGAGCTTTCAGGGAGGAAAATGATAGATTGGGGCAGACTGGTGATACACCAACAAGAAGAGTATTTTGAGTGCCCTGACAGTCCACTGCCAGTGTCTGAAAGCTCTCCATGCAGCCAAATGTTGTGGACTCAGAAACTGTAACTCCTGGAGCTGAAAGTGCCCAAGTTCTAGCCTCTACCCCATGGAGACTCCTGACAAGTGAGAACAATGCTGAAAATGAGGCTCAGAGTGCAGAGACTGTAACAGCTCCCCTAGAAAGACTGGTCGAGCTGTAAAGCCTGTGGTGCACCTCAGTTATGATTCCTGGGCGGCCAGTGGACCTGCCTCTCAATGTTGTCCATAAAGGAGTGTATGTGTCCCCGGCTCATTGCCCAAACTGAGCGTTAGTGCTAACTCCAAGTTACTTGTGTTGCCCTCTAAGTATGGTGCCCTTGTCTCCGCCCAGCCCTCAAGGTAACTGATAGGAAGGGTCCCTCTTCAGGTTTCATGTACAAGAGGTAATAACTTGAGTTATGGTACAATGTGTGTGTTATACTGTGTAAAGAGTGACGACTGCAATGTTTCAGAAATGGTTCTTGTAAAATGATGTATTGACTGATGATTACATGTGAGCCTAATGCAAATGTATATGGTTGCAGTTGAAACTTATGGGTACTTGCTTGACGCGACGCCAAGCTTTTCCCAGGCCAGGAAGGGTGTAACTCTGCAAATGGGGGGTTCCCAAAAGACTTCCAGGAGCTTGCTTGAATGCTCCAAGCCTGAATGGTGTTTCATGCTTAGCCATTTATCAGTGAGTGTTTTAGAACCTCTGGTACTGTCTCTTTAAGAGCTGTCTGCTTGCAGACATAATTAGTTTGTATGGGGACTGTGTGTTCTTTGATTGAGTACCACTCAAGCTGCTGCAATTCACCCCATTTTGCAGTCACTAGGAGTGCAAAGGGAACCTGTCTGAAAGATGTAACTGATTGCCAGAAATCATTTACAGTAATAATAAAATTACAGTTTGTCTAACCTGCTTTCTTTGCAGTCAGAACTGTCTGCCTAGTTCCCCATTCTGGTTTTGAACTGCTGAACTGGACCAATCAGTGTGGGGTAAACTAGCTCTAAAATGATGCCTTGGACGAATCAGAACTTGGGACTCATAATCTGAGCCAGCCACAAGAGGATTGTATGGGCAGTGACTCTGGGAGATGTAGTTTAGACTTCGGTGCCTTTTGGACCAACAGCAGCAGTCTATTGTGAGTGACAGCCAATCCAGTCAAGAACTGGGAGGAACTCAAAGGAAGTGCCCGGTTTTGTCTGTTGGGAGTTTCAGTTTGAGATCTGAAAGTGAAGGGAAAGAAACCCTGTGTTCTTCAGTGCACAGTTTCAGTCAAAAAACGTGTGCAAGGCCCAGAGTTCCGTCTACAACTTGTGTAACTGCTTGTTAGGACTGAATCTGTCCTGTGAAAAGAATCAAAGGATCTCTGAAGAGTAGAAACCAGGCTCACCCTGTAGAAGACTGAAGAAATTGTTGAATTACACTCGGTCTGTCAGGAACTGAATCTGCTGTGTGTTCTCCTGGTTATTGTGCAGTAATTCGATTGGGATACAGATGCAGCCTGCCTGGTATAGTGCTTTTTTTTACCATATAAATGTGAGGAGTCTCTTGAGATCAAAAGTAGCCCTGCTGACATTGAAGGACCATATCTTCTTTGGAGGTCGTGAGTACTAATTCGGGTCGCTCCCTGTTGAATTGCCACATTAAATCCAAATGGAATTACTGTACTGCTGACTGTTTAATTTTCCTTTTCTCTGTGTGAAGGGCCCTCACCAGCTGCCACGGTTTGGACTAGCCATCTAGGGCCTGGGTACCCAGGGACAGTAACTGGTAGGGATAGGCCTGTGCACAGAGCCATAGGTAGATAGTAATGATAAGCTAATTAACCTGATTTCCCTGTCCTTGTTATATCCCCTAAATAAATCAGAGCTGTTTGTTTCAACAAAGTTATACTGCCTGAGGTATTTGTCTATGTTAAAGTACTGTACTGTGATTGTTGCACTGTATCTTATTTTACAGGATGTCCCGGTGCCTGAACCAGCCTTGGGGTAAGTGTATACTGTGAAGGTAATTCTGCTATATTGTGTGGGCCACTAGTGGGAAGAAAGGGGGGTTGCAGTGTCCCAGAGGGCTGTGACCAAGTAAGTTTAACTATTGCAAACCCTGACCTCTGGGTGGAGGCACCAGCCATTGGATCCAGGCCCCTCAACCTGTTAGTGGCAAATCAGGCAGGGGTAGTAGCCCCTGGGATAGCGCCATCTAGGGGTTACACTGTGAAATTGTAGAAGGATGCTTTAACAACAAATGGTCACTGCATGAGATATTTATAATCACAAGGGTAATTCATATGTTTCTTTAAGAAAATAACCTGGAATGCAGCAAAACATTAAGGAGAAATGCACAGATGGAAGAGGCACTGGTACAGAAAGAGAGAAGCACAAGATGTCATACTTTGGAAAGGGGCAGCAGTAGATTTTTTGTTTTCTGCGATGGGAGAATAAGAAATGGAATCAGAGCTAAAACCACATTATGTAATGGTCAAAGGCATGTCAATGAAAATTCATGAAAAACAAACAAATGACGTTACTGACCTGGCTACAGAATACATGAAGAGGAAATCATTGTCAGGAGAACCAGGGGACTTGCTGTAGTCTGTATACTTCTTCTGAGTGCTACTTTTTATATCTTTCATCACAGACTCCATTTCTTTACTAAGATTAGTTTCAGACTGTATGGAAATGCAAAAAAAGTAGTTAATGCAGTACTATTCCCAATAACACATTATAACACCAGTTCATGTTAAAACATTTTTGGATATACAGTATGTCATTTTGCACTTCTTTTCCACCCCTGATGTTGATCCCTGTTTATTTTGGTTTCCAAATCCATTTATACAATGCAGAGCTGCATTTTAGGTTCACCATGTTAGAGCTCAAGTTTTAGGGTCTGGTGCTAACCCACTGTCCCATAAGGCCAGGGAGCAGTTTCTGCTGCATGCTACAAGTAGTTCACCTTAATCAAAAGAAGAGTGATGTTTAAAAATGGGTGTTCAATTACAGCTGACAATATTAATGAAATTGCCTTGGGGCAACCGTTTTTAATGGCTCTTCTTTAATGACTGCAAATTTATAAAATGCTGAAACACCTGACCAATTGACCAGCGACTGCACATTGTGCTACCATGCCAGCAGCCCAGGTTCTGGATGACACTAAAATTGGGCAGGTAGGGCAGTGATCCACCAGAGCAGTGCCTCCTGTGGTGGGTTGAGGAACTTGCTCCTCCGAAGGGGGATTGTGCGTGTGTGTGTGTGTGTTGGGGAGGAAGTCATAGGTCACCAGTACAGCATCAGATAAAGTGGTGGGAGGGTTCAACAGGACCGGGAAGAAAAAAAAAACAGAGGTGGAAGGTTTTAGCCGCCAGAGTGACTGTGTCAGTACTCTTGGGTTCTGCACCCCTGATGGATTCCCAGGTGTCAGGATGGCAGTAAGTGTGGGTGTCAGGCTAGAAGGTGACAGGGTCTGATGGTCAGTGTCTGACCAGAGCACAGGATCCTGATTTTAAAAATGCTAACTCGGATTTAAAATAGGAGAAAGGAGCATCTTACAAGGAAGAATAAAATGTACAATCAAAAGGTACTATATATATAATATATGAAATTTGTACTGCAACATGAATTGTTGCTTTAAAATAACGTTACATTTACAGTCTTTAACTAGTCCATAATCGACAGATCCTGCAAATCATATACAGTACTATATTCAGAAGAGTTCAGTAGTCAAACTTTCAGCATACTAAATATATTCTATACGGTACCTTAGATTTTGACTGTATTGGGAATTTGCTGCTCTATACTTTGATGACATGAGTTAATGTGAAAAACAAATGACAACTATAAAAATAGAATCATTACAATTGTATTCTTATTCATCCCATGTAATGTATAGTCACAGAAGTTGACCCGATGCCCATCACAGAAGTTCACCTGATGCCTGTCACAGAAGTTCACCCTATGCCCGTCAAAGAAGTTTGCCTGATGCCTGTCACAGAAGTTGACCCGATGCCCATCACAGAAGTTCAACCGATGCCTGTCACAGAAGTTCAACCGATGCCTGTCACAGAAGTTCACCCAACACCAGTCATCGATACTAGCCCTGTGTCATTCACAGATATTCATGCCACATCACAAATATTCACTCCGTACAAGTGACAGATATTCACCCAACTCTAGTCAGATATTGATCATATGCCAGTCATAGATATTCACCCTACATAGTACAGTTAGACAAGAACTTACCATAACAGTAGATCTTCGAGAGAAGCTCTTGCAGCAGGTTCAACAATGAGGACTGGCGCCACCTAGAGGTGGTCGGGGCAACTTTTTCTCTAGCAGTACCGACGTTGGCTCCACCTCCCACGATGCCCTATATAAAGGAGGAGTTCCCCACGTGCTCCATTTCTTGGACGTACCCATGTCAGACAAGGAAACTGGCAGGTCAGTAATGATAAAGTACAGTTACTTAAGAACTTACCGTAACAGTAGATCTTGAGAGGCTCTTGCAGTGAGTAGTATATATAGGACTGGCGGCAGGCAGGACCTGAAAAATTTCTAGCTAGCGGTCCCCGGCGAGGGACCGCCCCATGTCAGGTGACCAGCGTCAGGAGACGTTGGTATAAAGGGGCGGTCCCAGACGCCCGCCTTCCAGTTCTTTCTGGCCACAGGCCAAAAGAGGCCGGACAAGAGAGAAGCGGATATTTCCCTCAATGGAAAAGGAGCTGAAAATGCCTAGGAGGATGGAGGGCGGGAAGGTATTACCTACTGCAAGAGCCTCTCTCGAAGATCTACTGTTACGGTAAGTTCTTACGTAACTGTACTATCTTACTTTGAGAGGGCTCTTGCAGTAGGTGACTACATACAGGACTGAATCCCAAGCAGTCTGGAACAAAGAGAGGCACCGGGAGGAGGAAAACTACTCCAAAAGGTAGTTCTGGTTGTGCAAGTCTCAAGATAGGAGGCCTTGCAAAACAGCCAGCCCGAAGCCTGCTCTACGGCGAGAGGCAACATCCAAACTGTAGTGTTTCATAAAGGTATGGATGGAAGTCCAGGTGGCGGCAGTACAGATGTCTGCCGCAGACACATTCTTGAAACAAGCCACACAGGCAGCTACTCCTCTAGTGGAGTGGCCTCTGACTTGACCCGGGAGGGTCTTGTTGTATTTGTCATAACAGAAAGTGATGCAATGAGCCAACCACTTAGATAGGCATTGCTTGGAAACAGCACTGCCTTCCCTTTTGTGAGCAAAAGAGACGAACAACTGATCAGTCTTTCTGAGATCCTTCGTCCTGTTGGTGCAGTATCTCAGAACCGGTGAACATCCATAGTTTGGAGTAAATATGCCCCTTGATTAGAGTACTGCGTAAAAAAGGCAGGTAGCTCTATGGACTGAATTAGGGTAGACTCGGCTACTACTTTAGGAAGAAACTTAGGATTCGTGCGAAGAGCAACTCATTCCTTGTGAAAAATCAAGTACGGAATTTTACACATCAGGGCCTGGAGCTCGGAGATTCTCTGAGCCAAAGTAATGGCCACCAAGAAGAGAGTCTTCCACGAAAGGAACTTCAAATCCGCAGAAGCTGCAAGTTTGAAGGGAGGGAGAGTAAGTTTCTCGAGAACAAAATTCAAGTCCCAAGGGGGAACAGTAGTACGGATGGGGGGCCTCAGATAGAGGACCCCTCTGAGAAAGGTCTTGGAGACCTCCAGTTGAGCAAAGTTTTGTTCGCTAAGGGAACATGATAGTCGAAGGGTCGGCCATGTGTACCTTCAGAGAGGAATGGCTGAGACCCAGGTCAAACAGATGACGAGATACTCCAGCAGAAGCCCCGCTGAACAGGAGAAAGGTTTCACGTTCTTGGAAGCGGCCCAAATAGTGAATCTTTTCCACTTCATGGCATAAGTAGATCTGGTGGAGAGTTTTCTGGCCTCCACTAAAATCTCCACCACTTTGGGAGACACTCCAAAACGGGATTGGGCTAGGTCTGCAAGAGCCATGCATGCAGTTGAAGGGATCTGAGGCCTGGATGGATCAGGGTCCCCTGATCCTGGGTCAACAAACCTCGAGACAGAGGAAGAGGAAGAGGAGGATCCTCTGAATATTGTTGTAGAAGAGAGAACCAGATTTGCCTGGGCCAGAAAGGAGCGATCAGAATCATTCTCGCTCCTTCTGAAGCTAGTTTCTGCAAGACTCGTGGGATAAGTGGAATTGGGGGAAAGGCATAGACGAATCTGTCCTTCCAGTCTACAGACAGAGCGTCGCTTTAAAAAGCGCCTCGCTCTGGAACGAGCGAGCAGAACATGGGAAGTTTTGCGTTTGGGGGGGAATGTGAACAGGTCGACCTGTGGTGTTCCCCAAAGTTGGAAGATATTGTCTAGGACCCCTTGGTCCAGTTCTCACTCGTGAGTCAGAGCAGAAGAGCGACTTAGCTTGTCTGCCAGGGTGTTGTCGACTCCTGGAATGTGAACTGCCATGAGGTGAAGGTCGTGTTGTGTTGCCCAATCCCAAACCCTCATTGCCTCCCAGCATAGAGGGTAGGACCGAGTCCCTCCCTGCTTGTTGATGTACCACACCATGCACATGTTGTACGTCTGGACGGCTAGGTGGCCGGGAAGGATGTATTGGTGAAGGGTTTGGAGAGCGTACAACACTGCCCAAAGCTCGAGCACATTGATGTGGAGAGCTTGTTCTAGCTTGGACCAGGAGCCCTGGGTCCAATGAGGGCCTAGATGGGCTCCCCAACCTTCGCCTGAGGCGTCTGTGGTTAGAGTCTGGGAGGGGGGAGGATGAAAGAAAGGAACTCCCCGAAACAGGTTCTCTCAAACCATCCACCATTGCAAGTCTCGCATCATCGGCGAGGAGATCAGAACTGAGTGATCTAGGTCGTCCAGTAGCTGATCCCATTGAGAGCGTAGAGTCCACTGAGAGATCTTCATGTGGAGTCGAGCGCAAGGTACTGGCCGGGATAGCAGCCACCATGAGCCCGAGAGCCGAAGGACCGACCTCAAGAGAGACCATCCCAAGTGTTGGACAACAGACTTATTTGGGTCTGAAGGGTGGACGCTTGTCCGGAGGCAGGAAGGGCTCTGCCCATGGTCGATCGAGGATCGCCCCAATAAACTGTAGCCTCTGGGATGGGTCCAGATGAGACTTGGAATGGCTGATGGTAATACCCAGGCAAGCAAAAACCTGCTGGGTAAGGGAGAGGAAACGCAGGAGTTCCTCCCTGGACAAGGCTGCCAGGAGCCAGTCGTCCAGGTACGGGAAAACCTGCACTCCCTTGGTATGCAGGTGGGCCGCCACCACCCCCAGGCATCTGGTAAATACTCGGTGGGCCGAGGATAGACCAAATGGGAGTGCCTTGAACTGGTAGTGGTCCCTTGGAACGCAAAACGAAGGTATTTGCAATGAGATGGGCGAATGGGAATGTGCAGATAAGCATCCTGCAAATCCAGAGCACAAAGCCATTGACCCGGCTGGAGGAGGGACAGAAGGCTCTGCAAAGAGAGCATCCTGAACCTTTTGTACTCTACTTAAAGAGTCAGGGAACTGAGATCCAAAATTGGTATGAGATCTCCTGTCTTCTTTGGGACCAGGAAGAAATGGGAATAATAACCCGTCCCTTGCAGATGAAGGGGGACAGGCTCTATCGCTTGCTTCAGCAGAAGAGCCGAGATTTCCTCCTGGACCAAGAGAAGATGTTCCCGTGAATATGACGACTTCAGAGGGGGGTGGTGGGGTGGTTTCTGAAGAAACTCTATGGAGTGTCCTTCTGCTATAAGCTGGAGCACCCAAGAATCTGTGGTTATCCTCTCCCATCCCGGAAGGTAGAGGGAAAACCTCGCTCCTACCGGTTCTTCCAGGGAGTCCGGAGGCTGTGGGAGAGGAAAGGAGTCAGGTGGTGTGGGGCAGCACCGCAGCTGAAGCACCCGCTGCTTTTTTGGGCAGGGGGGGTTTGGCAGCTGTGGGCCCGGCGCTGGCCCGCCTCCCTGGGGTTTCGCCTTTGGCCGATCTAGTCTGCGAAAGGGACGCGCTGCTGCTGATGGGGATGGTACATGGAATCAACTGACTTCAGAGCCGTCCCCTTCTCTTGCAAATCGGTGATGATGTCCTTGACATCACCCCCAAAAAGCACCGACCCCCAAAAGGGTTCTTCCTGGATAGCAGATTGCACCTCCGGGACCAAACCTGACACACGGAGCCAAACATGACGCCATAGGCCTACAGCGAATGCTGAGCTCTGCCCAGCAGTGTCCACTGCATCGTATGTCGCACGTAGCATGTGTCAACTGGCCGAACGAGCACAGCGGACGAGATCAGCCAACTCCTGCTTGACTTGGGAGTCAGGAAAGGAGTCCAGTTTGGCTTCCGCCTGAGTCAGGATGGCCTTCTGGTAGTCCCCCATATGGCCGACATAGTTCAGGGCCCTGATCCCCAGTGTGGAGGAAGCGTAAATCTTTCTCCCATACTGGTCCAGAAGGCGTGATTCCTTATCAGAAGGTGACGAGCTAAGATGTTTAGGGTTTGCCGACCGGCCGTGAGCAGCGCTATTCACGACCAAGTCAGCACGAGTGTGAGAATCCAGGAAATCAACAACCTCTAGAGCCTGATATAGCTGGTTTGACTTCCTAGGAAGTGGGGCTAAGGCCGACGACTGCTTCCATATTGTGGTAACAAGGTCGGCGTGAGGCTCTATCCAGGGTGGCACCAAGGTAGGAGCTGTCACGGGCAGATCCAGATGTTCAGCGAGTTTCAGACGCTGAGGATCTGGTTCCAGGGAGTGCCACTGATAAACCTCCTGGATTTTCCTAAGCAACTCCGTGAAAGAAGGATCCTCCGGAGGAGACTTCGGAGGAGTCATTGGCCTGGGCTTAGACGGAGAGCGAGGCTCGTCGTCTCTCTCAGAGCAACCGTCGGAAGAGTCCGAGGAGTCCGAGGCTAAAGAGGAGGATGAAGAAGAGAAAGACTCCCTTTTTCCGACCCGGGGGAGGAACAGACCCCTTGGGAAGTCCTTGGGGAAGCGTGTCCTGCCCTTCTCTGGATCCAGATGGAAGAACCCTGGAGTCCGGAGGTGGTGAGGGAGTGTGCCGCCTCGGACATACGGAAGCCTGGGATGGCACCGTCGCCGGAAGGCGGCTGTCGACCTCTTTGGTGAGCTGAGCCTTGGCCTCAGCCCACCAGGAGGCCAGAGTCTCTTGCAGGTCCACCGGTGGCGGTGACGGCGGTGGAGGAGGAGGCGGGGGATAAGGATACGGGTTATAACCGTATGGAGCTTATCCAAAACCTGGCTGCGGGTAGCCCGGTGTCGGGTATTGTGGCGTCGAGTACTGCGGCATCGGGAAGCCCGGCGTCAGGTACTGTGGCGCTGGATACTGTGGTCCCGGATACACCAGCGTCGAATAGGACGGAGGATACCCGGGAGCCAAGGGGTCTGCTGGAGCAGACGGCCCGGCTGGAGGCCTCACGGGTGGGTCCATAGTGGAGAGCCCGGAGGGCCCGATGGGGAGCAGAATGTCTCCCGAGTCGGTAAGGCTGACGCCAGGGCCGGCGGCGAGGCCCTGGCGCGGAGGTACTGACGTTGGAGGGGCCGCGCCGAGTTGGCGCCCAGGGGAGCCGACGCCAGGTCCGGCGCTCCAGGCGGAGGAAGGACTGACGGAGGCAAAATATCCCCAGCTTCGCCCCGGGACGGAGGGGAAAAGTCCCTGAGGTCGGGTTGGGGAGACTCTGGTTCCCCAGATAGTAGCAAAGGCTGCGGGGAACCGGGTACGACGGACGTGGTGGGTCCGTCGTTGGTTCCTTCGCCGGCCGGATGTCGGACGAGCTGACATTAGGCTTAGTGGCGAGCTCTTGGTGGGCGCCGGAAGAGCCGACGTCTGACTTATAAGAGCCATCACCAGAGGCAGGCTGAGTAGAGAGATCAGCCTGGTCCAGTTTAGGGGAGGCCGCACGTCGTCCCGAAGGGTCAGACATCTTACCGGCCCTCTCCGGGCGGACGTCAGAGGAGCCGACGCCTGGCTTACCGGAGTCACCCACAGTGGTAGGCCGCGAGCCTGCGGCCAAACCAGGGGCGGAGGCCTCCAACTGCCCGGAGGTGCCCGCAAGGCCCAAGCGCAAGCCAGACAGGTGGGCTGATGCCCCCTCAGAAACCTCCGAGGCGGCCGTCGAGGAGCAGTCCCCCGGAGGGGATGTTACCTGCGTCCCAGCGACTCTTGAGGGAGACGCGGTGGAGGAGCCCTTGCCCCGGTGCCTCTCCTTCTTCTTCTTCCGATGGCCTTTGGGGGAAGTGGACGCCTGCCTCAGTTTTTTGAGCTCCTTCTCCACAGAACTCATTTTCTTCTTTAGAATATGGGCTTCCAGGGACTGCTGCGGCCTTTTCCGTATAGCCGCGTTGAAACTGAGACAGTGCTGGCACTTCTTGACCAGGTGATCGGGGCCTAGACAGAACAGGCACAGGGAGTGGCCGTCCTTGAGCGGTAGTTGGGCACCGCACGAATCGCACTTATTCTTGTGCTCGGAGGGTGTAGGGGACGACATACACTGACGCTAGTACTGACATTAGTTGAAAAAATAATTTTTCGGTAAAAAAACGAAGAAGGTAGGGCTGACGAAGCACGAACTTTTCCGCAAGGTGCTGCACGAGCTAACGGCGGGAAAGAACTGGAAGGCAGGCGTCCGGAACCGCCCCTTTATACCGACGTTTCCTGACGCCGGTCACCTGACGTGGGGAAGGTCCCTCGCCAGGGACTGCTAGCTAGAAATTTTTCCGCGGGGTCCTGCCACCTGCCGGCATCAGTCCTATATGTAATTACCTACTGTAAGAGCCCTCTTGAAGTAAGATCTGATTGTCAATGGACAACCTTTCAAGAGAAACGATGTCAACCTGGAAAGGACCTGATCCCTGTGGGAAGGACGGCAGGAAATATACCTGCTGCTAGAGCTTCTCTCGAAGATCTACTGTTACGCTAAGTTCCTACGTAACTGTACTCGTAACTGTACTATCTTACTTCAAGGAGAAGCTCTTGCAGCAGGTTCAACAATGAGGACTGAGTCCCAAGCAGTATAAACTTATGACAACCCCTTGGGAGGGGGAAGAACAGGAACAGGGAAAAAAACAGAGGGGAGAACCCTCAGGAAACCAGGCCCTACAGGACCGCAAGGCCAAACCCTGCTCTGCGTCTGGAAATAATGTCCAGGCTATACTGCCTGTCAAAGGTGTGCATGGAGCTCCAGGTAGCAGCAGTACAAATATCTGCCATCAGAACTCTTCAGCGTGGCGAATGAAGTAGCAATAGCCCTTGTACAGTGAGCTTTAATCGACCCCGAAGTCGGATCTGTTGTGCATCTCATAACAACAGAAGATGCAATGGCCCAACCAGTGCGAAAGCGTCTGTTTGGTGACTGGGCAACCTGCAGACCGTGTAGCAAAGGATACAAATAACTGATCAAAATGCCTGATCTCCTTGGTTCTAGCCAAGTAGCACCTGAGAGCCCTGTGGACGTCCAGAGAATGGAGAAGGGCCTCTCCCCTATTGGAATGATCCAGGAAATAAACCGGAAGCTGAACCGACTGGTTTAAAGTGAGCTCTGAGACCACTTTCAGCAAAAACTTCGGATTTGTGCACAACTCAACCCTGTCCTTGTGAAAGACCAGATAGGGTATCCTACACATGAGGGCTTGCAGTTCCAGCCACCAAAAGCAGCGCTTTCAAGGAAAGAAAACGAAGCTCAGCGCCCATAGCCGGGGGAAGAGAGAGCTTCACTAGGATGAACAGGAGATCCCAAGGAGGAATAGGGTCCCGGATGGGAGGTCTGATATGCAGAATGCCACGCAAGAAAGCTTTGGAAACCTCCATCTGAGCCACCGTCTTACCCAACATGACAGAATGGTAAGGGGAGGTGGCAGCCAGGTGTACCTTGATGGAGGAGTAACGAAGGCCTTTCTCGAAAAGAAAGAGGTGGCAGCCAGGTGCACCTTGATGGAGGAGTAACGAAGGCCTTTCTCAAAAAGAAAGAGCAAGTATTCCAGGATGGTGTTAACCGGACAGACCAACGTGTCCACCTGCTTCGCCATGGCCCAAATGCAGAACCGTTTCCATTTCATAGCGTAAGTGGCCCTGGTGGCAAGTTTCCTAGTCTCAACCAACACCTGGGCAACCTGATCGGACACCCCAAAGAAAAAATTACTCACCTTAGTAATGTTGTTTCTTCTAATGGAGTCTTGCTGTATTCTGACATATGCAGTTAGGTCCTGCCTTTCAACTGCCCCGGAGAACAAAGAGTTAAACTTTCCATGGCCAGCACGGAATGTTCACCATGAGCTCGGTTGAAGCCCCTGTCTGCTGTTGTTTAAACTGCAACCGTCAGATCTTTACGAGCAATACTCACTAGAAGTTCTGTGTGGAAACTGTAAAACTCATACTAGCCAACTGGCAACTATATCTATATAAAAGGGTCTTTGGTTTCAAAAGGAAGGCTCAAGTCAGTCAACCCAAAAACAAAACACATCCAAAACACAACCACTCACCCAAACTAAAAGAGGGTGAAAAAAGGACACCCCAGGGTGCCAACACTGCTCCTGCCCACCCACATCCCAAAATCTAGGTTCTGAGAGGGGAGGTGGGGGGATAGAATACAGCAAGACTCCATTAGAAGAAACAACATTACTAAGGTGAGTAATTTTTTTCAAACAACATGAAGTCTTGCTGTATTCTGACATATGCAGTCTACCAAGCAGTACCTCCATGGAGGAGGGACAGAACCTACTTTGGAAACAGGCTCTGAAGTACTGCTGTTCCAAACCGAGCATCACTCCTAGCCTAGATATCCAGAGAGTAATGTTTGGTGAAAGTATGGACTGCTTTCCAGGTGGCTGCTTGACAAAGTTCTATGAGAGGAATATCCCTGGCAGCAGCCAAGGAAGCAGCTGTACCCCTAGTGGAATGAGCCCTCAGGCCTGAGGGTGGAGTTCTACCCAGTTTTTCATAGCAAAATTGTATACGAGAAACAATCCACCTGGCAAAAGATCTCTTAGTGGCAGGTTTGCCCTTACCAACTTCTTCATACGTAAGGAACAACTGGAGGGATTCAAACCTGTGACCCTTGGTATGCTCTATGTAGTAGCTAAGGGCTCTTTTGACATCCAAGCTGTATAGTCTCTTCTCTCCAAAGGAGGAATGGTCAATGAAGAAAACGGGGAGAGATACAGACTGGTTGAGGTGGAAATCTGAAACCACTTTAGGTAAGAACTTTCTGTTAGTTCTTAGGACCACTTTATCTCTATGGAAAGAGATGAAATCAGATTCCACTGACAGGGCTTGCAATTCACTGATACGCCTGGCAGAAGTAATTGCTACCAAAAACACAGTTTTCCAAGTCAAGTACTTAAGCTCTGATGAGGACAAAGGCTCAATGGGAGGGTTGCATAAGCTGAGCAATGCAAACATTAAGGTCCCAAGCAGGAGCAGGATCCCTAAAGGGGGGATTAGTGTGAAGCAATCCCTTGAAGAACTTACAAAACACAGGATGGGATGATAGAGAGGAAGGCTTGCCTACTGACAAGAAAGCAGAAACAGCTGCCAAGTGTACTTTAAGGGTAGCTGGTCTGAGGCCTAGGCCATTAAGATGGACCATATAGTCCAGAACCGTAGGCAACTCAGCAGAGTCTGGAGAAATATTCTTCTTAGAACACCAAATGCTGAATCTTTTCCATTTGGAGTTGTAAGTCTTTCTGGTGGAAGGCTTTCGAGAAGCCTCAAGGATGTCCAGAACCCCTTGGGAAAGATGCAAATCTGCAAACTCTAACTCTTCAAGAGCCAGGCCTTGAGATTGAGAGACCGAAGATTTGGGTACCAAATCCACCCCTGAGAGGATGTCAACAGGTTGTAATTCCTGGGAAGAGACAGGGGAAGGTGGACTGCTAGGGACAGCAACAGGGGATACCAGGGCTGTCTGGCCCAGTCTGGAGCAATCAGAATCACTCTGCATGGTTGTGACCTTATCTTGACTAACACCTTGAACAGGAGAGGGAAGGGGGGAAAGGCATACAGAAATTTCCCTTCCCAGTTCAGAATCAGAGCATCCAGGGGGACTGAGCCCAAGACTGGGGGTCTGCAACAAAAGAGAGGAAGTTGGTGATTGTCTGCAGCTGCAAAAAGATCTATCTCTGGAGTGCCCCATCTCGAGAAAATCACTTTCAAAACTAGAGGATCTAGGGCCCATTCATGATGGCCCTGGGATACTCTGCTCAGTGCATCTGCTAGGACATTGTCCTTCCCTGGGAGGTGAACTGCTATCAGAGAGGTTTGCAGGGAATAGGTCAGGGACCACAACTTCATTGCTTCTGTGCACAAGGCCGTAGACTGAGTGCCTCCTTGCTTGTTGATGTACCACATGGTGGTGGTGGTGTCTGTTCTGACCAGTACCACCTTGTTCTGTACAGATTTGGAAAAAGCTTGCAGTGCCAGAAACACTGCTCTGAGTTCCAAGAGATTGATGTGAAGCAGAGATTCCTGAGGTGACCACAGTCCTTGGGTGGTAAGATCCCCCAAATGGGCTCCCCAGCCCAGCAGGGAAGCATCTGTGGTGAGTATCACTGAATGAGACTGAGTGACAAAAGGAACCCCTTGTCTCAAATTGTCCTGATCCTGCCACAATTGCAAGGCTTGGATTAGGGTTTGAGTCACTGGGACTAGTTTGGTAAGGGAATCCTTTCTTTGGGACCAGAAGGCTCTTAAGTGGAACTGAATGTCCCTCATCTGGAATCTTGCCCCTTGGTCCACTGCCGTGGAAGCTGCCATGTAGCCCAGAACCTGAAGGAAATGCCTTGCTGGTCGAGACATCTGAAGGGTGAATGAAGAGGCCAGTTCCATGAGGGTCCTTGCCCTTTCCAGGGGAAGGAAGGCTCTTGCCTTTACTGTATCTAGCTCTGCACCTATGAAGGTGAGGAGCTGTACTGGTTCCAGAATGTGACTTTGGAAGTTGAGAAGGAATCCTAAGGAAGTGAGCACTTGCTGGGTCACGTTCAAATGTGACTTGACTTGGTCTGGAGACTGACCTACTATGAGCCAGTCGTCCAAGTATGGGAAGATGGAAATCTTTTTTCTCCTTGGGAAAGCAACCACTACTGCCAGGCACTTTGTGAAAATCCTTGGGGCTGATGTTAGGCCAAAGGGCATTGCTCTGAATTGATAGTGGCCTGAGGGCAACTCGAACCTGAGGTACTTTCTGTAGGAGAACCTGATGGGAATGTAAAAGTAGGCATCTTTGAGGTCCAGGGAGGCTAGCCAGTCCCCTGGCCTTAGAGAGGGCAGAATTATTCCCAGAGTCACCATTTTGAACTTTGGCTTTAAAAGATGTTTGTTCAAATATCTTAGGTCCAGGATGGGCCGCCATTCTCCTGTCTTTTTGGGGGTTAGGAAGTACCTGGAGTACAATCCTTTGCCCTTGTGTAGGGTGGGAACCCTCTCTATAGCTCTGAGAACTAGGAGAGAAGAAACCTCTGCCTCTAGGGCAATGGTCTCTGAGAGATTCGCAGGTGGAAAGGATCTGGTTCTCATCTTGGGAAATTTTTTGAAGCTGAGAACCAGTCTCTGGCTTACTACTTCCAGGACCCACTTATCTGATGTTAGAGACTTCCAGTCCTGGACAAAGTAAGCCAGCCTGCCCCCTACTGGTATGGGAGAATCGGCCCGGGCAGACCCATCAGGGTGTCTGCTTGGCAGGGGCTTTAGGCTGAGAGGTGGATGCAGGCCTGCTCATCCCCCGTCTGCCTCTCCCTCTAAAGAACCCCCTCTGTGAAAAAGAAGAGAAGGCCTGAGCTTGGTAAAAGGCCTTTGAAAGCCTACCCTGCCCCTGGACTGCTGCCTTTGAGGAGTTGCTTGCCTTCCTTGGCCTGAGCACTCCTGTAAGTAGTCCTTACTCATCCATCTTTTTATGCAGTTCTCTGTCTGCTCCCCAAACAGAGAATTACCAATTACAGGAAAATCCATGGCCTTAGCCTCGGTATCCTGTGAGAGGCTAGTACATCTGAGCCAAGCCATCCTCCGAAGAGCCACCGATGTAGCCAGGACTCTTGATGAAACATCACTGGAGTCCACAGCAGCATGAAACTGTACTTTAGATGCCTCAATCCCATCTGCAGCCACCTGCTCCAGCTCCTTGGCAAGCTGGTCAGGGGCCTGTTTAGCCAGAGCCAGCACAGTGTCCCATCTGGACTTCTGGTATCTAGCTGTATAGGCCATACAGTTAGCCTGCCTGAGTCCCAAAGATGCTGCCATGTATTATTTCTTTGCCATGGCATCAATCTTCCTGGAGTCCTTGTCTGGGGGGTGTGACGCCAAGGGGATATTTGCCTTATCACAGGAAGCAGCCTGCACTACCCCAACATGGCTGCATTGCTGGAAAAGGAACTCTGTGTCTGAGCCTGAGAGAGTGTACCTCTTGTCCATTCGTCTGTCCACAGGAGGTATAGAATTAGGAGACTTAAGAATTTTATGTGTCTGTTTCTCAAAGGATTTGTGGAGGGGAATAGACAGTCTCCTGGACTCTGGGATGTCCATCATCTCAACATAATTGGGCTCCTCCTGATCCTCTACTGCTTCCTCCATAGGAAGCTGGAGGGTCTCAGCCACTTTTTTGTAAAACATATAGTGAGAAGGGAATTCAGAAAGCCTAGGAGGAGAAACACCTGAAGGTCTGTCTGGGGAGATGTCCGGGTCAATAGGCACATCCAGACTTTCATAATCACCATAATCATCCTCATACTCTCCTTCCTCCTCCTCCGGTTCATAAAATTCTTCCACAGTATAATCCAGAACCAGGGGAACCAACCGAACCGAACCCCTGCCAGATGGTGTCGGTTCGGTCGGAACCGAACTAAGCGATTGCACTATCCTTATCGCCTTGGCTATCTCATCGGCGGTCGGAGTATGAACTTCTGGGTCCGAACCGGGCGATTTATCTTTTCTCTTTCTTTTCACCGGAACTGACTCCTCAGAATTGGCTCTCCTTTTGCCCGAAGAAGTATCGCCCTGGTCGGAGGGCACTCCTTCTGGTTCGGTCGGAATAGAACCGGGCTGGCCATCCAGGTCAGCGGACTTCTCGGCTTTCCTTTCCCTCAGTCTACCTAATCTCTTTTCCAGGGTAGATTTGGGAAAATGCTTGCAAATTTGGCAGTCTGAATCGAGGTGGTCAAACCCTAGACAATAAACACAGGTGGTGTGGGGATCAGCCTTGGCAAAGACTTCCCCACACACACTGCAGTGTTGAAACCCAGTGGGCCCGTTTTTTTTCTTGGGTTTCTCAGACATGGCCAATCCTATCCAAAACTTACCCTTTTTTCGGCAATCTGCCAGGCAAGACTCCTCTATTTGTTCTTGACCATGACACGGGTCTTGGAAAAAAACATAATAAAACCCGTTGTTTTTTTAGAACCGATACGGACCGTTTACCACATTCTAAATCAAGCACAAGCTTTTTTACCTCAAACAATTTACAGGTTCCATACAGAAACTAAACAAAAAACCTATCTAGTACTCACGGTACCACAGACAGAAACTTGAACCGACTAAGCGGTAACAGCAATTCGGTAGAAACCGACCGAAAAAACGACACTTCAACCGACTTTTTTGAACCGAGCAACAAGACAAATCTCCGGAGCGATTGTTCAGTGAGGCGGAGTAAAGAATCTGATGGTTGCAGTTTAAACAGCAGCAGACAGGGGCTTCAACAGAGCTCATGGTGAACATTCCATGCTAGCCATGGAAAGTTTAACTCTTTGTTCTCCGGGGCAGTTGAAAGGCAGGACCTAACTGCATATGTCAGAATACAAAGACTTCATCATGTTGTTTGAAACGGACTTTGGCTAAGTCCTGAGGAGCCAGGCGTGCAGGCGAAGAGAACGCAGGTTCGGGTGTAACAGGGACCCGTTGTCCTGCAGCAAAAGATGCGAGGATAGAGGAAGAAGCATCGGAGGTTCTGCCGCTAGACGCTGCAGTAATGGAAATCAAATCTGGCGAGGCCACATTGGGGTGATCAGAATAATGGTGGACGACTCCCACTGGGCCTTGAGGAGGACCTTCTGAAGAAGTGGGAAGGGAGGGAAGGCATAAAGGAACCTCCCGCTCCAGCAGAGGGATAACGCGTCTTGCCAGGAAGCACTAGGCTCTGGCCCTAGTGAGCAAAAACTGGGCAGTTTTGCGTTGTATTGAGACGCAAAAAGATCCACCTCTGGTGTCCCCCACAGGTGGAAGATGCAATCTGCCATGTCTTGACGCAATTCCCACTCATGAGCTTGCAAACTTGTCCTGCTGAGCGTGTCTGCTAGCACGTTCTGAAGCACGGGAACGTGGACTGCTGTCAGGAAAAGGTGGTGTTCCAGGGCCCAATCCCATACCCGCACTGCTTCCCTGCAAAGGGCGCAGGAATGAGTGCCGCCTTGTTTGTTGATGTAAAACATCACCGAGGTGTTGCCTGTCTGCACCAAAAGATGGCCCGGTGATAGCACCGACACCAAGGCTTGAAGGACACAGATCACTGCTCTCATTTCCAGGACACTGATGTGCTGATTCACTTCTAGGGCAGACCAAGTACCCTGTGTACGATGGTTCCCCAAATGTGCACCCTATCCCAGGGACGATGCAACCATTGTTAGGGACTGGGCAGGCACCTCGAATTGAAACAGAATGCCCTTTAGGAGATTTTCGGACGACATCCACCAGCAAAGCTCTCGGCGGATTGGCTCTGATATTCTGACCAAGGCATCCAGATCATCTAACGTTTGGTCCCACCCTCAGGGACCACTGAATGGTTCGCATGCAGAGACGGGCCAGAGGGACTGACACTATGGCCACCGCCATCTGTCCCAGCAATCTGAGAGGCAGGCGAGCTGGCACCTCTGAGGCTGAAGAGACCTGGGATGCGATGGTATGAATACGACCGCTTCTGTCGTACGGAAGAAAAACCTTCCCGAGAGTGGTATCCAGAGAAGCTCCTATAAACTGGAGGATCTGAGATGCAGACAGATGGGACTTGTCCCTGTTGATGGTGATTCTGAGACTCTGAAACAGAGAGATGGAATCCTTGAGAGTCTCCGACAGGTGGGGCCTGGAATGGGCCCAGAAGAGCCAGTCGTCCAGGTACAGAAACAGAAAGTGGCCCCGTCTTCGAAGCGCTGCGGATACAACCACCGAGCACTTCGTGAAGACCCTTGGGACTGAGGAAAGACCGAAAGGGAGGACTCGGAATTGATAGTCCTCGTTCTCGAACTTTGAACCTGAGGAATCTCCGATGGCTTCTGATAATTGGGATATTCAAGTAAGCGTCCTGCATGTCCAGGGATGTTAGCCAGTCTCCTGCCGAAATGAAAGGGAGGAGAGTGGGTAGAGAAACCATCCTGAATCTCTTGTAGGAGACCCATTGATTGAGACTGCTGAGGTCCAGAATGGGTCTGAGATCTCCCGACTTCTTCGGAACTAGGAAGAAGGAGAAAAAACCCTTTCCTGACTCGGACTGTGGAATCAGCTCAATGGCTCTTTTTTCTAGAAGGGAGGATATCTCCTGTCTGTACAGGGCTCTGTGTTTCTTTGGGTACCGGGATGCTGGGGTGGTCTGTCCGGAGAAACGAATGTGAACTCTATGGAGTGCCCAAACTTCACGAGTTCTAGAACCCAGTGGTCAGAGGTTACCTGAGCCCATACATCCACGTAGAGTGAAAAGCGTCTTCCTACCGGCTCCCCTGGTGGAGTCACCAGAGGTGGAGGGTCACCTGAATAGTCAGGCATTGGGTGGGGGGGGACGGTGGCAGCTGCTGTTTTGGGAGGTCTAGAGGCGGATACTGAAGAGCCGCTGGCTCCGCCCCTACGACCAAAGCCACCTCATTGAGCATGCTGCTGAAAACGAGGTTGCTGTGATTGGTGTCCCCCACAGCCACAAAAACGAGGCTTTCTGGCTCGCCCCTGCTTCGGTCGGTACATGGACTACACGGAAAAACGGCCTTTCCGGAGTCCTGCAGCCTGGTGATAATGTGCTCCGTGTCCTTGCCGAAGAGCACGGAGCCCTTAAAGGGGGCATCCAGAAGACTGACTTGAACATCTGCATTGAACCCAGATACCCGAAGCCAAGCATGGCGTCAGAGGCAAATGCCAGTGGCGGCCGCCCTGGAGGAGGTGTCTGCAGAATCATAGGCCAACCGCAGAATCATAGGCCAACCGCAAACATGGGTACCCATGTCTGAGCCGGTCTGCAGTAGCTTGGTGAGCTCAGTCTGCTGAGGACAATCGGGCAGACTCTGCACTATGTCCAATCCTTGTTCCCAGAGGGCGTTCTGGAATTGGACCATGTGAGTTAAGAAGTTGAGACTCCTTATGCTACAGGTGGCAGCAGAGTACACCTTACAGCACGCTGAATCCAGCTGCTTCGATTCTCTATCAGGCAGCTGGGTGCTCAGATGTTTGGGGCTCTGTGAATGATCATGAGCTGCCAAAATCACCACTGAGTCCACAGCGGGTGGTTCAGCCAAAAAGGAATGGTCCACAGGTGCCCAATAGAGCTGGTGAGCCTTCTTTGGTACAGCAGGGGAGGAATGAGGATGCTTGCAGGTCGCATGGGTGACATCAGCAAAGGTGTCGATCATGGGAGGGATGATCACCGGCTTTGGGTCTTTTTGGCAGAGGTACTTAGCCAGCCGCAATCGCTCAGGGTCCAGGGCCTCTGTGTCCCATACCATGTTGGCCTGGATGTGCCTCATTACCTCCATAAAACTGGGGTCAGCTAGAGGTGATTTGGGAAAGCCCTCCGTGTCCCCTGGGTCTGACTCCGAGTAGACTGAGGAGGTATCTGAGTCTATGTAGAAGGTGGAAGGGGAAGCGGGAGAGAGGCTATGCCTCTTCCCTTTCAGCCTCTTATGCAGAGCAGGAGAATGGGAGGAACTGCTGGACTGGTCCCTCTTGGATTTTTTATCGTGCTCTTTAGGAGGAGGCACGTCGTCCCCTCCCCTCCCACCAACCGGTTCAACTTAGTCAGGAACCAGCTCTGGAGTATGCAGAGGCACCCCAGCTGGCAGGTCCTTTTAGTTGTGTCCCACCAGTCAGAAAAAGCTCCTTAACCTGAGAGCGATGCAACCTTGGTTGAGTCAGGTGTAGGCTGAGGCGCCCGAGCCCTGCAGCGCCAGCCCCATCATTCGGTGGCATCAGGTCTGAACCTTTGTCGACCGTGTCGGCCTAAGGGGAACATCGGGTGGCATTAGCACCACTGTCGTCGGGGTCTGGCGTCAGGTGGACCGGCGACCGTGAAGAAGGGGTGTCCGTGTTGACGTCGGGCATCGGGGACAGAACCGGCGTCAGGCAAACTGGCGTCGGTTTGACTATGATAGGCAGCGGAATAACCTTCGCCGGAACCGGGGCCGAGGGGGTTGCGGGCGGACGAGGGTCCGGCGTCCGCTTCTCCCTGTGACCCGACGGATGTCGTTCCTTTTCTTGGGTCAGACGACGGTTGGAATTTTGGCTAGAGGTTTTCTTGGCCAGACGCCGGTCAACAACCAGAGGCTGGCGTCGGTCCGCTGCCTTGTGTTTTGGTGGCAAGGAGTCCCTGCTGGCCAAAGACCCTCAGGCCTTGCTCAACTCCTGGAAGTCGGCTTTTGAGGAGGAAGCTGAGTGGGAGGAACCCATACCTGAACCCTTGGGCTTCTCGGAAGACTGAGAGACCTTCAAGGGCTGGAGAGAAGTGAGAGTAGAACCCACTGACGAAGGCTTGACTGCCGTGCGGTGGGAGTCGTGGCCTAACGGCCCGGACTTCAATCCCAAGAACCGATGCTTCAAGTGGGATCTCCCTCTGTCCTGCTCACGATGTTTTTTAAGGTGCTTGTGGGCGGGCTGAGGTTCAGATTCCCCTGATGAAGAGGCCTGTTCCATAGTGTCAAATTTGGTTTCTGCGAGAAAGGCCACGAGGGACTTCTGGTGCCAGATTTGCGTCTGCGAATTAAAGGCCTGGCAATGAGGGCAGGTGTCGGGGTGATGGTAGGGCCCCAGGTAGTAGAGACATGCAGAATGTCCGTCTTACGCGGGAATCTGCTGCCCACAAGCGCACTTGTTTAAGTGCGATGACACAGCTATTGAAAATCCAGATTTTGAGTGAAATTCTAACTGGTGGAGAAGAGCAATCGGTACTAGCAGAAATGCTGACCTAACCCTGACCATGAGGCAGGAAAGAACTGGAGCACGTGGGGAACTCCTCCCTTATATAGGGCATCGTCAGAGGTGGAGCAGACGCCAGTGGGGGTCCCCAAGTCGGTACAGCTAGAGAAAGAGTTGCCAGAACCACCGCCAGGTGGCGCCAGTCCTCATTGTTGAACCTGCTGCAAGAGCTTCTCCTTGAAGTAAGATCAGTTAATTACCCTGCATGAGGGATGTATTTTTCATTTCATTTTAATTTTTTATACTGGAGAGCAAGATGAGCTGGAATAGTCCACTTTCACAAGTGACTAGTTATAAAAACAAAGTAAACGTCAAGGCAAGTAATGCAAAGGAACAGGCTAAGTAATACCGATACATAACGGTAACACTTTGTACATGTTGGAAAATAATAAGATGCAGTTACAGAGCATTTTATCAATCAGAGGTTGACAGAGTCATGCTGCAGGAAGGGATGCTAACTCCAGAAGTGCTCAGGGAAGGTAAGAGATTATAGGGGTCAAGTGCCCTGCAGGACTAAGCTCTTTGATCTGTAGCTGTGTTTCTAAATTAGAGCTGGAAAGTGAATTTTGACTGAGAGCAAATCCCTAGCTTGTTGATGGTGCAGAGAAAAGGCTTAGAAATACAAGAGGGAACTTCTTCTAGTGCCACCTTGTGTAGGAACACCACCAGCCTATGGACAAAGTGATCCTCTAGGGAAAGGCAGACCGCAGTTTTGAATAGTTAGCAATGATGTGTACGATACGGCAGGTCAGTCAGGAAGTGTCAGATACTGTTGTAAACAGTGCGCACAAAGTTACCCTATGCCAGTCACAGGTATAAACACTGCACCAGTAAGATATTCACCCTACACCAGTCACAAATATCCACTCTACACCACTTTCACATATTTGCTCTGCACCAGTCACAGATGCATCTGTTCTGCACCAGTCACAGACATCTGTTCTGCACCAGTCACAGACATCTGCTCTGCACCAGTCACAAATATTTGTCCAGCACCAGACACAGGTATCTGCTCTGCACCAGTCACAGACATCTGCTCTGCACCAGTCACAGACATCTGCTCTGCACCGGTTACAGACATCTGCTCTGCACCAGTCACAGGTATCTGCTCTGCACTAGACACAGACATCTGCTCTGCACTAGACACAGACATCTGCTCTGCACCAGTCACAGGTATCTGCTCTGCACCAGTCACAGGTATCTGCTCTGCACCAGTCACAGGTATCTGCTCTGCATCAGTCGCAAATATTTGTCCAGCACCGGACACAGATATCTGCACTGCACTGGTGAGATATTCACCCTGTACCCGTCTCATAAACTGGCCTTATGGCAATCACAGATACTCCCCCTACACCATTCACAAAATTCATTGGATACCACTCACAGATATTCGCACTACACCAGTTTCAGATAATCACTTTATACAAGTCACAGGTATTTGTCCTACACCATTCACAGATACTAATCCTACACCACTCACAGATATTAATGTGACATCCTATACACTTAGATATTCACCCTATATCAGGCAGATTTTCACCCAACACAATACATAAATATTTATCCAACAATGGTCAGATATGGAAATTACATACCTACCATAATTCTTGCAGGACTAAGCTCTTTGCTTTGTAGCAGTGTTTCTAAATTAGAGCTGGAAAGTAAATTTTGACTGAAAGCATGTCCCCAGCTTGTTGATGGTGCAGGGAAAGGGCTTAGAAATACAAGAGGGAACGTTTTTCTAGTGCCACTTTGTGTAGGAATACCACCAACCTATGGACAAAGTGATCCTCTAGGGATAGGCAGACTGCAGTTTTGAATAGTTAGCAATGGTGTGTGTGTACGATAGAGCAGGTCAGTCAGGAAGTGGCAGATACTGTTGTAAACAGTGCGCACAAAGTTACCCTATGCCAGACACAGGTATATACACTGTGCCAGTCAGATATTCACCCTACACCAGTCATAAATATTCACTCTACACCACTTTCACATATTTGCCATGGACCAGTCACAGATATCTGCTCTGCACCAGTCACAGACATCTGCTCTGCACCAGTCACAGATATCTGCTCTGCACCAGTCACAAATATTTGTCCAGCACCAGACACAGGTATCTGCTCTGCACCAGTCACAGGTATCTGCTCTGCACCAGTCACAGACATCTGCTCTGCACCAGTCACAGACATCTGCTCTGCACCAGTCACAGGTATCTGCTCTGCACCAGTCACAGACATCTGCTCTGCACCAGTCACAGGTATCTGCTCTGCACCAGTCACAGACATCTGCTCTGCACCAGTCACAGGTATCTGCTCTGCACCAGACACAGGTATCTGCTCTGCACCAGTCACAGGTCTCTGCTCTGCATCAGTCACAGGTCTCTGCTCTGCATCAGTCACAAATATTTGTCCAGCACCAGTCACAGATATCTGCACTGCACTGGTGAGATATTCACCCTGTACCTGTCTCACAAACTGACCTTATGCCAATCGCAGATACTCCCCCTACACCATTCACAAAATTCAATGGATACCACTCACAGATATTCGCACTACACCAGTTTCAGGTAATCACTCTATACAAGTCACAGGTATTTGTCCTACACCACTCACAGATACTAACCCTACACAACTCACAGATATTAATGTGACACCCTATACACTTAGATACTCACCCTATATCAGGTAGATTTTCACCCAACACAATACATAAATATTTATCCAACGACGGTCAGATATGGAAAATACGTACCTACCATAATTCTTGATCTTCTTGGACGAATTCTCCACAAATTCACGCTAATGGAACTATGCCAGAGGTGCTAGGACCCAGTGGGAGCCAAAAATCTTCAGGAGGGCAGGTGCCGGGATAGAACCATGTATACGCGGCACCGCGAAAACTGCCTCACGCTTTATATGCTACCTCGACGTCGACCCTCCAACCGCCTCAGTACCTTTTTCACTAAGGAGGTGCAGCATCAGCTAATCTAGGAAACTAACCTAATCCAGGCATAAGATAGCACGGTTGACCCGTATAAGAAGGGTCAACCCAACAACGTCTTCACAGCCTAAGTCAACGAGTGAGTGAAGACCAGAAACCGAATGAGCGAGCTTGGGGGATGGTGGGTGTGTGGGTGTGTGGGAATGAGTAGTGGAGACTTTGTCCAAGATCAAAAATTACGGTAGGTATGTAATTTCCATATATTCCTGGACTAAAAGTCTCCACCACTCATTCATACTAATGGGAGAGTACCAAGCTAAGAACCTATCCTCGAGTAGGGCGGTAGGAACCCGAGCTCACTCAGGACAGAAGTTCATTGAGGGTTGTCCTGCTGAAGGAAGTCTACCGTCTGGCATGGACATCCAGAGCATAGTGCTTCACGAAGGTGTGCACCGAGCTCCATGTCACCACACTGGAAACATCTGCGATGGAACATTATGAATTTCTGCCATGGATGCCACAACCGTTCTGGTACAGTGGGTGTACACCTGGGCTTCCAACTTGACCTGTGCCATTGAGTAGCAGTGGCGGAGGCATGCCACCAACCATGCAGAGATGCATCTAATGGCAAGGGGTTGACCCAGCTGGGCCATACTAAAAGATACGAAAACTTGTTTTGATTTGAGAATCTCATTAGTTCTGTTGACATAGAATCGCAGAACCCTTTTAACATCTAAAGAGTGAAGGGTGCATTCCACCTCATTCTGGAAGTTAGCAAAATAAGTAGGTAGAACCAAAGGCTGGTGAAGGTGAAATTCCGAAACCACCTTAGGTAGGAATTTGGTGGGGTGTCCGAAGAACCACCTTGTCTTTAGGAAATACCGTGTAAGGAGGGTCAGTGACCAAGGCATGTATTTCAGAGATCCTGTGAGCGGAGGTAATAGCTACTAGGAAGGCAGCCTTCCAGGTCAGGAACTTCAAGTCATAGGAGGCTAGAGGCTCAAAAGGCTTATGGGTGAGCATGTCTAACACAAGGTTGATATCCCAGACAGCCACCGGTTTCCTGACCGGGCACTTGGTGTGTAGGAAGCCCTTGAGGAATCGCTTGACCAGCGGTAGCTAAGCCAGTGACATGTTCTGCACTGGCTCATGGTAGGCGGAATTCGCGCAGAGGTGTACCTTCACTGTTGAATATTGCAGTCCTGCATTCGACAGGTCTAAGAGGTACTCCAACACTTTATTTGGTGGGCAACAAAAGGGGTCCAACATGGACTTTGCACACCAAACTGAAAACCGCTTCCACTTAGCCATGTAAGTTCTCCTAGTGAATGGCTTACGCGTTGCTAAAAGGATTTCTGAGATTCTTTGAGAGACCTTAAACCTACTCACCTCTATCTCCTCAGGAGCCAGGCATGGAGATGGAGGAAATGCACGCTGGGATAGACCAGGGAACCCTGTGTCAGGAGGTCTGTTCGGAGAGGAAGTTGCCTCGGAGGGACCTCCGATAACCTGTTGATCAATGGGAACCAAATCTGCACAGGCCAAACCGGGGCAATGAGAATCATCCTGCCCCCCTGAGCCTCCAATCTGAGCAGCACCCTCTGGATTAATGGAAGAGGAGGAGGAAATGTGTACAGAAAGCGTCTTGTCCACCGCAGTCTGAATGCATCCTGACAGAAAATGTCAGGTTCTGGATTTCTGGAGCAGAATACAGGCAATTTTGGGTTGAGTGGGGATACAAAAAAGGTCCGGGTCCGGACTACCCCACTCATTGAATAGCTATTGCATGACATCTGGAGTGAGTGACCATTGGTGTGGATTTGCCTCTGTCCTGCTGAGGTGGTGTACTAGGTCGTTCTGAATTATTGGGAGGCAGACAGCCTGGATCAGTGTGCCGTGTTCAGGGCACCACACCCACACCCTCATTCCTTCTTGACACATAGGGTTTGAGTGCGCTCCCCCCTGCTTCTTGATGTACTACATCATTGCCTTGTTCTCCATCTAAAGGAGAATTACTTTGTGACAGAGAATGTCCTTCAGGGCTTGGATGGTGTACAGGACAACTCTCATCTCTAAGACACTGATGTACAGGTGGGACTGCTCCTGGCTCCACACTCCCTGAGTGTGGAGGTCTTGACAGTGGACCCCCCCCCCCCCAAGTGATTAGAGATGCATCCGTGGTGATGGAGATCTGAGACTCCAATAAAGCCAAGGGTAGACCTTGAAGAAGACTATTCCTGCGTCCACCATCCCAGTGATCTCGACAGGGACTCGGTCTCTTTTATGTGGAAGGACTGTAGATGCGTGGTAGGTGGGGAAGATCATGGAAGCACTACTGAAGGAGAGATTGGTGGAACATCTGGTTGTCAATGGACTACAGGACCCAAGGCAGCATGGTTTCACCAGGGGGAGGGCATGTCAGACCAACCTCGTGAATTTTGACTGGGTGACTAGGAGGTGGATCAGGGGAGGGCAGTGGACATGGCCTATCTGGACTTCAGCAAGGCCTTTGACACTGTGCCACATAGAAGACTATTACACAAACTGGGGAATATGGGCGTGGGCAGGACAGTAGTGTGGTGGGTAGGTAACTGGCTGGGTGGCAGGACACAGAGGGTGGTGGTAAATGGCTGTCACTCCACAGAGGGAAGAGTGACCAGTAGGGTACCACAGGGATCAGTGCTGGGACCGGTCCTATTCAACATCTTCATCAGTGACATTGCACAGAACCTAGAAGGCAGAATTTCACTGTTCGCTGATGACACAAAGCTCTGTAACAGAGTAGACACATCAGAGGGTGTAGACAGAATGAGAAGGGACCTGCAGAAACTTGAAGAATGGTCAGGGGTTTGGCAGTTGAAATTCAATGCAAAGAAGTAAAAGATAATGCATATGGGGCACAAAAACCCTGGCACAATATATCATTTGGGGGGTGAGGATATAGCATGCACCAAGCAGGAAAGGGATCTTGGGGTTATCATCTCTGATGACCTCAAGGTAGGGAAACAGTGTGACAAGGCAGCAGGTAAAGCAAATAGGATGCTGGGATGTATAGGCAGGGGCATCACCAGCAGGAAAAGGGAGGTCATAATTCCACTATACAAGACACTAGTGAGGCCCCACCTGGAGTACAGTGTACAGTTCTGGAGACCATACCTACGTAAGGACATAGACAGGGTAGAGAAGGTTCAGAGGAGGGCAACAAAGATGGTGCATGGATTGCATCACAAGTCCTATGAAGACAGGTTGAAGGAACTAAACATGTACTCCCTGGAGAAGAGGAGAGAGAGAGAGGGGATATGATAGAGACATACAAGTATCTCACAGGGAGGAACAGGGTGCAGGAATACACTATTTTTAAGCGAAAAAGATGTTCCAGGACTAGAGGCCATAGGATGAAGTTGGAGGGAGGACGATTCAGAGGAAACATGAGGAAGAATTTCTTCACAGAACGGGTGGTGGACAAGTGGAACACCCTGCCAGAGGAAGTGGTGGGGGCTGAAACAATCACGGGATTTAAGAATGCATGGGATAGACATAAAGGAATTCTGGAGGTCAGGGGTAAGGGACAACAGACTTCTAGGAAAACACAAAACTGAACTTACAAGCTCAAATGGGCAGACTGGGTGGGCCATAGGCCCTTATCTGCCGACACTGTCTATGTATCTATGTATCTACATGACCACTGAGTGCTGAGCATCCACTGCATGGTCCTCATGTGTAGCCGGGCTAGAGGAATTGTGAAGACAGACGATGTCATAAGGCCCAACATCCACTGCATCGAGAGTGCTCAAACCAAGCTGTTCTCTGTGATGTAGCGAGTCATCTGGAGAATGTCGGTTCTCCTGTCCTCTGGGAGAAAAGCCCTTGCCCTGGAGGTGTCCAGGAAGGCTCCTATGAAGAGAGCTGCTGGGAAGGCTGAAGCTGTGATTTCTCCAGGTTAAGAAGCACCCCCCATGGAAGTGAGGAACTGCGAAGCTGTGGAGACTGCTTCCTGCGTCTCCTGACTGGATGGGCTTGCTAAGAGCCAGTCGTCCAGATACGGGTATACTTGAATGCCGAGTTTTCTGAGGTACACCGTGAGAACTGTGAATCACTTTGCAAAGACTTGAGGTGCTGAGGAATGCCCAAATGACAGGATTCTGAACTGGTAGTGCTCAGCCAGAGCCACAAACCGGAGATACTTGTGGTGACTTGGGTGCACTGGAACATGCTGGTAGGCATCTTGCATGTCCAGGGATGCCAGCCAGTCATACTGATGAATCACCGGAAGTAAAGTTCCCAGGGAGATCATCTTGATCTTCTCTCTGAACAGGAATTTTTAAACTTCCTGAGGTAGACAATTGGGTGCATGCTGCCTGTCTTCTTTGGAACTGGGAAGTAATGGGGAGTAGAACCCCATGCTCCATCCTGCCTGTGGAACAACTTCTACTGCCCTGTTTTTCAGAAGGCCCTGAATCTCAGAAGTAAGGAGGTTTGACTGAGTGGCGGACAGATTGCGCTGTCGCTTGGGTAGAAGATCCCGGGGGATCTCTGCAAAATTAAGAGCGTATCTCTCTTGAATGATCCTGAGGACCCATTTGTCCACTGTGATGGAGTTCCACTGATTGTAAAAGTGGGTCAGAAGGCCTCCCACTGGGCCAGGTTTTCAGAGGGTGGCACTGGGTGCTTTCGGGGTCTGTGCCTTCTGCTGCATTTTCTTTTGCGCTGAGGAGTTTGGTTCCTACTGAAGTCTCCTCGCCTTTACCCCAAAAGGACTGTCTGCTACAAAACTATAGACGGTTCTCACCCCTTTGAGGGGCGGTCAGAGCCAGTCTGGCTGTCTTAATGGCAGTTCTGTTTTTCAGAGTGGCTTTCAGTGCTTGTTCCGCTTGAGGGCCAAATAAATAGGCACCGTCGAAGGGGACATTCATCACTTGTCACTGAGCCTTGGGTGAAAAAAGTACAGTTACGTAAGAACTTACTGTAACAGTAGATCTTCGAGAACAGCTCTTGCAGCAGGTTACACCACTAGGACTGAAGCCGGCCGGCAAAAGGACCCCACAGAAAATTTTCTAGCTAGCAGTCTTCAGCGGGGACCGCCTCCGACGTCGGTCCCGCCCCCGACGTCAGGCGTAGTACATAAGGAGGCAGTCCCGCCAGAATCCCCAGTTCTCCCGCCGGAGACCTCCGGTCACTGGATGACATCAGAAGAGGAGACCGAGGACCCGCCATCAGATGGCCAAGATTCAGAACAGACCTTTCCGATCCTAAGGATAGTGTTAGGCTGGAACCTTCTTCCTCCAAGGGGAATGGTGGATGGAGACTGCTGCAAGAGCTGTTTCTCGAAGATCTACTGTTACGTAAGTTCTTACGAACTGTACTATCTTCTTCGAGGTACAGCTCTTGCAGCAGGTTACACCATTAGGACTGATTCCCAAGCAATGGCGCCTTGAAAAGCCATCGGGAGGAGGCAATACGGAGATCCAGACCCGTCCTGAGCCTAGGACAGGAGGCCCTGAAGAACAGCAGGGCCGAAACCCGCTCTTCGCCTTGAAGCGATATCCAGGCTATAATGCCTGATAAAAGTGTGCACCAAACTCCAGGTGGCTGCAGCACATATGGCCAACGTAGAAACGTTCTTCAGTGCCGCAAAGGAGGTAGCCACTCCTCTTGTCGAATGGCCCCTGACCACACCAAGTAAGGGTTTCTGACGCTTGTCATAGCAAAATGAAATACACTGGATGAGCAAGCGTGAAAGGGTTTGTTTTGAAACCGGGGCCCCCTTTCATCCTCTCAGCGAATGAAATGAACAGCTGCTCTGCTTTCTGGTGCTGTTTGGTTCTGATCAAATAGTATCCGAGACACCTGTGCACATCCAGGGTGTGAAGCAGTGCTTCTCCTCGATTGGCATACTTAGGGAAGTATACTGGTAAATCGATGTCCTGGTTGAGAGTAAAGGCTGAGAGCATCTTAGGCAGGAACTTAGGATTCGTCCTCAGGGACACCCTGTCCTGATGAAAAATTAAATAAGGCTCCTCGCACATGAGAGCATGTAATTTGGAGATTCTTCTCGCCGAAGTAACTGCAACCAAAAACAACGTTTTCCATGACAGAAAACGTAGCTCGCAATCTGCGGCAGGCTCAAGGGTGGCATAAGCTGCCTAAGACAAAGGGTAAATCCCAAGGAGGGATGGGATCCTTGATGGGCGGCCTAAGGTGGAGGACCCTCTTAAAAGGCACATAGTGTCCAGCTGGGCCACCATGTTGGCCTATGGGGGCATGGTAAGCTGAGATTGCACAAAGGTGCACTTTAATCGAGGAGTAAGCTAACCCGGATTGAAATAGAAAAAGCAGGTACTCCAGAACCAGCTTCTTGGGGCAGTCTAAGGGCAAGAAACCGTGAGTCTGAGACCACAGGCAAAATCTGCTCCATTTCATGGCGTATGCTGCCGGTTTTCTGGCGGCAGAAAGCACGTCCGCCACCTCTTGCGAGACCCCGTGTCACAACATGGCTATGTCTCTAGGAGACAAGCATGCAGGTTCAGTGAACGTAAGTCCGGTTGGACAAGTGAACCCTCCTCCTGAGACAACAGGTGGGAGCTGATTGGTAAAGCCAGCGGAGGTTCCCGGGACAACTGATTCAGCATCAGAAACCAAATTTGTCTGGGCCAAAAGGGCGCTATCAAAATAAGCGTTGTGTGCTCCCTGCGAAGTTTGAGAAGGACTCTCTGGATCAATGGGAAAGGAGGGAAGGCGTAGAGGAATCTGCCTGCCCAGGAGAGGGACAAAGCATCTGGCCAGAAAACACCAGGCCCTGGATCTAGCGAGCAAAATTTGGGCAGTTTTATGCTGGATGGGAGGCCGAATAGATCCAATTCTGGAGTACCCATCTGTGGAACAGATCCTCTGCCACTTCCTGTGGAGTTTCACTGAAGTGGACTCTGGCCGTCTGCGACCGTGTTGTCCACCCCGGGAACGTGAACTGCAATGAGGTTTACGCCGTGTCGTATTACCCATTCCCACACCCTCATTGCCTCCCTGCAAAGTGGGTAGGAGTGTGTGCCTCCTTGTTTGTTGAGGTAATATATCATTGCAGTATTGTCTGTTTGTAACAGGAGAGTACTGGGTGGAATCTCCAACTGGAAGGCCTGCAGGGCATAAAGGACCGCACTCATCTCCAATATGTTGATATGGAGATGAGATTCCTGGGTAGTCCATGTTCCCTGAGACCTCACCCCATTCAGGTGCGCTCCCCACCCCAGCCCTGAGGCATCCGTAGAGAGTGTCAACACTGGGGCGGGCGCTGTGAAGGAACCCCACTGAGAGGGTTCCCGGGTCTAGCCACCACTGCCAGTCCCGAATCACGGTTTGCGTGATTCTGACTGACTGCTGCAGATGGTCTTGTCTTTGGTCCCACTGCACCCTTAACATCCACTGGGTTACCCGCATGTGGAGTCTTGTCATCGGGACCGTTGGAATGGCCGCAGCCATGTGTCTGAGCAGGCGAAGGACCAGCCTGGACGGGACGGTTTTCTTCGCTGACATGTCCTTTATGAGGGATCGTATGCGTGTTCCGCTCTGTCTTCGGGAAGAAAGGTTTTCCCTTTGACTGTGTCCAGAACTGCACCTATGAACTGCAGCTTCTGGGACGGTACCAGGAGAGACTTTTCGTAGTTGATTAAGATGCCCAGAGACTGCAAGAGAGCCTGGGTGTGCTGAATGGCCAGCAGCAATGCCTCCTTGGAGGAGGCCATGAGAAGCCAGTCGTCCAGGTACAGGAACACGTAGTGACCCTGTCTCCTCAGAGACGCTGCCACGACTGCCATGCACTTGGTGAATACCCTTGGTGCCGATGACAGCCCGAAAGGAAGTGCTCGGAACTGGTAGTGGCGACCAAGAAACTCAAAGCGCAGGAACCTCCTGTGCGCCTGAGCGATGGGGATGTGCAGGTAGGCATCCTGCATATCAAGGGATGCCAAGAAAGCATCCTTCTTCAGCATGGGGATTAGTCCCGAGAGGGTCACCATGCGGAAGTGCTTGTAGACGACCGATATGTTGAGGTCGCTGAGATCCAAAATTGGACGGAGATCCCTTGTCTTCTTTGGAACCAGAAAGAAGTGAGAATAGTAGCCTGCTCCTATCTGGTTCCCTGGAATGTGCTCCACAGCTTCTTTCTGCAGAAGCGCGAGCACTTCCTGCTTGATGAGCAGGGCGTGCTGACCCGAGTAACGGGAGAGCAGAGGAGGCCTCATGGGGGGCTTGTCTAAGAATTCTATAAAGTGGCCTTTTTCGACCAGCTGTAGCACCCACCTGTCGGTGGTGATCGAGTGCCACCCTGGCAGGTGGTCTGCGATGCGACCCCCGACCTTTGTTTCCAGTTAATCCAGAGGAGGGGCGGGAAGGAGTCATGCTGTGGCAGCAGAGGGTCCTGCAGGCTGGGCCAACTTGGAAGCACGTTGGCCCCTACCGTAGGACGTTTTGACCTGGGCTTTCCGGGAAAAGGAGCCCCTCTGATGCTGGCCGGAATGGGGTTGTTGCCTCGGAGTCCAGCTGCGAAAACGACTCTGGTTCCTACGAAAGGAACTGAGTCTAGATCTGTACATGGCCTGGACGGGATCTAACGGCCTTCCCGGCTTCCTGTAATTTGGTGATGACCTTCTCCAATGCTTCACCAAACAGAACTTCGCCATGAAAGGGGGCTTCCAAAATGTTTTTCTGGACGTCCGGGGAAAACCCAGAGACATGGAGCCATGAGTGTCTCTGGAGACATACACCTGAGGCTGCCACTCTGGCCGAAGAGTCCGCGGAGTCGTACGCGGCTCGGAGCACCTGAGTCCCCACGTCTGAACCCGTGTGGAGGAGCTGAAGAAGTTTCTCCTTTGAGCCACCATCTGGCAATTTCTCTACCAGATCCTGCCCGTTTCCACAGCGCATTCTGAAACTGAACCATGTGGGTCAGGTAATTCAAGGATCTGATGGCGCAAGTCGTGACCGCGTAAGTGCGCCTACCCAGCACGTCCAATTACTTGGACTCTGGATCCGGTGGCTGCGTGCTCAGATGTTGCGGTTTCTGAGACCAGTCATGAGAGGCTGTGAAGACCAGGGAGTCGACCAGAGGATGATTAGCCAAGTACTGGTCCTCCCTAGGGGCCTTGTACAGGCGGTCAGCCTTCTTCGGCATAGCCGGAGTGGAATGTGGATGCCTCCACGCCGCCTTGGTGACGTCCATGAAGGTGTCCACCAAGGGTGGTACTACCACAGGCTTAGGGTCCTTTTGCCGAAGGTAACGGGCGAGGCATAATCTTTCGGGGTCTAGTTCTTCCGCATCCCATCCCATGTTCTCTTGGATGTGTCTCATTATCTCAGAGAACGAGGGGTCATCTGGAGGAGACCTAGGGAGGCCGTGTGGGTCCGGAGAAGGGATGCTGATCGGTGAAGGAGACCTGGAGCATTCTAAGATGTCAGATCTGGAATCCTCCGTCGACGGCGAATACCGACATCTTCTGGGTCTCTTGGGGCTGGGTGACCCTGAAGAAGACCTAGACGGAGGCCTTCTCTTCTCTGTAGATCTGCCCCTAGGAGGTGTTGCTGGCTTCTGGGGGGAAGGTGCTCGGCCTGCTGCCCCTTTGGGCGAAGGAGGGGGCGCAGGTGTCGGTGGTGCCGCGGGTGCGGGAGGAGAGGAGGGTGCGTGGTGACCACATCCTTTTTAATGGAGTCCCACCAGAAAGTGAAGAGCTCCTTCACCTCTGCCAAGTTGAGTCCCGATGGGCCAGGCGCTGGTGGTCTGTCGTCGGGGCCAGGTGTCGGCTCCCCGGGGGTCTCTGGTTCTGGGGAGGGTTCCCGTGGGAGCTCGATGGGTCCGGAGTCGCCCGCCTGGTCCTTGGGCTGAGTGGACTCTTCCTCCATTAACACCTCCTGACCGATGTCGGTAGGCAGCGGTGTGGCTCTTCTGTCTGCGGAGGCAGGCGCCGGTCCCTCGGCCGGCGTCCTGGGGGGAGAATGCCTTACCGGCGACGGGTGGCAAACTGCCGCCGGCTCACGGGGGTGCTTGTGGATCTTGGCCGTCGGGTGGGCCGACGTCAGGTCTGACGTCCGCTTAAGGGAGGTCAGCTCCTTGGTCTTGCGTTGGGGAGGCGGAGGCAAGGAGACAGACCGGACGTCGGAGGCCGAGTGCCGGGACGAACACTTGTGATGCTCCCCTGATCTGGAAGAGGCCTTAGCCAAGGAAGAAGGCGGCCTGGAGGTCTTGGCAGGCCGCAGAGTTGAAGAGCCGCTGGCAGATTTGACCACTACCGGGGTAGGCTGAGAGTGGGCCCCTTGACGGAGAGCGGTCCGACCTGGAGCCGGAGCTGCGGGAATCTGAGGCCCTGGAGGGGGATCTAGGTCTCACCTCCTCCCGATGTTTCTCGTGGTGCCTGTGGGACTTTCCCGAAGGTTCCCCCCTGGAGGAAGGTTCCATGGCCTTGAGCTTTTCTTCTAGGAGGAAAGCCTGGAGAGCCTTCTGTCGGTGGATTCTGGTCCGGCTATTAAAGCCCTGGCAGAAGGAGCAAGCCTGGGTGTCGTGGTCCAGGCCCAGGCACCGAACGCAGGCCGAATGGGGGTCTTTAAATGGGATCTGCTTCCCACAAGCACACTTAGAAGGATGGCCCTCCACTGAAGCTGGGGAGGACATCAGACGAAGAAAGGTAGTCTTGCAGAAGAATTTCTTCCAGAGTTTCTGATTTGGAAAGGATTTCCTGGACGTTGCGCACTAGTACTAACCGAAGAGGTCGAGACATGCAAATCGACGGCGGGAAAGAACTGGGGATTCTGGAGGGACCACCTCCTTATGTACTACGCCTGAGGTCGGGGCCGGGACCGACGTCGGACGCGGTCCCCGCTGAAGACTGCTAGCTAGAAAATTTTCCATGGGGTCCTGACGCCGGCCGGCTTCAGTCCTAATGGTGTAACCTGCTGCAAGAGCTGTAGATCGAAGAAGATCCTGACGTTCTGAGTCACGAGTTGTGCCTGATACAGATGCCCGCAGCTGCTGCTCATGCTGCAGCATCATAGGTGTGCATAGCTGCTTTCAACTGATGGTTGTTGGGACTCTATGCCCCTGGAAATCATTTGGAGGAGCTCCAGATTGACCTCCAAATCTGGGAGACCCTCAACCACCTTCTCGAGAGAGTTCCACGGATGTATTCACACTGAGAGAAATTACCCTACTAACCAGCAATACGCATCCCTAAGGTTGCAGTTGCGAAAACACACTTCCCTAAGGTGTCAACCTTGCAAGACTCTCTATTGATAGGTCAAGCTGAAGTCTCCTGAGGGAGGACAACCTTATCATTCTCTGCAAGCACTACCAAGGCATCCACAAAGGGCTGCGATGCCAGAAACAGCCTGTCCTTAGGTTGATCGTATTTCCTGTTTGCAGCCTTAGACATGGAGGGGAAAGCACCGGTTTGGCCCACACCATCTCTGACAGGGTTTTGAAAGATATGGGGTGTGGGGGGGGTCAGGAGCATGAAGTCTGTAGGAATGACAGGGAAATGGAGATACCGGAGACATAGAAGTTTCCCTGGGTTCATCTCAGAGGTCTAAAGAGCCAAGGCCAATCTCACATTCCTGAGGAGAGACTGGAAAGAAAGATCCTCTACTAAGGATTCAGCTGAAACAGAAGGCTTGCTTTTCAAGTCACTGCCAGAGTCTTCTCCGTCGTCGTCCGATAGAACCAGATCAGGATTGGAATCATAGCCGCCCCCCAGCCCTGAAAGGTCTGGGCCCGTGAAGGGTATGCGGAGTCGAGAATCCTCACCGGCTTTTGGAGGGGAAGCTGCGCTGAATGCGCCCTGATGCCGCACTGCATACGGCACCGAGGCCAGCGCCGCACGGGGCACCGAGGCCTGCACGACATGTGGCACCAATGGATCCTTCAACCTCAAAGCCAACACTGAGAAGGTCGGCACCGCATGCGCCTCCGATGAGCCCGGATCCCTGTCAGAGCTGGAAGAAAGGGGGAGGAAAAATGTACCTGTGCCAGCCCCTGCATGGAAACATGTTTAGGAGTAGGCAAGTGGAACCAGTGCCGATGTTGACGGCACCAGAGAGGGAGAACATTCCATCGCCAACATCAATTGGACATCCTGACCCAAACATCCCGGCCCAGCAGCTCCAAGACTCGAAGGCCCCAGAACCAGGTCCAAAGGCAAGGGCAGATGGGACAGATGCTGTACCCACTGTTCCATAAGAGCGGCCCAGTGGTGCAACCACCCACCAGAAACCCTGTCAGAGGACAGGGAGGTGCTCCAGAGTCAAAAATCCAGGCCTCTAAGAACAGAATCCACAGGGGACCCAGGAGGGGTCAAGGTGGATCCACCCTCCACAACCAAGGACCTCTTAGCAGACCTACCAGAGGGCGACCTTGAGTGGTCTGTCTCTTCTTCTTCCTACAGGAAGAAGAAGAGCTCGAGGCCGAGCGGCGCCGGGTTGCAGACAGAGATTGGGAATGGGCCTGCTTCTTTTTGTGCCTTCAGGAGGGCTGTCCTCCCTCCCGAGCACCGGACTGCCTATGGTCAGACACCCTCCACAAAGGGCGACGGACCAGACACAGCCCCACTGCCAGAAAATGTTACTAGTGAAGTCTCCCTACCATCCATTGTCGACACTGTCGATGACAGGCTGAGAGAGGTTTTTCTTCAGAGAAGTCTTTTTTTTTTTTTTTTAAACAAAACAATACTACTAAGAAAATACTAAACTAAATTAACTGAACAACTATATGCTGCTGTCCTACAGACTAGAAGTTTGACTCCTGGTGGGCAAGCATCTTCGTCATTGAAGCGTACTCGACGGCAGGAAAAAAGGAACTGAGGCAGTTGGAGGGTCAACGTTGAGATAGCCTATATGGCGCGAGGCAGTCTTGCAGCACCACACATTTGTGGTCCTATCTTGGCACCGGCCCTCCTGAAGATTTTTGGCCCCTGCTGGATCCCTATGTTTCCAGCGTAGTCCCATTAGTGTGAATGAGTGGTGGAGACTTTTAGTCCAGGAAGATATTTACATTACATAGATATTCACCCAACACTAGTCACGAATATTTACCCTACACCATTCACAGATATTCACGAGGTACTATTCACATTTATCCTACAACATTCATAGATACTCACCATACACCACTGACAGGTGTTCAGTAGCGGCTCTAGCCACAAATGGTTACCAGGGCACAGCTGGGGCACAACAGATGGCAGCCAGGGCACTGATATATTGTTACTATGGGGGAAGCTCTGCACTATATGGGGCACCAAATGGGGCACAGCATTTTTTTACCGGGGCACGTGCCCTGTCGGGACCCGGTGTAGAGCCGCCACTGCAGGTGTTCATGCTGCACCATCACAGATTTTCACCCTACATCAGTCACAAATATTCACCAGACACCAGCCACAAATATTCAACTTACACAAGCCACAGAAATTAACCCTGAGCCAATCACAGATATTTATAACAATCATAGATATTTTTTTTTTCCATAATCTCTATCTCCTAGTTCCCCCTGGCTGCCTCCTTCCAATCAACCCCCCCCCTCCCAGTCCCTTCACCCAGTTTCTCCGGGACTTACCTTACACTGATGTCCTCTGCCACAGGACTTGTGGTGGTGCTCGGTCACCAGTGCAGGGCCTGTGAAGGGTGGGGTTTCATCCAGCGGCCTAGAGTTTTCTGCCTGATTTTTTGCCCTGGGACCCACAAATGTGCAATGGGCATGATGTGCAAGCTCTGCCTCTGCAAGATGCCCCCAGCATCCTGAACATGGGTTCCCCTTCCCTACCTGGTGGCGTCGCATGTGCTGTCACCCTGCTGCCGCCTGGTGGCAGGCAAGCAGTGTGCCACACTAACCGCCCTCCCCCGAGGAAGGAGAGCTGTCCTGGGATGCTCAATCTTTCCTCTCCTCGCCAGCTCCCAAGCAGTCAGAGTCTGTTCCCAATGCCAGGTCGCCAGCATGGCAGGAGGTAAAGCGCCCAGCACCTCAGCCCTGCATGTCACCGGGTCAGATCATAATCACAGATACTTAATACATAACATTCAACCGACCTACATCATATTCATACAATTATCATACATCATGCAAGGATCTGTACACTATATAATTAAGATATTCATAATAAACCATTGCTATATTCACCATATACCAATTATTTATACAGCCTACACCAGTCACAGATACTCTACACCAGTCACGGATACTCATTCTACACCAGTTACAGATACTCACTCTACACCAGTCACAGACACTCACTCAACACCAGTCACAGATACTCACTCAACACTAGTTACAGATACTCAGTCTACACCAGTCACAGACACTCACTCTACACCAGTCATAGATACTCACTCTACACCAGTTACAGATATTCACCATTTCAAGCCAGTTCCTTAACATATATATATTTTTTTTTTTACACAGAATAAAACCACATGAATAAACATGAACAGAATGATCGATAAAGGGACAAACGAGTAGAAGCAAAGCAATTTTTAGAATTAAACAATTTAAATTATCGCCAACTATAAAAACATAGTAAATGTAACAATAACCCACGGTAATGAGTTATTTTGCAACTGAATATATATCCTCCTATGCACTTGCAAGCATACAGATGAATCAATGTATAGCGAGTACTGTAATTGTCAAGGTGAAAGGAAGAATATTTACTAATGGGAGAATATTTTATAGATGTAAGAACGCCCAACTGCGGATTACTACTATGATTCCAAAAATCCCAAGGAAAAAATGGAAATTACGTACCTACCGTTAATTCTTGATCTTCTTGGATGGAGTCTCCACCACTCATTCACACTAATGGGAGTACGCCGGAGGTGCTAGGACTCAGCGGGAGAAAACTTTTTCAGGAGAGCCGGCGCCTGAGATGGAGCTACCAGGAAGCAGCACTGCCAGCCCGGCACGTGCGGTAATGACTATCTCGGCGTCGACCTTCCAACCACCTCAGTAGCTTTTTTCCGAGGAAGTGCAGCATGATTAACCTACAAGGACTAACATAAAGCTTGGACATAAGATAGTCCGAATGACCCATGTAAGAAGGGTCAAGAATAAAGTCTTCACAGCTCAGCCATTGAGGGAGTGAAGACCATAAACAGAGAAGTGAGCTTGGGGGATGGTGGGTGGGTGTGTGAATGAGTGGTGGAGACTCCGTCCAAGAAGATCAAGAATTACAGTAGGAACCTAATTTCTATATCTTCTTGGACATAAAGTCTCCACCACTCATTCACACTAATGGGAGAGTACTGAGCTAAATGATCCCCCGAGATGGGCGGCAGGAGATAAAGAGCTCAAGTGCTTAGGACAGACGTCTGTTAAGAATGGTCCTGCCACACGACAGATGTTGTCTGGCATGGACATCCAAGGCGTAGTGTTTAACGAAAGTATGCACGGAGCTCCAAGTAGCCGCACTGCAAATATCTGCAATGGGCATATTACGGATTTCAGCCAGAGATGCCGCTACTGCTCTGGTACAGTGAGCATACACTCTGCCTTCCAGCTTGACCTGTACCATAGAATACCAATGGTGAAGGCATGCCACCAGCCATGCTGAAATGCATCTGATAGCAACAGGTTGACCCAGCCGGGTCTTGCTGAAGGAAACACAATTGTTGAGCCTTGCAAATTTCTTTCATTCTATCTAGACAGAACCACATCGCTCTCTTAACATCCAGCAAATGAAGGGTACGCTCACCATCATTCTGGAAGTTCACAAAGTAGGTAGGTAGGAAGGACTAAAGGTTGATTTAGATGGAATTCTGAGATGACCTTAGGGAGAAACTTAGGATGAGTCCTAAGAACTACTTTGTCCTTGTGAAATACAGCATACGGGGGGTCCGTGACCAGTGCATGTATTTCAGAAACTCTACGGGCCAAAGTAATGGCCACCAAGAAGGCCGTTTCCAAGTGAGGAACTTCAGCTCACAAGTACCTAGAGGCTCAAAAGGTTTACGAGTGAGCATGTCTAACACAAGGTTAATGTCCCAGGCTGCATCTGGACATCTGATAGGAGGTCTAGTATGCAGAATACCCCCAAGAAACCTGTTAACTACAGGCAACTGAGCCAGTGACACGGAAAGTACCAACTCATGATATGCCGAAATGGCACAAAGATGAACTCTGACTGTGGAGTATTGCAGACCTGTGTCGGAGAGGTCTAAAAGATACTCCAAGACTTTATTCGGTGGGCAGGAAAAAGAGTTCCAAGAGGATTTTGCACACCAGATACAGAAACGCTTCCATTAAGCTGTGTAGGTTTTTCTTGTGGCCGGCTTACGTGTAGCCAAAAGAATATCTGAAACTCTATGAGAAACATTTAACCTATTCACCTCTATCTCTTCAGGAGCCAAGCGTGAAGGTGAAGCAACCTCAGGTTGGGATGGACCACAGGACCCTGGGTCAGAAGATTCATTTGAAGGGGAAGCGTTTTTGGCGGGGAGGGGGGTTCCAATAGTCTGTTGAGTAGCAAGAACCATATCTACTGAGGCCAGAAGGGGGCAATGAGAATCATTCTGCTCTCCTGAGACTCCAACTTGAGTAGTACCCTCTGAATTAGGGGAAGAGGAGGAAAAGCGTATAGAAAGCATTTTGGCCACCACAGCCTGAATGCATCCTGACAAAAAATGCCAGGTTCTGGATTTCTGGAGCAGAAGAGAGGCAGTTTTGCGTTGAGTGGGGATGCAAAAAGGTCCAGGGCTGGGGTTCCCCACTCTTTGAATAGTGACTGAACGACAATTAAGTTGAGAGACCACTTGTAAGGATCCACCTCCATTCTGCTGAGACGGTCTGCCAGCTCATTTTGCACTCCTGGCAGGTAGACCACCTGGATCAGAGCCTTGTGCTCCAGGCACCATTCCCACATTCTCACTGCTTCCCTGCATAATGGGTAAGAGTGTGCACTGCCCTGTTTGTTGATGTAGTACATCACTGCCCTGTTGTCCGTTTAAAGGAGAATGTTCTTGTGACAGAGTATGTCCTTCAAAGCTTGGACTGCATAGAGGGCAGCTCTCATTTCCAGGATGTTTATGTGAAGCTGAGACTCGTCCTGAGTCCACGTAACCTGGGTGTGGAGATCCCGGCATTGAGCTCCCCAACCCATCAGGGATGCATCCATGGTAATGGAGATCTGATGATCCAGAGGGGCGAAGGGATATCCTTTCAGAAGGCTGTCCTCCTGAGACCACCAGGTGAGTGACCTCTTCAGAGGTTCCGTCACCTTGATGAGAAAGGACTGAGGGTGAGTGGTTGGGGACCACTGAGCATCCACTGAGAGGTTCTCATGTGAAGATGAGCCAAGGGTACCATGAACATCGAGGATGCCTTGAGGCCCAGCATTCGTTGCATCAAGATAGCTCGAACTGAACTGTGTTCTCTGATGTATCAGGCCATCTGTACGATATCGCTCCTTCTGTCCTCAGGAAGAAAAGCCTTTGCACAAGAGGTGCCCAAAAGAGTTCCTATGAAGAGAAGCTTCTAGGAGGGCTACAACTGTGACTTGTTGAGATTCAGCAGGACTCCCATGGATGTGAGGAAGTCTGAGGCCGTGGACACGGCCTCCAGAGTCTCTTGCCTGGAGGGACTTGCTAGGAGCCAGTCATCTAGATATGGGAACACTTGTATTCCGATTTTCCTGAGGTGCGCTGCAAGAATTGCACAACACTTTGTAAAAACTCGAGGTGCTGAGGATAGCTCAAAGGGCAGGACTCTGAATTGATAGTGTTGACCCAATGCCACAAACCTTAGGTATTTGTGGTGCTTTGGGTGTATGAGGATGTGTTGGTAGGCATCCTGCATGTTCAGGGAGGCTAGCCAATTGTGTCGATGAATCAAGGGTAGCAGGGTACACAGTGATATCATCTTGAACTTTTCCTTGAGTAGGAACTTGTTTAACTTTCTGAGATCCAGAATAGGGCGCATGCCGCTGGTTTTCTTTGGGACCAGAAAGTAATGGGAGTAGAAACCTGTGTTTCACTGATCCAGCAGAACTACTTCTACTGCTCTGTTGTTCAGAAGGCTTTGTACCTCGGAAGCAAGAAGGTCTGACTGTACCGTCGACAGCCTGGGCTGTCGTTTGGGAGGATGATCCGGAGGGGTTTCTGAAAAATTGAGAGAGTACCCCTCGCGGATTGTTCTGAAGACCCATTTGTCTGATGTTATAGATTTCCACTGGTGGTAGAACTGAGTTAGACGTCCTTCCACTGCTGAAGAGGAGTCCCCCTTGGGCAGCTGAGATGGGACCTGGGCCAGAAACTCAGAAGGTGATACTGGGTGCTTTTGGACCATGTGCCTTCTGCTGCACTTTCTTTTGTGGTTGAGGGTTTTGGTTTCTGTTAAAACCTCCTCTGCCTTTGCCTCAACAGGACTGATGGTTGTGAAACTGGCACTTTTTTCCACACCCCCCCCCCCGGAGGGGACGGGCGCAGGTCTGGCTGTCTTAATGGCAGACCTAGTCTTCCGTGTGGCCTCTAGAGCTTGCTCCACTTGAGGTCCGAACAGATACACACCGTCAAAACGTAAGGCCATGACTTGCTGTTGGGCATCATTCGTGAAGCCCAAAGTACGCAGCCAAGAGTGGCAACAGGTGCAAATGCCAGCCGCTGCTGCCCGGGAAGCGGTATCGAAGGCATCCATTGCAGCCTTAACCTGTGGGTTATTGGACTCAATACCCCTAGTTATGATTTGAAGTAGCTCTGAGTTATCCTCCGATTTGGGCAGAGTGTCTACCATTGCTTTCAGCGAATGCCAAAGAACATACTCTTATTGAGAAAAATAGCCCTGGTAGCTAGCAATGCGCATGCCCAGGGTTGACACAGCAAAGACTCTCTTACCTAAGGTGTCTATCTTGTGAGATTCTCTGTTTATAGGCCAGGCTGTAGATTCCTGAGGTAGGACAGCCTTATCATTCTCTGCCAGGACCACTATGGCATCAGCAAAGGCTTGTGAGGCCAAAATGGGGCGATCCTTGGGAGGGGCATACTTCCCATCTATGGACTTGGCCACGAAAGGAATAAGAGCCGGATTCTTCCACACCACCTGTGAAAGGGTCTCGAAAGAGGGCTGTACTGGACGGGGTTAAATCCATAGGGATCTCCGGGACATGAAGATATTGGAGATACAAAAGCTTCCCAGGATAGATTTCTGTGGTCTGGAGAGAAAGAGCAGAATTCAAATTCTTGAGCAGAGACTTAAAGGAAAGGTCCTCAACAACAGGCTCTGCAGGAGGATTGATCCCTGCCCCCGGGACAGTGTCTGCATCAATGTCATCACCCAGGCAAAGATCTGGATCAGGCTCACAATCATCTCCTGACAGTCCGGGGGGGACTGTGTAGACAGGAAAGGAGTAAAAATCAGGAGGAAGAAAAGAAGAAGAAAGAATTGGAGCCGAAAACACCTGAAGACCGGGCAACGCCGCACTCATCCCTGGTGCCGTCGAGAAAAATAGCACAGAGAACAAAGAAGGAGCTGCCATCAGAAATGGTGCTGCACACAGCGCTGACAGAGCCCCCGGCACTGCAGACGGCACCGACAGAGCCCACGGCGCCATACACGGCACTGACAGAGCCCCTGGCGCCATACACGGTGCCAACAGAGCCCCCAGCGCCAGAGAAGTTGGCACCACAGATGCCGACAACGTCACAGGAGTCTGAAAACTGCGACTGGAAATAAAAGAAGGAAAAATAACAGGAAAAAGAGGCATCATTGTGGACCCCTGCACCGCAGCCATGTGACGGGGATAAACACCAGAGTGCAGAGTCGACAGCACCGAAGAAGGTGCCACGTGACTAGGAAGGCCCAACCCGCCTCACCTGCCTGTCCGAAATTGAACAGCCAGAAGGCTCCGGTGTCGGACTGGTCAGCTCGGGCAACTGGACCAACCTCCAAGCCCACTGTTCCACAAGAGCAGCCGGCTGAGAAACTGCTCATCGGGAGCTCCTCCAATAGTCGGGGAGGGGCTCCAGTGTTGAGGAGGTCAGCCACCACAGACAGAAACCAGCGACTCCGACAGAGGTGGAGACCGGTGCCTGGCCCTAATAACCGACCGTCTATGCGCAGACGTACCAGAGGGTTACCTCGATTGATGCCGTTTCTTCTTACCCATCTGTCAGGCAAGAACTGAGGTTTAATGGTGCCAAGAATGGCACCGCCTTTTATGCTTTCGGGGGGGGATCACCCATCTCCCTGAGCACTGGACCATCCGTTGTCAGACCCCCCTCTGAGGAGGGAGGCGGACCAGACCCAGACCGGCTGACTGAACAGCTTTCATATGAAGTCTCTCTACTGTCACCTGACCAGCTCATGGTCGACTCTGTCAATGGAGAGCTGAAGACTTCTCTTGTACAACTGTTAGAATTAATAAATATAATCGGTACTGATTTGAAGTAATCTACAAAACAATAAACTGAACTAAGTTGCTAGTGAAGTTTAACTCCTGGCAGGCGAGCGACGTCATCACTGAAGCGCACTCGACGGCGGGAAAAAAGGAACTGAGGTGGTTGGAGGGTCGACGCCAAGATAGTCATTACTACACGCGCCGGGCTCGCGGTGCAGATTCCTCACAGCTCCATCTCAGGTGCCGGCCCTCCTGAAAAAGTTTGCTCCCGCTGGGTCCCAGCGCATCCAGCGTACTCCTAGTGTGAATGAGTGGTGGAGACTTTATGTCCCGGAAGATTCACATTTTAATGAAAAGTTCATAGTAATAAGTACAACTGCCTAGCTAGAGTTTCTGATGCTATAGAGTCGTTCTGAAATGTGCAGTCCAGCCTCTTCTTTTACTGAGTCAAGCATATCAGAAACTATGGTCAGTCTAGCTGAGCTGTGTTTATTTTGGAACGGCTGGTTCAAAAATAATGAGCCATGGTTATCCGACATGTTAAAGGCTATTCCCATTTTTAATTATAACATTACATATGATGACTTAACTGTTAATATTTCGTCTTTAGTCTAATAATAAACAAGGAAAGTAAAAATGAACACAAAATACTTCTGTGGTTTCACCAGAGAACTGTAGATGGGATGAGATGAAAGTAAAAGCAAATTATCAAAGATCTCTCTGCCTTACACTGATGCTTACTGGGAATGTTCCCAGCTGTTCTTGCAAATCTTCCACCTCCTTGACAAGGACCTGTAGACTCTTGCTCTGACTATGCCAGGATGTCTTTTCCACACTTCTTCCAGGATAACAGGGGAGGACACTGTTGGCAAACTGTCTACAGAGAGGGCATGTAAATTCTCCTTTATCCACGGAGAAACCTTGTAGAACCTGGTCATTCTGAAGAAATTACATACGTTAGGTAACACAAAGCAGAAGTAACATAAAATCACATTACATCACACCATATCAGCGAGTAAAGAACATTTTAGCATTTTAAAAAAGACATAGGAAAGTATATATGTATAGTAAGAAAGAGACACAGTACTCCCCACCATGCCAATTCTTAACACGTGTACAAGAATAAGATCTTCACTGCATGTTCAAAGCGGTCACAACAATGGTTGAATTGGCGTGGTGGTGAGTGCTGTCATTTTTACTTTGTGTTTCTGTATCTTGACACTAGCACCACCAACCAAGGGTGCCCACACACACATTTTTTTTTCTGCTTCTCTTTATCCCCCTACTCCAGTAGGCCCCATCTGCCAAGTGCTCCAGCCCCTTCACCTTGACCTCCACCGGGACTTACCACCATCTGTCTTCCTCAGGGGCTTGCCCCACCCCCAACCCGGTGGGGTCAGCAAGGTTGCATACATACGAACACATCAGCAGATAAAAGCTACAGTCTATCTAGTCTGCTAGACTGTGCAGCATCCTTTGTATTTACAAAGTGAAGTGCCCCTTCCCTGTTTCCCTTTTGACCTCCCTCAGTGTCCCCTCTAACCCTCACTCTGCCCCTCTTCTACCTACAACTTTTCCCTCACCCTGTCCCACCCCCTCCTGAAGCTATCCACCATTTCTAGGAATACTACCTCCTCTGGCAGCTCATTCCACTTGCCCACCACCCTCCTGGTGAAAGAGTGCCACCTCATTTCCCTCCTGAACCTTCCCCACCACCAGCTTTAGGCTGTGCCCCCTAGTGTCCTTGTTCCTGCTAAGCTGAAAAGGCCCTCAGTGCTCACACTGCTAATACCCATAAGGTACTTGAAGATCTCAGTGATGTCTCCCCTCTCCCTTCTTTACTCCAGAAAGTACAAGTTAAACTCCCTGAGCCTCTCCTCATAGGTGTTGCCCTGCTGGACCTGGATCATCTTGGCGGCGCTTCTCTGGACCGTTTCCAGTAAGCTGATATCCTTCTTAAAATACGGGCACCAAAACTGTACACTGTACTCCAGGTGTGGTCTTACCAGTGTCCTATACAGTGGCAGAATAACCTCCACCTTCCTGGTGGTAATTCCCCAGGCTATGTAGTCCAGCATCCAATTTGCTTTGGCTGCTGCTCTCTTGCAGTGTGCAGTTTTTCAGGTCATCTGTGAATATTACTCCGAGGTTCTTCTCTTCCTCTGACATGGTTACCTGCAAGTCACTCAAGCAGTATTTGGTCCCCGGATTCTTCACTCCCAAGTACATAACTTTTCACTTTTTAGCGTTGAACCCTAGCTGTCAAATGCCAGACACTTTTCTAGCCTAGCCAGGTCCTTCCTGAGTTCCTGTCTTCTCTCCTCAGTGCCCACCCTCCCAGACAGCATGATGCTGTCTGCGAACAGGCACATTTTACCCTTGATCCCATCTGTGATGTCACTTATAAAGATGTTAAACAACACCAGACCAAGCACAGAGCCCTGTAGCACCCCCCGGTCACAGGCCTTGCTTCTGAGAATTCTCCACCAGCTACCATCCTTTGGCTTCTACCCTGCAATCAGCTTTTGATCTACCCCACAAGCTTAGCCCTCATCCCTAGATCCTCCAGCTTCCTGCAAAGTTTCTTATAAAGCACAGAGTTAAGGCCTTGCTGAAGTCCAGATACAGGACATCAATCACTTGGCCCTTGTCCACTGTCCTAGTGACCCAATCGAAGAAGTCAATTCGATTAGTTTGGCAGGACCTCCCCAACACAAATCCACGCTGTCTCTTGTTCTGGAGCCTGTTTTCCTCTAGAAAGTCGATCAGTCTCTCTTTCAGGATGGTCTCCATCAGTTTACCCACTACTGAGGTCAGACTGACTGGTTTGTCCCTCAGCCCACTTTTATGGAGAGGCACAACGTGCACCATTCTCCAGTCCTGGGGAACATTTCCAGACTCCAGATCTTTCAGGGGACCTGTCAGAACGTCCGCTAGCTCTCTAAGGACCCTTGGGTGCATGATATCTGGCCCTGGTGATCTGTCCACCTTTAGGGCCCTTAGGCCACCGAGTACCCTACTGTAAGCTTGATAAAGACTGAACAGTAGTACCCATTAAGCACCTCTGCCTTTTCTTCACTACACTCTGACCAAACCCCCTCCTTTTTTAGTCTGACAATCTGGTCTTTTGTGTTTCTTTTCTCCTCTATATACTGGAAAAAGGCCTTCTCATCCACTCTTACTCCCTGGACTAGCTGAACCTCTCTTGTGACCTTTGCCTCCCTTACCACCCTGCTTGCCTCTCTTGACTTAGCGGTGTAGTCCACCTGTCCTCCTCTTCCTCCTAGTACGCTTGTACTTTCTAAAGGCTGTCCTCTTGTCCCCCACCACTTCTGTCACCCCCTTGGGCTTTTTGGCCTTAGCTTTCAACTTTTGATTTTGGCACACTCACTACTTGCCTCCATCAATCCCTTCTTTATTATGGTCCATTTCTGTTCCATTTCCATCCCACCCTGATCCCAGCAAGATGTCCTTTCAGAATTTCTCACATCCTGCCAAAGTTAGCCCTCTGAAACAGCTGCCTAACCCCCACTGTGGTCAAAAAGCCAGTTCGGGCCAGCGATCCCAGCTAGTTGGGTGCAGGGCCTGCTAGTGCTCGACACCATCCTGCCTTCGGCTTTTCCCGTTTGTAGTCACCAAGAGGCATGGCATGCAGTGACATCAGGATGCACGCCCCTGCTCTCGTGTGGCATGCGTCTGCCATGCCTTCCCAATGCTGAGGCCGAAGCTGCCTTTCTATCAGCTTCTGCCAGGGGTTGGCAAGTGATGGGCTCTGGCCATCCTCCCTCTGGAGGACAGCAATCATTCAGACACTCAAGTCTCCTTCCTCAAATGGCTCTCTGATGCCCCGAGTTTATTTCTGAACCCAGGTTGTCAGCATCGCAAATGGTAGGGCCACCACTGCACTGGTAGGCCCGCTCACACTTCTACCGGGTAAGTATATGCATATCTTCAGTTTGTTTTTTAACACAAAACAGTGTTAACCACAAAACCTCTTGATAGCCAAGTAAGGGACTGTAATCAGGAGCTACTGTATATGTGGCAGAATTGGACTGGACCACCAGGATACCTGGGAATGTCAAGGTAGGACCCCTCTGTTGGGTACCTCTTCTAAACTCTGAAAATCTTTGTTTTTATTATCTATTTTTCTAATTAAATGAGGTATTTTGGGCACTGCAAATAAATGTAAGATGCAAACAGAGAGCTAATGTATCAAATTTAAATGGAATACTAATATGGGTGAGTCACCCTGGGCCCTCCCCTACTGATTTGCCAGGTGAGCCCCTGTGTCAATTTTCCAGGTGGGCCCCCTGTACCCCAGTCCGACCCTGATATGCGGAATTTGTGGGTACCATCATTTTACCAGAAAAAGCTATTATATATTTTGTAAGTAAACTTTAGAATATGGACAAAAGCTCCTGATAGTGTAAAAGCTTTAAAGCGCAGGTATCCACTTCTGTAAGTACTTTTAAAAATGCAAAAAATGCATTTTGGCTGGTGTTACTGACCACACAGCAGTTTTTTAAATTTTTGTTTTCCTTTCCAGAATTTGAGCACACCCCAGTACTCTGTCCAAGATGTCTGCATCAAATGAATATGATTGCCCAGAACTGACTTCACAGTACTTGTTTATGACATCATAGTGCATATCATGGCTGCAGACTGAAACGTCACAGACAGCAATTGTGAGGTCAGCTGGAGACAGATGCTTTTTGAAGGACATGGTGAAAAAAGGACTGCATCATCAGACATATTTGGAACATTAAAAGAGAAAGGAACAACATCTGTAAAATATTACAACTTAATGTGATTGTTGTAAATATAATAGTTTGAAGCCTTTCACTTCTGTAGATACTTGCTCTTATAACCTACTTCTAGAGAGGGAATTTGAAACATTTCTGTATCTCTCTCTCTGTCTCTCAAAGCAAGTTTAAAATAGCATTACATTGTTGACTCTCTATAGAATTGTTTTAGTTAATTTTAGTGTGAAATTGATATATTCAATGTAGGAATGCAGGTATGTATTTATTGTATTTGAGTTTGCCTTATTCTGTATTGTATTGTCACCTTGGGCCCCCCTTGAAAATGGGCATGGTTCTAACACAATCAACAAATAAAAAAAAAATACAGATGTCAGTCTTTAAACTGGAAAGTGTTAAAGGAGAAGGTACAGTTACGTAACAACTTACCGTAACAGCAGATCTTTGAGAGAGGCTCTTGCAGTAGGTATTAACCATTAGGACTGAGCTGTCAGGCGTTAGGATCACATGGAAAACTTTAACTAGCAGTGCCTGGCAGGGACCACCCAACCGACGTCATGTGACTGACGTCAGTGTGACCCTACATAGTGGGCTGTCCCCAAACCTGCCCTCCTGTTCTCCTGCCAGAGACCTAAGAAGGTGCAACAGGAGAAGGAGTGGGCTCCTGGAGCCAAAGAAAGGCTATGTAGAAAAGTAGCAGCAGAAGCAGGGAGAGGGTGGGAGGGAAAAAGGTATCTACTGCAAGAGCCTCTCACATAAGCTCTACTGTTATGGTAAGTTCTTATGTAACTATACTATCTCATTTCGAAAGGGCTCTTGCAGTAGGTAATAACCATTAGAACTGAGTCCCAAGCAGTATGAGTCAGACAAGGACTGAACACGGGAGGCAGGAAAAAAGGTCTGCACTAGAAAGGGATTTAAGAAAATACCGTAGGCCCTGAAGGACAGCTAGTTAAAAGCCAGGCTTGCACCTAAACGCAATGTCCAGACTATAATGTTTAGTGAAGGTGTGGACAGAGCTCCGAGTAGCCGCTGCACAAATGTCTGTGGCTGAAACATTCCTGAAATGGTACTTCTGGGGCACAGATTCAGTACTTAATTCGCCCGGTAGAGAGCAGGCGTCTTACTGCTTTCTATGAGCGTATGCTAGACACTGAAAGAGTGCTGTGAAGCACACTGTGCCCTAGTAATTCTGTTTATTTTGGCTCTCTGTATCTTGTTTTAACTTATTAACAGCCACGAGCCCATCTGAGCCCTGCTGACATAAGCGGATGCAGGAAGAGTTGGACTGTAGTTCTTTCAGCCACTGAACTACAAACCAAATAGGGACACTAAAATTATTTGCAGTTTCACTCTGTTTTTAATTTGCTACTGGTCATTTCCACGTACGAGTGGTTGTTGCCAGTCTTAGCCTGCTTTTAATTATTTTATATTGCACTGTGCGGGTGTGTACTCCGTGACCCCTATGGTACTTCCAGGGCACGGATTCAGTACTTAACTTGCCCAGAAGTGAGCAGGGCAAGTGTGGCGATGCGCGCGAAGATGCTATCTGTGCATGTTTTAGCATGTTTTGAGTGTCATGTCGAGTGGGGGAGTCGCTTAGCACCACATTTCCGTGCACTGCACTGTGACCTGTGAGTATAATAACTATCAGGAGTGGTGTGTTATGTAGCAGTACCTCAGTAAATAGCAAATCCTATGGTAAGAACTATGGATAGTATGATGACTAAACAGAGTAACCACATGGAGTCAATAATGACTCTGGATGGGGAAATGAGTGCTAAATGCAAGAAATGTCTTATGTACCAAATCATGTCCGACTCTGAAATTCCTTGCAAATCATGTACTTGTGAGAAATGCATAGCCAATGAAGCATTTAGCTTAGCGGTTGAGGTTTTTTGTTCTAGACTAGCAATTCTTGAAAATAGCCAAAAAGATATGATGAAGCAATTCCAGGAACTCCATGGCCCTGATACAATTAGGCCTGAGAGTTTATCAACTAATATTCCTACTCCAACAATCCCATTAGCTCTTGAGTGCCCAACTACACAACACCCACTTATGAGTTGTAGCTCCTCAATCTCCTGTTGTCACAGACATAAATACTATACATCAGGGCACACGTGCTGAACTGGGGGCAATAAGAAAAAGGAGAAGGGAAGATGAAGAAGCTTTGGTAGAATCTGACCTTGACTGGACATCAGTAACTGGGGCAAGAGGCAGGCAAAAAGGGGTGCAGAGCAGGCCAATTTGCCTTGCCATTATCAAACAGTTTCTCTGCCTTTGAATCATGCCCAATTGGCACTACATACGTGGAACCTGAGACTGATGTGACAGAAACTCCTCCATTGTTACTGCATAATATATCCCCAATCTAAACTATTTTGCAAGTGGCTAGTACCAAGGCCAAATCACCCATTACCTACTCAAGCTCCAGTGCTCAGAATGCACACAAAAATAATCATCTAATTAACACAGTTACTTCTGGCCAACTCATTCAACCACTATAGTCCTAAAAGCCTTTGACATATGATATGCAAAACTCAGTGACCCAGGAGATGGATACTTGAGAACATTCCCCACCCACTGGGAACATGTGCCAAGTATACATATTGGGAGAGTCCATGATTAAGCATCTGGACAGAGCAATCTGTAATCCAGATAAAGCCAACAGAACTTGCTCAAGCTTCCAAGGAGCTAAGGTCTCGGATATTACTCCCATGATCAAAACAATACTAAAAAATGCTGGCACAAGCCCACTTATAATTATTCATGCTGGCACCAATGACAAACTGCACCAAACCTGAGGACCTTAAAAATGATTTTGTGGCACTCTATAAGTTATTAATTGAACAAGGATGTACAGTATGTTTTTCTGAAATCCTTTCAGTTCCCAGGGCAACAGAATTAATCACCCTACAAATTAAGGCCATAAATGAATGGCTGTAAAAATGGTGCTACAAACAGGACATTCATTGTATCACCCATTAGAAGCAGTACTGTAATAGCGCCCCCCCCCCCCACTGTTGGGATGGCCTTCATTTAAGTGTAACCCCTAGATGGCGCTATCCCAGGGGCTACTACCCCTGCCTGATTTGCCACTAACAGGTTGAGGGGCCTGGATCCAATGGCGGGTGCCTCCACCCAGAGGTCAGGGTTTGCAATAGTTAAGCTAACTTGGTCACAGCCCTCTGGGACACTGCAACCCCCCTTTCTTCCCACTAGTGGCCCACACAATATATCAGGAATTACCTTCACAGTATACACTTACCCCCAGGTCTGGTTCCGCACTGGGACCTCCTGTGAATGAGATACAGTGCAACAATCACAGTACAGTACTTTAACATAGACAAATACCTCAGGCAGTATAACTTTGCTGAAACAAGCAGCTCTGATTTATTTAGGGATATAACAAGGACAGGGGAAATCAGATTAATTAGCTTATCACTTTAATAATCTACTTATGGCTCTGTGCACAGGCCTATCCCTATCAGTTACTGTCCCTGGGTACCCAAGCCCCAGTGGCTAGTCCAAACCGTGGCAGCTGGTAGGGGCCCTTTCACACAGAGAAAGGAGAATTAAACAGTCAGCAGTACAGTAATTCATGTGGATTTAATGTGACAATTCAACAGGGAGCGACCCTGAATTAGTACTCACGACCTCCAAATAAGATAGGGTCCTTCAATGTCAGCAGGGCTCACTTGAGGTGCACAAACCTCTTCACACATCCATATAAAAGAAAGCACTATACCAGGCAGGCTGCATCTGTATCCCGATCGCAATTACTGCACAATACCCGGGAGAACACACAGCAGATTCAGTTCCTGACAGACCGAGTGTAATTTTCAGCAATTCCTCCAGTCTTCTACAGGGTGAGCCTGGTTTCTACTCTTCAGAGATCCTTTGATTCTTTTCACAGGACTGATTCAGTCCTAACAAGCTGCAGACCAGAACTCTGGGCCTTACACACGTTTTTGACTAAAACTGCACACTGAAAAGCACAGGGCTCCTTCCTTCTTCACTGCCAAAGCTCAACTGAAACTCCAACCGACAAAACTGGGCACTTCTTTGAGTTCCTCCCAGTTCTTGACTGGATTGGCTGTCACTCACAATAGACTGCTGCTGTTGGTCCAAAAGGTGCTGAAGTCTAAACTACATCTCCCAGAGTCACTGCCCATACAATCCTCTTGTGGCTGGCTCAGATTATGAGTCCAAGTTCTGATTCGTCCAAGGCACCATTTTAGAGCTAGCTTACCCCACACTGATTGGTCCAGTTCAGCAGTTCAAAACTAGAATGGGGAACTAGCAGACACAGTTCTGACTGCAAAGAAAGCAGGTTAGACAAACTGTAATTTCATTATTACTCTAAATAATTTCTGGCAAACAGTTACATCTGTCAGATAGGTTCCCTTTGCACTCCTAGTGACTGCAAAAATGAAGTGAATTGGCAGCAGCTTGAGTGGTACTCAATCAAAGAAACACACAGTCCCCCATAAACTAATTATGTCTGCAAGCAGACAGCTCTTAAAGAGACAGTACCAGAGGTTCTAAAACACTCACTGATAAATGGCTTAAATGCCAAACACCATTCAGGCTTGGAGCATTCAAGCAAGCTCCTGAAGTCTTTGGGAACCCCCATTTGCAGGGGGTTACACTTCCTGGCCTGGAAAAGCTTGACGTCCGCCCAAGCAAGTACCCCCATAAGTTTCAACTGCAACCATATACATTTGCATTAGGCTCGCACATGTAATCATCAGTCAATATATCATTTTACCAAGAACACATTTCTGAAACATTGCAGTACATCACTCTTTACACAGTATTACATACACATTGTACCATAACTCAAGTTATTACCTCTTGTACATGAAACCTGAAGAGAGGGGGCCCTTCCCTATCAGTTACCTTGGGGCTGGATGGGGCAAGGGCACCATACTTAGAGGGCAACACAAGTAACTTGGAGTTAGCACTGATGCTCAGTTTGGGCAATGAGCTCGGGGACACATACACTCCTTTATGGACAACATTGAGAGGCAAGTCCACAGGCCTCCCAAGTGAATCATAACTGAGGTGCACCACAGGCTTTTACAGCTCGACCAGTCTTTCTAGGGGAACTGTTACAGTCTCTGCACTCTGAGCCTCATTTTCAGCATTGTCCTCACTTGTCAGGGAGTCTCCATGGGGTAGAGAGGCTAGAACTTGGGGCACTTTCAGCTCCAGGAGTTACAGTTTCTGAGTCCACAACATTTGGCTCGCATGGAGAGCTTTCGGACACTGGCAGATCATCTAGTTTGCCCACTACAATGTGAGGGAGATGGTGCCATCTGTCAGCAATCTTGTGCTTGCCATGCAGTCCCAGATTTCTTAGCAATACCCGATCTCCCTCCTGGGTTCCTGTGCTTTCACCTTTTTATCCATACCTTTCTTTGTTGGCCAGATTTCTTTTTGGCAGCCATGGTTTGAGCCAGTTGGTACGCATGAGTTAGCTGGGCCTTTAACTTTGCACATACTGTAAATAGTTGTCAGCTTGAACCCCATCAGAGAGACCCCAAACACACATCTACTGGTAGTCGAGCTTCTCCCAAACATCAGGCGGTGGGGAGAATCCAGTGGCATCACTTTGGTGCAGTTATAAGCATGCACCAGGTGCTAATTTGTTGGCTCCATCTAGGCTTGTCCTTTGGGTGCAGGTGCCTAGCATATCTAGCAAAGTGCGGTTGAAACGCTCAGGCTGTGGTCCCCCTGGGGTGGTAAGGAGTGGTTCTGGACTTTGACTCCCCACAGAGAAAGCATCTCTTTGATCAGACGACTCTCAAAGTCTCTCCCTTGATCAGAATGGATTCTTTGTGGAGCCCATAGTGAACAAAAAGTTTTCTACTAGTACTTTGGCCACAGTGGATGCTTTCTGGTCTTTGGTGGGAAAGCTTGGGCATATCTCGGAAATGGTCAGTGACCACCAGCACATTACTGATATTTCTTTGATCTGACTCAAACTCAGAAAATCAATACAGACCAGCTCCATGGGTGCACTGGTGGTGATGTTAACAAAGGGGCAGCCCTGGGGCAAAAGCTTTCTCTGTAAGCAGCGACTACAAGTTCGAATGTGTTGCCCACATCAGCCCCATCTTAGGCCAATAGAATCTGGATCTCACCAAGTCAAGTGTTCTGTCTATACCAAGGTGCCCCATGTGGTTGTGCAAGGACCTCAGTACTCGTCCTCGAAGGAGTGGGCAGCACTAGTTGTTGTTTGTCTACTTGTCCCCTCTGTCTACTGTTTCTCTGTATAACAGTTTATTGATCAGTTTCAACTTAGGACCTTCTTTGTATAACAGTGCAGTTCTCAAATCAGTGGAGCGTAATTTGGACACATCTTTTCCTGCATAGAGGCTTCTAAAGCTGCTTTGATCATGGGATCGCGGGATTGAGCCATGAGATCACTGTCATTGTCCAGCTGAGGCAGTGCACCAATGTCTATTGCAGAAAAGTGGCAATAAGCAGCAGGTATACAATTCTCAGAGGCTCCCAAACAATCCACCATGCAGTCCACTAAATCCGTGGACATTTGTTTCTCCCTGTCAAACTTCGGCAGAGTCCGAATGTCAGGTTCTGCCAATTGGACCCAATCATTCTGGGGAACAGGCCTCGGAGAGAGCATCAGCATCTATGTGGTTCAGACCTGCTCGGTATTCGAGAGCATAGTCATATGTAGATAATGCAGAAAGCCACCTATGGCCAGTGGCATCCAACTTAGCTGAGGTCTGCACATAGGTCAAAGGATTATTGTCAGTTTTACTAGTATTTTAGCCCCATACAAGTACTCATGGAATTGGTCAACAATAGCCCACTTCAAAGCTAAGAACTCTAACTTATGTACAGGATAGTTCTTTTCGGATGGGGTCAGGCTTCTACTGGCAAAGGCCACTGGTCTCCAGGCCATTCTCGTGCTCTTGGTACAACACAGCCCCCAACCCTTGCAAGCTAGCATCAGTGTGCAGGACGAAGGTTTTCTTGGATCGGCATAGGCCAGCACTGGAGCATGGGTAAGTTGATATATGATCTCATGAAAAGCAGTCTCACAATCAGAGAGTCCAGCGGGCCCCAAATACTTCACTCGGATGAAAATACACTCTTTCAGTCTTGAGGACGCTGACTTTGGTATTTTTGTGGGTTGGGGATACCCTTGAGTAAGGTTAAGTAAAGGCGGATCACTCTTGAATAGTCCTTGATGAGCGCCGATAATAACCACAGAATCCCAGGAATCTTTGCAGTTCTTTTAGATTTTGGCTGTGGCCAGGTGGTCAAGGCCTCAACTTTACTTGGTCGGTCTCTATTCCTCGTGGATACTATGTGTCCCACATACTTTACTGATGTTTGAAGAATTGACACTTATCAATGGACAGTTTAAGGCCAAAGTCCTCCAGTCGGTCCAATACCTTAAATAATCTGCTCATGTTCCTCCAGTGAGCTGCCAAACACAATAACATCATCTAGGTATACAGGCACTCTAGTAAGTTCTTGTCCCCACTGCACGCTCCATCAATCGTTGAAAAGTGGCTGGGGCACCTAAATCCTTGAGGCATCCTCATGAATTCATAGAAGCCAAGCGGACAGATAAAGGCCTCTTCTCCACGGTCCTCTGGGGCCATCGGATCTGGTAGTACCCACTGCGGAGATCCAGCACAGAGAACCACTTGCTCCCGCTTAGGCAGTCCAAAGCATCCTGAATGCGGGCATTGTGTACTGATCAGGGATAGTCCGCCGGTTTAGTGCGATAATCCACACACATCCTTACTGTTCCATTCTTTTTCCTCACTACCACAATGGGGAAGCATAAGGGCTTCTGGATTCTTGTATTACACCAGCAGCTAACATCTCTTGCAGATGCCGTCTCACATCATCTATGTCAGCAGGTGCCAGGCGTCGAGACCTCTCACGAAATGGTCTTTCGTCATGCAGCGGATATTGTGCTCAGCTCCTTGCACCATCCTACATCCCATTCCTTTAAAGAAACACCTGGTCTCTCTGGGCAAGCTTCTCACTGATCCTCACTTTCCATTCAGCTGGCAGCGGAGTCGCCGAAATCAAACAAGTCAGACGTTACTCTGTCATTCTTCCTTGAACTCTTGCTGCTGGGTAGCACTGCAGTGTCTGCACAATGCACATTAGCCAGATGCAACCTCTGTTTACTCGAATGTCTCTTCAGACACATTATGAACTTGGACCATTACCCTTCTGGCATAAGCATGGGCTCTAGCGGGCAAAATACTAGGCTTGACCAGCAGTCCCTCTGGCAATTTTCCATCGCCTGGTGCATCCAACATTAATATTTTATTCTTAACATCCTTTCTGATCACGGACCTCTCCCTGTAAGGTACACTGGGCATTTGGCGCCAGGATCAGAGACTCAGGATCCTTCTTCCATACAATTCACCGTTCCTCTGGTTCTGTTTTTTCAGCATCTCTCTGTGCCTCATAGGCCTTCTTAATTAAAGCCGAACTCTTAAAGCTCTACTAGTCTTTGACCCTGTTTTCATAACACAACTGTGCCAGCCTTCCTAACATATGAGCATTTGTTCCAATCAACAAAGGGACACCATCATACAGTCCAGTGGGGGACACACTAAGGCTAGGGTCTCTACTTGTTCGGCCACTCCAGCCAAGGAGGTGGGAAAGACAGCCAAATCGGATATACCGGAATAGGGTAGGCCTTCTCACTTAACCCCCATACATGCAGTCCTTCTAATGGTTGAAAGTCGTCTGACAAATGCTTCTGATACCAATCCTGGAACATAATTGTCACTTGGAGCCACTGTCTAATACAGCTCTTGTAGACACTCCATTCACCTTTACAGTGGTCTTCATGGAGGGACCCACTATTCTGGACCAGTCTGGAGAGGCGGTAGTGGGGCCTGGGCAACTGACCTGCCACAAAAGGACGTGAATTAGCATTTTGGTGCCCTCACTGGGATCATGTCGCACCTCTTAACCACTGATTTCTTCTCCAAGCTCTCCTTGTAGCCTATATGCAACTTTGTCAGTGTCTTTTGGGACTGGCATTCCTTTCATGTCTCCATCTTTCCCACAATTATAGCAAAACATACTTTCTGAGTTTGAGCTGGCGAGGCGCCACACTGGGAGCCAGGGCGGGTATTACTAACTGGAAACCTGGGTGCCATCTCTGTCTGCGCGTGATAAGCATTTGGAGACATTTCGTCAGTTTCTCCACTTCCATGGTCAAGGAATTGAGTTTGAGCTGTTATCAGCAGGAGATACATGGGTGGGTACCCCCACCCCATAGCAGATGCAGTCGGATATAGGTCAGGGCCTGTACTTGCAGGCGTGGCCTTCATAAAGGGACTGTTTTGAATTCTCGGATCTCTCTCAACAGTTCGCCCCATTGTGGCATATCTTTTCCTTGTCAGAGCACTCATTGACTGTCAACCTCTGCCCTGAACTTCACTTGATGGGTCACCCTCAGTCACTCGGGTCGCTAAGCCACAGCTGTTGGTGCAGGTACCTCCAGTCGCCTTTCTCAACTCCTCGAATTTCTCATTAACTCACTCAGGAGGGTGGATTCCAATGATTTGCCAGGCGAACTGAAGCAACAGCAGTTCTGAGAAGGGGCAGACTTAAGGATTCTGTCCAGTCTGGTTCGGTCCAGTTCAATCGCTGGCAAACTACCCTTCTGAGGCATTCTTGCAACAATTTTTCCAGCCGGAGACATACACAGACAACAACTCCCTTGGTACTGTTGTGCATTTCTTACTCTCCACCATAGGTCCTCATCAGAATCTGGGCTCCCATACACATTCTCAAGGCCTCAAGATAGGCCTGTGCAGTCGCTTCAGGGTTACTGGCCGTTAGCACGGATGGTAGCCAGGGCAGGACCTCGGAGGCTCTCACTAACCCTCTTCCTTTTTCGCCTTCCGACATGCCATTCTAGCACTTGAGGGCAACATAGTCTATCCAGGTCTCCAGTCATCCTCCCTTGGGGGTGGGAGGGTGCCAGAGAAGATCCTCAACCTTGTAAGAGTCGTGACTAATGGCAGGTGCAGAAATAGGAGTCTGCATTGGTTCAGCCACCATTACGGGCACTGGAGCAGGAGAGGGTGTTGGGGAGGAACACCCCAGGTGGCAAGAATAGTTTCTTCAAGTCCTCCACAGTTTTCCCTCTCCCAGCAACCATTCAACAAATTTCTCCTCAAAAGTTTCAGATAGTGGTGGGGCTGATTCCCCCGGTCTTTACTGTCCTAGTTATCACTCTCCAAGCAGTGAGGGCTCCCTCTGGGGTAATGGTCTGTGGCACTTTGGAGCTATCTATGGGATCCTTAAACTCTACTAGGGCCAGGAAAGTGTGGGTGAGCAGATTAGCATGCCGACCCACCACCACAGGGTTTTGTAAACCTTCCACCTTGGAAAGTACTCCTGCACAGTGTCGTATTGATACCCAGGGGATGTCCAGGATAAGCATAGCATTTTGGGGTGATCTCCTCCCAGTACACCACTCCCACCAGCCGGTGCACAGCCACTTCTGTCGGGTACCCATTTTTTCTTAACAGTGGTTCGTAGAATATGGCCACTAGAGGACACACAATCCCAGCGGTGAGCCTCCAAGATGTAACCCCTAGATGGCGCTATCCCAGGGGCTACTACCCTGCCTGATTTGCCACTAACAGGTTGAGGGCCTGGATCCAATGGCGGGTGCCTCCACCCAGAGGTCAGGGTTTGCAATAGTTAAGCTAACTTGGTCACAGCCCTCTGGGACACTGCAACCCCTTTCTTCCCACTAGTGGCCCACACATATATCAGAATTACCTTCACAGTATACACTTACCCCAGGTCTGGTTCGGCACTGGGACCTCCTGTGAAATGAGATACAGTGCAACAATCACAGTACAGTACTTTAACATAGACAAATACCTCAGGCAGTATAACTTTGCTGAAACAAGCAGCTCTGATTTATTTAGGGGGATATAACAAGGACAGGGGGAAATCAGATTAATTAGCTTATCACTTTAATAATCTACCTATGGCTCTGTGCACAGGCCTATCCCTATCAGTTACTGTCCCTGGGTACCCAAGCCCTAGTGGCTAGTCCAAACCGTGGCAGCTGGTAGGGGCCCTTTCACACAGAGAAAAGGAGAATTAAACAGTCAGCAGTACAGTAATTCCATTTGGATTTAATGTGACAATTCAACAGGGAGCGACCCTGAATTAGTACTCACGACCTCCAAATAAGATAGGGTCCTTCAATGTCAGCAGGGCTCACTTGAGGTGCACAAACCTCTTCACACATCCATATAAAAGAAAGCACTATACCAGGCAGGCTGCATCTGTATCCCGATCGCAATTACTGCACAATACCAGGAGAACACACAGCAGATTCAGTTCCTGACAGACCGAGTGTAATTTTCAGCAATTCCTCCAGTCTTCTACAGGGTGAGCCTGGTTTCTACTCTTCAGAGATCCTTTGATTCTTTTCACAGGACGGATTCAGTCCTAACAAGCTGCAGACCAGAACTTTGGGCCTTACACACGTTTTTTGACTAAAACTGCACACTGAAAAAGCACAGGGCTCCTTCCTTCTTCACTGCCAAAGCTCAACTGAAACTCCAACCGACAAAACCGAGCACTTCCTTTGAGTTCCTCCCAGTTCTTGACTGGATTGGCTGTCACTCACAATAGACTGCTGCTGTTGGTCCAAAAAGGTGCTGAAGTCTAAACTACATCTCCCAGAGTCACTGCCCATACAATCCTCTTGTGGCTGGCTCAGATTATGAGTCAAGTTCTGATTCGTCAAGGCACCATTTTAGAGCTAGCTTACTCCACACTGATTGGTCCAGTTCAGCAGTTCAAAACTAGAATGGGAACTAGCAGACACAGTTCTGACTGCAAAGCAGAGTTAGACAAACTGTAATTTCATTATTACTCTAAATAATTTCTGGCAAACAGTTACATCTGTCAGATAGGTTCCCTTTGCACTCCTAGTGACTGCAAAAATGAAGTGAATTGGCAGCAGCTTGAGTGGTACTCAATCAAAGAAACACACAGTCCCCCATACAAACTAATTATGTCTGCAAGCAGACAGCTCTTAAAGAGACAGTACCAGAGGTTCTAAAAACACTCACTGATAAATGGCTTAAATGCCAAACACCATTCAGGCTTGGAGCATTCAAGCAAGCTCCTGGAAGTCTTTTGGGAACCCCCATTTGCAGGGGGGTTACATAAGCAGAAGAGGTAGCATCATATTGGGAAAATCAATTTAAACTGTTATAAATAACCATTTAAACTAAAGACTTTGGGGGAGAATGGGAGTGCTCCCAGTTCTCTAAAAAATGGTGCCTATCTTACTAAAGTCCAAAATTACCAAGTCCTATCTCTTAATGCAAGATCTCTAAATAACCTAGAAATGTCTGAATTAGTTCACCAAATGTAAAATATATAATCTAGCTGTAACCCCTAGGTGGCGCTATCCCAAGGGCTACTACCCCTGCCTGCTTGGCTAGTAGCAGGTTAAGGGGCCTGAGTTCTGAAACTGGTGCCTCCACCCAGAGGTCAGGGTTGGTAGTGGTCAAGTTAACCTGGGCACAGTCCTCCAGGGCCCTCCAGGACACTGTAACCTCCCTCTTTCCCCTCTAGTGGCCTGAACACTGTACAATAATCACTTTCACAATACCCCAGTACACCACACAAGTACCCACACTGTTTGTACTTACCACCAGGGCTGGTTCCTCTAGCTCGACCCTGGGGACCCCCCTGTAAAACAAGGTTATGCACAGCAAATAGCAACAGTACAGTACTCTTGGCACAAACTGGAACCACAGTCAGGTTAAATGCAAAAAGAGTTAGATCTGATTTATTCAGGGGACTTGAACAAGGGAGGGGCCTAATCAGGTTGATTTGCTTAAAGGCTATATAAATCAGACAGTTATACATGCACTTCAGAGTCCCTACACAGTCACACACTCTGGGTACCCAGGTAGGAAGACGTTGGGGTAGCCAGTAACGTTGCCCGGGGTAGGCCGGCTCGCAGCTGGTTGGGGCCCTGTGATGGAAAAAAGTAACATGCACAACACACACTATTTGTAATCAGGAGCTGGAGGGCTAAGTTTGTGACAGACAAGACAACAAAGCAATCAGATGACGGCACTTTAGATTTAGCTGTGGTTGCAGGGAGCAACCCCTAATGTTTATTCACGATATCCAATACAGGACACAGGCAGGACGAAATCGAGACAGCAGGTTGTTGAACTGGAGTGCCAGGAGAAGCAGGGCCCACACAAATCACTGAGGCGTCGTTCCTATTCAAAGCGTGAGCATGGGGCTGATCCCCAGGCAGGTCTCTTGTCGACAGCTTTCTTTGTGCAGTGGGAAGTCTGGCTGGGCCAGTGTAGCAAAGCCCAGGCCCAATGGAGATTAATACGGATTCAGTTCGTGGGAGCTGGATGCAGCCTCCGGGAAGCAGAACACAGTTCAGCACACAGTGGGGAACCAAATCATGACCCACCAACAGCACACAGAACATTTACATGTAAGAAATTCAACTGTACCAGGCAGACTGCTATCCGGTCGCAATTACAGAGTCTCTCTGCACAAACCGGGAGTTTAACGGTGGCTGGAAATCCTGACAGGCTGATCGCATTCAGCAAATCTTCGGTCTTCTTCAGGTTAAAGCCTGGTCACAATTCTGTGGCTTAAATCGTCCTCACAATTCAGATTCGGTCCGAATAAACTTCAATTTTCTTCTCAGGGACAGCAAGCAGACAGGCAGGCCAAAACTCAGCCCTTTCACAGTTCTCCTGTGCGAATCTATGCAGGATTACTGCTCAACTATCTCGAGCTGTTACTCCTTCACTTCCCAACTCAGATTTGACTGAAACTGCAAGCAGTCTGGAACTGTCCCCAGGATCCAAAAGGTTCGGTTGGCTGATTCCTCTGTCAGTCACAACAAGAGTTCCCCCTCCAGGTTCATTTAAGCACCAAAAGCCCAAAACTACAATTCCTACAGAATTTTGCACCCACAAAGCCCCTGGGAACAGGCTCCATTTTAGAGTCCCCAAAGGTACTGATTGGCCCATTTCAAGAGTCCAGGACCAAGACGGTGGAGAGAAACAGAAATGCCCATGCTGCAAAGAAGGCAGGTTAGACAAACTGCAATATTATTCCTATTCTAATAAATGATCAGCAAACAAGTACATCTTCTAACAGCGCTCCCTCTACGCTAATAGTGATGGCAGAACAGAGCGATTATTTGGCAGCCCGGGAGGGACTCCAGCATAGAAACACTCAGCACCCTCCCAGGTTAACTATAACTGCAATCTAGGCAGCTCTTAAAGAGACAGTACATGAAGGCTATACAGGCAATACATTTGAACTGCTAAAAACGCAGGACACCAGGTTGGGCAGTGAGCATTTAGGCAAGCTCAAGGAAGACTTTTCGGGAACCCCCATTTGTAGGGGGGTTACACAGCCATAATAGCAATTACTGAAACATGGTGGGACTTATCATCTAACTGGACTAAGGAAATACCAAACTACAGATTATACCACAAGGATAGATCAGGCAAAATTGGTGGTGGGGTATGTTTATATATAAGGGACGATACTCCATCTTACGAGTCCAGTTATAAATCACTAACAGAAAGCATCTGGGTAACATTACAGCTTAAAAGACAACCAAATTAACTGTGGGAAACTGTTATAGGCCCCCTTCAGCTGATACTGAATATACCACAATCTTATCAAACATATCACTCACCATTCTGATAAAGGGGACATAGTGATTTTGGGTGACTTTAATTTACCAAATATAAACTGGCACTCATATTATGGTACCAGTGAACAAGAGAGATTATTTTCTATAGCCTTAATTAACAATGGTCTAGAACAGCTTGTACATTCACCAACAAGAGGGAATAACATTTTAGATCTCGTTATTACAAATACTGAAAACATAATTATTAATATAAAAATTAAAGATCCTCTAGGTAACAGCGACCATTACTCTATTATGTTTTACATTTCAATTTATACTCAAAAACAACCTCCACAAATCTTATTAAAGGACTATGATAAAACAAAATTTGATTAAATAAATATAGCACTTACAAAAATCAACTGGACTGAAATATTTGCAAATCTGTAAGTTAATAGAGTTTGGGAAAAATTAAGAGAAATAATACTTAATTTAGAACTTAAATGTGTACCACTGAGAAAGAAATTTAATAATAATGTAAAATTCCCACCTGGCTAACTAAATCAATTAAAAAGCAAATCAAACTAAAGGAAAAAAATTAAAAACTAATTCAGGATACTTAACCAGGTACAAACAATCCTTATTGACTTTAAAAGAAATGATTAGGAACTCTAAGCAGAAATTAGAACTCAGACTAGCACATACTAAAGACAATCAAAAATCACTCTACTCGTATCCAAATAATAAAAAGGGAAATCGTAGAATAATTGGGTCTTTAACTCAAAACAGCAACACTTTAACCTCTGACATTGAGTTAGCAAACTGTTTTAATACTTATTTTTGTTCTGTTTTTCCATAGGTAATGAAAGCTGTGTTAAATCTAATTCTACCTATTTTCATACCTTTCAATATTCAGGTGTTATCTCAGTCTTAAAAACTATAAAAAACAAAACAAAAAAAAAAACACCAGTCCAGGTCCTGACGATATCCACTCAAGGTTTCTTCTTGAGTGCATGAACTCCCTAGTGACCCCACTGATTATCTTGTTTTATAAATCCCTTGTGGATAATGAAATCCCTGAAGACTGGTTAAAAGACTTAGTAACACCGATATTTAAAAAGGGCTGTAAATCCAATGTCCAAAATTATAGACCAATTAGTATGACATTCATTATAGGAAAACTAATGGCTTTCGACCGACCTATTTGTGTACCTCAAACCTAATATCTTCTTATAATACTATTAGTCAAAGCTTGATCATAATATTCCATCTGATTTCATACTCTTGGATTTCAGCAGCGCATTCCACAGGGTATCTCATTTCAAATTATTAAGCAAACTGAGGCACATGGATTTCTCACCATGCCTGGTTAACGGAGTAGGAAATTGGCTCTCCAAGAAAAGTCAACAAGTTAAAATCAATGGAACCCTGTCCCAACCTGGCCTAGTTACTAGTGGTGTCCCACAGGGATCTGTTCTTGGGCTGACCTTATTTAATATCTTCATCAGCGATTTAAATATTAAATCCAACAACATCCTCTCAAAATTTGCAGATGATACCAAATTAGGGGGCCCTGTTAAAAATCTAGCAAATTCTATCTCCCTTATAAATGACTCGGAGGACATCCAACAGTGGGCACAAACCAACAGTATGATATTTAATGTAGATAAATGCTCAGTATTACACCTCAGTAAAAAATAATCCAAATCAAGAATATTATCTCTATAACACCTTCCTCAAATCCTCACTTAGAGAGCGTGATTTAGATATAAAAATGAATAATAAACTAACAGTATCAGATCACTGTAATAAAGAACCAGGGTAGCTCACAGTATAACCAAAAAGATTAGAAGAACATTCACCAAAAAATCTGCACAGTGTCTGATTCCATGTTATAGATCTTATGTTAGACCATACGTTGATTATGGGTCCCCTTTTTGGAACCCTTATTTGAAAGGCGACATTCTGCAACTGGAGCAAATTCAAAGACGCAAGACTAAGATGATACCTAGACTATCAACTTTAGATTATCAATCCAGATTACACAATACTGGTCTTCTCTCATTACAAAACAGGCGGCAAAGAGGTGCTCTTTTATTTACTTATAAAATACTTAATTCACCAGAACTAATGACGTTATGTGGAGTAGAATACTCTCATAATCGAACTGTAGCCAGACACCACAATAAACAGTTATTGGTTAATCGAGCACAAACTAATAAAAGGGCAAACTATTTTTCTATTGGAGCACTAAGATAATAGAATTTACTACCGCAAGAATTAGTAGATAAACCAAACTTCGCCTCACCAACACATGGGGCGCAGGTCGCAAGTTTTGGGACTCACTCAAAACGCTAAGTGGCAAAACCTCCACTGCCCCGCCTACCCATATCTGGGCCAATGGCTCTATCACCTTAGACCCAGCCTTTATCGCTGACACATTAAATGACACCTTCTCTGACCTCTCTGGTGTCCTCCCCCCCAATTTTTTCTCCCCCACACTGCCCCCTCTCCAACCCCCCATTCCACTTTAAAGCAGTTTCCCAGCACGAAGCTGCCCCTCTCCTACTCAAAGTCCTCAGTAAAGCCCGTTTCAGCAATGACACGCCGGACGTAAAACTGCTTAGACTCACATTCAACAAAGTTCTCCTCCCCCTTACCATGCTTTTGAACCACTCCCTTTCTCTGGGCCAGTTACCCACCAAATGGAAATCCGCCTTCATCACTCCTATCCTTAAAAGTGGTGACCGCACCCTGCCTGGGAATTACCACCAATATCAATCCTGCCTCCCCTCTCTAAAACCCAGGAAAAAATCCTGACCATCCAACTAACAGACTACCTCACTAAACATAGTATTCTGTGTCCTGAACAACACGGCTTCCGTCAGAACCATAGCACCACCACTGCCCTCTTGGAATTTACAAATGCCCTCCATACATCCCTGGACACCGGTTACACTATTGGTGCTGTCTTTATAGACCTCTCAAAGGCATTCGATACCGTGCACCACTCGCTTCTCCTGGACTCCCTCACTCAGATAGGCCTCTCCCATGAGACCATTTACTGGTTTGCCAGCTATCTGTCTGAGAGAACCCAGATAGTCCGGATTTCCCACTCCCTGTCATTCCCCCACCAAGTTATGTCAGGGGTCCCTCAAGGCTCTATTCTTGGCCCACTTCTCTTCTCCCTATACCTCAACACACTGCCCAATGCCTGCTCCTGGAAAATGCTATTGTGTGCAGACGATGCAGTCCTCTACAACTCACAAACTGATCCCACAGCCCTCCGCTCAGCACTCCAAAAATCCTTCTCTGAAGCTGAATCCTGGTTCATTCAGCATAGGTTAGTACTAAATTACAAAAAAAACTAAATCCATGATGTTTGCACACACCCAAAATAAGAACCTAGGACAACCCTTGCACATTCTGAACTCAATGAATGACCCCCTTGAACAGGTTAACACTTTCAAATACCTTGGCATCACCGTAGACACATATCTCACTTTCCATGACCATATCCGATTACTAAGCACCCCCGTCAACATACGTATTGGTCTCCTTCACCGCTATTTGTATTTAGTTTCTTGACTGGGTAAGTGCACTACACAAATCCTGCCTATTTTCAGGCACAACCGGGGGAGGGGGATACAGATGAATGCCAACTGACCTTGAACCAGATTAAGCTGTTGGTGGTATTTTCAGTGAATGAGGGAAATGTGGCCAGGACACCGGGGAAATTCCCCTACTCTGCTTCCTGTTAGCAGAGGGGTACCATTTTCATGTGGGACCAAGATTCCTGCCGCTGGACATGCTGTGGAGGACATGGAGGTGTTGGAGGCAGTGGAGCTGGTCTCTTTCCCTGTCTCTGTTCTGAGAGAGACCCCATCTTCTATGCCTATTGTGCTGCAATCTACTGAATATGGTTCTTCTGTGCCTTTGGATACTTCCCCTGCTGCTGTTGTGGATACTTGTGTGCAGTGTTTGCCTGTGGATCCTTCATTTATTCCTCAAACTGTGCACAACGTCTTCTAGCCCTGCTACTATGGATATCAGTGAGTCTTCTCCTCCTGTTTCTATGGATCTAGATATGTTACTTAAAATGAGAACAGCGTTATTTCACTGCTAGACAGCGTTTGTTAGCCTTAAGCCTCAGTCTGGTTTTGTACCTGCTGCTACTGACTCACCGTCTGGGAAAGATTGGTTTACTGTCTCTTCACCGATTCTGACACTTCCGCATTCTTTGCCTGTTGTTACGGACCCTCCTCACTCCCTACCGCCTGTACTGACTGCACCTCTTGCTCAGCTTTCTCCAGAAATTTCTTCTGTACAGGTGCCTGCTTCTGCTCTCCCTGATGCCTTGCACACGACGGACTGGTCTGTTGAGTCGGCCCTGGAAGCGGCTGGGTGGGAGAAGGATCCTACCATTAGGACTTGGCATTCTGGTTCTTCCCCGATCTGTACTAGGCCACGTGACACTGACAAACTGCTGGCCTCTCCTGTTTTGAAAGACTCTGCTGCTTCTCTTGATCTCTGCCAACTGAACTTCTTCTGACTCAGAATCCGACTTTGCAATTTGGTCCTGCTTCCTCGACGCCTCAAGAACAACGGACTCTTCGGGACACTGTGTCTCGTCCAGTTCCTGCTACTTCTACTGCTTCGTCCCCTAAAACTTATGCTGCATGCTTTCAACCCCCTGTACATCAAGCTAAAAGACACAACGCTGTTCGGCTGCATTATTTGGGGGGCTTATCCGACTTTCCTGACCGATTTTTTGTAGGTCGCAGTCTTTTGAAGGATTCTATGCAATTTGCTGCTTTTGAGAGTCATGCCTTAATTCATGTTTCTTCAGAGTCTCATTTTGATATTAGTTTTAAAACTATCACTGGTTTAGAAAAGTTTTGGAGAAAATATCAGGAGCTTAAAACTCCTTTATGGTTACCGTTTAATGCCATTCCCTTAACTAAACCTACTCAGAAAACTGTTACTATATTGTTTCGTAACGAAGGTGTCAGTCTTAATGATATTACTGTCTGGTTAAAGCAAAGATGTACTGTCCTTTCTGACCCAGAGGCTATCTTTGATTCTGAGAATATCTGGACAGGTGGGTGGAGAACGAGGGTTATGCTTTGCACTTCGGAGGTTGGAATACAGCATCTCCCGAACAGCTTTATGCTTGGGAAAGACAGGGAGTTCTTTTACCCCAGCCAGCCTAAAGCTTGCTACAGATGTGGCTCTCAGAATCATATCAGTAGTGTCTGTGACAAGATTAAATGCTCTGTTTGTGGTAACATTGGCCATGCAGGTTCCCAGCGTGTGGATGAACCTCTTTCGTCCTTTGTGACAATTGGGGCTACACTTTCCAGACTTGTACTTGGGCAGCTCACAACTCCTGACTCTTGCTGATGGGGAAGAACAACGTTTGATTATTACTGTCACTAGCGTTCTCGTTTATCGACACTCTTTCTAGACCTCAACGTGCCCTCCCTCACCCTGTTGTACCTGCTGTTGACCTCTTCTACTTTACACGAAGCGGTCTGCTCCTGTTTTGGAACCACAGACCTTTACTACAGCTCTCCTTCCCCCTTCCTCTGATCTTGCTATTTCTACCTCGGAAGAGGTCCCTATTCCTGTCTTGCCTAGTATTTCTGGGTCTTCCATGGACCCCCCCTGAACCTTGTTAGAGTTACACAAGGATCTAAGAAGGGGACTTCTCCCTCTTCTAAGGCCCTCAAATCCTCTACTGTGACTCATATGAATAAATTTGAGATTTTACGCCACCCTCAGGACAACATGGACTCTGATACGCCCTCTGTTCTTTCCTCCCACCCTGATGTGACTACGGACACTGAAGTACCCATTGATAATATTGGTTCTCAAAAAAGGAAAGCTAAGGCAAAATTGAAACATAGGGAAGGTACCCCTAGGAAAGGTAGGCTAAGGTGACTTTTGTGTTTTTGTTTTCACTTTCCCGTTTCATGTCTTCTTCTCTCTCAGTGCATACTGTTAATGTTAACAGTATAAAGAAGCATGCTAAGAGAGAGGTGCAGTTTTTTCCTTTTTATCTGGCTTGACAGCTGGTCTCATCCTTTTGCAAGATGTACGTTTCCATGCTCTTCCAGAAATTTCCAGGGCCACTCGTGCCTGGACCTCTGGGCTCTCTTTTTGGTCCTTTGGACAGGACTCTTGTTCTGGTTTGGGTATTTTATTTAGTATACCTGATGTTACGGTTGATAAACTATTGGATGTCTACCCGGGTCGGCTTCTGTTGTTGGATATTTTGATTTCTTCTGTCCCTTTCCAGATTATTAATATTTACGCCCCTCAATTGAAATCCCACAGAATTGAACTACTGAAACTGATTCAACCCTATTTATACACATCAATGCATGTGATTTTTGGGGGTGATTTCAATTGTGGGTTATCCACTAAAGATAAGTCTTCTACTTCAAAGACTACTAAGTTGTTTTGTGACATGAATTTTCTGAAACAATTGCTCCATTCCACAGGTTTACAGGATGCATATTTATCTTTTACGGGTCGGCATACTCCTACTTTTCACAAAGGCCCCCTTGCAACCCGTATTGATTTTTTTATTTCTTCCCACCTCCAACTTTCTGATGCTGTAATTCAAGTTGCGGAATTTTCGGATCATAATTTATTATCTAATTCTTTAGGCCCTTCCTTGACATCTCGTTTTGGCCCTGGCATTTGGAAACTGAATGCTTCCCTGTTATCTGATTCACGTTTGTTAAGTCACTTAACTGAGTATATTCATAATCAAAAGACTGTATTTTTTTTATATGATGCCCCCTGGGATTGGTGGCGGGATACGAAATCTAGACTTCGAACTTTATTTAAAAATTTTAGTAAACATCATCACGATTCACTGTATTTCCTTTATCACACTAACAGACAACTTCAAAAATTACTTACTTTATCTCATGAAACTGGCCATGATTCTTCCACCCAAATAAGTACTCTTAAGGAGCGCATGATGGATTATCACCTTCTGAAGGCTACTTCTGTTCAGCATCAACAGCGTTTTGGGACCTCTGGTACCCGTGGACGCAGTATGTCCATATGCTTCTATTCGCAACAGCAGAGAGTAAAACCTTTACTACGCTGTTTGATGACAGTTTCACGAGCTCACTGATATTTTGGATATCAGGCACCGTGTTACCTGTTATACACAAAAACTGTTTGGTCCCATGCCCCCATCTGCATCCATAATGGACTACTTTTCCTTTTTACAGCTTCCTGATGTACCTTCTTCTGTTGTAGATATGTTAGATACTGAGATACAAGCACATGAAATTGAAGCAGTAATCAAGTCTTTACGTCCAAGAGTGACACCAGGCCTGGTTGGTCTCTCCAGTGAGCTGTATAAATTGTTTTCTACTGACCTGAGTTCTGAATTGGCTACAGTTTATAATTCTATTCTACAGTGCGAACATCTTCCTTTAGACTTTAACATGGGTTGTTTATTTTACTTACATAAAAAAAGGGGATAGAAGATTGCTCTCTAATTGGAGACCTTTATGCCTCTTAAATACTGATTTTAAAACACTGACCAAAATTTTGGCCCTCAGACTTTCTAAATTGGCCATATATGTGATTTATACTGCACAATCTTGCAGTGTCCCTGGGAGATGTATTCAGGACCATCTAATTTTACTTAGAGAAATGATTGAACGTAGAAATTCTAATGTTTTACATGGTTTCATATTCTCACTGGACCAACGGCAGGCTTTTGATTCTGTACATCATGATTTTTATGGTCTACTCTTGATATTATAAAGTACCTGATTATACCCTGACTAGACTCCGGTTGCTATATCGGTCTGCAACTGTTGTCCCACTGGTCAATGGATGGAAGGGCCTCATGCCCTCTACACAGAGGTTAGACAGGGCTGTCCACTTTTATATGTTTTTTGATCCTTACTCGTTCTATTAATTCGGCCCCAACAATTATGCCACTTCCCTCAGCCCCATATTCCGTGTTTGCCTATGCAGACGATATGAGTCTCATGGTGGCTAATGTTGCCTCCGTGCGTTCTGCATTACGGCATTGTTCCAAGTTTGGGGCTGTTTCTGGCGCAGCCCTTAATCTTGATAAATGTGTAGGCCGTAGATTAGGTTCCCCTTTTGTAGATGAGTCTTCTGTTGACATTAGACTTTGTGATGACCCTATTAGGATTTTGGGCATTTTATACGGTACTGGTCCTTTAGATGTCCTTAACTGGACTCCCAAATTAGATTATGCTCAGACTATGGTTGCACGTTGGAATTCATGGCAGATGAGTAAGAAAAAAAGGATTTACATGATTAAAACCTTTCTGCGTCCCCTTTTTCTCTTTCTGGCTTATATTTTCCCCCCTCCCCGGCAATTTGAAACCAGATTGCTTAGTCTTTTTTTTCAAGCGCTATGGGGTACCCGCCTGAACCCCATTAAACATCAGATCACCTATCTCCCTATTCGGGATGGAGACCTAGCTATGGTCCAACCTGTTTTGTTTTTATACTAGTTTTTTGTTGTTTCATAATATTAGACCCCTGCTGGTTAACCAAGATCGAGGTTGGGAACCTTGGTTTCTTGAATCCTGTGGTCCTTGGTTTCATAAATGGGAACTTAACAAATTGACGGTTTTAACACATTCCCCCCAGATTTCTGCTTATGTTAGGGATAGTTTTTTCGTTTGAAACACTGGCAGATTACTAGCCATATGCTAATAACTGTCTCCAGAAAATCACTGTATAAGTATTTAGTGGACCGTGTATGTTTGGAGATTGTTGTTTTTCCCAAATGTCCTACGCAACATCTCCCTGCTTTGCTCACTTTACTTTGTAATTCTAGGGTTCCCCAAAAGATGTGGGACTTGCACTGGCTTAGCTGCCATGAACGTATCAACGTCAAATGTAACCATAAACACAAATCACTACAGGACAGATTTTGTTCCAGACCTGAATGTCAGCAACAAGAAGAAACTATTTCACACCTTTTTTTTTCATGTACATTTATTGTTTCTTTTGGACTCTATTAGCTGCCAGATGGCGTGAACCCTTGTTTGCTCTCATTACTTATGACAATTTGATGTATGTTTTTTTCCCCTGCACTTGGTCTCATTGGAATATTAATACGTTAAATTTGATTTTTGTTATAATCAAATGGCATGTGTGGAATGCTCGTTGTCTGTTTAATTTACAGAATCAGGATGTGCCTCTTCTTACCATTATTCGAAGGATCGAACATGATTTGAAGGCCATATATTTTTCAGAAGCAGAGCATTTGCCGTCTGACTCTTTGTTGGAATTATGGACACTATTACCTTGGATAAGAGATACTGATTTTCCTGTTAATTATTTTGTGTTTATATTTTTCTCTGTATCATTTTCGTTTTTCTTTTCTGTTCAGTTGATGTTCAATAAAAACTTCCCCTACTCTTTTCAATAAGTGCCATGGGATCTTTAACATCCACCTGAACTATCACCAATCCAGGCAGATGGAACCTTGGTTTAACGTCTCATCCGAAAGACGGCACCTCAGAAGTGCAGCACCCCTCTCATGCTGCACTACAGTGCCAGTACTGGGATATTAACCCAAGTGCCAGATGTGGGAACTGAACCCACAGCCCTCTGATCTCCCGGCCTCGGAGGCGAGTGTGCTACCTACTGAGCGACTGACAGTGCTATAAGCATAAGCACTGCCTGCCTCCTGAATCTCTCCGCCTAGCCATCTCTACATCTATTCTATCCCTAATTGACTATGGTATCATCATCTATGGTGCAGCCGACACCACTCACCTACACAAGATTAGACTGGTCCTCAATAAGGCCTGCAGACTTGCTACAGGCTGTCCTAGACTTACACATACCTGCACTTGGACTTGGTTTGCTGGCCAAGGCACCTAGCTTCACCTGAGCTCTTTCCTTCTAAGACTGCTTGAAAGGCAGAGTAGAGAAACTTACCAGAGCAAGGGAGAAGGATTAAGACTTAGTTTGGCTAAGCAGATTTACTGTGTGGTGGTGTTTTTATTTTTTACTCACAGGGATTGCTACTGTTTGTTGCTAACATTTCATTGCTTTATTTTTTCTCTGATTCAAATTGTTGTTGCTGGTATACCTTCTTCTGCATTATTACAAGGTGTGCCTACAGGTGTGTGCTAACAGATTACTGCTGTAATCTTCTGATTCAAATTGTCTTTTGCAAGGTATATCTTCTGTTACTGCTTTATTTTTCTGGAGCAAAGTGTTTCTTACAGGGTATATCTTCTCTGAAATTACTGTATTACAGGTGGAGCTTACATTTTTGTGACTTTTTTATCATTGGGCTAAGCAAAATTACTGTTTGACACTGTGTTTTATTTTTTTCTTGTTTGTTGAAAAGGTTTGTTGTCTCAGAGGTGTTTCAGTCTCCTTCTCACATTGAAGGAGCTAATTGCTTTTCCTCCCACAGCTCTTCCAAAGGATTAGGTGTGTATGTGGGGGTGGAGCTGGCAAACTGTCAGTAATTTCCAACAGAAAGAAGGGTTAAAAAGTCAGGTTAGTTGATATCTTGAGGTAGAAGACTTGGTTTGCTGGCCAAGGCACCTAGCTTCACCTGAGCTCTTTCCTTCTAAGACTGCTTGAAAGGCAGAGTAGAAACTTACCAGAGCAAGGGAGAAGGATTAAGACTTAGTTTGGCTAAGCAGATTTACTGTGTGGTGGTGTTTTTATTTTTTACTCACAGGGATTGCTACTGTTTGTTGCTAACATTTCATTGCTTTATTTTTCTCTGATTCAAATTGTTGTTGCTGGTATACCTTCTTCTGCATTATTACAAGGTGTGCCTACAGGTGTGCTAACAGATTACTGCTGTAATCTTCTGATTCAAATTGTCTTTGCAAGGTATATCTTCTGTTACTGCTTTATTTTCTCTGGAGCAAAGTGTTTTTACAGGGTATATCTTTCTGAAATTATTACAGGTGGTGCTTTACAGGTTTTACAGTTTTATCTAACATTAGGATAAGCTTTCAGGGTTACTGCATTTGTTGTTGACTGATTGTTTCTGCTCTTACCTCCTTGTTCTTTCGTCTCGTGGTTGTTCTTTTAGGCAGGGAAGGCCCAGCCACCCACCCCCATCCCCAACCACCACGCCTACACTCCTTTTATAGGGTACCACAGTTGTGACATTTCCTGTGGCAGAACAGGAAGGGGCGGATCAGTGGCCTCCACAAGGTGATCTCATTTACAGGGCACTAGTAATTTAACTTGTTATAACAAGTTAAACAAAGCACAATTAAACCATTACTTGCATTTTTTTTTTCCTTCTAATTACTCTGACTAGGTTACAAACCCAGCAACTTATTTGTAATGGATTTCATTAACTGCAGGTACTCGGAACAATTTTCAGAAGGACAGTCTTACAGGATTTAGAAACTGTCCTACATGCTGGGCCTTTGGAGATCTTAGGTCTCAGCTCCGGGCAGCATGGGCAGAGATTGCCGCCTCAAATTTCATATTGAAGAGGAAATACATTATAAGAACCACCCGCCATTTCCCCAGCATCCAACAGAAAAACCTCGACCGCAGAGGGTAGTTGGTCCAGGAGGTTGGCAGGTGGTTAGGAGGAGCAAATCAGGTGCCCCATCACTCTCTGCTCTCCAACACATTACCTCCAAAACCATATAAACACTACAAACAGGTATCTGCCTCTATCTCTGAAATCAAATAAAGAGCCAGAAGACACTGCAGAGCAGGACATCACTGCACAGGAGCTGGCACAACAATACCGCCCAAATCAGGAACCAAAACTAAACAAGCACAAAGGAAATCCAAAAAACTTCTGATCATAGGAGACTCCATGATTCGGGGAGTTGATACCCATCTCCAGCCAGGGGTGATGGTCAGATGTCTCCCAGGTACATCAGCATGGAGAGACACTGACCGCATTGCTAAAATTGTTCACAAAGCAGGAGAAAACATTGATGTCCTAGTACACATAGGGACTAATGATCTCGCCAGCCGGTCAGTTGTGGAGACCAAGGAACACCTGACTAGGCTGGGTGACAAACTATCATCTATTTCGTCCGGCATCTCCTTCTCTGAGATCCTGCCAGTCTGGGAGAAGGGAGCAGATGGACGGAAGGTCAGAGAAGGGAGATAGGGAGCTAAACACGTGGCTCAAGGACTGGTGCCAGGAAAAAGGACACAGATTTGTAGGGAACTGGCAACAGTTCTGGGAGCGAAAGTTCTTTAAATTTGATGGACTGCATCTGACTAAAGAGGGAGTCAGTGCATTGGGACAGAAGTTTGACGTCTTTGCAGAATATTTAAACTAAAATGGGGAGAGGGTGCAGCACCCCATACGTCGAATGGGAAGAACACCCTCCCCTCAGCTAGTGGTCAAACAGGAATTCAGCATGTTTGCCGCTCATTTGCATCACCAGAGTAAGAAAAAGGTTTGTCTCCCCATCGATGCACAGGGGTAATGCCAAACTTCACCCAACAACTAGCACACCAAAATCTGGCCAATGGAAAATCATGTACACAATGCTCACAGCCTGGGAAATAAGATCCAGACCTGCAGGCAATAATGTCAGAGGCTAAACTGGACATAGTAGCAATTAGTGAGACGTGGTTTACCAGTAACCACCCTGGGAGACTTCAGTACCTGGCTATGTATTGTTCAGAAGAGACCGAGGTGCAAAAGGGGAGGAGGCCCTGTATGTTAATGAAAATATCAAAGCTACAGAAATTCAGAATACACATAAGGAGCCAGAAGAACTGTGGGTCACCCTGGAAACAGGAAATGGGACAGCCATAAGAACTGGGGTTGTCTACAGGCCCCCAGACCAGAGGGAGACATAGACACATTACTGTTAGAAGATATACAAAACATGACAGCTAAAGGAGGTTCTGATAATGGGAGACTTCAACATGCCAGATACAGATTGGTCAATACCAGCAGGAACATCGGCCAGAACTAGACACATAGTGGATTCCCTGCAGGGAGGGCCTCAAACAACTGGTACAGCAACCCACAAGAGACAGGGCTATCCTAGATCTAGTACTGACTAACAAAGAAGGGATCACAGATCTCCAGGTAGAAGGTCACCTGGGGCCAGTGACCATCACATGGTATGGTTCAATTTGGCTACTACATCTAAATCATCCCATTCCAAGGCAAAAATATGGGACTTCAGAGGAGCTGACTTTGATAAGATGGCCAACAGAGTTAAGCTAGCCCTGGCAAAAAGAAACACAGGTGAGGAGGTACAGGCAAAGTGGGCAAGCATTAAGGATACAATACTTGAAGCAACATCCCATTGTGTTAGACAGAAAAGGAAGTGCAAAGAAGAAGGAAACCACTTTGGTTCTCAAATACAGTAGCAGAAAAGGTCAGAGCCAAAAGGCTGGCCTTCAGAAAATATAAGGAACACAGCGGGATGAAGATAGGAGGCATACCAAACTGCCCTAAGGGAAGCAGGTAAGACAGTAAGGCAGGCAAAGTCCCAAACTGAGGAAACACTAGCACGAACAGTAAAAGAAGGTGACAAGACTTTCTATAGATACATTAGTGAAAGGAGAAAGTCCAGAGTGAGATGCTAAGCTTAATGGAGAAAAGGGAGCGTGTGAGGAGGAGGACCCTGTAAAGGCATCTATCCTAAATAGATACTTTGCTCAGTATTTACTGAAGAGAAGGTAAGGCAGGCCCACAGCTCAGCATCATGGACACAGGGGAGGAGGTGAGCACTACTCCCTTCACAAAGAAAGGGTCCTACAAGAGCTTGCTAAGCTCAGGGTGGATAAGGCAATGGGACCTGATGGCATACATCCCAGGGTACTAAAGGAGCTAAAGGAGGAACTAGCAGAGCCATTAGCAGAATTGTTTAGTGAGTCTCTGAGCACAGGAGAGGTCCCAGAAGACTGGAGAAGGGCTCATGTGATCCCACTCCACAAGAGTGGTAGCAGGAGGAGGCGGGAACTACAGACCGTCAGTCTTACCTCAGTAGTGGGCAAGATTATGGAGGCACTCCTTAAGGAAAGGATAGTGCAACACCTGGAATCCATAGGGGCACAGGATCCAAGACAGCATGGGTTTACAAAAGGAAGGTCCTGTCAAACTAATCTCATAGATTTCTTTGACTGGGTAACCAGAGTGGTGGACCAAGGGGGAGCAGTTGATGTCGCCTACCTTGACTTCAGCAAAGCTTTTGACACTGTTCCACATAGAAGATTGATAAATAAGCTAGGTAGGCTCGGTGGGTCAGAAGTTGGTCAACTGGGTGGCAAACTGGTTGACTGGCAGAAACAGAGAGTGGTGGTAAATGGTATACAGTCAGAAGAGATGCAAGTCACAAGTGGGTACCCAGGGATCAGTCCTGGGGCCAGTCCTATTCAACATCTTCATTAGTGACCTCAGAGATGGACTAGAGGGTAAGGCTTGTCTGTTTGCAGATGACACCAAGATCTGCAACAGAGTAGATGATCCAGATGGGGTGGGCAGAATGAGAAGAGATCTGGATAAACTAGCAGAATGGTCAGAAGAGTGGCAACTGGGATTTAATGCAAAGAAGTGCAAAATCATGCACATAGGAAGAGAAACCCTGAAGCCACTTATAGGCTGGGAGGAGTTGCTAGCAGTCACAAAGGAAGAAAGAGACTTGGGCATCATCATCACTGATGACCTAAAATCATCAAGCAGACCTCTAAAGCAGTAGGTAAGGCTAGGGGTGTTAGGGTGTATTAGTAGGGCATCACAAGTCGTAAGAGGGAGGTATAATCCTCTGTACAAGACATTGGTTAGGCCCCATCTGAGTACTGCGTGCAGTATTGGAGGCCACACCTTCACAAGGACATTAACCAAATTGAGGCAGTCCAGAGAAGGGCAACCAAAATGGTGCAGGACTGCATCAGAAGACATATGAGGACAGATTAACGGAGCTCAATATGTATACCCTTGAGCAAAGGAGGGAGAGGTGATATGATCGAGACATTTAAACACCTTAAGGGCATAAACAAGGTGAAAGAGTCCAACATGTTTAAATATAAGAAAAATAGCAGGACAAGAGGACACAGCATGAGATTAGAGGGAGGCCGATTAAGGGGAATGTGAGGAATTCTTTTTCACAGAAAGGGTGGTAGATGCATGGAATGGCTTACCACAAGAAGTGGTGGCTATGAATACAGTGCAGGGCTTCAAACAGGCATGGGATAGGCATAAGGGAGCAATACAAATGACTATGAATAGATAGGTCACTGACAGAGCAAAGGCCGATGGCACATTTATAAGGTAGAAAAAGAAATGGGCAGACTGGATGGGCCTTGCGGTCCTTATCTGCCATCAACTTCTATGTTTCTATGTTTCTATGCACCCTCAACGCCTCAGCAAACTGGCTCAACTTTGATGGGAGGTTAAAGTACCAGGCCTGCCTCTTTGCAAAGAAAATCACTTCAGGATTACTCCCTCCAGCCCTCTCCCCACTACTTCAGGCCCCATTGTCCAGCTGCCTCACATGGCAGTCAGCAACTACCCACTTTAGGGTACCTTGCTGCAAGACCACCTCTGGCCAAAGAATGTTTCGACATCTGGCCCCATCCTGGCTCAACTCACTCCCAAACTCCCTCCTCACTGAACCCAAACTTGGTCGGTTCAAGCCCCAACTAAGGGACTTTATTACCCAGGGATCAGTATGTGACTGCCCCTAAACCTGACCCTCCATTTTCTACCACCCACCATCTCCCCATGACTACGGACCTAACTCTGGTCTGCCGCCCCTCGGCGTGCCTATACTGTGACAATGGACATCTCTGTCCAGCCTTGGCCAATGAATAACTCCTGGGCATGGCTACCGCCATCACCCTGAAATGCTATGCTTATACCTGCAACCTTTTTGCACTTTTGCACCTTGTTTAGCAGCTCTCTGTTACCCTGTATTCTCAGCTGCTATTTTTGTATTTTGTATTTTCCGTAATCATCTGCAACCATTCTGTAACCACTGTCTTTAACTACTATGTTATTTGTTACTCTGCACACTGTTGTCTCTTTCTTATGTACGACGTGGAACCTTTGTAAAGCAGTCTTAGACTCAAAGGTGTAATCTGATATTTATCAATAAACAATAAACAATTTAAGGCTGCTCTTGATAAGTGGTTTAATAATTCTTTTATTTTGAGCTAATGTCCCACACTGTGTGGGGAACAATCTAGATGGGCCTAGAGCTTTCTTTTGTCCTAATTTACTCAACAAACTCAGCAAGCAGTAGATGCAGCCATGCCTCTGGTTGAGTGTCCCTGGACTTCTCCCAGAAGGGGGTTGTTATACTTCTGATAACAAAACCAAATGCAGTTTGCCAAACATTTGGATAAACACTGTTTCGAAACTGCGACACCCTCTCTTTTGGGCACAAAGAAAACAAACAACTGATCCATTTTTCGGACTGACTTCATCCAATTTGTGTAGTAACATAAAATTCTGTGCACATCTAATGTGTGCAGGATTGCCTCCCCTTGATTGGGATGCTCGGGGTAATACACTGGCAAGTGCATGATCTGATTCAAAGTAAACTCAGAAATCACCTTGGGTAAAAACTTAGGATTTATACACAGAGCCACTCAGTCTCTGAAAAATCAAATAAGACGTCTTGCACATCTGGGCCTGAAGCTCAGAAATCCTTTGAACAGAAGTAATAGCAACTAAAAATAGCACTTTCCAAGAAAGATAGTGCAGGTCACAACTCTCGGCCAGTTTAAAGGGAGGCAAAGTGAGTTTCTCAAGAATGAAGTTCAGGTCCCACAGCGGAACAGGGTTCCAAACTGGGAGATTCAAGTGGAGTATTTCTTTCAGAAAAGTTGGGAAACCTCCAACTGTGCCAGGGTTTAGCAGTCCATCGGAACATGGAAGGCAGAAATGGCAGACAAATGGACCTTCAGCAAGGAATAGCTGAGTCCAAGGTCTGAGCAGTGAAGCAGGTACTCCATGACCTGGGGAACTGGGCAGGAACAAGGATCCCAATCTTTGGAGGCTGCCCAGATGGAAAACCTTTTGCACTTCATCGCATAGGTGGTTTGCATGGATGGCTTTCTGACCACCACAAGAACCTGTGTGACTCTGGCAGAAACCCTATAGCGTGAAGCAGCTACGCCAGAAGGTGCCACGCATGAATGTGAAGGGATCTGAGGCCCAGATGGACCAGCCTGCCCTGCTCCTGGGTCAGAAGGTCCTGGCAGAAGGGAAGGGGAAAAGGAGGTTCCACGGCCAACTGCTGAAGCAGAGGGAACCAAATTTGATAAGGCCAGAAACTGGCCATCAGAATCATGTGAGCCCCTTCCACCTTCTGTTTCAGAAGTACCCCCTGCAATAGTGGGAAGGGAGGGAGGAAAGGCAGAGAAACCCCCCTGTCCAGCAGAGAGAGAGCGCATCTCAACAGAAAACACCATGCCTGGGAACATGCGAGCAGAAATTGGGTAGTTTTGCATTGTATGGGGAGGTGAACTGATCTAGATCTGGGTGACCCCACAGATTGAAGATGCCTTCGACTACTGACTGCCGCAGTTCCCAATTGTGTGCCCCTGCATAAGTGTGGCTAAGACTGTCCGTTAGCACATTTTGGACTCCTGGGACATGCACTGGCATCAGCTGGAGGTCGTGCTGGACTGCCCAGTACTACACGCGCTTCGCTTCCCTGCATAGGGGATATGACCGCATTCCTCCCTGTTTGTTCAGGTACCACACCACGCACATATTGTCCAACTGGACAAGAAGTGGACCCGGGAGGAGAAAGGGTTGGATGGTCTGAAAGGCATACTGCACAGCTTGCATCTCCTACACGCTGATGTGCATGGAGAGCTCTCGCTGAGACCAGGATCCCTGGGTTCTTCGGTCCCCCAGATGAGCGCAACCAGCCCTGGCTGGAAGCATCCATGGTCAGGCTCTGGCCCAGAGGAGGACACTGAAAGGGAACCCCCTGGCAGAGATTGTTCAGATCCTGCCACCATAAGAGATCTTGTAGCATGGAATGGGACACAAGGACTCTGTGATCCACATCGTCCGACCTCTGATCCCACTGGACCCGTACTGTCCATTGTGTGATCCACATGTAGAACCTGGCTAGGGGTGCAGTGGGGACAGCTGCTGCCATAAGGCCCAGGAGGCGTAACACTGACCGGGCCAAAGTTCAGCAACTGGATGCTACCTGTTTGGCCTGCTGTTGCAAGGTTTCCGCTCTGACCAACAAGAGGAAAGCCTTGCCCTGAAGTGTGTCCAGCACAGTTCCAATAAATTGGAGGTGCTGGGAAAGGGGAACGTGAGACTTGGAGTAGTTCACCGTGATACGCACCTAGTGAAAAAGGGTTAGTGTTTTTGACAGGGAGGCCAGTAGGCTGTCCCTCAACGGAGCTGAAAGGAGCCAGTCGTCGAGGTAAGGGGAACACAAAAAGGCCTTGATGGCGTAAAGCCACAGCCACTACCACTAAGCGCTTGGTGAAAACCCTGACTGCTGAGGGAAGGCCAAAGGGGAGAGCTCTGAACTGGTAATGCTCCCCCTGAAAGGTGAACCTCAGGAAGCGGCAATGTGACTGGAAGACTGGGATATGCAGGTAAGCATCCTGCATATCTAGTGCACAGAGCCAGTGTCCCTGATGGAGCAGTGGCAAAAGGCCCGGAAGAGTTAACATGCAGAATCTTTTGTACTCTATGTATGGACTGAGCGTGCTTAAGTCCAGGACTGGCCAAAGATCTCTAGTCTTTTTGGGGACCAAGAAGAAATGGGAGTAATATCCCCTGTCCACCTGGGTCCAAGGAATGGGCTCTATGGCAGATTTGCACAGAACAGCCTCGACTTCCACCCTGATAAGTGGAATTTGGCCATTTGGGTAACGAGAGTGACCTGGAGAATGGTCTGGAGGTCTCTCTAGAAACTCTACTGTGTGACCATGAGCTATCAATTGTAGGACCCAAGAGTCTGTCGTGATGGCCTTCCAGCCGGTCAGGTGGGTTGCAAATCTGCTCCCTACAGGTTCCTCTGGAACTGGTGGTGGAGGCGGGGGGCACTACCATGAGTCAGGAGATGGTGGGGGGGCTTGGGGAGAGCCCCATCAGTGGCACGCTGGGACTCTGCCAGGGGGTGGTGGCCACCAAGGTAGCCCAAGATTTGTTCTCACATCTGGCGGACTGCTGTTTGGACAGGCGCCCCCGTTAGCGATGAAAAGGTTGCCTGGATTTAGAACTGGAGCAATACATAGTCTGCACAGAGTGTAAAGCTTTGTCACTATCCTGCATACTAGTAATGATGTCCTTAGCGTCACCCCCAAACAGGACTGACGCCTGAAAAGGGGTGTCGTGGATGGCAATCTGGATGTCCTGGGCGAGCCCCAAGACCTGCAACCAGGAGTATTGGCACAGGCAAACAGTCGTAGCAGTGCTCCTGGCAGAGGCATCCTCAGTATCATAAGTCACCCGAAGAGCATAGCAGCAAGAGACCTCTGCCTTCCGGACCGTCTAAGCGATTTTTGACCTTTTCTCAGAATCTGGTAGAAGTCGATGTCAGCTTTAAGTTGGCCCAGAATGGTCTTTTGATGAAGCAACCATATGGGACACATAGTTCAGGGCCCTAATGGCCAAAGTAGAAAACGAACAAAACTTTTGTCCAAAATGGTCCAGCTGTCTCGACTTATCCGGAGGAGAGGTGCTCATGTGTTTCAGCTTGGCAGAATGGTTGTGAGCCATGTTAATGACCACAGAGTCCGCCTTAGGGTGGGTACCGTGGTGGTCCTTGCCCTCTGGAGTGTGACACAGCCTGTCATCCTTTTTGGGAATAGCTGCCACTGACGATGGCTGTTGCGAGACGGTAGATGCCAAGCCCTCATGAGGGCCTATCCACAGAGGGATAAGGAGGAGAGTTAAATCTGGCATGTCCAGATGCTCTGCCAATCTCTTGCGTTTTGGGCTGTGGTCTTCAGATGTCCATCCATTGGCCTCCTGTATCTTTCTGAGAAGTTCCATAAAGGAAGGGTCCTCAGGAGGAGATCTCGGAGGCTCTTTGGGCACAGGCTCCTCCAGAGAAAGGGTCTTGTAACCCGAGGCAGAGGAGGAAGAGTCAGAATCCAAGTCTGACGAAGGAGCTCCTGTCCAGGGACAAGGCCCTTGGGAGAGGGATCTCCTTCTGGGGAAGAGAAGCATCCCCACTGTGCTATGAGACCATGACACAGCCCGACATCAGTCCTGATGTAGAGGGGCGAGACTCCACTGGGGAGGCAGACCAGGCCAGGGAGCCGCAAATGGCAGGCGAGAGGCCGCGAACCGGCTGGCGATGATGGTCCAATTACATTATGAACTGGGTCCTGGCTTCATGCCACCAAGACTGGAAGAGTTGCCTCAGATCCGCCAGTGGCTGAAGAGGTGGAGGCAGAGGAGGCTGGTATAAGGGTGGGTAGCCTGGCGAAGAGTAACCCGGCATCAGGTAACCTGGTGTTGGATAGCTTGGTATTGGATAGCCCGCCGTTGGGTAGCTGGGCATCGGAAATTGTGGTGTCGGGTACCCCCAGGCCTGCAACAGTCAGATCTGGCAGCAAACCCACTGAGGGCATGTCTGGTGGCACTGAAGGGCCAGGGAGTCCCGCCAGAGTCTGGGGAAGAAGAGATGGCCCAGATGGGGGGATCCTGAGGTGCCTGAGCTGGAAGTTTCGGATGAAGGTCCGGCATAGTGCGATCCGGTGTCGGCACTCTGGTGGTGTCGACGGGTGGATGCTCCTCCTCTGCCGGCTCTGGAATAATAGGGAGGCCGGAGGTTCCACTGGGGGAGGCTGAGATGGAAGCTCCTGAGAAGGAGATCCCTCTGGGCAAGGCTGCGACGCAAGCAGCAGCAGTCGCTGATCCTAGGGATTGACGTTAGGCCCGTTAAGAGCCCGATGAAAGCACCTTGGCTGCATGGTTATTGGAGAGGCCAGTGGCCAATTTATCAGCCATGGCTGGGCGGTTGTCAGAGGGGTGGACGAGTGACTTATCAGCTGTGCCACCAAGCTTAGACCCTTGGGCTTTAATAGGCCTAAGAGTGGCAGGAGATTCGGAGGTGCCTGCCTGAACCATGACCAGTTCAGGCGGGGGGACCAAGGGTTGCTTCACCGTAGCAGGGGCAGGCTTGGCTGGAGGGGTACTCCTTTTGCTAGAGGAAGGCCGCTCGATGCCCACAGTCCCTGAGGGAAGATGCAGGCGGGAAGGAGACCGATCCTGGTCCGGTGCTTCTCCTTGTACTTCTTCTTCTTGGGCCTGGTGAAATCTGAAGAACCTGCCAGTGAAGAAGATGATCCCGACAGCTTCTGCAGCTCCTTCTCCATGGAAATCATCTTAAGCTTTAAAACATGAGCTTCCAGGGCCTGTTGGCGGCATTTACATTTGATCTGGCTCAAGCTCTGACAGGCGGCACAGTCCTCTGTTTTGTGCTCTGGTCACAGGCAGAAAAGGCAGAGGGAACGGCCGTCCTTATGCGGGTGCTGCGAGCCACAGGAATCACACTTTTTTTTTTTATGCGACTCAGAAGACGTTGGAGAAGACATGCACGAAAACATTAATTTTGATCAGAAAAACAAGAAATAATGGTGAAAAAAGATGAAATACTCTTCCAAAATGGCGGTCGACTGAAGCAGCGTTCTTATGCAAGGTCTGACGTGTGCAGGTTGATGGCAGGAAAGAACTGTAGGGCGGGCATGGGGACCGCCGACTATATAGGGTCACGCTGACGTCTATCACGTGACGTCGGGTGCGCGGTCCCTGCCAGCAAGTTAAAGTTTTCCATGTGGTCCTAGCGCCTGATGGCTCAGTCCTAATGGTTATTACCTACTGCAAGAGCACTCTCGAAGTAGGATCTACTCTGAACCTAAAAGTCATTTTTTCCAGTAGAAGCTGTTTTTAAATATTGGTACCAGTTCTGTTGCTGTTCTATCTATACTGGCCTTTTAGTAACCACTGTGGACATTTCTGATTTGCACCCTGTTGTCAAGGGCAATTTTAGAACTGTGTAATATAGTCTGTGTTCCTCTAAACTACAGAGTTGTATAGTACGAAAACATGGATTCATTGTACTAAGAATGGAAAAGCTTAGCAATGGCACAAACTACATCACAGAGTTCTAGAATGGTACTTACTATTGCTACCTGTTTGTATGTCAGGAAACACCCACTAGAATAACTAAAGAGCCTGTATACATGCGACTCTAACAGAATTTGAACCAGTATTTAAAAATCAGCTTCTGTAAAGGAAAATGACTCACAGGTTCAGTGCAGTTCTCCTTTAAGATCAAGGCCTCAAATGACTTACTTTTGAAATATTTTGATTCGCATAAATGATTTGACAGTTCCTTTAAGATTTCTTTGCGCACAGTCCATTAAAAGCCAACTATTAGAAAGTGTTTGACCTTGTTTAACCTTTCAAAAATATAGCAAGAACAGCAATGAATCATAGACTTAGTAACAAAAATGGATTTTCCATCTTATAGCCCATAGGCATCACCCATACAATTTACACACAGCAAATGATTCTGAAAATAATACTAATTATAATTTTCCTAACAGCATATCATAAACATTACAGTTGGATCAGATAAGAACTTCCCTACTGCTTTTTCCAGGGACAGCCAGTGCATTGCTACTTTGCAACCAACAAGGAATTGAGTTTTCTGACATACACCTACAGGCATATCAGAAGGTACCTTGCATACAGTGTGACCTCCAGTTTCTTTTCTTCTCACCAACTGCCTCAGCAAATTACCCAGTATCCATTAGAACAGCTTTAGCCTGCATGTGACACAATGACTTCCAGGCAAGTCACACTGTGCACAAACCTGACTGTTACACAAAGCGGAATGATGTCACTGAATGTCAAAGTCAATACCTTACTTTCAAACCTAAACAATTTTACTTACTCAAGAGTTTTAGCAACAAAACTGCTCAATGTAACAAGCGGTTTTAATTTGTTAAAACTGCACTTTCCTTTGCGGTTGAAAGTCCATACATGATCTTTGTTTAATCTTCAAAAAGATGGCACAGTGTCAAAATGAATCTTTTTTTGCAGATAGATGTGGTTCCTAGCTTCATAATACGTTACTTTCAAGTGCTGCTGTTCTCCTAATTGTATTCATTCCACATTCCTACTTGGTTGACTTTGCATGTGCGGGCTCTGCTACATCCACCGATTGAGATCCATTACCTGGACTCAAAATATAACTTGAATTTCTTGGACCCTATCATCAAAACGTTTCTGCCACAGGCACAGAAAATGAGACATCCTTTGGAAAATAAGGCCTTTTCTGTCTCCAGACACAGTGCCAGTTCCCAGATCTTCAAATTCTCCTTGCACAGCTTCAGAGATCTGCATCTACCTTGCTTGTTTAATTATGTACAGAATTATTAACCTCATTATGTTTGCTTGTGCACATGCGCAAGAAACACAGTGCCACCACATGACTTTTTGGAGGTGTGCTGCCTGTTCTGCCAATGCCCTGATCCATTTTGCAGATGCTAAAAAAAATTACTCACCATAGCAATGTTGTTTCTTCTAATGAAATCTTGCTCTATTCTGACTATATGCAGTTAGCCCCAGCACTTGAACTGCTCCCCCAGCACTTGAACTGCTCCCGAGAGTAAAGGGTTAACTCTATGCCAAGGCGTAGAATGTTAAGCTCGAGCTCGGTTTTCAAACCTCTGTCCCTGGTACTCCTCAGTGTAACCATCAGATTCTTACAAGCACCATGCTAACTAACAATTTAGAAACTGTTTTTTAAATTTTTTTGCCAAAGGGCAATAAACATATTTTTAGGGTCAAAACGACTCAAGTCGAGAACCCAAAAAAGAATCCACGTAGGTAGTGAAACAAACACAATAGCTTCTTAAATAATAACCATAAAGACCTCAAGCTAAAGAAGAGGTAACCAAGGTACACCTCTGGGGTGCAGCACTACGCCTACCAGACCACATCCTAAAACAACTAGGTTCCAGGAGGGGAGACAGGGAGGGAGGTCAGAATACAGCAAGACTCCATTAGAAAAAAACAACACTACTATGATGAGCAATTTTTTCTTCAAACAATACGAAGTCTTGCTGTATTCTGACTATATGCAGACTACCAAGAAGTACCCCCTTGGAGGAGGGAGTTACAGAACCTATTTTGGGAACAAGTTCTGCAGCACTGCTGTGCCAAACCTAGCATCACTTCTTGACTGGATGTCAAGAGAGTAATGCTTGGTAAATGTGTGAACAGTTTTCCAGGTGGCTGCTTTACAGATTTCCACTAAGGGTATGTCTCTAGCTGCTGTGACTAAAGCAGCTGTACCTCTGGTGGAGTGAGCCCTCAGGCCTGAGGGTGGCTCTTTCTCCAACTCTGAATAGCAGAACTGGATAAGGAGACAATCCACCTGGCAATAGTTCTCTTAGTAGCAGGTTTACCTTTTCCCACTTCTCCATAAGTGAGAAAAAGCTGTGAACAGTCATTTCTATGGGCCTTAGTGTGTTCTATATAACAACTAAGGGCCCTCTTTACATCAAGACTGTGTAGTCTTCTCTCCCCAGAGGAAGAATGGTCAGTGAAAAATACAGGCAATGACGTAGACCAATTCAAATGAAAGTCTGATACCACCTTGTGAAGGAACTTTCTGTTGGTTTGAAGGACCACCTCATCCCTGTGAAATGAAATTGTCAGATTCCAATGATAAAGCCTGTAATTCACTGATTCTCCTAGCAGAGGTAATGGCTACCAGGAACACAGTTTTCCAAGTCAAGTATTTTAGCTCAGCAGAAGATAATGGTTCAAAGGGGGGGCTGCATAACAGTGACAGAGCCAGGTTTGGGAGCCGGGGGCATTCAGTCAATCACAGGCTCCACAATGGGCATTAAACAGTGAATAAAGATGGTGGCAGGGTACCACTACTAACACTTGGGCAGCCAGGAGGGGCGACCACCCTCCCAGCCCCCCTCTAGTTCCACCACTGCTGCATAAGCTGTGCAATACAGATATTCAGATCCCAGAGAGGAGTAGGCTCCCTAAAAGGAGGACTGATATGAACCAGACCTTTGAAAACTGGATGAGAGGCTAGGAAAGGGCCCTTCCCAGCTGAAAGGAAGGCAGAGACGGCTGCCAAATGTACTTAGAGTGGTAAGCATGAGGCCTAAACTGTTAAGATGCACCAAATAGTCCAAAGCAGTGGCACTGGCAGCTGAATCTGGCTGAATATGCCTCTGAGAACACCAGAAGCCAAATATATTCCATTTGGAACTGTAAATTTTTCTAGTAGAAGGTTTTCTACTAACCTTAAGAATGTCCAAGACTGATTGGGAAAGGTGCAGGCTTGCATATTCTAGCTCCTCAAGAGCCAAGCTTTGAATCTGAGAGTCTGAAGGTTGGGATATAGTATCCTCCCCTGCGAAGAGGTGAGGAGATTGTACTGTCCGGGAAGACAAAGTGGTATTGCCACTGACAATAGTAGGGGGTACCATGGCTGTCTGGCCCAGTCTGGAGCTACTAGAATCACTGTACAAGGCTGAGATCTGATCTTGGCCAGAACTCTGAATATCAGAGGAAAAGCATACAGAAACTTACTTGTCCAATTCAACAGGAGAGCATCTTGAGGAACAGACCCCAGAAGAGGGGGTCTGCAGCAGAATAGCGGAAATTGGTGATTGTCTGGGGCTGCAAAGAGGTCTATCTCTGGAGTGCCCCACCTTCTGAAAATTACCTGAAGAACCAGAGGATTCAGGCCCCATTCGTGGTGACCTTGATAAATCCTGCTGAGGGCATCTGCCAGTACGTTGTCCTTCCCTGGGAGATGCATGGCTATCAGGGAAGCCTGAAGGGAGTAAGCTAGTGACCATATTTTCATGGCTTCTGTGCACAAGGCCGAGGACTGAGTGCCCCCTCTGCTTGCTGATGTACCACATGGTTATGGTGTTGTCTGTCCTGATCTGCACCACTTTCCCCTGAACTGTGTTTGAGAATGTTTGAAGTGCTAGAAAGACAGCCCTGAGTTCAAGAAGATTTATGTGCAGAACAGACTCCTGATGAGACATGTTCCCTGAGTAGTGAGCTGGTCCAGATGGGCTGCCCATCCCAATAGGGAGGCATCCGTGGTGAGAATCATTTTAGGAGCCTGGCTGAGGAAAGGGACACCTTGCCTTAGATTGTCCTCCTCCAGCCACCACTGGAGAGCCTGAACCAGAGTTTGAGACACTGGAACTAACTTGGAGAGAGGGTCTTTTTTCTGAGACCAGAAAGATTGTAGATGAAACTGAATATCTCTCATTTGAAATCTTGCCCCTTGCACTACTGTAGTGGAAGCTGCCATGTGGCCTACAAACTGTAAGAAGTGCCTGGTTGGTCGAGACACTAGTGGACGACAAGAGGAAGCCAGGGTGATAAGGGATTGTACCCTTGAAAGAGGAAGAAATGCCTTTGCCTGGACCGTGTCAAGTTCCACCCCTATAAGTTCAAGTTCAAGTTTATTGCAGGAAAGACTCCATTGAGCAAGCTCATTCACAAGGAGGTCCTAAGGCACATATACATACAGTTTGCAATTACATAGACAGGAGATATAAAATGTAGAGCAACAAAGAAAAAATATATAATACAAGAGGTATACACAATAGAAGTCCTTATGCTATATATGCAGTACATTCCAGCTTTAACCTTGCCCTAAATTATGCAACACATTTCAGCTTAATAAGTAGAGGGCCAGTTGGTACCTAGGAAGTTGGCTTGACGTTGGGGGCCTAGTAGCACCTACATATGTTTTTTAATTTAGAGATAGCTAGTGTTTTGTAGGAGCTAATTGATACAATGCTGGTTGGCTTCAGCATGGCTTGTAGTTGGTTCCAAATGTTTGGGAGGGTGTACGAGACAGCTCTTTGGCCAGCTGTGGTACGTGTCCTGGGAACATCTAGTAGGATAAGGTTGGGTTTCCTTAGGGAGTAGGCGCTATGCGAGATGTGTATGAGAGACATTAAACAGACAGGCAGTTTGTGGAGTAGTAATTTGAGGGTCCAAATGCCAGCATGCAGGAGGCGTCTGGTGGCAAGAGAGGTTCACCCAACTGCTGCATAAAGATCACAGTGGTGGGTCCTGTACGCAGAGTTAGTAATGAAATACAGAGCACGGTGATAGAGTACGTCCAGTTTAGATAGGCTCATGGTTGGGGAGGAGATAAAGATAATGTCTCCGTCGTCAAGCAAGGGAAGGAATGTTGCTTGGACAAGTCTTTTGTGGGTCGCGAGAGAAAAGAGGGCCCTATTTCTAAAGAAGAAACCCAAGCGTGCTTTAAGCCTCTTTGATAGATCCTCGATGTGGTCACTGAAGGAAAGCTTGTTGTCTATCCACATACCTAGATATTTAAATTTAGGTACGACTTCCAAGGCTTCACCTAGGGGCCCTATAACATACCCCTGCACCCAGGCCCTCTGGGAATTTGTTACACTACTGGCCTGGTTTAGATTATGACTGCAGTACACTGAGAAATCCAAAGGAGGATGCAACATATGTTTGTATTTTTCCTTCTCAGTCTTATGCTGGGTTAGACATACAAGCAGAGTTAAAATTAAAAGGTGGCCTGTTCTGGCAAAGCCTTGTCAGCCTAACTTGCACAATGATTTGCATACCCATAATGCCTTGCTCTGGAAATAAAGCTGGAGAATATGTGTATAGTTTTGAGAGAGGTGCAAAAAAGCAATTAATTAGGACCATAGGAAATATGCTACAAGTAATGCCATTGCTGAAACTGGAACTTGAGCTACAGGTTGGCAAGGGTTCAAGTAGGGGGCTGAACAAAGATATGGTGTTAGATATATTAAGTGGGGTGAAAGGGATATGGTGGCTCTGGAAAACTCTGAAGGAGCCATGAGAGAAAAGGAGGAAGAGACACAAGAAGGGTGCAGCCCTTAGCGGACCGAGGCCCGAGTTCAGACCAACCCGGCTGGGACCAAGGGGGTACATGAAATGTGAGTGGGAGTTCCCCTCAAGGTGAGCCCCCTGCTGGCCTGGATCTGGTTCCCCTTAAGACATGTGGAAGACAGCTGCATGGGGGGTGGGGGGTGGTACATATATTTCAGCTTCATAAAGGATGGCAGGAGAACAAACAGAGTGAACCTTCAGAAGGCCATGTAAAAATGTGCAAAGGTAGAAGAAATCCAGTCTCCAGACTGAAGAGCCCCTAGCGTGGGTCATACTGTACTTTGGTTGTGGAATGGCTTAGCATGAACTGTATGAATAGCCTCTACAACTGCAAATCACTCCTTGTATAAAGTGTGCCGCATTTCATAGGCTGGGGGGAAGAGTGCTATTGTGACTGAAGATGCAGCATCCTTGCTCTAAGAGTTTCAGTTTGTGTGTATCTGGCTTCCATGGTCATTAAGCCCTAAGGGGATGCCACACAGGTTCTACAGACCTCCATGGTCGGACTTCCCAGCATGTAAACAGAGATGGTCAGAAAGTCAGTGCTCAAGTAGCACTGCTGATCAGCATGTGAAGTGTGGGCACAGATGGGAATAGCGTTATCATACATTTGAGCCCATGGGTCTCACTAAGGAGGCACTATAGCGTAGTGGTTAAGGGCACCAAGCTGGACACCTAGGTTTGAATCCCATCAGCCTCCATTTGCATACTGTGTGACCTTGAGCAAGAAACTTAACTTTCTTGTGCTCCCAGGTTGCTCCTGGAAACAAGCTCTGGCTTAGTGTGCCTTTCCTGGTTAAACAATTTCCGGTTTCCCTTTCCCCAGAAAACCCTGTCACAATGACTATGTGAATGAGGGAGCAGAATCGTTGTAATTGCCCACACATTTTGTAGCTAAGGAAGTGGATCTGTTAAGAGTTGCCCTTGCATATTGTGGATGAGGGTGTAAAATTGTTATATACAGTAGGTGCCCTTATACTGGAGGCCAGCACCATAGGGAGGAACTCTCTGATGAGGTTGAACAAGGTATAACCACTTCTGCCCTTCAGCATGGTGTGGCTAGGCTGCCAAATACCCAGAGCAGCTGCCACATACACCTTTCGTGGCCGTGAATTTCTGCTTCCTTGACTCCTTGTCTGGTGGCTTGCCTACAACACCATGACCTTTCATCTTCTGAAAGGCCAAGTGAGACAATAGCCCCCTTGGCAGAGGGTTGCTTGGAGAATCCAGATAGGCTTCTGATGGGAAGCATATACTTGTGGACCATGCAGGTGGGTGGTGTCAGACAGGATGTAGGGTGCTGCCAAAGACTTAACACCAGCTCCAACACAGACTAAGCCACTGGGAAGGCCACTCTTGGGGGGGGCATCCCATTCCAGGATGTCTGTGAAGGTGTTAAGATTTCCTTTTCTGGATCAGCTGCAAAGGAACATTCAAGATCTTCAATATACGATGGTGGTGAGAGGCAAATGATGTCAACTCACTCTGTGAGGATCAACCATGGATGAACTGAGGTCAGCTTGGATTCGCGAAGGTAATTGAGAACTCCACGTCCAAGTCAGAGTCCCCTTCAAAAACTGGCTTCGGCCATGTTTCCAAGGTGCAGACCACTCTAGCATCCTTGATGACCACCATCAAAAAGCACCTGGGCGAGCCAGGTCCCTGTTGGGACGCCTTGGGCACACCCTCCACCAGCTGCATGGAAGGGGGGTACTACTTCAATGTTTCAACTGCCTGCCAGTTGGACTGATTGATCAAGGTTCCAGGGCCATCAGACCCTACGGGGGGAGGTGGTGACGGACACGGGGCCAGCATAATGGGACAAGCCCATGCAGTGCTTGTGAGTGCCCACTGTTGCCATAGGAGATCCTCATACCTCAGTTTAAGTAAACACCATTGACAGGCCATGGAGAACAAAGAACCTGATCTTGGTTGAGGGAGGCATCAATCAGAGCAGGACCAAGATCAAGAATTGGGCCATGACTAACTCATCGACCTAGGCCGGCAAACCCTCCAAGGCTGATGAGGTTCTACCAGCACGGCTGTGTAGAGCATGTGCTGGGGCAGAGACACTATGAACAACTGTGTAGTGGGCACAAGAGGAGCAACAACTGGAGTATGAAGGACCCAGATCGGGAGCACCAGCAGAGCCTCCTCCTATTCGACCAGGGAGGGATCTGGGAGAACTGGGCTCCTTGAGATGAAGATATCTCCCCCACAGACTACCGGCTTGTTGATTGGAGTCGAGGCTAGAACCTCTGTTGGGGGTACTGTGGTAGCTTCGGCCTTCTCCTTGGCTCTATCCTCAACTGGTGGTTTCTTGACCAAGGTCGACCACTCAGGAGAGTCAAGAGATTGAAAAAGCAGGAATGTTCACCCTCCCACAATCAACAGTGGCTCTTCTTGTGCTTCTTTTGATAGGAGATGCTCTTCCCAAAAGTCTGGAGGGCCAGGTAAATTCCCTGGAACTCCAGGTAACCTTGAAGGGGAGACTCACTGATGTATCCATGAGCACCAAATCCTGGGCCGACGAGCCTGCTGCTGCCCTTTCTTCCTTCTCCTCCACTGACATTAACTGGGTGATCAACCTGGCGGCTGCCAAGGCCTCTTGATGTTCCTCAGGTTTACCTTGGAGGAGACTGCCCTTTCATTCTTCAATCAATGAAGGATGCATGGCCTAACAACGGCACCCACCAACATCACGGTTAGCCCCCGAATCCGTGGCCAATATTTTCTGCTGGTAATAAACGCACTGCTTAACAACATTTTTCTTGAGCTCCATCCTCAAAATTGTTGATGACACGATAACCAGAAGACAAGATATACGCTATCAATTAAAAACATTATTAAAAAGTCAAAAATTTGCTGAGCATTTGTACTTGAAAACTGGAATCCCTCTAATGCTGCAGGAGCTATGAAGGAAGAGACCACTCCTTTCTAGTTGAAAAGACCATCTAACACCAAGGGAGTGGAGCCAGAGGACAACACCCATGAGTGGTGGGAGGAGCTTAAAGACATCCGGTGACTGATCCGTATCCTGATAACTGCCAAAGTGTGGATATGGAACCAAATCAAAGTTGGTAGAAGATCTTGTTTCATATTACAGTTTTATGAAGAAACACACTTTAAGTGATATCTAGACTCAAAGAAATGTTATTTCTACTGAAAGATAAATACATGCATTAAAAAGTCTTACCCTCAAGGATTCCATATAAGACTTCTGACAATCAATATGTAACGTGTGACCACATGTTTGCACATAGACACCTCCTTCCCAGCCAATAGATACGGACTGCAAACAGGAGCTCTAAAAAGACAGTCAATTAATACTATTTATATTAGGAAGGCAGTGTTCATTTTTCACTCTAACAAACGCAAACTAGATTTACAGCTGTTTTTTAGCAATGCTACAAGAAAACAGTTAAACATACGGTAGGCAGTGGCAGTAATAATTTACAGCTAAAGTCTTTGATGGAAAGCCTTTGAAATGAGTTTTGTGTGCATATTTCTCAACAATACTTTTAGTAGCTTATCAGAATTTTTTTTTATAGTTTTTCATGACACAACATAAATGATATTACAACATGACACTATGCAAGACAAGTATTAGTCGTACTGGCATTACTTTTCATGTATTTTAACTGCAAACTCTAACAAACACAAGAAAGAAAGAAGGAGAGAGAGAAGAAAGAAAGAAAGAAAGAAAGAAAGAAAGAAAGAAAGAAAGAAAGAAAGAAAGAAAGAAAGAAGTGCTTTAGCTGGGACTTGAACCCAGGCCACCGGTGTGCAACTGGAAACTGGGACGTTCCAAGGCACCTTACTGTTTCTCTAATGCACAACCTGGTGCTGCACAGATAATTACATTTTCACTTACAAGGGTGTGGTGTGCACATTTATAGAACCCAAAAAACAAAAGAGAAAAATAAATAAATGCCTTGGCAGGGACTTGAACCCAGGCCACTCAGAATATGGTTCGGCTTGTGCTGCCAGCTATACCACCAAGGCAATTGGAATTCCCCATGTTCTTATGAATCTTAGGGAGAATACCGATACCAGGAAAATGTTTTCCAGGGACCTGGGTCTCAGTAAATTTCAGCCAGGACTAGCCATTTGCAGGGACCAGCCAAAAGAGAGGACTCGAGTTTTTCTCTCCCTCTCTTTTTTTTTTTTAAACTTTATGTTTATCACTTTAGAAAGACAAACATGTGGTTTGTTAACACAAGCAAGAACATTACAGTATCATGCCGGCCCGGTGGCGCTGAGGGTTGAGGCGCTGGATGCCACACCTCGCTCCACGCTGGCGACCTGGGTTCAGAAATGAGATCGGGTTGGCAGGGAAGGACTAGGATTAGCGTCCAATGACAGTTCTCCTAGTCCTGGGGAAGGGGTGGATGCACATCGCGCTCTAGTGGTCCCTGGGGACGCCCGGAGGTACTGCAGATGCGCGGGTGCCGAGCTGGGGAGGAGCACAATAGATGTCTGCATGTAAATGCGTGGACGTCATTGCATGTCTCTGCTCCCATGGGAGAAGAACAAGGAAAAAGGTAGTACAAGTCCGTGGCAGCTTGATGGCTGCAGCTTCACCAGCTGACGATGCCTGGAAGGCGTGTGCCAGTAATGGATCCTCGCCAAGCGTGAGGGCTTAGGAAGAACCCCTCTCGTCGGTTTAGCTGCCTATGCCAGCTGGGCACAACAGCTTCGGGGTCAGCGGTGGCTGGATATGGGCAGGACTGTGGCTGCAGGTGAGAAACTCTATTTCAAAAAAACAAAAAAAAACCACTACAGTATCATACCTATAGTTAAGGCTGTAAGAAATTCACGCCATGCACGAATTTCACGATCTCCACGATTTACAAGTGGTACCGTGAAATTTACAAATTTCTTCATTTTGCCATGCATCTTGTTATTTTAATAGCGTTGGAGGAAAAATATCATTTTTTTTTTTTTTTTTACTTTGTCAACTGTTCAAAAAAGCTGACAATCTCCTATCATGCCGTGCAAATTAATTCGCTGTTATGCTGCAGATTAGCATCACCAGTCTTTAACTGCATCTCAGCGTAGTCTGAATTGAAGCCTTTTGTTACCTTGATTGCAGATGTATAAAACAGCAGTCAAGGTAACAAGAGACTTCAATTGCAGCTTGTTAGTGACCTTAATTATTCACTGCTATGTCTGTTAAAATAGTTAGCATTTGCTGGTGTCAGTTAGTGCAGGGGATCCGAGGAGAAAGCTGTGAGCAACAGAAAGCTGTGAACGATGTATGTTTCACCCAAGTCGTCCGCAAGTAAGAAAGCAAAAGTAGGCAATGTACATCGAAAGCAGAGATGTCAGCAGTATGAGAAGGGGACCTTCCACATATCAGGGGATATTTTATTTTGTACCATTTGCAATATCCCAGTGGGCCATAAATGCAAAGCTTCTTGTGACCGCCACATGGAGTCATCAACACACCTTGCAAAGAAGAGGAAGCTTGAGGCAAAATCCAAAGGGGCAATCGAGAAGCAGGCAACTGTTCGAGAACTGTTTACCACTAAAGCAGCACACAAAGAGACTAAAAAGCTTTCATTATTTAATCTTGTCGAAGCTTTTACATCTGCAAATATCCCACTACATGCCCTTGATAATACAGTGCTTCACTGCTATTTGGAAGAAAATCTTAAGTCAGTGGGAGTCATCCCCTCCTCAGAATGGCTACGAGCCGAATATTTGCCTAAAGTTTTTGCATTCCATGTTGCTGAAATAAAAAGTAAAATGCCAGAAGCAGTGTCTGTCTCCATTGTCTGTGACGAGACAACAGATGTTAAAGAGCGCTACATTTTAAAAATTGTTGCTGTGCCATCTCTTCATAATAGCAAGGTTTACTCTACCCCTGTTGCAAAGCTTGAGTCATTCCTCCTTGAATGCATTATGTTGGAGGCTACTAATTTTAAAACAGTATCGCAAGCTGTATTGAACTGTTTAGTAAAATATGAAATCCCCTACACAAACATTGCAGCTTACGTGACTGACAACGCCATGTATATGAATAAAAGTTGGGACCACAGCTTTTGAAGCATGTCCTTTTAAATGCAGTACACGTTACCTGCTCAGCTCATCTTTTAAATATACTGGGTGACATCTGGCGTAAACACTTTCCTGCTGTGAATAATTTTGTTATTTCAGTAAAAAAAAAAAAAAGCTTTTTATTTATTTATTTGTACATTGCATGCCCAGCAAGGAAGGCACGGTTCAAGCAATATCTGTCTTCAAAAGGACAATCAAATGCTTTGCCACCCATGCCAGTCTTAACTCGCTGGAATACGTGATTTCTTGCAGTACTTTATCATGCCGTTCATCTGAATGAGTATTATGAATTTTTTAGAGATGAGAGCACAGCATGTGTGGACACTGTTAGCTTATGTGAATGTGATGCAGTACTGTTTGAATTAAATGAAAATTGCTGAGACAAAACAGCATCTACCTACTAAGAAAACACTGTCGGCTTGTTCCTTAAAAAATCAGAGATTACATGACGGGAACAGGGAGATTTCATCAGTGTGCTAATCATTTTTTTGCTGCTGCGTGGTTCTTTAAGCCATCGAGACTTGCCACATTTGCTGTCACAGAGCAATCTATATGTGAGGGTATCCCTTGGTTCGAAGGTAATATCGCTGCAAAAGCAGAGCTAAGAAACCACATTTCTGGGATACAGCGTGGTACTGAAGTAACAGAAGAGAGAGATATTTTAAAATATTGGAATGACTGCAAGGAAAGATTTGTGCATCCACAAGTGCTATTACTTGCCTTAGTGTACCAGTACCCAGTGCCAGTGTTGATCGTTCGCTTTCATGCTACGGAGCAATGCTGCAGGATAACAGACGCAGTATCAAACCTGAAAACTTAAGAATGTATTCAGTACTGCAACAAAATTAATGCACCTTAATGCACTTTACCTGAATTTTTTTTATGATTTTAACAAGAAACTGTTTATTAAAATTATTGGAGCCAATTTATTTGCATTTTTCTTTGTTTTTATATTACAGTTTGTACATGCATTTTGACTGTGAAAAGTGGTCTCTTTTACCATGCAGATGCCGTGAAAAATGGTCATTTTTGCCGTGATTTTCTTACAGCCTTACTTATAGTCTATTGAGGGCACCACTCCTCTTAATATACACATTATGTCCATCTATTGCTAACTGATACGTCCTTGGGAGGGAATATCAAATTAAAAAACAAAGATACATTATAAACAACTGACTGTGAGGCGAGCCCAAGAGCAGCATGCTTTTAGTCCCACAAAATCCTTAGTATTAAAGTCCAGGTTATCCCTACCCATAAGGAGGGAAAGAAAAGAACAGGTTACTCACCTGTAACAGTAGTTCTAGGAGTGGTATATGTTGTTCATCCACACTCTTTGGCATGTCCCTTTCCCTTTAAATCTGGCCGGAAAAATCTTCAAGCTGGCTCCGCCCACCCACCCGGGTTGCAAATACCTCGGCTCCGCCCCATGATGCCAGATCTTAGCCCGCTGGAAGCAAGGTGATGCGCCTAAAGCTGGGGAGGTTGGGTGGGTGCATGTGGATGAACAACATATACCACCCCCTAGAACTACTGTTACAGGTGAGTAACCTGTTCTTCTAGGAGAGTGGATATGCGGTTCATCCACACTCTTTGGCAGACCCCTAGCAGTTCTCTGGGAGAAGGGAGGCAAGGTGCACACCCCCTACTTACGAAACAGAGACTGGAGAACAGAGGCCCCAAAACCAGCATCCCGGCGTGACTCAAGGTCAATGTGGTAGTGGGAAATTAAGGTGTTTGCTGACTTCCAGGTAGCAGCACGACAGATTTCCTGGATAGAGATGTCCCTGGAAGCAGCCACCGACGCAGCAGTATGGCGGGTAGAATGAGCTCTTAACCCTCTGGGAGGATCCTTGCCCGCCAACTCATGTCACAGACCTATGCATGATGTGATCCATCTTGCAATGGTCCGTTTGGCTGCAGGTCTGCCATAAGTGGCTTCAGCGTAGGTGACAAACAGCTGGCGAACCTCTCCACGAATTTCCGCCATTCTTTCCTCATAGTAGGAGACAGCACATCTCAGGTCCAGAGTATGGAGCCTGTACTTGGCATCCGAGGTGTAGTTAGGGTAGTATATTGGCAGAGTCAACACCTGATTAAGGTGAAACTCTGAGACCACCTTCGGAAGGAATTTTGGGTGGGGGCACAGGACAACTTTGTCCCTGTGAAAGACCAGATAAGGGGAGCCCACCGAAAGCACCTGGAGCTCCCCTGTCCTTCTGGCTGACGTGATTGCCACCAGGAAGGCCATCTTCCACAAGTGTGAGAGCTCACACTTGTGCATGGGTTCGAATGGCTTGCCCATGAGCTTTGCCAAAACCAGCAAGAGATCCCACAGAGGTGGAGGTTCACACACCGGTGGGGATATGTGATCCAGGCCTTTGAAGATGCGCCTGACTACTATCACCTTTGTCAATGTCGGCTGACCGGCCCGCGCCCGGTAAGCGAAAATGGCTGCCAGGTGCACCCTAAGGGTCGAGGACTGCAGACCCCCTTTGGAGAAAGACCAAAGGTAGTCTAGGATGTTAGCCACAGAGCAGGATATAAGGTCCAGATTCTTACCCTGACACCAAATGGAAAATCTCTTCCATCTGAAGGCATAACATTTCCTGGTCGATTCTTTGCGAGATGCCTCCACCACAGTGTAGACATCCCCGGAAAGACCCACAGCCTGGAACTCTAGCCGCTCAGGTACCAGGTTGTGAGGTGCAGTGATTGAAGGTCTGGATGGAAGACCTTCCCCTGGTGTAATGATATCAGGTCCAGGCATGTGCAAAACCGCTCCGGGGGCCTGCAGCTGAGGCTGAGGAGATCTGGGTACCAGAACTGGCGCGGCCAATCCGGGGCTACCAGAATCACCTTCTCCTTGTCCCTCCTCACCTTGAGTAACACCGTATGGATCAAGGGAAATGGAGGGAAGGCGTAGAGGAGGCCTGGGATCCATAGCCTCGAAAAGGCATCCCCCTGCAGCGAGCCCTGTTGAGGGGGGCAGGCATGGTACAGACTCAGCTTGGCATTCTCCCTGGAGGCAAGCAGGTCCACCAACAGTTTGCCCCAATGAGAGAACAGACTGTAAGCTACCTCTGGATGGAGGGACCACTTGTGGGATGTCTGGCCTAGGTGGCTGAAAACATCCACCAGTTGGTTCCAGACTCCTGCCACATGGATGGCTAGGAGAGCCACCTCCAACTGGCTGACAAGGGTCCAGATGCGGAGCGCCTCCTTGCACAGAACACGGGAGTGCATGCCGCCCTGTTTGTTGAGGTAGTACACGGTCGTGGTATTGTCCGTCTGGACTTGAACCACCTGACCCCGGAGCTGAGGAGCGAATGCTGACAGTGCCAGTCTGACTGCTCTGAGCTCCAAAAGGTTGATGTGGCATCGAGACTCCTCGGGGGTCCAGAACCCGTGGGCCCTGTTGTCCCCCATGTGGGCTCCCCAGCCCATGAGAGAGGCATCGGTCGTGAGGACAACCGTCCGCTCAGGCAGACAAATGGGATCCCTTCCTGCAACTGTTCTGGGATGGTCCACCATTGGAGAACGTCCCACATCTTCTGGGTTACCGTGATCAGCTGGTCGAAGTGACCATGGCGCTGAGTCCACTGGGCGGCCAGTTCCCATTGAAGGGGGCCCATGTGCCATTTGGCCCAATGGACCACAGAGGTGCACGCTGCCATGTAACCAAGAAGGTGCAGAAAGTCCTGGGCAGGGCGCAAGAGCCCAACCAGAAATAATCAGGCAAAGGAGGAAAGAACCTCTGCCCTGTCCGCCGGGAGCCTGACTCTGGCTTGACAAGAGTCGAACTCTGCCCCGATGAAGCCCATCACCTGAGATGGCACGGGTTCTGACTTGGCCTCATTGATCAGGAGGCCAAGCTGAGAGCAGTTTCTGAGAGCCAGATCCCTGGATCTCTTCACCTCCTGAAGGGAGGAACCCGCCAGAAGCCAGTCATTGAGATAAGTGTAAATTCGAACTCCTTGACGCCGAAGATGGGCTGCCACCACTGCAATGCACTTGGTGAAGACCCACGCGGCTGATGACAGGCCGAACAGCATGGCTTGGAACTCGTACAGAGTCCCTTTGACCCTGAAGCAGAGGAACCACTGGTGGGACAGATGGATTGGGACGTGAAAGAACGCATTCTGCAGATCCAGAGAACAAAACCACATGTTTCGCTCCAGGGATGGTATGAGCTGGTTCAGAGTTACCATCCGGAAGGTGCGAGACCTGAGATACTGATTCAGGTCGTGGAGATCTAGGATGGGGCACCAACCGCCCATCCGCTTGGGCACCAGGAAGTTCCTGGACACGAAGCCTGGGTCTACAGGTGGATCCGGCACTGGAGCTACTGCCTCCTTGCGGAGGAGCTGAGCAATGTCATCTCGAAGAGCTGACTGCGTGTGAGCTGAGATCCTTTCCTCCCGAGGGGCGCGGACTTGGCTGGGCGGGTACTGCTCGAATTCCAGAGGTAGTCCCTGCCTGAAAACTTCTAGAACCCACCTGTCTGAAGTGATATTGGACCAAGCAGAAAGAAAGTGGTGGAGCCGACTCCCCAAGGGAGGACCCTGGGCAGGCGTGACAGGAATAGGGGTGGCAACCCCCAACCCATCACTGAGCAGGCTTAAAAGAGGAGAAGGAAGCTCCTGGACCAGCGCCTTGGCCACCTTTACGGGGCTGTCGCGGGCCCTGCTTGGGCCTAGGGTGCCAAGCTTGAGGCTGCTGCTGACCTCCCTGATAGGAGGGCTGCCTGATCAAAGGGGAGGACTGCCGAAAAGGCTTCCTCTTCCTCTTCTGCTGGTTCTTGCCCAAGAAACCCTTAGCAGAAGTGACGTCTAAGGTGACACTGGACTGTTCAATACGCTGAAGATGGCCTGCCACTCCTGAGCCAAACAAGTCGGTACCAAGGAAAGGCACATCAGCTAAATGTGTGCTGGGTATCCACCGGAAAGGAGGATAACCACAGCCAAGCCCTGCAGTGGGTGGCCACTGCAGCTGCTAAAGAGCGGGCACAAGAATCCCTGATGTCTAGGGCCATCTGGAGCTCCTGTTTGGCAACAGCACGGCCCTGATCACGGACTTGCTTGACCGTGGTCTGCATGTCCGCGGGGAGGTGAGGAAGTACTTCATCCACAGACCCTAGGAGGGTATTGGAGAAGTGTGCCGTGATTACAGCCGAACTGGCCTGACGAAGGCCCAAGGAAGAGGCAGCACAGACCTTATGGGCAGAGTGGTCCATGTTCTTGGACTTCTTGTCCGGAGGTCAGTCGGTGTCGGCCGAGCTACCAGTACATCTAAAGATGGAAGCAGTCACCAGGCTCTCAGCCGCGGGATGTTCCGTGAATCCAGGTAGGGATCCCATAGGCACTGCGTACTTATGGGCCATATGGGCAGATGGTGCTGGGCAGGAGGCTGGATGCTGCCAAAGCTCAAGGGCTGGACCAGTAATGGCTTCAGCCACTGGGAAGGCCTCCGTCGGGGTATCCCCCCCTCTTAAGGATATCCGCAAGGGGGTACTCCACCTTTTTCTGGATAGACTCCAGGGGCATTCCAGTGGAATTGGAAATGAAGCGGAGGGAGGCGGAGGAAGGACCTTCCTCCAGGCCTGCCGAAAGCGACTCCTCATCACCCGGATGGGAGTGCAAACCAGTGGCATCCGAATCCGAAGAGTCGGGATACAGCGGTCTCCTACCTATGTCCCCCCTCGATATGCCGAGGGCAGTCAAGGGTAACTGTGATGGACATGCGCGGGAAGCCCAGTGTCTGGACGGTCCCTTTTCGAGGAAGCCCCTGAGACAGGCTGCTTAGGTGGTGGTTCCGCCCTAATCGGTGGTGAGACTGGTATGGGCTTAAGAATAATGGCCGGCCCCACAGGTGGAGGAACTGAAGATTTTGGGTCTGAAGGGGTTGGTGTCGGCCCTTGAGGTGCAGGCCAAATAATGGTCAGGGTGAACAGCATAGCCGGCTTCTGCCCAGCCAAAATCAGCTGTTGCCACATTAGCTTCTCACAGCGTCAACAGAGTTTCCATCGAAGCCTCTCCTCGTCGGATGAGGACCTGTGTCGGCACCGCTTTTTTGAATGTCAGTGGCCTTTCTTCAGTTTTCCCACCGAAGAAGGAGACCAAGTCCTCAATCGAGACCAATGGGGTCGGCCAGGATCAGGAGAAACCAGGCTCAGTGAAAATAGAGGCTCCAGATCAATTCCCTTGATCGGGACACCCGAAGGAAGTGTCTCGTCATCGGGGAAAGAAAGGATCTGGGTCCTTTCTAAAGAATCGTCGACTGGAGTCGGCGAAATTGGCTCGATCAGCTAGAGAACAATCTCTGCCAGATCAGCTGATTCCTCGTCTCTACCTGGCCAGACAGAAGATCCGTGAACCCGGCGGCCGAGGAAGCAATCTCGACCTAAGTCAAGGTCGCTGTGTCCTGGGACTTGGACCTCTCTTGGTCCCAGGAATGACTCCTCTTCGAAGACGCTGGATCCTTGTCCCTCTTCTGAGGGCGGGAGAAGTGTGAGCCCGAGGGTGCCTCACCCCAGGTGGGGAGAGACTGGCACATCTTCCTGAAGGAACCTGTGAAGGAAGAACCGAGGTTGAGAGGCACAAAGAAACTTTGGCTGGCCAAAGCTTGGGCAGTTTCTTCTTTGAAGGCCTTCATCTGCTCTAACTGCTTGGCAGATCCCGTGGTCTCGGAAGCCACCCACCTCGCTTCATTCGATTTCACCGGCGGGTTCCTTTTCTCTGGTCTCCCCAGCTTAAGGCGCGCCATCCGGTTGTCAAGGACATTGGGATGGAAAGCCAAGCAAAAGGTACAGGTGGTGGTGTCATGACCGACACCTAGACAGTACACGTAGGTAATGTGGGGATCGGTGGGCAACATTTTCTGGCTGCACGAACACCAGCGAAATCTGGGGGACGACTTGTCCTCCATATCCGATGCGCTATTAACGGAATCGAAAACTCTGACATGTTTGAGAGCTAAATGTGGTAAAAACCGATAATGCAAATCCAGGGCCTATGATTGCTAAAGTTAGCACGAGGGAACCTGATTCTTCCAGCGGAAATGAAGATCTGGCATCAGGGGGCAGAGCCGAGGTATTTGCCACCCGGTTGGGAGGGAGGAGCCAACTTGAAGACTTTCCAGCCAGATTTAAAGGGAAAGGGACATGCCACAGAATGTGGATGAACAATATATCCACGCTCCTAGAAACACCATTCTCTGCCACTTTATGCACACAATGTGCAGTTCCTTTGGTTGACAGAAACTTGCAGCAGATAACTAATTAGCAAAGGGAGTATGAGGACCTGAGTTTCATTTGTGAAAACAGGATACATGAAAAATAATAGACACAGCTGACTGCAAAGCAGCTACAGGAATCTTCGTCAGCCACAAGCAGCCATTTTTAGCATGTTCCAATCACACTTATGGTTCTATGTAACAATGGCGACTGCTGAAAAGCGACCGTCATCATGGTGAGGGTACACCGCCGAAAATCAATTTCAGCGACGTACATCCCCGGTGCACAGGAAAACAGTGCGGGGACTTAGAATTATCGTTAATGGGGGGGGCTTTGCCCCCACACTCCCTACTAAAGGATTCTTAATCTGGGGTATGTTGGAGGGTATAAATTCTGGGGAAAATTGGGGCCAGGCACACAAAATGTAGGCACCCGGACCTCAAACCCTTTGCAGCTTTATCACTGCCACCCACCCACTATGCTATGGGGTGAGCTCAGCACCACGCCCAACCACGCCCAGGCCAACCTCTCTCCCTTCCATCATGCTTGCCCCCCCGCGCATGCATACATATAACGACATCCTGACACTATATGCATGAGCCTCCCCCATCCTGTCCCCTTCCTCACACCCTCGCTCTGTCCTTCCTGCACCACAAGTGGATCGCTCTTTTGGTAGGCACCCACTTGTGGCTAGCCCACATCACAGGATACCACACTTACAAACTTGATCATGTTTTCTAACCTTTTCTGTACCAAAAAGTAGGTGCTCAACTTTTGAACTTTCGCATGTTCTTATCTGTGTCAACCACACGTTCCTATTTGTGCCAGTATGAGTGAACTACAAAGTAGTGGTTCACCTTTGACCTCCTTACAACTTACTACTTGCCTCCATCTTTTAGCCTATGAAATTATTAGCTGACATAAAATGCCCACTTATGTGTTAAGGCACCCCCTTTTTTTTTTTTTTTTTTTAATTTAGTCTTTTTTGCCCATGCTGCCAGCCGCCGATCATCTGCCAGTGACGACGCATCTCGACTTCCACCTCTCCTGTTCCATGCTCTTCCCCGACCCCTGACTTGCCCATCAGAGGTGGGCGCGCACAGGCCCTATTGCCGTAAAACTAGTGACTGACTGGAGGAGCCACAGAGAGGCTAATTGAAGCTGGATGCTGGCTTCATGAGGTGGCTGAAGTGGATTTTTTCTTCCCCATTCTTGCGTGAGGGCGGGGACATGCAATGACGTCCTGCGCCCACCCCGCGGCCCCCCCCGAGAACTGTAACATGCCAGTAGCTGCAGTATCCCCAGCCTCCGCCAAGCACCGGACGGGGTCCCAAACCTCCCCCCAGAGAAGGAGAGCAGTCCTAGGGACGCTCCATCCTTTTCCCCCCGGCCGGCCCTCTGGCGACCAGAGTCCGTGCCTGAACCCGGATCGCCAGCGTCGCAAGTGGAAATCCAACCGCAGCGCAGACAGGCCGGCAAGGCACCACCTTCTGGATGGTCCAAGAGTATGAACTCCTAAAGTTCTGGTAACTCAGGAGGACATGCCAGCACCCTCCTTGGACAAGACTGCTGACCTGTCTCAGTGGGCATTTTGGCTAGACCTGATGACATGGCCTCATGAAGTGGTAAGGAATTTGATAAGCTCTTTGCCTCCTGATAGTTTCAGATGTAAAACAGTAGCAGTCAGGACTATAGGGTCATCAAAGACTGATATTTTGGAAATGCTTTGCAACATGCATGTAGAAGTTTTGCAACAGACCAGTTAGGATATAGTTTTGAATAATTGCTTGTAATAGTAATACTAACAATTGTGTGTTTTGATTAGGCCAACTGGTTTTATAATTTAGATTAGAAGTTCCGTTAGGAACAAGGAAACTGCTGTGCTCACAAAAGGAGATGTGGCATATTGCTTTTGCTGGAGAAATAATAAATTTGTCATTAAATTTCTTATGCACATTTTGATATGAGATTATAAATATTTAACTTGTTCAGTCTAATGCCATGACTAAGCTGAGAATAATAAATACCACTTGAAGTGTGCCAACATGTCCCAGATCTGTTTTGTAATGTACATGTAAAATGATTACTCATATTGTGTATTACGAACCCTGGCATTGTCACCTGGTTCTGATACCGGTCCAGGTGAAAATATAATAAGTAGGAGGCACAGAAAATTCACACCACACCACTCTAATTAGGCAAAACACATACTGTCTGCCAAAACACTGGCCATATATTTGAAGTCAGGGATTTTATTTCATGCTTTACCAACTTTGTGGTCTGCATTGTATGGTGTACTTGTAATCTGTGATATATTGGCAGAACTGTTCGTATGCTGAAGGACAGAATACAACAGCATGTTAGAACCATTATAAACAGAAAACTTGAGGCCCAGTAGGTAGGCACTTTTCTGAAAGACACAGTTCAGACCCAAAACATTTGAAGTATATGGGCCTGGAAGTTATAAGGCCATCCAGACAAGGGGGTGTCGATACAAATTTTCTGTAACACAGGAACATTTTTGTATTTTTAAACTGAAAACTGTGAATCCAGATGGCCTTAATGAAAGCTTAAGCCATTTCTAAAATGAATAAAAAAGGGACCCCTAAAATCATTTCATGTTGCTAGGATAAGAGCAACCCCCATCCCTTTTGTAGCTCTTTCTTTGAGGAACTAAGGACTGTTTTCTTTTCCATTTGCATAGGACCCTAAATATTATTATGCCTTCCTGTGGTTTTCTTTAATTAATTTTTCTGTCCTCAACCCAGTAAATTTCTGGAATGGTGCCTTTATTCTGAAGTTTAAAAGGATATAAAAACAGACAATATTGTTACGTGATTTTTCCTTTAGTACTGTGTTTAAATTGTGTATGATCATTTTTCTCTCTCTTCTAGAGTTCAACTATTTTGAATTCTACCTCATTCTATTTGATTTTACCAGTTCTTCCTGGATATTAGCTGACTCTGTAGATCCCCAGCATGTACTGGAACTCGGTATGCGGTGTGATCACAGGACAGTTGGTATGGGTTCCGATATGGTAATATTCTCTACCTTTCATGTGTAACAGGTGTCAATTAGCCTTAATCTGTATGGAATCAAATTCCGAATGAAATGTTTTAGTCCCGTTTGGTCACCTCATATTCTTGCTGATCCATCTGAAATTTTTATGGATTACTGTACACGTTATTTATGGTTGGCGTTGGATTAATTTTTAGCTATTGTAGTTACACATTGCTTTTTGAAATGGACCAATGAGGCTGTTTTTTCAATAATGATGTAATCATTATTCCAATGTTTAAATACTGTGTGTTTCTGAAGTCCCCACCCCCCAAGGAAGCCTGCAGCGGCGAAGCGCTGGGGCTTATTCACTGTGTGAGCTGAAAGTTTTGGTTGTGTACTGTATATTTTATACTTACAGTAGCTTTGGCAAATAAAATTGGTTTGCAATAGCCTAAATCCTGTGCACAGCCTCTCCTCCTTGAGTGCAGCGAAGGTGTTTGTTTAGTGTAGGATTTGAGGGGTTTATTTATTTATTTAGTTTTTGTTAACTGGGTAAGTGCACTAGACTATTTCTTGCCTATTTTCAGGCATGACCCGGGGGGAGGGGGATACATATTAATGCCAACTGACCTTGAACCAGATTAAGTTTGCCACCCCTTCTGGCAGCACCTCACCAAGATTCTACCTGTGCACAGCTGAACTGGTGTCTCTGCAGCATGGCTGAACAACTGTCTGGTTTGGAACAGTGTGAAGACTATGATATCCCTCGATGGGATCTTCAGAAGCTGGGCATCTATGTACGGAAAAACATACAGGCCCTCTCGATGGAAGGCGGCAGCAACCTCTGCAAAACCTGCAGCATGAATCGCGAGTACTTTCCGTGAGACTTGAAGATCCTGATATGGAGGTATGCATCCTTCATAAATAGAGCAACCATCCAATCCCATTTCATTAACAAGGGAGGAGTGACTGCACAGAGGCCATCTGAAGCCTTTTGTATTCTGTAAGAAGATTGAGGCCTCAAAGATCTAAGACAGACCTTAATTTTGGAGCTTCTGACCTGTCATGGGCAGCCATAATCACAAATGAGCCAGGTTCTGGTTGGGAGGATTAATATGGCTTGCTTGCAGGTGCAGGATATTATTTATCCACCTTCTTAGGAAATGCAGGCAGGGTACAGAGTCTGTGCCAGGCAGCCAAAGTGGCCAGATTGGGGACGGCTCAGGGGCAATGTGAGGAAGTATTTTTTCACAGAGAGGGTGGTGGACGCATGGAACAGCCTTTCTGAGGAGGTTGTGGGGTCTAAAACTGGGAGAATTGAAGAATGAATGGGACAGACATAAGGCAATTTTTGTGGGGGGTGGAGGTAGGAAGAAATAGGCTGTTGGTTAAATAGGATCTGCAGCTTATCCTCTAGGTAGGGAACTGGCAGGCTAGGTGGGCCAAGCGGTCTTTATCTGCCGTCAAAGTCTATGTTTCTATGCTCCAGGGTTGAATGGATCAGAGGGATAAAGACAACAGGAGAGGTAGACACATGGAAGCATAGACTTTGACAGCAGATAAGGACCATTTGGCCCCTCTAGTCTGCCCATTTCCCTACCTACAGGATAGGCCGCAGATCCTAGTTAACCAGCAGCCTATTTCTTCCTACCCCCCACAAGAATTGCCTTATGTCTGTCCCATGCATTCTTGAATTCTCCCACAGTTTTAGATCCCACAACCTCCTCAGAAAGGTTGTTCCATGCATCCACCACCCTCTCTGTAAAAAAAATACTTCCTCACATTACTCCTGAGCTGTCCCGCCTCTATCTTCAAATTGTGTTCCCTTGTTCTTGCACCATCTCTTTTTCTGAAAGATGCTACCCTCTTGGACTTTGTTGATTCCACTGAGGTGCTTAAAAGTTTATATCATGTCCCCACTCTCCCTCCTTTTCTCAAGGGTATACATATTAAGCTCCTTTAGTCTCTCCTCGTACGGTTTCTCTTGCAGACCCTGCACCATTTTAGTTGCCCTCCTCTGGACTGCCTCTATCCTATGTCCTTGCGGAGATGGGGTCTCCAGAACTGGACGCAGTACTCCAGATGGGGTCTCACCAACTGCCTGTACAGAGGGATAACAACTTCCTGTTTTCTGCTAGTGATGCCTCCCTATGCATCCCAGTATACCCCCAGCCCTCCTACTGCCTTCTCACATTGCTTGCTAACCTTAAGGTCATCTAATATGATTACCCCAGGTCCCTTTCCTTTTGTTGTTGTTACTACCTCCCCCATTGTAATCTTCCTCTGGTTTCCTGTTTCCAGGTGCATTATTTTGCACTTCTTTGCATTGAATCCTAGCTGCCATACTTACCATTCTTCTTAACCTTGCCAAGTCCCTTCTCATCCTTTCCCGCCTCCTTGTGTTATCAACCCTGTTGCAGATCTTTGTGTCATCTGCAAAGGCATACTTTTCCTCTAGTCCCTCTGCAATGTCACTTATAAAGACATTAAAAGGACTGGACCCAGTACTGAACTCTGCGGTACCCACTAGTAACCTCTTTCTTCAGAGTGGACTCCATTTACAATTACTTTCTGTGTCCTGTTGTCCAGCCAATGTTGTACCCAGGCTACCACCCTGGGACCCACTCCCAGGCTGGTTAATTTGACTATTAATCTTTTGTGTGGGACTGTGTCAAATGCCTTGCTAAAGTCAAGGTAGGCCATGTCCACAGCCCCTCCCTGGTCTACTATTCTGGTCACCCAATCAAAGAAATCTATTAGATCCATCTGACATGACCTTTCCGCTGTGAATCCATGCTGCCTTGGGTCCTGTGCCCCAGTGGCCTCTAGGTACTCAACAATTCTTTCCTTCAGAAGTGACTCCATCACTTTCCCTACCACAGAGGTCAAACTGACAGGTCTCTAGTTTCCTGCCTCTGCCTTGGTCCTGCTTTTGCGAAGGGGAATCGCATCCGCCTTTCTCCAGTCCTCGGGTACCACACCATCCTCCCATGGTTTATTAAAAAGAGTAGCCAGTGGTTTCATTAGTTCCCACCTTAATTCTTTTAGAATTCTGGGGTGAATTCCATCAGGCCCCATTGCTTTGTCCACCTTCAGTTTTAGGAGTTCTTGCAGAACCCTTTCTTCTGTGAATGGACTGGGATTGACCCCCCTATCAAGAGTGCTTCTGTTAATTGGATTAGGCACTTCCCCCTCCTCTTTTGTGAATACTGAGCAAAAATATTCGTTCAGTATCCCTGCTTTTTCACTGTCCCCTCTGCCCACCACGTTCATTCTATTCAGCCTCACTATCCTTCCCTACGTCTTTCTCATGCTCTGATGTACCTATAAAAGGTTTTATCCCCCTTCTTAACTGAGTTGGGTATCTTTTCCTCAGTTTGGGCCTTTGCTATTCTGAATTCCCTCCCTGCTTCCTTCTGCCGTAACTGGTACAGCTCTCTGTCCTGATCCTTCTGTGTTTCCTTATACTTCCGGAATGCTATCTTTTTCTCCCTGACTTTTCCAGCCACCTCTTTTGAGAACCATAGCGGCTTTTTCTTTCGTTTTGATTTATTTGCTTCACACAAAGGCTTGTTGCCTCTGTGATGGCAGTTTTGTTGATTCCCCATTGTTGCTCCACCCCTCCTTCTAGCCTGTTTGCTGTGCTTTTCTGAGGCACTCTTCCATCTTGCCAAAGTCAGCCTCCTGAAGTCCAGTACCCTACTTTGTATGGCTTGACTCTGTAGCTGAGTTTAACGTGAACCACACTGTTTGATGGTCACTTGTTCCCAGATGGCAACCCACTTCTAGATCTGAGATTCTCTCACTGCTCCCATTTGAGAGCACGAGGTCTGAAGATTGCTCCCCTCACAGTGGGTTCCAAAACTAGCTGTCTGAGGCCTGCCACCTGTAGGGCAGAGAATGGCCCTGCTCTTGGATGTGGCTGCAGCAAACGTGCTCCAGTTAACATCTGGCATATTCAGGTCTCCCATCAACAGTATATCCCCTTTCTCTGCCATCCTAAGAATGCCTTCTATCATATCCTTGTCCATTCCCTCCCCCTGACATGGGGGTCTGTACACAACCCCTGTGCGGATTGTGGTGCCCTTTCCAGTCTCCAAGGTGACCCACAGTGCCTCCTCTCCTCACTGTTTACTCTTTTGTTCAGTTGCTTTTATCACTTCCTTTACACAGAGAGCTACTCCTCCCCCTCTTCTCCCCTGCCTGTCTCTCCTCTAGGCTATGTACCCTAGTATGTTAACATCCCAGTCATGGTTCTCTGTGTACCATGTTTCTGTGACTGCTACGATATCCTGGCATCCCTCTTCCATCAAGGCCACCAGCTAAGGGAGCTTGTTGACAGACTGCGGGCATTGGTACTCATTACCCTCCATTTCCTGATGGCCTTACTCCTTTTTGCCCCATCCCTGTCCTTCTTGCCTTTGTCACTTTCCCCATTTACCTCTGCCCTTCTCCCTAGCGACACCTCCATGTTGTTGTTTACACTTCTTAGAATTAAAATAAATTCTTCTTAGAGGAATCCTACTCTTCATTGTCACACCTCAGTTTGCCTGAACCAGCTTGAGGAAAGCCTGAAAGAAGGCATCCTCAGAAGCTGACCTGGGAGTGCTCTTCACACTCTCCTCATTACAGGAGGACAAAACGGAACTAGAACTCACCACATCAAGGGAATTCAGCTTTTCCTCCTCTTCTTCCATGTATTCTGGATTATATTCAGTTCCTAACTGACACTGAAGGACTTTAGTAAAGGGTTGACAGGCCGAGGAGATACAGAAGGAGGAACAGTCGATGGCAAAACAGTTGGAGGATGATCCTTGCTCAGCAGGCTGGCAGGCAGAGGGAATTTCTGAGTCACTGGCAAGGTCGACGGCAGCATGTCAATGGGGATGGAGACAACAGCATTAGCTGTTAAAACAGCTCAGACATTGTTTGGTAAAAGGGCTGTGCATCGATAGACCCTGCGGGTCCCCCAGTGGGGTAGCTGAGTCTATGAAAGACACTGACCTTGGTGTCTGAGACACAGTCGGGGGAGCGGAGAGACAGCAGGACCGGAAGCCTTGGCCTGAAACCTGTCTTTACTTACTTTTTTATTTATTTGCAGTCTTGGAATAACACCTTTGAGGACAAGCTCATTGCATAGGTTCCACGTCAGGGCAAACAGACAATAAGAACGTAGTACAGATTATGGAGGAGCAAATAGCAACTTCCTAGTACAGGAATGGTAATAACTAGCAAAGTCACAGTCATGGGCTATGTACAAATAGCTGGAGTCAGTTATGATAACAGAAACAATTATTACAAAGGATGTGGGACAGAGAATAAAAAAATACTCACCTTAGTAATTGTGTTTCTTCTAATGGAATCTTGCTGTATTCTGACAATCTGCAGTTAGCTCCAGCCTTTAAACTGCCCCGGAGAGTATAGGGTTAATATTCTATGCAGTGCACAGAACGCTGAGCTCGAGCTCGGTTGAGTCTCTGTCTGCAGCACTTTGAAACCCAACCATCAGATTCTTACGAGCAAACACTCACTAACTAAACTATGTGGAAATTGGAACATTTTTAACTACCCAACTGGCAACAAAAGTTTTGGATTCCCAAATGAAGACAAGTCAGGAAACCCAAAACCTATTCAAATAAGACTACAATATAAGCACTCAAATAAAAGGGGTGTGCTGAAGACACCCTGGGTGAATATCAACCTCCGCTCACCCACTTCACAAAAAAACAGGTTCTGAGAGGGAGGCAGGAGGGAGATCAGAATACAGCAATACTCCATTAGAAGAAACACAGTTACTAAAGTGAGTAATTTTTTCTTTAAACAACATGAAGTCTTGCTGTATTCTGACAATCTGCAGACTACCAAGCAGTACCTCCATGGAGGAGGGACAGAACCTACTTTGGGAATAGGCTCTGAAGTACTGCTCTAGCCTGGATATCCAGAGAGCAATGCTTGGTAAAGGTATGGACTGTTTTCTAGGTGGCTGCTTGACAAATTTCAAACAGGGGGATATCCCTGGCAGCAACCCGGGAAGCAGCCGTACCTCTGGTGGAATGAGCCCTCAGGCCTGAAGGTGGAATTTTTCCCAGCTTCTCATAGCAGAATTGTATACAAGAAACAATCCACCTGGCAACAGTTCTCTTGGTGGCAGGTGTGCCCTTTCCCTCTTCCCCATAAGTGAGAAATAATTGGAGGGAATCAAACCTGTGACCCTTGGTACGCTCTATGTAGTAGCTAAGGGCTCTTTTAACATCTAAATTGTGTAGTCTCCTCTCCCCGAGGAAGAATGATCAGTGAAGAAAACAGGGACAGACATGGACTGATTCAAACGAAAGGCTGAAACCACTTTGGGCAAGAACCTCCTATTGGTTCTAAGGACCATTTTATCTCTATGGAATGAGATAAAAACAGGTTCCACTGACAGGGCTTGCAATTCACTGATACGTCTGGCAGAGGTAATGGCTACCAAAAACACAGTTTTCCAAGTCAAGTACTTAAGCTCTGCTGAGGACATAGGCTCAAAAGGAGATTGCATAAGTTGAGCAATGCAAACATTTAAGTCCCAGGCAGGGGCAGGATCCCTAAAGGGAGAATTGGTATGAAGCAATCCCTTGAAAAATTTATAGAACACAGGATGAGATGATAGTGAGGAAGGCTTCCCCACTTACAGAAAAGCAGAAACAGCTGACGAGGTTACCTTGAGAGTAGCTGGTCTGAGGACTAGGCCATTAAGATGGACCATATAATCCAGAACTGTAGGCAATTCAGCAGTGTCTGGGGAGATATGCTTCTTGGAACACCAAATGCTGAATCTTTCCTTTTTGGAGTTATAAGTCTTTCTGGTGGCAGGCTTTCGAGAGGCTTTGAGCATATCCAGAACCCCCTGGGACAGATGCAAATCTGCATACTCTAACACTTCAAGAGCCATGCCTTGAGATTGAGAGACCAAAGATTGGGGTACCAAATTCTTCCCTGAGAGGAGGAACAGTCTGTAATTCCTGGGAAGAGACAGGGGAAGATGTACTGATAGAGACAGCAACAGAGAGTACCAAGGCTGTCTGGCCCAGTCTGGAGCAATCAGAATCACTTTGCAAGGCTGTGACCTTACCTTGACTAGAACCTTGAACAGGAGAGGAAAGGAAGGGAATGCATACAGAAATGTATCTTCCCAGTTCAAAATCAGAGCATCCAGAGGGACTGAACCCAAGACTGGGGGTGTGCAACAAAACTGAGGAAGTTGGTGATTGTCTGGGGCTGCAAAGAGATCTATCTCTGGAGTGCCCCACCTTAAAAAAATCACTTTCAGCACCAGGGGATCCAAGGACCATTCATGATGGCCCTAGAAGATCCTGCTCAGTGCATCTGCGAGCACATTGTCCTTCCCTGGAAGGTGGACTGCTATCAGGGAGGTCTGCAGGGAATAAGCCAGGGACCACAATTTCGTGGCTTCTGTGCACAAGGCCGTAGATGGAGTGCCTCCCTGCTTGCTGACATGCCACATGGTGGTGGTGGCGTCTGTTCTGACCTGAACCACCTTGTTCTGCACAGATTGAGAAAAAGCTTTCAGGGCCAGAAAAACTGCCCTGAGTTCCAGGAGATTGATATGATGAAGGGACTCCTGAGGGGACCACAGTCCCTGGGCTGTGAGAGCCCCCAGATGAGTTCCCCACCTTAAAAGGAAAGCATCCGTGGTAAGGACCACTGAATGAGTCTGAGTGACAAATGGGACCCCTTGCCTTAAATTGTCCTGATCCTGCCACCATTGAAGAGCCTGGAACAGTGTCTGAGTAACTGGAATCAGTTTGGTAAAAGGACCCTTCTTTTGGGACCAAAAGGCCCTCAGATGGAACTGGATGTCCCTCATCTGGAATCTTGCCCTTTGGACCACTGCTGCAGAAGCTGCCATGTGGCCCAAGAGTTGAAGGAAGTGTCTTGCTGGTTGAGACACCCGAAGGCTGAAAGAAGAAGCCAGTTCTATAAGAACTCATGCCCTTTCCAGGGGAAGAAAGGCTCTTGCCTTGATAGTATCTAGCTCTGCCCCTATAAAGGTAAGAAGCTGCACTGGTTAGAGAACTGACTTGGGGAGGTTGAGAAGAAATCCAAGGGAAGTGAGCACTTGCTGGGTCACTTACAGGTCTGATCTGACTTGGCCTGGAGACTGACCCACTGTGAGCCAGTCGTCCAGATATGGAAAAATGGAAATCTTTTGCCTTCTTTAAAAAGGCCACTACTACTGCCAGGCACTTTGTGAAAACCCTTGGAGCTGGTGTTAGGCCAAAGGGCATTGCTTTGAATTGGTAATGGCCTGAGGGCAACTTGAACCTGAGATACTTTCTGTGGGAGCATCTGATGGGGATGTGAAAGTAGGCATCTTTGAGGTCCAGGGAGGTTAGCCAGTCTCCTGGCCTTAGAGAGGGAAGAATTATTCCCCGAGTCACCATCTTGAACTTTGGTATTAAAAGATGTTTGCTGAGGTATCTTGGATCTAGGATGGCTTGCCACTCCCCTGTCTTTTTTGGGGTAAGGAAGTACCTGGAGTACAGACCTTTGCCCCACTGAAGGGTAGTAACTCTCTCTATGGCTTCTAAGGCCAGAAGAGATGAAACCTCTGCCTCTTGGGCAAGGGTTTCGGAGAAACTTGCAGGTGGAAAAGATCTGGCTCTCATCTTCGGAAATTTTTTGAAGCTGAGAACCAGTCCCTGTCTTACTACTTCCAGGACCCACTTGTCTGAAGTAACAGACATCCAGTCCTGGATGAAATAAGCCAGCCTACCCCCTACAGGAACAGGAGAGTCAACCCGGGCAGGCCCATCATGGTGTCTGTTTGGCAGGGGCCTTAGGCTGAGGAGTGGATGCAGCCTTGCTCAACCCCCTTCTGCCTCTCCCTCTGAAGAACCCCCTCTGTGAAAAGGGAGAAGAGGCCTGTGCTTGGTAAAAAGGCCTATGAAAAGGCCTGCCCCTGCCCCTAGATTGCTGCCTTTGAGGAGTTGCCTGCCTCTCCTTGGCCCGTGCACTCCTATAAGTGGTCCTATACTCCTCCATTTTCTTCATGTAATTCTCTGTCTGCTCCCCAAACAAAGAATTACCTTACACAGGGAAGTTCATGGCCTTAGCCTGGGTGTCCTGTGAGAGGCTAGTACATCTGAGCCAAGCCATTCTCTGAAGAGCCACAGATGTAGCCATGACCCTTGATGACACATCAATGGAGTCCACAGCAGCATGAAACTGTACCTTAGATGCCTCAATCCCATTCGCAGCCACTTCCTCCAGCTCCTTGGTCAGCTGGGGGGAGGCCTGTTTAGCCAGTGTCAGTACAGTGTCTCACTTGGACTTATGGTACCTGGCTGAGTAGGCCATATAATTAGCCTGCCTGAGTCCCAAAGAGGGTGCCATGTATTGCTTCTTTGCCAAGGCATCCATCCTCTTGGAGTCTTTATCTGGGGGTGTGCGGAGCCAAGGGAAAATTAGCCCTGTCATAGGCTGCAGCCTGCATGACCCCAACATGGCTGCATTGCTGGTAGAAAAACTCCATGTCTGAGCCTGATAAAGTGTACCTCTTGTCCATTCTCCAATCAACAGGAGGTACAGAATTAGGAGACTTTAAAATGTGTTGTGCCTGTTTCCGAAATGATTTGTGCAGGGGAACAGACGGTCTCCTGGACTCTGGGATGTCCATCACTTCTACAAAATCAGGCTCCTCTTGATCCTCTGTAGATTCCTCCATAGGGAGCTGGAGAGTTTCAGCCACTTTCCTGTAGAACAAATAGTAGGGAGGGGACTCAGAGAGCCAAGGAGGGGAAACACCAGAAGGTCTGTCTGGGGAGATGTCCGGTTCAATGGGCACATACAGACTTTCTGCTCCAACACAGTCATCATCTTGTTCATAATCCCCCCTCCTCCTCAAATTCCGGTTCATAAAAATCTTCAGGGGCATAGTCCTGAACCGGTGGAACCGACTGAACCGAACCCCTAACGGAGCCGGATCGGACAGAACCGGGCGAAGCGATTCAACAATCCGAATCGTTCAGGCAATCTCATCAGCAGTCGGAACATGAACCTCCGGATCTGAACCGGCTGACTTGTCTTTATGTTTCCTTTTTGTAGGAACAGTTCCCTCAGGATCGGCTCTCCTCTTGCCCAAAGAAGTATCGCCCTGGTCAGAGGGTGCTCCTTTTGGTTCGGTCGGAACCGAACCGGGCTGGCCATCCGGGTCAGCGGACTTCTCTGCCTCCTTTTCCCTAAATCTACCTAATCTTTTCTCCAGGGTAGACTTAGGAAAATTTTTACAAATTTGGCAGTCTGTATAGAGGTGTTCAAACACCAGACAATAAACACAGGTGGTGTGGGGATCAGTCTTAGCAAAGACCTCCCCACACTCACTGCAGTGTTGAAACCCAGTGGGACCATTTTTTTTCTTGGGTTTCTCAGACATGGCCAACCTAACCAAACTTACCCTTTTTTTGGCAACCGCCAGGCAAGACTCCCTCATCGGTTCCTAACCGTGTCATGGGTATTGGAAAAAAAACGTTTAAAACATGTTTTTTTAGAACCGATAAGGGCCGGTAACCACACACTAAAGAAAAAACACAAGAAATCACACTAATGGATCGGTTCAGCCGAACCGATCGACAAGTCTTACAATTTCCACAAAGTAAACAGTAAAACTATCTAAGTACTTACGGTACCACATACAGAGCCTGAACTGACAATGAAGAAATAATTTTGGATTAAACCAACACTTTAACTGACACTTTAACTGACTTTTGAACCGAGCTGAAGGAGAAATCTCTGGAGCGACTGTTCAGTGAGGCAGAGTAAATAATCTGACGGTTGGGTTTCAAAGTGCTGCAGACCTCAACCGAGCTCAAGCTCAACGTTCTATGCACTGCATAGAATATTAACTCTATACTCTCCAGGGCAGTTTAAAGGCTGGAGCTAACTGCAGATTGTCAGAATACAGCAAGACTTCATGTTGTCTGAACAGACATTTCAAGGTACCACACAGACAAGACAAGACAAGACAGTGACTAGAGGAGGAGGAGGAGGAGGAGGGAATATGAAAGGAATAGCCCAGTGGGCTACAACTGATGAAAAGAGATCAGCTCCTCTGGCAGTATGTTTCGAGCTGCAGGGTGAGGCGGGTGGGGGGCTACAGGTTACTGGGTCTGTGAGTGGGAAGGATGAACTAATAAAATAAGGTGTGGAGGGAAGGGAGGAAATAGGTGGGAGGGGGAGGAAGACAGGTCAGGATGGGGTACTATAGGGGAAATAAGAGCAGAAGTGATTAAATACCAGTCAGTGTGGGAGCCGACAGGACACACGATAGGTGCAGTGCAGGCAATGTAGGTGTGGACCGGCGAATGGATGGGATCCAGAACCGGCAGAACAGTCTCTAGAGCTATACAAATAAGTTATAGGAAACAGTCATAACTGGCATTGACACTTAGCTGTTGTCTCAAATTTTTTTTTTTGAAGGGACCAATCAAAGTTAGGGATGAAATATCGGCGTGAAGAGAGTTCAGCCATCCAGGGGCACGGCAGATGAAGGACCTTTGACCCACGGAAGTGCGACAATGGGGAATTTTAAAGATTTGACTATCTGAACTGCGGGTGCAGCACCAGTTATTATTGGGGGAGAGAAGATTCTGAACCCCGGTGGGTACCAGGCCAAGGTTAACTTTTTTTGCCAGCAGACAGGACTGGTAGAGAAGTCTGCTGGAAAACTGTAGCCAGTTCATCTGGACATACAGGTCACACGTTTGCGTCAGGCGTTTGGCTCCCGAAACAAGTCGGCAGGCTTTGTTTAATGCTACTTTTATGTGGCAAAGGGTGGTATCTGTAGCAGAGCCATAAATTACCAACTGGCTTACCTCATTTCAGAAGAGATCTGGGGCCCAATATTCAAAATAGCGCAAAACAAAGCACAAACTTTTGTGCTGTGCCTTGCAATTCCATGGGAGCCTGTGGATGCAATATTCTTTTTTTTTTTTTTTTTTATTTCTTTTTATTTGGTGGATGTGATCACAAACCTGATACAGTCTACAGTTTGTTGGTTTACAATCATTAAAGTCATTACAGTACATGCATACTGTATATGATCTATATTTGTAGATACAAACCATTGTATTTGAATAAAGTTATTTTTATACAATATGACTGAGTTTATTATTTCACCATCATTCTTACCCCCTCGGAAATGCGTATTAAATGATCTTTTCCTGTGTCAACTGCTGTTATTACAGCCCTGAAGGTTGTCCCCATATCTTTATTGAGAACTAACATTCCTCAGGCAGCTAAATGCTCCTTCTAAATAACACCTCAAGGAGTGAAGTCAGGATCATCTCTAGAAATATAAAACACTCATGGTCTCCAGAACAACTCACTCACTGGAATCTTGTTATGCAATTTAGCCGTAAGAGATTCCATATAATAAATATCAGAAACCATCCCTCTCCACTCTTGGATGCAATATTCTTGACCGAATATAGGGCCATGTCAGTACAGCAGTAAGCTGTAAGTTGTGCGTGCTGCTATGGCGCAGCACGCACGGCAACCAGGACCCTGCCATGCGTGCTGCACCATAGCAGATCTTGCAGCCCAACTACAGGATGCTTGGACTATAATATACAACCTCCAGTACAGGGAACAATATAGCACACTTCCTCAACACCCACACCACCAGTACCAGCATGTCAGCCAGGGGACAGGACTCAAGGCAGGGCCCAGAGACTGGCAGGTGGTAAGAAAAAAGAGGCATCAAAGAAGGCCCAGGAAGGAAGCCAAAAACCAGGAGCATTTCCTGGCCATCCAAACCAAAAGCAGGTTCGCTCCACTGCTACCAACCGCAGACAAAGTAATACAAGGTAAAGAAAGCAAACCACCAAAAAAGGCTAACACACCAATTAAAACCAATACAAATTACAACAAAAACAAAAATACTAATACTCAAACGATAACCAACAACTATACCAAAACCAAACGCAATAACAACAAAAATACTAAAACTCAGAATAAAAATGACATAAATATAAACATAAGCAAAATTCTCATAATTGGGGATTCCATGATCCGAGGAGTGGAACACCACCCAACACAAAATGTCAAAAGCAACATTGTGGCAAAATGTCTACCAGGAGCCTCTGCAAGCAGGGACACTAACTGCATAAAGACAACTGTGCAGGAATCAGGGGATGTTACACATATAACAATGCACCTTGGTACTAATGACTCGGCAAATCACACAGTTCAGGAAGCCAAGAAACAGTTTGAGGACCTGGCTGACAAACTTTCTTCCCTTCCATTCAAATTAGCCTTCTCAGAAGTGCTGCCAGGGTGGGAAAAAGGAAAAGGCACCAAGTGAGTCAGAGAGACTGAAGTAGGGAAATTCAACTCATGGCTGCATAATTGGTGCCAGGACAAGGGATACCACTACACAGGGAAATGGCGCAACTTTTGGGAAAGAGCTTTTTTTAAATACGATGGATTGCACCTAAACAGAGAAGGTGTGTGAACACTCGGACAAACTTTGATGTCTATACAGGTAGTTTAAACTAAATAAAGAGGAATATGATGCAGCTCACACCCCTGACATCGGTGGGCTGGTCATCATTCCCCAAAATGCAAAATGCACGCATACATCCTCAGAAAACAAATCAGAGCCAATACCAGCCCGAACCAGCAACCTCCATAATCTCTTGGCTGGAAAGAGCAAACTGGAGCAGTCCAGGAAGAGGGTACAACCTCACGCCAAAGAGGATGTACATTTCTGGAAGGCAATGGTTGCAAATATTAGGAGCCTAACCAAACTTCCCAAACCAAGAGCCATCTTAGAAACAGAAAGGTTGGACTGGGTGGCTATAACAGAAATGTGGTTCACGGAAAACCACGGATGGGATACGGCCATTCCTGGTCACAAGCTGTTCAGGAAAGATAGACAGGGGTCATAGACTTGTACATTCAGGAGGAAATAAAAGCCATGGAAGTAAAAGGGCAACCTGGGGACTTCAACTCACTGTGGCTAATAGTAGACATAGGCAAGAGAAAACCTTTCAGAATCAGTGTTGTGTACAGGCCCCCAAATCAAGGAGATAAAGGAGACGAAGACCTAATAGCGAAAATCCACAAAATGTCCGATAGCACACTAATGGTAGCAACAAGAAGAAGTAGAGACTTCTTATTGTCACTACAAGGCGCAGGACTGTGCCAAGGGGAGATGCCATTCTTGATCTTGTTCTCACAAACTCGGAAAGGATCAAGGACATCAAAGTGGGATGTCGTATGGGCAACAGTGACCATCATAACACAGGACACCAGCCATTCAAAGATAAAGGTGCTAGATTTCAGAAAGGCTGACTTCCAAAAAATGAGGAACAACATAAGCAGCCTGTTAATAGTAACAGAGGTTGAAGAGGTGGAAGTCATGTGGGGGAGACTCAAGAGAGCAGTGAAGACTGCCACAGATGAATGTGCCAGATGGGTCAGCAAAGCAATAAGAAAAAGAAATCCTCTATGGTTTTCCAAGGAAGTGGCTACTACGGTCAAAGAAAAAAAGAAGGCATACAGCATATACCAGGAAACCAAAACTGAGAAAGGCTGGGAAGGACAAAATGAGACAGTCAAACAAACGAATTAGAAAGGCAAACGCCCAGACCGAGGAAAAGACAGCAGAAGGGCCAAAGAGAGGAAGCAAATAATTTTTTAGATACATTAGGGAACGCAGGAAGACAAAAAGGGGGATAGTAAAGACTGCTACTGAAGAAGGGAAATGCACCAAACATGACCCAGAGAAAGCCAAAATACTCAACAAATACTTCTGCTCAGTGTTTACCAAAGAGGACCCAGGGGATGGCCAGCCTGAAAAAACACAGGACCAGGGGTAGACACGAGTCCCTTTACAGAAGCCAACAAACAGGAGGCGCTAAATAAACTAAAAGCAGATAAAGCCATGGGACCAGATGAGATGCACCCCAGAATCATTAAGGAACTGGGGCAGAATTAGCAGCCCCTCTGGCACGTCTATTCATGAAATCCTTGAAGAGCGATGTGGTACCCGAAGACTGGAAAAAGGCAATAGTGGTTACACTGCACAAATCAGGCAGTTGCGAAGAGGCTAGTAATTACAGATCAGTGAGCCTTACGTCTATAGTAGGGAAACTAATGGAGACACTACTCAAACAGAGGATCATAGCATTCCTCGAAACTAGTGACCAACAAGACCCTAAACAGCATGGTTTCACAGCAGGTAGGTCATGCCAGACAAATCTGCTCGAGTTTTTTGACTACGCTACAAAAATAGTGGACGACGGTGGGGCAGTAGATGTGGTCTACCTAGACTTTAGTTAGGCCTTCGATTTGGCTCCACACAGAAGGCTGGTAAAAGAAGCTTGACCACACAGAGGTTAGTCCAGAAGCAGCCAGATGGGTACAAAACTGGTTACAAGGCAGAACCCAGAGGGTACAGGTTAATGGAGTGCAGTCGACGGAAGGCAGGGTGACCAATGGGTTGCCCCAGGGCTCAGTGCTAAGGCCTCTGCTCTTCAACGTTTTTACAGCAGACATCACTGATGGACTGGAAGGGAAGGTGTGTCTGTTTGCAGATGACACCAAGACATGCAGCAGGGTGGATACCCCAGGAAGACTGAGCAGGAGAGAAGTTGACCTCAAGAAACTAGAAAAATGGTCTGGAGTGTGGCAGCTGAGATTTAATGTCAAAAAGTGCAAGGTCATGCACATAGGAAAGAAAAGTCCAAGAAAGGAGTATTACCTAGAAGGCGAAAGACTGGCAGCCTCAAACTAGGTACAAGATCTGGGAATCATAATCTCAGATGACTTGAAGGTTAGTAAGCAGTGTGAGAAGGCAACAATGAATGCCAACAGAATGTTGGGCTGCGCTGGGAGGGGAATCACGAACAGGAAGAGAGAGGTGGTACTACCACTGTATAGATCACTGGTTAGGCCTCACCTGGAATACGGAGTCCAGTTCTGGAGGCCTCACCTCAGGAAGGACATTGACCAGGTGGAAACAGTACAGGGAAAGGTGACAAAAATGATTCAGGGTATGCAGTACATGTCCTACGAGGAAAGACTTAGGGAACTGAGTATGTTCTCCTTGGAGCTGAGAAGAGAGAGGGGGGACATGATTGAAACATTCAGGTACATAAAAGGCATTAACAAGGTACAGGCACAGGAACTTTTTCACTTCAAGAAGAGCTCCAGGACCAGGGGACATGACCTCAAGCTGCAAGGAGGGAGGTTCTCTACCAACACCAGGAGGTTTTTTTTCACACAAAGAGTGGTGGATGCTTGGAACAGCCTGCCCCAAGAGGTTGTGGGGGTCAACACTGTGGGGGGATTCAAGAATGCATGGGATAGACACAAGGAAGCCCTAACTACAAAGGGTAACTAGAGTGTCAAAATAGGTCTAAAACAAATGGGCAGACAAGATGGACTTAGCAGTCTCCTTCTGCCGTCAACTTCTATGTTTCTACGTAGCGCTGCTCCAGCATGGTTCCTAAAGTATGCTGCCAGAGTGGACAGCTCCAGAACGCTGTCTGCAGTATTCAAAGAGACCCATGCAAATGAGCCCACTGGGCATGCAAGGCACTAAGGGTCCATTTGCATGCCCATTATGGGCTTATTTGCATGGGTAGCATAGCACGTTAGTGCAGTGCCGCCCCCCCCCCCCAAAACTGCCTGGTCCTTGACATGAGTAGATATCCCTGGTGTGCATGTGGTCACCCTTCCCCCTCATAACCAGCCCATAGTAAAAAGTACAATCCTCCCTGGTGCTAGTCATCATCCCCCTCCAATTGCCAGCCCGTAGCAAAACGTACAATCCTCCCTGGTGCTAGTGCCCCCCACCCCCCAATCACCAGCCTATAGTAAAAATTATAATCCTCCCTGGTGCTAGTGGTCAGTCCCCTCTGATTGCCAGCCCACAGTAAAATGTACAATCCTCCCTGGTGCTAGTGGTCCTCCCCCTTCTTCCAATCACCAGGCCATAGTAAAAATTATAATCCTCCATGGTACTAGTGGACCCCCCCTACCTCCAATCACCAGCCCATAGTAAAAAATTATAATCCTCCCTGGTGCTAGTGGTCACCCCCCTCAATCGCCAGCCCATATTAAAAAGTACAGTCCTCCCTGGTGTTAGTGCCCCCCCCCGATCACCAGCCTGTAGTACAAAATACAATCCTCCCTGGTGCTACTGGTCCCCCTCCTCTGATCACCAGCCCGTAGTACAATCACCATCCCATAGGAAAACCTACAACCCTCCCTGGTGTCCATTGGTACCTCCCCCAGGCACCAATCCATGGTACTGCAGGTTGCATTTCCATAATCCCTGACATCTAGCCCTCCCCTCACCGTGGCACCTAACAGCCCCCCCCGTCACCTTACCAGTGTCCTCGGTGCCGTGGGTGCACATACAGCAACTGGTGCAGCCCTCCTCACACCTCCTCATCTGGCTGCTGTACATCCAGGCGGGGAGCTCACATCTTATTCATAGGACCAGGTGCACGCCCCCTGCCTGGATATATGGCGGCCGGCCGAGAAGGTGTGAGGAGGGCTGTGCTGGTGGCCATATGCGCACCCATGGCACTGAAGATTCTGGTAAGGTGACTGGGGGAGTGGGTGTTCGGTGTCATGGTGGTGGTGGTGGGGGGTGCGCAACACATCAGAGATTACAGAATCACAACCAGTGGTACGGTGGATTGGTGCCTGGGGAAGGGACCAATGGACACCAAGGAGGGTTGTACGGTTTTCTACGGGCTAGTGTTCAGAGGAAGAGGGGACCACTAGCACCAGGGAGGGTTGTACTTGTACTACAGGCTGGCGATTGGCGGGAGAAGGGGGGACCACTAGTACCAGGGAGGATTGTACTTTGTACTGTGGGCTGGCAATTGGAGGGAGGGGGGACCACTAGCACCAGGGAGGATTGTACTTTTACTACAGGGCTGGTGATCAGGGTGGGTGGGTATGGACCACAGGGGGTGGGTGTGCTCCCCCAGCAGCGAACTGGCCAGGTGGCTGCATTACCTTCGACAGACGCTAGGGTTGCCCAGAGTAAGTCAGGATTTTGTTCGGTGGTATTGTCACTGCACAAAAAGACTGTGCTAATCACTTTTGTGCAGTGCAAGGCCACTGAATATGGGTTACCATGGCTATCCATGGCCACGCCCTTCCCTTGTCCCCCTGTATACATTATGTTTTGCATGGGTACTAATCCTCTTTGCCCATGCTAAAGTCTCTTTTGAATATGGGGATCTAGCGCAAACCCCAGTTTGTGTAGGCAAAGATCCGTTAAGGCCCATGTAAAATTTTGACAATTGGGCCCTTGGACCAGTCAAGAGAGGCAGCCTTTTCTCTGTGCCTCTCAGCTGACTTCCCTAATTTTAGAAGAGATCTGGACTGGTCAAGAGAGGCAGTCTTGTCTCTGTGCCTCTTGTCTCAGTCACAGTGGTGGGGCTTGTCGTAGACTCATCCTTCTGTTTGGCAGAACTGCAATGAGTGTCAATGACCATGGAGAATAGTGAGCCGACAGTGAACCGGGAAAAGAGGGAGCATTGACAACTGTGAATCCACCTTTGACGTACCTCGTTTCTCATCTATTGCTTTTAATATAGCTGTATGGCTTTCTTGCAATGTTTCCTGGTGGCCTGGTTAAAGTGCTGGCAAGTGCTGCAAACCTCAACGTCATCAGTGAGGCCTAGACAGTGAATGCACACGGAGTGGTCGCCAACTTTACAGATCTTTACATCACTGCAAAGAAAGTACTGCAACAGCTTTTTCCTTCTTTTCTAGTTGTGGCATAAAAGTTTTAAAATAACAAATAAATCAAGAAGTAGCAGCATTAGTGATATCTGCATGACACTTGCAGAGTTCAGTGGCATTTTTCAGCAGCAGTGGAACAACAAGCAACTAACGCCAGGAGAAAGAACCGTGGCATGCTGGAGATACCCATGTTAGATAGGGGACGATGAAGCATGCTGTTGTGGGCTGCCCCAGCCAGCATAAAGTTCTGGGTGGTCCTGACGCTGGGGGCTATCAGTTCCATGATGTGGCTCAATGAAGGGAGATGTCCTTGAAGAAGATCTATAGTTCTAGGTGAGTAACCTATGTTTCTAGGATCATGGATTCAGTTCACTATCCACACTCTGCCAGACTCCAAGCAGTCCCTTGGGAGAAGGGGGCAAGATATGCAATCCCATTCGGTGAACAGAGACTGAAAGACTGAGGACCCAAAAGCAGCATCCCTATGGCTCATGATGTCAATGCTGTAATGGGATATAAAGGTGTGTGCTTTACTGTAGGTTGCAGTCCTGCATATCTTTGCAATGGGGATGTCACTGGAAGCAGCCACTGAGGAAAAGGAAAGCCTGGAAGGAGACAGTATGTCTCGTGCAATATGCCCTAAGCCCCTTGGGCAATCTCCTACTAGTCAACAGACAGCAGAGGTCGATGCAGGATGTTATCCACCTGGCAATCATCCACTTCTCTGCTCATCTGCCAGGCCCAGTCTCAGCATATGTTATGAACAGCTGGCAAGCCTCACCCAAACTCCAGCTTGTGCACTTAGTGATACGAGTGTGCCCTCTGCAGGTCCAGGGTATGGAGCTGCGATTAGCCTCTGAGGGCGGACTGGTGAAGTATACTGGTAAGTTAATCACCTGATTAAAGTGAAATTCCAATATGACTTTCGGGTGGGGGCAAAGGATGATCTTGTAATTGTGGAAGACTTTATAAGCAAACTCCATCAAGAGCACCTGGAGCTCTCTAATTCTTCCAAGACAGATGCAACATCTCATACCTGTGCACTGGCTCAAATGGCTTGTCCATGAGCACTGCCAATGCCAGCAGTAAGTCCCATGGAAGTGGCTGTTTACACACACTGGAGGGGATAAGTGGCACAGGCCTTTGAAAAAGCGACCAACCACCTCCTGTGTCATTGTCAGCATACTAGCCTGCACAACCAGTATGTAGAGATGGCTGCCAGGTGCATCTTAAGGGTTGTCATTCGCAGGCCCAACTCTGAGAAGGACCAGAATTAGTAAAGAATGCTCGCAACAGGGCAGGTAAGGAGATCATGCTCTTACCCAGGCACCAGATCGAGAACCTCTTCCACTTAAAGGCACAGCATTTTTAAGTCAACCCCTTAAAGGATTCCTCCACAATGTGAAGGACATCTTCTGAAAGGCACAAAGCCTGGAATTCTAGCTGCTCGGGAACCAGGCTGAGAGGTGCAGGATCTTACCCTGTTGTCTGGTTAGTAGGTCAAGGCGGAGTGGCAACCTCCATGGAGGCCTGCTGCTGAGGCTTAGGAGATTTAGGTACCAGAATAGTCTGGACCAGTCTAGGGCTACCAGGATTATCTGCACCTTGTCCTTCCAAGCCCTGACGATAACCTTGTGGACCAAGAGGAAGGGAGGGGAAAACATAGGAGGCTTGGGGTCCAGGGCTTTGCTAAAGCATCCCAGTGAGTGTCCCTGACTGTAGGGAGCAGACACAAAACAACCTCAGCATTCTGTTCTTCCAGGCAGCAAAAAGGTCCACCAGAGGGGTCCACGTTGATAGAACAAGTTGTCTACCACCTCCTGATTTAGAGACCACTTGTGCGACATCTCTGACAGGACTGAGAGTGTCTGTCAACTGACTGTTCACTCCCGCGATATGGATCATCAGGAAATCTACACCCAGGCTGCAGATGAGGATCCAGGTACGGACAGCCTCTCGACATAATGGAAGGGAGTATGTCCCACTCTTCCTGTTCAGATAGAACATGGTCATGGTGTTGTCCGTCTGGAACTGCATGCACTAACCCCATATCAGTGCAGCAAACGCCAGAGTGAGATGCACTGCACCGAGCTCCAGCAGGATAATGTGGTGACAGAACTCCTGAGGGGACCAGAACCCGTGGGTGCTGAGGTCTCCCAGGTGTGCCCCCCACACTACCAGAAATGTGTCTGCCGTGAGTTGATGGATGGCTCTGGGCAGACAAAGGTGATTCCCTCCTCCAGATTCTGTGGGTCCACCCACCATTCAACAGCATCCCACATCGGCTGAGTCCCTACGACTGGTTGGTCATGTGACCTAGGGTCCTGGAACCACTGGCAACCCAACTTCCACTGCAGGTGGTGCATCCACCAGCAAGCCCAATTAACCACATTGGTGGAGGATGTTATCTACTGCAGCAGCGCAGGAAGTCTTGGGCAGGGCACGAAAGCCAAACTTGAAATGATAAGGCAAAGGAGATATGATCAATGGTCTGCAGAAAGGCAGGCCCTGGCCTGCAGGGAGTTTAGTTATGCCCTAATGAACCTGATCACCTGAGAAGGGACCAATTCAGACTTGATCAACTGGCCAGAAAACCCAAATCTGGACAGGTCTGAAGTGCCCAATCCCTGGACCTCTCTACAGCCTCTCTTGATGAACCAACCATCAGCAAGTTGTTCAGGTAGGGGATATACCCTGACACCCCTTGTGATGTAGGAAGGTCGCCACCACTGCCATGCACTTGGTGAAGACCCTGGGCACCGGCAACAGGCTGATGGGCATAACCTGGAACTGGTACAGGATCCTCTCTGCGCAGAGCTGAAGGTACCAGCATGTGACAGGGTTGAATGAGACCCTGTCCCATTTGTTATGCGGAAAGAGTTAAAAGAAAAGATCTGTTCTATCATCTCCTTTTCTGTCTCTTGTCTGTCTGATTGCACAAACACATTTTCTTGTGAGACCTAGGAACTGATCAGGCAGTCTCATGATTCTCCCTCTCCTGCTAACTCCCTGCCTTCACTTGCTGTTTATTGCTGTTTCTATCTTTTCTTCCCCCTTGCTTATCTGTGGTCATAAAAACATATGTGGGTCTTTATGAGAAACTGGGTTCTCTGGTTTTAAAATGTATATAGTTATACTGCTGAAATGATTGCAAAACAGCTATTTGGAACTGAGGGGGTTAACCCTGAGATGCAGTTTGACCTCCACAAGTTCTTTTGAGGAGCTGTCAACAGATCATCAGTTCCGGGACACAATGTTCTTTTTAACTACACCTGCAAGGAAAGAAACTGACAAAATTTTGGGAAACTGTGTGAAAACAGGACATGTATCTTAAGCTCAGGATGCAGAAGTTAACTGCCAGGAAAAGATATTATATATAAAGAAAATAATCATTTGTTGGGAGAGAGAGAGATTGAGAATTGAAATGAAACCATCAGTCGAAGGACTTTGTTTTCTTTCTTTGTACTGCCTCTGGAAAGACCTATCTGGAACAATTTTTTTCATTTTACTGATTGATAATAAAATGCTACTTACGAATTTTATGCCTTCTGGTTTTCCTATGCTTCCTAACCTGTGCCTCAAAGACATGGCAATGGGACAGATGGACTGGGATAAGGAAGAAAGCATCCTGGAGGTCCAGGGAGCAGAACCACATGCCCTGCTCCACAGCTGGAATGATACGATCCAAAGTTACCATCTGGAGGTAGTGCTTCCACATGAACTGGTTCAGATCATGCAGCTCCAGTATGGGGTGCCAGCCCCTCCCCAATCCATTTCAGGATCAGAAAGTACCTGCACACATATCCCTGAGTGGCCAAGACATCTGGAACATGGGCTGTCGCCCCATGCTCTAAGAGATAAATGATGTGGGCCCTTAGTGCAGACATGTCCTGTGAAATCCTGGACTCCCAAGGAGCTTAGAGTCGGTACAGCGTGAGAGCCTCAAAATCCAGCAGCAAACCTCAGCCCACCACTTCTAGTACCTATTTATCCAAGGTAATGGCAGCCCACTGTAGCACCAAGCCCAGGAGGAAAAAAAATCAAACCAGGTCTTGTTTAATGCAGAAAACATAATTAATTTGCTGGACGATATCAAGGAGTCCCCAAACTGTCAAGAAAACCTTGCTCTCACAGGCGTCAAGACTGCCAACTGAAGAGATCCTATAGTTTGACGGAGTGGAGGCCCCTAGCTACTAAGTCCACGCGACATGGGAGATGACAGAGTTCTTGCAGCATGAGATTTGTCAGACCCAAGAGCCAAGGTATTCTTGGCCATCTTTGAGGCATAAGGAGGAAACATCCTCTTGACCATCTGGTCTTCTATAGAACTCTACAAAATAAAGCAACTGGAAGGTAAGTTGCTATGAAGTCATGTCTCTGTGAGGGGTGTCCTCTGTCTCTGCTTGAGGGCACAGGAAGCACCTGAAGACCGGAGGACCTGAGCACTTTCCCTAAATATGAAAGGTTCTATTTGATGATACCTGAACAGATTGCACAGAAGGTTGAACATTTCCTAAAGGATGATTTTGTGGCTGAACCAGTCTGCCTAGACGTTTAAAACCCCGATCTGTAGATGGCAGTTAGCGATGGGAGATTCTCCTCTGCCCACTAAAGCATTTTTGGAGTTTCTAAAAGCATGTTCCTTTTGTATTTCCTTGATTGTCTATTTATCTATCTGTCATGATACTGACCAACTGCACCCTTATTGCTTGAAAATGTATTCTTTCTGGAAGAGGAGGGGGGCCAGGAAAATTGCCACATCTCAGGACATTGATTTGGAGGACCTGCTTCTCCAGGATCCAGATGCCTTGGCTGGGATCTCAAGTTCAAGTTTATTTAGTCAGGAAAGCTCCATTGAGCAAGTTCATTTACAAGGAGGTCTTGCCACAAGTAAAACACAAACAGACACATACAAAGCATAAATCAGGGCAAATACAAATACAGGATGGCATACACTGCAGAACGAGTTGTACAGGAAGATAATAAAATGGCACAGAAAGCACAGTACAAAAGATAGAAATCTGCTTCAGAACCACAACCCAACAAGCTGGCATCCAATGTCAAAATTCATTAATAAAAGCAGAAGACAAATAGTCCCTTTCCCAGATATACAAGTCATTCCCATCAGCTCAGGTGCCACCAAATGGATAGAAGAGAGCCAAATGGAGGAGTCATATTGCTCCAGGGATAAGCGTGAAGTACTAGTTCTATTGCGGAAGTCAAGGGACTTAGGATTTGTAATATGCCAGGGGCAGAAGTCACTTTCTGTTATCTGAGGATCCTATTCTTCCGCTACAGACTTGCTTCTCTATAACTGAGGAGCAGAAAACTCCCTGCCGATACATCAAAGAAAATGTCTCCCATATGTTCTACTTCCTGAGATGGAGCCAGTGAACTCATTCATTTGCTCATTAACCATCTGTGCTGTTCCAGAGACAGAAGGGCCCTGGCTATTGAAACTCTCACTGCCTGATACTCACCTGCATCTGTAGTTCTAGGAGTGGTATATGGTTCACATCCACACTCTGGCAGTTCCACTGGAAGGCGATGATTGGTCAGACATTGTTAAGCTAAGCTTCTCCCACCACCAGAGTAGACATGTCCCCTGACTCTGCCCCATGACGACAGATCTCACATGCTAGAAGCAGGATCGGGTGCCACTTGCCAGGGGAGGTCGGGCGGGTTGTGTGGATGTGAACCACATAGGATTCCTAGAAAGTGCGGTTACGTAAGAACTTACCATAACAGTAGATCTTCGAGGAATGTCTCTTGCAGTAGGTTATTACTCTTGGGAGGTTCTGGCAGAGGGCGCTGTCACATGGCAACTTCTTCTAGCAGTCTTTCTCCAGGCCACCCACACATGACATCACGTCCTTGCTCTGTATATAACTGTGAGTGGTTCCTGGTATCCTCTGTTCCCCTCCGGTTTCAGCTTGCAACAGCGAGGACCGAGGGAAACCGGGGTACCAATGAGTCCCAACCCCAAGTCCTTATATCACGATTTTCCCTGTTAGAGAAGGCAGGAGGACAGAGGACGGGACCGTACCTACTACAAAAGATATTCCTCGAAGGTCTACTGTTACGGTAAGTTCTTATGTAACTGTACTATCTTCTATGGAATGGTCTCTTGCAGTAAGTTATTACTCTTCGGAGATTACCAAGCAATTATGTCCATGTGGGAGGACAATATGACAGAATGCCCTGCAGGACTGCATGGCCAAAGGCCGTTCTACACCGCGAGGCAATGTCTAAATTATAATGCCTGATAAAGGTATGGATGGTAGACCAGGTGGCAGCATTGCAAATATTGGTAATGGAGGCACCCTTGAAACAAGCCGCAGTGGCCGCTATGGCCCTGGTGGAGTGGGCTTGAACCTGACCCGGTAAGGGTCTGCTGTACTTCTTGTAACAAAAGGAAATGCAATTTGCTAGCCATCGGCCTGGAGCAAAGGTGACAAAGAGTTGTGAAGTTTTCTGAAGGGACTTTGTTCGGTCAGTATAGTAATGCAAAATGCGATGAACATCCATTATGTGCAGAAAGTGTTCACCTGGAGTGGAGTATTCAGGGTAGAAAACCAGTAACTCCAGGGACTGATTCAAGGTCTTTTCTGAAATGACCTTAGGCAAAAAAGATTGGTTAGTACGGAGTACAACCCTGTCCTTATGAAATATAAGGTAAGGTTCCTTGCACACGAGAGCATGGAGCTCGGAAATTCGTCGAGCCAAAGTGATGGCTACTAAAAATAATGTTTTCCATGAAAGGAAAGGGAGATCACAAGTGGCTACTGGTTCAAAGGGGTCCACCATCAGTTTTTCAGTCATAAAGCTTAGGTCCCATGGAGGAATGGGACGTCATATTGGAGGTTTCAGATGTAATACGCCTTTCAGAAACCTCTTAGCCAGATGATGTTGATACAAAAGGCATCCATCCAGTGGTTCGTGGAAAGCAGAGATGGCAGCCAGGTGGACTTTGATAGAGGAATAGCTCAGGCCCTCTGCAAATAGGGAGGCCAAATAATCTAATACCCATGTAAGCGGGCAGGAATAAGGGTCCAGTGACTGGGATGTTGACCAAATGGAGAAACGTTTCCATTTAGAGTTGTAAGTCTCTCTGGTAGCCTGCTTGCAGGCGGCAAGCAGAACGTCAGCTGCCTGTGCAGAGGCTTGTAATCTATTTATGAA